>JAVTVJ010000212.1:1312424-2624848 GCA_034509425.1 Eopsaltria australis | reverse complement strand
AGGCAGTGATGACCTGGAGCTCCTGTTTCCATATAAGAGATAAACATCTCACCTTCTGGCCTCATTAACGCTGTCCTGGAGACTCCAGTTACCTTTCCTCTCAGATGATTAACATACCAGACTAAAATCACAGGGATTTCTTCACCTTGCATTTAGCTTTGAATACCTCTGCCCTGTTTGAAGAAAGGATTGACTGCAAGCTTATTTTCCCCTCTGTACCAGTTGGTCTATGAATGATCTTCCTCTTCCCACAAACTCTCCCTTTCTTGTGCCATGGAAAGTTCACGGTGGTCACGGTTACTGCTACGGAAACAGCTATTGAAGGAATGGGATTGTTTGAATTACTGTTCACTGTGTTCCATTTTCAGCTTGTATTTAGTGTCAGTAACAAAGACTTAAGCTTTCCTAGCACTGAATCTTGAGGATAGCGGAAGTCAGGGCTGCGAGGTTAGGATAACTGGGTAAGTAGGCCAACAAGTAATTATGATAAGAAGGTTAGGATAATTAGTAACAGCAATAAATGGCCAAAGTTATCCTGCTTGAGTTCTCTGTTCTATATTTTGCCGGTGATCATTCTCTTAGGACAAATTATGAGAAGCAGCAATACTTTGTTAAATACTGTTGCAGGCATAGAAGTTAAATTTTAGCATGGGGAGGGATCACTGCTCTTTGATGTGAAAAGGATGAAGTAACTGGAGTTAGTAAAGTGGAATATTATACAGTGAGTGATACTGAATGAGCACTGAAAGCCCTAAACTGAAATTAATCAAATGGAAATAGATGAAAAGCTTAACCAGCAATATATTCAAGGTGAAGCATCCTGCAGCTGACTTGAATAAAAAAGGGATTTTAAAGAAAAAGACGTGGTTAGCAGTTTAGTGCATATATGATTTATATTTGCACACAGACTGTGCTCAGCACTGGAGAAATTCCAGGTAAAATGTAGTTCTTGGCTTTTTTTCAATGTATTCTTTTCTACTATTTTTAGGATTTATGTCTCTTGTGCTTGGGCTTTTCACTCCATCTCCTCCCAGTACTGAAGTCTGGGAGGACTTTGTGTCTAGGCCAGCCTATGTAGAATAGACTATCTGCTTCCAAGTAGGCTGCAAGTCAGGTCGTCCACAGGCTAATAATGGTCCTGAATCTTTCCCATACTTTGTCTAAAAGTGGAAGATGTTCTTCTGTAAGTGTCACCTTTTCCTGGTGGAGCATGTAAATGTAAAGAGCCACAGACATGTGGGTTGAAAGTGTACTGACAATTACAAAATGGGTGCAGCTTTGCCATGAAGGAAACCTTCAAAGAAACCTACATCACAGCTGTATATTCTGCTTTCTTGCTATTGCTGATATTTTCTTTTTCTGACCACATTATGCTAGAAATTAAACAAAGGCTGTATCCTTGTCCTTGAGATTCCTGCCTGAAGAACTTACAGCTTTAATATTATTCTCAGAGTTGGCTGATGTATGCCAGCTTTTGTGTTCATGTATGTTCATCATGTATCAACTTCTCTTCCTGCTGCCCTAATTGGATTTAAACTATCGAGCTATAGAATGCTGCATGTCTACATCTGATCTTGTTAACAGCCTCTGAGGTTTCCTAGAACCATAGAAGGTGTTGGTCTTCAACCTGAAAACCAAAACTGCATATGCTGATTTGATTTCATTGGAAGGTTCTTTTTTCCTCTCCCTCCTTTTCATAAACCAGAAACTGTGGGGTTCATCCAGTTGTCAAAGTGGTAATATTTCCAAGTAAAAAAAAAAAATATTCAAACCAGTGGTCTTCCTTTTATTTTACAAGTGTATCTTTCTCTTTGAGAATATAAACAAACTCTGCAGGGTTGATCAGGACCTACAGGGTAGATGTATGCCAAAACATTACCTCAAATAAATTGGTGGTTTACTTGCCTATACATACTGTGTATAGTAGTAACATACAGGAACTCTAACAAAGATTGTTTTAAGCATTCTACAAATGGGTAAACAAATCCATTCTGCCTGTCAGAAAGCTTGTGAAAATGCAAAGTAAGCTGTTGCAGATGAATAAAGCAAGCTAGATGATTTTTCCATATTCTGAGAAGATCAGAATAATGATGTGAGTAGTTCAGTCAAAGTACCAGCTTGCTGCTTGGGGGTACACTTCATAGTTTCACGATGCAGTTAACTTTATAGCTAATGTTGTGGTATCCATGCTTTTGAAAACAAAACCTTTAGTAATGCATACAGAGACATGCACACATACACACATACACACATACACACACACATATATACAAAACCAGTTTATTATCATAGGTCAAAATATGTTTGAGACAGTACTTACAGGTTCAGAAATAACATTGAATTTCTTTAACTTAGTAGAGCCATGAGCAAAATGAAATAGAAGCTTTATATGATATTTCTTTTCAGCAGAGCTGACATTTTTCTAAAATTTCATCTTAAAAACTCTCCATGTCTGCTGTTTTGTCATGAATCAAAATGTATCCTGCATGACTAGTAAGGCATGTTTCACCTGAATTTTTCATACCCTATGGAGTATAAAGGATTCAGCAATGAAAAGTATTTTACCCAGCTAACCATTGCTCTGGGGTTATGCAAGAGTTTGGTATGTTTCCAGCTAGGCTTGGAAGTTTGCAACATGCACTCCAAATGTGCATTGAATTGGGGCAGGCTTGGGGCTTCCATCTCCTTTGTGCTGTCTTTCCTTCAAAAGTTGGGGTTGGGCCCTTTTGCTTCTCTGCTGAAAGCTTCTCTTATGCTTCCATATAGAACTTTTTGAGGAAAAAATGTTTTAAAGGAAATTTTTTCTTCCTTTAAAAGAAAAATGGTAAAGAAGTTATATGTGTTAAATTCTATCATTACTTTATGTGAAAAATAAAGCATGGTGATCATTCTGAAAGGACTAGATAAGGATTACAAGAGGATTTGAGCCAGCTAGGAAGGTAAGGTAATTAATAAACCCAAGTGCTGGTGGTATTGCTTGGACAGACTCTGCTTCTGACTAGGTGGAAGTATATAATATCTGCATATCACTATGGAAATAAAGTGTTATCATGGTAGTCTTGTTTACTTTTGGATGACTCCTCTTCCAGTGACTTGTAATCTCTAAGCAGTGCAATGCTTCACTCTAACAGGAGAGAAACAGGGCAAAGCAGTGTGTGATTTTCTTCCATCACACACTGAGGAAATCCAAACTTGTTTAGATTGTCATACCTTTCTCTTGCAAAATAAATTTTTTTAATCTTCAGCTGTCTGAATGGAGAAATGACACCTATCAGCTCAAATTCTTCCCTAACGTAATGCCAGCTTTATATTTTCCAGCCAGGGGGTTGCAAACAGTACAAGTGCCTGGAACAGTTGCAGAAGCACAGCCAGTGGCTCTGAGCAGGGCAGTGGGAAAGTGAGATGGATTCTCCAGGTTCAGTGCCCAGTGCAGTCATCCAAATCCTACTGAACACCAACCTGGGTCGCCGTGGACAGTGCAAAGTGTTTGGGAGGAGAAGTTGGGCATGGCATCCCACTGTTTGGCTGCCCTTGCATAGCAGGCAGACAGTCAATACAAGCTCTGTAGCTGAGGTGGGGGAAAGGAAAGAGCAGCAGCAAAGTCAGGAAAATGATTCAGCCTCTTGTCTCCTTTTGCTGCTCTCTTCTGCCTCTGTGATTGACGTTGCTCCTGGGAAACCCTTGGCTGACTGAAGCCATATGTTGGACTGAGCAGATCAGCCACATCCAGCAGCTGGTCACTGTGCAATCAGAGTGCAATAGTAACTGATTTATCAACTAAACTTACTTCTTTTCAACTTTTTTCTTCATGTTGCCTAGAAGGCAATGAACCATATTTACCATCCAAAAGGAGTTGGATATAAGCTAACCATAAAAAAATAATGATTTCATTATTTTCTTTATTGCACTTCCATATCAAGGGAGGCTAATCCTGATGGGATAAGTGAGTTTGTGGCATGTCTGTTTAATTTAGAGGTCTCTGAATTGAAGCCTGCTCATATTTGCAGACTGAACAAGGATGAAATACTAATCTGGTAATAGAGCCTCTTATTCTAATGTGCACACAAGAGTTGTAGTAAAGGTCTGATTACAGAAAGGAGCAATATTAAAGTAATGTATGATTTAAAATAAAGAAGCAGGTTGTTGTATTTACTGGATTTTGAACAGGAAACAGAAAATACACAAAGCATATTGTATTTGACTTTTAATTTGACAGAGAATGGTTTCAGGTTGTTCTCTTCAATGTGGTCAAGTGTATTTCAACATTTTGGCATCACTAACTACCAAAATTGTTATTTGAAGTTTAAAGTTGGTAAGTATATGAGGAAGTTGAAAAAGTGAATCATAAAAGATCATATCCTTGGAAAATATTTGAATAATCAACTATATTGTGAGGGGAAGTGATATGTATGACAGCTTAATGTGATCTTTGGTAACCAAATTACATTTTCGAAGTTTGTATAATGCAGTGAGAGCTCTGCAATTGGCCTCTGCTCAAAAGGTTGCTGAACTCATTATCATCACCAGTTTTTGAGTAATAGCAATAAAACATTTGTCTGCTACATACGAAGTGGTGGTGAAAACTGTTGCTACCAAGTCTATATGGAAATGAGATTCATTTGTTTTTACATGGTTAAGGGTATAAACAAAAATCTTGAACCATAAATGTCAGCACCAACCTTTAGCATGAAGGTCTCTCTCAGCCTGGAGGCAATGCTGGATAAAACGGAAACAAAATTGAAATAGAATAGACATTTTTTTAAAATGTCATTTTGAATGCAATAGCATTATAATTTAAGACACTACCAAAACAACACAAATAAATTCATATTAACATTAAAGGTCTCTCTAACTTAGCTATTTAAACAAAAGGCCACCACATACACATGGAAGTGCTGCATAATGAATTAGTATTAAGAAATCTAAGGTCAGTCTCAGATTCAGCTACTTGCTTCCCCTTTAAACAAAAATATGCATCAAGAGCAAGAGCTCAAATTGAGGAAGATGTAAGAGTAATCTTTTTTTTCCACAAAGAAACAATTCCATCTGCAAAGAAGGTACATTGTTACATTTCCACCCTTATCAGCTGTTCATCACTGCATTATCATAATTTTAAAGAATCCTGCTTCTAGAACTATTCAGATACCACAGAAACTTTATTTATGGACATTCTTAAGCTGAATAAATCATTAAGCATTGTATATAAAACTCACAGGACACAAAAAGGCTATTTGAGTTAATTTTTTAATGGAACATTCAAGGTCTAATAAAGTTAGGAGCTTTTAGAGTAATGTAAAGAAGCTGCTACACATTGTGACTCCTGCTTTCCTCTGTAATACTTAATGGTCTTAGGTCTTGCTACCATTAGGCTAAATTAAACAAATGATTGGAAATGTTGTTAATTGGGAGAAAAGGGGGAAATGTCAATCATGATTCATTAATCATTTTACTTTTCATATCTGCTTTTACAAAAGCACAGGCAGAGTGTACTGGCCATTAAATGTGCTTTAATTAGAAGAGAGAGACAAAGCCATAGCTTCACATTGAAAGAGAGGTGTTTTACCTGGTCTCTGGTGAACTTAGAGCAACAGGGCGATAATGCAATTTGTTTTAGAAGGACCCTTCTAAAGCTAATTTTCTTAAGGCTTCCAGATGATCAGCTGATCAATTCTCCTCCGCACTGGGTGGTACTTATTTGCCAGCTGGGGTTAAACTTGCACAACATTTAAAGAAAACCTGCTTGAACAAAGAAGTTAATATTAAAAGCAAAAATACTAAAAGGTTTAAAAAACTAGACCACTTATCTGCCTTACAAAAGAAAAAAAAAAAAAACAAACCAGCAGCTGCTGCAGTGTTTTTCCTCAACTGCTGAAGTACCTGAGGCTTCCCAAGCTAATATAGAGGCTTCAGCTCATTGCAGATGGTAGAAAACATGAAGGTTTTAACACAGACAGATTCAGGACTGTGAGATTTTGCAACACAATCTCTGATACTTCAAGGACTGCTGTGTGTAGCATGGTATGCACACCAAAGTGTTTCAGGATCTGATTACAGGGATAAAAAATCCCATCCCCAGTCCTGTCCTTTCATGCCTGTCTTTTAATGCCTCTCCCAGCAGTGGAGCTGTGCTTTGCTGGTTTATGTGCAGAGAATGACTGCTGTAGAAAGCAGAGCAAAATGTTCACTAGGAAATGAATGATGAGAAATAAATCTCTTCTTGTTCTTCATGATTATTTGTTCTTTAGAGTGCCTTGATTTGACAGCCTGCCTACTCTTTGGTATTCCCCAAGAGTGAAGTGGGTTCTACTTGGTGGGATGGTGTAGAGGGAGCTGGGATGGGGATGGGGTGGGATGGGAGATGATGGGGTGAGTGGAATTTCTCATCCGGGACTACTGGATGCTCTTTGCCCTGCTCTTCTGATGGCTGCTGCTTTCTACTGCCTGGCAATGTGAGAGGGCAGCTTGTGATGTCCAGTGGTATTCTCTCATACTACTTGTTAGAGCAGTAATTTATTTTGCCTTGTTTTATATTTCAGTAATGAGTCAATACTAGAAAACTTGTGCAATAATCTCTGCCTGAGTATTTAGGCAGTGGTTTGAATACCATTCCACTCTGGGAGATGGATCCGCAAATGACAAATGTTAAAATACATGTTTTTATTTTGGCCACTTCCCTGAGAAATGTGCAGTTTGCATTTCTTTCTCAAGGAGTACTGAGCCTGAGAAATCAGTTTAATGTTGTTTTTAATAGAAAGGTCAGTGATGGCTGGCTGTATTTCAGAAATTCCTATGAGAAAGGACTCAGCTTGTCTCTTGATAGAGCTGCAGATGAGCAATGATCCCAGCCCAAGAGAGGTCAGTTCAGCTGCCCAGGGGATCAAGATGGCTCGGATTGTAACAGGGATTTCTGAAAACTGAGCTGTGGCTTTCTACAAACCAGTCAGGCAGGCCTGCTGTCTGCGGAGAAGAGGAAAAAGCTTTATTCACTCTGAGATTCAGCACAGGGTTTCTCTAATGATTGTTATTCTTCAGCCACTCCTGAGCACCAGCCTCTGCAGTGACCCTTCATCCCCACCTCTGTCTCTGCAAGCACTGTTCAGTCTAGGTCTGCTTTACCCCTTGGCCACCACCAAACTGAGTACTCTCCACTTTGAGTTGGTTACAATTCACTCTGAGTTAATAAAATTTCTCTTCCAAACAAACACCTTCATCTCAATCCATATTTTCAACTTTTAGGGACTTTGTATCACTGGAACATGGAAATCTCTATGCAGTCATCTTTGGTACTGAAGCTCATGGTACCAGCCATAAAGCCTGCTGCAGCCAGCCTTGCTGACACTGACCTTTTTTCCCCAACTGAAATAAGAATCTCACTTGAGAGCTGTCTCCTTTCGAGGAGTACTTTTATTCCACTTTTTGATAGCCTCCATTTAATAGAAGTCTTTTCTCATAATTTCCTGGTTTTTCATTTGGGGAACAGGCATCATGTTGCCTCACCCCAGAAGACAGGTAACAGATAGGTGGGAATCTCCTCCTGGGAGAAAGTCTTTGATTTACTGTGTTCAAATTAATCCTACCAACCTCCTACCTTCCCTGCTGTTGCAATATCCTGTTTTGGATTATAGGCAATAAAGGAACAACACTAGTTTCAAATGTTTTATTCCCAGAAAGGTTTAGATGAACACTAGGGCATGCAAGGTGATGACCTTTCATGTGGTCCTGGCAGAAACTGCTAGTTAAAGATGCCAAACTTGTGTGAGGAGAGCAGAAACCCAGTGGGTGTTTAGAGAAAAATCTTTCCAGGGGAAAATTGCTTCTTGGTGGGTAAGCAAGTGTTAATAAACCCATCTTTTTTGTCGATTACTTTCTTTCTTCCCTTCTCATTTCCCCACCTCTAAAGAGATTTTCTTTCTCTGATTCAGTGGTCATGGAATGCTGTAGGGCAATGGAAGATAAATACATTGTACATTGAAAAGTAGCTAATATTTTATGCCAGCCAAGGAGATGTTCTGTGGCATCAGTTTGTCCTGTTTGATTTGACCTAGGGACACTTCTATCAATCAAGCAGTGCATTTTCATTTCAAGCTCGAGGAGAGATGCACTATTAATCTAAGTGTGCTGCAGTCAGGCTTGACAGGCAGGGGACAAATCCCTAATCAATCTTTTAATCACCCACCTGGGGTGATTTGAATGAAGTCGCTTAAGGGATCTTTCATCAGCAGAAAATCTGTACTCAGCTAGGTGAAGAAACATATGTAAGATCTCCTTTGTGAAGATATCTTTAGAATAAAACTTGTGAGTATCTTTCTCTTCCCTCGTTCATTTAGTGGGGAGTAAGCTGGATGAGAAAGGAAAGAGGTATGTAGGAGAACAGTATAAAATTTCAATATTATATGATCACAGGCATGTGTTTGGAATAAATGTCCTTATTCTCCAGAAGTGCTGCAAATATTCCAGAAAATACGGAACTGTAATGAAACATAATACTGAGTACTTATTTTCATAAACCAGCTCTATAAAACATCATGGTCAAATAATTGGATGAGGTGTTAAAGGACTGCTTTTCCTATTATAGATAGTGAAGAAATATATTGTAAAGACATTTATATATCCCTTTTCTTCTGTTGTTTTTCTGATACAATTTGTCACTAATTTTTTGTATTCAAATCTCCTGCCAGTCCTAGTGAAGCACAGGATGGCCATAGAAAGCAAAACTTGGTTGTAATTTCTGAGCAGAGATATTTTATTTTAACTCATTGGAGTATGCCTGTAAGTTTTGAGCACAAGGTGGTTCTTTTCCACTGAAACTTGAACTGTGTGATTTACTTACTGAGACTTAATATTTACAGATCTTTGAACATATTACCTGTTGTGCAGTTTTATTTTGTTCTGGACAAAGTAGAGCCAAAGTGTTGTAAGTTGTAGCACTTTTCACTCCTATAAGTCACATAGATTTGGTGTTAAGAGCAGCTTAATCTTGAAACCACCTGACAATCTACCTGCAGCATGGAAATATGCCTAAAAACTAAAAGTACATTCTCAGGGCATCTAATGGAGCTCCTGTTAGTGTGGGAATAAAATTTCTGAAGGAATTTTCAGGATAAACATTAAGTGATCTGTTGTGGTTGTTAGATTTCTTACTCATCCTTGTTTAAAAGCTTTTTTGGGCTATTTGTGTTTTTTGGCCTTGTTTGAAATGCATCCAGGTTTAAACTTCTGCTGCATGTACATGGGGTGAGATCAAACCTTCAGTTCTGTGATAATTTTTTTCCTTCCTTAATAGAGTCATTTTAGTACTGTATTAGGGACTTAAGCACTAAAGATTGAGTTGACAAATATTTTCCTCTCTACTCTTAAACTGAACAAAATCACCAGCTCCTGGTAATGTCTCCCATTCTTATCTCTGTAGAAGACTGAAATAAATTTCAAGAGAAACAGACAAAGCCTATTTGAGAGGGACCTGAAGGATGTGCAGGATTGCAGTGACATTTTCTGTAATCCTCTTTGGCACACTTTTGCTACTTCCTTGTGTGAGCAGCTGAAACCGCTTCTTTTTGAATAGCAGATGTCATTGCAAGCTGAAGCCCAGATTCATGAGGACTCTTGGGAACCTGACCATACACCTGAAAATCTATTGTGTCCCAGCTGATGGGAGTCACACACCTGATTGTTATGAGCCACCTTTACACATCTGTGAAAAAAGAAGCACACCTGTCCTGTGCAGGTGGACCTACATGCCTGCCTTTGAGGGGGTTCTGGTTTCTATGTTAATTTTGAAACAGGAGTTGAAGTTTGTTTGTTGCTGCACGTGGTCACTGGGACATTGGCAGCTATTTCAGATCTTACTTTCCAAAAACCACAGGAACCAGCACACAGGATTTGACTCTGCTTCTGTTGAAACAATAGAAGACAGAGACTGCTATGAAGGATTGCTCATGGGAAAACAACGACCAACAACACACTACAAAGGCCATGGGAGCCATTACTTGCATGGAGGAAAGGTCAATTAAGCCTGACAAAGGAAAAGTGAGTTTTCAGTTCTTCTGGTTTATCTGTTTCAACTTTCACTGATTTCAGACAAACCACTTCATAGTTATACCCATGTGGTAAGAAAATCAGGAGAGTGGGTCATACATGCAGGATTTATTGACCTGGAGGAACCACAAAACCAGTGTCTCCTTACTCAGGACCACTTTCACCACAAGCTCCCTGTGTGTCCTTGAGCTGCTGGGGTGACTCTGCTCTCCCTGCAGGCACAGGTACCTCCAGCCTGGGGCTGGCTGGTGGGTCAGGTTTGGGCTCCTTTTCCTGTGTGCTGGGTGGGTGCCGTTCCAGGCTGGGCTGTTGCGGTGTGACGTGAAGCAGAGCAGCCACAAACTATCTTCGATCCTGTGCTCAGGTTAGGTCACAAGCACACTACCTGAGAGTGTCTTGCAGAATCTGGGACTACCTGTGTGCCCTGTGTGTCCCAACATTCCACTGAATGCAGATCCAGGTGTGCACTGTCCCTCTGCAGGGTCTGGGTTTCTGCCGGAAGGTGATTGGAGCCTGTGGGCCAAAGCGGAGCTGAGCTTCAGCTCACCCTCTTCACACAGGAGTCACCTGGGACACGGGGGCATGGGAGTTCAGATACAGCCTCGGTCCTGTGCTCCCTCAGGGGACAAAAATTGCCTCTTATCTTTCACAGGCATGGTTCTGAAAGTCAGAACCGCAAGAGGCAAAACTGAACACCTCAACAGTTCTCATTCTGCTGTAGGATGTTGCTACCCTCTATTTGTGTAACAGCTCTAGTGGCCATTGCCTTCATGCATGTTAGGAAGTGAGTCATGGGAGGGAAAGGCAGGCCTCATTAAACCTTTTTTCTCTTCCAGTCCACAGCAAGCTTTTGTGTCCTGAGGAGATGACAATTAATGAGCTCTTTAAATAGTTATTTGAGAGAAGCAATTCAGGTTGTGTGTAGTAGACACAACTTTCAGTAGTGTATGGAAAACAGATTTACTCTTTAGAAAGAGATTAGATTTCATTCTTAGTTACATGTCTTTCTTTTATATAACTATTTTAAATTAAAATTCCTTAAGAATAAATAGTCCATAAGTTTGAATAAAAAGGCTATGTCTAATTTATGCCATTTAAATTCAAATGATTATTATGATGTGCAAATATTCAAAATCAAGTGGGAGGTAGGCAGACAATGAAGGCGCAAAAGACAACATGAAAAAAGTTTTAAATTTTTTAGGGCAAAAGTGTGCAGAGTTCAGCTTCTCAACGCCCTATCTCTTGCTAGTCCATTGACTTTACTAGGATCCTCTGATAAAAGTCCATTTTGCTGGGATGATTCCAATAAGAAGACAGTGTTTCAGATTAGTGTACCTTTTCTGTTCTTAAACAACAAAAATCTGAGATAATATGTGCAGCTGACTTGAGATTTTTGGAAAGCAGAACTGCAATAAATCAGTAGGATAGTACTTAGGAAACGAGGAGGTTAAATAAACCAGGAAAATGTGTGTTGGCAGTGTGGAGACTGCTCCAGAACACCATTTTAGAAGCATGGAGTGAATGTGTACCACCTAGCAGGGAAGAGTTTTTAAAGGACTGAAAGAAAAACAAAATGTTGTCATGATCAAACATCAAGGCAGTGGAAACTGCTAAATTAAATCAAAGGCATTTTTTAAAAGGTGGAAGTCCTATCTGAACAAGGAAAATAAAAAAGATAATAAACCATAGCAAGTTGAGTGAGCCACTGCAGTAAAGTAGGCCGGAGAGGGATTAGAGGGGGAGCTGGTATAAAGATGTGAAAGCTGCTATAAAATCTGCTTCAAAAGCATCAAAGGAGGATGTTGACCAGAAAGTCAAGTGGACCAGTAGATGATGAAGGTGTAGAAAAGACAGCACCTTGCTACAGAGCTAAAGGATGTGTTTCTGAAAGTGCTGGTTACAGGAGGGGCCAGCAAGGCTCCTGCTGGAGTCATTCTTTGCAGGAGATGAATTTGAGAAACTGATTGGAATAAACCAGCAAACTGAAGCTAACCTCTTCCCAGGGACAAAACAAATTCATGCAGGAGCTTTAGGAAACTGCAATTGTCCTGTTTGAGGTAAAGCTTAAAGCACTTAAAATAATGGAAGGCTGCAAATGGGACACCAGTCTTCAAAAAGGGGATTGAGGAATAATCTGAAACACTGGATTAAGAAGTCTGACATCCATACCAAGAAAGTCGGTAGAATTGAAAAGACAGTGGGAGATGGAAGGAGCAACTTCCTCACTCATAAGAAGGCTCTTTCCATGGATCCTTGTCTTCATCAATAGCCCAAGACAAAAAACCAAGAACCTGATATCAAAGATATCCCTAAAATATCCCTAAGAGACATAGGGACAGTCAGAGTGAACTGCTCCTCTCTCTTTCAAAGATGTTGTGTGGCTGACCTGGGCCAGCTTTGCCACTGTCACCTCATACTGCTGGTTGGAAATGTCATGGCTGTAGTTTTAATGTGTATTGATGGAGGCTCTGGGCCTCAGCTCACCCTGCTGTGTCCCCCTGGTTTGCACCCCAAGGCACCTAGGAGAAAGGAGGGGCGCAGCCTGTGGGAGGGCACATTGCAAAGGGCAGGGACAATGCACAGTGGGGAGGGCTGTGTGGGGCAGAGGCTTTTGGAGGAGGCTCTAACTGAGCTTGTTTCATGTTCAGGTGTTCCTTGGCTGTATGTTGGAGAAAATAGGCTATTTGTGGGTTATCACCTGGTTTGGGCTTATGACTATGTCATTCAAGACATAAAGGATATGGTAAGAAGATTTGAAAAATGAAATGAGTGACAACAATGCAGATGTTAAAACAGAATATTTTCTCAGAATAGTCTGACCTGAAGTTATCTGAGCAGATTTGCAGAGATAACAGATTAATGAAATGGCACATGGAATTCAATGTCAGTAATTATGTGGTAATGCATACAAGAAAAAATCCATCCCTCTAAGTATAAACATAGTCAGTAAGGGATTAATCCTCAGTACCACTCAGAAAGGAGGCATAAGAGTTAATGTGGATAGTGTTCTAAAAGCATCAGTTCAATGGTTTCTCAGAGACAAAGGCAGATTGAATCAGACAAGCTTTTAGGAAAGGAACTCTCTGCAAACCAGAGCATATGATTATGCTCCAGTGCAAAACTGCCATGAATTGGCACTGGAGTGCTGTGGATGAGGCCCCAGGACTGACAGCCCTGGTCTGGCTGTCTTTAGTTTCTGTGTGAGACTAAAGCCAAGTCAGGAGGAGGATGCTTGGCTGCCTGTAGGGAACCACTTGCAGGTTTGGTTTTAAATTTATACCTTTGGTCTCTTGTATCAAACCCTGCATATGTGGCTGATTTCCAAAATTGTTAAAATTTGTGGAGTGGATATGTCTGAGGCTCTGTCTTAGGAGAAATACTGTCTGCAAAGTCCTGTGAGCAGTGTAACTGCAGGAACTGTACAGGAGGGAATACAGACACAGTCCCCATTCTGAATGGACAACTCAGTTACACACTCAAACTGCAGTCAAGCCTTTGACATGCAATTGCTGCTGAGACCAAAGAAAGTGGCTTTTGGGTGAAACCTTCTCTCCTCTCTTCTGATCTCATGATAGGGTGAAACTTTTTTTGATGTTTTTGTTTCCTTGGGGAGAGAAAGAAGGAGGACAAAGCAGCGTATACTCACTTCCTCCTCCCATCAAGGTCACAGTCCTCAGCTGTTTGACCTGTGTCAAGAGGGATGAGCTGGGCTTCCAAATCCAAGTTAGCAATAACATTCAAACACTTCTCTCACAGACTTCCTGCAGAAAAATTGTTTGTTCAATTTATCCTGCTGCCCAGTGCATATACCTTTCTATATTTGTCTTTCTATAAATGTTTCTTTGGTTGCTATTGCACAGAAGATAGACAAATTACAGTAAGTCTGTACTGTATACCCAATATAACATAATTTTTTATAAAATTTAGAAATTATTTTATTATATTATTTTATATTATAAGAATATTAAATTATTTTCCTTTATCTAGAGGGTTGTGAGTGTGGTTAATTTTGGCATTAGAATCAGTGGTAACCTCTTGTAAAATCATGATGAATCAAGAAATATTAGATTGCTAATAGTCCGAATGGATGAACTGTGTGAGTGTAATGTGAGGTTCTTACATTAAGGTAAATCTGTATGGTATCTGATAATGTGCTGTTTTACCATTAGTGCTCTGTTGTCTAGTACTGTGATTGGTATAGAAATAGAATCCTAAGTTATGTCCTGCTAGACTTTTAAAAAGTGAAATGGGAAATCTCTGTTACAAGTAAATATATGGCCTGTTTTTTTTCTACTAATATTGAAACAGGCAGTTTCATCAGTTAGTTTGTCCTTTATCAGTGCTTTAAAAGTGTTGCTCCTATTACGTTGCAGCAGCCTTAAATTTTGCAAGCAAGGGAGTTTTGTTGCACCCTTCACCTTCAAAAGTGCCCTTGAGCTGAGCATTCAGCTAATCTCTCTTGAAACTCAGCTTTGATTACATTTTGAGAGATTAGGAGCTGTTTGTAGTGTCTTTGGGAATGACAACACCAGGCTGTAGCAGGGGTGTAAGTGCGCTATCCTCGAGTGTGTTGCTGTCTCTCCTTGCTGAGTTGGCCGGGTGTTTTGAGCTTGGAATGTGTACAAAGGTGGAAGGGTTGCAGACCTTTGCTATCCCACCACAGTGAGCTGATCTGCTTGCAGGACTAAGGTCTGCACAGCCTGGTTTAGCAACCCTGCACAAACAAGGTTCAGTGATGAGACACTTCCATCCACTAGACTTTTATCAATATCACCTTGCTGCTAAATTATAAGCAAAAATGCATTTATTCTTCATAAAAATGTTAATAAATTCCTCTTGCATTCATTTAAGCACCAGCCCAATAGCTTTATGTTCTACAGTGACACTTAACACACCAAGGTAATTGTTTTACTGCAGTGTTGCTACACTCTGAGCAATCAGGTTTGCTTCTTACTTGCTCAGCATTTTGCTGCACTGAATGAACAGGATGTCACTGAAAAACCTGGGAACCTCTAGAGTGTTTTAAAAGACTTTAGATGGAGGAGCTTAAACTCACTTTTGTATCCTTTGGTGTCTGCTTGTTCTCGTTTTTTGCCTTGAAGCACCAACATTCATACTTTATTTACAGATCTCAACAGGCTGTGCCTTGTCAAATATTTTGAATTCCATAATGAGGTGTGTAATGTCTCTTACATAAGCTCTCATTTGTGCTCTCTTGGGATGCCTTGCTTTTGTGCTTAAATGGATTTGCCTGTGTTTCCTCTACTCATTTTACTTTCTACTAAGAAATTAAGGAAATAACTTTTGTCTTATGTTCTCCCACCATGTTGTTATTCCCCTCCTTGAAAAAAAAAGCCAAAATCAAATGAAACTCAAGCAATCACCCTGCTTCATATAATCAGTTTCATTTAGAACTAATGTCAGTTCCAAGAAGCAAGTGGGCTGAGTTGAAGGTGGATGAATGTCTCCAGCAGGAAGTGGGTGCGCTCATTTTTCCTGGATGAGAACTTCATTAATACTGTGATGGATTGAATATCCAATCTGAGCTACTTCTATTTGTGGACTGGCTCTCCAATTCATGTTTTATGAGTTTCCTCCCAGGCAAGGCTGCTCTGTTTGGTTCATTAGAGTCCTGTCAGGAGAACAATCAAGAGGATATTAATCTGAAACTCAAATACCATGTCAGTTAACAGGCAGGGGTTTTGTACTGTGGAGTTCAGAATGTACTTGGCAGAATAAATGCAAATAAACCTTTTATCAATGAGAGAGCCTTAAAGCAGCAGATAGAGACATTTCAGTCCCTTTTCTAAATATGGTCTTAAAATAGTTTACACCAGATGCCATCTATGAATGACACTTTGTTATGCTCATGTTTTAGATAAAAATATTAGAACAGAACTTCACTTTCATAGCAAATATGTGGATATTTTGATGACATATTTTGGAGACAGAAACAAACAATAATCTGTCCTACTTTTTTTTTATGGCACAGAGAAGCAAATAAAGACAAAGGTCGATCCTCTGGAAGCTGATGATAGTGAGATGCACTTTTTAAGAGCCCCATCTTAAGCATGGAACATTGGTAGTAATATACCATGGGAAAGTCCTTTATTATTGGCAGGCAAAAAAATTTCATGTAATCATTGGTAGAATCCATGTGAAGTCGTTTCCTTACAAAAAAATGGGATAAAATATAAAATCGTGCTTGGGAAGCTGTGATGGGGACTGAAATCCATGGATTGTAGACACATATTTGGGGCCATGTGCCCTGGTGCATTGACTCACTGCTGGGAGGAAACAACTGAGCCTTGGCAGCTCTTCTGGCAATATGTGTTGCATTTGGGCGAAGTGCTTCCGTTTCTAGGTTCATTTCCTAAATTATTTAAACTAAAAGAAGTACTTCAGTGTTTCAGTCCATTAGAAGACGTTGGCTTTGATGCAGTCACATTAAGGTCTGAACTAACAGTGCCAGAAACCATTTTCAGCTGCTTATGCTGGGTAGTGTAGGCATAAAATGCTAGTAAATAGAAATCACAGTGTGTCACATTCATTTGCACATGAACACAGCTATGTTAGCTACAAGGCAGGAGAAAAGTAAGGCATGAATTTATTAGCTACAGCAAACCTGCATGCATGAGGTTTGGAGTCAACGTCTCACTGGCCATGTGTGTACTGCTTTATCAGATTGCTCCAGGGGACAGACCCAGGGAGGCATCCCAAGCTGGAGTTCATATCTAAATTTTAGGTCTTTACCATACTTCCCACATGCCCCAGATGTGTCCACACAAAGCAGCACTGAGTGTCCTTGGGATGTCATACCCTGCAGTGCTTTAGGTACTGCCAGCAAGAGAGGTGCTATGTGACCTACCATCTAGCTCTGCCTAACTGGCCCCTCTTGCCTCTGTTCATGGTTGCCAGTAGCAAAAGGACAGGTAAAGAGCCTTTTAAAATTTGCTTGGATGGATTCCCAGCTGGTCCCACTGCTTCCCCAGAACTTGCCTAGAGCTGGAAGCAAAGCCCTGCTGGCTGAGCCTCCAGGTCAGGAAGCAGCCTGTGCCTTCCCTCTCTCTCTGCTCATCTCAGGCTCACTCTCTCCCCAGACCTGAGTTGCAGCAGTGGTCCCCAGCACCCACACTTGGCAGCATGGACCCCTTGGGAGATGGGGAAGGCAAGACCCTTCCCCTGTGCATGCTGCAACTGGAGTTTTACAGCTTCCTCATGGAACTGAGTCATGAGCTAGAATGTGCGTTGCCAAGTGACAAACACTTCGGGCAGGACTCAGCCTGGGACACTAAAATTAGTCATCTGATGTATTTGTAGATGAGATTTCTAAGATCCCACTATTGATGGTGAAGATCCAGTCTGCAAATCTCAGGGGAGGGACATTCAGCAGAGATGGTGGGGTCTGGAGGCTGAGTCTGCCCACAGTGAGGTAGATACCAAGAAGTTCCATTCAGCTGCCCTCTTACAAACAGTGGTAACTGAGATGCCTGAGGCTACCTTAGGCATCAAATGGGGCTTGCAGATGTGACACAGGACCTACAGGAGACATTAGGTCCTCTGGAGCAGCAGCTGGAGGCCATCTAGAAACTCCAGGGCATCTTAATGTCATCAGACACCAAAGCTTTGCAGCTGAATCAAGGCTGATCTCTACTGACTGCAATAGGAACTAAGATGCCCAGCTCATAAATAAAGGTTTGCAATTAGATTCTTAAATGTAGATATCTCAATCTCTGACTGAATCCTACCTTTGTTCCTGGCAAGAACCGGGAGCCATTTTTGCACTCTGGATAAATTTACATCCATAATACACACACACACACCACATAAAACGTAATACACACACCACATAAAACAAAGACAATTCTCACAGCCAACTACCAAACCAGCATCTCCTTGACTTCTCTCTTCTCTGGCCTTAGGAATGCCCAATGCATGGGGCTGCAGCCTGTTCCCTTTCCAGCTTCCTTGGAAAGCTCCTTGCCACCTCCTTTCTTCATAGGTGAGTGAACAGCTCCTTCCCACCCTCACCCTTGGTGCTGGCTGGGGGAGTCTGACAGCCCTGGCCTCAGTCCCTTATGCCAGCACAGGACTATGAGAGAACATTTGTGCTGTCTCTGAGAGTCCAGGGTGTTGAAGTGGTGGCTGCTTTCTTCACATCAGGGAAGACAGAGGCTCTGGCAACAGTCAGCACTGGGCACAGAACCTTCCAGTGAGGCTCTGCCATGAAGTGAGAACTTCTGCTTTCCTTATGTTGAGGCCTCTTGAAGGCCATGTGGTCACTGTCAGCCATGGCCTTTGATGCAAACTATGAACATGCAACTTCACCTTCAATGCCCGGGGACAAGCACAGCATAAATGCTGACATGAGCATTTCTATTTAATGAACTTAAAAATTTTCTGCTTTCTGAGAAGCTAACCACAGATCTCTTTGTCAGCATGTGGTGTGGAGAAGAGGGTGACCCCAGCTTTATATCCTGGAAACATTAACACAGTACTTCTTTGACTTCAGTGTAGCTATTGACTAGATAGCCCCATATAAAAGCGAGCTCCAGTTACAAAAATTATTAACAATGTATTTCCCATTCCTTGTAGATTCTATTTGTGCATTTGTTAACAAAACAGTTGCTATAGTTGCACTGAATGGTCTGGGCATAAAATTTATTAATTCTGAGGATAGGTGTGTTCAGCAAAATGTGGAGTTGCACATGACCTTGCCACTGTTTGTTTGCTATAATTTTTTGATAACTCCATTGTTTGATCCTCTGACAGAAGCACCTGTATTTGTCATTGCTTGTGTTAATTCCTATTGTCACTGCAGACATTCATATCCGTGGATCCATATCTTATATCAGCATACACTGAACTTACCACATTTTTTTGGGTAAAACCCCACCTTCTTAGTAGTATACTTGTTCTGTGTACCCCTCCCTACTCCTACTTACCCATTACCTTCTCAGCAAACAACTGATTGCTTTGTCAGTCCAGAAAGTGTTTGAATGCAAGAGACTCATTTACCACAGTTCAGAAGTGTTCAGATACTGCCTCCTGCATCTGAAGAGTGTTATGTTTTAGCAATATGAGCTACTGTCAAAGAGAAAAGCACAGAAATGCTTTTATTTGAGCCTTTACTAACTGAAATAATAGAACTCTAGAAAATTAAACAGTCTAGGTAAAATGAAACTATAAGCAAAAAAGGACTGAAGGTGGCAGTGTAGGAACAGACATTTCCCTTTTTAGAAAAGAAAGATGGTAAATGCTTGCTTACTCTTTCTCTTTGAGACAAGGAAAAGAAAAAAAAGTGAAAAGAAAAGAAAAAGAAGAAAAAGGAAAAAAAAGATACAGTTGTAAGCCATGAACCTTATTTTCCCATGTATTTCCTCTCATTTTGCTATTCATCCTCCTTCCTCAGAGCCTCAGGAGGGCTTTGAAGAGAGCACCAGGGCATTCCTTGTCCTCTCCAGCAGAGCAGACACACATCTGCCTGCAGTGGGCAGGGCAGTCAGCTGGATGTGGGAAAGTCCAGCCAGTTTGATACCAGGCTGAATCATGAACTACAGCAGTTTTCTTTCCCAGACGGGTCTGGCCAGTGACAGGATATTTAGTTTCCACAGATCTACCCCTAATGCTCACTAGAAGGGCACAGAGAGAGACACATTTAAACTAACCAGTCTTTACACAAAATGCTGAGGCTTATTACTCAGCCCTACAACTCTTAATTCCAGTAAAACCTTCAGACCATCTTTGCCTAAACTAATCCTTCATCCTTTCCTTTGTCACTTTGTTCTCACTCTGCTGTAGGTGGTGGTCCTATTGGCCTCCAGGCAGGAAGATTTTCCAAAAGCAGCTCCTTCATCCTATAAGGAGTCATGGTTACCTTGCAGAGAGGTTTTTGGATTCAGATTCTATGGCCTAGAACTCCAAAGGTATCCAGCACCTGCTTTGGGGACACACAGTGAGTACAATATCCTGAATGTCTGTGCAGCCTGGATACCACTGAACTGCAGAGTAAATGCTTAATTTTGCAAATATTATGGGTCAGATGCACACATTTTAGAAGGAAACTTGTGAATTACAGCCAACATATGCATCTACCATGGCACTCTTTCATTGTACTTGAAAGTTTTTTAAGACGGGGATTTGCCTTTGCACTCAGCCACTAGATCCAGACTGGGAGGCAGCAAAGTGACCTGGTCTGAGAACCAGCTCCAGCAGTGAGAGCACAGAGGAGGGTTTCAGATTTTGTTTGGATTTGGTGCAGTTAGTGTCTATTTCTGCTTTGTTTTGGACCTTGTCTGAAGGTTCAGCCTTTTCTGGTCACAACTTTGCTTCTATAGTTCAGCAAATTAGCGTGGGGTTTATTGTCTTGTTTTGTTTTCATGAGAAGGACAAATCATTTGTCATTGTAGGCATAAGTAGGCATGGAGGCTTTGAAAATCAGGAAGGGGACCTTAAAGTGGGCTCTGCATCAGGAGCAGGGTGCTGGGCAGTGTCCCAGTGTGTGGTGCACCAAAATGAGACAGATCTTCAATCAACAGCAGCTCCAGAACTGGGGAGCTGGCAGACAACCAAAAAGTTCAGCAAACCTGAGTGTGCACACATGCACATTGCAAAATGGCAGCTCAAGAAAACAATAGCATACAAAACAAGGCCAGCATGTGTTATTTGTTATCATGATAATACCACAGAGGTGAGAGTTTTTAGATATGTATGGTGGAAGCCTAAAAGTACATTCATTATATGGAGGATATATGGTTTTCCTGCATGCTGCCTTGGTGAGCAGCCCAGGACACCCCATATCTGCCTCTATGGATCTGGGGACAGCTTGTGACATCCCCAGCAGGGACTGTTGGAGAGGTTTCACAAACACGAGAGCTATGAAAGGCATTTAAGAGCTAGTAAAAACAAGCGTCTAGGGGAACTTGTTATTTCTTGTAGCAAGTTGCTACATCTTGTAGCTTTATTACCTGTTGCAACAGGTTTGCACAAGGTCTGCACTTGCCTCCTAGGATGTTACTACAAGGTTTGCACTGTGGAAGTTAAGCTCTGTTGCATTTTGCCAGTGCTAAATTTCACTCTTAAGGAAAAATGCCAAGGAAAGACTTTGGGTAAATAAAGCAATGTGGACAGCCCAGCATCCCTGAAGGAAGAGCCATTCCTACCTTCTTGCCTCTAACCTCTGCTGTGGAGCAGGGTGTGGTGTTCAGAGCCATCAGGGGTATCTTTGGGCAGGGTCTTTGTCCCAGGACCCAGAGCATGTGAACGTGTTGTACCTCTGAGCCTGGGGGTGAAGTTGGTGTGAACGGTGAGGACAACTCTGGTAGGAAGTGGGGTGCTGTCCCCAGAGGGCAACTTGCAAAGCACTTGTGAAGATTTTGAAGGTATCTGATTTAACAGACTGATGCCTCCAACTGAGGGGTCTGTTGTAAGGGAGGGGTGTTATTCTGTGTGTTTCCTTCAGGTTGGCATTGCTGCTCTCTGAATGTCTTTCTCTGTAGGAGGGAAAATACAAGCTCCTTCCATTATTTTAGTAGGACAGATGGAGTTTTTCTCCATCCACAGCTGGAGGTGTGTTGGTGTGTGCTCTGAGGAGCTTCCCTTGCCCAAGGAAACGTCCGGTTGAGGTCCTGCAGAGTGATGCAGGTTTTAGGGCCCCCAGTTTCATCTCTGCTTCTGACACAACAGTGCCCTAGGTCTGAATGTGCCTGGTCAAACAGGAAAGATGAACAAGACAAACACATGCTGTATTTTTCTGGAGATGCCAAGGAAGACTGTGTAGGTGGGAATCTGGTATCAGCCGGAGCCCTTGGAGACTTCTCTCTTGCAGTAGTTCTCAGTTATAGCCCTGATGATCACATATGGGTACCAAAATCTTCCTCAGTGAGCCACCACATGAAAGCATGCTTATTGTCCAGGAGTATTTTAACTGCCCAGATCACAGCTTCTGTGAGAGTGTTTTATTTGCATGGGAAATGTGAGGATGGTTGTGAGGAGATACTCGTTGTGGCTCAAACCCTGTCTTGCCTCATGTAAGAAATGGGAGATCTGCATGCAACACTAATGCTATTTGAGTTATGAGAAAATAGAAATCCTTTCTATGTCCCTCTCTCACTCTCCCTGACACCCCCCTATTTAACAAGTCCCATTATCTTCAATAGGAGGCAATTCATATGTCAGTGGTAGGATAATGGCTGGCTGTAAGGTAGCAGATAACATAATCTGCCTCTTGAAGTTCTACAGAAACTGTCCTTTCTATTTATTTTACTTGACCTGGAAAGAGCAAAGTGCTGTTAAGCCAGCAGGTTTGATAGATTGCAGATATATATCTATACCCAGGAGTCTCGCCTATCAGTAAGTTACTTACTAAGGATGGGTTTGATTTGCAAGCTTTGTCCTTAATCTAAACCAATGTGTAATGGAAAGCTAAACCTCAAGTCATAAGCTGCTGTTATAAATAAAGGCCATCGCTATGAAACAAAACAAGTTACTTGTTCAGATGATTTGTTAAAATAAATTAAAACATAGTAAGGCAATAACGCTGTTCTTTAGATGTGTTTGAATGTCTTCTATCACTCTCTGTCACTTGGTAACTTCACTCAATAGTAATTGATTTTAAGAAGAAGAAAAATACGAATTATTCTTTTGGAAGTTGCTCTCCCACACATTCACAAGCAACATCTGTCTTTAAGAGCTATAACACGTCTGAAGCTATGACAGCTCTGCTCTCTCGAGTGAGTATTTATCACTAACCTGGGGAACTTGGTGGTTTATAGAAAATTTCGAAGCATGACAATTATGAGACAGCTTGTAGTAGCACTTAAGTCGTGTGTGTTCATTCTGGTCATGAATTGAGCAGTGGTGTATTTTTTGCTTTCATTTTGAGCCACCTAGTGGTAATATAAATGAGATAAAATTTCTGTGCTGAAGAGCTGTGAACCTTTCTCAGGAACTATTTCTAATTTAATGGGACTAAGCTTAGTAAAGTAAATTGAAACCTCAATATTTTGTACCTTTTGCTAAAGAACTTTTTTTTTCTTTTTTTAGAAATACTGTAAAACTTTCAATGCTGTCTAACAACAAGGAGTTAAAGCATTCCCTCAGATTTTTCCTGTCAATGGGCTGCTCCAGGACTCTGCTGAAGTTGTTTCAGGCCACTTTTAGCTCTGGGAGCCTTTCTGGGGACTTATCAACTCACCAGGTGTTCAAGGGGTGCTTGGCAGATGTGGCAGAAGGGTGCATTTAGTGCCTCCCTCACCTCACTAGAGCCTGCTGCCTCTTTTGCACTGGAGACACAAGCCTGGGCAGAGAGTCAGGCAACCTTGGGCCATATCACTTTCTAGCCCGTAGCCAGAGCTAAGGTTTGAGATGATTCCCCAAAATATTCCTTGATTGGAGTCAGGATTATGAATGGAAACCCCTGGCTCTAATCCTGAGCTTTGCCTTGTGTCTTCAGCATTGCTGCTAGATTTCATTCTCCAGAGCACTTCTATCCAGTGTATCCTAATATTAAAATCTGAAATTAAAAATAGTGTTTTCCAAAACTGAGCAATTTGTTCAAATATTAACCACATAGCTGAACTAGAATTAGCAGGGAGCATTATATATTCATATATCCACGACAGAGCTGCATTTTCTTGGCCTGTTGTCTGAATGATAATCAATCACATGTCCTTTAGCACTCAAAGAACCAAAGTTAATTACAGACCTGCTCAGTGGTCTATGAGATACACTCAGCACCTCAGATATACTGTAGCTAATTTTAGGGTTTCCTAAATGGGAACTGTAGATCAAAGTATCTTTCATTTTGTCTATGTGCTCATATAATGGTCTCAAGAGCATCCAGATCACTAAATCCTTATTGCTAATCTTGCAGGTTAGAAACCACCGTCACCTTTCTTTTCTGTGCTGAATTTTTGAAGCCTGTTCCCTGATGCCATGTTGCATACATTTTCCTTTATTTTCATATATCACTCAGTTCCTTAAATATAACTTCCAGATGCTCAGACTGTGTAACATTCCAGAAAAACCCCCTATATATTACATCCTATATTCTCAGCTGTATTACTGAAATATGCTTTCAGAGCAATCTTAAAAAATAAATAAAATAGTTCATCCTCTGTTTTTAATATACAGTCTGGAAAAGCAGGGCTCTTCTTTAGAGAGAAGAAAAAAATTAAATATTTTACCTTTAGTGCTTCCTAAAGGTTAACAGGTTCAAATAATCCCCCAAGCATTAGCAAAGAGAATATGTTTTGCCTTCCCCATATGAAAGTTAGACTTCCCCACCCATTTAGCATTCGTAATTTCTGTGTGATACACCAAGATTCTGGTAGGTCATAGTTCTATTTAATTTCTCCCTAAATCGGGTACTGGAAGCACCAGGCCTATTAAGCTGAAAGCTAGTTACAGGCAGAGTATGGAGACAGGTGCTCGTTAATTCTTGTTCATTCTGAAAAACATGTAGGAAGGATTATAAGAATTCCTTGTAAAGCAGGAGAGGAAGGAAATGTCAGCTGGGGCAGGGAAACCACAAGAACAGCCCAGACGGGAAAAGAAATTCAGCCAGATGTTTGTTATCATGGTGAATGAGGTGAAGCCAGACGCCAGGTCGAGGATGAGCCCGGACAAGGAGAGGGCTTTTCTCTCTTCTGCTGAAGGGCTGAGTCCAGAAGAAGATGCGTCATTTGCAGATTGCTGCCTGTGTGTGGTCCGAAAAGAAGCTCGGCGCTCACTGTGCTGCCTGTGTTGGGGTCAGAGCGAGACAGCTGGGCTCCAGCTGCCGGCTCCGCCAACACGGAGCGAGGGAGGCAGCGCTGGGCTGGGGACCTTGGCCGGCAGTGTGAGCCGCTGCCGTGCTGGGCTGTGCTCGGACACCGCTCTGAACACAAGAAAAGAGAATCCCGGCAGCTGCTGGCTGCCAGATGAGCAGCGCCGTGCCTGCGGGGCTGCGCTCGCTGCTCTGGGCAGTGTCAACCCCGACCTCAGCGCTCCCGGGAGCTGGCTGGCTTTGCAGAGAGCATGAGGGAGAGGGGGAGAGATGGGCATGAGAACTGACACCCTGACTGCTGCCCTGAAGGAGTTGCGGAGACCACACCCTGTTCCAGTCCGTGTGGAAATACTGACTGTGAAATAGCAAACCCCAAATTGCTGGCAGATAGACACAGAGAGGAGTTTAGGAATGTCGCTCAGACAAAAATCACATGAATACACAGGCTATCTAAATGACTGAGGACAAGTTTCATTGATTTTCAGTGCTTGTAAGACAAGGCAGTAGTTTTTAAAACCAGACTTTATCTCCTGCCAGGGTTGGTTTGCTCACAGGAGATGGGAATTCCTCAATAAGGCTCAGGGGCAAGCAGTGGGATGGAAACAGGCTGCCTCCCTGGAAGGAGGCTCTGGAGTTTGCAGCTATGACAGATCTCAAGGCAGAGCAATGTCAGAGGTGGTTCCATCTGGCACAACTTTGGGGTAAACTGCCTTTTTCTGGCCAGAGAAGTGGGGGTGTCTGTGCAGAGATGTGTGCAATGAACTTGGGCAGGCGGTTACCTTTGCAGAGGAGAATAGGTTGGAAGGAAAGATAATCAGTCCTCTGTCCTCTTCACACACCTTAGATGTCCTTTCAGGGGACCCTGTGCACCGAGATTTGTTGGGAACCTCCTGATTTCTTTCAAGGCATTTCCCCAGGGTGGGACTGGCAGCGGTTTTAGATAAGCCCTGCCCAAGGGATATGTACCAAAATGACTGGAGCTTTACACCCCTTCTCCAGACACCTCCTCCCTGCTGTCCAGGTGTCCCTAGCTGAGTGAGGTCTGGTGCACAGGCTGGCACAGGTGCTGGGACAGCCCTGGCATGACAGGGGGGTGAGGAGATCCTTGTAGGACCCATGCTGTCACTGCCAGCAGCTCCTGGAAAACTCTTCAGGCTGTCTTCCCTGCTTCTCCATGGACACAGGGAGAGCTGTACTCACAGTTTTGGTGGCACCTCACTGCAGGACATCTTTTTTGCACCCATTAAGCAGCTGAGAGGCATAAAAAATAAGGTTAGAAAGGAGCAATAGCTGGAATGTCCAAGCAGAAAGTGCTAGACAGGGTCTGCTTCTCAAGAAAACAGTGTGCTAATAGAAACAGTGTAGCAAAGGACGGACTCTTTGAGATAAAGCCTTTGAATTGACTTATCTGCTGGTCCACAGAGGTCTGTGTGTGCTTTAGCTGTGTCACTCCACCACAAATCCTGTCTTGTGGCCAAGTTGCTGCTGTGCCAGTCTGATGCAGGAAACAGTTTCTGGACTTGTGATTGTAACTGCAGGGCACTACCCCTGGCATTGTCATCTTTACCATTTCAGCAGTCCTTCAGACCCATATGCATGTGCAGGGCACAGAAAGGTAATTTCCACCTTGGAGGCCCATGAAATTTGTCATGCAGCATGCAGGTATGCTCAAAACTTTTAGATGCAACGTAACTGCTGGCCTGTAGCCACCAAGTAACTTCCATTTGGTCATGGAGAGAGCTGCAAAAACCCTTCAAATGTATCTGGACAAGAAATAAAGTTTAAAGTTATTCCCACCAAACACTTCTACAGACTCATAGGAATATATGTATTTATCAATCCAAAAATAACTTTGAATGACAGTACATTGCTCAGAGCTCATGTTCAATTAGTTATACACAATGTTGCCTGCAGAGCAATTATATTTTTGAGAATATTAATGCATAATACAAGTCATCATTCTTATTTTTAGGTTATAATTTTGCTTTGGCCATTTTCAGAATGTGTGTTGCCTGGTACCACCTGCTTTATAAATTGATCCACCTCTCTCACTCTGCATTACTGACATGTCCCTACTCTTTACTACTCACTGATTTCTCTCAGCTGCAGGATAAACTTTACATTTTCTTCCCAGTCACTGATGATAGTGTATAGCAATTTCTTGACAAGAGGGAAGGAGCTGTCATGCCAGTCTGTCAGGTCCCTGTTTATTAACTGCAGCAGCCAAAAGCCCACGTTTCTGCAGAGAGGCTGCCTGGCCTTCCCAGCACTGTTACAGCAGCAATACCCACTGTAGCCCTTTTCTTCTCACCCACTTTAATTTCCCTGCAAAACATTGATAATGATGTCTTCAATTCCCAGTCACGTTCTCAGCAAAGTGATTAAACTTTAAAAAAAAAAAAAGGAATTGCAATTGTTTAAAGAGTCCACACTTTTCTGAACTGCATCTGAAGAACAAAGAGAAAGAAACAAAAAAATGTGCAGCCAGTTAAGAAAGAGCGTTCAGGCTTTATTTTGTTGGGAAATGTTTTAATGTTGCTAGTCATGGTTAGACAATAGGGGCATGACCTGAACATCCTAGAAAAATACCAGCTGCTCTGAAAGAAAAAATTACAAACATATGGTGAAACCAGTATCACTGAAGCATTTAACTTGACAAATTTCACATAAGTTAATTCCGGTGGTAATGTAGTTTCTTCCGGGAACATTTATTTATTTGCACACTGTTTTTCTAAGTGAGTTACATCCAGGCTTTTTCACTAAGGTTCACTGTCTCTGGGGAATGTCATTCAATTTAATGTTGCTCAGAGTGGTCTCCAAATGTACTGCTCCAACTGTTTTTTGAACAGCACAGTTGTGTCTCTCTTCAACACAACCCTCCCTCTGCTATTCACTGTCTCGCTTTCCAGACTACACCACAATCTTACTCACTTTCAGAAAGAACTTCCTCCACCCTTAAACATTTTTGTTGGTTTGTTTTGCTGTTGTGTTCTCTGGGATTTACTTATTTCCCTTAAATCAGCCTTCTGCTTCATTCTCCAGGCAGATATCTTGAGTTGGCTTTGACATGGGATGCCTTTCTCTCAGCTCTTCCTGATGGGCTGTGAGTTGCTCTACCCAGACCTGTGCCAGCTGCTGCTCTTTCGAAATCTACAACCATGTCCAAATCACCACATGACTTGACTATTGCAATTTTCATTTCTAGCTCTCCTAAATCTTTGCTGTCTCTGCTCTAATATTTCTGGAATGCTGCAACCAGGCTCTTCTTGGTCCTTGAACAATGCTACTTCAGGATAGTCCATGACTGATGATGTATTGATTTGCCCAATATATAAAATTAGGTACATTTTTGGGGCTTTCATATTTTCTCCTGTAGATTTGTGGCTATGTCTGTTGATGCAACCTGTACAGAATCACGAAGTACTTGCTGTATTGGGAAGTAGAAGCTGGATTTATGCTGCAGCTTTAGAGGTGATACTGTTCCCCCTGGTCTGGAGGCCTTTATATTGCTCCATTTCTTGTGATTTGTCCTAGCTGAAGTTACTTTTATCCAACCTGCTCCATCAGCACAGGCAATTCCCTTCTTCTGGGAACAAAGCCTGCCTCACAAACCAATTTGCTGTTGTCCCTACTTGTAAATCTCACATGGTCACCAGCATGAGAAGCTGCTTTTTAAGTTTCATGCATAGTTCTCTGCGTATCTGCCCAACACAGGGGTACATTTGCCCTCCTCTGTACAGGAACATGTTGACTACCTTTTGCTTTTCTGAAGTCAGTAATTGAGATACTGAGTCCCTTGATCTCTGATTTTTTTTTTGGCTTTCAGATTTTCACTTTCAATATAAAAGGATATTTTACATTCCTTTGCTGCCAAACACATTATTAAGTTACGCAAAAATGAGACAGAAATTGGAGGAGTATGGGTAAGAAAGATAGCCAGTATATGCCAGTGTAAGAGAAAGAGCAGAAGTATTAGAGAAGTTTCTGCATTGTAGTTTTTTATATTGGATAGTCCAAAACTGGGGCGTGGGGAGAAAGCATGAGAAATGTATGAAATCAATGGGAGGCTGGGCGGGTGAGTCAAAGATGTGAGAAACAGTGGTCCAGAGAAGGCTAGATGGTGACTTTAAATCTCTTTTGGCCTGCACAGCCCCTGGGGTGTGATGCTGACACTGGGCTGTCACGGGCCTCTGGGGTTCCTGAATGAAAACAAGAAGTTTAGCCAGTGTCTACCATAAGCCTCCCTTAATCTCAAACTATTTCTTTCGGCATATGGAGTGCATTAAAAGAGTATAAAACCATTCTCAGTGGAGGTTTACTGTGTATTATACAAAAATTGAATTGTTGTAATAGCAAGTGCTGTTGACTACCACCTCTAAAGATGTGGCATAAATCTGAGTTTTAGTGCCCCATGTAGTAAACACTTAGTGGGCAACATTGCACAGTCTGCACAAACAATGTTACAGAGCAGAGCCTCCCTGCTAAAACAAACACATTGCCACCAATCTACATTAGAAAATAGAAAGGCCACACCAATTTAGCAAAAATATGCATTAAACAAAGCAGACCATTATTAGATGTATAAATTTAAGTTGTTGTGAGATGTTGTCTCAGCTACGGCAGCACCATAAAATGATCCTAATAGCCTAGACAGCCATTTAGCTTGATTTAAAAATACACATTCCTTTGACATATATGAGAGTGGTATACTGGTACTGTAATTACCTTAATCTGGCAATTGCTGTAAATAATTCTCCTGTTCAAGGATTTGAAGATGCTCTGAGTAGTTCCTCTACTTTGTCCTTACTATAGCATTTTCCCAGTATTTCAAGGCAATTATTTAGAATTTAAATGTGCCCAGTGAATCTGTCATGTAAATGAATTTATTGTCTATAAATTATTAATTGTGTCTAGAAAGAGAAGAAGTAGGAAAATGAAGACCCGGCATATGATTATGGTCATATCTTATGTAACATCTAAGTACATATTTTTTTTGTTTTTCCAAATTTTATGCCATTTTCCCACATAAAAAGAAGTACAAGGTATCCTGATTCTTCTTGTGTTCAGTCATGTGCTTGTGGTTTCTGTTAGAAAAATATGAATAAAATCAGCTTATTTGAATTGACAAAAGATATATAAAGAAAAATATTTTTCTTAAATATCTGATGAATGAAGAGACAAAATATCACTGAACAGTAGAAAAAATATTGGTACACCTACCATTTATTTTAATCCAGCAAGAACTAAAAATTTCATTAATGGAATAATGAGGTAAAATAAATAAAAAATGCCACAGAGAAGACCTACTTTAATATAATGAAGAGTCTTGCCATTCCATATCTGCAGTATTAGAGACATTACACATTGTGTATATCTGTGGTGATTCTGCAGGCTATGAAAACAGTGACTGCTCTGCCATTTATAATCCATAAACTGTAAAAATAAAGCCTTTCTCATTTCACAGGTGACAAGTAATATTCAGTAATTCAGTATTTCAATACCTGAAGTTGTGACCCATTGAAAAAAAATGGAGGAAGATTACAAGGGATGAGTTCATGAGGAGATGAATTAACGAATGAATTCAGAGCTCCCATAATCAAAGGAATCCTCCAAGTATAGATCTGAGTCATGGGTAGGAGGATCCAATCTACGAAGATAAAAGTGAACATCAAAATTCTTTGCAATTATGACAGTGATTTGAGGCAATATTAGAAATAATAGAAGGTGTTGTAAGACATAATCTTTACTACTGTAAGGGTGACACCATTCTGGAGCTGTACAATACACCGCTACAAACAATGTTCTTGCATTCTAATACCTGTAAGAAGCTTCTGAGGATGCTCAATCTGCTCAGCTTCTAGGAGCTTAATTAGAGCTAGGCAAATCTCAGAAAAACTAGCCGTTGGAAATTTTTCTCTTCTAAAACACATGATAATAATAAAATCCCCACCAAGCATGAGGAATGATGAATCAGAAGCTGACTGCAGTGTTGTATAAATCTATGTCTGAACTTGTTAGGTGAGTGTTCCCAGGATGGTACCCAGACCCAGAGGGCAGCTGACCCACCTCTGCTAAATTCCCTGAGGCCTTGGGGTAAGGTGTCACATCCAAGGGGAAGGAACCCAGGCTGTGCTAATTCCCAAAATGCATCTAGGAATGGTTTGAGAGAGCAGGAGGTGGCACAGGCCAGCCTCGTGTTGGAGACAACTCTGACAGTTCCAGTGCCTGGGATGTTCCTTTGAACTGTTTAATTTGCTAGTATTGGGACAATGAGAGAGACAGTCCTAAAATAATAGTTGAGCATGTGTGTGTATGAGAACTGTACCACAAAGTCTTACATTTGTATTTTCTTCCTAAGTATGTATTTTTAAATCCTGGAGTCATTCTCTTGAACCACAGTCCCCAAGAACCTGGCCCTACAGATGGGGAGAGTAAACCTCTGGAGAGCAATTAAGTGAGCAAGTACTTGTGGTGAACAAAAAGCAAGTGTCAACAGGATTAATATCCAGATTGATACCTCTGCTCCTGCCCTCAGCCTGCCTGCCTGGCACTGCTCCTGTGTGCCTGCCTTGGCTCACCTTGCTGCTGCTGCTGCTGCTGCTGCTCCCCTTCCCCACAGGCAGCTCTGAGCAGGGAGTTGCATCTCCCACCACCCAGGCTCTATCTCTCTACTTGGCTCCTGCTCTCCTGAACCCTCAGTTACTCTTCTATCACCAGCTGGTCACACCTTCTTTCTGCTGCAGACTGCTTTTCCCTCTGGCTCAGGCCCATTCCATTTGGGCAGCCAGTATCTTTTTCTCCTCCAGCATCAAGCCTCAGCTTTCCCAGCAGACTGGTTCCTCTGGCCTTTGAGTAATCTCTGCTTCAGCACCAAGCCCAGAACACCCATGAAAGACATATCTGCCTTGGCTGGGTGTCCTGGAGGCTGTGAGTCATGCTGAGGGGATACTGTCCTCTCAGTCATTGGAGCAGTTTGAGCAAGATCAGAGAGAAGTGAATTCTTGGAAACTGTGCTGTGAGAATAGAAGTCTCCACCCAACAAGAACAAGCTGCATTCTTCTTCCCAGAAATAAAAAAACCAGCAATAACTGGTGAGATTTATCACAGGGCAGAAAAAATGCTCAGAAGCAGGAACCAACCTTTGTGTCAAAACATGGCAGCACCAGATTTGTCTTTTCTGCCATCAGAAATTTTAAGGCTGATAAAACAACAGATTTCTCCAAGTCTTGCATCCTGAAATAATAGAAACATTTAGGCAGCAACACTCAAACCAGACAGTCCCAGTAGCACAAACTGCCTTGAAGCAAAAACCCAGAATTGAAATATCTTAACTGTATAGACATGCACTAGAAGAAACAAAAAAATAGGACTTATTGAACTGCCCACCCCACTTTTCATACCAAACCATGCTCATAATGTAGGTAATGTGGATTACCAGAGCCAGATCAGTTTGATACCATGAGTCTCAACACTACGTTTGAAATGTTTATGCAAATGATGGGTACTCACAGGATAAAGTTATCTTGGATTTTTTTAGCTGATTCTCCCGTATCGATGCTGTCACATAGCCTAAAGCAATTGAAATGATTGACTGGCAAAATGTTCTAATAACGTTGATTATCTTCATTTATTTGCATATAATTCTTTGCTAATTTCTCTGCAGTAATTAGGACTGTGGCGCATTGCTGACATGACTTTTTAAAACAAGAATGTGTTAAGTAATATTCAAATCTGTTTTGTGATTTCCAACTGATGTTTTTAATAAAGACAAATCACCTTCAGGAAAGATATCTCTGAACTGAATATGTACTTCTAGATTTTAAGCAATCATTAGAGGGAGATTTTGCTATCCATGTAGATGTTCAGAATCCAGAAGACATTTCTCTTGAGGCTACAGCTCAGTCAAGATAGATCACTGTTGCCAGTCAGGTAGGAGTTGTTGCCTGGGAAATATGGAAATGACCCAATGTTCTGCACTCAAAGCCCCAAACTGGTTGGAAGAAAATATTGGCAGAAAGAAATGCACTCCTGTAGTAGCCCAAAAATTATATTTCGGTTTGCCATTCCACCTGTGGCATTTAAGTAAATCTACTGAGGTTGATAAATTACTTACTAATTATGCATATTGCATTTCAGTCAACAATTCTGACCAAATCTTTGATCCTTTCTGGGGCCTACTTATGAGCATGCTACTTACAAAATTAGTTAAATACTTTTTTCTTCCTGTCACCATTTTAAATTGCATCTATATTGTGCATTACTGGGTACTATGCACTGAAATATTTTATAGAGATAGCCTGGATGTTAGAGTCTATTCTTATCTCTTATTAACATCAGGTTAGCATACAATCCACAGCCTGGTTTTGTGCTTGTGTCCCTGCAAGACAAAATAATAAAAGTCAAGGACAAAAATGCGTGTCCTGAAAATCATGACTGGACAAATGTAAACTTTCCTGAGTGCCTTGCCAGCCATATGACAATTTTAAATAGAAGAAAGTGAACAGGTGAAGAAAGCCATCAAAGTCAGCATTAATGCTGCTGCCTAAACAGTTTAGCTGTCTTTGCTCCATTTCATCCACAGCTATTGCTGACTGTGACTACAGATAAGCTGAACAAGGATGGTCACCAAAAACAAGAAATGCCTTAATAATTAAGGGCTCAATGCATTTCACAAATGCACCTTCTTCTGTATCTGCTGCCAAACAGCTGTGGATCTGTGATATCTTGTAAAAATAAATTAAGAAGCCTGAAAGGCTCTGTTAATAATCTAAATGTGGAACTGGAATGAGGATGAAACTACTAATTACTCTCTCCAGGCTCATACTTGCAATATAATCAAATCTGTCTACCAGGGCGATCAGCACTTCATCAATTGAAGTGTGATATAACCTTGCACTTCATGCTAACACAAAGCTAGAACTAAAAAAAGCCCTGTCATTGTTACAAGCATATTTTCAAGGCAGAGAATTAGCAGGCTTTGCTCTCCAAAATAAGCCTTTCAACATTTAATTACCTATAGCAGGCTGCACACGTTTGTTAAGGTCTGTGCAGAGCTAACAGCTGAGCCTGATGATGCCAGCAAGCCCTTCCTCGTCTGCCGAGAATGGTTTGCTACAGGATTACCTTGTTCCAGCACACTTCTCTGTTGGTAACATTCTAAGTGCTCTCCTTGTTTTAAAGCAAGATGACTTATTAAGTAAAGAGGTGAAGCATTTTGTATTTTCCACCTTGTCATATCTTATAGCCTGAAGAAAATGTTAATAATGGAAAAGTTGTAAGGTTTGGCTTTTTTTTTTTGTTGTTTTGTTTGTTTGTTTATTTGTTTTATGCTTGGAATATTTTGTTTTTGTTTTTGTTGTACTTTGCTTTGTTATTTTTTCCCCTTTTTTCACTGAGACTATTCTTATAGCTGAAAACCTCTGTATAGTATCAGCAGTCACTTAAATGCTGTGTTTGGACAGTTAGCAAAATTTTGTGGATATGGATTTAAATCTCAGGGGAGTTTCTCTGCCTGTCACATCAGTAGTTGGCAGCTCAAGAGGCAGGTTTTCCACAAAGATTCACTTGTCCTTTAATTGTGGGGAAGTGAAATAACATCTGTCTGGGTTTTTTTTGTGACTTCTACTTCCGAATTACACGGGGAAATACAAGGACACGACAAAGAGAAAGATCTCAGCTTTCTGAATCTGTAACACTTTGGTTAGGCAATAGAGTGAAGATCTCTGTGTCACCTCTCGTTTATTCAGATATGCTTTTGCTGCCCTCACAATGGATTTTCCTTCTCAGTGTCCATTTCTGGCCATGGAGAGCAACACTGTGGAAAGGGACCTGCGGATTCTGGTTGGTGGAAAGTTGAACATGAGCCAGCAGTGCCCTGGCAGCCAGGAGGGCCAACCCTGTCCTGGGGGGATCAGGCACAGCATCACCAGCCAGGCAAGGGAGGGGATTGTCCTGCTCTGCTCTGCACTGGGGCAGCCTCACCTCGAGTGCTGGGGGCAGTTCTGGGCCTCACAATACAAGAAATTAACTAAACCCTTAAAGAGCACCCAAAGGAGGACCATGAGCATAGTGAAGGATCTGTAGGGGAAGCCATATGGGGAGAGGCTTAGGTCAATTGGTTTTTCAGTCTGGAGAAGAGGAAGAGACCTCATTGTGGTCTTCGACATCCTCACAAGGAGAAGACAAAGGGCCAGCACTGATCTCTTCACTCTTGTGACCAATGACAGGACCTGAAGGAGTGGCCTGAAGCTGAGTCAGGGGAGGTTTAGGTTGGATATCAGGAAAACGTTTTTCACTCAGGGGGTGGTTGATCACTGGAACAGGCTCCCCAGGGAAGAGGTCACAGCATGAGCCTGACAGAGCTCAAAAAAGGTTTGGACACTCTCAGGCACACATGGTGCAATTCTTGGGATTTTCCTGCACAAGGCCAGGAGTTGGACTCGATGATCCTGATTGATCCCTTCCAACTCAGCATATTCTATGATTCTGTGGTTCTGTGATTCTATGATTCCATGATTCTATGATTCTATATTCCTTTCCAATCAGCATTTGAGATAGTTGAAATACTTACAAAAACCATTTTGGTTTTGTTTGTTGTTTCATTTTTTAAAACTTTTTAACTCTCAAACTTTGATTGGAAATGCTAGAACAAAGAAAAATATTGTTCATGACAATACTCTGTTTTGAAATTTCTGAAACAAAACTTAAGGATCATGCTCTCCCTAAAGAGGGTGATAACATGGCTGTTTTGAAAGACTGAAGAGGTTGTTCAAAGACTGAAAAGAGAGATCAGTCAGGGGCTCCAGGAGTTTTCCAGTGTATGAAAGGCCTCCTGGCGTGATGCTCACCAGTCCCCATTTCTCAAGACAACTGTGGTGTCAACAACTTGTTTCCTTCTTGTGGATGCTGGACTTTTTTCCATTTTGTTCTCCATCAACCCTGGAAATGACTTTTGTCTTGACAAACTCGGGAGAATAACATATTGCACATTATTTGCATTTTATCTCTCCTAATGTTTGTTTAGTACTCATTTGTGTTGATTGTGTAATATTACATCTTTGGTTATATACCTTGGATTTTGGAGAGAGGAGGGAGGAGCTAATCTGGTTGTGTCATGGTGGAGAAACAAGTGCTCTGGCAGGAGGAGCAGCTCGGGTTGAGCCTGCTGTGCCATGAGGAAGGCAAACACACTGGATGGGTTCTCATCTGCTGCCCAGGATGGGTTATCACTTGCAGCTAGCTGTGCAAGGCTGCAGCACAAGCCCATGTTCTTATGCTGTGCCTTGCTCTGCTCTGCAGGAGAGTGCATTACTGCATATAATGCAAGTGGGAGCATTTGGCCTAATCACCGTTTCTGCTGAAAACAAAATCTGTCAAGTGATGAAAAACCTTCACATTTTCTGCTTCTGTTTATTGTGAGGTCTGCCTTATAAAGAAAGGAATCACAGAATAAACTAGTTTGGAAAAGACCTTTGAAATCATTGAGTCCAGCCTGGGACCTAACATAACCTTATCAGCTAAACCATGGCACGGAGTGCCTCATTAAGTCTTTTTTTAAACACCTCCAGGGATGGTGAGTCAACCACCTCCCTGGGCAGCCCATTCCAATGCCAAACCACTCTTTCTGTGAAGAATTTTTATCTAATATCTAGCTGAAACTTCCCCTGGTGCATCTTGAGGCTGTGTTCTCTTGTCCTGTCACTGGCCCCCCCTGGCTGCAACCACCTTTCAGGTAGTTGTAGAGAGTGATAAGAAAGGCCAACTTTATGCCACTACAGAAATGACCAAACTACATTTCTCCTTTCTAAGTTCAACACAGCCTGTGCTCTCAGAAAAATGTTCTACCAGTAGGCAAAATATGAACACAAGGACACGATAACTTTGCTCATTCCTATTTTGTCCTATCACCCTCTGTCAGACAAGTGAAGCAATCTTTGTAATTTAGAAAAAAAAAAAAGTAAAACCCCAAAACAATTTCCTGTGTAGTTCCTTCCATGGAAGAGGAGGACATTAGAGGAGGTCATCTGTATCCTTGGTTTGCTGTTTTTTTTGTCAGCAGAATAAGAACATCAGAATTATGAAAATGTCCAGACTCAATCAAGTGTTCATTAGCATTCTGGGGAGTCACTTCAATTAAAGAAAACTCTTATTTTGTCTGCATCACTAGGGAAATGCAGACTAAAATTGGAATGTAAATGTGGTTGTATTTTAGAATGATTTAATGTGACAATCTTCCTATTTGCAAATGGCCCAGCAAAGGGTCACAGTTTAACATCAATTCACAGAATAAAATGCAAGTTCAAAAACATGTCAGAACAATTTACAGGATGTTTTTCAATTATCTGGCAAAGAACACATGGAGATTTCTCACATTATTTAATTTTTCTTTGAGACTTTATATGCTGCCAGTTCTGAGCCATGAGTTGTTCGTATTTTTAAATTCCTGTTTGGGAAGTTTACTAAGATGCTACCAAGAAGCTCTAGCAAAGTTTCCTTTCATTTCCAAACCACTTCAGTGTCTTTTCCCTCTGATGGGATAAATGGGCTGAGCATTTTCAGCTTCATCTCAGGTAAAACCAAGCCCTTAAGGCTCTGATTTTCAGAGTGCTTAACACTAACAGTAGCTGAAGGTAATTGGAGCTACTGGGGCACTGTAACCCTGAAAACTTGAGACAATGCTCTCCTTGTGATGAGGATGGTCCTTGGATTGTCAAACTTGCCTGGAAATGTGAGGTAGGATGGCTTTGCACATGCTGCCTAAAGTTGGACTGTTTTAAATTCTGACTACAATTCTGGCTGATCACGATTTAATGGGCTGTTCCTCTCCCCTGTGCAATTAAGGTTAAGAAAGCACTCTAGATATTCTGTAAGTAGGTACAGTAAATACCCAGTAAATAGGTAGAGAGGTTTTGCCCAGCCTGAGGAGTTTTCCAGCAGGGGGTTGGGTGGTGGGGAGATGCCCTCTGCCCCAGAGGGAGAGCAGCCTGGTTGCTGCTCCCTCCTTGCTGGGGATGTGTGTGCACACATGTGCATGTGCCAGACCCTTGTGTGCACTGGGGTCCTGATCCAGTGGCACTGAACACGTCCCAGCCAGTCCCCACTTTTCCACTGGCATGAAGAGCATTGCCTGCTCCATCACATGCTGTGCAGGAAAGCAAAGCCAGGCTCGTTTTGTAGCTCTTACTTTCTTTGGTGGGGAAGACATTAAGAAGTGGTATTCCCATGTGTGTCTCACTCATGCCTGTTAATATGAAAATGCTACAAAATCCCTGACCTATTCTCAGGCTCTCTACCTCTGCCATTGATGTGCCCACTTACAAACCCCTTGGCTGTTCCTCCCAGCTGGGACTCCAGAAAAGAACCAGGATTTGCTGGCATCAATGCCATGAAATAGTGCCAGCCAGTATTGCTGAATTCAGTAGAAGCAGAGCAAGGTTTGAACTCTGAGCTCTGTAACTGGCAGTCTGTGGTTACTACAAAGTGATAAACCAAAACATAAGCTACTCTCTTGATGTCTGATGTAGATAAAATTGAGTATTGTAGAATCACAGAATTGTTAAGCTTGGAAAAGACCTTTAAGATCATCGGGTAACTCCCACTGTTAACCCAGCACCACCACCATATCCAGCACCGAGCTATGTCTTCAAGGAATGAGATGAACTCTATTTGCACCTAAATCAGTATGCCAGGATGAACATAACTGGACATCTCCAGCAGCCATAAAGACTTGAAGACGTGCTACAGTTACACCTCCTGTTGAAGCAGTTCTCCTGTGTCAATTTGTTCACTTATTTCTTTCGCAAGTGATCTTTCAGCTTTCAAGTGTGAAACTGTAAAGTGCCACTGAAAAAATACCATCATTGTCACAGTCCTGCGGGTTTCTATGCACACTGTCTGTCAGTGTGGCCCCTACCAAATAGGTTTACTGTACTAGACTAAAAAATAAAAGTATTTCACTAACTGTGAATCTTAAAAGCTGGAGTGTATTGACTGAGCGCGTGAGAAGGTCTAATCCTGTACAGCCAAAATATTAATTCAATCCATTATCTTCTCTCTGATAGCAGCCATCTGTTGATGCATTGAGAGGAGTACAAAGCCAGGGAAGCCATAAACCCTACACCAGCATAATATCTCAGCTTCTGATGAACCATGGCTCCTAGGCTCCACATTTTGTCTCCATATTTAATAGACCTGGATTGATTTTCTTATCCTGTTATGCCTCATCACTCTCTGAAGCCTGGGAAACTCTGGTGAAGGCCTATGGAAAGACTTTTTGCAGCTGACTGTGTGCCTTGTTTATTTTCTTTGTTTTGAATTTGATGTCTTTGGTCTTTCTTTGATACTTTCTGATTCTTGCACTAGAACAGACAACAAACACAAGATCCTTGTTTATGTTTGCTATACACTTGTGATTTCATAGACCTTTTTTACAGCCTTGTTCAATCACCTCTATTCAGACTGAAAGAGCCTAATCCATTTCATCAGTTTAGATGCAGAAACCATTTAGTACCTTTGTCATCCTACTACTCCACTTCTGAACCCTTGTCAGACCTGCTGTACACTATGGAGATGGGTAGACCAGAACTGCCCACTGTAGTCAAGGTGTGGTAGCCCCATATCTATGCAGCATGGGATATGTTCTCTCTTTCCAATCTCTTTTCCTTTCTTAATAATTCCTCACATTTGATTTGCTTTTATTTTATTATTACTCCTGAGCAGTGAGCTGACACTTCCATAGACTGTCTATTATATTTTCAAGATCTTATTCCTGAATGCTAATTTAAAGACTGTCACTGTGTATATAAAGTTAGGATTGTTTTTCTTGTACATGCTACTTTACATTTATCTACTTTGAATTTAATCTGCCACTTAATCATCCAGTCAGTTTGTTTCCTGCTGTTCTTTCTCTCTCTCATTTTTTTTTTTTACACAACTTAAATTCTTATCAACAGAAAACATAGCCATCTCACTATTCACCTCCTTTTCCAGGTAATTTAGAAGTGTGTTGAACAGGGCAGACTTATCACATCCCCCAGTAAGACTCTACTGGTACCTTCTCTGCATTGAGAAAATTGACTATTTATTCCTATTCCTCATTTTCTAAACTTTAACTCATTACCTATCCTGCAAAGGAGTTCCTTTCCTATACTGTGGTAGTGAGAGTTTTTGTTGAAGGACATTTTCAAATACATTTCAGCAATGCCAGAGATTAAATCCCAATCAGTACGTGCAGGATAGGGTGGGAATTGCTTGTTCACTATCTCTTCTTGTACCTAAAGTACAGGACTTTGAAGGATGCTTCTAGAAGGCATATTTAGAAAATAAAAAAAAAGCAAAATGATTCTTCATGCAATGTGTAGTTAGCTTTCAAAGTTCATTGCCATACATAAGGTGGATAGTATTTGATATTTGTGGATTCAAGGGACAGACTGGTCTAGTTCACAGATCACAAATCCATTGAAAGGTACTAAATGTATAAAGGCTGCCTAAGGAGCTCATGGAAGCTAAAATGATTGGAAGCCCTGGGAGTACTCATCAGGAACATCTTGTACATCTGTCCTGGTTGTCTTCTCCCTCCTAGGCATTCTTTTAGAGACAGGATTCTTAGCAAACCCATCCCAGCCTTTCCTCTGTCCTTTTGTGCCCATATTCTTAACTGGGTTTATTACTGGATGCCTTCAGAGAATTCTGTCTGGTTTGCAAGACATGACTCCCCTCTTTGAAAGTCCCTTTCCTGTGGTACTCCACTTCCCCAATATCCTCTGATTTAAGTCCTACCCGTGCTACTGATTCAGCTGTCAAACTAGGAGGTGCTACAGCTCTCCAGATACACCTTGCAACTGCTAAAATTTGTCTTCCCTTTTGCCACCCTCCATTCCTGCAGTGCAATGACAGCTCTAATGCCTTGCAGCTTCCTTTAGTAGGTCAGCCTTTAAATCATCTGGACCTGACAATTTTTTACCTTAATTTTGACAATTCCTCCTATAGATTCTTCTAATGAACTCACTCTGAAATAGTTCCTTTGACATATCCCCTCTGATGCATGAAGAAAGGTTCCAGCCCAGATATTTCCCCAAACTCCTTCAAGGCTGTAAAAAATCATTTAATTTTCCTCCTCTGCTTTATCTTCTCTGAAAGTTCCTTTTGTACTTTGATCAATTAATGGGCCTACAAACTCTATAGCTTCCTGCTCCTGATGTGTTTGAAGAAATGATTAATTGTGAGGTTTTTATGCCCTCTGAAAACTGTTCTTCAAACTCTTTTTTACTGGTCTGAAACAAAGAATAAGGGAACTTTGCTGAAGGCATTAATTTTGATCTTTTTTTTTTGTATTTGTGCTTCGGTAAAGAAAGGAAAATTCTTATTGATTTCCATAATCCTGAAAATATATGGGTTTGCATCTGAACATACTTCTACACCAAATTTCTTACTCTTCTGGTCCTACATGCATATCTATAAGAACAGTTATGCAGCATAATCTGATTTTTTTCCGTAAAAATATTTTTACATTTTCTCCAACACATTATTGTATGCTAAATAACTAGATGCCTTTTTCTTTATATGCATGCCAAATTGCCTCTGTAAAATGCACAGAAGTAGTATTTTAGTCTCCTCTTCGGCTAGATGAAACTACTTGGATGCCTTTCCTCTCACCTGCTTACATCTGACTCGTAGCTCACTTTATGCTTATGCCAGTTTGTTGCTGCACTGCTCTTCCACAGACCCCTTTGCACCCCCATATTTTCTTCTGTCTGATATTTGCTGTTTAACTTTATGTGCTTCTGGTTTGGTACTTGTCCAGTCCCAAATTAATGTGGCTATTCCTGGTCTTTAGTATCTCCTTTGTTTGTTTAAGCATTTCTATGTTGGTAACTTGGTATAGAGATTGGTAACTCTGGTATAGAGGCTGTTGTGAATTAAAATAATCATCTGGCATTTGTTCTGCGCTAGGGGTGGTTGGGTATGCTCTTATTCTGCCTGCTGATGGCAACAATCCTCTTTTGTTGAGTAGCTTCATCTTTGTACCTGTTGACAGAAAGCTTCTGTGTTCCTCTCCGCCCTTCCTGAAATGTTTGCATTCCCAGACATTTTCCCTGTTCATACCTTTATTTCTTCACCTTTCTGGCTGTTCTCAAAGCAAGTAAATTCCTAGAATTTCCTATTTGCTTTTGGACGTTCACAGTCATACAAATTTTGGTAAAGTTGGTCTTGTTGAAACACATTATCTCTCTGTTACTCCTGGCTTTGGAAGTTTATCTGTAAGTGCACAGAGCCTGGGAGGAGGTTTAAGACAGTAGCAAAATACGGCTCTTCATGTTTCAGAAAAGGAACTTCACATTTCAGTCCCAGGAACTTCACAATGTCCCTCTCCCAGGTCTCTCTCATGGACCTGTTCATGGGCAGCCTGAAAAGCTGAGGCAACAGCAAACAAAATTGTTACTTTTTAGTCCTGTTGTGCTCCTTTGTTTACTCATGATTTTTTCCTGATTGACAACATCTACCTTCTCACTAGAAGATTATTACTCTTACCTAATTCTAACTATCTTTTGAGGTCACTGTACTCCATGAATTTCTCTTTCTTAAATGAATATCTTTAGAAAGATTGTGCATATCTAGACTGTTTAATGACATAAATTTTTGTCAAGTGTAATATTTTTCTTCTCTGAAACCTGCTTGTTCTTAGCTACTTGCCTGTGTCTGATTTCACTTGTGGTAAAATCACTTATTAACACTTTTTGACACTGACACTAATAATACTCTATTTCTCATCTTTCAGATTGCCATGCTTTTGGCAGTTTGACAGTAAAATAATCTTTGACATTAGCAGAAGTAAGGCATCTACCCTGTTTGGCACTTCTAAAATTTTATTTAGTTTTAGTTGCCTAAATGTACATAAGACTTTGCCCCCACCTTTCTAGAATTAGTCAATTCCATTTCCTCCTACCTTGTTTTATTTACCTCATTAGGAAAAAAAACCAGACAATTTTTTAAAAAAGCAAATAATAAAGTACAATTTAAATACTTAGTCTTCTTTGAAATTAAACCATTTTGTATTTACAATTTAAAAAAGCCCAAACGCAAAGTGTATTGGAATCTAAGCTTGGATCTGAGTGTCAGAATGAGATCTGTAGCTCCTTCATTGCCACTGACCATTGGGATTCTGCTGAACTTCAAGGTTCTTGAGTCAAAATGTTTCTAAAAATAAATTTGAAGAAGTTTAGAAGTGTACTTTGAAAGGTGTGACAACAGAACCACTGAAGAAGGACAAAATTTACTGCTTTTACTCTTTCCCTTCTATTGCCCTTAGATGTGCTAAGCAGAGCTTGGGAGACCTGTTCTTCTATGAAGTTGCAGGGGGAGGTACTGCCTGTACAACATTTCAGACGTGGTTCTGCAGGGTCTGAGAATCTCTGCTGGTGGCCTCTTAAGGGTGAGCATGTTTGCTCCCTGCCCTTTGTGGCTCTGGCTATGGAGGCATATTTTTGCTTTGCTCACTTGGTAAACCTAGCAATGCCTGTGCCTAGAAGTAAAAAAAAAAACAAACCCACAACAAACAAAATATCTGTTTGAAGGAACTAGCTTTAGTACTTATTCATTGAGTGTTGATGCAGAACAAACCAAACTGCTGTAAAACACGATCATCACCTCTGCAAGACAGACGAGTTTCAAGGTTGGTTGCTTATCTGAAGCATAAGATGCACCACTGATCTCTGTCTGTCCAAGAGACACAGCCTGCTTTCACCCTGCCTTGTTGTCCAGCCCCTCTTTTAGTGCCCCTTTCCCCTTTGGAAATACTTGGCTGGCTCTTGGCGTGCCAGCTGTCAGAGGGGCTCGGTCTGGGCTGGGAGACAGCTCCTCCCTCTGAGCCCTGCTCACCATAATATTTTCTGACAGGGGGAAGCTGGTTGTGGCTCCCTCTACACTTACCCACACTGCTCTACTCAGCTGCACAGAGCATCCTCTGCAGTCATTTTCAGATGATAAAAGTTAGCTAATTCCTACAGCACGATCATTCTTGCACTGCAGATGAGCTTTTTTTTATTGCTTTGTTCTCCAGCATGTGTGAGGAGGCCCTGGAAGGACTGGAATCCCATTAATCTGGTATCTGTACAAATCTTTAATGAGATGCTGTTGCCTGCTACACAGCTTGCAATCTACAAATGTCTTATGACATATGATGAAACCAAATCTACAGAACAGAAGCAAAGGGATTTAATTGAATGCCATATCCGCAAAAGCCAAAGGGCAAAATCCTGGCCTCACGGAGGTCACTGGCCAAGCTCCCGTTGGCTTCATCAGTGCCAGGCTTTCAGGAAGAGTCTTTGCAGCACAAATATTTGTATTCTGCTCACGTTGACCTATTTCAGGTTGAAATTCCCTTTAGCAGTGCTCACTAAGCCATAGGGCTTGCTGGTAAACCTTAACGTGTTTAGCCAATGCGAGCTGACAAGGGCATGACATCATTAGCCAAGTTTCACATCCCACTGACCTTGCCATCATGACTTAATCCGCTGGGGTCTGTCATCCCTAATGGTTTGGTTTGACAGTGCTTTACTGCACTTTTTTGTATTCACCTACTACAGTCTGTTAAGAAAACATGGGTATGCAGAAGCTGCTGTATGTCTCCGATGGCATGTCAATTATAGCAAAATTGAATGATACTTTGTCATTCGTTGAACTAGCATATTGACAGCTCTGTCTTGTTTCCTGATATCTGAGTTATGGATTTATCAAGCCTCATATTATGTGAATTGTGTCACACAGAAATTACCACATTTTGAGAAAACTTGATATTTGTACTGAGAGGGTGATTTATTATGATTTCACTTCTATCATGTTTGTCTCTCAAAATTTCACACCACTTTACAGGCATCATTACCCTGATTTATTTTAGAGAGTGGAAACCAAAGTTGCACGCTGACAGGTCTGACCAGAAACCATTGTGTCACTGATTAGATCTCTCTGTGCTAGCAGAAGGAAGAGTGAGTGCTACATCTCCAGTAGAGAGCTGAAGTATTGCAGGGCTGTGCTGCAGACCAAGCACACCAGCAGCTCACCTTCTACTAGGAAGAACAGAAGCAAGTACCACAAATTCCACAGCATCATGTGTACTCTTCTCTACACCCCACAGAAAAAAACAAAACCAAACCAAAACCAAACCAAAACCAAACCAAAACCAAACCAAAACCAAACCAAAACCAAACCAAAACCAAACCAAAACCAAACCAAAACCAAACCAAAACCAAACCAAAACCAAATCTAAACCAAAACAAAACCAATCGAAACAACCCCTGCCCCCCAACCCCTCAAAAATCTAGAAAAGAGAAGAATCAGCACCAGCTAAGATAAATGATTTGGGCAGTTGGGGGAAAAGAGGGAGCATATGGACCTGTACCTCAGGCACTCCTATTTGAAACATCTTTCCACATTCCAAGTAATCTCTACTGCCTAGCAAGCTGCATCCTGGGCAAGAGAGTGAGCATTTTACTGCATAAAAGGTGAACTAAACTTTACAGCTATTTTTCTAAACTCCTTACATTACTTTCTTTAAAAATTTTTCTTTGTGGGGGAGTTGTTGCAGAATAAATGCAGGGGATGAATTCAAAGTCCAACAATCACTCTGTACTCATGCCCAGTGTGGGTTAAGCTAAACACACAGGGACAATTTCACTATGGATTAAGAATGTCCTCCTGAAGAGTTAGTATGCAATAACTATTCCAGGCTATTTCCCCAGGTAGACAAGCCTAAACATCTGATAAATAGACCTATTCCTTTTCCTCTTAACCAATTAAGTACTTATTTTAGAAGGATAAAATGAATTATCACATAACTATTTCACTGCAATATGTCTTACTTAGTGCATTAATGTCAGAAAAAGTGAACTACTGTCCACAGATTGGAAAGAAAGGTATTAGTGTTTTGCATGTACAAGCAAAGAGATATCTCTTGACCTTATTTTATTTTGGGTAAAGATTATGATGTATTGTTGTTTTTGCAACGTTTCACATTTATTTCACAAAATAAATCACATAATGGACTGTCATAATAGCCCCAGCAGCGTGACAGGAAAAAAGAATTGGTAGAGCTACACTTCAGTGCACAGTGAAATAGCTAACAATTTGTTAAATATCCCATGAGTGGATTAAATAGGCATATGATCAGTTATGTGGCTGCCAAGCCACAGCAGGAGCCAATTAGAATTCACCAAAAATAATTTAGATGAAAACTGATGAATCTATCAAAACCTAATTAAATTTATGGAAAAAAGCAAACATCTCGTTGACAGATTATATAACCAACAAGTTTCTCTGTAAACAGTCTACAAAGGATGGCCACTGAAAGTAGAGCTGCATTATTTGATCTTGTTTGAAGAGCTTTGAGTTTTTTTAACATGTAATATTTTTCCTTTGTAAGCTTCAGGTAAATCAGTCCCATAAAAGTGAGTCAGCTGGCTGTACATGAAGTTGCACAAAGTCATTCAGCAGATTGTAAATGTTAATTATTTCATGGCTTGTCTTATGTGAAACACATAAGGAGGGGGAGGGATTTGAATGGAGAAGAAAGATACTGTAGACAGGGACCTCTTTCAAGGATCTGATTTTATATCATGAACTAGAAAATACACTGATAAATACAACTTGTAGAGCTCACCCTCTTCAATATTGAGATATTTTCTATGATAGAATGTTGGGGTAGAAGCTTGTTTTTATTGAAATGCTGAGAATTAGGCCACCAAATTGTGAAGCAAATCTGTGGGAGAATGAGCACTGAGATACCAGCAACAAAACCCAGAAGGCTGAAAGGCAAGACACCTCTAAATCAGAGCTTTCAGCTGCAGTTAATAGATAAGCTGTCTTTAGAACCAAAAAGACAGAGACTTGCATGGTTATTCTCATTGAAATCCTGCAAAGAACTGGCCAGAAACAGGGCTGCTGATCATCTTACTCCAGCAATGTCAGGATAGATATTCCTAAAATGTACCTTACACTCCAGTTGTTTCTCAGATATCTGCACTGTTCATTCTCCCATGAAACTGTTGTACACTGTGAACTATAACCTGTTTTCTTTTCACAGAAATTCAGTTTTCCCAGTGCACCAATGCTTTTGTGCTGTATGTGCTTTGTATGACTAATCAATACAACAAAGACATAGCTGAATATTACTCACGCCAGAGATTTTTCTCCCCATGCTGTTTAGAAATGAAGCTTTCAGCTGCCAACAGAGGAAAGGTGATAGGTGTTTTTCCTCTGTGCTTGTGCTTTTTGGGTGGCCACATGGGAAAGTGCTGGGACAATGTCTGATTCATCTCTCTTGAAACTGGGAAGCTAGCAATGACTTTCTTTTTCCATTTCCCCCAAACTGAAGACAAGTGAAAGATACATTCCTTTAAACACAGGTAATAATATTCTTCCAACTTGAGGAGTCTGAATATTTACACAGTAGGTATCTATGGAAATCAAAATGCAGAAGAGTATATGTTCTGTCATCACTGCTTGAATGTTAATGTTAGCCAGATTCTCACATTACATAAAGATGTCTGAATTATCTTGTATAAAGCAGTCTTACAGTCTAAGGAGACTGTTTAAAGTGAATGTGTCTTAATGCATAGATCCAGAATAAGCAGAGGTGTTTGCTTTCTCTGGGAAAAAGAGCAGTCACACATGCCTCATTTTCTGATTTTTCTTGCTTCTAGAATTAAAGCTATCCTTTGAAATGAAGCAAAAATAGAATTGGACTGTAAAATATGAAGTCATTTAAATTCTTGAATTAACTTTAATTAAACTAAAGATAACCAAAAATGGAGGAAAATGGAGAAACAAAAGGGAAAAAAGAGAAAACTGCAAATGAGAATGAGGATGACTTATTCAATCAACTATTCTACTCCCTCTAAGAGATGCCTTCCTGATAGTTTGGGACTTTTTGGGGGGTGGGGTGGGATGAGTTTTTTTGGGGAGTTGGATGTCCTCATTTTGAGGGAGGAAGGGGGACAAAAGGCAGGAGAAGAATCTCACAGGGCCCTGAAAAAGGACAAAAAATGCTGTGCTTTACTTGTTCTTAGTGGCTTCTATGGTGCTCTGTGGGGAGGAGGAGACTTTTAGCATGTCTTCCTCAGACAGCACAACGTGTGTCAGCTCAGGGGCTGCAAAAATGATGTGCAGGGTCATACAAATAGATGACACACTATACAACTTCGCACCGTGCCTAAATAGCTGTGAGTGAGCTTCCTGTGGAAAACACCCAGCAGACAAGCTGGGACCGTGTAACATTTTCTCAGCACTTAACAAGGCATCACCTTGAAGCTAAAGAGGATTGCTACCCTTTTCCTCCTTGTTCAGACCTGTCCCAAGCCACAGATAAGCCCCTTGCACTGCTGGAATGCGCTGCATCCAGCACCTCAAGGACCAGAAAAAATAAGCTTTTGCACAGGATGTGACAAAATGCAGGAGCAAAATCTTTCACTAGGAATTTCCCACTGGTGTTTTTTTTTTTTTAATGACTGCTGGATAACCAAGTCTAACAGAAGCTTAAGAGACCCTCTAAAACTGGGGTTGTTTGATTCTGAACCTGAGAGTCCAAATTCCTCTTGAACAATCATAGTGTCCGCCCTGCTCTGTTCAGATACAAAGGACAGCCGCCTTCTCTGTAAGAAGGAATTAGATAAAGATCTGTTGTGATTATTTAAAGCTCTGAACTAATTTGATGAAACTTGTATTCCTTGATGTATTTTGAATTATTGAATATATGAAACAGAAATTCCAGACATTTGCATTATCACAATTGGATTTTAACATATTTTTTCACATAAAGGTCACATAACAGGTTGGACATTAGGAGGAATTTCTTCACAGAAAGACTGATTAAATGCTGGAATGGACTGACCAGGAAGGTGGCAGAGTCAATATCCCTGGAGGTGTTTAAGGAAAGACTGGATATGGCATGGTCCAGGTGACATGGTGGGGTTTGGTAAGAGGTTGGACTTGATGATTTCAGAGGTCTTTTCCAACCTGTGGATTGATTCTGTGATCCTGTAAATATGAAGTTCTGTGACACAACTAGAAATATGCCATATCCAAGGGTTACATTTCATGCTTTGCTCCTGAAGAAAGCAGCTCAGGAGGAATGCAAGAGAACCCTTTTAGACTCCTTTAAAACACATATCATCTTTTCCTGCTGGGGCTGGTGCAGGCAGGTGAAGAAGGGCTAAGAAGCAGTTGAAATACATGCATGTCTTGTGGTAGATTTCATATAAGATGGTGCCAATGTGTCTCACATTTATCTCTCACTGAAATTTTTGATAGTTCTTGAAGACCATTTTAATGTATCCCTCCTATTTTTTGTGACCAGAATGCATCTCAAAACAACACCACTGTACACTAATAATATGCAGCAGTTTCTTGTTAAAAGGAGCTTACAGCTTTGTTATCTATTGGCAGAAGTAAACAGAAACAGCTTGGTGTATGCACTGGCCTTAATGTAGAAAATTTCAAAAAGTGTCCTTGATAGAGGCACTACATTGTAAGGTATAGGAATGTATTACAGAGCAACTGTAAATGAGATGAAAAGTTCATTGTTTAAAATCACTGGATGTACTCTTCATAGGGAGCTTGTTTTATCCCAAATAACATCAATAAAACTATAGTCACTGACTTCATTAGAAGGATACTCAAACTAATTATTTGCCACTGGTTTTACATCTACAATTAATTTTGAACTTAATTTTCAGAGGTACTAAGTGCACTCCCATAACCCATTGATTTCAAGTAATGTTTTGGGTGCTGGGCGCTTCAAAAAATGAGGCTGCCTTATCTACAAATTCAGTCAAATTGTTAATCCACATTGGAATTAATGGACTAAGCTAACAGAATCTGCAAATAAATTGGAAGTTGAATAAGTGCTTCTCCTGATGGTTCTGGAGAGCAGCCTTATCTAACCAGCCTGATCCATTTTTTCACCTGCTCTGACAACAGGCTGCCAGGCGTGGGCTGCTCTGCGTGGCAGCAGCCTTCTGCTGGGGCACTTTATGTCACACAGAAATATATTCAGTGCTTGGAATGAGCCTATTATTAATAAACACCAACACATCTCAGGGGTGCTATTCATCTTAGCACCATCCTCGTAAAAATCTTTTTTATTGTTTGTGTGATACATTCTCAAGATATTAACATTTTTATGTGGCTGGAAAGAGATGAAAATCCCTGAATTTAACTCTGTGAACTCAAATCCAAAAGTGGCCAGTGCAGAAACTGTATAAAATTGGATAATCTGTTTACAGAAAGAGCTGGATGGGTAACGGAGTTGGCAAAGACATTCAGCTTTTGCATAATTGGCTCAGATACTTTCCAAGTCAGAAGGGTCAGTGAGGCTTTACTGCCTGAGAGCTGCTTTGCAAAACCTGTGAAATAAACTGCACATTTATCATGTAAGGGGCATCGCCCACTGAAGGAAAAATACCAACATGCATAAAATTGCCTGGTATCATGGAAAATTGTCAGGATTTAAACCAGAGGCAGCCAAACAACAAATGGGGTTTCAGGTACTAACATGATCCTGGAAGATCTGGAGTCAAATGATGACTGGCCTCCCTACCCTAATTGAACAACCAACATTCAGACACCTGGATAAACAGCAATAATTAGCTGTTTTGTTGATGTATTAAAAAAAAAAAAAATTCAGCATTTTTAATTAACTCTAGGTTGGAATAAATAGTCTTTATTTTTAATGTGATAGCCTCAACTTCCATTTACACCATCTCCAAATATTTCTGACTATGTTGTTAAAATGAATTTTGTCTAAATAATTTCTTAAAAGCTTTAAATTCTGTATTTTCAAATATGCATGAACCTATTCTACCATAAATGGAGAAACTAGATGCATGCTTAAAAAAGAAAGCTGAAAAGACATGAAGTTTAGAGTAAGACCATATTTATTTTTCCTGGTTGTTTTGGTATATGAGGCCACAGAACAGAAAAAAGCTAAACTTATGCAATATTAACAGAAGTTAAACAAATAAACTGCCAAGTAAGGACAGAGAACAAGTGAATAAAAGGAAAAAGAAATCTACAAAATATAGCAGCTTGTCTCTTTGAGTTAAAATGAAAGCAAAGCATTCACATGTGTATAATTTCCCAAATATTCTGCGAGAGTAAAGAATTTGTTATTTTCTGCGCTTTTCTGTTCTTGATTTTCAGAGCTAAATGCAGTAACGATGTACAAATTCTTGAGTTTTTATTGTTGTTTTGCTCCTATTAGACAGAGAAAGGAAGTAAAACCCTTTGGATATTGAATATTCAGTTACAGGTCTTCCTGCAGGCCTTCTTGCAGCAGTGAGGGAATTGCATGCCAGACCCAGGTAATCCTGGCTGAAGGAGAACATTCAGCAGGGAAGGCTCAGGTGTTGGGAAATCTCCCTGTTTGCGTGCTCGTAAGCTACAGGGTCTTTTTCCTCTTGCTTGTGCTGTTTCTGTCCTGTACAGGCTGGATTTCATTTAGCTGCCTGTCCCATAGAGAAAGGAACAACATTCCTGCACCCAGTGCCCTCAGTGGCACAAGGATGGCCAGGGCTTTAGTTTCTACCAAAATGTGTGATGACAGTAATGAAAAACTGAAGCTGTCCTACCACCTGTAGCAATTGCAGCTTTGGTGTCAAAGCTTTGGCACCAGTGTTATCTGTTAGGCACAGGTCATTTGGTAGTAGTTTTCACATGGATCACATTGCTTCCCTCCTTCTCACCTGCCTCATACCTTTGACAAAAGCTGTCAGTGTGTATAAAAGTTTGTGCGGAGACAATCCTGCTTAGTCATGATGTGAGTAATGACTTCCAGATTTCAGTGTGGGGGGACTCTCTGCTTGGAACAAGTGTTTGCCTTACTGGCATTTCTCCTCAGAATATGCAGCAGATCTTTGATAGATAGATTGGTGACAGAATGCAGTTAAATTTATCAGGTTCCAAAATTCAGAAGAAGTTTAAAACTTCCACAATTTTTAGTAGTCCCACAAGAATATTTGACAGAGTTTGCAATGTGTGATGTAGCAATGAATATCAGCCTGTGTTTGGAGGGGATTTTGAACAGTAGAGTGCTACCAGGGACAACAGCAAGATGAGTTTGCTATCAAAACAGTGAATGTTTTGCCCTTTGTAAAACACTCCATAAGCCAACAGAACATAACCAAGTAGACAAATAGTTATGTCTCTCTCCTTTGTATTAAGCTGTGTAGTACCCCTCAGAAGGCCCTGCAGCAAAGGATGATTGATGCATATAACAGTGAATTTCACCCTGCTCCTCGAGGACAGGAGCAATTTCTGTGCCTTTCCTCTTCATTTTATGCAGTTCACCATGCTTTTTGCTTCATGCTTTTCAGGTCCTTGAGCACAATCAGAATAGTACAGGCTGTCTGTAACCTCAAAGTAAAGCAGATAATTTAGAAAATGTTTCCTCATATCCTTTCTGCCCTGATTTTTCATTTGACTTCAGATTATTTTGGTTTGTTTTTGGCATCTAATATCAAAGACTAGAGAGCTACAGTCAACCCCTACAAAAGATACATGAAAAGCAACATCATGTTCTCAAACTGAAAAGGGTACTTGTCTGGATGGTGTAATTTTTAAAAGTCTCATTTACCTGCAATAAAAGATTAATTCAATACTTTCCATTTGCTGTTCTTATTTCCTTGTGTGCAGCATTCTTTCATACAATTCTGGCATGTTCTAAAAATGCTACCAACCCAAGAGGAAAATCATGCCTCTAAAAACTTCTTGCTAATGGAATATTAAAATTACAAGTTAGTCGTCTTAAAACCACTGAGTAACAGCACTTTCCTGTTTACAAAAGAACCCAACTCTTTTCAAATGGCTTCATCTTCCTCTTATATTTTCCTTCTTAGTCTACTGGCCTGTGAAAAAAAAAAGAATTAATAAATAAATAAAATTTTGTGGTATGGCCAAAACCAGAATCTGCATAAGTTGACTCTGTGAAGACTGAACAACATTTCGATAGTACCATCACTCAGTACCTCATTGTGATTTTCAGCTGAGACCACTGGTGCTTAAAGGAAACCTATCTAGGTCACAGTAGTACTTTTTTTATCCATAGGAATTTCTGTATGCCAAAACAAATAAGGTGAGGCTTAAAAGGCAGAAATAAAGGAGCAGCTTCTGTGCCATCAGAGTTTGTCTTGAGAAACGTAGTCACCTATGTGGTTCCATCACAGCATGTCATGTACACAGCATATCCACCAAACCATCTGTGTGAAGGTGGCCTATCCAGATGACAAAAGCTTTTCCAGTCTTGGCAAAATGATTTGGTTGGACAGTTGATATGGGAGCCATTTCAAGGTAGCTGGGCACAGGAACCTGCTGGGATTTCTGGTTGTGGGGAAAGGTTTCTTCCCATTTCCTTTGCCACACAGTGATGCTGCAACTTTCAACTGAAGAAAATATTTCATGTGGACCCTGACAAAATTGCTCTAATGTAGTGAGCTAGAATGATAGAAAAGATAGCTTTTCTTGCAAATTTACAGCTGGTTTGGTGGCTGCCTTCCGATTTCAAATGGTCTGTTGTTGGGCTGGGATGGTAACCAAACCTCTGCAGTTCTTCAGGCATCACTGAATCTAGCATTTACTGATTTTTGTGGATCAAAAAATCTAGGAGCCAGTATAAACTGCAGACCAACATAATACAGTACAGATATTAAAGTGCAAACCCTGCCTATGCAGTGTTTCTTTTTTGGCTCCAGGCACAAATGCAATTTGAGAGACACTTTCTGCTCAAGAACCTTCAATGTCTTACTATTTATTATGGATGTTGAATGTACAGTTTTTAGCTTTGAATCATGTCATCACTGTCACCATTCGAGAGACAGCATGTCATCTTGGTTTAGCGTATGAATTATGTAGAAACACAGTTTTAGTACTTTATTTTCTATAGCAATCACATATGCAGTCTTGACATACTTTGTGCTCTCTTTAGCCTTCTGGAAATAATGATCCCCATAAAGCAAACAGGTATTGTCAGTACTTATAAGCTATTCTGTGTTGTTGGTCAGTAGTTCATCACTGGGTATATAAAATGAAGCTCGTACCATTAGCCACTTTTACAAGAGCTTATTTTTTGGGAGCTGGAGCTCCAAGTGTTGATGTAATGATTTCCTGTTTTCATGATGGTGCTCCATCTTCAAACATTTTCTACTCAGAGCACTATCTCAGTTACTCAAAATAAAAAACAGAACACTCTATAAATCTAGAAAAAAATGTATAAGCACATCATTTTATGCTTGATGTATTTGTCATAGGTTTCCATAAGTCAAAAAAGACACAATTAGTTTTAGCATTTTATCATTATAAGAGTGCTTCTCTTTTGATGGGAACTGCTTCATCATGAGGTAAGAATAATTACCTTGGATGGGAGCAAAGGCCCACCTCACTCAGTATACTTTCTCTAATGGTCACCAGTGTCAGATCACCATGGGAAAGTAATATCACTTTGGGAAAGTAAATATAAGCAAAAATAAGTATAATCAACACATTTATGTCAGTTTTGGGACTTCTTTGCAAATATTGCATACACCTCACTGTATTCAACAGCGCTCCTTGGATACAGGTAGTAAAAAACCTGAATGATTTTGAAAACATTTGTATTTCAGGCCGAGTCAGACATTGTCTTACTGAGACCTATTTCTTTACTTTAAACCTGAGGTTGAATAATTTCAACTGGTGGATTATAGACTTTGAATTATGAGAGAGACCAAATAATGATTTCTTATTTTTCGTCTCTATATCATCCATGATTTTAATACCTTGGTTGTATCCTGCCAGTTACGTCTTTTCAAAACTAGAGACTTCAGGTTATCTTAGTTTCTTTTTGCAAGAAGATTTTCTATCCCCAGTCAGAAGTTTTTCTAACAGAGGCATCATTCTCTGTGGGATTCTCTGTAGGGATCTCTGTCTAACATTATTAGACTCTATTAGTCTTCAAATTGTGCTGAGAACCATCTACAGATTTTTTCAGCACCTCTAAAAGCAAACCACTGCAAATAAAATAGTTAAAAGGGATTTAACTGCCTACCAAAAGGCACGCATAGTTAAAAACCCATGACATCTAAAGGATAGGGTTTTCCAGGAAGAAAACTGACAGTGTAAATATAGATTCAGGTTGGTATTTCAGGAACTTTTCTTAGTCATTATTGTACAGGTGAGGAAAGAGTGAGCTTCCTTGTTTTGTATTGCTCTTCATAACTTGGTTTTATATTGAGAGTTTACCTGCCTGCCCTCCCTCGGCAACAGGCATAAAAATGACAAACATGTAAACCAAATATGTAAAGCAAGCATGTACATACACACACAGTCCTTTCACTCTAGCATCTTTCTTACACTGCAGAGCAGTTCCTGGTCCATTCCTGCTGCAAAACCATGACTGGCAATGCTTCAGCAGCATCTAAACATCTTTATGCCAACAGTTGCTAGTGAAGGTAAAGATACAGCGTTTGTCCCCATCCTCTGACTTTCCCCAGGAAGACTGACAGCTAGGAGATTTCAATATCCTACCCAAAAATAATTGTTTATTGTCCAAAATATTCCTCTTATTACTCTTCTCTCATCTACAAATGAACTTCTACTGAAGCCAGGTGGAGAACACCTGACTCAGTTGGGAAGAGAACTGAGAATATTTGGGTTGCCTTCCTGATAGCACTAATGTCATTGTTTGTTTCCATTTTATTGAAATGTAACTTCTGGCATTTTAATGTAATTTTGGTGGATATAGTCTGACACAGAATTAAAACCTAAAATTTCTTGTATGTGTGGGCTTCTATTTTCTAATATTTTCTTCAATATATTTTATTCAAAACTAGATGATTCCAAGGTCATGTAGCATCAGAAACCCAATGTTCTTTAGCAATGCATAGAAAATATGCAATTAAATTAAGCTATAAAGTGAGTGAATCTGAATCACTGGGAAGGGCAGAACATTGCCCATTTTTACTTCAGTGCCAAAATGAGGAGTCAATCAGTCCTCTTTTGGCTAAAACAAGGGAATACCTGGGGTGAGGAAAGGCAAAAAGAAGTTTCAGTTCTTTGAGGGATCCAAGAAGGACATTTGGTGTTGAAATGAAATATTTAGTTAGATGCTTTTTCCAATAGAAGCAGAGAAAAATGCAGATTTGGAATTAGTTCCAGAAGGGAGAACCACACCCACATCAGAGATACTGATGGCAATGATGCTAGAGCTGGAGATTGTCCTCTGATCCCCCAGCCTGTGCCCACTCAGTTTACACGTAGGACAAATCTGACCATCTGCCACAGACTTGGCCTTATGTTTTTCAGTGGTTCCTGGAAAACGCCAGGGTTCCAGAACTTTTCCCTTGTAACTCAGAGAAAAGTCACCATGGGAAAAGCTGCTGCACTGGAGAGGACATAGCTGATCCTGTCTGTCTTATCCTGGGTGTGGACACTGAAGCAGTTGTTTTTCATAGGAATTTAATTATTGTTAATATCTCTCTCTTGCTTTAGAACATTGTTGAAATTGGGTGAGTGCTCTGCTACATTCTATTGCAAAACCCTGTGATGATCTTTGATAAACATTAATGTTTTTTGTGTATTTTCTTAATTTTTCTAAAAACATCTTTCTCCTCTGTTGCTTGAAGTTCAAAGGAGTATAGTGTGCTCCAAAACAGGGGAGAATATTGCCATGATGAGATTGTGTCTTGCAGTATTCTTTTTTTTAATGCAGAAAGTTCTGAAGGACTTTTTTTTTTCTGCAGAGCTCCCTGCTTGGGGATATGAATTAAATCTAGGAAAATATTAATAAAGTTTAAAGATCATTCCATAAGAAAGCAATGAAAACAAGGGCATGCTCTAGCCCCAGAAAATGCAAAAGGCCAAATTAATTCCCCATTGAGGTGGTTGCCAGGTTGTGCTGCAAAGGGGATGAGTTTGGCTCAGAAGCTGAACTGCAAGTTCACAGCCTCCCCAGAGGTTTGGCTCTGTTGCAGAGTCTCTGCTGCTGGAACAGTGACTTCTGGGAACTGCTCCTTCCCTCAGTAACTCTGCAGCAGTGCAATCCTATATTTAATCAATTCAGTTCTAGAAATACTTTATTGGCCAGTGTGAAAGTCACTGCACAGACCCAGAGATCAAGGGAATGTACTTAGCCCCCATTCAGAAAAGTTAGGCATTCCTTTGTAGGACAACAGATGATGAAATGTAAGTGAAAGAAAGAATAAAAACACTGTGTCAGACTTTCTGCCCTTTCAAAAAGTGATAAAACTTTGGGGAAATTTGAGTTGGTTTGTTCAGTTATGTTTTTTCCTTTCCTTTTTTTTTTTTTTTTAGGGAGGTGGTTTTGGTGTTGTTTGTTTCATTTTGCTTTGTTTTAATATCCTCATCCCTGCTTGACTCTTGGAAAACAAAAGGGATTATTTAGGCATTTTGTACTTAGGCTAATAAATTTGAGATGTAACAGTAACTTAAAGCAACCTCATGATTATCTCAGGAAAACAATAGAGCATAAAATCAGTGAATGCAGAAGTTTTATGGATATCACATCTACAAAAATTCTCTTCACTTCTCACGGTGCAATTAACATTAGAATTTTCTTGTAATTGGGTTGGGGAATCACAACACACCTGCACAGGAACTCTATTGCAGATACCAAAGTAAATCTTCATCCTAGAATAGAATATTTCCATCTGACTCATTGTTTTGCTTACTGCTTTCCACTCATGAATGGCTGCATCTGGACGTCTTCCTGTTTGGGAGAATTACAGGAGCTGTACAGAACAACTAACAGATATAAAATAACTAACTTTACATGAGGACAATGCTGAAAATTGATTCCTTTTGAAAAATCCTGCTGAATGGAGATGATGGTACTTTTTAGCACCTCTAAGGCCTTTATTCTGCCTGCAGGAAAAATTTGTTTACTTCAATAGGAATATACAAAATAATAAGTATTTTTCTGCAGATGAAAATGCAGTATTTTAATGTAAGACTTAAATTCACAAGAATTTAAAAAAAAAAGTTAATTCACAAGAAAAGACCAGCATATTCTTTCTTAAAGTCATCTGAAGTTTATTAATAATGGGTTTAAATCAACCCCAGACAAGGATTTCTTCAGTGCAGTCTCCACTGGTATAAATTATTTGATGCAATTATTCATTTAAAAGGCTTTGGGCTCTAACCTGCTCGTTAGGCCAACAGACAGGGATCTTGGTCCTGTACTAAATCTGATGAACATCACTGGGATTTTCCTACAAGAGGAAGTAATTTTCCATGTACAGGTCACTGTGGGATGTTCAGTCATGCTGTTTGGCAAGGCTCAGGGAGCATCCTGTGAGACTGCAGGAGCCCTTGACTGCTGGTGTTGGTGAGAGCAGAAATCTGCAGCAGGACCTCTTTGTGCAGCACATGACAGTGTTTAGATGGGTGCTTGCAAGGCAGCATCTTCCTTCCAGTCCCTCACATCTTCCTTCTTATGTTTCTGAAAGAAATTATACAGATTTGGTCTCAGCTGGACTGAATAGCTTCCTTTGAAAATGCTGAGGTAGATAATTTCAGACATTTTGGAATGAAATAATCTGAAGCATTGCTAAATGCAAATGCATTTTTTTCTCTTTTGAGTTTATTATAATAATACTGTTACTATTATGATTGTATCCATTTCAGAAGTTTCCTTTCCTACAGTTACTCAGTTAGGATTAATCACCATCTCTACTGTATGAATTTATGGTCCAAGAGGCACTACAAGTAATGATAATAAACAAGTCCTTAGCATTACTTTTAGTGAAAAATTCAAAACTGGAATAATGTATTTAATATTGCGATAAAACACTAAGCCATCATTATTGTATTTTACATAAGGGCATATAGGGCATAAAGGTACTTTTATTTCTGGTGTGTAAAGTCAAATGTCATTCAAAAATTATTCTGTTCATAAGTATCTTCAGTGGAGGGGCAATAATTCGCACTAATGCTTGGAAAACCCAATCTGAATTCATTAATTTTACAATTCAGCAAGAAATGGGTATATTTAGCAAGAAAGAGGAGAACTCAATTGAAATAGCCTGGTTTCAGGACACCAGCATGAAATTGTATTGAATACCTTTTGCTGCTAGTGCTTAGAGCTGTAAAGAAGAAGAAGAAAACCTCAATACATTAATGCACCACAGCACCAGTCTGACTAAAAGCACAGTTTGTACATTTGATTTTCAGGACTGTGCTCAGTCCATCATTTCCTCTTTTAAAGCAATGCTTGGCATCACTGGAGCTGTTCTATGGGTTGCTGGACCAGAGACACCTCCTGATGGTCTTGGGCAATTTATTTCACCTTCCTATACTTCTGTTTCCCCTGCCATCCCTTGCCTGTCTTATCTGCTCAGTCTGGACTGGAGGTCTCCAAGACAGGCATTCTCTCTCCCTGTTTGGTCAGTGAAAAGCCCAGCTGAGTCTCAGCTCAGCTGCAGCCTTTGTGCATTGCTGTATTACAAATACCGCCACTTACCATAGGTATAAATGCAGTGTATCACACCTGGCAGAACCAAAGTCCTGGTAACAAGACGTCTCTCTAAAGCATCTCATACTGTAAAATCCCAGAGAGATGGAGAAACCACCTTATTTATATGAGTAAGCATGAAGTTTGGAAGGATATACACTACAGAAGTTTTGTTGCTGCTCTATCTCATGGTTAAGTGGATTATCCAACTTCATAGCTGCTGGTTTTTGCCCAGCACACTTGCAGGCACAGCTCCATGCCTTCTGATAGAAAGGTCAAGTTCAGGCTGTCTACCTTCCAGACAGAAGTGTCAGCTAGTTGGGAACAGGAGATGGAGAAAGGCAGAAACCAAAATTGCATTACTGGCTGATTCCATTTTAAACATACCTGCAACGTAAAACCATCATCCTCCATCAAAATAAACTAAAGCAAGCTTGTGACTTTATAATCAGAGTTTTTAAATGCTTCCTGTCTTGATAGTTCTTGCTCTTGCTACTTAAAATGCTCAGATAAACAAAATTTACAAGTACAGAAGTTATTGCAGGTGGTATTGCAAGATTGCAATACCAGTGTGGCTCCATGCAGCACAAGAATAATTTTTATGGGGGGGAACCACAACAAGGAAAAAGAGATTAATTTAGTATTTTTCCTTCATATAAATTTATTGAGACCCTGTTTATTTTTTTTTTATTTTTTTTAAACATGCACAAAATTGTTGAAAGTTTGCCTGATTTCTCATCCTCATCTTCCATCAGATTACATAGACAAGAGCACTCAAGTTTAGATTCTCGTTTCTGGGCTCCTCGTGCATTTAGATTCTTGCTTAAGATATTTTTCACAGCCCAATTAGAGTGTGAAAGCCCAGTTTGTCCGAGCAGAACTGCTAACACGATGTTCCCATAGAAGACTGTCGCCTCCCTGCTCTGATGGAAACCACTCAAGTCAGCACTCTCCTTAGAAAGGAGAGAGGAAGGTTTCAGGGGCTGAGGCACAGGCTGATGCCCTTCTGGCTGTGGCAGGAGAGCCCTTCCCCGGTGTGGAGCCATCCGGGCCAGTGCGTGAGCGAGTTCAAACCATGCCCGTGTAGGACTGGTTTAGGAGGTTCGAAGCACAGGAGCGACACGACCAAAATGCTCCGCTTAGCGAGATGCGGCTATTAGGATGCCTAATAAATATTTATAGCCCCTCACCGAGGAGGTGATTGACAGCACGGGGGCAATCCCTACCCTGCAGCTGCAGGCAAGCAGCCGCCTCGGGGAGAGCATCCCGGGGCGGGGGTCGCCCGTAGTAGGGTCGCATTGCTTCCGCACTCGCGGAGGTACTCGGGACAGACCTCGGAGCTTCACAGTTCGTGCCTTCCCCCTAAGGAGCTGCGGGCACGGCCAGGGCAGGACTCGCCCCTGCCCGCGGAGGGACGCGCGGCCGCTGCGCGGTGCGGCCCGGCCCGGTTCCCCCCGCGGTGCGGGAGGGCGCTGCCGCAGTGACTGCGGTCCCGCGGAAAGCTGCGGAGCCGCCCGCCCCGCCGCAGCCGGGCTGCCTGCAGGTGAAGTGAAAGTCGTCGGGGAGAGACAGGAGGAGGAGGAGGAGGCGGCGGCAGAGGAGGAGGAGGGAGCGCAGCCCGTCCTGCGCGCTGCAGCCGGCGGAGGCTCCGCACCGCCCCCGGCCCTCCGCGGCGGCGGCATCCCCGCTCCGCCGAAGTGAGTGGTCCCCAAGTTCGCTTTCCCGGGGGAGGGGGTGACCTTGGGGCGATCGCCCCGCGGGCAGGTGGGGCTGAGCAGGGCGGGGGTGGGCGCTGCCGGGGCCGTGAGCAGCTCGGGGAGGCGCAGGGCAGGCGGGCAGCGCTGCCCGGGCGGCTCCCGGCGCGGGGGAGGCACCGGCAGCCGCCGCGGGAGCAGCCGGCTCGGGAGCACCGCATCCTCCGGCCGCTCTGGCTGTGCCTGCCCGTGCCTGCGAGTCTTCTGCTTGTGAGTAAACTTAGGAATATGTCAAACTTAGAAGTTACTTATTGGTAAGCATGGAGTACCACAGAAACTGCTTTTCCCCTGAAAAACATGATGGGCGTGTGTGTGTGTGTGTGTGTGTGTGTGTGTGTGTGTGTGTTGCATGCTTTGACTGTCAGAAGCTTTCCACAGCAAAATGATTGTGCTTTTTGGAGGAAGAGAATCCCAACCTAAATCCTTTAAGAATGTGCAATTGGAGTCGGGAGCTTTTCCTTTGAGCCCTGAGGACGAAAGCGCAGCTCTCCAAGTGAGGGGTCCGCAACCCTAGACCTGCTGCTCTGGTCGCAGAGACCGTATGAGGGTCTGGAAGATGCTTAGTTGGGTGTTTTGCATGTCTTTGCCCATGTGTGTGCCCTGAGGTATGATCTGCTTTCAGCCGAGAGTCAACTTTTCCTGCTGCTTCTGGAGCTCCAGCAAAACTATTGTTTCAAGAAGAGCAGGATTTGGCTTGTTCGTGTTTGGCAAAGTTCAGCCCCTGCATGCAGTATTGGGCAGTGTGGTGATGTCAGCTTCTCAGAATATTTAAATGTCTTGTTTAGTGGTGCATGTCTGTGCTGCTGTTTAAAATCAGTCATTCTTAATGTGCTTTTACTTCGTGTTCTTCCTCTGTCCTAATACCTTCAAAATCCTTGTTTGGAGTTCTGCAGATGAGCATTGCATACTGCCCAGGGAAATCGCCAGCTGATCGTTTGCACGTCTCTGGTTGCTCAGGAAGGCTGCCTGGACAGTAGCGTTTGAATACTGGGAAAGCACAGTTAGACTATTAGGCAAAGTATTGCATAACATCAAACATTAAGATGTAATCTTGTAGACTTCTGGTAAACTGACTTTCTGCATGTTAGAGATGGATATCAAACCCATATTATTTATTTTTTCCTTCTGACCTTGTGAACTATGTGAAGTGCAGTGAGTATGCATACAACTCTGTATCCTCTGTCTCTCTAAGAATGACATTTTCATACAGTGACCAAGCTAGATCTCTAACTAACTATACCAACTAGTTTTTTTCATTAACTCTGTGTTCACCAAGCCAAACCTAATCTCAAATTCTTTTGATAACACCCAAACTAATGCATGCAGGAATTTCTGTGCACACAGCTGGTCCTGTTGTATGTACAGTGTTCAGGGTGCAGCATTGATAGTGCACAACTCTTTCTGCAGCCAGAACCTCCTCTGATTTCATACTGTGTGTACCTGGAGCTCTGACTGATGTGCATAGGCCCAAAGACTTTCTATAATGCCATAGTTCAGGCTTGGATTTTAGAGAACCATTATCTTCAGATCATTGCACAATTAGAGGAGGAAGTTTAGTACTGAGTATTTTTAATGCTTCTGTGTCTGGACCTATATATATATTTTTTCCTGAATGGCAGAAAATTATTCTAAAACTGTTTTGACAATTTGTTGTAATTCAAATTAGCTATGTTTTCCAAAGCATTCAATGTACAACAATAAAATAGCCATTAAATAAAACTCTTGTATTTGGTTACTTTTTCCTCCCCCCCCCCATAAAAACATTGCCTTTGTATTCATATTCATCATTGGTTTTGTCAGGTTTTTTTGGTTATTTGTTTCTATTTTGAGTCTTTTTTTTTTTTTCTTAACAGATAGATGTTCTGATTAGCTAATTTTCTGTCTTCCAGTTTTCACTGCTTGACATAGCAATGTCCTGTTAGTTGCTCTGTGATCACTTACTGTACTGGTACTCCATGTGTGTAACGTTTGGTTTAGGCTTTAGAAAGAGGTGAAAAAAGTTAACTTGCCTTTTTTTCCCCCCTTACATATTCCTAAGGAAGCCAGTGCTCTGGTAGGGCAGTTTTGTTTCTTGAGGGAATAAATTAATTTCTCCTCTGAAGGTTAAAGCTTGGCAGCTCTTTTGTGTGGAGCCTTGTGTAATAGGGGCTGTCCTGACAGTGGCTTTGCTGGGGCAAAGCTGACGTCTGGGCTGCTGTTGGTAACAGTTTGGATTTTGTAAGGTTGCCCTTAATTGAACAGCTCTCTTGTGTTTGACATTTGCTGTGACCTCCTGCTGTAAGCAAAAGGAGACAGTTAATGATTTTGAAGCTTGTCTTTCACTCAGAGCTGAAAATGAGGATGTTTATTTCTAGTTCCTGTTCTAACTCTCAGCCATGGTTGAATTTTCACTTTTTTTTTTTTGATGCTCTATTGCATCCCTGTCACACCCGAAACTTTTACAAATACACAGAAAAATTTATGCATGTACTACAAACCTAGGTGTTAAGTTTGTTGTACAGATATGGAAGTCTTAGAGATAAACTCATTTTCCAATAGTTATATTGATTAGTCAGTTAGGGTTTACAGACTATTGGAAGCTAAGTTAGAAGTAGTGAAGAAAGCAATGAGGAGAAAGTAGATTGTGGGTGGTAAATATGGGACAAAGAAAAAGGGCCATGCTCTGGAGCAAGAAGCAGAGGATGCAATGCAAGCTGAGAGGGAGGAAAACTAAAGAAATAACTGGGAAGGTGGGGTGGAACTAATGTTAGCTGGCAGGAAGAGAGAAAAAACATAGACTTTTTTTTTCTATTTGACTCATCACTTATTTCAAACTAATGAGTTTAAATCTCATGGAGGATGACATTATTTTTGCTTACCATTCCTTCTGCCAATTCTGTATTTGACACTGTTGTGGTGGGCAGAATCCCAAGCCTATAGAGAGGAAGCTTTGCTGGCTTGTGGTAACCAACTAAATAATTTTTGCACCACCTCTGTCCTGGGCTCTTCTACTGAAAGAGTGCACGTGACTGGTTTGTCACGGTATCTGTGTGTGTTTGCACCTTGGCAATGGTACTGAAAATGGCAACTTGAGCATTCAAAGGGTGGTTGGTGGTAACTGCTTTGTCTCGTAAATGGCCCAGCTGGAATGTAAATTGCTGACCTGGAGGTGAAGGCCTTTCCAGTCCATTGCAATTACTTGAGTTTTTGGGCCCCTTCCAAAGCAGTGTGTTCCAGCTAGGCATCACTGATGCTTTAATTCTGCAAAAAATAAAATGCTTTTACTTGAATGTGTCGTGCTGTGGTGCAAAGGGACATTCCTCTGTGATACCAAATATCTCATTCCCTCTGACTGGAGCAGGTGTGGTCCTTGGTCTTGATTCAGTGAAAACTTGCACATAACACTTGACATTGCATTTATCTGTAAGTCCTTCTAGATTTGTATTCATAGATCTGGATTCACTAAAGATGCCTCAGAACTTGTATACATAGTTCATAGATATGCAAGACTGCTTCTCATTTTTTTCCCTCAGCACAGTTGAATAATAGTGTTTCTTCCATTTTTTTATCCAGTATAAGCTGGAATTGGCTATATTCCTGAATGCCTCAGAATTCATTAAATAATGGAATGGTAGTTTTCCAAGCCAACATGAAATGAAATAACTCTAAACATGTACACACAAAAAGCAAATGCTGAGATATTTGTTGTTAACATTGAAGTGTACTATTAGATCTTGGCATAACAACATTGTCTGTCCCAGGGTGGTGGGTAATGCCAGGCAAAGAACCAGTTTTGTGTCAAGGACAGAATGAATTGGGACAGTGCAGTGGTTATTCCAAGATCATCCCTTGATAGTAAATATTGGTGGTGGCTTGGAGTTTTTTTTTGGTTTTGCTTTTGGATTTTTTTCCCCCTTTTTTGTTTTTTATAAATGAAGGTGATATTAAAATGATTGATTGTTGTTCCTTTTGTTCCAATTTCATTGGATGGGAGGGGGGGAAACAAACCCTTCTGTAGTTCCCCATGGAAAATCTCTCAGGAAACCCTGAGAGGCTGGAGTATCTCCAGATCACTTGATACAGTGTTTGGGTTTGTGCAATTTAATGGTAAGTCTGTAAAATCTTGTGGACTATGGGTTTCTTTAAAAAAGGGTAGCTTTAGGTTCTTTTCCTGTATCTCTTCCTTCCTCCTGTAGCATTATGCAACGTTTTACTTCAGGTCCCAAATTGCCTAAAATATAAGCCGTGTTGTCTGTGTGTGTGAGTTTCTTTTTCTTTTCTTTTCTTTGTTTTTTTTTTTTCCCCCCTTTCCATGCCATATAGACTAACATCAGTTTTTAGATCTTATGAGAGGCGGCGGAAGCTGTTACTTTACTACATCCCTTCTCAGGGCATGGTGAGACAAGAAATGGTGCCTTTGTAGAATATGGTAGGAGTTCAGTTGAGAGCCACAGGATGGTTAAGGTTGGCAGGGTTCTCTGGAGGTCGTCTCGTCCAACCTCCCTGTTCAAGCAGGCCCACCTAGAGCTGCTTGTCCAGGTGACTTTTGAGCATCTCCAAGGATGGAGATTCCAAAGCCTCTCTGGGTACCCTGTGCTCAATCAGTGCCGCTAAAAAAATGTGGATTCCTTTGAGATGGAGTTTTAAAGGAATGTTTGAAATCTTTGGTTGGTGATGAGTATTCAGTGAAAGATGCAATTTAAACCAAGTTAAACCCACCACAATTGAAAACATCTTAGCTTATTGCTAAGATGCTTTATTCAGCTTTATGCTGCTCTAACTCACAAAAGCTGGCATTTTATTTTTCACCTGGCCTACCTAGTGCTTTCCATTCATTCAGTATTTTTGTGATCTCTATCCCAAAAGAGCATGAGCACAAGAAACCTTGAAATCCTAATTTCCTTTACAAGGATGGAGAAGGAAGCCCTGCTTGCACTACTGACTAAAGGATCCCTTAACTCTGGAAGAATGCAAATTAATAATGATAGATTTAGGACCACAAACATCCCCACATCCTCCTCCTCCTCTGCTGGTGTAGCTGATGCTGGTGGGTGCTGCACTTCTGCTGTTCCTGAGCCTGGGAATACAGTTCAAACAGACCTTTCCCTAGCTGGAGTCCCAAGTCTTCCCAAGATTTTCTGGGAAACAAACAAAATACTTATTAACCAATTAATTTACAGTTTGTGGTGTTCACTGCGTGGCCAACATCACTACCCTATCCTGTACTTTACTTAGAATACATTGAAACTACATTGCATAAATTCAGTTTTGCTGCATTACTCAGGTATTATGTACAGCAGAGTATGCAAGACTACTTACAGTTAAGCATTTACTAATTGTTTTAGAAACTAATTGTGTATAGCTTTTTGACCTAGAAAGGTTTTTATAAGTGAAACATAGCAATACTTTCTTTTCTCCTTACAATTGACTCACTATATTCTATTTAAACTAACTTTTTTTCTTGCCATATTGCATAAAACGGAGTAATAGAAAGCTCTCTGCAAGCATGTGAGAGCTCATCATCATGTTTTTGGCTATTGGGAAGCCAGTGGAGAAAAGCAACAAGGTTCTCTTGGGATCATATAAAAGAGAACGTGGACTGCCAAGATAGTTAGGACTGAATATTGCTTTGGTAATGACAAGCCCTACCTTGGAAACAGCATTCTGTCTGGCAAGAGTCTAAACTCTGTGATTAGGAAATATATTCTATCCTTTCTTGCTATGACTGTGTACAGCGATTATTTGGAAAGGTTTGCTGGAAGAAGTTTCTTAAAGTTATTTGTCTTCATGTTGAAATCCATAAGGATGGATTATACGTATTCGTTACTCAGTCATGGAGTAAGTAATTAGTACTTTGGCTGAATGTGTATTATGCATTTAGTGAGCAAATGCTTTCCATTGTAACATTAGTTTGAATAAACCACTTTTTAGTACGGATAATCCTCTTTTAACATAATTGGAACATGGAGCTAATACTTAAACATTTTCAGTTTAAAGACTGATGGGACGGTTGTAGTATGCTACTGTAAAATCACCAAAGAAATACTGAAGGAGTCACGTGCTTTAAGCATGACTACAAGACTTCTGTATTTCATCCAGTCCCATTTCTATCATTCTTGCACGTGATGGTACAGTAATTATATAGACTTTAATTGCCTAAGAGCTTGCCAGCTTGCATTTGCCAGATCTACTGAAATCCTGGCCAAAATCTCCAAAATCATGCAGTAAGCTGCAGTTGGCTCAGAACGGTGGATATAAATAGATGATGTGGTCCTGAATCACAATTCATTATTGAAATTCAGCTAGTATCTAATAAGTAGCCATTAAAAGGCAATATTGTTTCCCTAATAAAGGCTTTCAAAAGAATGCGGAGTTTCTTAAATTTTTTTTTTAATTTAGGAAAGTTAATTTTTGTCACAAAATTGTAAGATTTGGTTTGTAGTTTAGTGACTCTTTTCAAACAAAAATCATTTTCTGATTTTGAAAAGAGTTGTGGTCTGCTATCTGGTTGGTTACCAGTAGGAGCAGCTCATTATTTTATTTTGGGGTGAGATAAAATTTGGATGAAGACAGTGCATTTTATACATAAATCGCTTTTTAAACACCTTGCTTCAGAAATTATACTGAAGAACTGCAGTATCTAGTTGATACTATTTTCAAAATTATTTGTGTTGCCATTTCCCAATAATAAGGAAAATTTGTGCCAGACTGGAATGCAAGATACAAAGACGTATTCACGGAATCAGTTTTAACTAATCTGTGTGTGACTCCATAGTAGTACCTTCCAGAGGCTAGAATAACATCAAAGTCCAATGGCATGACAAGTTGTGGCACGTATGGAAAGAACTCATGGGATAAATCAGGCTGGAAGGGACCTCATAAAGTCTCCAGAGTAGCCTCCAGCAGACAGCAGGGACAGCTGTGGTGTCAGAACAGGTTGCCTAGGATGTGATTCAATCATGTCCATGCAGGCTCCCTCCGTTTTCAAATCTCTCAGGACGATCTGAAAGTGGCTTTATGGGTTATGGGTTTCTCCAGCCTCTATGCTTGATGTGTGCATCTGTGTTAGATCTTGACTCTGTTCTTTGTGGTGCCGATCAGGTGGTTTTGCTGTTTGATTTTTAGGAGAAGGAGACCAGTTCCCTGATTTAAGTGTTTCAGCTGGGTGCTTGGGCTGTTTCTTTTTCACAGAGAGAAGTTGAGTCCCTTAGAATCCAAGGTAAAATGCCCTCCTTGGGGCAGGAGGTGCAGAGAGTGAGGAGATGCTGTGTGTGTTATATTTAATAACTTGTCTCCACGGAGCTTTGGCTTATGAGGCAATGCCAAGTATTGGGCATGCAAGAAGTCCAAAGTCTAGCTTTTGCAAAGCGTTATGTGGGGCCAAGACCAAGACCTAGTTCCTGAAGCTTTGTCTGTGTTGTGCGCCTAGAAAAGTTGTTTGACTTATCTCTGCTCCTCTGAAACATGAGAGCTGGCTTTGAATGCTTTAGGGCATTTTAGGTAATAGACAAACAGATTAGTTTGAAGCACTTTCAGCAGTGTTTTGAGTTAACTTGCTCCCTTCAAACTAGCAGTTCTTCTGTAGTAGGTTCTTTTAAGATGTACTAGGTAATTCTGTGAGTGGTAATTTGAGGAATTCAAATTGCTTCAGCCCCTAGTTAGCACTTTCAGCATCACTTGGCAGGAAAATGAGAAAAACATTCAGCAAATCCTCAGCCTAAGTAAGTTTAAACCTAAGTAAGTTTCTCCTGTACCCTAGCATTGTAACTTGCTGAGGTCTGTTTATGTGTCTCCTATTAAAACTCTGCAGCTGGATGAACAAACTAACATCCTCAGGGGTAAGAAAGCATAAAGCTATTTCCTTTCTTTTCAAGCAATGGCAATGAGGAGAAAAATGGACCTACGAGTGCTGTGCCACTGAGCTCCAGTTCACTGTGTGCAGATGCAGTTTCTCAGGCTTTATCTGTGTAACAGTGAAGGGTATAGCTGCTGGTGTATTCACTAAAGGTATTAATGATGGATCCATCAGCTGTCAACATGCTAATAAGCATCATTAACTATCCTCAAAGCAGCTAAATGACACAGCTGTTGAAAAGGCAGGAGTTGCACTCTAGCCTCCTGTCTGAGCTCCTCTTTAGGTCCTAATGGATGGAGCTCACTGAGGGAAAACCTGAGGGCAAAAGCTTGGAGGCGGGTGAGTCTGTAAGAGATTCTTCCTTTTGATGTCTGCTTTAATGTTAACAGAGCACCAGCATGCACTGGAATTGTTTGACTAGAGTTATTGTTTTGGTGTCTAACAACCCATGACCATTTATTAGTTTTTGATGTTATTACTGTAGTTGCAATAACATCTAAAAGTTTCCAAATGATGCAGTGAGGCTGCTCTGCCTTCCTTGGTTTCTCATAGGTGCAGGATTTACTGGTAGGTTAACCTTTTCATTTTTTACTGTTTTCAAGGTGTTGTCTTGTTTATGCCAAATGTTACAAATTTTCTTTGTAAACCAAGTGTCTCCATGGGTAGCTATTAATATCCTATTACTGTACTTCTGTTGGTTCATAATGCAAGACTTGTAACCAATTCTTTTATGGGGTTCTCTTTATGGTCTCTGGCACAGAGCTTGGTCTCTGGATTGCTCAATAAAGACCAGACCTCTGAATGCTTTATATCATTCACAAAAAATTAGCCCATTCACTAGTATCCAGCACAGCAATTAATGGTTTTCAATTTTTTTTTTCCTATGAAGAAGAAAATCTCCCTCGAGTTTGTGGGAGAACTGATAAGAGAAACAGGGCAGTCTGAGGTTAACTGGAAGGAGATCTGTGGCACAGCGAGGAGGCGTTCAGCATCCTGTGCTCCTTAAACTCGGGATCGGTGTGCTGAGGGGGGATGGCAGCGGCGGGCGCTGCCGCAGCTCTCCGCGGCCGCGGGAGGGAGCGCGGTGGCTCCGCGCCCGGCGGGGCGGCTCTGCCCGGGCGGAGAGCGCAGGGCAGGGTCTGCCCTCGGCGGGACATCGGCTCAGCCCCTCTGTGTGCCGGGGCTGGAGCATCAATGCTATTTTATGTGTCCAGCGGAGTTTTAAAGGTTACGGGGGGCGTTGTGTGCAGAGCGAGAACAAGAGGCTCTTTCTTCTGCTGGCTGCCGGCTTCGAGAGCCGCTGGCAACTTTTAACGAGTGATAAAGTTGTACTTTTTCCTACTGGTTTTGTTTTTATGGCTGACATTTTAAAAGTCCTGAGCAAATATCTGCAAAGGGCACCAAATAAGCTGAAAATTATTAAGATTCATAGATAGGACGTACAGTGATGTAAATATTAAAACCACAATTTTGTTTATTCTTTCTTTGGTGGATTAAACTAGTCAGTGAAAATCTGTCTCAAGTTCTGTTGCCCACCCCTTCAAAGAGAACATAATTTTGCCATGAAGCACTGCTGGACACAGGTGTTATAACAATGGTATTTATTTGTGATTCTGTACTAAGCCGAATTTTAAGGGTACTAGGTTTTCTCCCCATCTTCGCAATCTGTCACTACAAGGATTTAATTTCTCTAGTGCTCAAAGAACCTCAAAGACAGTATGACCAAAGAACATCAATAATAGCTATTTATCGACTGCTTTAAAACATAACTATTGTTCCAAAATCAAAGTTCACCAGAAATATAGAGCAAATCAGGGGCTCCAGCCAGTCATGCTAGTTCCTTAGGTGCAGCACACCCTTTGAATTCAGACACACAGAAGTCCTCCTGACCCTCAGTTTACTGATGTTCAGAACAATTTTTCTCAGCCTTTTGAGATTTGCATAATTTTTTCCTGATGGGGTTATTTTTTCCACGTCTTACATTTGGTCTAGAACAACAAATGCAATGGTAGTGATGAAAAATATAGCCACTTTTTCCTTTTGAGGCTGTATAATGGTATTTGAATCACAGAATTAAAACATAGAGGTATTCAGGCGGACTGTCACTACATTTCTCACCTCACAGACTCAGTATTTTATTGTAGACCTGTATGTGAAGGTTATGTTTGTGAGATTTGTTGTGTCCAGTAACTTCTAGCATGATGTTTAGCAACTTGAGCCCAAACCTCGTCTTCACACCTTTGTCCCCTTACTCACTTTAGAAAGATACAGACTATAAACATACTGTCACATACATACTGAAATAAACTAACTCAAATATACAAACAAATTAGTAATGTAGGAGAAAAATATCACTGAGGCCTAAAACCTAAACCCTTGAGGCTAGTTATTCTGTGGTTGAGTATCACACGAAACATTCAAATATAGCACAGTTAGCTATTCATTGTAACCAGGCTAGCTGAATTACTGTGACTATAACAGTTCACCAAATGTCAGGTACTGAATCTGAACTGACTAAATGTGAAATTAATTTAGTTGATGCGTTGATTTTGAAGAATTTCAAACTAATATGTGTGTACTAATAAAGCTGCATTTTTGCATTGCAGCAAGCATGAGCAGTACTTTTATTCGCCATCCCAACCCCCCAGTTTTGTTTTACGCAGCTGAGTAACTGTAAAACTGAGGCTTTCTGTCATGGGGAAGCAACAATAAAAACATTTGTAGCCTCCTAAACAGCTTTTTTTGTCCTAAAGATGTCATATAGTCAAACCACAATTTTCCTTCATGGTTAAATATTAAATGACGGCAATTTGCTTGTTGATTGTTGAGAATTGTTGATACGTTTGGGGTTTGGTGATTTACTTATTTATTGATTTGTTCTCCAAAAGAACTTTTTTGTTTCCATGGCCCAAATGATAACACTAGCAGGACAGTGACTGATGGAACTGTTGCTTTATAGGTGCTTTTAGTTTTGAACTTTGGAACTAACGCTAGCAGTTCTCAGGAACAGAATTAACACTTAGCTTATTTCTGTAATAACACTTGCCTGCTTTCTGTAGCTCATAGGAGGTGCCATGCTGGACAAGCAATGCTGAGTGCTAAGTGAGGGATGTACTGCACACATCTGCCTCTGGCAGCTCTTCCAGCTGAAGAATCAGGAAGTTTTGATAGTAGCACCAGAGAATGTTTGTAAAACAGGAGGCTGCTTCTGCTAACTGTGAGCGTTCTTTTTTCTTGTGCACAGGGTAACACGACCTACTAATGTGACCATTAACTGAAAGGGTCATGCAAGTTGCTTTGTGAAATGGGGCAGGAAGGTGAAAGTGACAAGTCTGTAGCTAATTGTCAGAAATTGGAGCGTGTCACAATAGAAGCCCTCTTCTAAACTTTGCTATTTCCTTTCCTATAGTTTGCTACTGTCAGAGAAAAGAAGTGGGGTAATAAATGGTCAAGTTTGAAATTTTGCTGCCTGCCTTGAGTTTTACACAAAGTGGCAGTTCCAGAGCAGTTACACTCCTGACTTCTATTGCTATCTCCCTCCAATTCTGTTGGTGTTTTAGCTCTGTAGTACAGAAAAGAATCTTTCAGTCATGTTTTGTCATCAGCTTAGGTTCCTCTTTGTCTCTTGAGACCCATGGGCAAGCATATTTGCAGAAGAACTTGCTTAATAGTTTCATAACCCATGTTTACAAGCAACCTGCACCTTTATTTCCTTGAGGAATTCCTTTTGGGCATATTGTTTATCACACAGGTTTGCCTGTGGCCGAGTATGCACATCCTTAGTTGCACCCATCACTATCTGCACTCTAAGGGAGGCTTGGTGTGCATTGGCAGTACTGCTTTTAGAAAGAACAAAGGGCCCGTAAATGCAGAGCCTGAGATGGAATTGTATCACCCTGTGCTTGATGAAAGCTTACTTTGAGCAAATGCTGTCCATAAGACATGCTTCTGCTATATCATTCAGGCTCTTACTAAAAAGGTTGGGTTTTTATATAATCCTCCTTTTTTCCTCCTTCCCTTCCAGTTTCCATCATGAGCATGTTCAAAGTGGTTGTTGTTGGTGCTGAATGTGACAGAAAGCTGAGCAGGAGGTCTAGGATTCATATGCCATTCTTTGAGCTCCTTTCTGACTATGAAATGAGTGAAGCATCCAGACTTCCTCTCATTTCTTTATGTCGGGTTTTTTAAACATTGATACAGTTTTATCTTCTAATCTGGGACCTTGTGATACCAGAGAGAGAAGCTGGTATGATAAGATTATTGAGCTCCATTGCTTTCATACAACATATCTGTTTCATTTACTTGATCACTCAGTTTTTTAGCAGTGGTGTCACTGCTTTCAGCACAGATTTCTTTACAGGTGTCAGGCTTTCAGCATAGATTTCTTTTAACTGTGTCATGAAGTACTGTTTGTTAAACAGTACCTCATGTTTCTTTTAAAAAATTATGTTTATTATCAAACATAGTAGTTGAGTTATAAATAGAAGCCAAAATGGTGGCATGAAGCATAAATATTTCTTACCTTTGGGGATGATGAAAAAAACCCTTTTAATAACAGTGTTTTACAAGAATGAGTAAGGGTGAAATGTGAGGATGGTTTGTGGGCTCAAGATGTTGAATATCATGCTAGGAGCTACTAGGCCACATCAAATCTCACAAATGTAGCCTCTATATCCAGGTTCATAATAAAATACTGAACCTGAGAGATAGCTGCAATGTAGGAGCAATCTGTCTGAATACCTCAGTCCTTTAATTCTTCATGTGAAATATTGTGGTGTAGCCTCAAAAGGAAAAAGTGCCTATATTCTTACATTGCTGCTGTTGCTTTTCGTGTTCTATAGCAAGTGTAAGAGATGACAAAAATAAACTGAGGGTCAGGTGGACTTGTGTGTGTCCCTGAATTTGAATGGTGCACTGCAGCATGACTGGCTGGAGCACCTCATCACCTCTCTGTTTCTGGTGAACTGTGATTTTGAAACCATAGCAATGTTTTAAAGCAGTCAACAAACAGATGCTATTGATATACTTTGGTCATACTGTGTTTGGGTTTCTTTGAGCATTTGAGAAATGAAATCCTTGTAGTGAGAGAATGTGAAGATGGGGAGAAAACCAAGAATCCTTAGAATTCAATTTAGTATAGAATAATGAATAAAGAAATGCCATTGTTATAATAACTGTGTCCAACAGTGTTGTATGGAAAAATGAAGCTGTTTGAATTTCTTAACTGAATTTTCATATGTAGCGTATTTGGATTCTTTCCACACATAAGCTTAGTTTATTTTCCTGCATGCTGTAAGGTTTAAACATGGCAACATTAGGGTTTTTTAAAAACTTTTAATTCTTCAGATGTTGTGCACAGGTTGATTTCCACACCACCACCACCACTCCCTATGTTGTATTGTTTATGAGAGAAATATGCATCTTAAAATTCTATTCCTTATATGTGCTAAAGCCTTTCAGATACACTGCTGAAGTGTTTAACTGTTTAGCAGAGTGGTACCCTATTATATTCACATATGTGCAGTTCTGTCATTCCTTAGTTGCTCTGCCCTGTCCACTGTGGTATTTCAGTAGTCTTTTTTGAGTTCTTGGGTTTTTGTCTGGAGTTTATCACTGTACAGGATGGACTTTTCAGTAAGCCATTCCTGGTGTGTTTCTTGAAGTGACAATTACTAAGTAATGTTTTCTTTTTCTGAGATGTGTAGATTTGGATGCAACCAAGACACAGGTTTTATACTCTCTGTCTACATTTATAAAAGTACTCTTTAGCTGTGAATGGGGATGACTGAAGCACAGCCAGGAAAACTTTATTTGATATTTGGATGGTTGCCATAAATAGAATTCAGCTAACATATGCCTTTTTCTGTTGTTGAAATTCAACTTTAAAAGGATTAATTTTTCAACCCTACCCTGCTGTGCAGAATCCTGAATATTAACAGCTTTTCTGAAGGTTAGTGGAATACTACATTAACTGGTTTTTGTTCAGCTATGAATTGCACTTTAATAGTAGCATTTTTGGTACTAAGTGTTTTAAAAAATGCAAGAAACAACTTTGATTTCTCATTTTTATTTTTAAGTACAAGAAATAATGATATTACAGTAGTGATAAAATTTTAATGACTTCAGTGGTTAATAATATATTACTGATCATCTTTCTTTAAGATAGAAGTGGCTGTCATTCAGCAAATTCTGTCTTCACTAACATACTCTAGTGTGTATTTCAGTGTTGGAATAGCTGCATTTTCAGGTAGGATTTGGGTTTTACACTGTCCAGTGCTTCATCATCAACAGAGTGCTCAGATCCTCTGCTGATTCTTCAGTGGAGCTGTGCCAACACGAACTTTTTAACCATGAAGTTTCCTAGTGCAGGTAGAAACATGTCATCTGCCTTTCCCTGTGTGCTCATCAATTGTCTTGATTTAGAGTGTGCTTCTTTAGTCTGAAGCCAGAGGAAACAGGAAGGAAGATTTTCTGTTTGGCTGTGTAAAGCATTCCTGTACGTGCTGCAGCTTCTTTGAGAACCTGCCACTGCTGCTGTGGCATCAGTGCTGCTCTGCTGCTGATAATAACAGGAGCTCTGGTGGCAAGACTTGCTTCCAGTCTTCTACTGATTTACCATCTACAGGTGCTCTGGATTCAGTGTGGCAGATAGAGGGAGGGCACAGCACTCTCTACTTTGTTTCCCCTGTCCTGTCTTTACTGGTGCTACTCAAACAAAAACACTTGATGAATATTAGGAAGGATACCACTTGTCTTGCTGACATTCTTTCATTTGAGAGCTGTGTGACACTTAGTGGTTCAGATAGTGCTGGGAAACTTATTCTGAACATGCTGATGTCAAGAGGGAGAGAGGGAAGCAGTCTTTGTGTATTTGTCAATTAATCACATTATTTTGAGATGCATACTTGTAGACTTTAATAAAAGCATTGTTTTAGTAAGTCTTTCCTAGCAGATTGAACAAAGGGCACAAATTCAATTGTGCCCTCCTGAAGGCTGGTGAGGAGTCTGGGCATTCTTCCTACGACTCAGTTTCTGCATTTTCTAGGGGTAGTCAACTTTTTACAAAGTTTTAAGGTGTGTCCATCAAGATTCTCATATAGTGTATGGTGCCCTTTTACTCACTTTCAGCAAGGGTAGGTTTTTCCTGCTCTTTGGCTTTTGCCATGCAGTTATGGTTAGATTTCTATGGGTGACTTGGCAGAGTTAAGTTTATGGTTGGACTCAATGACCACAAAGGCCTTTTCCAACCTAAATGGTTCTATCCTGAAGAATTTTAAAGAATGAAGCCATATGAATTAATAATAGTTTTATGACTTATCTGATTGCTGAAAATAGTTCTTTTCTTGGCTGCATTACTGATTTTAAGGTACCATAGCTAAATGCAGATGTTCCTGTTCACTGTAGCTAATGTACCACTTGTGTGTGTATGTGACTTGCTCATCTGTCTGGGTGCATCTGAAACGACGTCAAAGGTGCAGAGGTGTGTGAGAAACACCATTTGGATGCTTTCATGTATCCAAAATGGAAGCTGTTCTGCACTAAATTGAAATGAATTCCATTAGGAGGAATTCATTTCAGTCAGAAAGTATGTTAAGAGCTACTTCTGCTTACAAAAGCGCACATCATCGCTGAAGAGGCTTGGAAGGATTTCAGATCTGCTTGTGCTTTTGCATTAAATGAATGATTTCTGGTGTTTCTATTCCTTTGCCCTTGCTCCATTGCTACTGTGTCTTTTTTTGCATTTTCCCATCATATTGCCTGTTGTCCCAGGAAGAGTCCTTGTGTCATTAGCTTCCTGCATGGGTGGCTTCAGGTGTGCTCTGTGTTCTGTTCGGTGTCTGCAGGCACCATCTCTGCATGGTCCATGGTTAGGAAGTGGAACCAGACTCTTCCCAGTTTACACTGTGCTATGCAGTTCAATTAGCTACCATTTTATATAGCTCACTGAGCCATAACTTTCCCCTCAGCAGAGCTTCTCACAGGGCAGCTCTCTGACCTGCCTCTTGTATGTGCGGTGACACATTTTTGTGTCATTTGTGCCCTGTGCTTCATGGAAGGGGAAGCAAAGAGGGAGAAACACACTTCTACAAATTTTTGCGTTTTTTTACCGTAGTGAGGTGGTGGAGAGGAACCTTCTCCAGGTCCCAGATAGTATTTGGGCAACAGGCCCATATGAAAAACCTGTTCCAGTGCCAGGAAAAGCAAGGCTGAGCTATGTGTAGGCTTGGTGAGCACCCTAGCCCCTGCACCTCTGGGGCCACCATGGTCAAACTCCTGTACCTTCTAGGGTTTCCTATGAGGGATGGTGTATTCCCTACTTGGAGGCTTAATTTGAGTCTTAAAGATGCATGTGACCTAGTGGGGCAAGGCAATGAAAAGCAAAATGTGAGTCTTGAAAGACTGGGGTAGTTTTCTGGGATGTATAAAGAAGTTGTAACATTTCTAATTTAATTTCAATTGTTAATCTCTTTAATTAATCTTTAGCTATTCTATTTTATGTTCTCCATTTCCTTTCTTTTCTTTTTATATCTATTTCCTATGGATTAACAGTATTATTCATTCAAAGGGTATAGCTATCAAATGTAATGAACAAATAATTTGACAGTCCAGAACTCTTTTTTAAAATTATTACTTTTAGGAAATAGGTTAAGAAGTTAATAGGTTATAGTGAGACTGTAAGAAAGAATTGAACAACCCTGGTTTGGTTTACATTAACTCCCTCATGTTAGTTGCTGTAGCTCTCATCCACTGCCTGCAACACCTTCCCATCCCACAGTTAACTGCTTCTTTCTTGTTGTGGGCAGGAGAAATCTTGGTGAGGCCATTTGGGGAGCAAGTCAAGATCTCTAAAGTCAGTTTGTGGAAGGCTGCTTAAGCTGCTGCCACTGGAGATTGAAGGTTACTCTGTCAGTCCCATGCCTGAGAGTCAATAGGTGATGCAGTTCTTCTAATTCATAACTTCTCTGCTTGAGAGTTGAAACTGAGTCCATGTTTATACATTTGAATGTTTCACATTTAAAAATAAGAGTAATTATCTGTAGTGGCACACTAAATAAACTGCATTTTTCCCTCTTCAGAAACACTTTTCCTCTGGAGAATTCAGCAGCAGCAGGATAAGGCAGTTGCTCTTTTCAGAATATGTGATTTCTTTCCTGGCCCTGAACTTTTATCTTGCTGAAACAAATATTTCACTATTAAGAACACTTGGTCACATCTGGTACATCTTAAAAAGGGTTATTTTTCCAAGAATAGCATGCAAACATGAAATCAGAATCACAAGCAGATGTTTGCTTATATGGCCATAGATAACCTTTCAGTTTAATATTTAATTTTTATAAATACCCATCTGTAAAGAATGCAGATAACAGAGAACAGAGATAATTTTTGTCAGTGTTAATATGTTAACTTTACTGTGTTGCTGATGTTGTACTTGTTACTATAAAATAGCGTTATTTATTGTATAAAATTGTCAGCTGCTGGTTGCACAAAAAGAGACATTTTTGTCATTGTTTTCCAACCTTGAAATGTTCGCTTTTCTTTAAAGAACACAGGATGATTACCTGCATCAACAAGACTGCTAATTTGGCTAAATTCTTTCATCCATTGATAAAGTACTTGTCAGAATGCTGTGGAATAGAAGGAATTTCTGGCTTTTTGTTTGCTTTTGCATTTTTAGTGAGCTTGGCATGGCTCTTGCAGTTGGGCTGGTAAGAGTGAGGTATTTGCTCCCTTGACTGCTGGCCTCAAAGAAACATATTTTGGCATATTAAAAAAAATCTCTTTCATAAGACAGATCAGTAGCCTTTTGTTCTCCTCTTATAATATTCTCCTTTTAACTTACTTAAGTTAGTTTTGGTTAGTTCAGTGTAGGGATGCAGCTGACAATACTTGTCCTTCACTGAAAAGCCTGCCTGTCATTGCTGCACCAGGAGACAAAGGCCTAAGCTATGCTGCCACTGCCTCAGCCCTTCTAGAAGGCTTTTTGTCACAGTGGGACCTTAATTGGTGGCAGAATGTATTCAGATGCCATCATAGGGAAGGCATGGCAGGGGACAATGTCAGAAGTGTCCCTTAGCAGTGAGAGCTGTGGTCTCTGGATGCTCCAAGCATGAGGTAACTGCCATCTGCTTTCTGCTGAGGTACCCAGTACATCACATCTTTAGGGCAGCTCTTGGTGTTTTGGGAGCTCAGGATGGTCGTGACTACTCATGAATCTGAAAAATGGTTGTTGGCAGGGGCAAGTCTGGGGACAAATGTTACCAAATCTGCTTACTCAGAGGATGAACCTTATAAGGGAAAGGGGTGAAGTTCATTGGCGTGGTGCTGCCTGGGCTATGCCACTCGCAGGACGCTGCAAACCCCTGCCCTGGCTCCAGAGAGCTGTGCAGGGCCAGTCAGCAATTGGGCAGTGGAGAAGGGTGAGATGGCTTAAGTGCCAAAACAGGTTAATGTGAGTAAACAATCAGCACTTGGAAGGTGTATATGATTGGGGCTTTTTTTGATGTGTGTTTATTTTTTTATTTATTTTTAAGTTTAGAAACTCTAACACATCTCCCTTGAAAATATTGACGTGCCTCAGAAACTGAGATGCACATGAGCATAGCAAGTACATCTCAGCATCCAAATTTGTAGATGACGTAAAAGAACTGTTTGGGAAAGATAGCACAGCACAGAGAATTCATTAGAGCATTGCTTGCATTATAGTTGAAATACCTTCAAAGAGAAACTAACAATTGAAATAAGTTCAGAGGCAGAAGAGCCTTGCAGGCATTAGGGAAGGGGTGGGGAGAAGCTTATGTGTTAGCAAAATATCTCCAGCTAGAATATTATTTTACATCCCTGTTCTGTAGTTTGCTCCCTTGATAATTTACAAATGGAAAATAAAATTTAGAATTATAGCTGATTAGATATTGTGAGTTCTCAACAAAGCATGTTTGTGTTCTGTTTGCAATTATTGCAGAGTTGCTGGGTACAACTTGGTAGATGAATTTGAGTTATCTTTTGTGCTCAAGCAATTTAGTCTCTTCTGTTTTGTATGAAGAACGAACTGTGTTCTCCTCCAGCTACAGCACTCTTTAGATAAAGGATATTTTATGTTATTTTTTTAACCAATAATTATTTTTCAATTTTATAGTGAAAATTAACCTAATTTAATCAAGTATAGCCTATGCAAAAGGTTTTGATTTTGCCAGTTGTGATTATGTAGACTGCATTCTGGTTTAAATAAGCAGTGTTGCTATTCTCAATTCTGAAGACATAAACCCAGCTACTCTCTCTGGCTCCTTTGCCTTCTCCTGGCTCACTTACTTGTACATGTTCAAGTATGTTGGCCCTTTCAATCCTAGATGTGAATATCTGGTTCTTGCTAACAGATTGTCTGAAAAATGCCACTTATGCACCTTGGCATGGAGGAAATACAGGAGCATTTTGCCAGTGCCATGCTCTTTTGATGGGACACTGGGGCAAGGAGAGGCAGAGGCACTGGGATTCTGCCTTTTGCTTTCTCTTAGGGTAGTTTGAAGTACACTAATGGAGCCAATTTGTAGATGTGACCAATGATTCCATACTGTTATGCACTGTTCATAAAATTACTTTTGTTTTGAAATTTTGAGATCATAGGCTGTGTTTATCAGCCTACCAGGCTTTATGAATATGAAACGTTGTGTTTAATTTTGGGAAATATCTGTTAAACCACTTAGATGCAAGTTAAAGGGCAAATCGCAAAATTATATCTCAGCCTTTCAGTAGATCCACATTAATTGTTTGGTGTATTTTTAATAACAGTTATTATTTCAAGATGTTGTCACCTTGAACCTAAATCATATTAATGGCATTGATAATATTTAAACTTGTACTGCTCTTGAGTGACGGAAATAATGTTGTTCTTTTTTATTGTCTTGCTTCTAGATATAATGTTTTATTTGAAATGACTGGAACTAACAAATGGATGAAGCTTTGAAATGGGTATCAGTGAAATAAAGCTGAAGTAAAATTTCATAAATGCTGAGAGCTCAGAATTTCTTCAGGCATATGTCAGCTCTGCCTTGTGATGAAAGGGTAGCTCATGCTTTAAGAAGTTCCATCATTTGCTAACTTGTGGCAAAGTAATAGAGAGAAGATTCAGGTATGAGAAATATGACTCTAATTATGTAGATGATTGTGGTTAGATCTGTTGCTAATACAGTATCTAAATATTGCCCATGCAGTGTATAATAAAATCAGGCCTAAAGGGTTATACCATAAGCAGGTTCAATTGGAAATGTGCAGGTTTTCTACCTTTGCCCTTGCAGAATACACAATTACAAAGCTACAAAGCCCCTCTGTGGCTGCTTTTGGATTTTATTTCTGCACGTGACCAGATCTTAGTGCTGTTATTCATCTGTCCAAAAGTGTGTGTTCCCTGCCTTCAGACTGGATGTACCCTGAAGGCATCTCGGCCTGGGGGAGGGGTGAGGGTGAATCTACCAGGAAGCTGCCTGCAGCTTTAGGGGACCAGTTGGCCCAGACTCCAGCCTTTTGCAGGCTGATCTATACCTCAGTCAATTGCAGTCATCACAGCTGCCCCATCTCTGGAATGCATTCATTATGTGGACATACAGACAGTTCCTCCCACAATTCCCACCTGGCATTCTAATCCTAGGAAAAATCATGCTGTCAGTCAGAGACAATTGCAAGGGAGTGGGTGCGTGTGTGTGGGGAATAGGACTCAAAGACCTGACTGTCTTTCCTTGCTGTCACCCAGCTGCTGCAGGGCATTTCTGCTGGGTTAAAAATATTTGGTTTTGAGATCGTTGCAATATTTTTCAGAAGTGAATAGATGTTAAACTGCTCGTACTTCCAGCTTTAATTGCATTTTAACAAACAATGTTTTGGTTAGTCAGCATCGATGACGTGCTGTTTGTAGAGTTTTCAGCTGTGGCTGTCTGTGGGAGGCCACCAGTGCTGGTTTCCAAAGGGGCTTTGGCACACTCAATCTTGACTCACTTCTTTCCTGTTTTAGGTTTCCTGAAGCTCCTGTGCTGTGATGCCCCGGAATGCCTCATGGCAGAGCCCCCCGGCCGCCCCGCTGGAGCGTGGCGCTCCCCTATAGAGAGCTGGGTAAGTGAAGCCTCATCCTCGACGTGCAAAATGCTGCCTGCCCACATCTCCTGTCTTCACAAACCTGGTGACATGGGCTGGGCCCATCAGCCCCTTCTGGTGTGCCTTACCACGCCCTCCTGGCTTCATGTGCATTGGAGGACAGTTTGCTGGGATGTGGTGGATGCATGTGTGCCTTATTTCTGACATGCTTTGGGACAGTTTCCTCTGGAGAGGTGATGATGTGTTAGATGGATAGGGATGATATAAAGGCAGAACTAATAGGAGTTGGAGATGCTCACTGAGTTATGAATTATACCTTCAATGTCTTTTTATATGTGTGTGTATATATATATATATATATATATACAGAAGATAAGCATTGGGATGACGAAGGTGGGTTATAGGAGGTGCACCTGAAATGCCCTCTTGCTCCTCTCTTTAAAAAAAATTGATTTCTGGAAAACTTTTTTTTTCTGCCATGATCACTGTTGATTTCCTCCATGTGCTATGAGCCCCATCACATCTTCCATGTAGTGCTGAAATTTGTTAGAGACGGATACCTGTTATGGAATAATTACTCTCTGTGTGGTACTCCAGGTGTATCATTTCCCTCTTACAAAACTAAGGTGTGGTGCATGGCTAGAAGCTCCTGTTTGACCCTCTGAGGAAGGCATTTGACTGTTTTCAGTGCCTGGATTGGACTTGAGCCTTTATGATTTTATCAGTGTATAGATCACTATATCTGCTAGGGAGTCTTGCTGAGACACAGACAACTCTGCAGATGATTCTTGTATTTGAGAATAAATCTACATATTTACATGTCAGTGTTTGTGGTTTTATAGGTGTTTGTCAGCTATTAGACAGAACTGTGGACTTCTGAACCTAGATCCTTCTAATCACCTTGGCAACAATTCCCATGGGTCTAAGGGGGATCTCTAGGAATTAATCCAACTGTCCAAGAGAAAGGACAATTAAAATACTCTTTGGCATCTGATAATTTGCTTTAACTGTATATATGGACAGGAAGGGGAAATGTACCTGAAATGAAGAAATGTTCTCTCTTGGTTTTTCTACAACAAAGAACTGTCTTGGGCAGTCTGAAGCCTGAATATGCCAAGCAGAGCTGAGAAGAAATGATCCTGTTTTATGTAGATAATGCAGTCTGATGCCGGAATAGTGCCTCAGACCTTTGGTTTAGGAAACCTGTAGATTACTGATGGACTGTTGCCTTTTGGATTTCATTTAGGCTCTTACAAGAATGCATTTTGATTCTCTGAATTCCCCAAAGCCAAATACTTATATTTTTGGTCTAGTACTGTAGTTGCTTTAGCAAGTGCCAGTTCACTTATCCAGGGTGGACATTCATCATTAGTGTCTGAATTAATGGGTAGAGATGCTGCTCATTTTGAAAAACAGATCATTCCCAGGAAATGATCTTTCAAAGCTCTGTTGTTAACTGATTATATCCTGTCTTGTCCCATCATCTTGCTTGGGAGAAGATGATTGCGAGGAAGAGGCTTTTCTGTCTAGAGGCCCGCAAATTCAGAGGAACTCTGAGCCTGCTGTTCTACCTTCCCCTGGGGTGGAAACTGCATAGGTGAGACGTCTGTCTGTACGGTCAGGGCTAATAAGTTATTTTGTTAAACTGGACCACTTTGTGATCTTGAAAGCACTGTCTGTGGGCTGTTGTTCTGGTGTCTGAGGGCTGGTGCACTGGGGCAGCGTCTCTGGGAGGATTTGCAGCAGTGGTGGGTGATCTTCTGTTGCTAAGAAGAAATGTGAATTGTTGTGTCATCCATGTTGATGTGAAATTATTGTCAGCAGAGCAGTATCAGTACATTGGTAACAGTCACTTGAACTTATGACCAGGTCCTGTTCAGACAATAAACATCTTGGGGTCTGTGGTTGCAACCTGTGCCTCTGGAGGGAATGTTTAAAGCTGTTCCTGATCCTCATGCTTCGCATTCATTATTGGCTGTCTTGAGACAGGCTGAGTTAAAATTCACCTTCCTGCTGTGTTTGTAGTTCTGAGAGACAGACCCTGAGTCTCTGCAAGACACCTTCTTTGAATCTGAACTACTTTTTTAAAGTACATTTTGTACTTGAAAATTACCTCCCCTTTGGGATTTTGCTTCCAGCCCAAGCTGGGAGATAGCAAAGCTTTGAAGTGGGGTCTGGGAAGGTGGTGTCTCAGTCTTTCCTTCTATGTCTGGTTAGTGACACCACAACCTTTTGTATTTGCTTTAAGGAAATATTTTTTCAGGTTTTTTTTTTTTAAAAAACTCTTTCCACAGTTGATTATTCACTTCATTAATTTTATTTGGAAGAGGGTGAATGTAATTCAGTAGAAATTTGCCTTATGGGTGTTTTTAATGGTGTGAACACTTTCCAATAGTAGATTTTTTGGGGGTCAGTTGATTCGCAGCCAGCCATGACTGGCATTCACTGTGGGTTGATTGTTATTCCTGCAGAGCTGGCATTGGTGTGAGTCTGTTGTGATGTACAGGGCCTTCTGCCCAGATCAGGATGAGATCTGATATCCAGTAACATTTTGTGTCAGTTGCTTGAACCTGGGACCAACCCCTCGCTTCTGCATTTTCTTCCGAGGAGTTTTGTTCCTCTCTTTTCTGTCACCATTTTCAAGGGAATAGGAAACATCCCAGCCTGCACTGCTGGCTCTCCTCTGCAGAGTGTTTGCTGTTGGAAAGGCTTTAAATTCTCCCTCACAGCTCCCTCCCAGTTTTGTGTCAACACACCACTTTCTCTCTGGATTTTTTGTTTGGTTGGTTTTCTACTGCTAACCTTCCACCAGTCTCTGGGGCTGAAGTATTCCTACAGCTTTTTTAGATTTCAGGAGGGTACAGGGACGTGCTATGAAGCTCCTGATGTTTTTCTGATTGCTGGCCACAGCCTTGGAGGCATCAGTAGCATCACTTATCCTCTGCTGAACAGTGAGAGTCTCACTTCCAGTTTGTGCCATGAACCGAGCCATTGCTGAAGTATCAAGAGATTATCTAGCCTTTGAATGTTGAGGGAGGCAGAAATTATTTAATAACCTTTTTCTTGAAAATGTCTGGTGAGGTGCAAGGAGCAGAATGCAGGACTGTCAGTGTCACTCAGGTTAAGGGGAACATGTTGTGGAGCAGTGTGATGCACAAAAAAATGTTGTAAAATGCAGCAGGTATCAATCTGTAACATCTCGTACTGTGTTGTTTTAAAATTATCTTTTGGCATATCCCAGCATTTGGAAAAAAAAAATTAGGGCTGGAATTCTGATGATGAAACATAATGTGGGGAAAATGTTACAACAGTCAGGTTTATCGGTGTTGTTCAAATGCTTTTCCCTGTACCATTTTTATTGCTATCTTAATTTTAAATAAATTGCTACTGTAATATATAGTCCTGACTACTTTGGATCCAATATGACTTCAGGACAAATGTCTTCAATGCAGAATTTTTTTCTGGCCTATTCTTTTTCTGTTGAAATAATCAAGATTTTAAAAGAATGCATGAAATCATGACTCTAGAGTGGATGTGAATGTTGGGCAGTCATCATGGCAGTGCTGGAAAATACTTGTGTATATAAAATCTGCTCTCTTAGGTTTGGGTGGGTTTATTAAAATCATTAAAAAACCCCAAACCCACAAACCTGGTAGTTCTAGAAGACTTGGAAGCATCTAGACTGATTTTGATGAGTAATGGTGGTATTTACTCTCAGAGAAGAACATGGTTAGTAGGGACTTTGTCTTGAAAATTATTTTTAACATGATGAAAATGTCTCATCTGTCTGTTTCTTTTCCATGTCTATACTATTTGTGTCTTTCATTTCTTTTATTAGTAAATGAGAGGGGAAAATGGGAATAACTTCAGGAAATAGATGACGGCACAGTAAACAGTACTATGGGAACAGTAAATAAAGCATCTGCTTTTGATTTTTCTGTGAAATCACGAAGTAACTGGAGCAAAACACTTGCTAGATATTTTTTCACTTCTATATCTGCTGTCACGCTTCCCCTGCTTCTTAGAGTTTCTCTTTTTCTCGAAACAGTTGCTTCATTGAAACCAGGACTGAAGCCTACAAAGGAGCCACAGTGAAGGAAAAATAAAGGACAGAGATTCCGAATGTTGTTGATCTGGGCTGGATTTTTCTGTAGCATTTGTGCCTGGTTTGGGATTGGGGCGTGACCCTTCCTGGCAGAGCCTGTTTGTGGGGCCGGGGCCTGCAGCTCCATGGGCACCACTCATTTACTGTTGGGAAATTAATGTAAACACGACATGCAGTTCACCATTTTCACAGGTGGAATGGGGCTGTGGCACAACCTAGGGGTGTAAACTAGAGGATTGTTTAGCATTTTGCTCGATTATTTGTTCTTTGGCTCCCCTCCCCTCCATGCCCTGTTGGCACACAGATTAAGGCTCCTGCTACAGTGGAGCAGCTGACATGAGGCTTTGCCTGATCCCTAATCCAGCCTTGCATCCCATTTGGGGCTGTGTGCATGCCTGGCAGGGGTTGGTGGTGGGGCAGTGAGTGAAGCAGTGCTGAGTCTGGGGGCAGCATCGTGATATTGATTTGGAGCCAGGGCACAAAACTGATACAGCTGTGGTCAGCAACAGAGCCCCCAAATCCTGCCATTCTCAGTGACTTCCCCCAAATCCTGCTATCCTCAGTGACTTCCTGACACTTCCCTTCTCCTGAGGTGTGGACCAGGGAGCTGGTGGCCAGTGGAGTTATGGCTTGCAGATCAAGGCTTGCCAGACTTGCCAGCACGGTATTAATGAGGACCCTTTTACTATATTTTAGTGGTATCCTGGAGGTTTGTTTGCTGTTCCAAGCTTGTCACTGCAAAATGGTATATTACAAAATGGTATTAAATGGGAAATAAAAATTGAGAGGTTTTTTAAACATGAAAGATTTAAAGCAAAACTCACATGTCTGTCTACCAACTTTTAATGTTTTTATTCCTTTAATATTAAGGGCTAAAAGTCTATTGTTTTGGGTTTTTTGGGGAACTTTTAGAAGTTAGTGAGTCTCTTCTGCAAATATCAGACTTGAAGAACTAAGACTTTGAAAGAGCCAGATGATATTATGAGGCTCTGGAGGGAAAAATATGATGCTTATAACACTGTAGATAGCTCCTTAAAGTACTCCCTCTGCTTCCACATCCCTTTATTCTGGGACATGAAAGAGAAACCTGAGCCAACACAGGATTACAGAACTAGGTTACAAACCTGAAGCTAGGCTATTTGTAGTTAAAGCATCAGAAATTTATTTTATATGCTTATTTTAGTTTAAAAATTTTATGCATTTGAAAAACTGTCTCTCCCCATGAGAGTTCTTCCTTTCAAGTAATTAATGCAAGACAGTAAGCAGCAGAGACAATGAATTGTAAAATACCATTGCTGGTTTACAACCAGAATTTGAACCTCATCCATCTGTCATCCAAAAAAAAAAGAAAAAGCCTTTCAAAAAACAGATGGTCTTGTAACTAAAACAGATCTGAATTCTGGCAGACAGGGTGAGAAATGTGCATTGTGAGAACAGGGGAAGCACTGCACTGGGAACTGTTCATCTTGGTGGAATGCTCCAGCCATGAATACCTTTGCTAATCCTGCCTTCACGATAGTGATCTTCAGAGGGCAAAATCAGGAACTTCCCTTCCAGCACAGCTTGTATGCTCTTTTTCTGAAAGGTGCCATTTCCTAATAGGTGTTTCATAAGCAACTTAAGTGCACTTTGTGCATGTTAATAACAAGGGCTTCTGCATAGAAAGGATTTAGTTCTAAGTGGAAATCATGGATTAGCATTGCAAGAATCTCCTTCAAAATAAAACTCTCTACTTACAGTGCTATGTTTATGTACAAGCACTTGGTCCTATGGGTGCTTTCTAGCAAGAGTCTTAAATTAACAACCCAATTAATGAATAATGCCAACTCTCCATCATCTAATGGTACTTTGAATGACAACAAAAAAATTCCTCAAACTTGCTAGAGGCTTATTTCTGCCTCTTACTCTGTTTTGTGTTTTACCTAGGTGAATTTGTAGCTATATAACTTCATTCAGGATTTATTCTCTCTAGGAATCCCTGAGTTATTTAATCAGCTTCATCAGATTCACTGCCCGAAATGGATAAGTAAACTCAGTGCTGCTTGCATGTGTGCCACAGATATCACTGATAATTGAAATTCCTAGAGGCTATCTGTGCCTCTTGCATGGAGTTCAGTAGCCCAGCACACCATTAAAATCATTTTTGTAGTGACTGTCCACTCAAAATCACACTGAGTCTTCTCTCAGGCATCAGAAATGCTCTCTGGAGTTATTGTAACTTCTTCATTGACAGCTAGCAGTTTTTTCAGGAGTACATAGTGGGAAATTCTCTCAGTTGACAAATACAGTAGTAGTTCAACACATCCACATTTATCATAGGAAAAACATTAACTGTTTTAGGCCTAGTCTTTGCTCCATCCTATGTTTAAAAACAGATTAGAAATCTGACATCAAGATTTTGATAACTGCACAATTGCTAGCTTCTCAAGTCCCAAAAAGCAAGAAGATGATCATGAACAGCAAAGTCAGTAGCATCATGTGGAGTCTTTGGGTGTGAGTCTCCTTTATGCAGTGCAGTGCTGGTTTGTGCTGCAGACTGAAGCAGAAAGCTGGGGATGCTCTGTGTGGTACCTTGGGACAAGTTTTATGCCAGAGAGGCAGCACTTGCCATGCAAATAGAAGGAAAGCCAAAGAAAGATCTTTTGCATGACTGATGAGTATGTTGTTTGGTTGAAGGGAGCCATCCTCCTTCTCCACATCTCTTACAGTAGTACTTCCTTTTAGTGTTGCTCTGTCTCTTGCACACATGCAAGATGAGTTAAAAATACCAATGGGCACAACAAATACCTTTAAAGCTAGCCCAAGGAAAGGAATACAGCTTCCCAACCAGATAATGCTCTCTTCTGGTTATTTAACCTAATGATCTACATCAGAAGATGTGAAAAACCTTGAAATAGTGCTGTGTACATAGGAAGGCTTCTTCCAGCACCCATCAGTGTTTTTGTTATACCCAGGGAGCTGAGAACAGTCATAGCTTCTGCAATCTTCATCTTCATACGTATCCAACATTATACTTGTGGGAACCTGAAAGTATGTGAGCTTTTAGTCTCACTAAAATACATGAATAAAAGATGTGAATATTAGTGTGTGGGCTTTTCTTGCACTGGTAATACAGTTCCAATGTATCAATGTGCTTTAAAAATAATTCCCTAAAATGCATGTCATTACATTTCAGTGACCCACAGACTGACATGTCCTTACCTTGATAAGGTAAATATTAGAAGGAAGAGATCCAATTTCAAATCTAATCTCTGCCTTACAGCAGAATTTGAACTATGCCATCTCACCTTGGGAAGGTTTGTGAAGCTGTGGCCTGCAGGTCTCCCTCGATGCTGTACTGAAGGTTACCTTTGGCATCAGTAACAGTTTGTGGAACAGTGGTACTGTTTGGTTTTGTTTGTTGTGACCACTGGGGCAATGCCTGGAACAAGAGACCCCCCTGTCCCACCTCTTGTTTAGCAGGGTGTGTATATTCTGATGCAGAGCCCCAAAGGTAAGAGGGAGTCCCTGTCCTGGAGCACTTGGGACTCCAGAACATTCTCCACAAGGACAGGGATATGTGCTTAGGATCCCCTAATGATGGGAAGGAGTTGTGTCTGTGGACCAGCAACCTGCTCCAGTGAAGATGGCCCTGCCCATTGAAGGGGGGATTGGAATGAAATGATCTTTAAAGTCCCTTCCAATCCAAGCTGTTCCATGATGTTCTGCACAGCTCTTGAGTTTGATAGCTAAAAGAACAAGGCAATGCCCTGTTTTTCTCCAGCTCCTGTTAGCTACAGTCTTGCACAGGAGTGAAATGTCACAGGACATGCAGCCATCTGGAGCAGTCACCTCCTCTGGCTGGAGTGGGGCCCAGCTGTCCACTCCTCTGTCTGTGTTGGGACTGGATGCACAGACCTGAATTTCAGGGGCTTTGTTTTCCAGCTGAAACCCACACCAGCTCCTGTTGCATTCATCCTGCAGTGATATACCTTCCTTTGTGTAAAAGGGAATGTTTAAACTTAAGGTTGTCTTTTTATTTTGGTGAAATGCCAGCTTGAAGGGGCCCTGAGCTTGTGAGCACCTCTTTCTATGTGACACAGCTACCAAATAAAATCAATAAAAATTGAAGAGCTCTGGGTGTAGTGTTGAGGTACAGTGTGGCAAGAGTATTTTAACATATACTTGGTTTTCTTTATTGCCTGTTTTATTGTTTCATATTTGCTTTTGTTTAAGTACTTAGCCCTATTTAAAATTAATCTTGCTCCTCTTTGGGATGTTTGTATATGTTGATCTGCAGTGGTGTTTCTCATGGAAATTTCTTTTCGAAATCGAGTTCTTTTTGAGTAAGCAGAAATGTTGCAGCTGTCCAGGTTAGTCATCACTGCTGCAGCACTAGCCTCAGATGTGTTGGGTTTTTGAGGACAAGATAATCAGGAAAGCTTGATTTCTGCCAGAATAGAACAGCTTCCTCCCTCTCCTTTGACTTCTCTGTTAACAAATCCCAGAAAACTGCTGTTGGCAGTGGGAGGACTGCAGGGTATGAGGGGAACTGAGCCTACAGCACTGCTGTGGGAGGCAGAGATGAGCCCCAGAGAGGACGTGCAGAGCTGGCACAGCCTCCCTTTCCAGATGTGGAGCCTGAGCCTTTAGTCACATCTCTGGTATGCTGGGACAGTGCTTATGCTGAGCAGTGAAGCCACAGAATCCAGAGCATGTGGCTGCTGTGATTTGAAACTTTGCCTCTATTTTTCTGTCAATCCAGTGCATCTTCTTGCTGTAAGAAGATGTTTATTTTCCATACAGCTCCAGGAGTGCCCTCAGATTGCATTTCAATGTTGAAATTTTTTTTGGTCAGTCAGAATGTGCTGTGTTTGTCAGAACTACTTAATTCAGGTCTGCTAATGGACTCAAGAAGAAAATGCATTTTGCAATTCTATGCATGTCTCAGAATATTCTTTCTCAGACTGATTTATCAGTGTTTGAACCCAGCTCCCTGTGCTGTTGTCATTCACACCTCTCAGGAGTGCATTTGTCAGGCCATTGATGCAGTAATTTCTTGAAAATATGAGTGGAAAAATGAGGTTTGGAGGGAAGATCAGGCTTTTAGTCCCGAGATAGGAGTAGAAAAAGAAGAAGTACAAATTCATAGACATTTTTGCTGTCATTAATTTCTGTGAAGTTTTTGAAGGAAAATGAGTTCTAGGTCACCTTTATATATGTTTTTTTTGGTTTGTTTTTTTTGGTGTTGTTTTTTTTTATTATTATTTTTTTCCCCATTTTGTTTGGCTTTTTTTTCTTAAAAAGAGAAAATTGAAACCTTTTGAAAATCTGTTAAGGCATCATGTCCGAAGACCACAGCCCCTGAAGGGCCTCATCTCTCACTTAATTTCTCCATAAGATGTTGTATCATAGGCCTTTATTATATTTTCTTGAGATCTTATTATGCATTAGCTATGCATACTTATTTATATTTAAGCTATTTCTGTGTTAAGAAATTTTCTCTGATGCATTCAAGAGCAATTTTTAGCTACTAAGTAAATAATATGGTCAATATTTTTCAGAATGTGGTACTGCTTAGAAATTTTATATCTTTAGTATGTTGTGTAGGGATACCTTTGTAGTAAGTGTTCAGTGTAAGTTAAATTACGGATTGAGGAACAAGATCCTGCAGTTGCAAGCTAAAATTCTGCAGGCTCATTCTTTGTTAAGCCCCAGCCTTTCATGGAAACGGCAATTGAAAAGGGAGAAAAAACCCTGTGGTTGTTTTATAGCAAAGGATTAAAACTATCCCACACTGGTCTGGGAAACAGTGTGGCCATGAGGGAAAGGGTGATAAATTCAGCTGATTTTAATTTGCCAGAAGTCATCCTGTCTTCTTCTTTAATATTAGCTGTTGGAGAACTGTGATTAAGTGTTCTTCCTCCTGATAAGGGCTCACTGAGAAGTGGCTGACAGGTAGGAGCAGCAGCCAAAGTGCTGCATGTTTTAGAAGGTGTTTGCTGATGCCCAGCATCTTCTGTCAGCACTGCTGATAAGCGCTAATGCAAACAGCCACCCAGAACTCGTCTGGCAGCCCCGTGAAGGGCCAGATGAATTGTGCTAGGCACAATGTGCTAATTGTCACAAATTGGCTACTCTTGGTTGGGAATGACAGGGTGAGAGTGTGTGGTGGGTTTTTTATAGTCTAGTTGTTGCATACTTAGCTTGTACCAGTTTTATTCTGAGAACAACCATTTAGAATTTTTTTGTGCATTGGCAGCAGAGGGAATTTTTGTTAACTTCAGAAATACTGTTGATTAGCTACAGTATAAAATTCAAAGCAGTTTTATTTAAAACTAATTTAAAAGTGCAAGAAAAGTTCTGGAATACAATATGAAGAACTTTTTTATTGTTGAAATGCCTTAAAAATATTTTAGGAAATATTTATTTTTCCTTTCCATGACCTTGTAAAGTCAGAAATTCCTTCTATCCAAAAAGGACCTGGCCTCCAAAAACTGACAATCGAGTGTCCCTTTGCATCCCCTCAGAGATGGGTGGGATATCTTTCTTCTCAAAAGGCAGAGCCTGTTGTTTTTTCATTTGCTACCCTCTCCTATTGGCACTAAAATCCTGTTAGAACAGTTCAAGCCCACAAGATGGGGGTATAAGGAATCACATACAGAAATGGGCAGAGAGGAAATGTGTGTGTGCTCTGTGTGAAAGCACAGAATGAAGCCTTTTTGTTTCAGGAGGGAGCTGGGGCACTGTTCAGCTGTGTTTGGAATGGATGGAGGTGCTGGGCTTTCCTGGTGTGGCGGTGACCCTGTGGCACCTGTGCTGGGCAGCAGCTCTGCTGCATGGTGAGGGCACTGCTGTGCTACCACCCAGCAGCAGCCACCAGGAGTGATTGTAGAGACCCATCAGACTTTGACAAACTCAGCTTTGGGCTGCAGGGCACACATAGCAGGTGTTTCTGAATATCTTTTCTTTTCATGGTCAGGAACCACAAGGCACTTCTAACACCCATAGAGAGGTGGGAATGGAAAAAGGAGGATTGCTTACTGCTCCAATTACAGCAAATAAGCATCCTGGCACGTTAAGGTTTGCCTCTGCTTGTCCCAAGCTAAAGACACATAAGAAATGCAGGTTCATGCTACTATCTGCTTGTCCTTTCCCAGCCAATTTGTGATTTAGATCCTAGGAGCCTGCTGGCTACACTCATTTTTCTTGGAAATACAAAGCTTTTACCTTGCTTCCTTTGTCCAGCTGCAATTCAGAGAGAAGAATGAGGCAGGGACATAGGCACAGGAGCTGCGAATACAGATGTGAGGGCAAGAATGTTTCATGGTATTATTCTTTGCTATAATATAGCAAATAATAAAGTGCTCTGTAGTCACAACACTACATGTTTGCTATGCTGGGGAAATTGGCAAACACTGAGAGAAGGAACAGTATTAAGAGAAAACAGTATGTTGGCATGTTTGGATTCTGACCAGGAGTCCCAGAAAATGAGGAGAGTGAATAAACAGAAGCAAAAAGATCCTGTACAGTTGAATTGTGCTAAATTACCTTGTCAATTGAAAGAAGGTGAATGGAGAGGGCAGGATGTTCTGAGGGATTTGAACAGCACCTAAGGCAGGAAACAAAGAAAGATGCTTAGCAATTGTAAGGGTGTTGGGGTCTTTTTGTTTGTTTCATTTTGTTGCAGCTCTTTCTTTTTCTAATTTTTTAGTCTATTATATTCCCAGTGGTAGAATCCTGTATTGCTCTTTCATGTAGCAAATGTAGCAAAAGTGATGGTTACAGTAATGGTCACTGTAATACCGTGTGAAGCATGAGAGAAATGTGAGAACAGTCTGAAGGAAAAGACAAGTTTATTCTGATTTAGAAAAGCAGTGGATGGATTCCCATTCAACTTCATGAAGCAGAGCTGCGTGCACTCCTTATTTTCTTAGTCTTTTTTTTTTCTTTCTCTTTCCCCCCCCTTTTTCTCTTTCTCTTGCCCCCCCCCCCCCCATTTTTTTTTTAAGGGGGAGTATTAAATGTCAGGAAATAATTGTTATATAATCCTTGAAGAATCATTCTCTTTAGAGTTGTTTAACTTTATATATTTAATCTGGTTTAAATCATAATGAATTCTTAGGTGAGTCCATAAAACTATTTTTAGAGATATCCCTGATTTTACTATTTATTTAGTTAAGTTTTTCCTAATACAGACTTTCTTTTGCAGTTTTGCAATGGGTTTCAACGTAAGTAGCACACGAATATTAGAGATGCACTCTCTTAGAATAATCCTTTTTATCAGCATTCTTGGCTGCTTAGTTCTGAATTCACCTTTTGTGGCCTTTTATTGCAAGCAGTGCTAGGCCTGCTGAGGCTGGGTGGCCTTGGTAGTCATGGCACTCCTTTCAGGAGCAGTGAGTTGCCCTGTGGGCTGTGATCTGAGCCTCTGCACATCTTCCTGTTCTCCAGTGGGCCACAGAGAAAACAGAACTCCTTGTGTGTCCACAGATGTGCTTGTACCCTCTTGGCTCTGCACTCGGTCTGTGAGTGACATGTGCACCTGGATTCAGGTGCCTAAGCCAGGACTTAGGGCAACTGATGTGTTGTTGGCCAAATGTATTTGGGTTGGGTTTCTGTCTGTGTTTTCTTGCCCTTCTCAGAAGCTACAGAAGTTTCTCAGCAGCAGAGATGCTCCGTGGGACAGTCAAAGCTTGGAGGCTGTACAAAGCACTCTGGTTTTTTGTGAAGATGTGACATTTCTTACTCATGTGGGTCATAAGGTTTGGACTTTAGAAGGAATGTTCTTCTGTTCTCCCGATCAGTTATGCTGATACTCACCCACATGCTGGGGCCCTGGTCACAGGTTGTCAGTTCTCCAACATATTCCAGCATCAGTGCTCTCTTGGTAATACAGGCGTTCACCCGTGGCACAAAAATTTTCTGACATGTCTTAAAGAGCCATTGGGCTTGAAGTGGGATTGAGGGAGAAATGTAATGTTTCATGCAATGCAGGAGTTGGGACTAGGTGTTTGAATAGTCCTTCCTGGCCTTAACCTCCATGAAATAGTAGATCTGTTTTGCTGAGGGCTTGACTTTGAGGACTGATTTAGTGCTGTGCCCTGCAGAAGGATATGGCATACTTTGGAGGCATTTTCCAGGCTAACTAGCAAGATGGAATAATTTCCAGTTGCACAAATCATTAGAGGCCTTCAGTGGTATTCACAGACTGCTAAAGAAGGTGGAATAAAATGGGTCTCGTCTTTTGTTGTAGCTGCTGAAAGATTTCTGGGGGATTCCTGAAATAAAATGTGACACCCCCCATCTTTGTCTTATGCAGTTTTAACTTGAAGATTTATGCTTTCAGAGCTGAACATCAGTTTACATTTTTGATGAGATTATTTGTTACTTTCACTATATACTTGGGTATTTTAAAAGATTTTGGAGGGTTCCAAGTTTTACTTCGATCAAATGCCAGAAGTTATTAGTGGCTACTTGCTGCTATTTTACTATAAACTATCACATACAGGGATTAATAGATTTTATGTCTGAAGTACCACAATAATTTGCCAAATTTGACATTAAAAATAAAGTGTGTCCTTCAAAGTACAGTACAGAGTAACCTGCTTCAAAACAAAACCTGTATGAAGTGAGGCTGAGTGTAAGGAGGACCCTTCTCTACTCCTAAGGTACTAGATGATGATGCATTCTGTGTTCCAAACGTCTGGTAGAAGCTCCAGACTCCTGTTCTAGTAATTTCCATGCAAAAACCACCACTATTTCCTCAGTTGGTACAAAAATTCAGGTTTAGGTTCTGTTGCCTACTGTCAAACAGAACTTAAGTTTGGTAGTTAACAGTGGTTTAAAACACTTTTTCTCCCAATGCTGTTTGAAAAAGACACAATTTTGCAATGCCATTTGCATATTTTACTGGTTTTCTTTCAAAAGGTTATATTCATGTCTTACTATAAAAAAGAAATATCCTGAATGGTGCCCTCTGTGCAAAAAAAGTTACCTCAAGCTACACAAAAATTTCTATTTCCACATTAAAGTAAAAAAACCCAAAGAAGTGCAGATCACCAGAAAGAATAACTGAATTTTCTAGGCTCACTTTATTTTGTCTGCTGAAGCTGAATAACTGCTTCAGGCAAACCCAGATTTTAGTGGAATTGAAGACTCAGTCTCAGTCTGCAGGAGTTTTGGAGTTTTTTGACCTCTGAGTGTTCTGCATGTTGCAGTGTTTGAATGAAGACAACAACAAACTTTGCAGGCCTTCTGTTTTCCTGGCTTTTTTTCTTTCCTTTCTTCCCCTCCTTGATCTCCTCTGCTGTTCCCAGATGCCTTGAAGAGCCTGTGTCTTCCTGCTCTTCTGCTGGTCACTGTAAACTTGAGCCATGAGCCATCCCATGGGACCCGTGGTGGTGGAGCCCCCTTAATGCTGTGTGAAGGGGTCACAAAGGAGTGTGGTGTCACCTGCAGGTGGCTATTGGCTCCTGGCTGTGATGGGGATCTTGAAATGCTTTGTTTGAATTCTGGTAGCTATTGAGATTCTACCCAGTTGCTTGTGTTGCTATCTACAGTTTTATCTCCAAGTCTTGTGACTGTGGCAGATGCAGCATTAGATCCACAAGTGCCAATGATTCCTTGCCTTTTTCATTACTGAAAAATACAAATATCTGAAGTTCAAATAAAAACCCTTCTGAACTTCCTTTGCTAAACACTGCCTTTTTTTTCCAGTGCTTGGGAGCACTGTTTAAAATTAGTGAACAGGATAAACATGTGTTTTTTATGTGCTGATTTTATAAGTTGGCAACCTGACTCCCTTAATTTTCAGTGAATAAAGAGCTTTATATGATGGAACTGGTTAATGGTGAACTGATTTTTCTTGTTGTTGGGAAACCATTTTTGTTCATTCTCATTGTGGTTGTGACTCTATCAGAACTGTCAGAACTCAGTTGAAGTGTGCAGAAAAATATCCATTTTGTGTTAGATTCATAACTCTGCTTTCAAATGGTCTAGTCCAGATGCTATACAATAATGTAAATAGAAAATATAATATGTGTCAAGTGCATTATTGTGCAAAGGATAGACAAATCTTCTGTGCCATACTTCAGTTTTGTAGTCTTACACCCTGCACATGTCAAATCTGAAAGTAAATTGAGGTCTGGTCATAATTTCGTTCACATTCTCAAAACTAATCTGCGGTTTTAACTTGAACTGAGATGATTTTTCCTCCAAAGACAGCTTCACTTACAAGCTTTCTAATGTGACAAAGAAATTAGCACTCACCTAATAAGTCTTGACTGAAACTAGGTGAACCAATTTGCTGAAAATTGCTTTGGAAGTTACTGTAAATACAATGTGAATGTTGTGCAGTTCTTGGAACTTCCAGTGATCCTGATCATTGTTTATATTTTGATAAATTGAATCTACTACACTAAAATGGTTTAAATTTTTTTAAATGTGTACTTTATGTGAAATTGTATCAGTCTTATCATTACTCCTTGTTGACTAATTCCTTCTTAACTGAGGCACTATGAAGCCCAAATACCAAGAAACATGGCTGTAAGACATGGTGAAAAGGACTCTGCTGCTGATGTGCCTACCTAAGTGAAATGGCAAAGCATTTACCTTTTTCTACCTGTTTTTTGAAATGCATTGGTAGGGGCAAACATAATAAATCCTCTGTCTTTGCTGGGGCATGGTCATACCCTGGTTAGCTAAATTTAATGCTGATGTGCAGTGACAGGAGTTCACCATTAGATCTCTCAGTCTTCTTACCCAGAGCTGATCTTGACCTGATTTCTCTGTGCAATCAATTCATATAAAACCAGATGCCAACAATCTGTATTAACTGTGAATTAAATTCTTATCAAAATGAATTGCCCCAATTTGGGGTGAAACAAAGAGCCCATGTCACTTGTTTCAAAAAGTATACCATCTGTCTGATAGAGCTGATTACCCAGAAGAGTCACTAAAAATGTCTGCAGAGGAGCAAATAATTTGCCTTAGGAAGAAAAAACCAGCTCTTGCTGTTACTTCTCAAAGTAATGCAGATTGATAAGGTGATTTATTGTCCAGAATGCCTAAAGATGAGTTGTGTGTGTGGGATTGTTTATGGTGTGGGATTCCTTTTCTTGAGGGTATTGGAAGTGCTGCATTATGAACCTCATGTGAGCACTGTACTCTTACTCCTCTTGCATTCCAGCAACACTAACTTTTATAACCATAAAACACAATTATCCCTAAGACATGCCTGGTACTGTTGTGGGAGTAATTCTGAAGCAAAATGACTATAATATAGCTGAATGAATAGCTCAGGTGGTTTCTCATAAAATTGCAGGGCAGGTCATGTTCAAAAAAGAATTAAATCTTAAATGAGGGGTGAAAATACACTGGAGTAGAGCCTGGATTCTGTAAGAAAGTTGTTGAGGACTATAACCTGGTTTCCTCAATGAGTATTAATCCAAATCGTGTATGATATGGTAGTGAGTAACAGTAGTTAAGCTAAGGATCAGGAATCCAATTTTCTTCATGTTTCTACAAAATATAAGACCTAGTGTTGCATAGCAACAGTTGAAGGTATAGCAATATTTGCACTTGAAAATGTTTAGTGCTTTGGGAAGCATTAGGTGGCTGATGAGGTAGGCAGTGAGGAAATGGTATTATTCTCTCTTAGGATACTGGCTTAAATGCAGTCTTGGTTTTACAGGCTGAAGAACATTAACATCCAAATAACTAGCTAGATGTCCACAAAATGAGTTATTGGTCTCAGTCCAGTTTTCAGAGCACCCATATTCACATTTCAAAAACTATTTCAGTAATTGGCAGTGGTGTTGGTGTGCTCTGAAGGCAAATCGGATACCAGCAGAGGCAGCCACAGATCTCTCTGCTACAGAGCACTCCTGCCTGGTTGCAGAGGGCTTCGTGCTCTGATCCTATTGCCAGATTGAGCAGTTTCTCCTCTTTCTAGCTTATAGCTTTTCTCTACAGCTGTGTGGTGAACTTGAGAGCACATTATTTAAATTTCATAAGATCCTGTTATTTTCGTTGTATTTCGTGTGAACTCTAAGTGTTTTGAATAAAAGATGCTGCCTAGGATATTTTTCATATTTTCAGATCCTCCTAAAATATTTTACACTTAAGTTTTTCAGAATGAAATGTGAGAGTTTCCCAGAAATGTGCAATCTCTGACAAACCATCTGTTTTTAGGAGGTCTGTGTTCTTCTCACCTGGCACACCTGGAAATAGTAGATGTGAAGAAAACCAGGAAACCATCAGAAGATGAGGAGGAGTAAAGCTGCTGGAATGACATGACAAGAATTTGGAGTGCCCTAAATGCAGTTTGGCACATTAGTTGTTTACTGCTCAAAATTCAGCAGCTTTTTTCAGAAGAGGTTGTCAGACGCACAGTAGGACCTGCGCCTGCTGTAGCCAGGCTAAGGGGTGTCGTAGAGTAACAATGAGCAAAAGGCATAAAAACTGGCAGCTAACAGCATATGAGGGAAATGCTTGCTGTGTTTTTTGTAAACATCTAGTTTCACCTTTTTTACTAGTATTTAAAATGCTTTAAAGGAAGTGTGTGTAGTAGATCATCCCCAGGGTAAATCCAGGACAACTGAGAGGTGTCCTTTACCACGTGAAGATTTCACTCAATGCCAGTGATGACTCTTCATTTTCTTAACTGCCTTAAGTGAGCTTGGTAATGAACTTCATAAGAACCTTTCTAACAAGAGAGAAGCCCAGATTTAAGATCTACTAATCTTTAAATAATAATCTAATAAAGTAGTCTGTCATTGACTCCACTTCATTGCTTTAATGTAGGAGACCCTGAGACATATGTAAATTAAATGAAGGACAGATTTACAGGACATCTTAAACTACTTTGTTCCATAAAATTACATCTTTGAATCTTAAAGTAATTTTAAAATGTTGTAGCCATTTCTGGATAAAATGATTTATGAGTATTCTGTTTATGTTGCTTTTCCTAAAGGTAAGAAATTTTCCTGTGTCATTTCACTGTTACGGTAGTAGCAGGGATGAGGAAAGGTGTTTATTAGTCAGTTCACTCATAATAGCAAAGTAAATAAAGAACAACAAACCCCACTGGACTCCTGTCATGAGGCTAATTCCTCTGTAATTTGGAGTTTTGATTATCTTTGGTAGAAAGCTATTCACCCTTCTTGAGATTACCTTTATTATCTGAACACAATTACAGCATTTCTAGAAGTCTGGAGGTCTTTGCCCGCTCATATGAGGAGGTGAAGAGTAACATTCCATACTCAAATCTGGGAACTTCACGACAGATTTTAAAGTATATTACTGATTGTGAACTTTGTGATATTTTATGGTTCTTGCAACCTAAACTGCTTACCGTGTACTCTTAAAAAATCTATTTCCCCCCGCCAAACCTTATATCTTCTTTTTCCTTTTGACAGTAAAACTTCTTATGTTGACTTCTCATGGTTTTGAATATGCCTTTGTCTGCCTATTCACTGGTAGTCAAGGCAGTTTTCAGCTGTGATTTTTAATTAAGAGAGAAAGGAATTTTATAAAATGTTGGAAATTATTTCTCATCTAAAGCACATGTGCTTTTTCCTGTGGGTGAATTTTGTGGTTAATCTAACGAGTTATGGAATTTCTGTTACCTCAGGGACACTTGTATCACAATAAAATGGCTAATTGTGATCTGCTTCTAAATCTCAGGATCTCATTCAGTTTACCTTTTTATATCAGAATCAGTCACATGAAACATGAAATGGAAGGGAATATACATTACATGCAGAGTTAGGGCCAGCATCAGCATGTGAATGCTGAAAGGAATATATCTTATTTATATGTCCCCATTTTTGTTTAAATATATTAAGTTCTTTGGCTTTAGTGGGAATTTTGCATGCCCCATATATTCAGAAAACTGATCTTGTTCACATAGATTCTTAAATACAGTTTTGACTTAAGTGCTTCTTTTAGACACCTTCAAAGTAAACCAGTTCCAAAAAGAAACTGAATATTCTGTATTCAAATATCATATATATAAGCAGGTAAATTAGTGCACCAATTTTTTTGTTTCATTTTTAACTTGGCTGAAGAAATCTGCTAGTGTTGCTTGATGTTTGCAATAAAAATTGGTAGAAACGTGTGCAGAAACTTGAAGAGATTAATAAAACACTTTGTTTCTTGCTTGCTATTTTACTTCAGTTGTGTTTTTATGAAGTGCCCTAACTTTGAATTCATTTCTATATGAAGCTCTTCTAAGGCAATGTTTTTAGGTTTAATGTGTTTTCACCTTTTTCAATGAATTTTGTAGCAGTACTTTAGTTTGCTCAGTGTCTAAAACATCTGGTCTCGTGCCTTTATATGCATAAAGTTGAGTGCCTTATATTTATATTTATATTTATATTTATATTTATATTTGTATTTATTCAGTTTATGTATGTATTTTTATATACATAAACTTAATGCAAGTTCTGTAATTTGTGAGGAGAATTTGGTTGTGCATCAATGTATCTGTAGGTGTCTTTCCTGAAGGGGACCAGTACTTAAATATATAACCCTAGGACTATTGTTAGTTTATAGAGTGAAAAGAAGATGGTATTTTCAATGGAATGAGCTATTTCTACAGAATAAACAAAAAATACTCTCCCCCAACACTCCTGTTAGAGCACTAAGCCTCTTTGTGGCACTGAGCATAGATTTAATGTTTCTCTGTTTTTTACATATTTGATGCATTCGAAAAAAGCCCAGGTAAAAAACAATGATAGCTATACCTCTTTCATTTTCTTGAATTTTCATAATATTCTATCACAGAAAAAAAAAAGTCTGGTTTTTTTTTTGCTTTGAAGTGTGTCAAGCTGTTTTTGAAAGAGTCTACATTAAATGTACCTATTTTAGATGAAAAATACACTTAACTTTTTTGGTTATGTAGACTGCATATATAATTGAAATGCTGTTCTCAGAATGTTCGTAAGATGTGATGGCTTTGATGTAAAACCAAATAACAAAACCCAATAGGAATTTGTATGTAATTTTGTTGATTTTTAGCTCATTATACAGATTATATTTCATTAAGGTCTTGTTAATGAAAGATGTAAAGATCTTTCTAAGCTATGTCCAATATTTTAGGGCCTAGCACTGCAAAAGCAAAAGGGAGATTTGGTATTTTGTATTTCCACTGTGAACCAAGGAGTGTGTGGAACAGAGGGAAGCATTTTTAATTTTATGCATATGAAGGTTTCAGTACAATACACACTGATTAAGGCATTTTGACGTAGTCTGAAATATTCCCAACTTGACACATCTCTTGATACTTCTTATTAGATATTTTCTTGAACTATTGAAATAACTGAAGTGCAGAGTAGACAAAGATTTTGAATGAGAGAGATTTAGGACCCAAAATACATGCTCAGGAGCACTCAGTTTTTTTTCTCAGCATGGATCTACCTGTTTTCTTGAGGAATTATCTGTGAGCATTTCAGTGGCTGCAGCCGTGGTGTTTGTCTGTACATACCTACACATGACGTTGTCACTGTGAAGGTTTACCTGGGACTGTGCTTCCAGGAACATATTCCTCAAAAGGAGCTGGACCTTTTCAGCTCTTTATGCTGTGTGTGGTTTTTGGCCTTGCTCTTCTCTGGGGGACCATACAGGTAGAGAAGATAAGAAAAGAAACCTCACATTGCAGTCTATGGGATCCTACAGTTTGTTCTGCCTGTTCCCTGGGGGTGCAAGAGCTACATCAAGTAGCGTGTGATGCTACTGCATAATGATGAGGATATTCATTGCCCTCTGACAGCTGGGCTGTGCTCCCTCTCCAGTCCTGGGAGATCAGAGATGGTATTTGGAATCTGCATGACAGCAGAACTTTCCTGTAAATCAAATCTGTTCCCAAAGTCTTGCTCGGATCAGTTCTCATCGAAGAATGGTCCTGCCTGCCGTCTGGGCTCCTGTGTCCAGTTCTGCCTTCAGGACAAGTTTTCATGAATGTGAATGAGTGCTTGTTTTTGATATTTTGGAGTCCTTGAGCAGTGTAAGGAGCCTGTAGGTCTTTGAGGACCTTTCAAGGTTCTGTCCTATTATAAAACCTAAAGCAAAGTCTTTTCCATGTCAATTGATGGACATCACAACAACAGTGTCTTTATTACTAGGATTTGGCATTCTGTGGGACATGGCAGGCAATTTATAATGTACACTAAAAGCTGAATTTTCCTCATTATAAAATCCTGAGGCAAGTGGTAGGCAGGGTGTCAGACTGGCTGCCTGAATAATGAAAGGAAGCGAGTAGGTGCCTGTTTCCAAACACCAGTGCTGTATAAACAGCAACATGTGGGGGTGTCAGTGAGTGAAAGGATGGAGGGCTGCAAGTGGAAAAATTAGCAGACATAGAGAAACAAGAGATGTATTAAAAACACACAGAGGAAGAGGTTTCTGCTCCTGGAGAGGTGCTGGGAATGTCTGGCACCAGCAGCAGGAGATGGTGGCAGGGGCGTGGAGGGCCATCGCTAACCCAGGTGTCCAGCAGACCTTTGGTCTGAAAATACTGATACTTTCAGGCTGCACACCTGATTTTGTGGTGTTTATATTTCTTATAACTCTGATATTCAGCTTGATGTTCTTCATCTATTGGCTCTGGCTTGTGTTCCTTTGCCTCCCTGCTATAACTGTCCTTCTGGTTGTGCTGGGTTGCAAAGCAGTGGTTCAGTGGCATCACCTGGCTGACAAGCCCTGCTAAACTTGCTGTAACTATCCTTTACTGTCCCCTGCTTGGCACAGTCCTTGCTCTCTCCCCAAATGTGACCACACAGATGCTGCTTTTGGGCAGATTTTTTGCCTAACCTTCCTGGTTTTCTAGGCAGAAAAGAAAATGGAGAGAAAAAATGGGAAAAAAATTGTTGGTAAAAATGTGTCTGATTTTTAAGGTGAATTACTATTTCTGTAGACACCATCCAAGCAAGTTGCTTGAGCATAGGCAGGACTCACCCCACCCACTGAAGAAGCAGGGTAGAGGCAGCTGATGTCATGCAGAGGCCAATGGCTTTGTCATTTGACCTCTGCCAGCAGCTGCTGACTACAAATGAATATTGTTATTACCAGATGTTGCAAATAATTACCTGTATATTAACAGCTTCTTCTGGGATTCATAGGAGCATCTGTTCCGTTTGTTCCTGCAAGTGTAGGAGGAAGTACAGGAATGGGAGAGGGAGAAGTGTGATCCAGGAAACTGCTCATTGACTCCTTACGTTGATCATAAACTTGTATCATTGTGTACCTCTGGAGCTCATGGTGACAGTTCTTTCTTTTGTACTTCAATTTGTATTTTGGTGGACAGCCAATCATATCATACAAACGAGAAAATTAGAAAATTTTAGTACCCTCTTCAGATGCTTTAAAAAAGTCAATAAAAGCTCATGAAGATGCATTTTGTGGAAGCATAGGTAGGCGAAGCATGAGCTGCTATAGGCTGGAGAAACCTTTCCATCCCAAAAGATTTGATTTTCCAGATGTGAAAAGAACAAGTTTGAATTTGGAAAGACAGTGATCAGCTGTCACGTTCATGCCTAGTTGTCTGCTTTGATATGTCTGCAATGTTTGGTTCTGTTCACAGGTGAGCTGAAAAGACTTTCTGGAGAAAAAAGGACTTGTGTTCTCTAAGGTAGAGATTGCTTGAACAATTTGTGGGGAAGGGTGGTCCTGTGGGTGGCTTTTTCATTTCTGTTTTGCTTTTACAATGGGAGATCCACGGTGGAGGTGGAGCTCAGGGCTGTGTTTGGAGGAACTGCTGATGGTCATGGGTACAGGAACAGAGCACCAGGGCAGTCTCTGCTGGTGGCTCTGGAGCAGCTGCTCCTGTTGGCTGTGCTGGGTGAATAGAGCAGGTTATGTGCACACACAGCAGTGTCCTAGAAGCACAGGACTGTGACTTAAGTTGGATGGCATTTCCATGGACAAAGGCAAAGGATGAACCATCTCAAATGAGAGTTGGCACTACTTAATGTCTTTTAGATGTGGCAGCACAATACTGCTTAATTTGCAGATGAAAGGCCAGCTACTCTCTTCAGTCTAAAACTGAGTTTCTGCAGATGCTGGCTCTCCTTGTGAACATAGAACAAATTGCTTAATTTACTAACTTAGAGATGTCTGCCTGGTGCTGGAGTATTGTCCTTTTCTGTCTCTTTAATCCTTTGTGTTTAAGACTGTGAATAAGAGTGTAGCACATCCTACAGCTGCAGGGCCAAGGCACCACTGATAATTGTTTCCACCACTTCGAACACTAAACAATTGCTTTCCTTCAGGATGTTGTTTGCCTGTGACTTGAAAATCATCAAAACTCTCATTTAGAAACTGATTGTCTTTCAGTTCATCCTAATACACATGCTGTCTTTCAATGGCTTGTATTACATCCCTGAGCACTTTTTGATTTTTTTTCTATATTTTTTGAGTATTATATCCTGTTCTCTTTAGAACTGTGTATATGCTTTTGGCTTTAGCACTTGATCTTTCTCTGGCATTCAGTAATTTTTACTGTGATAGTAGTTTTAGTGAGTTAGTACTAAATACTCTCATTGTGTTTCCTTATTTCAGTCAGACTAGACCACTTCTGTCACTGTTGCAAATATGTGTGTGCTTCCTTTTTTTGAGGTGAATGCATTGTGTTAATGAATTTGCTTTCCTCAGTATCTCATCAAGTAGTAACTCACCAAGGTCATTTTCTCTTACTTGAAACTGCTTTTCTAATAACTGTAGATATTTTGTAACAATTGTTTGAAGAGTCATTGAAAATTTTACTAAATATTTGTATTTGCACTACTGAAAATGCTTTAACCTAATGTTCAGCTTCAGTTTATTTCAGTGAATGAGGAAACATATTAGTGACACTGATTTTCCATGTTGTTGTGAAAATAAATTGTTACCCATCTGTTTTTCCATAAACCCTAACCATGATTTAGTTTTGTTATTCTAGGAGGTAATATAATAAATTTAAAATTACTCAAAACATTTTTGTGAGGTTTTTTTTGTTCCCCTTACCTTTGTAAGATTTCTGGGAACTTTAAAACATTGGCACAAACCCACTGTCACAGTGTTTTTTTCCAGTAAAAAGACTGGGCTTTACATGGTGGGTTTACCCTGGCTGAACACCAGGTACCCACCAAAGCCATCCTATCACTCCCCTCCTCAGCTAGGAAGGGGAGAGAAAATATAATGGAAGATCATAAGTTGATATAATGACAGGGAAAGGGTCTCAGGTAAAACAGAACCGACTTGGGAATATTAGTTTGATTTGATAGGTAGTAAATTAGAGCAGGGTAATATGAAATTAAATCTTAAAGTACCTTCCCTCCATCCCTCCCTTCCTCCTTCTTCCTGGGCTCAACTTCACTTCCCATTTTCCCTCCCTCCTCCCCCCAGCAGCAGAGGGGGATAAGGAGTGGGGGCTGTGGTCAGCTCAGCACACATTGTCCCTACCCTTCCCTTCTCCTCAGGGAGAGGACTCCTACTCTTCCCCTGCTCCAGTGTGGGGTCCCTCCCACAGGAGACACTCTTCCACAGACTTCTCCGGTGTGAGTCTTTCCCAGGGACAGAGCTCTTCACAACCTGCTCCAGCATGGGTCCCTTCCATGGGGAGCAGACCTTCAAGAACAGGCTGCTCCAGCATGGATCCCTCACAGGATAACAAGTCCTGTCAGAAATCCTGCTCTGGCTTGAGCTCCTCTTTGTACAGGTCCTGTCAGGAACCTGCTCTAGTGTGGTCTTCCCACAGTTATAGCCTCCTTTGGGAATCCACCTACTCCAGGGTGGGGTTCTCCACCGGCTGCAGGGGGATCTCTGCTCCTCTGTGGCCCTCCATGGTCTGCAGGGGAATCTCAGCTCTGGTACCTGCAGCATCTCCTCCCCCTCCTTCTTCACTGACCTTGGTGTCTGCAGAGTTGTTTCTCTTACATATTCTCACTCCTCTCAGGGCTGCTCTTATTCTAAGCAGTTTCTTTCAATACGTTCCCCCAGGGATGCCATCACTGATGGCTCAGCTTGGCCAGCAGCAGATCCATCCTGGAGCTGACTGGAGTTGTCTCTGTCGGACATTGGGGAAGCTTCTGGTAGTTTCTCACAGCACCCACCCCTGTAGCCCCTCTGCTACCAAAACCTGGCCATGCAATCCCAATCTATTAAAAAAAAAAAAAAAAAGGCAGCAAACAAAATCTGTCACGGTTTAATTTATAAGAGATAACTTACTTTTTATGCCAGGAGAATTGGTTGATTTGTTCTTTCTTCTATTTTAACTGACACTTGTCATTATCTGGCCTGTACTGTAGGCTCCTATTTAAGCAGTTACATTACCAGGAAATAGCAGGACATTTGTACATGCTGACGGCAATTTTTGGAGGAATGTAAGTTGGAAACCACTCAGCTGTTACCATCTGAGTCTGTTGCTCACAGAGTTTCAGAGATACAACTGCTAGGAGGGTACACATTGGTTCAGATTTTAAAAATAAGTATTCTCTGTCAACAGAAGTTATTTTCTTTTAGCTCAATGTAAAAGGGAGAATTCGATTGTAGGGGAATTATTGATATTGGTGCTTGAATGTGTTTACCATTTAAATTAAGACTTTTTTGGTGGTATTCTTTTTCAATATTCTTGCTCAGATCTCTTACAAGAAGTAGGAGGGAAAAGGAATATTGATTAGGATCCATTTCTGTATCCTGCATTTACTGAAGAAAATCCAGTAGTGACAGCCACTCTATTTTAATAAGTATATTTCATTAATTTGCTCCTTTTTTGGTAAATTTATTGGCATACTCATTTTTGTAAATCAAGAACACTTTAAAATATCTGTGAAGGTAAGTTGTTGTCCATTCAATGATGATTGCTTTTCTATTCCATTTTCCCATGCATTGTAGGCTTTTCTGTGTACACTGAAAGTACCTTTGTTCCAGGTGGCATTTTCCATCCCACTTGACAGAAAAATAACTTCTTCCAAGCACAGGTTGTGACCCTGTGCTTGCTTCCCTCCACATTTGGATCTTCTCCAAGGAAAAGTAGTTTAGAATTGTCTCTCTGCCTTTGCTAGTGGATGTTGATGGGGCAGAGGGAGAAACAGGTTTCTTGTACAACGGAAAAGTCTTTTACAAAGTCCTCCAGGATGCAAAGATAGTAAAGAATCAGCTCTTAATACTCCTTTATCAATTAGGAAAGCAATAAGCAAACTAAGTGACATCCATGCCATACAGTAATTCAGTCTGACTCCTTACAAAATTTACTGATGCACTTATTAGCAGTTCAGATTTAGGTCTCAGTATGTGTTGGTGAGGCAGTGTAAACCTCTTAACAACAGTTAATTACTTACAATGTTTTCTGGAACCTTACAAGATCTATGTAGTGCTGTGTAATTTAGTTGTCATAATTGTGTTAAATTTCTTGACATTATCTGTCATAAGACTTTTCAGCAAACAGAGAGATAAGTAGTATTTTTCTACTGAACTTTTGAACCTTTGCTAAGACAAGATGTGTGAAAAATACTAAAAAAGTAGAGACAAATTTATGAGCTGGTAGGCGCCAGCAGTCTAATATAGGAGCCTGATAGGAAAACACCCCACAATTAAGAGCACTAAATTAAAAGTTTGAATTCTAGCCAAGTGTCTCAAGGCACTCTGGAAGCAAAAGTGTAAATGTTGCTATTTCTTTTTTTTTTTTTTTAAAAGTTTAGATTGCTTGGAACATGAATAGTTAATAAACATGCAAGAGACAACATGACATAGTTGGTGAGATACCTGGGTAATGGGTCATAAAAACTGAGTTGGATACTGCTGGAAACTTGAGAATAATGTTGAGGTAATTTCTTTAGCTGTTGATCTGTGCTAGGAAGGATGAGTTTGATTTCATCTTTAATAAAGGCTGGAATGGTATATCCTGGGCAGCCTTAGTCTGGTGAGGAGGAAGAGGGGTGGGAAGAGCCACTTACAACATGGTCCAGTGGGAAAGAGGAGATCTCTCGTAGGATTGCAGCTCTTTAGTCATCTCTGTACAGAGAATTAATCTCTCCTCTCCTTCTCTAGTGCCTTAAACTCCATTTGTATTTACTTCTGTCTCATGTCCTGGCGCATGAATGTGAGTGCCTGAACTCCAGAGGTGCCGCTTCTCTAACTTGGCTCCACGTGGTCTGGATGCATCCTGGGGATTGAATGATTTCCACATTGCTGAAGAGTAAGTGTGAGGAGGCCACCTTCACTTGTAGTCAGTAGTAAAACTCCCAGGATCACTTGCTGGTATTACAGGAAATCTTGAAATAGTGGGCTTTTCATTTCACTTCATTCAGGCTTGTCCCTGCTGGGGGCCCATTCCTGGCTCCTGGGCTGGTGGGGTGGAGAGCTGGGGCTCCCCTTAATGTACAGCTGCTGTTGAGCAGAGCTGTTTTTCAGTGTTATGGTGAGAAAAACCCAGGATCAGAGAAACCCTAGCTATCATATATGAGAGATTTTTTTAGACCATTTAAATGTTTTAATGTTTAACAGAATCTCTCTCTTGGTGCTGAGGAAGGTCATATATAGGAGCTTAGAAATGTCTTTTTTTGAGGTAACAGGAAAAGCTTGAAACATCAGGCAGTTGAAAAGTTGTCAGCTGAAATACTTTTTGGAGGTGAAGGAGAAATTCAGTTGTAGAAACCATCTCAGGGGAGTCTGTGTGTCTTAGATGTACTTTATAATATTTTTATATAGTCTTAAAGTAGCAGCAGCTCTGCACAGAAGTATTTTCTTATTTTCCTGCTCTTTCAGATATCCCTTACCTCATGCATGGCTTTTTTCACATCTCTGTTGCTGTTCTCTCCCATCCCACATTGTCTTACTGTTATTACAGCACTTTAAGTAACACGTCAGAAGTGATGGAAATACAGTGATAGGGCCAGCAAAGAGAAGGCTGCAGGGAGGAAGGCAGTGCACCTCAGGCTTCATTTTAGACAAGTCTCAGAATAAAGTTTTAGGCCAAAGCTCTCATAATTTGGGGTCCTTCTAGTGCAACTAAGTGGAAATTACTATTTTCTAAAAGCACTGGAGAAAATGGATACTGTCAAGCAACTTGAACTTCTTTATGTAATTTTCCGTCTGTCTCATAAAATATCAGCAAATAATTAAAACAAAGAACAATCTTTCTCTTTCATGTCTCTAGCCTGAATGTCAGGCTAGGGTTTATTCTCCACTGAAACACAGTAATAGTCACTGCAAAACAACTGGCTGCATGAAAGCAGGCACTAAAGCTAATACATTCTTTCAGAAGCACTCCATCCTGGGGTTTCCTGGAGAACTTCAGCCATTCCCATTTGTCTGCTCAGAAACCTGATTTTCTGCAGTCTGAAAGTGAACCAGTCAGCTTCTGGTATCAGGGAAGTGAGTTTGAACTCTGAGGGAGCACCTTTGGGGCTCTCTGTGGCCTCTATTGCTACTTTTTTGTGCTGTATTTGGTTTGGGTGAGCGTCTTCACTTGACTGCTGTGGTGGAAAACCAGCAGTGTCCTGGCTGAGTGCAAAGTTCAGAGGATGAAACTCTTGTTTCAGGAACATAACAGACAGCAGGTGCTCTTGTGTTTGAATATACCCCAGGGGTTTTGCCTGATTTACCAGGAATTCCAGGGTTTGAGCCTAGAGGTGACAGGGTATGTATTGCACATTCAGGAAATGCCTGAATGTCCAGTCCAAATCTTCTTGTTAATGGTGGGTGGAAAGCAGAAACTTGCCACTCTTTAATCACCCAGAACTGGAGAATTCAACCAGACCTTCCTATCACTGAGATAATAAAATGATAGTTACCATTTGTCATGGGGCCTTGTAAGAGGTTCAGCCAAATCCTTTGGCAGCTTCCCCAACCTTATTGAGATGTGGGTTTGGGTAAGTAATGAGGCCATTAAGACAGCTGGCTCCAGTAAATAGGCTTGGATTGAGTTCTCATGAGTTAAAATGCATGGAAAGATATGTACAAACATGCATGTAAGGGTTTGGGTTTGGAAAGGACAGACTGCATTTATCAGATTCCTTAGTTTGTCTAAGTCCGATGGGCTATGCTGCTCAGATAAAAAAGTGGCTTGAATATAGAGGTCTATTCCCCCCTCTTAGGAATTGTACATATCTGGAATGCATAACTGAAGCCAAGGGAGACATTTTGGAGAAAAGGACATTGCATTTGAGTGACATTTTTACATAGAAATTGAAAAGAACATCTCTAAAAAAATTACTGGGGAGTAGCTTTGTAATGAGGGCGTCAAGGGCAAAAAATACAAGTGCTTGTAATATGGAACTCAGCAAATAAATTAAAAGGAGCTAAATATGGTTCTGAGGAGAAAAGGGTACTGGACTTGATTAGTGAGTTGCTCTTTCTTCAGTTGCTATAATTGTCTTGGTGCTGTGGCATCCCCAAGGCTTGTCCAGACCTCAGCAATTAAATCACAATACGAGATACAGCTTTGTGTTAGCTCAGACTTGAAACTGGTCCTCCTGTAGGCTCCACCTGGACTAGCAAGTAGGATCAGGGCATTGGTGTGAACTCCAGCTGCTGGTTAGAGCTCAATGTGGCCTGGAACAACCAGCACTGATTCCCACAGCTGACCAGTTGTTCCCAGTCAGCAAGAGGTCAGTGTCTCTGGGGTGTAAATGGGCCAGACCTATGGGTGCAAGGCTTCACCAGCTTTAGAGACAGCAGATGGGCACTGCCCCAGAGTGGAGCATTGGGAAAGGACTGTGTTTGAAGCTGCTGCCTTGGCCCTCAGGTTGGGTCAGGTCTGCTGATGTGATGCTCCAGACTAATGCTGAACAAGTCTGCTGCCGTCTCCTTTCTGTGTCAGCTGTATTCCTGTGGATATGGTTTTCTCTTGATTTATGCAGGAGTTAATTAATTCAATGATTTTATGTGCCCATATCTTCTCATAACATATTGTGAGTGGTCTGCTGGTAGAGGAAGAAGGAAATGTGGCATAATATTTTGCAGTAATTAAGTCCCCTATAGAGTAACATGTATAGATTTTTAAAAACCTCTTATTTTAATACTTCTGTCTGGAGCTCTAATTTCTGCATATCAATTTCTTATGCTTCTCCTCTTCATGTTGCACAAGGCTGTATAACATCTCTTTTGGCTGTCCTATGTATCAAGTAATCACTGTAATAATCTCTTTTCTTGTTCTCAGAGGGCCCTTTAACTCTTATCTGAAAATCTATTCTCCCATGCTCTCTAATGGTACTCATGTTCAGTGTTCTGGGTTGGAGTTTGTCCTCTGCTTTCACTCCAGCCATGGTGTCAGGGACTGGCCCTTGAAAATGCAATTTCCACTACATGGGAAGTTTAAAAGCTAAAAGGTCATAGGGTACCCTGAGAGGACATCTTACCTCTCATTTTTCTAAACATGTGATTTTCTAAAGATAGAAATACATCTTCTGTTTTTCACAGACAAACCACTGTCCATTTTTAGGAATAATTGTGATTAGCTGAAGCTAGAGGATAGATGGAGTTGATCCTGGAAACATTTTGTAGATAGAGTAGTAGGAATTTGACTGTAATTGATGTCCCTGTAAAGGACAGCAAGAGTCAGGGACATAGGAGAAGTCCTTGAAAGGTTCCATATTGGCTTTGATGGAAGCAAAGACAGGCTAAACTTGATATATACTGTAGAACACCACACAGGAGGGTAAAAATAGTGGTTGCTGTTCCTGAATTTCTGTTAGCAGACTCTAGTACAGGAGTGGCAGCTGTAACCCATTTGTTGATGGCTTTTTAGGATGCCTTTCTTGTAGCCAGTGCCTGACAGTTGCATGCCACAACCTGGCAGTAGAGATGGCTTTGGGGTGACTGCACTGCATCAGCCCTTCCTGAGGCAGGTATGGACTTTATCTGCAATGATGCAAATCCAGTTTATTATGAAATGGCTTTTTTGGCCCTTCCTCTTCCCTTTCTTCCCCCTTCTTGGAGAATTCCTTGTAATAATTTATGAGAATACTGAACAAGCTTTTCCCACAGGGCTTTTGTTGAAGTGGGATAAGCAAGTAACACTTACTTTTTTCTCAGCTACCTGTTTTATGATAGTTAATTCTAAAAGCATATAAAATCACAAACTCCAGACAGTTTTTGACAAGAACTCCTGATAAAGTAATTCTGTGCATCTGCTGCCAGATAGTCTGGCTCCATAAGTATCACTGTCTCGTCATGGACTTTTAAAAACAAAGCTGAATGACCTCTTCATTTGAGTCTGTAACTGGCCTGCTTGGTGATGAGTTATAAAGTAATAATGAAAGACCCTCAATTGTAGCTCCCAAGTAATTCTAGAATATAAAGTTATGAGATTCCCAAGGAACTGCCTGGGGAAGCTGCAAGGGACAAAGTAACTTTTGGAGGAAAGAAAAACAGCTCGGAAGACACTCAAAAGTAAGAGAGTTGGGAAATTAGGTGAAGACAAAGAGCTCCACCCAAAAAGAAAAAAAAAAAACTGGTGGCTTTCCATGTCACTTCTTTTCCTTGTGGCACTTTGACTTTATTCTGCTATTTCTCTGATTATTGGTCAGAGAGGAACAAATCCATTTCTGCTTTAGATCATGTATGCTTGCTTGCAATTTTTTCAACAGTGTAGAGACTTAACACGTTATTCAGCACTGAAAATTGCCTAAAAATATCAGTAGGATTTAATGGGTTTTTGTCTTTATAGTTTCTATTTTAATATGTGCCAAGGTTAAAGATATGTGAAGATTATGATTTTTCTCTTTTTAATTATTATTATTTATTCTGAACTCTGCAAATTCAGTGATCCAAGAGTCAAGCTGAGTTCATTCTTTCTCACTCAATAATGCAAGTTTTCTGAAGAAATTATGTCTTAATTAACAATCGTATTGTACCCGAGCCTTATTGAGTCCTTGGTGATAACTGTGTAGATCATCTGAGTCTAATTCTTACAAAAGAATAATTGTTGAAATGTGCATAGCAGTTCTGATAATAAATTTCCTCGCCCCCTCTTCTCCAGATCCCACTGTCACAGCTCTGGGGAGAGAGATGGAGCACTGTGTGTGCTGTGCTGACACAGCCAAGGGCCAGAGAACTTGTGGCATCAGGTCCCTGGTAGAAGCTTCCTAAGTAAGCAAGTCACATCTTCAAAGCAGAATAGCCCTTCAGATATGGGCTGAAATGGGACTGACCAAACTTCAGGGTTTTCTGCATTCTCTTGGACTTCTTAGTGTTTTCTCTTCTTAAGGGGAAAAAAAAAAAGAAGAGAGATTTCTCCTCTCCAATGGGATGACTTTGTTTTTTCTGTGGCTTTTTTTCCTTTTTTTTTTTTCCTGCTTGAAGTAATAAAATGGCATGCTTAATTTTTAAGGCAATTCACTGGAAAATAGGATTTCAGAGTTACTGCTTTTATCCTCCTGGAAAACCAGTGTGCACACATCCTGGGTAGAATTAATGCTTTTTAAGGTATGTGTTTTGCTTTTCCTATAAACTAATTCTCTCTGTTGAAAGGCAAGGGAATGCAATTAAAACTTGGGGAAATACTATTTACTGAATGTGTGTTTACTAATAATATAGAGTTACATGTCCTATATATCCCACACCATCTAGTGGAAACTTTTTGCATCAGCAGTGCGAGGTCAAGGACCTGAAGGGATTGAGAGTTTTCAGAGTGAGAGAGACTTTGAACCTTTTCCCTCAACCACCACAGAAAAAGTGCCACATGGATTAATGATGAATTTTTACTCCATCTCCTTGAAAAACACATATGATGGCTTGTTACTCCAGAAGAGGGAACCTACTTGGGAATATTTGCCCTTATCATTAAACAGATCCTTATTGAAGCCCTTGTGGACAGATGAAAACTGGAAAAATAGGGGTTGGGAGAGGAACCAGGCAAAAAGTCTTCAGAAGCCTGTGAGTTTTGGGTGCAGACTGGCCATGCTGTATCTTCTGATACCACATGATAATTCTTACAAAACAGTCAGTTTTTACAAACTACTTTGGCTTTGCCAGATACACCCAACTGGTGTTAGGAAGGAGCACCTCCTGAGAAAGATTTTTTGGGTGGTCTCTGATTCAAGCATAGAGCCTCTGGCCAGCAGCGATGGTGACCCTGCACATTGACTTCAGGAGGCCACTTCTCTCTTGAATGACCACTTTGTCATCTTGGATGCAATGGTTGCAAAGCTGTACAGACAGTGGGACTTAGCTGCAATTGCAAAGGTAGTTGTGCTAGCTGACAGCTGAGTTTGTGTGGTAAAAAAAGGAGAAGCAGAGAAATTTGGATTAAGACTGGATCTTTTGATCTAGGAATTACTTTCTGATTTTTTAAACTTTGTTATGCATTGAAATGTAGATTATGGTTTATCATTTAACATCACCTGAAGTTTTTAACCTAAGAAATTCCCATTATTGGCATTGTGCTTATTTAGTAATGCCTTTGGTTCTTCCTGACTTGTAGCTTAGACTGGTAGCATTTCATGTCATAGGTCATGGGTTTGGAGCTCATGCTGTGAGCTAAGTGTGTGCATGGATGGATTTGACATCCTCTTGCCTGGGCACATGTGCTGCTGGGGATGGAGTCAGTAGCTCAGGTGGTCTCTTCTGATGTTGGAGGATGGACATATTGGTCTCCATGCTACACAGCAGCTTTGTTGTTGAGTCTACACTTGCCTACCATGTGTGTGAAGTTCAGAGAAAGATGAACCTCCCTTTATATAGCTCTAAATTAGCAGGCCTGTTTTCTTCCATGGCCAGCATGAAGGTGAGCCATGCAGAGAAAACTGAGAAGAGAAAACCATTAATTCAGTAAGGCAGTTCACTGTTTCCAAACCCTGAAATCTAATTTATTGAGCAGGGGTTTTGTACCAACTTTGTGTTTAACAGGCTTGGTTTCAATAAATCATGAGCTGAGAATGTGTCTAATGGCAAGGCATGCTGATTTTGGGGTCTCCAGGTTGGAGCCTGCCAGCACTTATTTGAAGGTGCAGCTTTCTGATGTTGAAAGAGAAGAGAAAGCCTTTCTGGCTTGCAGAAAGGGCAATCACTGGGAAGTAATTGCTAAAATGGAGCTCTGTCTGAAATGCAGGATGTACCCAGATACTTTCTGGTCTTTCCAAGTGCTGTGCACAACTGGTGAAGAAATAATAGTCTCCTAGACTCAGAGAATGGTTTGGGTTAGAAGAGACCTTGAGGGTTACCCAGTTTCAACTCCCCTGGCATGGGCTAGGATACCTTCCAGTAGACCAGGTTGCTCAAAGCTCCATCCAACCTGGCTGTGAACACTTCCAGGGCCAGGTTGACAAGTTCTCTGGGCAACTTGTTCAGTGCCTCACCACCCTCACACTTCCTAATATCTAATCCTACCCTCTTTCAATTTAAAGCCATTTCCCCTGTTCTTATCACTGCATGTTGTATTTAGAAGTTCTTGTCCAGCTTTTTTGTAGACCCCCTTTTGGTACTGGCAGGCTGCTCTACAGTCTCCCTGAAGCCTTCTCTCCTCCAGGCTGAACAACCCCAGCTCTCACAGCCTGTCTTCACTGGAGATGGGCTTCAGCCCTCTGATAATTTTTGTGTCCCTCCTCTGGACTCACTGCAGCACCAAAAAATCCTTTTTATTGTGGGGCTTCTGTTAGTCTCACAAGAGCAGAGTAGGAGTGGTAAGGGTGCCCACACACTCAAATATTACAGTAATTTGTACCCATCCTCAAATCTGGATTTTGTTTTGAAAGAGAGTTCTTTCTGCTCTAAACAGCTTGAGCTGAGAATGGAAGGAGAAATACAAAAGAAAAATAAAGCAATAGTTGCAACTTGGTCATTCTCCAAATAACAATTGTTGTCTCTTCCTATAGCAGTAGCAGAATTCATTTGTAGAAAACAATCCCAGCTGTAACACAGAGCCTGTGTTTAGACAATAGCCTGAAGAGAAAAAAGAGTTTTAGCTTAGGAAGAAATATCATACAGACTGGCTGCAGCAGAAATCTACATGATACTACAATGAAAAGATCTTTTCCTTTTTTCTCCTAACTGAAGGGACTACAATGAAAAGATCTTTTTTCTCCTAACTGAAGGGTTTTGAGTCCAGGAGAAAGTAACCCCCCAAGTGTAGGTTTCAAATATGTTAGCCTATATATATATCTACTGAGTTAAAAGATATATAGTATGTGTGTATAAATATATATATGCACACACACACACATAGCATTTACATGGCAGCATGTCTGTGGACTACTTTTTCTTTCTTCAAATACAAATTGTATTTCCAGGAGAATTTTCTGTTTTGCCTTGTATTTTCTGCACAGAAATTTCTGAAGAAAAATTAGCGTTGGGAAAAATGTGCTAACCACAGGTTTCAAATGCAGCATCTTGGTGGAATTGAAACTGCCTGTACTTTGATTTCTGTATCTGAACATGTACTCTGATATGGAATTGTCACTCTCTGGAGAGGGAGGAATTTAGTGGGTGAGAACATGGGGAAGAGGGGTTCTTTTTCATGTCCTTCCTTCTGGAAACATACCTTTCTTCCTGAGGGTTATTGGTTTTATACCTTACAAAAGAAGAATTGTTTTCATCCCATGTTCCAAGTGTGGCTTATTTTTTCCTCTGACAATGTTGACTAGAGATCTGCAATTTAATATTTGTAGTGGTGAGCTAAGCTGTGTTCTGCTGTGTGCTACCTATTTCTTCTAACACAAAATAGAGATGAAGGTCTGTTTCTTTTTTGAAGAAGTTTATAGTGTGACTATTTGGAACTTTTTTCCTGACTTGCATCAAAATCTCAGCACCCTTTTTTTCAGGAGATTTTACTTTGCTTGTTCTGTCTCTCTCAAACCAACATCACATGAACCCAAATATAAACATTTTTACATTTACAACCATTTTGTGGAATCCATGAAAAATTTTCCACCTCACACAGCCACCTGCTCTTCGCCACTGAGGGTTAAATTAATCTCTGCTTTGTTTGGTGAAGTGTCTATCAGGGTCTACCATGGACATCTGTAGTATGGAAAAAGTCTTTCAAAACACAAAGCAGTTTGGTCTCAGACTGCTCAGAGCTTTCCCCCTCCGATGTGTTCTGGGAATGGATTTGCCTAAGCAGGGTCCCCCAGACCACTAGCAGCCAGCTGGGCTTTGCTCTGGGCTTTTAATCAGGTGTCAGAAGGTTCTTGTTTGAAAGTCACTTTCTTCAGCATTTATTAGTCCTTTCTATAAAGGAAATAATAATAATAATAATAATAACAATATTAATAATAATAATAATATAGTAATAATAATAATAAACTCCTGCTTAGTTTTTACTGGGCACCTCTTGCTATAGGTTTAAAATTACTCAATTTCTAAAACTGCCCCTGAATTGGAAACCGAGTGGGTGACTTCGTGTGGTGATGCTAATTCCTGGCAGAAGTCTGGCCGCTGTAGCCTGTGATTCTTCTGGCTGCAGTTGAATCCTGAAACATCCCAGTGGGGGTTTTGCAGCACCTTAGGGGCTGCTACTGAGCTAGGGAACTTTCTATTTGGCCATCTCCAAACTGACGAAGCCTTGTGAGACCTGCATGTTTTAAAAGCCCTGGGTAGTGAGGTTTGTTGTTAATGTGGACATTCATGGAGGAGTTGTTTTCCTCAATGGCTGCTTTTTGGGTTTTTTTGTTGTTTTTTTTTTTTTGGTAATAAATTGCATTTTAAAAGTCAGTGTTTAATGATGAAAGTGGGAGGAGTTTGAGAAGACATCAGAAGCATGAAGTCCTTCTGAAGGTGAGTAGCTGGATGTCCCTGTTAATAGCCACATTTTAGACTGATTTCCACATTAAGTGTTACCTCGGAATGTATCATGCCTTTCTGCAACTTCACAGAATGCACAAATAGTGAATCTGTATATTCTGATTTATAGGGAATGAATGCCTTGCATTTGTTACACAACCTTGGCGTCTCACTCATTCATCTACGGACAGAAAAGCAATTGACTTCTCATTTCCTGTGTTTCACATTCTTTTATGGAGCAGAAAAAGCTTGTGATGAACTGTTACAACATCTTTTTTAATGCATATATAAAATCATTATGCTGAAAGTTTAGCCCAGTAAATGTTTCAAGGATGGTTAGGTACAAGTTGTGTCAGCATCAGTCAGTACTTCTGTGACACACAGAAATATTTTTGACCTCAGCAATCAGCACAGGAAACTTTTGCATTATTTTAACCTCCTGGGTGTAACTTTTCACCAGGTTCTAGAGGGTTTGGGAGCTCATGAGTCTGTGCAGGACCACAAACAAGCAAAAAGTAAGAGATGGCTTTTCTGGAGAGAGCTATCTGTACGTGCAGGTATGGCTGTTGTTCAGCTTGCTCAGAATAGATCACTTGATGGATAACTCCGGCTTTGCAAAACAAAGTTGTGGGAGGTCAGGATGGGTGAGAGTGGTTTACTGAAAGTAGGAATTGAAGGTGATTTATGCTATCTATTCTCCCCACGTGGCAGCTTGGGTCATGCCTGGTGACTCCACTTTCTGTAATAAATGTGGGCTGTACTTGTATTCATTTTTAGGATACTTTTTCCTTGTTTTCGCTTGCTTTCTCTGCAGAAGAGGCACAGAAGAAAAGATTTCTAAGTGAGTTAATATATTTCATAGATGTCTGAAATTAAATGTTTTGCTGTAAACCTGTTCTGTTGTGCCTTCCTCTCACCCTGCCTTCAATACATCTAACACATCTGTCTTGTTTATTTCTGAGCAAATGTAGATTTAATTTACATTGTGGCATCAGCTCTAGTTATATTCCTGTACCTCTTTTGATGCCCACAGGCCCAAGTGTACCACCTCCTTGTCATGAGTGGAACCTCTCATCTGCAGGACATCCTGTATTGAACTCAGGGAGGAAAATACATTTTATATGAGTTGTCTGTTGAATATTTTTAATAATTAATGCACAGGAAGGGTGCTGAGAAGGGCTGCGTATGGTTGTGATTAGGGCAGGCACAGAGAAACAGGGATCCTCTCTCCCTAGATTTGGGAAGGAAAATGAGCTTGAGCTTCCTGCAGGGCCCCAGAATGCTGAAGCCACTGACCAGCCATGGACAAGGATGGGACAGGGCAGGTGTCACAGTGCTGCTGTGGCCTCTGCTTGCTGCTGTTTTGGGAGCAGCAGTGCAGTGGCTGAGCTTGGCAGTGCCTCCTGCTCTGGACTCTGGAGGGAAGGCTGTGGAGCAAGTCCCCATCTGAGCATCTCTCTGCTCAGGAGAGAGCTCTGAGCAGCTGCACAGCTGGGAGACTGACCTGGTGCTTCAGCTAAATGGCAAAGGGGTTTCATTTTTTCTCTGCTTGTCAGTAATTATCTACCTACAGCTTTCACTGCTGCCGAGTGTTAGCTAATTATTTTTGTGCTGAAAGTCCATGTCAGTGCTTGTCCTTTCCTCGTTTCTGCTTTCTACTTTCCAGAAACCACTTTAGCAGCTACAGTTTGTTTTCTTTTTCTTCTTTCCATTCATTTAGTAGGTAAAGATAAAATAGAAATAAATTAATGTAGTTTATCATGTTCTAGGTAATTGTTAGCATCTAAGAATATCCACATGGAAGATAGACATTTATGTCCCTCTATCAACAGGAAAGAAATTGATTGAGCTTCTGCTGTGAAACCAGTAAATAACTGGGGAGAAAAATATAACAGTTCACTAAACATAGAAAAATTAGGTCAAAGAATCCTCTTGAAATGCATTTAACTACCTATTACCTTATAAAGAGAATTTAATGTTAAAAAGCTTAAGAATAAGAAATGTTTGACTCTCCTGTCAAAATCCCATTCAAATGGGTAAGACAACCTATTGTAGGTAAAAAATTAATTTGGACAAATTTAATCTGTAATCTTATTAGAAGAAGTAATATTATTTTGGTAGTTATAAGGGAAATAATTGTGGATTTCTGTCTCAAGGTACCATTTTGCTCTCCTTAAAATATTTTGGGAGCATTAATATTTTGTTTCTAGGCTTGTGATCTTTTAATTGCATTATACAACTACACATTTAATCAATTTTCATCTTAAATCAACTATGTGTTTTAATGAAGGAATGATTCTGCTACATAAAGAAAAATAAAACTAAACTTCATAATTTAATTTTCAGAGTTAACTCTTAAATGATATTAGCTGTGGCTGATTTTGTCATGTAGTCAAGAAAAGTTGCCTGACTTAAAAAGCTAAAATGTCTAAATATGAAGTGTAAAAATATCTGATTTGTCTTACCAGCTTATTAATCACTTACTACTACTACTACTACTATTACTACTACTACTACTACTACTACTACTTTATTATTTATTACTAACCAGGCTATTAATTAATTGAGTATTAATCAACTCATCTTCTATTAATTATGAGACATTATCACTAAATTTATAGCAATAGTGGGTTTTCCCCCTACATTTTATCTCTGTTTTATTAACTGACATATGCTAGAAGTAGTCTTATATGGGGGAAAAATATAGCTGTGTAAGCCTAGAATCCATATTCAATTTTTCATTTTTATTTCTCATGTTTTTATTTTTTATGTTTCATAAAACCAGAACAGAGAATTTAAAAAGTGATTTTTAGTCACTTGTACCTGGAGAACTAATTGTTAATTCTCACTCAGTGTTTTTATTGGTCTCAGGAGGTATGAAAATGTGGCAAAGAATTTGTTTTACCTCTGAAAATCAAACACGGCCAAGGAATTTGATTCATTACCACTATACAAATCTGGAATTTATAGATTGAAATTCCACTAATGTTCCTTCTGGCTAGATGGTATCTGGGATGTTAATTTGGCTTGTGACTGACTGGAATCTTGCTCGTTCTTCTGGTTTGGCATATTACAAAGTTGTAGAAGCATCTTTGTCATCAGAGTTAGCAGATGAAAACAGGAAACATTTCTCGAGTGTTTGTTGCAGGGTTTGGAAAAGGATGGATTTTATGAGTCATGCAGGATTTCTGTGTTTGTGGACTTCACAGCAGCACAACATTGACACCCCATAGTGTGAGTCTTCTGCTCAGCTCCAGCTCTGAGCAGGTTTTCCAGGACATCACCAAGCCCAGCCTGCTGAGAAGGGGCCCTCTCTCTGGAGCTGCTTCCCACTGTGCCAGGACCTGCTCAGAAAATCAGTGCTAGCCCTTGTCTGAAGAGGCTGTTCCTGTGTGAGCCACAGCAAGTGCCTTATGTCAGGCTCCACACAATGCAAAATGACCTTGAGTCTGTTTCTTCTGCTGCCTTGACTGATCTCTGTTGGGATGGTCATCCAATGTCATATTCAGGTTCCCCTTCAATAGAGAAAGTTGAAGCATTTGATCGTTGTGCTTTAAAAGCTTGAGAACCTGAAAGTATAATCCCAGATGAGAGTGGGTGCTGCCTAATCCCACTGATGTAACTAAAAACCAGACAGGAACACCTGTAACTGCAACTGTCTTTCAAAGCAGTATTTCTATTTCTGCCAGAATTCTAACCCCAAATTATCTCGTAATTGTAATTTTCAATAATTTGACAGATTTTAATGTAAAATGGCCAGGCTCTCTCCCAGGTACGAAAAGTCTGGCCAAAAGTTGGGGTTCACTCTGTTATTTTGAAATAAATATACAAATTCAATCAAAAGCAGAAGCAGGAATTTTTTTTTTTAGTTTTCCTTTACTATGTGTCATAGATGCAATCCCCATTTTTTATCAGTTTGCCAAGAAGACAAAAATTAGGACAAAATAACTCTGCTGAGCTGTTTGTACTACAAAAACCCATCCAGGCCCCTTTCATGCCCAGATGTTCAGAATAGATCTGCAGCGCATTTTCAAGGAGGAGGAGGAAAAAAAATTGTACAGCTTTTTTGTGGTTGCAGATTTCTTCCCCTTACTGAAACAGTGAGGCATGTAATGGCTGTCATTTTGAATATGATGATGGTGAATAAGAGTAAAATAAATTGAAAAAATGACTCCTGGAAACTTGAAGTGCTTGTATAATTAATGTGACAAAAATCACTTTTTTTTTTTTCTTTTCTGAAATATTTTACAACACTCTTGTAAAATTCAGTGGAGGTAATGTTTGAGAAAGTTTAAACATATACTGAGAGAAAAGTACCTTCCTAATAGCAATTTTGGAAGTGCCCAGGGAAAAAAATGTTCAGTGGAAGGTGGTGTTATAAAATTAATTATAGAAATTTTTAGAAGATACAAGAGGTAATAAAAAATTTGCTGTTTTTCTACAAATGAAAACGGGCAATAACTTTGTTAGCTGTGGAAAATATGTGGTGGTGGAAAGACAACGCCAAATGAAAAAGTATAAAAGCATTTATATTAAGCACCCAAATAACTAGAAAAACACTTTAAGAACCCCGAAGGAGCCCTGTAGATAACATTTTAAACCTTGTTTAGCCCTGTCCCTGAAGACTTATCGAGATAATGACACAGTTTAGGAAACTGCCTCAGGACATGCTAGGAAATTACAGGCATTCAGTTGTAAACTAAGCTGTTAAAAACGATTCTAACATGTCAAGTGGGAGAACATTTAGGCACCCACAGCTTTGTTAAGTGTGTGTAGTGTAGGTTAGGGAAAAGAAGTAATGCTTTAACCAGAGGCAGGGAGGTGGAAGAGGAGATGCTAATAGGTTAGGACTTTAATTTAATAAATATGTATATATACACACTTTTTGTTTTCTGTAGGAAATATGTAGGGCAGCCTCAGAATTATTGTGAAGTTTCCCACATAGCAGAACAGCTGAGTGATTTGGTGATTTCTTTTAAGATATTCCAACTGGCATTTGCTTTTCTTACAAAATTATACCTGCCAAAATTGTCAGACAACGGCACTGTTTACAGTATATTTTTGTGCAGAAGAAAACCCTTCACTTTTCCTTCTTTGAAGAAGAAACCTGGAGCTGGTGTACACAAAAGGTCCATTTTTATGTGTTTGTCAACCATTACAGCTGCTCTGAAAAAACAGAGTTATTGTGTTTATGATTGACAGAAATCACGTACAGATGGATGAATGAAAGTTTAATACATACTAAATGTAGAAATACTTTCTATCAGGCATAAAATTATGAATTAAAATCCTATTCAAAAGAAGCTGTGTGCATTTTTTTCTCCTTTATTTTCATGGCCAAGCACGAAATAAAGTGGGGGGCCACTTATAGCTGTTTCAGAAGGTACAGAAATTATATTTAAAGGATAGAAGTGAAAGGTAATTGGTAGAAAAGCACCTAAGAGCAAATATTAACCTGCTTCCTGCATCTGAGTCTTGCTGCCTGTTTTGAGTTTCTAATCACTTTTGTTGATGAGATAGACGTATTTATGTTTGTGCATGTAATTTTTCTGTGTAACTATTATTAGAGCAAAGTTTGCATACAGTCCAGTTTACTTCATAAAAGAACCAAACACAAAAAGAAAAAAAAGTCCAAAAAAGGAAAACTACATCAATTCCAGTGATCCCTGAAGTCTAACTTTTGAATATTCAAGAAAATTTTATGTTATGAAGAGCTGTCACTACTTCACAGCTATGGATGCCAAAGCAATTATGTTTGCAAACCTTGAGATGAGTCTGTTTCTTTTACCCTCTCACTTGGGAGCAGGGAAGCAATTTGGCTGAATATTTAGGCAATTAATGTTAAAATTAGCTCAAACTTCTGAATTTTAAGGAGTTTAGAAAACTATAATCACATATAAATGAACTTTCTGGCACTTCTTAAAGAATACCATTTTCTGAATCAGCCATTAGCTTTAAAATGTGGGTGGAGGCAAGAGCAGGGCTCTGGCAATCCTGTCCCTGCCAGAGCTGGGTGCTGTTGTGAGGTGGGAAGTGATGGAAGTCCAGCCTGAAATATCTTGCTGACAGCACCCAGGACCTTGCAGTTTAGGGACAAAGTGAGCAGTGGGGTCTGGGGAAGATGATTTGGGAGATGAAATTTTTCTGACCTATATTTACACTGCTCCTTACGCTGCTCTCTCCCAGGTGACTTCTCCAATGCTGTCACGAGCTGTTTGTGTTAAAGTTTTGTAGGAGCACCCCATCTGTTGGTCTCTTTTATCCTCCAGAAAGTGGCATCAGCTGCCAGGGTGAACTCTATCTCACTGGAGCAGAGGGGTGGCAAGGCATGACTGTGGGAAGGGATTTGTGTTCAGTTCTGCCAAATTGCTTCCAGTGTTTTTGAGAAAGTGTGTGAAGGTTTGTAAAGGTTTATGTCTCCCAAAATCTAGAAGGAAACATCACAAAATGACAGAAAGCATACACCTAAGGTCAAGGCACTATTATTGTTGAATTTCAAAGCCCAACAGAGAGGCAGGGTGTCTAAGGAAAGGTTAAATTACCTGTGTAGGAAGAATTTTAGGCAAAGGAAAAATATGTGAATTGCTGCTCATTCTAACTGTACTCATCGTATGTGAATGGTGACGTTGTGTGAGGCTGTCTTGGCCAATTCTCTGGTTATGAATTGCATTCTCAGTTTTTTCAGTATGATGGTAAATTGGTGTCCAGGAACAATCAAAGAATAAGTACTGTGACATTAAAAATGTAATGTATTTGCTAGTTACCTTCCAGCCAGTGGCAGCAAGGAACTATTGCATCACTACATGAGATAAAGATCATACCTGAGTCACAGAATATTCTGAATTGGAAGAAACCCACAACAATCATCAAGTCCAACTCTTAAGGGAATGGCCCATTCAGGGATTGAACCCATGATTTTGGTGTTATTAGCACCCTGCTCTAACCAGCTGAGCTAATCTCAGAGAGTTATTACTCTCTAAATTTTAGATTCTGTGCTGTTTAAAGGCTGCTCCACTCCCATGAAGGCTTTTAAGTTGGAAACACTTGGACACTCCATACAACACCTGCTAGGCTGTGAAGTAGTGACAGCTCTTCATAACATAAAATTTACTTGAATATTCAAAAGTTAGACTTCAGGGATCACTGGAATTGATGTAGTTTTCCTTTTTGGAGATTTTTTTTTTCTTTTTGTGTTTGGTTCTTTTATGAAGTAAACTGGACTTTATGCAAACTTTGCTCTAATAATAGTTACACAGAAATATTACATACACAAACATAGATACGTCTATCTCATCAACAAAAGTGATTAGAAACTCAAAACAGGTCTTAGGAATGATTGTATAGCAAGAGAAACCTTTGCTAAGCCTACTGAGGAGTTTGCTGTCAGTACAGGCTGCTTTAGGTGCTGAGTAGCAGACTGGGTGTGAGTAGGTTAAGTTGGGATTGCTGCAGAACAGCTTAATTCAAGTCTCGTTTCTGATTTCCACTGAAACAGGAAGGCTGTAAGAAGGAGAAATTTGCACATACAGGAGTTGGGGAGAGTAGAAAGAAGGACATTTACTGAGCTTGGGTGAATCCTCACAACTCATTTTCCACCTCTTTGAGTATCCCATGATATAATTACCATCAGCTGAGGTGAAGAGGATAAGATAGTCACACACAGAAATTTGTATGTGTGCCTTGGGATATACAGCCAACACTGAGTGTCCCAGGAACAACTGTGGGGCAGGCCAGCCTCCTACAGTAACACCTGTGCTGCTGGCAGGCAAAGCCTTGATCTGTCTTAGAACATCCTCTGACTTGCCCTGAACTACCAGAGGTCTGGGAATGTGTTTGCTCCAAAACAGAAAGGGGGATTAGTCTTAAGTAAAGCATAATCTTGGTACACAGGTTTAAGTTGCCTTGTAACATCCTGTAAACAAGAATTCACATTTCCTTGTGTTGGCTTTTGAGATTGTAAGGTATATTTTAATGGAGTAGTCCTAGAGGCTTGGTAGGCTGGTAAGTAGGTCTGTGTTTAAGGAATTAAGTGTTGTTTGGTTGCAGAGCTTGCTATGAAATAAATGATTTATGGTGTAGCTATTTTTGAGTTTAAATATCGATATTATTAAAAATAATTTTAAGTCTCTATTTCTAGTAGTAATTTCTCTTTTTATCATTTAGAGAGATCTGAATGACTGTAACATTTTCACAGTGAAGACTAATCATATCACTTTTAGGTGTATATAGTCCCTGAGACAAGTGTGGGGGGTTTGTATTGTTTTGATATTTATTTCTTTTAATAGAAATAAACCAATGCAGCACCAGTCAAATTTGATGGTGACTCTTTTAGTTCCAGAGCTCATGAAATATGGCTATGAAATGTTTGTAGATATATGAAAATCCCTTCACACTGATAAGCAAGGAAGGAACTAATACCATCACATTTATTATCATCAATGACACCAAGAAAGATCTCAGTCTGATTGTTTGGACTCAAACCTTGCAGCAACCACTGCCCATTCTGATCCTCTCTCATTCCTGGTTACTAAGGCACCTCAGAAATATGGTGATCCTCATATGAGAAACAGAGAAGATATTTCTGTTTTTCTACTCAACCTTGCAAATCACTTAGCAGGAATCAGTGAAACATTCCAGCATGGAGAAACTATTCACAATTTTTGATGGATAGAGGTTTACACAGTTCAGGCTTACATTGTTTTAACATACCATGCAGCATGGTGAAAGTGGAGACAAATGACCATTTATTTATTATTCTGCTTTTTTCATTATCCCAGGGCTAAAGTAAACCACAGCCCCTTGTGGCCAATAAGTTATTCCTCAGTATTAGAACTGTCCCAGGCAAGCTTTTTACATGGATTTGAAATGATCTTCTAAGATGCCCAGGTGAGTTGTTCTATTTAGTTGATTTTTTTTTTTTTGCCTTTTAATCTCATTAGAAGCATTTGGTTTGAAAGTGGGACACACAAAACTAAAATAAACCAAGCACTGATACTAGACTTGGACTTGATAGCATTAGAGGCTGGTATTTTGAGTTTGGAAAAGATGGAGTAAATTTCAGACAAATTTTTATTACAGGCTTTGAAAAAGTAGTTAAAAATATATTTCAAAATTGGCCCAGTTTCAGAGAAAGGTGTTATTATACAGCAATTCTGAACAAAATTTTTATCTATTAATATTAAATTACAGAAAATGCAATCAGTATTAGCAAAGCAGACATATATCAATATTGACAAAATAGACATATCACTGCATGTAAGCTGGGCTTTATTTATTCAGTATCCCATTATATGATACCTTTCTGGTGGATTATGAAAGCACTTTGATTTAGATTTTTTTTTCTGAATTCAAGAGAGTGAAAGTTTGACTTTTGTGGTTAAGTAGGCTCTGGTGATAAAAGGTTTGATTCCCGCTTCTGCCAGGCACATTTTGCATAACCTTGGCAAAGTCATTTCATCATTATGTGATTTTTTGTTCCTCACTGAATTCTTAAGGATAGTAATGTAAAACCTGTAGCTGATACACTATTCGGTTCAGGTGTAGGTTTTTCCTCTGGACACCTATATCTAAACATGAATTAATTATGAAACAGAAAATGAAAGTCCATTTTGGCAAACAGTACTTGCTGAAGAAATTTTGTATATGTCTCATAGTTTTATAAGGTGATATATAGCATTAATAGTAACCTGACTGCATTTATGATAAATACTGTGGATGGCTTTTGGCTTCCTTTGTTTGATTAGAGGAATATTAATCTTTATAACTGATGATAGGAATCGTAGTATTTTCCAGTTTTGCATTCAAAATGTAGTCTATAATGATTTTTTTATATTTTAGTTTATTCCAAAATACCTGCGATCCACCAGGCTATGAGCTTATAAATAGATAATTAATTTCAGTCAAGGAATGAGCAGAATTTTTTTTTTAATATTTGGGTTTGCACAGGGACTGGGCAAACATTCCTCTGAAATCTAGAAGACTATGATCGATGTGAAGCAATAAAGAGTAAAATATTGAATACTGTTGCATCAAGAGGCATTAATACATTATGTGCATTGCTTCCCATTTCCCAAAGGCTTAATTTGCTTCCTATCTAGAAGGAAGGAAGGCACAGAGATGTACAGTGTTGGCAGGAATAAATGGTGGATGGTGCTTGCAGGGCCTTGCTCTGCGTGGGACTGTACAGATAATGGGTTTTGCCAGTTCTGGATTTGGGGCTGATTCTGTTGTATACTACATGGTTTAGTTGTCCTGGGTTAACAATTGGACTCCGTGAACTTAGAGATCTTTTCCAACCTTAATTATTCTATGAATCCTTGATTTTATGGCAAAGGAACACAGTAAGAAGTCACACACCAGGGGAGGAAGGGGTGCTAGGCCTGTCTGGGGGTGCCAATATGGTCTGCATAGATTTTTGGTATTATTTGAATGCTGTCAATCTCCCTACACACAGCAGCACATTTATTGCTAATTTGCAAGGTATCTGTGATTTGTCTCTGACCACGGTCATCTCCATCATCCACCACAGCTCCACTCTGCAAAGTGCAGTACTGAGATCCCTGCAGTTGTCCTTCCTCAGAGCTGGTGGTTTCTGCTTCTCCGTATTTTCAGTTCATTTTATGTGGAAAAAAAGAGCAAGGGTGAGTATTTCTGTCAGTGCAGCTGTGGCACCAGAGGTCATGGTGACATCCTGGCCTGGTGGACAAAAAGAGTTTTTAGGAGAAGGGTTTCCACACCTTATTGTAAGCTGTAATGTAGGAACTCAGTTTACCTCCTTAGTTTCTGGAGCTGAGTTAGTGATCCAAGAGAGAATATTGTTGAGCTAAAAAGTTGTCTTCACAATTGTCTCATAATAATTAAAATCCATAAATTAACTAAACCTGGTTATAAACAATTAATGTAGATCAAGATATAGGAATTTTTTTAAGGAGTTGCACATGTGTATTCTATGTAAAGATTTTTACCTTTCCATCTAAATTTCCTTTAATTTTTCTACTCTTAATTTAAGCTTAAATTTTCTTTTTGTGAGTGGTTTGAATATGTATAATTCTAATGATTTTTTCCAGGTAAACTATTGTAGAACAGCCATGCATTTACAGTGCATATTTACAGCCTACAAGAGGCTGAGTGCCTGGAGAGGAAGGTTTCTTATTTTATATTCATGATGTTTTATTTACATCTGTGTTACAAAGACTCGTGCAGGGTATATCCTCTGAACAAATGTATTGCTGAAAATTATATGTAAGCATGTTGCCACAACAGAAGTGCATGACAAGCCTTTAATTTCCTGGCTTACCCTTCATGGCACAAACCAGTTTGGAGGAGGGCTGGGCTACAATCACTGGACGTTGATACATCCCAGTGAGGCAAGAAGGAGCGTCTCTGTTGCCTCCCCTAATGTGCCTGTGCATGCTTCATCCTGTTGCTGTTCTCTCCCTCCTTTGAATTCAAGCTGATAAAAGCTGTAGAACTCTCCTTGGGCTCCCCTGGGCTATCTGTGAGCGCAACATTTGAAAAGCTATGGTAAGTCTGTGGCATGTTTATGGTTAAGGTTAGTTTTATTTTCTGAAATGCTGGCGGTGGTCAGTGGCAATCTGGGACAATTAGGTATTCTTCTTTATAGACATAGGCAGAGGTGCTGGACTGAAGCTGTTTATGCTTTAAATTGTTTATAGGCAGCAAAAGTACCCAGAACTCTTCTTATTTCTTGTAAGGCACTCAGTAATAGCAATGTGCAAGGTGGGAAGCTCATATAGCCAGGGTAAAGTTCAGGTTTGTATTAGCCCCCACCAGTCTGAGAACAGAAGATTTCTTCTGTCTTACTTAAAATACAGGATGAGCTGTATGGAGAAAGCCATTTGGCTGTCCTTTTAAAATCAGAAGAGATGGAGAGATTTATCTGCAGCAGATAACCTGTTGCTGTATAGTACAAGCCCCTGAATAATAATGTCTTTGTGGTGAGAAGGAACTGCAGTATTTCATCATAGGTTTGCCCAGCTGGTGAAGAGGGCTTCAAACTAAGGTTGCCAAGGGAGGGGAACCACAATCTATCCCACTCCTACCAGTTTGATGCCAGTGCCAGCAGGAGATGCCCAGAGCCTGGAGAGGGATCACAGGTCATCAGCAGAGTACCTGAAGAACAGGACAAAGGAATTGCTGCCCCTACAGTCAGCAAGTTGGCTTCATCAGGGGCCCAAATATTCCTGTGTGAACACACGCAGCATGGGGAATAATGAAGGCTGCAGGGCTCTGATCTGGCTCTGGTTATCATCAGTGGTCAGATGGTTCCTATGACTGGAGTGTTGGAATGGAAGGAGTTGAGCTCTTTAGGAAGAACAGGCAGAGATGAGGAGTGAGTGTTGTTCCCTATGATAATGACCAGCTGGAACGCATGGAGCTCCCCCTGGGGATGGATGAAGAGCTGATGGGTCATGATTAAAGAGACAGAAGGGACAGGTGACATTACAGGAGGGTCTGCTACAGGCCACTTGACCAGGAAGATTGAGTGGATGAGGGTCTCTATAGACAGACAGGAGCATCCTCACATTCACAAGCCCTAGTCCTTATGGGAGTCTTCAACCACCCCAGCAGCTGTTGAAGGGACAACACAGCAGGACATCAGCAATCCAGGAGGTTCCTGGAATATGTTGTGGAATGTGTTTCCTTCTCCAAGAGACAGGGGAGCCAACACGAAAGATTCTGTGTAACCTTGATCTCACCAACAAGGAGGGGCTGATACAGAAGGTGAAACTCAAGGGCAGGCTGGGCTGCAGTGGCCATGAAATGATGGCATTCAAGATCCTTGGGGCAGCAGGGAGGAGGCACAGCAAGCTCGCTACTCTGGACTTCAGGAGAGCTGACTTTGGGCTCCTCAGGGATCTGCTTGGTAAAATACTACAGGATGAAGCCTTGGAGGGAAAAGTGACCCACGAAAGCTGATTAATATTCCAGGATTACCTCTTCCAATACATCCCAATAAAAAGAAAGTTATTGAAAGATGCCTGGAAGGCCTGCATGGGTGAACAAGATGCTCCTGGACAAGCTCAAACACAAAAAAAGAAGCCTACTTCTAAAGGGTGGAAGCAAGGACAGGTAGCCTGCAAAGAATGCAGAGAGATTGTCCGAGCAGCCAGGCGTTTGGTCGGGAAAGCTAAAGTGCTGATAGAATTAAAGCTGATCAGGGATATGAGGGGACATCAAGGGCAACAAGAAAAGCTTCTATATATGGTGGTGAAAGAAAGAGGGGGAAGAGTGGGCCCTCTCTGGAAAGAAATGGGAGACCTTGTTACCTGGGACTTGGAGAAGGCTGAGGTACACAATGACATTCCTGCCTCAGTCTTCACTGACAGGTACTCCAGCCACACTGCCTAAATTGCAGAAGAGAAAAAAGTGTGTGCTGGGAGAGTGAAGAACGACCTGCTCTAGAGCAGATCAGGCTCAAGACCATCTAAGGAACTTGAAGGTGCAGAGGACCATGAGATCTGATGAAATGTATCAGGGAAATCTTCTGAGAGAGCTGGCAGATAAAGTGCCTAAGCCATTATCCATCATATTTGAGAAGCCAAATTAAGTTCCCACTGACTGGAAAGGGGAGACATAATGCCTGTTTTAAAAAGGGATACAGGGATGACCCAGGGAACTACAGTTCTCTCAGTTTCACCTCAGTGTCTGGCAAGATCATGAAGCAGATCCTCCTGGAAACTATGCTGAGGCACATGGAAAATTGGAAGGTGATTTGTGACAGCCAACATGGCTTCACTAAGGGCAAATCACTCCTGACAAATTTGGTGGCCTTCTAGGATGAGGTAAAGAGAGATGACGAAAGAGAGACTGACACCATGTACCTGAGCTTGTGCAAAGCATTTGACACTGTCCCATAGGTTTCAGCCTAGCTCAGAGTTTGGAGTGACAGAAGTTGGGTTACTGCTCAGCCTGTCATACTGGTTTGGGATGGACTCTGTGCTGTTCCTGGTGGGTGGTGAACATTTTTCAGTTTGTGGATGTTACTTTTGGCAGGACTTCTGTCTGCAGTGGTTCTGAATTTGGCTTATTGTATTCTAAAAAAAAACCCCATTTGAAATCCTTGAACAGAGAAATAATAATACTTCATAAACTTTTCTGAAGGAATTAGATGGAAAGAACCACCAGACTTCCCTCTGCAAATGTATAATCATAATATTTCCAGATGGCTTCAGTAATTTTGCCCCATCTGGAAGCAGCAAGGTGGGAATGAACTAAGCACACGGTAGGCAGCATGGTTTCTGTTTGTTCTGACAGGTGATGTGTTGGTAGGAGACAGAGAGTCAAAGGTTCTAATAGAGCTGTCTGACAAACAGCCTGGCACACTCCTTGGCATTGCTACAGGAGTAGCTTTGGAGAAAGCAATGGTACGGGGTTTTTCCACGCTGTTCTTTTTCTCCTGGAAAATGCCATTTGGTAAAAATCATACTTCCTTGGTGGAAAAAGAATATTTTAGTGATGTTTTGGATTTTTTTTTGTTTGTTTTTTTTTTGGTGGTAGAGGGGAGCAGTGAGGAGGGAAAGAGAAGCACTGTCCTGTTACACAAAAAACACCAGTTGCAAGGTGGTATGAGGTGGCATGGGGTGTCTAGATTTGTACTGCCATTTTTGTTTTGTGTGTATGTTCCTTGAAGCTGAAATAATCTGAAATAAAAACTTTAGTTTTATGATACACAACACTTTAATTTACACGAAATCCCATTTAATTGGTTTATTTTTTGCTTCAGAAATCCCCACTTCTGTTAATCCTGATTTGGAATGTTGATGACTTAAAATATAAATAAATGAAAAAAAAAAAAAAAGTGGAATTTTCTGCTGAGATGATTCTCAGTTCTAGAAAAAGTTTCTTCATCTCTGTATTGTTCAAGTCTTGAAATAATTTAGTGGGTGCTTACTTTGTGTCTCTAATATTATCAGGCTAAGTGCGGACTACAATGTCATAACTTTATATTCTAATTAGGTAGTAATTATCCTGTTGCATTTGTTCTAATCCCCACCTGGGATAGGCATTGCAAAATGTCTTATCTAAACCACACCCTTCTTGAACACGTGCCAATTGATTTACCTCATTGATTTAAATGTTCTTGATCCCTGTTGAAGACCTCAGAATTGTGGATCGCCCCTGTATGAACTGCACATCATCAGCTGTTGAAAGGGTTTACACTCAGAAGGCCTTTTTGGTGTGTACTGCCCCTTCCCCTGCCCCAGTACAGTATTATTTGGTGACCTTTAATGAGTCCAGATTCGTAATGCTGAGAAAGGTGCACTCTATTCGTGACAGCAAGCAGTGGTGGGTTGACCCTGGCTAGACCTGGTGCCACCAAATCTGTTCTATCACTCTCCTTCTCAACTGGACAGAGGAGAGAAAATACAATGAAACATCATGAGTTGAGATAAAACAGGGAGAGATCACTCACTTATTACTGTCAAGGGCAAAACAGAACTGACCTGGAGAAATTAATTGATGTTATTATCAATCAAAAGATCAGAGTAGGACAACAAGTAAGGAAGGAAATTAAATCTTAAAAAAACCCTTCCCTCCTTTCCAGGCCTACCTTCGTTCCTGATTCTCTACGTCCCATCTCCCAGTAATGCAGGGAGACAGGGAATGAGGATTACAGTCAGTTCATCACGTGTTGATTCTGCTGCTGCTTTCTCCTCAGGAAGAGGAATTCTTTGCCTGCTCCATCATGCTTTCAGTCCTCCCCAGACTTCTCCAATGTGAGTCCTTCCCATGGGCTACAGTTCTTTATGAACTGCTTCAGTGTGGGTCTCCCAAGGGGTCTTTTCCATGGGGTGCAGTCCTTCAGGAACAGCCTACTCCAGTGCAGGTCTCCCACAGGTCCTACCAGGAGCCTGCTGCAGCTTGGGCTTCCTACATGGTCACAGCCTCCTTTGGGCACTCACCTGCTCCAGTGTGGGGTCCTATGTAGGCTGCAGGAGCTCAGCTGCCTCACCATGGTCCTTACCATGGAACTGCAGGGGATTCTCAGCTCTGGTACCTCCTGCCCCTCCTTCTTCACTGACCTTGGTGTCTGCAGAGTTGTTGCTCTCACATATTCTCACTCCTCCTCTGGCTGCAAATTACTTCTGCCCAATAACTTTTCCTTCTTAATATCTTATCCCAGAGGCTCTGCAACCATGGGTTTGGTTTGGCCAGTGACGGGTCCATCCTGGAGCCAACTGGCATTGGCTCTGTCAGGACATAGTGGAAGCTTCTGGCAGCTTCTCACAGAAGTCACCCCTGTAGTCCTCCCAACCCCACCACACCCCAAAGCCTTGCCTGGAAAACCAAAAACAGGCCCAGACAGCAGTTACTTTAGATAACTTTACTCTTTTGGAATTAATTCCTTGTATGCAGACTTTTAGGGGGGTGGGTGTTTTGTCTTTGGGAGGTTTCTTTGTACTGCTTTTGATGCTGGTGCAAGAGTGAGCCTTATGTCCAAATACTGCCATGTCAGGTGTGGGCTAATGATTATGGATGGGAGCTTGCTGAAACAGGGTTGCTGTCTGGAGCGAAGAAAAATTGGTCCTTGCACCCTTAGCCATCCCTTTCATCCTGCTGCCTGTCATTTTCCTCTGAAGAACACTGTGAAGCCCGTAGCTGAGAAGTAGAGCTCAGATGTAGAAGCACAAAGGACTGGGAAAGAACTGTGGAGACATAAATGGTTGGTGTTACAAAAGAGGCCAGACGTACCTTCTTTTTTTTTTTTTTAACTTTTTTTTTTCCTATTCTTTTTTATTGGGTCTGATAATTGCAAATTCTGCTTGGAACACAGCTTCCTGCTGAAATGTGGATTTTGTCCAGTGTGGAATTAAGCAATGCACTGTAGCCTTGAGAGCAGCACTTTTAAAACTGAAGCAGTTTGCCTGTGGACTATATGGGAATTCTGAACCTTAGATGACTAAGGTCAAAACCTGTGTATGCTAACCACTTGACAATGTTATTGCTGGAAACTGAGGGTCTTCAATATCTTATGGAAAGAGGTCTGAAATTAGTGACCTGTCTTCAGAGTCAATGTAACTCTCTCTAAAGTTTTCTTTTTTAAAACTTTTTGAAGTTCTTAGAGTCGTGCTGGTAATTCAGTAGTCTGAGGTAAAATGATTATGTTTTCAAGTCAATGTGCAAATATAAATGAATAGTGATAGTCTTGCCAAATAAAATCGGGACAAATCCTACCAGAGCACTACTGAAGTGTAGTCTCACTGATTAGTGTGCTGGAGTTAGTCAGAAATTGCATTGCTGTCCATATCAGAATTTTTGCTAAAGAAGATTTTCTAAGTTTATCTCTCTAAAAACTGGTCATAAGCTGTATTTGCACATGGATAAATCTGGATAAACAAGTTATTTACAACACACCCTTAGTGCATTTGAAACGCTATCTCTTGAAAGTTACTGGGCACATCTAGACTTCCCGCTTTGCTGTTGTTGGCTTGTGCAACCAACATTTTTTTGTGCATTTTTAGATTATCCCTCTTCTCAACCGATTTCCATTCTCTATTGATAGACTCTTCTTTTGTGCCTACCTTTCTTCTTCATCATTGCTTCTTCTACTCTTCTTCTCTGTTCTTCCCTTTCAATTAGCTCCACAGGACTACCCAAAAAAAAAAAAAAATCTGAGGTTGGTGTTGGGTTCATTTCAGCTCACTGACAAACTTGTCTCCTTGTGGTTGCCCCTCTTTGTTGAAACCTTGGTAGCAACGTAAAACCAGCCCTGAGTGTGGGCTGGCTGAAATGCTGTGCCTCTGAGCCACATCTGCAGTGTGGTGCAATGATGGGCTGTAAAGCAGGTGCTGCCTGTGCTGATAAAGCATCCTATTCCTGTGCAGGCTCCAGTCCACTGGTTTTGCTGTCATTCCCCCAGTATTTGGCAGAAGACTTTCATGCTTTTACTATTTTATCTAACTATATTAAAACACTCATAGATAACATATTAGTGAAGGTTAGTAGGTTTTTTTCTCCTCTGAATATTTCCCATTTTCATTTAGAATTGATGATTCACAAGTAGCTGAGGAGAGACCTTAGTTAATGCAAGGCACAGTTCTGGTGTTCTTGACTTCCACTTGGCTGCTGCTGAATCCCACTTTCAGTCTGACCTGTGTGTATTTTTGACTTCGTGTTTATCTGTTTGTTAGCCTGTTGTGACACCTCCACTTCTAAGCAGTAATTCACTGAGCTTGAATAACCCAAGTTTTGAACTTTCTGACCAGTGTTATTAAATGGGGACAGAATTGATCAAGAAGAAAAAAAAAAATCCCTGTTCTTGACGAACTGCGTAATGCTGTTGAATAGGCTAAAATTAGCCCTGTCATTCTTCTTCTTGCTTTTAGGCATCTCTGGGTAATTATAATGGGAAAAGCCAGCCAAGTTATAACTCAAATAAGCTTAGGTTTTAAGGCATTTTTTTAATGATTTGCCTTTCCCTCTAAGTAAAACAAAGATTATAAAGATTAAGTTAGCGGTTGCTTTTTCTTGCAGGGAGCATCTCAGGTAAAAAATGAACCAGTGGTAAATTAAAGGCAGATATTCAAGGGGAATAAAATAATAATCAAAAAGTGGACCAGATAGCAAATGCAGCTGATGCTCAAGAAGGCTGGGTCGAGACCCATTTCTGATGTTTTGGTTAGTTAAAAGCTGTGATTATGTTCCACATGAACTGCAACTTCGTATATGCATTTTGCATCTATTAACTGTGTTATGAAGATGATACAGACAGAGACGAAACTGTTACGGAGGATTTGGAATGGAACAAGCATGCTAATGAGCCTATGCAAAAATGCATCTATTAGCCAGATGGTGAGTTACACAGACATTAGTTTCTGTTTACCATCTGTTTAATCCTCAGAAAGCAGCAGAAAAGGAGCTAGAAATGGTGTAGAGGAACAGCAAACAGTAACTGTGTGGTAACCTTCACAATATGTCCTGAATGTCACTTTTCTTAAACAGTTCAGTGAAATACCCCTTTCTTGTGTCTGATGGTAGACACAAAATTACTGCAAATTCTTTAAATATTTCCAATGCTTCATTCTCCACTGCATCCCCCTTTCCCAACATTCCCTCTAAAAAGGAGACAAGTAGTTCCTCACCATGAGCAAAGCACTTAGCATGGTTCAAAGCAAGTTACAATTGAAAAAAATGCTTTAAACTGTTATCAATGTGTATCACTGGAAGGAATAAAAGAAAGGTCCTGAATGTAGAGAGAAAAAGACCTTAAGATCAACTAGTTCCATGACCACCTCAACAAAAAAGTGTTTTTAAATGCAGTTTGCAGTCTTAAACGTCTCAATTTATGGAGTGACAAAGTAATGAAAAATAATTACCAGAAGTGCTGTTGAGAGATGTCTCTATTTTAGTCCAAAACTGAAAAACTGAATTGATTAATAACTCAGTTAAGATTCAATTCAGTGTAAGACTCAAAGGCACTTAGAGCTTATTTTTCCTTGTTCACTAGAGGGTAGCAGAGAGAACAGTGAGAGCGTTTCAGCACAGCCTGTGCTCAGTAGCAATGAGTTCACTTGTAAACTTCTGTATTCTTAGGCTAATCCGGTGCCCTTCAGGCTTCTTGGTTGAGCAGACAAGGTACTTTTGATGCTATAAGTGTAAACCAACAGCATAAAACTTAAGAGCACTCTTAATGTGGTATGAAAAAATTAAAAATCGTTCCTGGTTTTAGCACTGTTAATAACTGTTTGGGTTTTTTTCAGATGGTAAACATAAGCATTTTCACGATGCACATTTTTAAGGAAGCATGTTTTTAGGAGCACTATATTGTGCATAGGGGACACCTTCATATCTATGTAGGCAGATGATTTTAATATAATACCATGACTGTAGAAGGTTACTTTTAGGCTGTACTTGTGGACATGCCACTGAAATAAATGCCTGCAATCCAAAACCTCCTTCTGCCACCACATTAAATACCTGACAAAACAAGCCATTATATCAATAATGGAGACCTTGTGGCATGTCTACTTCTACTGCATTAAAAATCAACAGATTTCAGTATGAGTTACCTGTGCCCTTTCTGGGCTGCAGATGTCCTAAGGAATATCAAGAGAAGGATTTTAAAAGCTGTGTTGAAGTGCAACCTTCTGCTCTTATGGCATTAATCGACAAGCCAAAAATGTTGCCCTAAAGCAACACCCCCATCATCAATATTTATTGCTGTGTCTGCTCTCTGGCATTTAAAATTTTAAAGTTATGCACTTTTATGAGGTATTGTTAAAGGTAATATTACCTGACTGAAGCTGATGTTACTGTGTTAAAAATCACCCTTTTCCCCCCAAAATAATTCACATTGTAGGTTGCCTTTATTTGTCTGTGATGTAGAAAATTGAATTAAAAAAACCCGCTTAAAAATGTTTGTGCATTTCTGTTTTAGATAGTCAGTTGGGCACAAAGTAATAAAAAGGCACCTTCCATTAAGTAGTGGGACTATTTGTAACAACAGGAACCATTTGAAAAAGTGCTCATTTCCCAAATAGCACTTCAGGTCCAAAGAAAACACCCTTTTGTAATCTCTCTGCATTGTGCCTGTAAAAGAAAAGTATGGACTGAAAAATCTGTGTTGCCATCCTGCCCTCCCCCTTCCTGTCCCCATACACATGCAAAGATGTGCCCACAGCCCCTCACAGCCTTTGAAGCTTTTGTGTGTGCCTGTGTGCCAGCCCTGCCTTGCAAATAGAGAGGTGGGGGCATCTCTTTGGTGTTACTGGACTTCATGTTCCACCCATCAAGTGTTTTCTGTAGGGCAAATAAATACTTGGGAAATCTTTGAATGACTCATCCCTTTGCATTAAAACCTTTCTCAATTCCTACCTCACTTCTGGTCTGAATTCCACAAAGAGACTGAAATCCACAGAGTGGATTCATAAATGTGCTCCTTATTAAATACAGTGAACAAAAAGAAAACATGTTGATGTAGAGAACCATCCTTCTTGTTTTGCTGATTCAGATGTTTCATGATTAAACATTTATAAACCAAAACTGAAATATAAACTCACTTTGTATGCTATATAAGAAATGTAATATGGTCCTTTTCATCCAACTGAATTGCCACATCAATCTTCAAAGACTTTGGGGGCTTTGGAAGCTTCATGTTGCAGCATAGCATACAGATGTCCTGCCAAGGGTTGAAGCTTTATTGTGTTTCACTTGTGTGATGGATCATGTCTGTGCTCTATTCTTTTATCTCTGTTATAGAAAACCTTTTGGACTTTGATTCATACTTGAGAGTGTAAATAATGCACTTGGTTTTGATGTGCTCCAGTGAGAGGGAGCCATAAGACAAGAAAAAGCCAGATAATGTCTCATCTTCCTGAAATCTAGATTGGAATTAGCTGCAAAACAAGTTATACTGCTTATTTTCAATCAGTTTCTTATGTCTTTTTAAAGAATTCTTTTGAGACAAGTTTAAAGAACAAATTTCTAAAAAATTATGACATTCATTTTTAAAGATGTAATACCAGGTATTTATCTTTACTGCAAAGCTGCTCAGGAAACTGAGATTTGCACAGCAGTTCTGAGACTGGCACTCCACTGCAGTAGTAATTAGTGCAGTCTTAAGCAACTTCTTACTACCAGGATCCTGTAAGTGTCTATGTAATGTGTATTTGTAAAAATCCCCTCTCCCCCGTGCCCCAAAACAACATGAGCACCAGTCTCTCCCAGTCCAGGACTTTGATATCTCAACCCCTTTGGTGTTTGGGGCTGTAGGATTTGGGGTATCTGTGTGAAATACTGCACCCTGCCTCTGTTTTTAAGTTCTTTTTTCCCTGTCCCATCAACCATTTTTTTTTGCACAGAATTTGCTAAAATATAAGCACCAAGCTTCTGTGTTTTGAGCTCTGTCATCTGAGTTCCTAAACCCTTCAATTAGGCTGAAGCATTCTCCATTTCTTGGACTTCTCAAGAAGTTTTTCCTCACAGAAGTATATTTTTATTGTTTAGGGACAACTCATCACCAGCAAAGACTTAAGAATACTTTGTCAGTGTTGTGCATGGCAGGATAGCATCATTCACCTAGATGGTGTTGGTAGCCCTGGATACTGACACTAAACTGCACTACCCCAGTGCTTTGGGGTCTTGCTTTCCCTAGTGTTATCTGTCTGGTGAGTCTGACAGGTTATATCCAGATATTTCCAATAGATGTTGTCTCAGTATGGGGGACAAAAGGGGCTCACCTTCATAATCAAAGGACAGCTCACAGAGATACCTGGACCAGTCTTCTATACATACTAAATAGAATTTATGCAATATTGAAGTGCTTAACAATGATGAATGTAATGATTTCTCATTATCCCTGTTTATTTGTCTCATCTATGTTTTCATTCTGTTATCTTCTTTTTATTGGCCAAAATGCAAATGCTTTTTAGAAGGTAAGTTTGTCTATTTATGTTTATAAAATGCTCATCATTTTGCTGATACTGTCGATTCATAAGTGAGAGTAGCATGAGTCAATGTGCCTTGAATATACAATACTTAAGAATTTTATGGATTTTCTTACACTGTGTTTATGAACTCCCAGACTGTTTTATGTGCATTCAGGCCACTTCAGTTCCTGTGCTTGATGTAATTAAACCAGACTGTTGAATATTTTTAACTAACTAACCTTGATGGCCTCTCATTAATAAACAAGTTGTTAAATGACAAATTTCTGCAAGCATGGACTTGTTATTCAAGAAGCTATTGAAAATATAGTTTGGAAGGCACAAAGCAATCTACAAATTTATGGTTCATGTAAGGATAGCCTAGACTATTGAAAAGTTTCAGGAAAGACTGAAATGTTTTGAAAGTAGGACATTCATGCAAAATCATGCATGGATATAAAAGGCAAGTGCACACATATGCACAGTATTTCCATGAGCCATTCAACTAATTTTTGTTCTGTGTCAAACCTGTCATCACTGTTATTTCCACCTTCCAGTTCTTGATGCTGCAAATGTGTATTATGTGCCAGTTATGGTTTGCTTGGTCTTTGGAAATATCTTTCCCTTCCCCTCTCCCCACTGTGTTGGTGATGTAAACATGACACCTCTTCCAATACTGATGACATTTGCTAAAAAATTTGGTGGCTGCTCCTGTGATTATCCTCTGTACACAGCCATGCACTTCAGAGGGGGAGGATGGTGGAGGGGTACAGACAGAATTAATCCTGCCATAAGGATGTCTGTCCTCTGCTGCTGACTGTGCCCTGACTGTGCCAGTGTGAGGCATTAGCTGCATTATGGTGTCCTTCTCTCCCTCAGTCTTTTTGTTCCCCTTTGAAATTGCCTTCTGTAAGCTTCCTCCACAGCAGAGTGTAGCACAATTGGTTACCTTGGTTAGTAAGGAAAGGAGAGTTGTAGTTGAACAAACCTCTTTACCTTTCTTAGCCTTATCCACTGAAAACTAAAGTGAGGTTTTTTTAGGTGATTTTATGTATTTATGTTGCGTGAGTAGTATCTTGTGTAAATTAGGTTTAATTCATGGACGTGTCTGTGGCCATGTGTGTACAGACTCATGCCTCAAGTCTGTGTCCCTGTTTGAGTTTGCCGCAAGTCCCCTTTATTTCCATAACTTGTTACAGTGCAGCTGAGTAATAGCATTAAAAATTGTTCAAAGCCCTGTACTTTAAAATAGTCCTATTGCATTGCTTTAGGTGAATATAGATATCCCCTGAACACAGGCATCCAAGAGAAACTAGGACAGTGAACTCTGTGAGTGTGTGCTTCCATGTAGCTTCTAGAAACTGAGTTTGGACACTTAATTGATGTCAACAATGTAACTGGTTATTTGGATTCTTGATCTTCGAGCATTTTAATAATAAAAACTGCATATATTGTGATCTGTGAGTGCCTTTATCATTTGTTTGTAAGAACTTTTTGTGTCTCTACTCCACTTATGTTTTTGGTTAAGAAGAAATGTGGGTTTTTAAATCCCATAAGTGGGTGATTTCATATAGTCTATATAAATGAGAGTTATGAAAGCACAGTGTGTTTAGTGAGGGAAGGCCCATGCTGACCTTGCCTCCCTGAGGACAAGGAGCATTCTGGATACCATTCCACAATCTTTCATTTTTATTGGATATTTGGAATATCTACATTGAAAAGTTACTGTCCTTTGTTACAGATTTTAAGTGTATGACCTATGAGGTATGGAGGCAGCAAGGATTGTCCACAGGGTGCCTGGAGGTTTTAGTAATTTTAAGTGTTTAATATACCCAAGCTGTCAGGAATGTCCAGGGAAGGGAGTGCAGGGGAAGTCTCTCTTACCAGAAGTGCTTTCTATACAGCACTGCAAGATCTTATTCAATGGGGATGAGACAATATTTTGACCATTTCAGTTTTTTTAATCTCCCTTGTACTTATACATGGGGAAGTTTATTTGGCCATTGTAAGCAGTGATTTTCCCAGAAAGAAAAACAAGACAGCATCAAATGAAGCTGCACAACGGACTTCAATCCCTGGGGTTAGAAAGGAAAGTCCTCTTTATAGCTATAGGGAAGGGGGTATTTAGGTGCAGCCTCGCCTGCTTTGTCTGTGTTGGGCATGCAGAACTGTGGGATTAGCAGATGCAGTTTAAGTGGCCTCACGCTGGAAGTGGTACAATAGTTGGCTGGTGCATAACTTGTGTCTGTTGACCTGGTTCTGCTGCCTCTGAGCTAATGCCCAGACAGAGGAGTCAGCAGTCACTTTCACTGTGTCTGCTTTGTAGGAACAGTCAGGGGAATAAAGCAAATGCCCAGTGGAGATTAAATCTATACACACTAAGTCTTCATTCGCAAAGTGCTAATGGTGGTGGTACAAGCAGGAGGGGAAACGACAAGGTTTTACAGTTACTCATCCTCTTTTGCTGAGGAAAAAGACAAAAATGCAGTCTCAGGAACTTTGCATCTCACTGGATGGTCTCTCATTCTCATACGAATCTGGCTGATTAATAGGTGATGTGGGCAGGGACAGCTTTCTGGTGCACCTTCTGCCTGCCAAAGCCCTGACATGTGAGTACACAATATGCAGAGCTTCCACATCAGCTCTGAATTTCAGCATCTCAAGGTAGAGCTCAATATAATAATGATTTTATTTTTTCCTGATTGTTTCTGAATTGGTCCTCATTTATCATAATGATTTGTCTAATCTCCAATAAGTTTTTGAGTAACTGTGTAGTTTACAGAAGCCTCAAGAGAAGTAAGGCAGTTAACTTCATTAAAACTTCGTGGAGTTTGAACGCATGAGTTATTTATGCTCTTTTGAATATCTAATTGGTAGGACTACTTGTTATTTTTTTCTGCTTTCAAAAGCGCAAAGTAGCACTGGTAAAATTTTTTTTTTTTTTTGTGTGTGTGTGTGTGTACAAGATGTGTATTGCATGCATCTCTTGGGGCCTGTTTGTGTGGCTGCTCTGACTGCTGTGCTGCAACAAAGAAACTGCTTAATAATGTTAATTCAGTGTTTGGATCGGAAATATTTTTTTTTTGTTTCCAAACAAGAATGAGCTCCTTCCTGTGTTTCCTTGCAGTCCTCTTGTAGCATTACAGGCTCCTTTGTTCTCTTCTGCTCTCGCTAGGGAGCTACCCCAGTTTCAGCAGCAAGGCAGATGCTTGCCAAGCCACCTCCTCTTGAGCTGAGCTCCAGAACTACAGACCAACTTTGAGTGGGAGATTAGGGAGCTGCTGTATGACAGCAGACAAAGGCAGAGTAAGCAGCAGGGGCAGAAATGAAATTTTTGAGGCTGTGTTTAAAAAACTGCTATTTGAATGTGACAACAGATAGGATGCACCCAAAGGAAAAGCAATTTTATTTTTTCCATAATTATTTATGCTGATTTTGACTTTAGCAGGTCTTTCAGAGGTTATCTGGTGACAATATTGTCAACTTATATGAATAAGTACAAAGAAGCTAGGAAAAAAGGAGTAGTGATATCTTAAACATACATTATTTTTCAGCTCTTTTAGTTTAACAGTGGATCATCTCCTCTCACATCAGCTTTCCTGCTGCCTTCTCAGTGCTTCAGAGGGAGCCGAAGTCATTGCTGTCAGCAGCAGCAGGAGCCAAGAGAGCAATGACTCCTGCCTGCTAAGGGATGCAGCAGGGCCTTTGATCACAGTCTGGAGGGCATAAGGAAGACATTGAGGAAAAGTGTCTAAACAACCACTTAAAAGAGGATGCTGGCAATAAAAGGGAGATGGGTAGAGGAACTGGAAGAATGTCTCTTCAGAAAAAGAGTGAAGCTCAGTCAACTCTGAGTCCTTCTGCTTAACCTGGCTGCAATGAAATTCTCATCTGCAGGTTTTTCTTCTGGTTACAGGGACAAGATTAGAAAGCAGTCACTGGGTGAATGTGCATGTAGGGGTTGTTTTTTGAAGGAAGGGATCCAACCTCTGCTGTTTTTCCTTCCATGGGGTTTTCTTTGTTCAGACATTTAGGGGAACAATAAGTTACTATAGACGTTGATCACTGTCATTGTGCTCTGTGCCTTCAGTAAACCCTCGGGTAATTCAGCAGGTCTAATCCACTCTTTTTTAGGCTTTATATATTCTCATATTTTTGTTCTTAGGAGCTGGACTTTCTTATTAAAAAAAATATTGTTCATCATTATTTACATGCACTTTTGGATCTAATTGAAAAGGTTAAAACTTGCATGTAAATAAAGTGATACTGTTTCACTTTTTTCCCTATAATAAGTGCTAGGCGTATGGGAGGCAAATGTTTGTATCTGACACATGTACAAGTACAAGGAGCAGTTCAAAAAGTTTGTGTGATGGTGGACAGCAATTATTTCACCTCTCAGTGAGGAAAGCCTCTGATTAGTTGATATCTTGGAATAAGACTTTGAAGAATAATGAAGATTTAAAGTTAAAGCAAAATGGTTTGTACTTCTCTGGATGTGTTTGACCAGATTTAGTAGTCTTGTGTGATGGCTTCTTGGATGGCTGGGGCTACCTCTGTGTATATCTGTAACCATATCTGGGGTTATGTTATTTATATATTTTTAAAAATATGATTAATATCACTACATCAGAATTCAGTAAAAATTACTGATGCAATTGTTAAAGATATGTTTACATAGTATATATAGAGACATAATCTAAAAAGATTCATGGTCTTTCTCTAGCTTCTCTTGAAGTACTCTCAAATTTCAGGAAGTACTTAATGACTGAATTGGTATCTAGTTCATGTTATTAATGACTTAATTAGAATACAGTTATCAGCTATTCATGTTTACATGTTTCTGATTTGGTATTATGAAAAATATCCCTTTAAAAAAGGCAGGGGGAGAATGGCAGTATCAATTCAATTATGTACATCAGTTGTAACAGCTTCTTCTATTCTATGCCAACACATCCCTTCCACATCAGCTGCTGCTTATCTCATTTCCAGGAAAAGGAAAAATGGATGAAATGGATTGAAAAGGATGGCATGAACTTTCATTCTTACCATAAATCTTCTTGCAAAAAAGGCTCCCTAGCAATGGCATAGCCTTTTCAGTTGCACTTCCGAAATATTCTGAATGGGTCACCAACTGTCTGTATTTTGGCACAGTTAAAGGTTGTGGTTTGAGATCTCAGTCATTCTTTCACTGGTGGCAATAACAGTTCTGATAGTAAAGGCAGTAAATTTTGTCAGGTAAGCCTGATTTAGCAAGTGTTTAAGAACATAAATTTTAGTCTCTGCTAACACTTTTATTTAGGACCACTTTTGAGCAACTCGCTGAATTGGGATTTTGGATGTTTTACATTCCAGCTGTTTAGTAATCTCATATACCAAATGTTATCTATTTCTATGACTCACAAGGACATGCAATCATTCTGGTATTTTCTGACAGAAAGAAAGTAGTCTGAAAATAGTTTAAACAATGCAAATACAATATAAAAAAAATTACACTTTATTGTGTCTTATCTGATGCTAGCCTGCCAGCAGGCTAAGCATGTAGCAAAAATTAGGTCATAAGAAGTTTTAGCTTATGTGAAGTAAATGCATATTTAAATTAAAAACATTTTTAAAATTGTGTGTGTGTCAGGGTCTGTTTGAAACCTCTCCAAATTTGAATTCTCAAGACCTCTCTGAATTAAGTTCTCATCATGAATCCCTGGGGATGGTGAGTATTTTATTATTAATGATTTTTAGGGATTTTTGGCACATTTGTTGCCCTGTGGTAAAGCTCCTTGATGCTGAGCATCTCAGGACAGTAGAGTTGCAACTGATTCCTTGGAAGACGCCCCAGCATTAGCTATATTGATAACAGGATCCACTCTGCTGTCAGAAAAAATGATAATTTTTTACACTTTTGAGTTTGAATTCTAACAAAAAACACATATGAGAACACTGGGAGGTGAGTGCCAGTTACTGAATAAAATTACACCTGGCATCTGCGTGTTCAAATATCCTACACATTTCAATTTTCTGAGTGAAACTGCCTGGGGCAGATTCTGAGTCTGACAGGTGACATAAATGGAGCCGAGCCCTTCTTTTAAACATCTTTTGAGGACTGGTCATTTTTATTTGTCTGTCCTTTAACATACAGCTGTGGCTCACTGAAGTGCATAAATGGCATTTTGCATTGTTCTATCAGTGTACTTTAATTACTGTGACTTTGTGCCTGCATTCTCCAGTACTGGGGCTCTTATTTGTAGTGTTTAACCATGCATTTGTTATAAGGATACAAATATTTTTAGCTTATTAAGCTTCAAATTTGAAAATCATTTGTAAATAAATGGAAGTAGACATAAAAGATTGCAGTATAAAATTAATAAAACAGAAGCAAAACATATTAGCATTCTGCAGTGGGTTTATGCCTCATCAATGGAACTCCTGAGGCTCAGTGAACCTGCAGTTACTTTTCACTTGCTTTAGGTATAGAAAGTCTACCAGCAAAGTAAAGGAGATGAAGCTAGAACTCATTTTATTTTGTATCAATATTTTTTAGTAAAAGCCTGGTTTTAGTTGTAATTTGGGTAAAACTTACCTTTCCTTTTCCATGATTTTTTTTCAATAGGCACCAGATAATGTAACTGAATCCATGCCACTGCAAGGGAAAAATTCTTCCTGGATTTTTTTTTTGTCCTTCAGCTACCATTCACATTTCCAATTCATACAAATTTAACAGGAATATTAACTTACAGATTTGCAGGTTGAGGAGTTTTTTAAGGTATTTTATAAAACAAATATTAGGAGAAATTAAAAGCAAGGCTGCTTTCTTCTTGGGTACTTACACACCTAATCATGTGAAAAAAGGTGAAAAATGAGAATTTTGGAAAGTGTTTTCTTGTCTTTCTTGCTCAATTAGGTAGTGTTTTTTGACTGTTTAAGAACAATATCTATTCTGTATCTATCTATTATTCAACACAAAAACTGAAATGCAAGTATGAAGGCAAGAATTGTTATTTTGATGTGAATGCCTTGCCTCATTTGTCCTGTTACAGGTTATGTCTACTAGTAAAACTAAGGGATATTTTTTTGGTGGGGTGATATATAATATCATATATAAACAATTTTACTTACCTCTTTTCACTGCATTTGGTAATTATATATCTCAGTCTCAGTAGAAATTGAAAAATCTTTGTTTAATTAACTAATTTTATGCTTTGGCTCTGAAAACTCAGTCCAAAATCTGCATTGAAAAGAAAAACTCAATGTTTTATGTTTATGGAATTCCTAATTAATATTCTTTGTGACCTAGAAAAGAATGCAAACAGTCAGTTTCTGTGGCTAAAGTAGTTCAGAGACTCTCAGCTTTATTCCATGTTCAATAATAAATATCAAAACAGTTGATTCCCCCTCAAGACCATTATGATACAGCACACATTAATTTTGAGTGAGCAGGGATAAGTACCACTGACATCTGTTCCAGATGTTAAAATAACTAAAGTTTAAGGGTGATACACAGCTGTTGTCACTTGGCTCTCCTGGGACTGAATGGCCGTCCTTTGGGATGGCCTCTAGTCTTTTGTTTAGGTGTTTCATCCAGGCACTGCCCCACCAAAATTTTAGATGTCTTTTCCAGGAGTGTGATCCTCTCCCATCCAGCTCAGCACAACAACCTGCATTGCTTGGGCAGATTTTTGAGACCTGCATCTCTGGAGATATGGGATGAAAAATCCTGCCTGCTTGCCTTAGGCGTTTGCCTTGGTATGTCAATTGTATAAGGAGCACAAATACCTCAGAGGAGAGACCCAGACACAAATGTCAGCCTGCCTGTCTTGTGTGAGCACCTCAGCTGAGGGAGAGAGAAGTTGTAAGCAGTGTCCACTCTTTGAATTGGAGTTGCTCTGAAGCCAAGAGCTCAACAGTAATGGAAGAAATATAGATGGAGCCAAGCTTGAAGGTAGGGATTGGAGTGTTTATCTGCCTGGCCCCTGTTTCCAAGACTGTTCTTGCTCTTAAAAACTGCTTATCCAGTAGTTGAAAGTGTAAAATGCATGCATGTGCTTCCACCATGGCTGCCACTACTGCAGCATTGGGCACATCTTGGTTTCCAGGGTTTTTAACAGATCTAAGCTGTTTGCTGGAGCCTACATCTTGGAGCACAGCTGATCAGCAGATGCCTGTCTGCTGTAAGCACATGTGTGTGTAATCAAGGTTAATGCACAGGGAACTTCTGGAAACATTAAGTAAGGAGTCACCTATTGGGTTTTGGTACCTAGGAAATCAGGTAGTTCTGAACAATGAGTGAATTAGTCTGTTGCACAACTTGAGTAGGTTTTAAATTTCACCTTCATATTTTGTTTTCTTGGCACTTTTTCATTCTGCTGTGTCTGAGCTCTCAGGAAAGCATGTGATGACTTTGTGGCTTCCTCAGTCTCATCAGCAAGTTATTGGTCATCACTCATACCTTATTGAAAGCTGAAATAACTGACTGCTTCATCTGGTTCTGTCTAGAGGGTTTTTTTAAAACAGGATCACAGAACCAATTAGGTTGGGAAAAATCCTCTGAGATCATTGAGTCCAACCTGAACAGCACCATGTCAGCTGGACCATGGCATTAAGTGCCACCTCCAGTCTTTCCTTAAACTCCAGATTTTCATTAAACATTTCCTTTGTTAAGCCACTGGCTTAATCTACTGAATCCCACATGACGGTGCCCCTTCAGACCAGTGGTTCCTTCCCCTTGCTTTCCTCTCTAGAATCTCTTGTCTTCAGGGCCTGCAGGTATCTTTCCTCTTTTCCTATTTAGGAGGTAGTCAAGTGAGGCACATCTTGGCTACATTTCTGAGCTGATATTCCTGGTTTCTCTGATATTTATCAAGGATATGGTTGGTTATGTCTTTTGTCTTGGCCCTGGGAGCATCATCATATGTAAGTGTGGGAAGGAAGGGAAAGGGGTAAATGGCAGATAGGAAAAACAGATTTTCAGTGGAGTAAATACCAGCACTGGTGCACTGACAAAAACTGAATTACACTCAGCCTGCTTTGTCTTGTGTCCTCCCTTCCTGCCAGTGTACACTGAGAGTGTCCAGGAAAATGATTTGCACTTTCCCATTATTAACTATTTTGTTGCCATGGGAGGGCAGTCTTACTCAGCCTTCCTTGCCCAGGTCATAACAAGTAAAGGAGTGAGTGATGCTGGCACATTTCTTCTAAGCTGGAAGAAGTCAAGAAGAAAAGCAGCAGCGCAGATTGAGCATTCCTGCTCTGCGGATGCTTCTCATTTTCCTGCACTGATGCTCACAGATACTAAAACTAACATCAAAGAGAGAAACAAATGGAATGTGTGTGCCTCCATGCTTGTCGAACAGCCAGCAATGAGTGTAGTGGAATCAGTTATTTATTTTGTGATTCACTTAAATAGTTTGTTAGTTGAGGGTAAGATTACTTGCCATAACATTTCTGCTTCAATAGTGAAACCTTTGCAATGTAGGTAAATATACCTATCACAAAAGGAAATAGTTTGAGGCATCAAAGTTTGAAATGATGCTTAGATATTGCACCCACCTGAACTGACTGTGTATTAGTTGAAATAGTTGACCCTGATATGCAAATCACACTCGGGGTGTGTATTTTTCCCTTGGGGTCTGTGAACAATATGATCATTTTACTTATTTCCTAAAGTCTCAGCAACAAAATTTCATCATGTTGAACCAAGAATTGCAAAAATTATTTTCCTGTTAAGGTTTATGTTTTATCAGTTGTATGTGCTTACTTTTTATAAATAATATTAAGTTAAAAAAATTATCATGTAAATTTTATTGGGAAATAATGTATGAGCAAAGCTAGAAACTGTTTCTCAAATAGTTTTTTAGCTAGATAATACGTCAGAATATCATTCTAACAAAAAGACAAGTAGGAAGAATTAGATTTAGTTTTTAGAGATGTGGTTTGCAAGATTTTTGTCCATCTCCAAACAAAGAGAGGCCAGATCAGAGATTGGTGATAAACTTTTTTTCAATTAATTTGTTTTAATTTTTTTCATAGCAGCCTGGGTCTAAAAGGCTTAGGAAAGGAATGTATTTTTCAGAAACCATTTAATTTCAGTTGAAGTGAGAAATTAGCACGCAAGAATTGTGATACACAGGGGAAAAGGGAAAAAGGACTAAAAGTGGCAGAGAAAGAACAGGGACTGGTTTCAAATAATAATAATAAAGGAATAATAAAATAAGATCCATAAAAAGTAGGCAATTTGAAGCATAGTGATTACTAAATTATTAGAGAAGGTGACTGGGAAGAAGAAGTAAACTTGCCTCAGTTTTTTATAACTTAGTTAAGGAAAATAAAAATCGTAAATATCCAGTAGCATTATCGCCTCTTTAAAACTCACTTAGTATGGGCAGTAAAAACCAAATGTATAGAAGGATTTCCTCACACTGGCCTTCCTGGTAAAATTTATGGTGTGAGCACAGTTGGATCTTAGAGAAAACCAGGTTTGCCCTATGCAATCTTATGAGTGAGTGCCTGGAGTCTGCAATGATGTTAAGGTCGTGATTTCTTAGGTGTTATCCTATCCTCCTTTAGATATCGCTGGACTGGTGCTCAGACACTTGTGTAGAAGAACCTTTCAAGGGTGATGTAAGTAGGATAAATTTCTGGTAGAACAGGGTACAAATGAATTGTATTTAGCAAATATTTTAGTATTTCAAAATACAAAAAAATAGTAAACCAGAGAATAAAAAAGTCCACTCCACAAACTGTATACCAGAGCTGAGTAAACAAGGCTATTAAGTTAATATTCTGAATTTCTATCTTGATGCTTTCAAAAATAGTATCTAGGAAATCACCCTTTGGACAGACTCTCGTAGTACTAAAGATTTCTCATTTAGAGTAAACCTCCTGCTTCTGCATTTCAGAAAGTTGAAGAATTAAGTTATTTGTTTTAGGACAGAGATATTTTTAACTTCACAGGCCAGCAGCTTCTAGCTTTTTTGGCAGGCTACAGAAGAGGCACCAGCAGTATCAGAGCATCATGTTTGTGGATGGAGAGACAGTTTCTGTCCCAGCAGGGCAACAATAGCCTGGGAGCATTCTGCTCCGCTGGTCCTGATGCAGACCCTTTTCTTTAGGAACCCTAAGTCATACCCACCATTATTTATTCTTCAGATCTATTAGATTATTTAAATTCAAATTATGAAGGGAATTCCTCAGCAAATAATGTCCTCCAGTTCAAACTACATTGAAAATAATAAAATGCCTATGTAAAAACAGCCTCAGAAAAAATACCAGCTGTATGGGAATAGAAAATCAGTTGAATTTATTTCCCCAAACACAGTATATTTTGTGGATATTTTTTCCAAGTACAACTAACTTGAAAGGAAAAGAAATTTTATTTATGGGAATGTAGGTCAGTCAGCAGTACAAACTCCTTTTTTAGCTCCTCAAAGGCCCCATATTTGACAGTCTATATATAATAAATAAGTAATGATTGTATGTGGACAAAACAGGCTAAACAAGTTATGAAAACTGGAGGAAAACCATTTAGGTAGTATGCATGAAAAGGACTAATGGTTGTGCTAATATCGTAATACAGCTGGCTAAACTATTTAGTGTTTCTTCCAAGATGTTTCTTCCTTGCCACATTGTGCTTTTTCATGTTCTCCATGATAGATAACTCCACCCCATTAAAGCTCATCCAAGTGAGCTCTTCCAAGGAGTCTCTGTTTGGCGCTTATGAAAAATGTTGCGCCCAAAAGGGCAATGTTTCCAATAGGACATATTTTTCCTTGTAAAATTACCCTTCTCTTGTCCTGTTTGCATGACATTGCATTCAAATCCAATGATCTATAACAATGAATAGATATTAATACTCTGAAGTGTGTTTTGGAAAAGGCACCACATAAACAGACATATTTATTTATATAGATATACATATACATACACATTCTGTACTGTAAACTTGAACTTACGCTGGAGTAACTTCTGTACTTAATCTAAATGGACAAAAGCTACTGTTAATAATTCTATGTAGCATGCTATGCCTTTTGTGGCAGGATACGTATGTGATTAACAGATACACCTCTGGAACTGCTCTGCTTCTTTGTAGCAGGTCATGGCAATGTCTGTAAGCTGGTGGACAGCAAGCAAATGAGAAAATGTATTAAACTCTCACGGATCTGCACAGTGACAACCGTGTCCTTGCTATCCCATCTCCTCCACAATTGCCTCTTTCTTCTGATGAATCGTGACAATGCAAAAGGCACGTTTTTAGACTAGAAGGTTGTTAACATGTTGATATCTTCCACTGAGAGCTTTGGTGATAAAATTCTAACTTGTCTTTACCCAGTACTCTCCCAGGTGCAGGTATGTCATGGTTGGGTTATTCCCCATTCATTCATTCTTTTGTTTTTACCCGGAAAATTATTTATAAACATAGAAAGCCCCACCTGTGTTATGGCCCTAGTCTGCATTCATATGTACTATAGTGGATCTGTCCTACTCAAGATGACAGACATAAGTTTCCAAATCAGAATAAGATGCTGAAGAAAAAAAGACCTTTATTTATTTACATTTCAGTAAAACTTCTGAAAAACCCCTAAATACATTTGTAAATGCAAGTTTGTGATGCCCAGGTGTTATTTTTCACAATGTCTAGCATTTAAGGAAACATCTATCAGAAACAGATAAAAATCTTTTTTATCATATGCAACTATAATCATAGATTGCAATCTATAATCATGAGTATGATACAACCCTTTTAAATTTATGACAGTATTATAACAACTCTGGTCTTAGCCCATCTGAAATGTTTGGTGCAAGTTGTGGACCAGACTAAAGAAATCAAAGAAATGGGTGAGTTCTTCTTTCTAGCACTGAATGTTCGTGAAACAATTGCTGCGTTCCCTTGCACGCCAGGCAAGGCCTTACAAGTTCTTGTAGACCATAAGTAAATGGATAAGAGATGGTGCCTTGGGGCTGAATGCTCATGAAATGATAAATCTGAACAAGTAACAAAGCAGCCTGTCAAATACAGGGCACATTTTTAGGTGTTGATGCTTGAAGCCTGGGAGGGATGGGTTGCCCAAGGAAAGATAAAAATTATGATGTTTACAAGAAGACATGTTAAGTTGTGTAAAATGACTGCATATTTCAAAACAGGAGATTATACTAATGCAACTTCAAGGTTATACTGTTAAAATCACAACTGTTAAAGGAATACTGAAGTTTAGTGTCCCATGGCAAAATTGGTTCAGGTTCCCTGTGTGCCAGTTTTATGGCTCTGTGTTGCATTGTGGTACAAACACCAGCCTAACCTACCCTGCAGCAGGAAATGTGCAAGAGGCAAAGCAGAGGTGTGAAATTACCCAAGAGCTCAGCAGAGATAATGCTGCTGTAGCAACCTTCTTTTATGTTTTTTGGCATAGCAATCAAACCATGAATGTTCTCCAACTACATTAGCTTAGCTTTAACTTGTCTAATGTGCTAGCATGCCTGTTCTAAAGCAAAAGAAAGCAATTGCTTCTTTCAGGAGGACGAAAATAATTTTTTCTGAGTAACAAGTGGTTGTCTCTGGACAGTGCTGAACCATTGCTGTTCCACAGTTACTGGTGGTGACGTTCTGCCCATTCCATTGGAGAGCTTCCACCCCAGATTCATCTGATGATCAATTCCCTTGGCACATGCACTGTAACTATGGGGCAATTCCTTATTTTAGGGTTCTAGGTTTGTATCATTTTGCAATTGCCTCCCTTTTTGTGATGACAGAGGCTGAAGCAGAACTTGTGCCTGTGTCTGGCTTTGCTTTCCAGGAAGGAAAGAGCAGTGCAGGCTCAGGCCTGGGCTTCCCTTGCAGCTTGCCAGCCTTGCAGCATGGCAATGTTCAACTTCTATCACTGAAGTTTTCATGGAGCAGAAGCCAGGCTTTAACTGAGTCACGTATTCAAGAGCTTCCAAACTGGAGGAGAATATTTTCTGGTCTTTGAAGTGTCTGGAGAAGTCACTCTCCTACTGACTCTGTGTAGAATTTTCTGCCATAGCTTATACTTCAGTCTCCCTCTGTCTCTTGTGTACACCTACCAGCTGATGTGCCTTCATTTATTTTGTGACCTCAAAGCCACCATTTCTTCCTCTGAAATGTTTCTGTCCATTTGTTGTTTATTTGGAAATCACTTGACCACTTAAATCAGATATTTCAAGTTCTTCTAGGACCTCTAGAAAACTTCATTTGTGTTTCTGCATTTTGGATGATGGAGTAAATAACCTCTGGGAAGCTTGTGCTCCATGGAAAAAGTACAGATTGTAGGTGATACATGATTAATTTTCTCTGTACTTTCTAGGTCAACAAACACTTCCAGCTTCTATGAAGCTTCCCTCAAAATTCTTTGTATTGCTAAGACATTTGTCTTTCTTGAGCTGTAGAAACTGTGTTTGAACTATGTATTAAAAAACAAAACTGGTTTGGTTCTCATTTTTGGAACAGGTGTTGGCAGTTGTTTGCTGTGCTGAGAGGTGGAGCTATTTTTGCTTCTATCTGAAGTTTTTCAAAAGTAGTCTACAAATGTTTCTTTTTCTACTCAGATGTTCTGCCTCTAACATAAATCACGAGTGCCTGTAAATGTGAGTGTTCAGGGCGGGGCTGGGGGGATTGCTTTTGGCAAGAAGAGGAATGAGGGTAACATGCCAGGAAGATGTCTGCTGAGATAAAACATTGGGTGGGTGGGTATGTTAGAACCAGTTATGCATCTTTGATTAAAGAACAGTTGTTTTGGACCAGGCAGCTCTAAGCAAACACTCTTGGATGATGAGAGAGGCAATCCTGCACCAACCCCTTTTTTTCTCCCTGCAAGGTTACTTTGATCCTGGGCACTGGCCAGCCAGGCACACAGGCAAGGACATTAGCATGCGGGAAAGTGGCTAGCAGCAAGGGATAATTGGATGGCTTCTTTCTTGGGACAAACATGTTGTGTGTTTATTTAGTTTTGATGATTACTTTTGCCTGCGTGGTGCAAAATTGTAGATATGCTAATTCAGATGCCTGGGTAAAACTGAAGTTTTCATTTTCATCTAGAGGAGCCCAAAGAAGGTAATGTTTAATTTCTCTAGAGACTCAACTTTCAGAAAATTACATACAATATTATGCGGTGAGAAGCAAATTTTTCTACAGTATACTCATTTTCTGAATATGTGCACAGGTCTACAGCATGCCATGGAATTAAGTACTAATTTAATCAGTCATTCTTTGTGGCCTGTGGCTGAGATGTAGTTTAATATGACAAACTTCAAACTTCTATTTTATCCAAGGCATCTTCAACTAAGGTGGAGCATTCAGTGAATATGAAGAGAAGAAATATGGGTGCTTGTCTTCATCTCATGTGTTAATATATTACTCAGGAAAGTTGATAGATAGAGGATGACTTTTCCCTGGGTTCTGTTTGGAAAGAGACAAAGTGCTGTGGTTGATGACAGAAAGTTCTGCAGACTGTCATACCTGTCTGTTACATGTCTTTATTCAGGTTTTTATGCCTGATTGCTTAGGAGATAAATCTTGTCTCACAGGAAAAGATGTATTTCCCCACTTAAGACAGTTCTGGCCTTTAATATCAAAACTTTCCCTCATACTAAGATTTATCTAGTGCTATTTCTTTTTCCTGTTCTTTGTGTTGTGAATCTGGGTTCTGCTTGACCCTGTATGTAACAGAATCTCATGAAAAGTAGAAGGGTAACATTTGGAACTTGCTCTGATTCCTTATCCTTTGACACAATGCACAGTTGGGGTTTTTTACTCGCCAAAATGCACAATGTCCAAACATAGTGTTTTGCCAGAATCAGTGAGGATTGTTGACCTACTGCCTGTGATTGCTGTGGAGAAACAATTTTGTGGAGTTTTTCTCCCTGTTACTAAGCTGTGGTTGCAAACAAAAGTGGAGTTTGTACCTGAGGAACTGAGTGATGAGAGCTCCCTGGTCTACTCAAAAGACTGCAGTTTCCCTCCAATTTGTGGTCCTGCTGACACTGGGATGGCAGGAAAGCTATTGCTTTTCCATGAGTAAAATGTTACTCTTCATCCAATGAACTCACTGACTGCTCCCTCTTGCTTAATGCTTCTAGGAGAAGCATTAAGTGACTCTAATTATAGTAGCAAGAGGTGATAACCTCTTTCTTGTTATGTTTTATTTCACAAAGCTCTGGAGCCTGCCGCTGTTTAGTGCCATGCAATGACCAGAGATGCTCTGAAGGTCTGGCAAGAAGTAGCTGGTAGTTGTGGGGCTGTCTTTCCCAAGAAGAAGGTATTGCTCAGCCTTGAAGGAATTGCTGCATTCAGTTAGACCTTATGAGATGACAAACTGCAGGGGAAGCTCATTAATGAACGTGATGAATTGAAAAGAGAGTGCAAGGTTTCTGGAAGCCCTCTCTCTGTGCAGTCATCTTCCTAGCTAACACTTGGAGCAAACACTACATGGAGGTGCCATCAGTATCGGCCACCCACCCCAGTTCTCTCCCCTGAAAGTCCAGAAAGATGGATCATCACAACAGAAGTCACCTAAAATTAGTATCCAGATATTCTGTGTGCAAATGGCAGATGCAGCTGTTGAAATGCAGGGAAGCCAGCAGAGGGAAGCCAGAAACTAGGATAGCTGATGATGAGACAATCATCTGCCATTTATGTCTAGGTTTTGCTGTCTAACAGGGAAATGCAGAGGAGGGTGGTTTGTCTTGAATGTCACTTCATGAACACAGTGATTAAAGTGCTTACACTGGAAGTGAGATTTTGGTAAAATGCTTTTTTTTTCATAGAGAATTTCAACCCTACTCTAAATTAAGTGCTTTAGGAATTAAGTTATTAATATGCTTAGAAATCAGTGGAAGATTCTGTGCCATTCTCTGTTGCCAGGACTGCTTCTATATTTTACATTTAAATAATTATCAGAGTATAAGTCCATTCCTTTATCTCACTTCAGGTTTTCACTTCAGCCTGTAGAATCCAGACACGACACGACGTGAGAGGTTTTTAAAATAAGCTAGAAATGTTCATGTACACTATCCATCTAGACATTAATGCTATTCATATTCCTGTTGTATTGTTGGTTCTGACACATATGAGTGTTTCCCACAGCTGTGCTGCTCCATTTCATTTTGTCTGAGAAATAATGAGGGTAAGCATGAGAGTGATGCAGTCCTTAGTGGGCAGGTTTGGAACCCTCAGGAATGATTTGTCCTTGGGGCTAGCACGAGCACGTTTGATTGCTTGCAGCCATTGGGCCTCCCAGCCTGGGCAGCGCTTCCAGGATTTATCTCTAAAAGCCGGATGAGCTCAGTTAGGAGAAGCACTAAGTTTTGAGGGACCTTGCAGATGAGTATAAAAGGGTTTTGATATTTTATGTGCCTAGGTTAGCAGATGGCAGATGCAATGCAGCACACATTAATGTAGAATAAATAATGAATCTTAGAGAAAAGAGTAAGAGGAAACATCTGCTGGATTGAAACAGGATGTATCATATTGACCGAGGGAAGAAGAGCAAGTTACCATGGAGAAATTCTCAAAATGGGCAATACAAAGAGAAAAGAACACTGTTACTGCAAATTTTTTTTTTTTTTTTTTTTTTGCTAGAACACAATGTGTTCGTTTAGGGGTATATGATTGCTGTGCAGGAATAAATGTTAGTTTACTGGTTTAAAGAACTTTTCCCCCCTTGAGCACTGAATTGTAGGGCACTTAGAGCCATACCATGTCCCATTGCTCACCAAGGGTGCATTTTTCTGAGAAATGTGCCTGTAATTCAACAGAGAGTGAAGCAGCACTTCACATCTGCATTCATGAACCAAAAGTGTGATGGTGCAGAGGCTTAAGAAATACAAAACTTCATGTTTAGGGGCAGGATCTAGTTGCTCTTTCTGTTGAATTCTTGTGGCTGAACCCATAAATGAGCCAATTTCTGGCAATGCTGCCTCAAAGTAACTGGTGAGGGGTTTACAATAAGCAACCAAATTGTTTGAGCTTTTGGTTTGGTGAAAATGTTACTTTCTGGGGAAACAGTCTTCTGGTTCATTCCAGCACTGTTGTTGTGTATGTGTTGGTGAATTAAATTATTTCTTGGTGTTTCCATTTATAGAATGTGGAATAAGGTGCCATTGATATTGTTGACAGGTTCAGTCTCTGTCTCCTTCCTAGCACTGAATTTAAATATCAGTGCTGTAACTGACCCTATGTGTAAAAGAGGATCAATTCCCATCTTGAAAACCCTACGAACCAATAGTAGAAATACTGATAAAACCTTTTTTATTTTTGAGTTTTAATTTGTCTTGGCTTTGTTTTATGAATGTTAAATCAAAGAACTTTAATACAATGTTACTTAGCATTAAGTTTGCACATTATCCAGGAGAAGATCCATATAAAATCATAAATGTTGCACAACTGAATATTGCTATACAAATTTAGTTGTCATGTAATATGTAAAGAATGTTATTGTTTTCTTTCAATTCTAATATTTCTCAGAAAAACACAGTCAATACTTTTAACCGTTGTATCCAGATACTGTGCTTATTCATATTTTCAGAATAAATGATCCAGCAATCAGTGAGACTGTGATATATTTATTGTGTATGTTATAAAAATAGACTGATAGGGATTCTAAGATTCCTATCTCGCTTTTCTCATTACCAAAAAGAAAAAAAATTGATCATGTGACCTTTACATTAGTATACCACTAATTATTGCAGTTCAAATACTTGGATGCTGATGGACAAGTACCAGAGGATGGAAGGGAGATTTCCTGGACTGTTAGGTACAATGTGTTGCAGTGCAAGAGAGCAGCAACCCTGTGGAAGGGTCTGCACAGATTTCTTTTGCCTTGATGACAGGATCAAGTGCCTACAAAACTGAGTGGTGTTAAGATGACCTCGATAAGTCAAATGAAAATATGAAGTAGTCTGGAGAACTAAAGGTGTCAAATTCTTCTTAAGACAGAGCTGCTGCCGGCAGCAGCCTTTAAAAGTGCTTAGTTTAGTGGTTCTTTCCTATCTGTGGCTTAAAATAAAATCAGGAGTTTTTCTTCAAAGAAATAAAAAATATCTCAACACCACTACAATAGTGAGAGAAATTTCTATCTCTCTAGTTTGTTACCCTGGGACAGAACAATGACCATACATAGTCGTTCTGCGTATATGTTCTTACCCCTTCTTACCTGAGTTTTTTTCCTACTATCAGGTTTGTTTCTGCCTGGTTCACTTCTGCTGAGACAGAAGGTGGATGTTGCGATACCCATCTCCTCTCTTGAAAGCTTAATGTGAATTAATTTCTTCATTTGGTCTCCTAATGAAAGACGTAACTCTAGCCGCAAAGCTATTCACTCTTATCTCGGTCACTTTATGGGCCACTTGCAATTGCTGTATCTAGTTCAACACTTTTCAAAATATAGGGAAATGGTACAAAAAAATAAAAGAATGAGATTTTAAAAATAAAACTATTTAAAATGAGTGAAAATTACTGGAAAGCTTGCTGAATTGGCATGTCATGTTTGCTTGCCTGTAAAGTGTCTACTTAAATAAAGACCAGCAAGCAGAGAAGCAAATGTCTGGGGTATCATTCATAATGAACATAGATGAGCATTTGATTTAACATCCAAGGAAAGCAGGCACTTTATGGTGTTGGGACGGGAAAAAAGTTACTAGAACTGGAGAAATGATGGGACAAAGCCAAACTACATGGAGGGGAATATTGAGAGTTACAAATAGTAAGCTTTTGCGATAATATTATGAATATTATCATGATTAATAAATATTCTGACAAAAATACTAGAAGGCAGTAAAGGTTTTTCTGAGAGTTATGAAGTTTTCCTTGGAGAACAGGATTTGAAACTCTTTGCATTATGTTAAAAGGGGTCACTATAGACCTAATAAATGAGTTTCCACCAAATGTTATTCTATTTTGAACTGTTAGTATTTGTGAATTATTGGCAGCTGTGATCTAACAATTATGCCATCTTTCCTTATTTACATTTCCTGTCTGATGTAAAATCTCGGCAGTTATTGTATATCATCTGGCCTTCTTCAGTGCTTTATATTTTTCCATATTTATCCAAGTCAATGAGAAAAATATTTAAATTTGCATTACGGAATATTCCCGCAAAACAAAAATATTTGCTAATTGATTGTAGAGAAGACTGACCAAGACAAGACAGCTGTGTTAAAATATCTCTCCTAATGTGCAAAACATGCACATTACATTTTTAAAATATGATTTTTCTCAGGTAATTCTGGTTGAGATGTGGCTGTAAATAAGTTACTCGAAGACTGAGTTGCCTTTGACAAGATCTGTGTTTGTGTGTGCACAAAGTGTATTTTCTAAATGTATGTGTGCATGGCAGCAAATGAGATAAGTAGGACGAGAGATATATATGTGTGTTTATATGGTTTGGCAACTTAAGTTGCAATGTTTAGGCCACTGGTCTCATTTTCCACATTCCAGAGATCAGAAAGGCTTCAAAGAGCTGCTAATTATAAAACAAGCCAAACCTCTGCTTGCTTTGACAGATACTTGAGAAATGTCTTTGCACTCCTTTCCAGAGGAGAAACCCTGTAAGTCCAAGTGCCTGAGCTGACACAGCAGCCTGGCAGCAGACCAGGAATGGGGTTTGGGCTGCCCCAGCCTCTGGTGCCTGGGGCTGTGCTACCATGCTGGCCATGGGCTGCCAGCACAACCTCCACAGGCATCAGGTGCACTGCAGCCAGGATTGTTTGTTCTGGCAGCAGCTGTTTACTCCCAGTCTCTACCTTTTCTCAAAATTCAAAAATTTCATTTATGCAATGGAAGGGAGGCCATAGCTGCCTCAATAAGTTGTGCTGTCCCTGTAACTGAAAAAAAACCCTAGATTCAATTCAATAAATCATATCAAAGTATTTCCATACAGACATTTTTATCATCTTCGTTTAGAGGCTCCAAACCATTTGTTAAAATGCAGAATTGAACCTGAATAAGGAGCTACCAAAACATGTGTTTCAGTCATAAAGTACCTACTTTTTTTAATTGATACTTTGCTTAAGTCTATTGGATTGATGTTTGTTTTAAGTTAGAAAAGCTCAATATTTGGCTATAGGGTTTTTGCTCTCCTAGTGCTTTCATTTCCATGATGAACTTAAACAAGCTTACACGGGTGGGTTTTATCTTATACTGTGAAGCCCCATGTCTTATGGAGATCAGGTTGTTATTCCAGAAATTTTTACTGATTTTGCTCCCAGGAATTTGAAGAGGGGAGAAAATTGGAGGAACATTAGGTAGAACCAGGAACAATATTTTTTAGTGGCTGAAAAACATTACACATAAGTGATTTTATTATTTTTATGTGCAACATGACATCTTGCCTATTCAACCATTGAAAGACATATTAAATGAAAACTCAGTGAATGTGTGCAAAAATATTTGCAGTTATAGAGTACTCATAACAATCATACATTTAAATAGTAGGTGTTTTAATGGATCAAGCTTTGGGCAGGGGCTAAGGATCTGCTTTCATACTGCTACTGACCTTCTGTAAATCTTGACAGTTCCATTCTCCTATTCCTTTTCCTATAATTTATAGTCAAATAGAAAGGATAACATTTCTAGAACCAATAGTCAATCTTCAGCATTCAGAGCATGTCCAATATAAAACCCACCCTAGTCTTGACTGGAACTTCACCACCACATGAAAACACAGATCATTACTAGCCCTATAGTATGTCCTGAATTTGGTTTCAGGCTCAAGAGAGGAAATGCCTGAATAAAACTTGCTTTAGAAAGTTAGAGGATTATTGTAGGAAAGCTTTAAAGCCTGCAGTGCCCGGCAGCACAATCATTCACGTGTCAAATAATTAATTAATGTTCCTCTTTATTGCATTCTGTGCCCATATATAGAAACAACCCATACCACAGCCCAGGGATTTTAATGATGTTACAGCAGAAGTGTCCTTGACTCTTTTATTCAGCGGTCCCTTCTAGGAGCTTGCCAGGGCTGGTAGAGCCTCCTGCTGCTTCAGTGCAAGGCCACATGTGGCTTCAAAAAGGCCACAAGAACTCCTTGAAAACTGAGGAACAGCTGGCTTGGGAATTTCCCTTCTTCCTTTGCTTGTTCCCTTCCTTTGTTTTCCCAGCACTGAGCATAAACCACACCCTACTGCCCAAGACTGCCTTGTGCTGGAGCCTGGTGTGTGCTTAACCTGGGAGCCAGGCACTGCCTGTGCACACATGTGGTGAGGGACAGTCACACCTTCCAGAGCTCATGATCAATAAAAATTCATGCTTATTTAGGATATTGGTATCTTCAGTCTGGTGCCTGAAATTTTTCAGCATAAAGCAAAATTAAATGAAAGAGTATTAAACACTGTGTTGCTATGAAGCCAGCAGTCTATGTGCTACACAGGTATTACATAGTCATGTGGATGCAACCTCTATTTCAGATTTTAATGGTGCTGTACTAAAGGAAGTGCATCATTTAAAAGATGCTTAAAATATATTTGGAGAGGATAAATTGTGGTTTGCTGTGTTGTAAGTCAAATAAGAAATGGTCCTCAAATTAGCCAGGCCATGTGGTTGGGGTTCTTTTCATTGTGGATAATCAAAATGTTGGATTCTCATTGCAATAACAAGTTAATAATACAGCACATTTGATCTTCTGTGTTTTGATTTTGCATTCTCTGCAGAGCAGCAGCCCATGCATCTGTAGACGCCCAGCTCAGCAGGGCCAGCTTCGGTCCCCTCCTGCTTAAGCCACAGAGGTGAATCCCTGTAGTTGTGTTTTCCTGTTAAAACACACAGTAGGTAATTTTGTCCTTTCAAATCCACTGTTTTGCTATCATTTACTCAGAAAGATGGCAGGAGTGTTTACTTTCTTGTTACAGCTGTAGTAATTTTCATTGACTCCAAGATATTATTGAATTGTTTTGTAAGACCAAATATTTACTCTGGTAACTGCTTCTTTCACTATATTAGTTTTGGAGGTGTTTGAAAGTGTCTTCATTTTGACTGCAGAAGATGGTAGATCATAGTTATTTCCCTGTGTTGCCTATTTAATTTCAGAATTCCCAGTGGGTTTCTGTCCTGCAGGATGTCAGGATATTTATTCCTCCAGTTGTCCTCTAAAATTCCTCTTTGACATTGCTGGAAAGGCTTTGGGTTCGTTTCCATCAGGATTTGAGGTAACGCACATTCAGTGCTCTTTTCAGTGCTGCTGATGGAAACATTCACCTGGTAGAGGTTAGAAACTTATTTTTAGAGACACAGGCCTGACCTAAAGGCAAAATATAGAAATCAGTGGAGCTCAAAATTGACTTTGCTGCTTTTGTGGGTTGCCTGCATGTGCCGCAATCCCTGCGTTACACTGGTCTGCAGGGGGTCAGACATCAGGTCTGACTGGTGGGCTCATCACTGCCTGAGAGGCGGCTGGCAGGGACAGGACTGTGGGGTCAGGACTGTGGGGACAGGACTGTGGGGACAGGACGGCGTCACCGGGGAGCAGCGCACAGGACAGCATGAGGCGTAAATCTGCTAGAGAGCACAGAGCCCACACCTTGAATCTGTGAGTTGGCTTCTTGCCTATCTGATAACTTGGGCCAGGATGGGTTAGGCTTTGGAGGCACATGGACTGCCTTCAGATTTTGGGGGTGCCCAGTTTCCCTGCTGGCTCCTCTCCAGGAGCAGCAGCTGCCCCTTTTTGCTATGTTCCCAGGGAGAGGTGGTGGGACAGAGTGACTGAGCCCTGAGCTGCCTGGTGCTGATGTAAGCTTTTAGCAGCACAGCACTCTCTGGCCTGAAGGTGATTGCATTTCTGGCAGAAACAGGATATTTAAGATTAATTCAGAACTCAAATGATTATTAGTAGTGTTGCAGTGAGATAGTGTTTGTGGGGAAAAGCGGTACTTTTCAAAGTTACCACAGCACTAAATGGAGGAGGAATCGCTGGCTTTACTGGGCAGCTCCTAGACTTTAGGCTTTTTTTTTCTTTTTTTTTTTTTTAGATTTGTTGCAAGCATCCTAAGTAGGTCAGTGTATATTTCAAACATTTCACAAAATGCCAGAGCTCTTAAAGCGTGATTAGGAGAGTTTACTAAATGCCTGCTTTCAGTGTTTGCTCCTTTGTTCAATGCATCAGGTTTTAGTTCATGTTCTTTGTATCTTAATATTGCTTTGCTGCTTGTGGAACAGACTGCAAATTATTTTTGCTGATGTTTTTTTAAAAGTCTAAATGGCTTGGAATTTTTTTTCCGCTTTGGTTTTTTTGATGGCTTTTACTACCTGACAACATTATATTATAGAGTGAAGCTTTCTGTTGTTTCTCATTTCTCTTTCATAATACTTCAATACTTTTAAAAATGTCCATTAAGTATAATGAGTTTGCTTTACTTACTCCCTATACTGGGCTGCTGAGACTCATATAATCTTTTTCTTTCCCACTCATGAGTTCTGTTTTCCTTTTTGGATATGGCTTGTCTTTAGAAGAATGTGTTTAATGTCTGATAGCCTTTGTGGCTCTCTTCCTCATACTGCCTGTTGGAGATGGAGAAATAGGGAGACCTATTAGACTGCTTTTGGGTTTGGTTTTATTTTTATTCTTCTGCTGTGCTTTTAATCATGCCTTTCTTATATGATATCTTCATTAAATGGCCTGGAACAAGCACATATTTTAGTGTTTTAATCCCCCAGGCTTTCTTTTAGCTAACTTCCATGTTCTTATGTAATTCTTCTCTTTAACAAGTGAAACTGGGATGGGCTCTGTACATGGAGCCAGGCATTTTCTTCAGTATTGTGTTCAACAGCAACTACTACACGAGGAGAGGAAGACCTGGGCTTGTCAAGGGAAGAGAGAATGCACTGTTCAAAGGGGAGGGGGATCAGAGGGAGAAACAAGTGGCAGTAGAAAATATCAGGTTCAGGTTACTTTGAAAAATACAGGATAATTTAGTCCTTGTGGGAAAGGACAGAGTGCCAGAAAGAAGAGAAGCCAAAGGGGATGAGAAGAAGAGATGCTGATAAAGACACTACATCCATTACAAAGTGGATTGACACTATATGGGAGCAATAGGAATAATATTCAGTCATCCCTATTAATACTGAAGTGCTTGTAAGAGTTTGATGCAAAGAGTAGGGCTCCTGCATAGAGGAAGTCCCTAATCTAAGCTTTACATAACATATCTGCATACAACCTAATTTATATTTGTTATGAACAGAGGTGCGAAAACTATTTAGTAGTAGAACCCTTAGTAAAGAGTTACTTAAACTTGAATTTGCATCCTTGAGTGAAATGGTGTTGGGGTGACTCTAGAGCTGAAGGAACTTGGAGTCCTCTGGTGGTCTGAAAGTCTGTATAAAAAAAATATGAGTAACATATATACTTTCATAATATTTATACAGCTGTAAGAGTTTTACTTTACTTAAAAATTTCAGCAACTGTATTTTATCCAGAAATATTTCCATCAGCCTTTTGAACAACGAACTTAAGATGATGTGAATCTTAGCCCAAAGCCCATGCACATAACACATGTTGTATTGTGAGTTGATAGATCTGAACACCCGTTCCTTATTATTACCTTTATTTTTTCTTTCTGAAGAATATTTTCTTTGCTGCCTTAAAACTGATATGATAAGCAGATCAATTGCATCAATCTATACTCTTGAAAGAGAGGACAGACATATATTGTAGCTGCAGATGTTATGGAAGTTTGACAAAAAATGTCTCATAACTTCTGTAGTGTTCAAGGTCATAGAAAAAAAATTCCTCACATACGGCAGGAACTTGGTTTTAACCTGTGAGTCATAAAACAGAAGCTGTAAAACAAGTCTGTGAAATATAGTAGAAGAATATTGGTTGTTTTCAACTGATTCATTTTGTAGGTACTGAAGTAGACACAACTCTGTATCGCCAGTCACTCCTTCGGAGAGAGAAAGTGTATGGTCAGCATGGAATAATGTCTTTTTATGTGGAAAGGTTTTTATTCCATTAGTAGAGTAGCTTGTTGAAATAATAAAATATGTACTCTTCACCTCTTATTTTCATTTCCTGATGTATGATAGCTTGAACTGCTGTTGAGTAAAATTTGCAGCAAATGTTCTTCCTTGTTCTCATTTGATATAGTTCACACTCCATTAACATCCTGATAGAGAGAAGGACGTACTGCCTAACTTTTTATTTTCTTGTACCTCTGAGATGACTTTGGGATACCATACTGCAACTGCAGAATATCACACAGATTTTAGATAATGTCAGTGCAGTGGGATGAATTCTGCAGTGATACGCAGATTCAAAATGAATTTAATAATCATATTCTGAATTGTTTTGTCTAATTTTTTAATCATTAGATTACAGCTGAGTTTATCCTATTGTGCACACATCTACTGGAGCACTCACACTGTGAATGCCACTCTTGTTCTGGCAAATACTTTGGCTAAGCATATCTGCAGCCCCTTGTTTAAAGAAAATTATTTCACATGGGAAATAAAAAATCACTTGTTCATGACATTGGAATAGAAAGGTGGTTTTTGTAAAAACAGAATTTACTTTTCCTATTTCAGGTTGATTATTGCAGTTAAATATTATTTATTTTTTAGATGAAACATTCTTTTGCATGTGTCTGTAGTCATTTCTTCAGCACAGATTATATAAAAGTGGTTTTTGTATTTGAAAAATTGTCTCTTATACAGGTAGGACAAAACTAGACTCAGTAAGTCATCTGATGGAGGGGAGATACTGAATACAAGATTAGTTTGAATACAAACTACTGTTAAAGAGGTAAAGATCTAAAGACAGATACCAAAGGACCTGTCAGGGTGGAAAAGATAAGGTGACATAGATCACTTTAATGAGTGTTTCAGCTGAAATTCAGAATTAAAGCACCTAAAATTGGCACGAAGAAATGCTGAATGCTTTTCATTCTTTTTAACTGAAATGAAAATAGAACTTCTTTTGTCATCTGACAGGGTTGTGTTTATCAATCTGAATACGTGGCCTGTCAGAAACAATAAGTATTTGCAGATTCCTTTGAGGTCACTGGGAGTTGAGGGATAAGCAACCTTTTAAATCTACCCTGAGTGTCTGTGACAGAGTACATGAGCCTTGGGGCAGGTGGCGCAAGGAAAGGGTTAATTAAACAAACCTTATTCTTATCTGAGGATCTGCAGGGGTATTGGGTTGGATCTGTGAGTGTCTGTGACTCTCTCCAGTCTCTGTCAAGTGAAACACAGGAAAGGGATTAAAACGAGGCTAGAAGAAGCCTGGCTATTAATGGGAAGACTGAGATCAAGCAAACCCAGGGACAGGGGTGCCCATGTTTAGAAATTCTTATTTAACTTAGTCTTTAAGTTGGCATCACTCTGTTACAGTAAGAAGGGGTTTGATATCTGCAAAAATATGTTCCACAGCATCACATTGGCCATCAGGCTATACTTTATTCCTTTGATTCCTTTGTGATTTGGGTACTCTAAGACCAGCTGCACGTGCTTAGAGGGAGACTTGAACTGATGCTGCTCTGACCTACTACCCATGTCCTGTTTTTAGATTGACTTGTCACAGAGGCTGCAAACCTGAAACAAATTTCCTCCTTATCACCAGTTTGATTTTAAAGCAATATGTAAAAAGTGTTTTTTATGTGCAAAACAAACCACAGAATAAGGCAAAACCCTTGGTGATGTACCTGTGCTTTTACAATGTTTGAGTGTGGGTAATGTAAGAAGGTTTCACCCCACAGTGCCACTTCTGCAATACCTCAGCAGTAAACAGTAGTGGTAAGAACTGCTGGTTTCCAAGAAGACCAAGAAAGTAGAAAATAAGGAGGCAGTAAGTTATCTTTTACTTTGTTAATAAATGCTTTCATTTCAATATTTCTTAAAACAGTTCTTTCTAGGATTTGCATTTTGGATTCCTAATGTCATTTTACAACAAGCAACTCTTAATTAGATTTGAGAGTCCAGAAAATCAGATACCAGTCTTTTTGGTAAACAAAACATGAGACATTTTTTTGCCTGTGATTTAAGATAGATTGGAAATTGATATATTTGAAGACTGACCTGAGTCAACCCTAGTGGGAATAAATCAGGAGGTTCTGATATGGGCTTTGTGTCAGATGGTGCTCAAGATCCCCTAATTCTGTAAATCAGAAACTTTGAAAGTCTCAGTTTAGGTTAGCAGCCATGTGAAGTATTGCTGAGACTGTCTCAGCACCTCATGGGGCTCTGTAGCCTTTGACTAAGTGTTTTCTTGGCACCTTTCTAAATCAGCACAGCATGAAGCAGAGAGAATTCTGTGTAGGGAGGAGAATTCCTGCATCAGTGTTCTTGTTTGTGTTTTGGTTAGTTCAGAAAACCAAGATTTTGCCAGCTTACGGTGTCTTGATTTGTATCAGATTTTCCTCCTAATTTCTTAGAAAGCAGCCAAACATACTGCAGAAGTGTGGCAGCCCCTTACTCAAGTGGTAGGAAAGCAAAGATTTGTCACTGCACTCAGCATGCCTGAGTGTCGTGGAGCAGTGTGACCCAAGCTGTGTGCTAGGAACGCACAAACTCAGGGTAACCACTCACAGCATACTCTGTAAGTGCCTTGAAAGGCTGTGGAGATTGGGAAAAAAGCCTTTATTTCACTTGAGGGTTGTGACTGGGCTGTTAGATGAGAATTTGGTTTCATCTTGGACTATGGGTAAGCTGCAATTTTTGTTAATAGACAGACATTGTGTGGAATTTCTGAAGAAGATGATAGGTCATCCAGACATCCTTAACTGATTTAGGGCTCCTTTGTCATTATCTTAGATTTCTGTGCAGTTCATAGGATTATGTAATAGCAGGTGATGTCCTGATTTTTTAAAAGAAACTTTTGGGAAGGTCAGGAGATGTGACAGACCACCAATTTAAGCTGATTGCATCAAGTAAAAGCTCAGTCCTTGTTATGGCGAATTTCATTCCATATATACAATACTACACTTGCTTTTGTATCTCTGGAAATTTTACTTTCTCATATGTACCCATGAGGAAAAATAAGTTATTTGTGCTCTTTGACAGCCTCCTGTAGTTTTAACACTTGCAGCTATCTTAGAGTTCATGTTTTCTTCACGAATTGAAATGTTTCATATCACTCCTGCTTTCTTGCTCTCCTTTTTGCTTTGTTTCTCTGCCGTAGGAAAAATTCTTCCAGTTTTATCTGGTGTGATATTTCAGGAAGCTTCAGTCTCTTTAGTAAACAAAAAGCACTGAATTCTATTTGGATGAAAATTGTTTTTACTCTAATTTTTGTATAATGCATGCATTGCATTTTGACTCGTGGAATTTCTGAAATATGACAAATATGATGTATAGTACTGCCTAGAAGTGATGGGTATCAAGCAAGCAGCCTTAAAGTGAACAGTGCACTTGCAGTGTGACTGCAAGTTTTGAGTCCCTGCTAATGAAATAGTCCTGGGGAAGCATTCATCTCCATGAGAGCCTTTACTTCTTCTGTCTTTCAGAATACCTCAAAAAGTTTGCTCATCTTGCTGTACCAGCTCAAGTAAATTTCACTTGCTTGCAAATCCTTGCCTGGAAGATGACAAGCCCTTGCTTGTATCTGACTGTGTATTTTTAGGAGTGACACTGTGTTGTGACTCACTCATTCTGCACCAGACCCCCATGTGAGCAGTGTCACTGGTTTACATCAGAGCACTGGAGTCAAAGTAGGACTAGTTTGGCTCAAACTGAACATCACCCGTTCCCCCAGCCTTCCCATATGCCATTTATTGTGCAGAATGGTTTAAATAACCATTGATGTAAGATGTTGCTGGGCAGCCACGTGGATTATGTCAAGCCACTAGGAAAATGACAATTTTTGATAAGATTAATAATGCTGAAAAAGGAAGTGCAGGCTTGTTGATTGAAGACAGCTGTTTAGTGGGGGAACATACTCCTGGAGACAGCTCACAGGGGCTGAGCCTTGCTCTGGTTTGTCAGCACAGCCTCTATGCCAGCTCACTGTGGAATGGCAGCGATGTTCTTGCCAGGTTGTGGTGCTAAGCTTGCAGAATGTTTCTATTATCAGTGTTATTCTTAATGACCTGGTAAAATAGGAGAAGGTGCGTGTGAAGTAACAACTGGTTATCCCACAGGCACACAGGTTTTGTGCAACATTCTGTGTATAATGCCACAAACTATATCCATAATCTGTTTCACTGTATTTTTGTGCAAATGTGCATGTTTCATAAAAATAAACGACTCACAGAGTTCATAATAATATTTTTCTGTTACCTTTTTTAATATCTTACTTTTAGTCTTAGATGATTTTCAATTTGCTGCAGAATTTAACAATCTGGAGAAAAACTGGTATCTGTGTAGAATAGAATAGACTCTTTTCAGTTGGGAGGGGCCTACAGTGACCATCCAGTTTCAACTGCCTGACCAATCCAGGGCTCACCAAAAGTTAAAGCATTGTCCAAATGCCTCCTAAACACTGTCAGGCTTGGGATATCCAGTGTTTTGTGGCTTGCTTTGAAGGTCAGGCATGAGGTCTGGGTCTGACTCGGAGGAAGGAGAAAAGCAGATCTTGCTTTTAAGCAGTCAGCAATTACCCTGTGAAGTATGGGTAATGTAATACTTGACACTTACAAAGGCAACAACATACTCACTTATATATTGATTTGTAGTTCAAATGTTACCCTCTGAGTGAGAGGCTCCTCTTTCCTGCCCCAATCAACCTTGGATCATACAGTTTTTAAGTCACATCTGGTTGTTGTGGTTGATTCCAAGGTAGGAAATTTGACAATGTATGTCATGCTTGCAGTTTAATTTGAGAAATAAATAAATAATTTCATTCATTCTTGATTATTTTTATTTTTTCTTTTGGTTGTTTTTTGTTTAAGTTATAACTTAAAAGTTTTAACTTTTTAACTTTATGATATGGTAATCATATTCACCACACTTTTACTAATTTCAGATATATACCTATATATGTGTGCTTTGAAACCTTCTTATGCTACATAGTTCAACACAGCATTTGTAAAACTTGCACAATCTAACCACTGAAAGGTTCAAAGCATTTCTGCTTCCATGCTGCTGGCAAAATAAGAAAAGCTCTTGAATAAATTCTATAGAGAGCTACTGTTTTAAGAAAGAGATTCTTGTGGTTCTATGAAAATATATTCCACATAGTACAGAAGCTGTAGCTAAGTTAATATGTTTGAGTTCCACTTTAACCTTTTCAAAAATCTACACATTTTATGAGTTCTGGGTGATAGCTATTTCCTTCTCAGTAGCAATTCTTGTCTCACACTCAAAAACAAGTGCATTAAACAAGAAAGTTGGAACAGTCCAAATCACATCATCAGCTTAAAAACCTGCCTCACCCATCAAAAAGCTAAAGCCACAAACACACAAAACTGTTTGTCATCCAGTACCTAAACCCAGGAGAAGCTGTGTAATAGGAGACTAATAGTAAAGGTCTCCTTTTAAAATTATTTTGAAATTACCCTAATATGCAATGGAAAATCTGATTTTAGAAAAAATAGAAATACTGTCATGTAAATTAGTTTATGTACAGTTTTATTTTGTATGTAGTTTATAAAATGTTGAAGTTCTTTTCTTAAACTGTGACTCACTCAGTTAGACTATGCATAAGACTCCCATCTGACACCATTATATCAGGTACTGGACGAAAGAAGGAAAGCAGCAATCTCAAATCAATGTACCTAAAATGGATACCATTTTTAAGAGTTTGTTCTCTTAATAAGAGGATTTGTGCTTTTGCCTTAGAGCATAAAATTCACTTTGTCTTTGTCTGCTTATATGTTTAAGTTTGCACTCTAGCCTTGAAATGCCTCTGAAAAGACTGTGTAAAGAGCTTTCTCTGGGCAGTGCTCAGTTGCTCATCCTCTCTCTGTGTCTCTCCTACATGCTGATTTTTGTGCTAGCTCCATTAAATGCTTATCTCTTGTGTCACCTTTAGTTGAAATAAAAAAAAAATCTTAATTATAACTGAGTCAAATGTCCAAACAAAACAGCTGTCTGTCTGTACGTAGGGACAGCAGTGTCCTAGATCCATGGACAGGGACATAGCCAAGAGGTGAGAGGAGGACTCACTGCCCCTGTTTAGCACTCATTAAATCTCACCCAGGCATTGCCAGCTTGGTGCCCTCCAGCACAGGCTCACACCATAAACCAGAGGGCCCCAAAGGTGCTGGGGCTGGAGCAGCTGCCCTGGGGGAAAGCTGCAGGAGCAGGGCTGGCTGCCATGGGCTCAGAGGCACCTTGGGGCACCTTGCAGCCCTTCAGGTCACAGTGAGGAGGTGACTGCTGCTTGCTACAGTATGTGGTGAGGGGCCAGAGACAGCAGATGGAAATTGGAATGAGGGAGATCCAGAGTGGATATAAGAAAAAGCTTTTCCACCCAAGGAGGGAGAAGCAGCGGCACAGGTTGCCCTGGGAGGTTGTGCAGACTTCATCTGTGGAGGCTTTCAAGGCCTGAGCAGCTTGGTCTGACCTTGCAGCAGCCCCAGTGTCAGCAGGAGGTTTTCCTAGGGGAAGGATTTCTCACAACTTTTGTCTTGGTGCTCTGCTTGGTGGGGATTCAAGTTAATTTCTTCTCCCCTGTGCCTTTAGGCTTTAGCATCCCAGTTTCCTGCAAGGTCTCCTGCACCACTTCAACCTGGTCCCAAAGCCTTTTGCAGCTGTGATGATGAGAGGCTGCACTTTTGCAGTGCAGGCATTCCTGAATGATCTCCACATCTTTCATGATTCACTGTCCCTTTTTTAGAGTCCAAGTCCAAGTCCAAGTTAAGTGTTATCTTAAAAGTTACTTCAAATCTTTAAAGTGTACACACAGTGAAGTTAAATGAAGAGACATGGGGTATTTTCTTATCTTTTCTTGATGAGATGCTGCGATACAGCAATGACATAACTGGCTGAACACAAGTAACTTCCACAAAGCAAAGAACATCTCTGGCATCTAAAATGGGGTCCTGCCAACACTGCTGCCATCACAGATTTGTATTGCTTTTTACTGAGCTTGAAATTAATGAAAATTTAATGAGTTGTAATTAAGGACTGAAGGAATTGAAGATTCTTTATCAAAGTTTCCAACTTCTGCTTGGTGAATAACAGCAATTGACAAATGCAAACATATTGATTTATCCTTTATCCTAATTGCTATTCTGTAAATGGAATGGGCATTTCTGCCCCAAATTAATACAAGATTATTTTTGAGGGTTTAATAAATTGCTCTTTAAATTCTTCATTCATCTAAAATGAACCTTCTGTGACAATTATGCACCTTTTAAAAATTCCTTCTATATAACATAATCTATAGAGGTACACTCTGACTTGGCAACCTGCTATTAGCTTGCAAAAGGGAAGATTTATGGCTGGAAAACACCAGCTGCACCTGTTGTTTTTGCTGAACAAATCACCCTGAAGTACACCATCACTCCAGCCTGCCACTACATCATTTGTATTGCTAGGAAAGTGGTTTTTTTCTGCATCAATAGTACATATTTTTTTAGAAACGAGTTCCCCAAAGTCTAACTGGTATATTTATGATTTTACTAGGGTCTTATGAATCATTGGTAAAATAACACACTTCGATTAATGAGTAATATTAGTGATAAAGAAAAGTGTCTTAAGTAAGATCTCAGGGTGTGGTGGTTTTAACCTCTCACAGAGCAAATCTGGGATTTGTGCTTTGCAGATTGCATGTCTCCATTAGCACCCTGTTGAAATTTGACCTTGTGTTCTTCATAGTAACTGAAAAAGAAGATTAGCCAATTATAAACTTCCTGGAAATAATGGATGGTAATCACAACTGTGGTCAAAGAGGTTCCAGGAGATCACATTTGTGTGTCACCTGAGCATAGATTTAAGTGAATTTTGTGCTGACTTCCTCTGCTCCTGAGGCTTATTCAGAGCTGTGCTCCAGAGTGAAAGGGGGGGATGAAGAGGGTCTCTTCCCCCTGTTCTGTCAGGCATTTGGAAAGGGGAGCCAAAGCTGCTCCACAAAGGAAATCCTCAGGGCAGCTCCTTGCAATCATGAGAGCAGGCAGATGGGCATATCTCTTGTGTTCCACAGCCCATTTCTGTAACAACTTATCATCATATATTCTCACCTACTTGAAAATATGCCTAATGTGGTACATCTGTGATAGCTGCAGAATTTCCCCCCGGTTTTGTCCCTATCTCTTTCCTCTTCTCTGACCCAAATTGCCTCTTTGTGTCCAGCAGGTTCCCTCACCATCACATGTCCAGTGCACCTGGTGGGTGATATCAGGCTGAAAACTGCAGTTTCCTTTTCTGACAGGCTTTGTAGTGTATTTAGGACAGTAAAACTTGATGCTCTGTTGAATAAATGGAGACAACCACCAAAGAAGAAACTCTAACTGCGGAGTCTGATGGCTGAGATAGAGGTGGAACCAAGTCTGATGTAGACCATAACAGCTGCTGTAAAATAAGTCATAGTTCACTTCAAAAGTAAGGATTAAATCCTGATTCTGGACCAGACTCTTGTTATATGGTTAGATTCCACCAAATTAAAATTATCTGTGAAATTACTTTTGTGTGTAGAACCCTAAATAGGTGGCTGTAACAACTCTAACAAAATTGTTGTTATTAAGGGATATGTGACTGTGATCTTATTAGCTACAAAAGAGACCAAAATCGAGGTAGTCACTGCTAGTGGAAGAAGATGGCTAATTTGTTTGTGCTGTAGAAAACTATGGAGACCATGGAAGGAAAAGTTTAGGCTAAAAGCGTCTAAAACAATGTTAATCAAAGAAATATTTTTCCTTTTTTTACTGTTGTCATGTAATAGTGCTCTCCAAAAGTATTAAGATGTGTGTCATACTTGGCAGGTGACTGGTAAGGGGATTATTTTATTCAGTGGAAGACATTGCTTTATGTGAAATATACATAAAGGACTCATCTTTGGACCTGAAAGTGTTACTTGCTTAAAGCTCCCTTTATGGTCACTGCCTCCATTTTAACCATGTTTTATGGCTGTCAACATTGCAGGGTTGTTACAGTTAAAGGAGAAGGCAGTAATTTTCTTTAGGTTTATACATTCTCTGGGAGTTACTTGAATTCCCAATTGCAAAACTTCATTTTGACTTGGGAGTAAATAATTTACAAACTTGTCTTTAAAGTCCAGCAAAGATTTAAAAGATCCATTTAATTCTTATGTTAAATATGGAAGTTGCTCACATCCTTTTTTTCCCCTTCAAGGAGTCTTTATTGAGGTAAGAAACCTGATTCTTTTGATCCAAGTTATTCCAGTCTTTCCCCCTACAGACCTTTTCATTGAAAGGCATTTTAAGGACTATTAAAATGAGGGACATCATGAAGGCTTGCTCTCAGAATTTGTAACATTAATATTTAATAGCTTCTGAATTATTCTGTTTATTTTATGGTTTATATAATATTATGGTAGATGTGGTGGATGCATTTCAGTGGAAGGAATTCAGGTCAGACTTGCTGAAATCTCCCTGATAGCAGACTGGTGCCCATTAAAAGCACTGGAGGTCTTATCAGTGGGGAGTTCTTCTTCTCCTTCTCTTCACCTATTTTCTTTCTGTCTCTCTTTGCATGTGTTTTTAAGTACATGCCTGTCTGTTCTACATGTAGCAATCCTTATAGCATAAATTTTATTTCAACCCTTTGGGATCAAAGAGGGACATATTGAAGTTAAAGTTTTATTTTATTTGATTAATACAATTGTACAAATGAAACAACTTTGAACTAAGACTCTATGTTTTTTACATCTTTTAGTCATTACTAGCAAACCAATATAGCAGCAAGAACAGTCAGGTTAGAGAACACTGGTAGAGAATAGTGAGTAATGTGGTCCTTGGGAAATAGAATATGCATTCAAAACATCATTTTACCAATTTCCTCCATGGTTCTAGGCAGAAATGCTGGTCATGCAGTGCCCTCTTTATTTTAACTTGTACTAACCTACTTTAAAATGGCTATTGACCTTTTTTAAAGAAGATTTTACATTCCTATATTGTACTTGGCATGGTCATCAGTTTAGCTTTCCATTCAGAAAATAGGTTTGGGTTCTTAATAACGTACTTCATAGGCCCTTATTTTTTATTGATAGGATTATTAGTTCTTTTCAAGATTTTGTCTTCATTGGAAAGACTTCTATTTCAGCTTTCTTTGGTTCATTGTCATCTGCTATTTTCTGCTGTTTGATCACTGTATTAGATTTTCCCTTTATGTTCCTGAGGAACAATGTCCATTGATGTAGGTTGGAGGAACCAACATGGTAACCTGGATACCACCCCAAATGTCTGCCAGAAATAAAGAAAACAACAGTTGCTGCATTCCTAAAGCATGCTACGTGCTGCAATCTCCTCACTCTTAAGTGCTAGCAATTGGGACCATTTGTTGTCATTTATGCAAATAAGGTAAAAAATCATCAAATATGCAAAGCAGGACATCAAGTTATCTGCATAAAATCTCCAGGTTTCAGAACATTTAGTCTCTACAAGTATGGGCAGACTGTAACCAAGAAATATCTTTCCAGATGGCTTGAGCAGGTGAGGATGCAGTGCCTGTGCTTTGCAGAGGAGTAGTGGTAAACTTGGACTGCCTGAACCATTATCTATAGCTACAGAAACACAGTAAATGGAGTTGCAGATTTTTTATTGTTGTTTGACAAACCTGTTCATCTCTCCAGAGCTGCTCAGACAGCAAGGGATCAAGCAGCTGACTGTTTATAGACAGTTTACTCAAACCCATGCAGTCAGCATTATAGGGCACTTGTTACGTGCTGTAAGGACAGTGTAAGTGACAGAAGGGATTGAATTCAACACCAGACACTTGAAATTTTGACACAGAAAAGAACCTTGTACATCATATATGTTGTACTGTTTAAGTAAAACTGTGCAGAAAGTAAATTGCTGTACTCTGATGAGGCACATTTTAAATGGTACTTAGGAGAAAAGGTATTTTTTCTTTCCTGTGATGCCAAAACCACACAAAAATCACAGACAGCTGATCAGATTAGGTTCTTGAAATATTTATTAATGGGTGTCTGAAAAATACTGCATCTCACAACTAGAAAAACACATTTTATATTCTATGGTTCACTAAGTCATCACTCCCAGGGCTGCTCCTAAGAAAAGGACACTGGATTGGTGCAACACTCTCTGTGCCTGTCTGCAGTTTAGACGGTGTCTCTGACTAATTATTTTGCTTTCAAAAAATTCCCCCAAATAAGTGTTATTGTAACATCTGGTTATAAAACGTTCTATATCTGCTTGCTTGCCTTCTGCTTTCCATACATCTGTAGAGTTTTTTCTTTAAATCCAAGGTCTGTGGGAGAAAAAGACTGTGGTAGTCCAGACAAGAGTGCCAGAGCTACAGGTACCCTACAGAGTTATTCCTTCTCACCACTGTCTTCAGAGGACAACCCCAGTCTTCCCATTGTTCTCTTTTCTTCATAGTTTGCTCCTCCTTATGAGAGCATCCACCACAGCACCTGTACCCAGGTGCCATTGATGGAGCCTTGCTGGATGAGGAGTAGTTAAAATACTTCATGTGGGATGTGAGTGAATCGCCCTCATGCCTGAAGCTTGTCCTCCATTCATTTTGTGCTACTTTTCTTACCAGTTTTCTACCCCTCTGTCAGAACTTCATGATGAAAGTGAAGTATTGAAACAATGAAAAGGATTTATCCATGCCTTGACCATATACACAGGATTCTGTCAGTTAAGGATTGAGTCTGTGTCTCCTGGCATATCCAATCTGTTTTTGCTTCCTACCTATTTCCTCTTCTCCTCATTCCAAGATTTCATTCAAACCATCATAAGGGGTTGATTTTCTGTAAGGCGTATTTTATCTTTTGTAAAGCTTTAAGCACTCTGTGTTTTATTTTTGATGTGTTAGAGCTCTTCTAAAGGTTATTCTTTTATTAAGAGGTGGTCATTTGAAAATGATGATTCAAAAAGCTAGAGAAGGCTGCAGTTAGGCTAAAACAAATTAGCAACTAACATTTGAAACTAACATTTTCTTCAGAGTAAAATGTCAGTGTAGTGTTACAAATTGTTTCTCTCCCTCCCCTTTTTATAGTGGCAATAAAGACTAAGCCAGACATTATTTCAGAAGAGATTTTGAAATTTGGACACTATTCTTTTTTATCAAAAAAATGACTAATTCTATAAATTTGTCAAAAGATAATTTTGTGCACATTTTAAAATGCTTTAAGAACCTCATGTGAAATAATTGCAGATGTAGAAAGCAGTGTTCACATGTTACTTAACAATGAAGGAATAATAGTGATGATCTGCTGTGATTTATAGCTAATGGGTATTCCTTTAAGAACATATTGAGCCTAAGTTCTTATTTGATTTGACTAAAAGATCAGAACAAGCAAAAAAGCTTTGAACCAAGATTGTATATATTTTAGCCCTTTTAGTTATTACAGCCAAGTAGTATAGCACCAAGAACACTCAAATCACAGAACACTTTGCTAGAGTTTAGCAACAATTTAAATATGGCATAAATATTTGAATTTTGTATTCTTCTTTGAGTGGCTGATCTATAGAAATAGGTAACATTCTGAAAAAAAAAAAAAAAAAAAGGTTTGTTATGAGTTGCATGGGCAGCAACATTCATCTTATCAGGATAAAGTACCCAGGCCTGCCATCACAGTTGGCACCAATTGGAAATCTTAGCAACAACCCTGGCAAACATTTCAAACATGAAAGGCTGTGTTTTCACAGAAAGGCTCCATTGCTTTGTTCTTCTGGTGGTGCACCCTGTGGTATGTGCAGTTACCTGTGTCTCAGTGTGCTTGGGCTCCTGTAACCCTTCAGGCAGGGAAGGGAACCAAGTGCAGTTGCCCAAAGGCATCCTGAGGACAGAACAGCACCAGGTGAGGATAGTAGTGATGTATCTATACTGGTTTAGAAGAACCATAGCCTTGATATAGTTAAATCTTTACAAACACTTTCATAAATAAGTCTGTGTACTCAGGCAAACCAGGACTTTGAAGGTCTTTGAACTGAAGCAAAATATAAGATGCAGACGTGATAAAATAATAAAGAAAATTAACTTTGCCCTTACTGATGGTATTTCTGGATTTGTGGCAGAATAAGGTATTTAAACTCTCCAGCTGTAAATGCTTTTATCTTTAAGAAAGTTTTTGCTATGGTTTAAGTTTCTAAATTTTGACAAAAAGGAAATAAAGTAGATCTGAAGGGGTTTTTTCTGACTTGATTTTTTTAAAGACTTGGAACTGAGATTAAATTTTTGTGGCTGAGTAGTAAATCTCTGGAACAGAATTTCTTGATATAAATGACAACTGTGCTTTAATTATAGCATCTTCTAGGCAGCTATTATATTAGAGCAGGACCCTTAACAGACTTCCCTTTTTAAGACCATATTCAAGAGTAACAGGACTTGCCATAATTACAGCTTGCTTTGTTTGAGGGGTTTGCTTGTCTTTGAATGAATGACTAGGTTCCTTTTGCATGGTTTATTTTGCCAGCAAGAATGTCTTCAGATCTGTGTGAAATTTTTTAAAATGGATCTCCATATATTGGATGTGAAGCAGCTTTGGTACTATGAAACTATTTCAGAAATCATATATGGAGAAATAAAACACTGGTACATAGTTCTAAGAAAGCTTTAACATCTGCAAAATTAACTTGTCACTAATTTTGCATGCTTCAGTTACTAGAAAATGTAAGCTCTGAAGCTCCAAGGTTTTTTTTATTATTATTACATTACATACCTATCTGTGACTTGCATCTGAAATAGTTTTCATCACTGATCTTGTTCTTTTGGCGCCTATACATTTATTTCTCATTTCATGCTGAAAATGTTATGCCATCTGGTTACTTGCGTAATTTTGTAAAGAGAAGACTTCATTAATTTGCAATTTTAACTTCTGCACCTGCAACTTCCATTTACTGGTGTAGCAGTTGTTGCCTGTCAATAGTTTAGAAAGAGTCTGCTGAAGTTGAAATATTTCTGCATACATGCCTTTCTCTCTTTAGATACTTGCAGGCCAAAATTTGGGAGAGGATTTGGTAGGCTGAGAAAACACCACATCCTGAACTGTACAGCATCAGCTCCCAGTTTTTCCTGGTTCACATACAAGGGATCCTCTCCCCTCCCCAGCTCTTTATGTGCAAATGTAAACTAGAACTCCATGGTTGCCCAAAGAAGGAAATTTCAAGCTTTGCAAATGCTTTGTTTGGATTAATAACATCTATAGTCACGTTTCTTTTATCCCAGAGGGCACAAACATTGCTGAAGTTAATAGCAGTATCATAACCTATCTAATATGCAATGGTAAAAATGCTTTCTGTTAGCTAACTCTGAACAAATTCTTGTTGTCACATTTCAGCAGTTATTTATTTGCTAGACAGGGAAGAGGAGATGTTAGTTTTGAAACTAAAAGAACAATGTTTTAAACAGTGTATGGTTTTCAAAAAATATTACTTGTTTACATAGATGTGATTATTCAAAAGCACAGACTGCGCTGTTGGTCCCTTAATATTGATTTCTGCTGTGTGAGGCTGTGGCAGAGTTTGTTCATTGACCCAAAGCACTAGAAAACTTCCTACAGCACTTTATGAAAACCTGACAAACTGAACTGCTTTTTGCTTAATGGTGTGTTACATCAATATGATGTCTCTACCTTGCTGTAGCTGGCTACCTGAAATCTAAGGGAAAAGGGGCTGGGTTTGTTTTGAACTTTTTGTCTGGGGGTTTTCCCGTTTGTTTATTTTTGGTTTTGTGGGTTTGTTTTGGGTTTTCTTAGTTCAAAAGAGTAGCTTCTGGTTTCAAAAAGCCTGAGAGCTGATGAAAGACTTGTCCCCTCGGGAACTTCAGCAAGAACCTGTGGTGAAGAGGGAGGGATTGGCAGGAAGGGACCTGCCCCACAGCTGGGAGGAGCCCAGGCCTCCAGGGCAGCTGGGCTGGAGAGAGAGAACCTGGCGTTGGGATGTGGGTGATGGAGGGCTGGCAGCAGCCTTGCGCTGCACTCTCCTGCTATTCCAGCCCAGAGTGCACTGATTTACTGTGTCTACATCCAGCCTGAAACACAATCAGCTAAGAAACCTCAGCTTATGTTCTGGAATGGTTTATTTCAGGGTTTTGGGGGATTTGGGGGTGGAGGTTTTTTTTGGTGTTTTGGTTTTTTTGGGGGATTGATTTTTTATTTTTTTTTTTTTTTTAAGGGTATGATGCCCATAGCTGGAATCACCAGCTTCACATCTCAGAGCCTTTAAAACAAACAAACAAACAGGTCATTTTTTTTAGGAACACCGTGTGCCACAGACTGCAGGAAGCTAAAAGGGATGAATGACCAGGAAGGAAGCAAATCCTCCCAGAAGTGGCAGTCAGGCATGGGATAGTTTAATTGCTGGGACTTTGGAGAAAGGTTGTACATCTATTGTTGGACAGATTTAAAGATATTTAAGCTTCCAGATTCTAAATAATCTCTGAATAAGTTTGATAATACAGAATGACAAAACTCTGGGGGGCAGGAAGGTGCTTCTGGAGATTGCCTAGTCCAGCCCCCAGCTCAGGCAGACTCTGCTACAGCAGGCAGGTGAGGGCTGTGCCTGGTTGGGTGCTGCTTATCTCCAAAGATGGAGACTCCATGACCTCTCTGTTCAACTTGTGCCAGTGTCTGACCACCTTCACTCTATAAAAAGGCTTAAGTTCTTTTCCTTCCCCCCTGTGTTTCAATTTGTGCTCGTTGCCCCTTGTCCTGTTGCTGGGCACCCCTGAGAACAGCCCAGCTCTGTCCCCCTTCATCCCCACATCAGATGTTCGTGCACATGGATAAGATGCCTCCTCCAGGCTGTGCAGGCACAGTTCTCTCAGCCCTTCCTCACATGACACAGTGCCATCAGACACAGATATTACTGGACATGGTCATATTTGACTGGAGTATTCCAGGAATTTCCCGTGTTTGAGGAACACGTTTGACTTGCTCCATTTCTGCAGGGCTGTGTCTTTGCTGTGAGACAAAGAACTTCTTTCTTGTCAAAACCAGGAAGTTGCTGCTCTCTTTCAGTGCTGAAGTGTCACTTCAGCTTCCAAATGGACAATTTAGGGCTTTTCCTGTCAAAAGCTGATGGATAGAGCTTCCTTTCTTCATCCTTTTTGCTACCTTGCTAGAGAGAGCCTTTGGAAAATCTTGAATTCACAATGTCCTTGCTTTGCTTAGAAATTATTTTATGTTTACAGGTAACATGACCATCTAGTTAGATTCTCCTTCACAGATTAGGCCATTCTTTCCACCAGCAGCCTGTGATAAGGGTGCTTAGTTTGGGTGATTGTGTAATGAACAGCAATCTCAGTTGGATTTTGCTTTAGCGGTAGTGATTAAAAAACTGAAATACTATTTTTGTTGTCACTCAGGACTGGATTTTATTTCACAATTGTTCTCTGTTTGGCAGAATTAAAATATGCCTTTGTAGTGTCAGAGGCATTATTGTCATGGCTTAAAAACGCTCCTTAAGCATACAGCATTTGTGTCTGCTTCCACAATGAGAAATCATAATGGAAGATACTAAAAATTACTATTGGTCAAACAGTCCAAGATCTTGAGAGGGAATGACAGTACTTCTTAGGTTCAGTACAACTGAGCTCTCACATATATACTGGGTTTCACATTTTCTCTTCCTTCTTCACTCATTCTTTACTCCAGTTACATGATTAATTCTCCATTCATCATCCTATTTCCCTCCTGTTTCTGTTCTTCATTGTCTTCTGCACGACCTGCTGTGCCTGAGCACTGCTAATGAGCCCAGTTACTCTCATGTGCCTCAGGTCCCTCCTTGTGAGTAGAAATCTTCCCACTCAGAGTTCCTTCTGTATTGATAATATGCAGAAAAATATCCTGGCAAGCCTTGCTGTATCACACTTAATCTGGCCCATTGTTGTTGGGGCAACAAAGCAATAGACACCATGCTTTATAGAGAAGGCATAAACAATTACCTATTTAATATAGGACTCTTGAAAAAAAAGGTGGAAATAACTTGCAAAAATATTTTACTGCATTGCACAATTGCCATCTCAGAAAATGAGGAATGGCTGTAATAATTTAGTCATGTTTTGCTTACTTTTTGCTTGTTAAGCATTTCTTCTAAATATCTATTAGTACTTTAGCTTGTGTAATATTGATTTGCTTATGTTTGTTCTAGTTTTAAAATAAAATGGACCCTCATATTCTGTTAGAGATGCAGCATACTGGTTGCCTGGGATATTGAGAAATTTATTTTAAAATTCAGCATGAAGATTTTACTGTAACTGTAGCTGTGATGTTTTCTTTTGTTTGCACTGTGTTGCTTTTCTTTAGAAGTTGTTTCCAAAATTATGGTGAATGGAATTTTCTTCTCATGTGACCAAATGCTCTTTGTCTTGGCAGCATTCACAAGCACAGAGCTGGCAGAGAAAGTTAGGCAGGATTTGCCTGGGCATTTTCAAGGAAGAGCACCCAGGAACTGAGATTTGAAATAATGTAGCCTGAGGTCAGGAATTTTTTCTTTAGAGAGTCAGTAAAGAACATGATTATCTGTAGTGTGCAAGAAGCCGGGGGTTTGCTGGATATATAGATACACCAGTGAAATAGGAAAGTATAATGGGCAATATTCTGTGCAGTGTTGCTTCCTAAACAATCCCAGTTAATAATAGGGGATTTGGGCCATTTTTCAAAGAGAGATGATATTTGCTGTCAATCCTTCCTTTCTTTTGCTGAGTTAGATAATACAGTGCTAGGAGAATATGCATCATTTAATCCAATTTAAGCTTGCACCGTGCTTAACTCAAAGACAAATGTGTTCTTGACATCAGGAATTCACCATATAGCACTGAAGCAGTGTGGTTTTGGCGCACTGCGAGGAAATCTGCTGAAACAAGAAAGTGTTTGTTTGAGAGAGAGGGCTGGGAGAGGAATGCGGGAGGGTCCCACATGCAGAGGTAACCCCACGCCTGGGTGGTTTCCACGTTGTACCTGCGTAGGTGGAGCATTCCCCTCATGCCAGGCTGCTCGTCAGTGCACACCGGGAGCTCCAGACAGCCCCTGGAAGAGAATCTGCTCCCCACAGCCTGGTTGGGACTCAGCACCGGGACAGAGTCGTCTGTTTTACCCCAGCACACATTTGCATTCCACAGGTCTGGGAAACTGCGTGACCACCCAACGCTTGGTGTTTAAAACTGATCGGGCTGGCAGCACAGCACTTCTCATCCAGCTGCGCTGCACACACCAACTCCCCAGCCTCTGTGCTGGAAAGTGAGCTGTGGAGGATTTTTTTTAGAAATTGCTTTCAGAGCAGGTACATTCCTGCACAGGCAGGATGTCCAAACCCTCTCGCTTGGCTCGACCTGTGTCGGCTAACACGGCTCCTAAATCGCCTTTGTCTAGGAAAGAAGATTTTAACAGCCGATCGCGAAAAATTAGGCTAGGTGAAAAGATTCTGAGAGCTGGCAGCGAAGGAAACCTGGTTAAACAGCATCAGCAAGAGCAGGTGGAAATCACAGAAAGGCTTGTGCCACGGAGGGCTCCTTTCCTGAAAGGTAACTGGTTATTTCATGCTGCAAAAGAAATAATCAAATGCATTTGCAACCACTGTGCTTTTAATATACCCCAAACATCAATTATTGTATAATAGGGGGTATATGTGTGTATGTGTGTGTGTATTGCTTCTAAATGACAGATTCTTGTACATAAAGCGTTTTGTTTTGAAAATAAAAGGGCTCAAAACATTTTTGTTGTTCAATTTTGGCTGGGTGCTGTATACAAGCTAAAAATGTTGAGCTGTCAAAGTGGTAAATCACAATCTTTTACAGTCTAAATGTGCCACTGTATTGTGAAGCTTTATTTGAAATAATGGCTTGAAATTATTAACAAGTATGAGAAAGATTAAATAGAGAAAAATAAAGAGAAAAGAGACATCAGTGCAGGCACAGAATCTTTCAACCCTGTAAGTAAAACTCTTCTTTGTGGGTCCTAACAAGGCAGCTGCGACTATTTCTTGTATAAAAACTAAACTGATCGAGTGTATTTGGAAAGGCTTATATGCTTTCAGAATGCAAACAAATGTGGAGGATAATATAAGATTATGATCTACTTTCACTGATCTGTTGAGCAATGGGCTGCAGGAGCACTGCCTCTTTTTAACTTAGCTTTTGTGACAGTACTCATTAGAACTGCATTTAAAAGTAGCCATTTAATCTGCATGGTGTAAAATGAGGGTAAGTTATTCTATCAGGAAATATAAGTAGTAGTATTCTAATTGTACTCTTTATGGAGTTTATATTTAAATATGAGCAAGAAGTAGAGTCCCTTCAGTACAGAATAGAAATTGCTGTCCCTCCATCCTAAATCCATAGGAAAAAGAAGTGTAGATTATAGACCTTTGTAACTTGAAACTGTACTTTCATTTCACACACATGGCATCCAAGGTCACAGTTTTTATTCCCGCCTGAATAAGGTTTAAAAGAATTTTTTTCCTGCAGTATGACTTTTATTATTTCACAAAGAAGGGAAAAGTGATGACACCTAGTCTTACTCAGGGAGATGGATGATCTGTTTGTTTCTACAAAGGAAACTGGGCTTGAAGCACTTTATTAATGGCAGAAGAGAGCAAATAGAAAAGCTGGAGGTGGGAGGGCTTAAATTACTGGTCTCACTCACAGAACCTTGCTTATTTAGCTATGTAATGTGGAAACTCATTTTTGATCTTGAGATGTATTGCAAGAAAGTAAAATCTTTATTCAAAAAAACCCCCAGATATACAATTCTTTCTGCACTGGTAACCAATATTTATTGATTTTATAGTAAATGATGTTTCCCAGTTAAGTTTTTACAATTTGAAAACTTTCATAGCAAATCCTGTAACAGTATGTTTTCCACCAAGCTGAAGTTTTTTAAACAGCAGTTTATTCCCCTTGTGTTCTCTCATTTATTTGGTGCATTGAGAAAAGGAATCATGCAGGATTTACGGAACAGAAAGTGTCCTTTTAAGGGATGTGATTTTTAGGGCAGTCTCAGTTCTTTTATCACTTTACTCACTTTATCAAAACGTTGTTGGGCTATGTAATGCTTTGCAACTTCAAGCAAGGGTTGCACTCATTGCTCAGAGTTTTAGGTGAAATTTCTCTGAAAGAGAAATCTAGTGTCTGTCATTAGTGCTGCAACATGGCATGTGCTGTTAGTATTTATAGCTTACACTTACTGTCTTCTTGAGCACGAATTAACCCCTGTTAAGTACAGGCTTTCTGCATTGGGGTGGTTGTTTTACTTTAGGCAAGATGTTACTGTGAGTTGTTTGTGTAAGAGATGGTGAAGAACAAATATTGATACTTCTAAAGGGAGCAGGCTATCAGGGTGATGGAAATGCAGACTGTGTTTTTTTTTCCTCTGGAAATGGGACTGGCTGGATGACCCCCAATAAAGTCCAAGTGTTGGCCAAAGTGATTTGAAAGATGTTTTGTGAGAAGCAGGTACAGACTTGGATGGTGGAGGGACAGCAGATATGGCAGAAGCAAAAAGAAACAGTGAAGGGTATAGAAGCCATAAGGCAGGGCCCTGGTGCAAATTTGAGTGATTCAAGAGAGCATGAGAAGCAGCCAAGGGTATTTATGTGGTCATGAAGAGGAAAAGTGGAAGAGGTGGCAGAGGGCAGGTGTAGGCTGAACGAGATGGCTAAAGTAGGAAGCATAGTGAGGACAGGCAGAAATCTCCTGTGGGAAGAAGACTGGGGCTTGGGGGAGGAAAAAAATGGTGAAGGAGGATTGGCTTTTAGGTGAGTCAAAGGGGCTGGGTTGGAGAAGTGGGAGCAGGAGGCTCTGTTAGGTGGGGAGTGGGGTCCTGAACAACCTGACATGGAAAAGGAGTTTGACCAAATTACATTCTTTGTTGTGTAATGTCAGTGAAAACCCATGTTTGTGTGTGTATGCTATGCCTTCAAATCCTAGTCTGTGCACAGGAGGTCAAGCTGGGTTGTCTGGACTAGTTTATAGTGGTGAACTTTACATGTCTTCATGGGCAACATGACACTATTCCTGGTTTCTTTGGAAGTTTTAAATTAATACCAAAGGGATAACATGCATGAGTGGTGCTAACAAACAGCAATCCAGCAAAGCATAGTGCTTAACAGATAAGAAATACAAAATTGTGGCTATAATTTTAATGGGACTGTAAAGCATGATAACTCATTTTAATTACATTATATGTTGGGGGAGTGGGGGTTTCTACAGAATTCCTGCCCTGCATTTTGCAAGATGAGTTGTGCTTAAATGAGAAACTGGGTTCTGTTAGCAGGGGGGCAGCTTGTGGCAGAGACAAAAGCAGTCCTTGCAGGTAAAGCCATTTAAGGTCAGAGTAGATTTCTCTACCTGTGCCACTGAGGTCTGTGTGGCACAGACAGACCTACTGCTTCAACTTTCACAGGGGAATACTGGCCGTATGGATTTGTTTTTGGTTTAGTTGCTGGATGTGCAAATCTGAGACCATGGGTTCTGATTTGCAGAGCTGAAACCACGTAACAGTAACTGAAGTCAGTGTCAGCTGTAATTTTATTGCATGAAGTACTGTCTAATGCAAAGGACTCAAGAAGGTCATCTTGTACTTACCTGTTATTCTTCATCTGAATTTAATGGACAACTTTGACCATAATTTCTCTGGATGCCAGGTTCATCTTGCTAGAAGAGAAAGGAAGGAGTAGAATAAAATTCTTGTTTTATAATGAGGATTACTTCGACCCAGGCTACAAAATTTGTTGCTTGGTCTTCAGACAAAGACCTGGCAAGGGTGGAGTACATGAACCCCAAGTCCACATCCAGAATAGCTAAGATGAATCATTTGCTTCCATGCATATGAAATGAGTCCTGTTCATTTAGTGAGGAGAACAAGGCAATGGCCATATGAAGGATGGGTTTGTGGGTAAGGGAAGTCTGTAATGCAATGCATGTGCACCTGGAGTGGGAAACAGGGTTGCAAAGATAGTCTGAGTTTTGGCATTTCCCCTCTGGTGAGGGATTTTCTTTGCAAACCGAACATCATTTTAGGATTTGCTGGTTTAAAGAAAAAATGGAGATAGGTAAACCTTTCTTTTTTAATTTTCACTTTCACGACTAAATCAATTAAAATAGGATTTTTTTACCTCTGGGATGTGTTCCTGATTGGAGAACTTTATGAATTTCTGTTACCCATGCTTTCCTCCAAGAAAAGCAGAGAATATACTGATGTCTGTCTTTTCAATTTCCTTTCTCTCTGCCCTTTTATTGAGTTTTGATATTTGCTTTATTATTTGGCTTCAGATCATTTCACTTTGCTTTATTTTTCACTCTATTTTTCTCCATTAGGGTTTCCTCCCTGGTTTCTCATCTGCACTTTACCTTGCAGTTCATGGTGATTGGAATGCAAGGTCAATACTTTTAGACTAAACCTTTTGGTATCTCATATTCAGTTGGATCCCAAACTAGACAAAACCTGTTTGTTCCATCCCTAGTTATTAGAAGGAGGCCAGAGGACTTTGGGGATATAGTGGGATTCATATCTATGGTCTCTTCATGTGAAGCAAGCAATAATAGCACCATAGAAAGTGGCATTAATTACATTTTCCCTATTTTGACAATACATGACAAGCTCCATGACCATATAACCCATGTGTATATTACTAATTATCTCCAAGAACAATATGGTTTTTAAATAGATATAGAATAATGGCTGAAGTTTGGAAATTGTTCTTTCTGACATTTGAGTAATATCTATGGAATGTTTAAGGCCAAGAATTTTATTTGTCAGGAACTTTCATTTCACAGCATTTCCTGACAGGGATGTACCTACAAATACAGAACACATGTAAGGCTAGGGGTTTGCCATCCCAAGGAAGTTCATTATTAAAGGAATAGCAAAGCAAAGAATGTAAGTATTTAGCCTACAGTATTTTTGTTTCCTCTGCAACTGTTTTAGATTCATCAGGGCAGAGAGCACAGATCTTGTATATACAGTACTTTTATACACAAATGTCAATTATCTCACAAATTCATTGCTAGCTCTCTTCTTTACTACCTAGTACATTTTTTTCAATTTGAAGTGCAGCATTTTTACTGTGATCTTAAAAAAAAAAAAAAAAGAAAAATCAGAAATTTTACTGCCTTTTAGAGTCGTCTGAAAAACTATAGTGAAACTAGAGTTGGTATCAGATGTGCAGCATTATACAGTTATTGGTTCAAAATTTCAAAAATTTGGACTTGAGACACATAGCTTTGATAACCTATAGGGACTATATTATTTCATTTTAGCATATTAGTATTACAAATAGAGAAATTACATGGACTGCTAGATTACAAAGTAAATCTAGATAAAAAATTCAAGCTGTAGAAGAGCATTATTAAGATAACTCTTGGAATTTATAGTTGCAATGTAGAAACAGAGATCAGGTATGAGACAGTAGACATTCTTTCAATTGCCTACATGAGCATTTATTTCTATAGCTGGTGAAGGATGACTTCACCTGGAGGATGAATAGGGCAGCTCAACATGCCTCCTTCCAGTTAAGATTATGCAGTATATAAACTGGAGTTATGGTTATTGAAAACTGAATGTCTGGACATTTGTTTAGGTAAGGAATGATTGGCCTTCCTCTGTTCTTATTTGCTCTGAGATCATGACTCAGACCCAAGCATAAAGCGTACTTTAGCTATTTTTTAAAGCATGATTTCCTCAGAAAATTGGTCATGTCAAAAATACCTGGCAGGCTTTCTTTCATTGGTAACCTTTTTACCCATTATCTGAATTTGTGCAATTATGATGGAGAGGTAAGGGTCTCAAAAATACTGCATTTCTATGATATACTGCATACACTGCAGCTGTGTGGGGTACTCTGTTGTGTGCCTGTCAAATAGTACATGTCTATATTTTTCTATAATACTGTGGAAAATTGCTGGCTGGGTGGAGAAGGAAGACCTGATTGGTATTGTGTTCAAGGAAAAGCTGCAGCGTGAGCTCAACTCTTCATGCACATCAGAGAGTTCACGTGTGGGTAACGCCTCATAAAAGTCATACCCCAGGGACAAGCTTGGGTTGGAGCTCGCAGCTCCTGTAATTCACTAGAGGAGAAAATTCAGACTGTGGATGAGATCGCATGAATTCTGATGGAAACGTTTTGAAATTGAATATATACTGCAGCCTAAGTATGATTCAGTTTTCCAAGTCAGTAGTCAATCCCAAATAAATAATAATAAAAGAAAAAGCTGCTTTGGAAACCAAGTAAAAATAGTTGCCTTGCTTACTGAACTATTTTTCAACTCCAAAAAGTATATCCACTTTAAAGGTTCTTCCTCTGGGACCTGGCAGGAAAAGGAGGAGAGTTCTGTACATCCCCTTGGGAAGCTCAGGATCCTCTGTTTGTTTTACTATAAGGGCATGAGGGATGAGCAGAAACTTCAACAATTCTCTCCACAACTCTAAAAAAAGCTTAAACCATATAGATGAGGGAATTTTGGAGAGGTTACAATTTAGGGGGAAACTAAGTATAATTTTTGAAGGTTAATTTTTCCTTAAATTGTGTCTTTCTGAAATCTGTCAGAGGTTTTGAAGTTTAGATTAAATTAAGGGAATTAATAGATGGCACAGACTGTAGGTATTTAAATGTTCCTCATTGGATTCTTGCTCCGTAAAGCAACTTATCAATATCCCTTTCACATCTTTAGGATGTAGGTATATATTTCATTCAGAGTATATAACTTTTCACATTTATACAAAATTTGTAACAGTGTAAGAATGTCATCTAAGTGACATGACTTAATAGGAACCATAGTATTTCAGTATTAGAGATTTGAATAGGTGTCAGTCAAACAGTACCATGCAAATCTGGACTGATTTAGCAAAACTTGAATGAGAAGGCTCAGAAATATCAGTCCTACTGCCAAAATTCCCTCAAGCCTGGCTGTTTCTGTGAAACAGGGTTTTTTTCTTTCCAGAATTGACTCTATTAATATAGGATATATAATTTTTGAATGTACTCTTCTATCAAAACAAGAGCTAGTGTTTTGAATTGAAAGCATAACTTTCAGATTTATCAATTTATTTAATGTTGCGGATGTTCTAGTAGGTTAAAAAGTTACTTGGGAGTTCTGTTTTACTTTATTTATATGATGTCAAGACAGGGCTTGTTCTACAATTGAGAGGCTTTTGACTGAAAGTAGAAAGAGCATCACTGAAATATGATAAAAAGAAATAGCAATGCTCATGTATTTAACATGTACTTGATAAGCTTGTGCATCTTTTCTTTTTTGGTGGATGGACTGTAATATCCTTCTAGGCTGAAATTCAACTCCTATCTCTATCTGTTGTTATTCTTGTCTCCTAATTAAGTGATGGATTGAACTTTCTTTAATTTTCAGGTTACCTCACATCGTCCTCTGTGATGGGATTTTCAAAGCTAGACACGGTGCTCCATCACTGAGTGCAGTGGAAGGATTATGTTACAATTATTGTGGATAAATGTTTATAAATCCTAGTGCAAGTACAGTTTTTTTGCACAATGGCATGGTAATGTTTTAAGCTTCTGATTAACTCCTAGAGCCATTTTTGCTGTTAATCATCTTTTAACTTTAGGCATTGAGGGTCTCCCCCTGACCCAGAAAGACAATCATTCTAGCTGATCTTAATTCCTAAATCCTTTCTAGTGCTGGAAGTGTAGACACAACATCAGCTCTTTCCAAATCTTTTGGTATTTCACCCATCCTGAGTGAATTCAGGTAAATATTAAGAACACAGGAATTTTCATCTCTTAGTTCTTGTAGTGCCCTAGAATGAGATTCATAAGATCCCAGCACACTGTCTGGTTTCATTCCTTTTCTTTATAGATTTTCTTGCTGGTATTAATTATGGAAGACACATGGTCACAGCTGACCCTCTTCTTGAAGTCTGATACGAGAAAGGCATTCAAAAATTCTGCTTTCCCCATACCATTTGTTAAAAACTGTCTTTTCCCATTGAGTAATGGATCCATCTTTTCTTTGCCCTTCCTCTGGCTACTAAGGCAATAAGTAGTCACCCAGAGCCTGCTGTTCATTTTAAGGAAAGGGAAAACATGCAGGGCCCAGTCATGAGCCAGTTATGCTGCTTTAAAAAAAACAAAAAAAGGCAAAGCTGCAAATACATGAAAAATCAGAACATCTGGAATGCACAGCTAGCTGGCTGGACATATCCAGGGTATTAGTATCCAGACATTTAAGAACAGCAAAGTGGTACTATTACTGGGAAATAAGTTTTATGATGGTAGTCTCCTGCTGACATAGGTTGAGGTTGTTTCCTGGCCTAGATAAAATTTATCTTCAGCCTCATGGTTTGAGTATGTGAACATGCTAAGGCCCTTGCTGCAGCTTCACCATGTGAGTAACTTCCTGAGCAGTGGAAACTTTGGAGACATCTCCTCAGCCTTCTGTCTTCCAAAATGCAGATTCACCTGTGGCATCTAGATGTGACATAGATAGACTTCATTAGTTGTTTGAAATTAAATTTTCTAAGCACCTCTTGTTAGAAGATATGGGAAAAGAGGTTTAGGCAGAGAAGGTGTAAGTGCAGCCCTGCTGTGTGAGGTGCAGGCACTGCTTGGCTAACATGCAAGCTTCAGAGACAGCTGTGCTGCATGGCTGCATCCTGGCTACCACCTGGAAGGTGCATTGCCTCCTTTTGAGGCTGCAGATTTATCCTCTGGCAATGATGTTCTGCCTGTCTGAAGATGATCCCTCTCTCCCCATACCCCTGTGATTGCCAGAGACAGGTGATTGTGACCTCTTTCCCTCTCAAATATCAATTTCTTTAGGGCAGAGCATAAATACTAAGCACATCACTAGTGAGGTGATCAAATAGCATCTAAAGGGGTTAAAATTCATCCAGCAAAGACCAAAGTCCAGCTTCCCTTAAACACGTTTTATGCTGACCTATAAGTTACTATTTTGTGGTGCAGATTTCTCAATGAAGCTTTGAGTGCATGATAAATGACCTCATTCACATGCTGGACATTCCAGGCAAAGTTAAAATCATGCACTCAGTTCATGCATTAGCCATGTAAACTCACATGTTGCACTTGGCCATTTTCCAGCCTGCACATTTCACTGTGCAGTTTGCTTTCCTACTGATCCTGTGCACACTGTTTGTTATTATCTGAGGCTCACCCATCACCTTTTTGTGTTTCCTATTGTTATATAGTGTGTGCACTTCTTTGTGCTGAATCACCTCTCATATCACCCTTGGAATGCAGTTCAGGTAATTACGTTTCCTATTCTTCATGCTTGAATAACTGAAGTGTCACTTCAAATGCCATCTTGACCTCATGGAACTAACTGACCTCTTTCTTTGCAGGACTCTGTAGCTCAGGGTTGTGTTCTGCAATGGTTTGCATGCTCCATGGCTGGGCAAGAGTCTTGGAGTGGGGCAAAACTGCAGCTTTTGGGTAAATCAGACTACTAACATGAAAAGCTATCTCTACATAACCTCAGAAGCCATTCAGGATCAAGCAAATTATTTAAATTGTACTGCCTTTAGTGATGGTTAAAATAGGTTCTGGCACCAGAACATCTTTTGTAACGCTTGTGTGAGCGTGTCTGTACCTCTACACAAGTCATCCATCTGCAGCTCCCAGGGAAGTTTCTGGGAGACACAGTGGTGGTAGTTATTGCTGAGTAAGTATCAGACTGGAATTAGCTGCTCAGGAGATAGTTTTAAGTAGGAAAAAAGTGTAACTAGAACTTACTTGCTGATGACAGCTTTGGTTTATAGTATGTTGTTTCATATGTTTTTTTTTAATATCATCAAGCTGATGTGTATCACTGCATGTAAAGTAAATAGAGATGCAAACAATACTTGTGCCAAGTAATCTAATCCTGTATTTTAGAGGAGGTAGGAGGCTTATAAACCATACAGTATTTCTCCATGGAAGATACTCTTGTCAGATGCCACTATGTCCTAATATAATTAGAAGCATAGCAAGGAGAAGCTTAACTTAGATAATATTTTGTTTGTTTGTTTTCCACATTCTTACAAACTAGTCTTTGCTAGAAAATTGGAGTTCTAGAGACTCATTGTAATTAACCCACTGCAATGCTTGTCTTCACAACTGGTGAAATTAGGGACTAGTGATACATAGCATCAGGGCAGCTGCTGCTTGTTAGCTGGATGGTTTGTAGCAGGCAAAACAATTCCTTCCTGCTTGACTGGCAGGTTATTTTAACAGAGTGTAAATTAAAGATTTCAGTGATGTTCCTAGTTGCATGAAATCCCCTTGGGTGCCTTACTGACATGACCTCCTTGAACATTAATGCTTCTGTTGTTGCTTTTCCTGGGGATGCTAGGAGTTGCTGTCTCATTTGGGATGCCATGGAGCTACTCCCTGAAATCATCTAGGAGCTTCATTTAGCAATATCCTCCTGTTTCAAGCACTGAATACCAGTGGCAATAGCCTTGATCTCTCCTTTTACTCATGTGCTAAATCTAAACTATGCATCCAGAGATAAAAATGGTGGCCTGCAGTCATCTTCTGTATTTAGTAATTCCTGTTCAGCCTTGAATGAAAACTGTAATTTTTCAAGTCAAAAATGGACTGCCTCTTAATTTCTTTTTTAGTCAGCTAATCACTGAAAATGCAGAAAATCATGTTTTGTCAAAAGAAGGAAATTTCCACCAGTGCAAAGCCAAAAGCTTTAGGAGAAAAATGTGTGAGGCTCCAGGCTGCTTCTCTGGTGCATGGTACAAAACATTGCTCCATCACAGCTGACCCATAAAGATCCACAGAGGTGAACTACAGTAGCAGTTTAATAATGATAGTAGTAACACAGGAGTTAAATTTTAAATGACAAGTTACAATTTTTCTTTAGTCTCTTTTCTGTCCATAAGCACAAGCCTCACTGCAGATGACAGGATAGAGATTCTTCCAAGCGCTCTGTGAAAATATTGGTAGAAAATAGCAGGTTCAGCCTTAATTTTCACTCTTCATCACAGCATGTTCAAGCTCACAGTCCTAACACCAGTTGGTTTTTATCTTCCTTTAAAAGTTCTGTAATGCTTATCAGCACATTGACTCAAGCCACATTCCTGACAGTTGGAGCTGTTCTGTGCTGCTCAATGGCATGCAACAGCTCATATCTTTATATCCTATAGAACATGTATCTATTTATTTCATATAATAATTCTGATAAAATGTCATCTCTCAAGCAGAAGTCTTGTCATGTTACGTGTTTGAAAGCCAAATCCAATATTTACTGACCATTTTAAAATGATGCTGATAGGATGTGTGGTCGATGAGCTCAGGCATTCAGTAGTTTGTCAGACACTGTTCTGGAGAGATATGAGAGGAAGTTTAACCAAGTGTCCTTATCTCTCCAGGAGACACATTGTATTCTGTAGCAGTAAGGAAATGCAGCCAGCTGATGCTACTAGATATTCTTGCATCATTAAAAAAGCTAACATGTGAGATTGAAATCCTGTAGATTGTGACAGGACTATTTCTAGAGAAAGATTCTTAACCCTCTAAAAAGATTTTAGCTAAATTTGTTTATGATTTTAATCTGTATGTTTGCTTAAAGGACACTAAGAGCACATATAAGTCCACTTACAATTTGAATCATTTTCTATGCATATGTTTGCTGTAGCTGCCATGGAGACATGGGATGAAGTGGCCACTGCCTGATCTGTGGGCAATGTCAGTGTGGAATGGCAATCTACTCATTGCCAGGACTGAGGATCTGTGATCAAAAGATTTGTTTAAAAAATATGAGCTTTGGTATGTGGAAATATAGACACAACCTGTGTCTATGGAGGGAACAGTCAGGACTCCCTTCCCTCAGCCATGCCATGGGGTGCCTTTTGGGGCAGGGGTCGCTTGGTGGATTAAAGGTGCTGTAAAGGAAGGGGATGAGGTGTGTGTAAGGAGCTTCTGAATTCTGAACAAGTCAGAATTGGTGGCAAAATCATCATGGTGTCTTCTTTTCACCATGATGATATATGGTTAAAATAGTTGAAGCTGTTGTAAAGGGTTCTGAATTTTTTAGTGAAAGGTGATATACATGCAGACAACATTGTTGATATTTTCAATGGAAAAACTGAATAAACATCTGATAGCACTTGTGTTGAGGATGATAAAGATACTGTATAAGATCTCTTTTAAATCACCATAAAATTACTTGTACAGAAATTGATATAAGTACCTTTTTAGTCTTCAGTGATTTTCAAAAGAATATATTCAGTAACTTCAAAACAAGTTCCAAGTACTTTAGCTTTAATTTTCTGATTAGATGTTTCCAAGGATTGAAAGAAGTATGTTTGAGCTCTGACCTTTTTGTAGTTCACTGCAACAGGACTTATACAGACTTGAGGTAAAGAAAGCACTCTTACCACTTGTTATGTTATGTGATCTTTGCACAGACAACCCTTGTAAAATCAGCAGTGTGTTTAAACCCCTTGGTAGCTACACAAGATACTTATACGCTTTTTCAGAAGGCAAGTGCTGTGAAACTGTCAGAGCTCTTCTGAATTTCCAAAAAAGCAAAAATCCCCAAAAGAAAATAGTGTGTTTGGATGATGCAATCAATATGAATTGCACCCTATCTGCATTGGTACTAAACATTGTCATAAATATTTTTAATTATCACATGATTTTGCTAAACCAAAGTGATGTATATCCAGCAGTTCTACTGAGTAGTCATAGTCAATATTCATAAATATGTGGATTTCAGCTTTTTGTGTGTCTTGATATGTGAGACAACCAGCTGTGAGGAGGGAAGGAGGAGTGACTTGCACAGCAGATTTAACTGGTTATTCATCTATTCACTCAGTATGCAGGCTACAGAGTTCTTAGGCTTTGTTTGGTAACAAACAAGATTTATGGTTTCTCCTAGCCTTAAGAAAATTCTTGTACAGTAGGAGTAATGCAATTCCTTATTTATCTGTCTGGTTTTGCTCTCACCTTCATCTATCTATAACAGCTGGGGCACCCTTCATCTGTCATTATCAGGCAGCCTGAGCACCCTGTTGATGTGTGTAATAAGCCTTGGTGCAGCCCTCTGGACAGGTTAGGAGCTGGAGAGCACATTTCTTCAGCCAGGTGCCTTCTGAGGGCTGCACACTCCCATTTCAACAGCCAGGGGATGCAAGGTCGTGTCTCTGTCTGTGTCCAGTGGGCAGCTGAGAGTTGTATTTGCAGCCTGTCCAGCTTGCCACAGCCTTGTGTGAGGAACTGATGAGCTGCAAGGCTGAGCTACAATGAGGACACTGATGCTTTATTGGATGTGGCTGCTGAGCAGGTGGGTACGTAATGATAGTAAATAACATTGACCAGCAACATATCAGCATGCTCAAAGTGTCACAGTAATATAACACACTCTGGCTTCATGGGTATTTACTGTCTCTAACATCAGGTTTGAAATTTGTAGCTAGGTTAATCTAATAGTATGGTTGTATATTATGAAAGACTTAATATAGTAATGCAAGCATTACCTTTGAAAGGTTCTGTTATTTCTTCCATCTTCCTTCCAATACAGTTGACTGCAAAGAAAGCATTTTAAACTGTTTCTGCAGTTTATAAAGTAATGTGTCCACTTATTAAATCCAGACGTGCCATTTGTTAAAGGAATTGCATCCTGTGAGACATCCTGGAGAATGTTCCTTTCATCTTTCAAAAATGGCTTCAGCTGAATAAAATGGGTATTCAGTCTCCCTGAGTTCACTTTAGTGAGTGTTGTAATTCTGACTTTAAAATAAATTGATATTTAGAAGGTGCATGTTCCTCCCTGCTATGCTGAAATTCTGGTATTTTCAGTATAGTACAAGATGCCTCTTAAATGTTGTATGTGGACAATTGAGCATAATGCATCTAAAGACAACTCATCTGGTTTCATGAAAATCTTCTCATAAATTATTGGGGAAATGAGATAGGAGAAAGTTTTGGGATCATACAGCTATTTCCATCTGGTGAAGTCTAGATTGCATTGAAGGGGTAGTTGGAGATCTGGGTTACTTTATGACAGTACTGATAGATTACTGTAATTGGACTCAGAGACACTAAAATGAGAAAGAGAAGTAAAGAGGTTAAGAATTTTGGGCTGGGCTGTGAATCTGTCTGATGGCATTGTTAATGCATTAAAATAGTATGTACTGTATATTAATAGACCACTGCTTGAAAATTATTCAGTGTTGTTCTCTCCTGTTGTCAGCATTTTAGGTGCATTAAATTACGAAAGGAAATTTAAAAAGCCTTGTGAGCACAGGCATCCAAGTGAGTTCTTGCATGTCAGATGGATGTCTAATAAAAATTAAAGCACAAGCTGAGTTTAGATTGTGATCATTATTGATTACTTGGGGACACCAAAGGGGATCTAGAGAATAAAGAGTTTGCTGCTTGTAAGGGCATGAGATACCTGACAGAAGAGGAATGGGAAAAGTTCTTACAAATACTTATTTGAGTGAAGAATGACTGTGATGCTCCTGTTGGAGTGGGTCAACAAGGACCATAAAATGATGGAGAATGACCCAGGTGAGAGCTGAGAAGATCTCCGATAGACCTGTTCAGTAGATCATCCCTAGAGAAGATTTTAAAGCAAGAAAGTTTTAGGCAGTTTCATTATTATATGTCAGTAACAAAATAAGGTCATTGTCAGTGGGTGGACAATATGAAGCTTCCTCATTTTGTGGGATTGATGGCAATAGTTTTAAACGGATGAAATGGGACACAGGAGAAAGTGCAAGAGAGACCCATGTGACCCCTGTACAAGCCTTGGGGGCACAGAGAAATTAAAACTCGACAAATGAGACTACAACAGTGGAAAAATGAACAATATTATGAAATGATAGCCAGCAAGGAAAAAGCTAGTTCCATTGTTGGTAAAAATTTTGACATGAAGATTTAGTTATGGAAGGATTCTCGTCTCATCTGGCTGAGAGTTTGGGTGAGGTCAGTGTGAATGGTGGAAGTGGTGTTGCATCAATGTAAGGATCCAGGCAGGTGCATGGAAGCTGTCTATGCCAAAGGGAAAACAGGCATTATCCAAAAAAGAGCAATGTCCAGGAAGGCTTGTATTGGCAAGTGGAATCAGTTGGGTGTCTGCTCACTTTAAGGGCATAAAGCTTTGAGAAAGGGAACATGGGATGAAAATAGAACCTCCATAAATACAGAAAAAGAAAAAAAGCAAGAAAAACTAAGGGAAAAGCTTTACTGAGATAGTGTCACAGTAATCCAAAGGTGGAAAGGAATAAGGACAGGGAGAGAATGACTCAGAAAACAACATAGGTCTGTTAAGTTTCCAGTGGAGAAATATTTGAGAAGTTGCAGGCAGCAGTTAATTAATCTGGATAAAAAGGGCAGGGACTAATATATAAGGCAGACATGAATGTCATCCTTAGCCCAAGGTTCAAAAAACCTGTTGGAAATAATAAAAATATATAATTGAGATACATTGTAAAACAGTTCCCCATATTTCATTGTATAAATAATCATCCTAAAAGTAGTATTAAGCATAAGCAAGGAGTCTGAAAGTAATGGAAGGAGGACTGGCCTTCATGGCACAGAGAACTGTGCCATGAAAATCAGAAAATGGGAAAATGAATTGTAAATGTCTAAGAATCTACTTAACAAAGATGTAGCTATTTTTCTAAAAATAAAAATTGAAAAATGTAAAGGAGCATGGAAATGCAGCAGTGGAAAAAAATTAGAATTTTGACATTAGTGGTGATATAGATGGAACTGTTTTAGATGTAATAGGTAGCACTCCTCATATTTTAATGATTCTATCAAACCCGGGACAAATGCAGGGCATCTAATAGGAATGATTATGCAGAAATGGAAATTCTTACCTCCAGAGGGAAGCAAAACTTAAATTATGTAATTGTTTCAATCAGAAGAGACCATATAATCCACATCCAGGAACTTGCATCACACCTCAATTCCAAAAGCAAGTTCTTTTAATAAATATACCACATCAGTTGGTATTAGCTGGGGAAATAAATGAAAAATAGTACTTAAGTTGGAAAAAAATTACTCCGTTAAAGAGCATTACTGTAATCTCAATAGTATGTAAAATCTTCTACAAAAAAAAGGGTTTTAAGGAAAGAATAAGCAAATGACACAGAATATGATAACTGAGTCAAAATACGATGTAGGATCTCCACAAGGAGGTCATGCCTGACTAAGCTGATACCTGTAGTTGAAAAAATAGCTGAGCTAACTCTCTAAACAAAAGAAGTAATGATGTATCCACATGGGCTTCAGTAAAATACTGTATTTATCATCTGCTGTGTAGCGATTTGTTAACATAGGAATTATGAATGAGTTGTAGGAGGAAAAAGAGAATGAAAAAATTAACTAAAAGGCAAATTGGAGCTGGAGGATGGGTTGGAGGTCACCAAAGGATTTCCCAAGGACTGACTATGGGATCAGTCTTAGGAAATTTTTCCTTTACTGATTGTCCCATGAAGGCAACAATACTGGAAAAAAAGTCTAGATGACACAAGTTACCAGAAGGATTATGCGGAAGGCTGGAGTTTCATTTAGAAGAAATGGGATGAGCATATGAGTTGGAAAACAGCACAAGAGGTATGAGAGAGACTGCTGTCAGAAGTGGAGGGTCGTGCACTTGGGAGCTTGTATCAGGGAGAGGCCGGACAGGCATGGAAGTGCTAATCACGAGATAACTGAGGCATCAAAATGAGACTTTTGTGGAAAGTTTTGTGGGCAGATTTGATCCTAGCATGGATCATCTGACTTCTGGCAGTATAAAGAAGTATGTGTCCCATGCAAGGAAGCCTTAGTGCTGCTTGGTATAAGGTATGTGTAAAGTATAACACACAAAAATCTCTGCCAGTGTGATCATGTATACTTAAGAAAAGTAAATTCAAACTGTTTTTGGAGCCTAGGCAGGTTTCTAAAATGCCTTGGGGAAGGGAGAGATGATTTTATGAGGGGAGATTAAAATCCTTGATTTGTCTGACTCTGTAAAAAAGAAAATTGAGAAGAAATACAGTCACTGTCTCGCACATAGGAGGATTTGTACATAAAAGATAGTTCTAGCACAAAAAGAAATAATTACACACTGATCTTGAGAATCTGTGGGGTGGAAATTTAGGCAGCTTTCAAATATGAAGCACAGTGGCACAAGACACCTGACTAATTTTTAGATGAAAACGTGTTGATTCACAAAAAAAGTATATAATGTAGTGCCTACAGGGAAGGGGTTTGTAATAAAATGGATTTCTCTTCCTAATGAAAGGAGACACTGGAATGATGGGAAGACTGTTTAAAATCATACTGGTAAACGTAGCATGGTGAAATACTTGTAAATTATGAAACTTGTGTTTTTGATACAGAAGGGAGGAAACCCCCATATAATATGTTATCTCTAAAAACTACACACCACAATAGTTTTTTAAAAAGAATTTTGCTTGTCTGGGGAGACTTAAACTAATTTGGCCCCTTTTTACTGTGTGGATAGCTTTGTTAAATGAAAACTTACCTATGTTTCTAAACATCTTTTATTTTAAACATTTTTTTCTACTTTATTTTAGTAAAAGTGATTTTTACACTGTACATCTGAAAAGAAAAGGAAAGCCATACTGCAGCTGGCATTTTGCTAAGTTTTTCACATAAAACCTTGATATATGCCAAGTGTGACTGTATTTTGCTGTATATTTATAAGAGTAATTCTTTTTGATGTTACCTTCCTGCAGTAAAACATAATTTCTTGCAACTTATGGGAAGCATAAACTTTATTACTCTCATATTTAGCATAGAGAAGAAAATCTCACAGCAAAAGAGTAGTTAGTGTCTTGTATTAATATTTCTATGATTAGTATGAGAAGTTGAGCTGATTATTTTTATAGCCTGATTTAAAAGTAGAATTGTAAAAATGGGCTTAGTGCAGTGCTGTGTAATGTAATCCTCCTCATGGCAGCAAAGAAGGAGGAAAGGTTTCTGCTGGAAATGGCGTTTGGTGTAGCTCAGTAATGCAGATTTTCCTACAACAGCACAGAAAGATATTGGCAGCCTCAGGCTATGTTTCCTATAATGTCACTTTAGTTATTCCAGTTTTTTTGGGCTTCCTTTTTCAGCTTGAAGGAATTAAGTCCTATTGAGATGGAAAAGATCCATATCTGAAATAGCGTAAATTGTTTGTTGATTTTGTGAAATGTGTAAGTCATAATGTGAGCAAAAACAAATCTCTAACTTTGATGGCATGCTGTGAACTTTCTCCCTCCGCCAAAATGTTTGTCCTTGGAGGTGATACATGGTGGAAGCTTTCTAAGGGCAAGGATAACAATACTGTGATGTGTTCCTGGAACTAGAGCATTGGGTTAAGTGTTTTGCTTGTTTGTTATTTTTTCCAATTCGTTTCAAGTAAATGATGATCATTTACAGAGACTTGGAGACCTTGGTGAATAAATGAATCCCAGGAAAATATTAGGCAGTTGCCTGCTGCCTTGTTTAGAAGAGACAGTGTTTTCAGAGAGGCAGGAGATTCCTGCTGGAGGGTGGCATTTGTGACAGCTGCCACAGGGCAGAAGCGAGCCATGAGCTCTGCTGGGCTGCTGTTATCCTGCTATTTCCTCTGCAAATGGGTAGTCCAGCTTCACACATAGTGCCTTTTGGAATTTTGGCTCCCTCAGTGCAATTGCATTGCTTCCAGCTCAGTTGTGATGGTGTGGCTAAGATGGGAATCTGATGTAGGGTCCTGGAGGGGGAGGATGCCCCCGTGCCTGCCAGCTTGGCCTCTGCCCATGAGCAGTGACATCCCTGCTGAGCTGGGTAGCGCCAGGCAGGGGAGGAGTGACCTGTGCAAGGCAAGAGCTGGAGCCCTGCAGAGATGCAGAGCTGGATCTGGCGCTATCCTTGATTTGCATTGTTCTCAGCCTCTCTGCTAGCTCAGCAGTGGGTGTGAGCACAGGGAGGGATTTCTGCCAGGCAATGATGAGTCACAGTGGGACCCACAGGTGGGAGACTGCCTATTTCAGGAATTACAAAGGATACACTGGTTGAGGAATGTAGGTGGAATAGGGATGGGTCCAATATGAAGAGAGCCTACTTGCAAGTTTGTGATTTCTCAGTGAATCTTCTCCCTCAATATTTTTGTTTTGAATGTTCAGAACAACTCTTCATTTTATAACTAAACATGTTGGTGTTTTTTGTGTTATTTCCTGCTGAGACATAACTAGGGCATGTGGAGGATCTTGGAGATCTAAGATAACTATCATCTGAGATTTCTATCCTCAATTTGCAGACCATGCTGTGTAACAAAATCTGAATATTCATTTTGAACTTTTGGGGTTTGCTTATCCAAACTGTTTGAAATTCACCAATCATTATCAAAGCTAAAATCTTCTTCTCTTTTCTTCAGTTACTGAGAGAGATTGCAAATTCTTACTTGGGAGAGTAGTCAGTATGGGGAGATGGACCACATAGCTCCAACTTAGAAAGTGGGACAGTCCAAGTTTAATGTTATATTTTCTTTTTTAAAATCCCCCTAAAGCAATGGAGAAAGGACATCTAAAAACTTACATTTCCTTTTTGAAATTTATAAATAGAGGCGATTCTCCCTCAGCAAGCTGTAATAGCCAGCTTTGCTATTTGCTTGTTTATTTGAGCAATGATGAAATTATGTAACTTTTCTTTAGGTAATACATTCATCAACATAAGCAAAGTCAGTTCATGTCTTTTATATCTGGATATACAATTTTCCCACTTTGCCTTCCTCCTATATATGAATTACATAGTTTTAGCCCCTGAACAACTGAGCTTCAAGAGTAGAATGTGGTGTCAGCAGTGTCCAGCTCATCATCCCCCATGAAAATAGATTTCTATTATGCAGTTTGTGGTTGCAAGTGTGACACAGACTCAAAGTTTGTTTTGTATTCAAGATAGAATAGAAATAGAAATGTTATTTCTATTCATTGTTGTCATGTTTTTCTTTCCCATATCTTGATTTTGTCTTACTCTCTTACCTTTCCTTTATCCTCCCCCAGCTTTTTCACCTCTTATTCTCCCCGTTGTAACAAGCTTTTATTTCCCTTTGCTGCCTCACTGTGTCTGGCTTTAGTTTATGCTGTTTCTTGTGTTCTCTCTGCATATTTTTCTTTCTACTAATTTTGTAAAATGGACCACTGTCTATGTTTGGATGAAGTGAGAGTGAATGAACGTGATCTTGAGGATGAAAATTTAAAGCAACTTTGATGGCTGAGTCCATGGCTGTAGAAATAACGCAGTCAGGTTGAGTGCTATGAAGGCCAGAAGACCACATCTTTCTTAAAACAAAGGGTGGGAAATTCGCCATTTTTCCCCCTGTCATTGTGTAATATAAAGTTCGTTGCTCTTCAAAGTGATCCAAGTAGCTGAATGGATTTTGTTCATGCCCCTGGACTGGGCAATCAGGAAGAAGAGGAATCCATGTGTGACACAGGAGGCCGATGGCAGGGGAGAAGCCTTTGACAAATTTACAGGGGAAGGGATTTATCTGACTCCTCAAGGGGAAAATTACTGATTCTTACGCTCACAGGATGCTTCTATGGGATAGTGTGAAATGAGCACCTTCAGGACTCGGAGCCTCTTTGGAAGAGTTTCCATTGCACTGCACCATGAAATCAAAGGTAGACAAGGAGAGATTTTTCCCCCTGCTTTGTTTAACTGCATTTGAAGGACAAGTCTCTGCATGTAACTTCAACTCCATGCAAAACATGCTTTTAAAAATGAGTCAAAATGAGTGGTAGAAACTTCCTTTATTTTCAAATGGCCAGGCTGGTATTGCAAAAGTGAGATAATGGAAAAAACCTCCCTAAACACATCACAATGCCTGCAGAAGGCTTTTTTTTTTGTTTTCTTTCTTTATTTTTTTTTAAGAGAAATTGCTTTGTTTATTTTCTGAGATTTCAGCTGCATCAATATGACAGACCATGTTACTCTGGTGATTAGAATTATTCCTGCATTGGGGTGTGTGCAGTTTTCCTTTTGCATGGAAGAGGAATGTTCCTGCCAGAGCAGGCAGAGCCCCTCCTGTCTGCAAAGCGGAACATGTTGTCTACAGAAGCAGAAACATATTTGTGATGAGAGGGAAAAAATATTAATCCTTTCAAGAATTAATTTTCCAGACTATGCTTTTGCAAGGTACTGAGTGTGTAAACTGAAGCTGCTTATCTTAGATAAGGATAGAGGGGAAGGACAGATGTCTGTGGACAGAAAAGGAGAGAAACAGCTAAGCACAGACTCTAGATGCACTACAGGTGGCTTTATGTGTTTCTATAAACTGAAATGTGATTGGAAAAATAACAAATTTCTGAATGTGAAAAATGAGAAGGTAGAAAATGATCCTGTGGCATTGAGGATGAGCATTGCTGGGACTGGGGATGGCCTGGTGAGGCAGTGAGCGCATCCCTCCCTTGCTGGGTGTGCATCCCTCCCTCCTGCTCTGGGTACCTGCAAACGAACACCCCGAGCAAGTCAGTTCCTCACCCCTGGAATCTGTGCCTCAGTAGGGAGCCTGGAGCAGGAAATCCTTCAGCACACATAGATTCAGAGCTCCTTTCCTTTTCCTTCAGATGTTCTTACACTGCTGTGACATGTGTGAATGAAGTGGCCAGAAGTGTCCCTGGGAGTACAAGGGATCTGTTCAAAGGCTCAGGGTGATTCTGCTGCCTTAAATTTTATCCATTAGAAAGACATGTATTCTTAATAAAATTTTGGGGTTTTTTTAAGCTAGGATTGGATATGATGAGAAATGTAGAAGAATGAAAAAGTTCAAAGGATTTCACTAATCCCCTAAGGAAAAGAAATCTCACAGAATAACTCTGAAGTTTATTTGTTTGTTAACTGGAAACTCTGGATTATTTTAACAAGAAAATTATGACTAAGAACTTTTTCTTTGGACTTTACTGTAAATAAAATGTGAAATACTTTCCCTATACAGGAAAGAATTATTTTACTGGTTCACAGTTTATCTGTGTTTTTATATTGAAACTTATTTTCACCTTTCTCATGATGAAAATGGATAAATTACTTCAATCTGTCTATATATATGTATTCTGGGGATTCTAAAGTAACTTTTGTGGTATGGGCTGTAAGCAGGTATCTGAACCAAAATATTTTATCCTGTAGTTCTCTTCTACCCATTCATGAGTAATTTATTTCCCCAATTTTTTTAAGTAGGTGATTAGAATAATAGGCACATACTGGTAGTTTTGCAATTATTTTTACTTACACTAAAAATTCCCTTTAAAAAGAGAATATGTTTAATGTGTCATTGAATGAGAGTATAACTCTCAAGATAATGGTCTTTTACTTGCAGCTGTATCCTTCAAATACAAAGGCAACATGAAAAATTAGAGTAATAAAAGAGTAGATACTTTGCTTTAGTGAGAGACTGTGAGCTGGCCTGGTGAACATAAAGAAAAAATTGCCTTACTAAAACTATTTAACTTTAGGATGGTGTGTTAGCAGGCATCAGACTGATCTAAAATAAGAGATGATTGGGGAAGGATTTTTTTTTAAATTGCTTTGTTATTAATTTATTCAGTATGACTGTGAACCCATAAAGATATAGTTTGAAGTAAGCAGCCTTTGACATTGATATAAAAAAAGTCTCATATCTTTTTCCAGCTTTGGATTCTCTTGGTGTTCCAGATCCTGGAATCCTAAATGTAAATTTAAACCTCTGATTCCAGGAAAAGAAAAAATAATCTCAGCATTAGACTTACAAAATGAAAATGGTGGAAATATTACCTGCCTGTAACTGAAGTGCTCAAAATCCAAAAAGCAGATGAAGAGTCCACAATTTATTTTGGATTTTAGTGGGAATGAGAATGCAGGGCTGTGCTAAACCCAAGGACATCTTAGCTCTTTAGGTTCAAAATACCATAGAAGTTCTACTCTGTCTCCTTCTCACATCTTCCAAGCAGGATATAGATTTTAAGTAAAAGCTCTGTGAAAACTGAAAGAAGAAATAGGTGTTCTGAGCAGCTTTATTCCTGATCTTTGAATCCATACAAAGAAGCCAGCTATTTGTCATTTCATTTCTCATTGAGCAGCTTCACACCAGATCTAAATGTGAGAAAAACCACAGCCTTTCTAAGAGAAAGTCTCAGTTGTGGCTGGGAGGGTCTAGGAGAGGAGAAGGACTCATTCTGTTAACCTAATTTGCCTTCATAACTTCTCTTTGAGTTCTCATCAGCTTTGCTCCCACCTTTCTTCTGACACCTGGGGAGGAAGGAGATGCCATTCCCTTCTCAAGTCATTGTGAGATTCTCCTGGGTCCCTGTCAGGTGTGACACAGTAAAGGTGGGAGGGCCTGCAGTGCAGTGGGGCTGTGCTCTGCAGTGATAGAGACAGTTTCAACCCGACCCCAGGGAGTCTCCTGAGCCCAGCTGAGCCCTTTCCTTCAGTGAGGCAGCACAAGCACCACTCCTCACAATGGGGATTTGTAAACTATGGGGGGGGGGTTTGCCCAAGTGGCATTTTCTTCATACAATATGAACAATTATTTAGTTTAAGTGCTCCCAAATTTAGACACAATCACTTGTAGGTGAAAAGAAAGGATATGGAGTGAAGATTTCTGTCAGAAGGAGCTTTTAAGAGTGAAATTTGGCTTCTTGCTATGCTTGGTGAGACCAATGACCATAGCCAACAATATTTGGTGATGCTCAGGTGAGAAAGAACAAGATAATTTCTCACCTCTTTTCCCCTGGCCACCTCCTGGCACTGTGCTGGTCAGATGGGGCAGGAGCTGTCCCTGTCCCTTGCCAGGACCCAGACCCCCAGGGCAGAGTGGGTGCTGCAGAGGTGCTGCAAGTGTGGTCAATACCTTGGCTTTGGCCCTATCTGGTGAGTTGCTATCACCAAGGATAAAGGATGTACAAATGTGCTGGTAAGAAAAAGGGCAGGAAAAAAGTGATGCTCCCAGTGTGCTGAAGGAGGAATAAACTCCAGTGTGATCATCCCTGTCACAGATGGAATATTTTACAAAGTATTCTGTCTATAATATAAGAAATATGCTAAACATCACTATTACGCTGCATTTGAAATGCAGAAATAAAAATAGAAGTTGAAAGGTAGAGCTATTGCCTCTGCTGGGTTTATAGTGTGCTGTCAGTGGAAGATGTTAACCCTAAAACCTCCTGGGAGCAGCTCATTCCCTGTGGGGAAAATGCTGGAATAGCCTTAAGGGCTAATAAAATGTAGCAAATTGAATTTTTTACCACTATAGCTGACTATTATTTTTTAAATTCTGTAATAAATGGTTGAGCATGGAATGGTAACACAAACTTGCAAAAATCAATCTGCATGTTAAATCCCACTTTTGTTTTGATTGAGGCGGAGTCAGTTATTAACTGCATGATCAGAGCACAGATGCTGAGTCCTATTCTTTCCTTAATTGAGAATTGCTGTTACAGATACTTGACAGTGGTTCATAGTGGCAATAATCCCTTCTGAAAATAGTTGTTATTCTAGTTCATAAGTAGCTTGCCAGGGTACTAACCCCAGCTTCACCTCTGATGGTTCGGAAAAGAATCTGGTTGGTAGCTGATGATGTTCAGTGATTTCCTCCTAGATAATTGCCAAACTAGCAAAGTAAGGAAACATAACTTTTAAAATATTTTACCTTTGGTTAGAAAGAAGGTGTGGGCTGTGAAAAATACTGTAACTCTCATTGTTCAGAATGAAAATTCGTTGCTTACTGAGAGTGCTGACTTAAAAATTCTTGCGTGTCTTTTGTTGATCTTGCAGGCTGATGCACACGACCTGCTAATGCGATGCTTGGCTTCCCATACAGAGCCATTCATCCATGTTATATGTGAATGAAGCTTCCTGGTTTGTACATGTGCTGTGTCACATTCCTCTGGTTTTCTAACAAAGCTTTTAATTGGTATGCTGTGACTAATGAGCATGAAGTCCCAGAGGAAATGGAGCAGAATTTTCCATTATCCACCAAGAAGCTTCAAGCACATAGATTATCAGGGCTTGAACTCCAGGATAAACCAGGGTCAAAGGCTCCAAGTATAATGGAATCTCATAGCTTAATATTTTGCTTCCATAACATTAAATTAATAGTTTCTCAGCAAAACCGTATTGTCTGTTTGATGGCACTGTGCAAACTATAACTGCCATTTCACTTGGACATCACAAATCCCTGACCCTTCATTGTTAAAGCTCCTGTAACACTTGAATACTGATGTCCTGCCTTTGTTCCAGTTTGGGTAATGATGTGCTGCATACTTTTGTGGATAAATCTCTCTTCAGTTTCAAGCAGAGAACTTGCTCTTCATTCTTCTTCTGAAAAACTATTTTACAGTGCTGCTGACACAGGATTGCTGCCATATGGTGCACCAGAAGTGGTTGCATTTTGGGGGGGGTTAAGAGCTCTCACTCTGACTTGAACATGTTCAGGACAACTTTGTTTTTGAGATCGGATGAGATTGGATGCAGTGAGGCCAGCATACCTATAGGCTACCTCTGCCAAGTAGAGCAAAGTGATTATCTTCTGTGCCTTATGTTCAGCACACCTACTAAGTGTCCCCAACAGGCACAGTATCAAAGAAAATTTAAATTAACCTAAAGGCATTAAAAGGTATTCAGACTGTTCCTGGAACTAGTGGAGGAAATTGTGGTTAGCTTTCCAATAAAGTCTATGGAATAATACTTTTACCAATTCACTCTTTTAGTATTTAACCCAATATACAATTAATCATTTCCTCCTTTCTAATAGAGTCTCAGTGTGAGTTTTACTTTGCAGTGAAACCACCAACCCAGAAAAAGAAAAAATAAGATTTTTTTTTTTAAGGTTGGTGTCAGCAGGGTCAGTTCCCTGAGCTGTCATGGTTCCGTGTGTGGCTGTGCAGAGGTTTGTGCAGGGACTGGAAGTGAGCAGCTGAGAGAAGGGATGTCTTCTTGCAGCAGCATTACCACCTCATGCCAGGTTAAAGCTCATGAAGCTATGGCTTGTGTTTTGGGAGCCCAGAATTAAAATCAAATAAATGTAATTTCTTTTATGTGTTGAAACTCCTCCTTTGCAGAACAACATCATGGTTGGGAGCTGTGTGGGGTAGGTGAGTCCTTCTTGTGCAAGTGGCTCCTTGCCTTCCCAGCAGCTGTGGCTGCAAGAAAGCTGCCTTTCATTTGCTTCTCTCTTACACACTTGGTTTGCTTCATTTCCTAGCTGGTGGGCTCTCGGAGCCCTCTCTGTTCTCATTCTGTGAGGGAGTTGCCAGAGGTGCTGTCACCTCTCGTGCTTGGTGCATAGGAGCCCAGTGTCTCTGGGAAGAGTGTGTGTGTGTTTGTGTGTATGTTTGTGTTTGCAGCAAGAACATGAGGAGTTCTGTGAATCTTTTTGAGAAACAAAAAGGAAATTGATGTTCCAGAAGTATCTTGGACAGTTGTTTCACAATACAGAATTGGTTTCTTTTGTTCACACATTAAAGAAATTCTATATTTGCACTGTATTATAGAATGTTAAAGTTGTTTTATTAGATTCAAAGGTTACCAGGTGCAAATACTAAGAGCAATAAGTACATTGTGTATTCAGTTTGAGATATACTATCTTTTTATCCTGTGAGGAAGAGGTTTATGCTTCCTCTGCAATCAGGAGTTCTGTGTGCACTATTAACTGTGGATAGCTGTAAATAATCACCTTTTCTTACTGTCACAGATACCAAGGAGACAAACTAATGGTGGTACCAAAACATGGTACCTATTACTGCTTTAAAGCTCACAGAGAAGGGAAAGGGGAGTGGAGTGTAAGGTTTTGGTTACATTCTAAATGCAGGTAAGAGAACACAGCTGATGTACTCTGGGGTGACATGGAGTGTATCCATTTACTCATCCTGGTTGCTGAACTTAAAGTACAAAAAGCCAAGGGAGTTGAGGTGAAGGTCAGTACTGCCTTTCATTTTCATTTTACAAATCCTGTAAAACCCAGAGCGTGGATGTCTGCTAACCACTATTACACTGCAGGTTGTATTCTGTGACCCAGCCGTATTGCAAAATATGCCAGAGCTTCATCTGTGGAACACCTCCTGGCTTTCCAGAGAGTAGAGTGCCTCACAGTCCCTGGGCTGGGGCACAGTTCAGCCCTCTGGGCTAAGAGGGAGGGAGGGTGCCAGAGGCTGCTGGAGCAAACCAGCCCACATGCCTGGACTTAGTGCTGCTCTGACCTTCTGGCATCTTGCTTTTGTTTGGGAGCCCACAAGTGGAAGGAGAATTCCTCTATCCAGTCCAGCTCCCTTGTTGTCCCAAAGGGCAGTGGTGCTGAATCACACTCACAGATTTGCTGGTTTCCAACTCAAAAACCACCTTGGTTTTCATACTTACTGTGCGTATTGCAAAGCTGTTTGGTCCATTCCTTTCCCTTGCCAGAGCTGAAGCATTTCTGCTGTGCAATGAACCTTTACCACTCAAAACACCTCCTGTACTAAAAGGGTGGAAATGTAATAGCCAGCCTGCTTCTCTGTGTAGAAAAATATTTGGGAAAGTCCTCCCAGAGTCCCCCTCTGGTTTTTTGACCCCTTGTGCTGTCATGACAATCTAGAGAAGTCACTTACATGTTTTTATTTTCATATGGGTGAGAAGGAGGTGATTAAAAGTATGCTTTGGAGCCCATGCCTTGGTGTCCCATGTGAAAAGTATTATCCAGCAGAACCTTCAACCTTGTGCCTTTAAAAAGCCAACACGTTTTCCTACCAACTTCAACAGGTACCCAAAGGCACAAAACCCGTAAAGAATTGTCAGACAACAGCAAGAACCTCAAAAATTGTTCTTCCCAGATCCCACCTCTGTATTCCCCAGAATAATTACAGTTTTTGACAAATGGGATTTTGGCAGCTGTATAGAAATGACCTCTTTTTAGTCAGTAGTTCGACTGTTCAGAGAAGTGTGTATGGAGTGATAGTACTTCTTAAATAAAATAAATGCTAATATATGCTAATTTCTAATAATTTCACATTTATATTTTTTATTTTATTCTTTTCATTAAAAGCCTTAAAATTTTCTTCTGAATTTTATACTTACATTTTAGGGAACAATAAAGCTATAGCCTTTAAGATTGTTACTGCTTTATAAAATGATGGTAAAAGTGTTTGCTTTTTTAGTGCTTTGGGATATATTCATATTCTAGTAAAATATACCACACTAGTTAATCTGGATCTTCAGTAAGCAAATGTAAAAGTCAAACTTCTTAAAAGAGTGAGAAATACTTGAATTTTTAACATCTCTCTGAAATAAGATGCTAAGTCCTACTTTTTAGTGCTTGGTTTGTTGTAAAGATCAGAAGTGCAGCCCTTATTGACTTAGTCATGTGCTGAGTGTATATTCACACAAAGAAGAGCAATTTAACATGTGACTGACCTTTTTCAGTGCAAGATGAAGAAATGTGCTGTTAAGGTTACCGGAGTGTGGCAGGATATTTAATCAGCTTCTTTGCTTTAAAGAACAGAAGGAAGGAGATGATGTATTAAAGATGATAGCTTCTTGCAGATTTTAACTCGTAATGCCAGGATCTGAGTACAATAGCAGATTAAATCTCTGTAGGGGAACTTCCTACTGGACTTTCTATTTTTAGATGTTTGTGGCTGCTTCTTCCTTTACTTCTCACTAGTTGGCTTTTGCTCCCTGGAAGAGGTGAGTTGCTTTCTCTGAGATCTACTTCCAAACTCTGACAATGTATTTCTGTTAAGAGAAATTTTTTTCTCAGCTTTGTAGGAAAGGCAAAAGAAGACAGCGTAAATGGAGCCATGCACTTTCCTGTTGTATTTCAGTGCATGCATGAGGTTAATTCATGGCTTTGAGCACTAAATGTTTGCAACACTCTTAGCATGTGTCTAACAGCCCAGCAAACTTCCATGTAATAATAACAAATCAAGCCAGATTTGCTTGTGCAGCTGGGTAAGTAGGATAGCCTGGTGTTCTGTGCATTCAATTTGTCCCTCATGTTTGAAAGCTCCCCAGAGCTGTGTGTGTCTCCTCTGAGTCATGCACATGTCCATAAGTCAGATGGCTTCACCTGGCTGTCTCTTCTCTCTGACCAACATGGATTGGTTCCAGAATAGCTCTTTATTTTAGGAAGAGCACCTTTTTCCTCTACTGCCCCCTCTGCCCTCTCTTGAGAGATTCATTTACAAAAGGAATCCTGATTCTAATCTATCTCAGAGCTAGCACAGCTGAGGTTATGATATTAATTTAATTACAATGAGACCTTCTTCCTCTTCTCCACTGTTCATCATCCACCAAAATCTACCACTCTCTGCCCCTACTATGATCTTTTCAGAGGTTCACTATCTTGCATTTCTCTGTCTTTCAAAGGTCCATTTTTGTGTCCATTCTGCTCTTGGGGTTGGACTACATCATCTTTAAAGGTCCCTTCCAAATAAAACCATTCTATGACTATAATTTCTATTCTATTTCAGGCAATGCATATATGTTTTTTGGAAGTTTGAGTAACTATTTCTTTATTTGTAATTTGCATTTTTGGGTCATGTATTTACTACTAATTTTTACCTTTTGCCAGTCAACGATCCTTAATTTTAAAAAGGTATATTAACACAGTAAAACTATTATAATATTACAGAAATATTCTCCTATTAGTCTTGTATATTTAGATGAATGCTCTTCTTTTTCACTGTAATGAATTTTCATTTTATAGTTTTTTAATGAAGCAGTGTGGTGGGTCGACCCTGGCTGAATGCCAGGAGCCCACCAAAGCTGCTCTATCACTTCCTCAGCTGGGCAGGGGAGAGAAAATGTAATTAAATGCTCGTGGGTTGAGACAAGGACCAGGAGAGATCACTCACCAGGTACCATTCTGGACAAAACAGACTCTGCTTGCGGAAATTAGTCTAATTTATTACCAGTCAAATCAGAGTTGGATATGGAGAGGTTAAAAAGCAACACTCCTTTCTTCCCAGGCCTATCTTTATTCCTGATTCTCTATCCCCCACTGCCAGCAGCACAGGGAAATTGGGAATGGGGGTAATAGTTCATCACACATCATTTCTGCTGCTGCTGCTGCTTCCTCAGGAGGAGGACTCCTCACCCTCTTCCTCTGCTCCAGTGTGGGCTCCTTCCCAGGGGAGAGAGCCAGGTTGACATGAATCCTTCCCACAGGCTGCAGTTCTTCACCAACTGCTCCAGCATGGGTCCCCCCCAGGGTCACGAGTCCTGCCAGCAAACCTGCTCCAGTGTGGGCTCCTCCCTCCATGGGTCCACAGGTCCTGCCAGGAGCCTGCTCCAGCGTGGGCTTCCCAGGGGGTTCAGCTGCCTTCAGGCATCCCCCTGCTCCAGTGTGGGGTTCTCCATGAGCTGCAGGTGGATCTCTGCACCCCCATAGATCTGCATGGGCTGCAGGGACACAACCTACCCCACACATTCCTCACCGTGGGCTGCAGGGGAATCTCTGCTATGGCTCTTGGAGCACCTCCTCCTTCTCATTCTTTACTGGTGTCTCCAGAGTTGATTGTCTTACATATTCTCACTCCTCTCCTCTCTGGCCACAATTGCTTGTGTGCAATAACTTCTTTCCCCTTGTTAAATACATTATCCCAGAGGCACAGCCACCATGGCTGATGGGCTCAGCCTTGGCCAGCAGCAGGTCCATCCTGGAGCCAGCTGGAATTGGCTCTATCAGACACAGGGAAAGTTTCTGGCAGCTTCCCACAGAAGACATCCTTGTAGCCCCCTGTCCCACCACTACCAAAACCTTCCCAAGCAAACCCAATACAAGCAGCTTCCCAGCCTTCTCTCTCTCTGATGCTTTGTTTTACTTTGGCAGTTCAGCTTTTGCTTGCTTTTGAACCTATTGGCGGTGTTCTCTTTATTCTATTCTAGTAGGCTCTTAAATTGCAAGTTTTTTACTTGGTTAGTTTGACAAAAGTACTCCAAGTGCTGTGTAGCTTTTGTGTCATTTAATAGTTGGTGTAATTTGTCTTTGTGGGAATGCAGCCAGATCAGAGCAAGAATTTAAGTCAAATTACTCTAAAAGCTTGTAATCTCAGAAACCTACGTTGAAGGCCACAGGAGTGAATGTTTTTTACTGACATTCAGCAGTCTTTGTTAGGCTGAGTCTCAAGTGATGCCCATGTCTTCAGCATCAGATCTACTCCGTGCCTCTTGGATGCCAAACCCTCCAGCACAGGCAGTGAGATAGTGATAGCTGGCAGCACCCACTCATGATGTGTTTTAAATGTCTTAAATCCTGAGCACTATCTGGGTTCTTGTCCTGTGGTGTTAACCTTTTCTTGAGCTAGAGATGCTCCAACTACTGTGCTGTCACCTAGCTAAGTTCACAGGTATTTGTCACCAGGCTCTCCTTAGACTGTGCTGTTTTGTCCCTGGTTTCTTCTTGCCAGGGTGCCCTGGATGCTGGATTTCAGGCTGATAGAGATGCAAAAACCTCAGCTGTGAGAGCACATGACAGAGCTCCACGAAGCAAGGAAGTGTGAGGAGAAGTGGTAGGATTGCTGCATGTTGGATATAGGAAAGCCTCTTCCCTCCTCTAACTTCTAGGTATCTCTTGAGTCCTGCTTAGATCTGACTCAGCTTGTCTGGAGGATGGAATTAAATCTAAATACAATTTTACTCTCTGTGTCATAAGGGTTGTCAAAACCAGAATAATAAGAATTGTTTTATTAGTTTTAAGAATGGCATAGCTGAGATAAAAGCATTAGCTGCATCATTGAAACAAATCTTCCCAATGATACTGAGACACTACCCCTGCGGAGAACACTTACGAAATGTGTCACAATGGGTTATTTAGGGGACTATTCTTTCAGAGCGCAAAGATACACCTCCAAGGGATACTTCTGTAGCAGCAAAATGCTCCTGCACAGCAGTAGCAAGTTGTCACAGGTTACATCTGTACTTCCTGGAAGGGAATTAAGGCAAAACAGGGACACACCAAGTTTTTGGAAGAACTGGAATGCAAGTTCTGAGTCTCTATTTGAGCTGTGGTGTATGAGTCTGGCAGAGGCTGCTTCTCCCCACCTACGCCTTGGCTGTGTCCAGGGTGACTCTGACAGAGGAGGCTACAGTCAGTAATGGTTTTATTTTTTAAAAAAAGTAAAGTATTAACAGCAGCAAAAACCTTCTGTAGCTTCATAATCAGAGATAACATGATGAGTAAAATGAGGGTATGGTAAAGACCATTACAAAACCATCATTCACCGCTAAATAGCAATTTATGCAAAATAGCTGCAGCCTCTTACTGAGTCCTGCTACTATCCTCCTTCCATTTCTCTTCCGAAAAGAGGCAAAGTTCATGGGTGTAGGAAGAGTAGCTGCAATTTATTCCCTTTATTCCCCAAAGATGCTTTTTGGGCACTGTATAATGAGATTTCAATTTTGCAGGGCCCTGCAAAAGGCCTTACATAGCTTGGGACTCTGCTTTGGGAACTATTGTCTCGGACTTTAAATGTGAAATCAAGACAGCATCTGTTTGCATTTAGTCTGCTATTTAAATGAACATGGATTTTGGTATGGCAACCTAATTAGTCTGAGACGACACTCCTTTTCCTCACATGAAACAAAAATCATCAACTGAATAAATCTGTAACAAATTTTATTGACATTTTGGGAGGTGCAAGCATGGCTTGTGTCAATTAAAAGTATTGTCACATGCTTTCCCAGGACAGAATTTCAGAATATCAATGCATTTTCGTATCTGCTGCCTCTATGGTAGGAGCACTCACTGCTAATCAGATGGCAGGTAGCCATGAGCCATCAAACACCTCTCCCTGCATTTCCCCCATGAGCATTTTTATTTCCCTGCTTCCTAATGAAGGATTTCTTTGCCAGAAAACTTGTGGAAATATTTTTCCTGTATTTCTTCAGACTTTTCCCAGTAGACAGTATCTTTCAATTTCAGCTCTTTTCCTCTGTCATGTTGACCCCAATGCTGTTCTTTCTGGATTTCCTGCACGCCTTGTTTTTCCAAGTTTCTGTTTTCAGTTTGTGATGATTCTTCTGCATTGATGGAGCATCTGCCCATAATTTGTGATTTTCTATTGTGAAAATCCACTTTGTTACAGTGAGGCTTTGATTCAGAGATGAATTCTAGTTCAGTCTGTTACTCTCAAAGATGACTGACTTCTACTCATTTAGCTTCAACCCCTAAGCCTGGGCTCCTGATACAGAAAATAAAACCTCCATAGAGGAGTCCAGAGCACTCTCTGATCTTGCTGATCATGGATCAGATTGTCTTAAATTGATCAGGGGTGGGGGAAAGTATGTCCTCTTTAGGGAGGGTGATGATCCTGTTGTGCTGTTATAGTTCTTCTACCTCACATATTGGTATTAAAAGGCTAGGTCATGGTTTCTCTGTTTTCCAGGTCTGCAGCAAGGTCAGAAAAATATATGAGTGAGGGATTAGTAAATCTAGGAGTACCATGCTATATTGAAGAAGCCTGTGATTACCAATCCAATGCTACATAAATATCTTGTGGAGAATGTTTTTTGTCAATAGTTACAGAAGAGTCCTGGGAAGGTTATGAAGGCTGAAGTGCTCACAGCACAGCTGAGTTTTCAAGATTTTATATCAGCTGCCAGAGTGAAGGCATGGACTAAACAGGCACAACTCTGGCCGTCCACCTTTCTTTAGATGCTGGGGTGGCAGCATCTGTCTCTCTTCCAAAATCCCTTAATGGTACAGAGGGATCTCAGAGGGAGTTTCACAAGCTGTTGTGCAAAGGCCCTTTCTTTGGCCTATAAGAGAGGAGGGGAGGTGTTCCAGGCTAAAGAAATGAAGAAGAGACAGAGAACATTGTCTTTAAGAAAACCTAGTTAACTCAAACAAACCCAGAAACCAAAGGACCCTCTATTTTCTCAGTGTCTGAATTCAGCTAACACCCACCTTTCATCATTGCTGTGCAAAGGCTAATCTCAGGGTCTAACATATGGTTTAGCTATTGATTTGGCTTCCACTTAATTGATATCTTTGAAATGAGATTGCTCCATGCTGTGCAGTGCACATTTATACAGCCACTCGCTAAATATTTTGCCTTTTCCTTGCCTATTAATGACAGTAAAGTTGTCAGGAGGCTGTTGCCACCTGAACCTTTTTGTCATTGTCTGTCTTCTGACTGTTGACCCTGCCATGTGGGGTGAATTCCCAGATCTTGCAAGGCTGTGTGGGGCTGATGTAGAAATTTTCACTTAATGTTCATGGCAAAGGCAATCTGTCCTCTATTGGCATCCATAAACTATCACTAATTTGTTTACAAGACTGGCTTACAAAAATACACACAGAGAGTGAGTGAAAACTTGTTTCCGTACTACAAGTGATCTTAACAAAGAGCTTTCCGGACTTGATAGGCAAGACAAGCAGGCATTATGCTATGATTTAGATTTCTGCAGTAGGAAGAAGTTTTAAAACAGCTCATAGAGGTCTTCTTTCTAAAATGGCTGTGTTGACATTTAATAAAGTGGTTGTCAGAATTTTGGGATGGGGCTTGTTTGGTTGGGTTTTTTTTTAGTTCGTGAGGTTGTTCCTGCCTGTAGATTGAGAGTTGCTTCCTTTTGCTGTTGAAGGCTGGGGTTGGAAAGGAAGACTTACTGCAATCTATTTCAAGAATAGTCTGAGAGGAGGAAATTCCCTTCTTGTTCCTAATAACTGGTGCAGAACGCTCTGCTGGAGGAGGAGAATAGTTCAGTAAGTTAAAACATTTAAACGAAGTTTTGATTTCGTACATCTTGTTATTATCTAGAAATTTAATTGTATTTTGAACATAGTATGTTTTATCTTATTTGTTAAGGGGGAGGGACTGTGGGTATTGTGTAATAGCTCTGAACCCAGTAGATACCAATTTGCTGATATAGCAAGGGCGAAATGTTCAGTAAGAAAAGAAAACAATAGCAGATCCGCTACTGCTTGTGTTGCAAAGCACCAGTCTAAGCTGCTGGAGTACCTCTGAGAGACATTAGCAGTGCATTTCATTATCCAGGATCTTGGATTAAGAGACAGAGGTAATTTTGCCCATCCACAAATCTGTAATGTTCTTATCTTTTTAGATGTTTCAGATAGCTTTAGGGTACTTCCACCAGCAATTCAGAATCCAGGGTTCTGTTTAAATATCAATAGTAGAGCAATTCAAACCTCCTTCAAGGCAGAGTTAGGTACCCTGAGTGAGCAGAGTAGAATGAGAATGTTTGTCTAGATGCACTTCTCTTTTGCTTTAATCAAAAACAGAGATGGTCAAGGCATACCTAATTCTGTACTTGATCCAGAAGTGTGTGCTGCCATGCTGGGAGCAGTGGCCATGTGGACTGAGGTCTGGAGGCACGATGGAAGCCCTTGTGCTCCTCCATCTCACGGGGAAGGTGCTCCTGATGCACTGGGGTGTGTGCTGAAGCACAGCGGGACACCCCCCAAAGTCCCCTTGTCCTCTGCTTTTTCCCTGCAGGGCTGAGTCAGGGAGGCAGCTTGGGTGCAGAAAGACAAAGCCCAGGATCTGTCTGTGCCTCCCTGCTGCTCCTTGGCAGTCAGTAGGAAATTTGTCTTCATCCCAGAGTCTGCGATTCCACTGCTGTTTATGGGCTCCTTGTGGGAGCTCTTATACAAATGCCAAAGAGGCTCTGCACCCCAAAAGTCTTAAACTGCTAAAAATTCACATTTGTTCTCCTTTTGCCACCTGTAGGAACTGAGGTTTGATAAGCAAATTCTTGAATTTTTATGCAGCAAAACTCAAAGAAAACAATTAATTTTTAAAAAATGAGAATAAGCTGGAGATGGAAGAAACATCTTCTGCCAGGTAATTTGTCAAGTGTTCTCTGCAACCCCTTTCAAGTCAGGAATGTTGCTGCAGGTGTGAGTTTGCTCATGAAGCTGCTTGCATACCCCGGTGAGCCACCCTCACACACTGTCCCCACCATGTATGTGCTAGCCTTTCAGAAGAGACACATTCCAGCACTGAGTGTCTCATCCTGTCCCATAATCTGTTTTGGGACTTGGCCAGGTGGGACTTTTATCTTCTGCAGGTAGTATAACCTGCAGTGAATTTCTTAAAGATCTGTCAGAGATGTGTGCCAGTATGTGAAACTATAAATGCTCATGTCAGCCATGCATCTGTTTCAGAAGGTCATTGCTACATTTAAGTGAAAATCAAGTACTTAACTGAGAGAGAATTTCTGCATCTCATTTTAAAGTATCATTTATTATATTATGAATAATAGCCTAAGACTCACAGCAGAATTTATTGGACCATTATATCACATGTTGTGCAGGAAATCCTTGTGCGTCTTGATAGACTTTATACTTTAATTGGTGATGAGCAATTTAGAGAGGGAGAGATATACTGTGCAACATATGTGGCTGTGAATACAGGTGTACATATGGGGTGGTTCAAAGTTTAATAATTAATAACTTAAGAATGTCTTTCTTCCAGTCTATATAAGTTTATAAAATTTTGAATAGTATCAAATAACTAAAGGTTACGGCATTTTATTATTTAATTTTTCTTAAGTCACTGTTTTCATGTAACTTTGTGCCTTGTATTTCTTGCAAGTGAAAGCCAAGACTTAAACTAGAAAAGAAAAAAATCAGGAATTCATGTGCTCTACTTTCATTTTTATTCTGCCATTGAAAATACAGGAAAAAAATTATAATTTGCTGAAAAAATGTGCTGGGTGCTTTTAGTGCATTTCAGGTATTCAGAAATTTAAAACACTCTGTTCCTCTAAATAGAACTGAATGTATTGTCATGTCCAGTGCTGAGAAGTGGCATTGTAAGGCAATTCTTTTTGTACTTGTAAACAAGCTCCCATATGCAAGTACTTTGAAGATGTTTTTTAAATTGTGCTACATCTGTGTCTGATGTTAAAAGCATGAAAAAACAGCTAAAAAACAAGCCCTTCTAATGGCCTCAAACTGCAGAATATGTGTACGTATTCAAAACTGCCTATCTTTAATTTAAATAGCAAACATAAAACATAAATGCCTTCCTAAGCTTTCTCCATGAGCTTTACTATTTTATAGACCTTCTCTGCCAAACTTCCTTGTTCTTGTTAACAGTTTTCTTGTCTGGGCAGAGACAGTTGTACCCTTCCATGTTCTGACCAGAGCTGTTTCGATGTCCCCTCATCTGCAGGGTGGCACAGCAAAGCACTGGAGCCTCTTGCTGCAGAACGTGGAGCACCCAGTGCCCCACACCTCGCACCGTGGTCGATGTCCCTGGCCAGGCGTGGCACAGGTGGGGCTGCGGAGGAGCCCTGGCCCTGCAGAGAGAACCAGGGCAGCCAAAGCCTCCAGGCTGTGGGGCAAAAACCACTGGGTTGAATTTAGAGTCATAAAAGCAGCTCAGATGGGGTGAGCTGCTGCTGTGGTCTGTGAGCAGGGTCTGTGTGGTGGGTTGGAGCTCTGGCCAAATGCCTGTGCACCCACTAAAATTATTTACTCAAATGCCTTTGGAGAGCAGGCTGATCCCACTTCTACCAAGAGGCTCAACAGCAGAAACCAGGGCCTGGCAGCCAGATTGAGTGGTGGTAGGTTTGTGCAAGGTATGTGACATTGTGAGTGGACTGGCACTGAATTTGTGTCAGGGTGGCAGAAGCTGTTATGGCCCAGCAGCTGAGTACTGGTAAATTAAGCCAGTGACAGGCAGGGAGAGACTAGGTCAGCAGAGGAATACTGGTTAAAACTCAAATTTAATTGTATAAGGTTCATTTAAAATAAACCTAATAAGCTAATTACATTTTAATTTTTTTACCTAATAGTGTTTAGAAGTATTGTATTCTGTGTAAGGAAATGGTGGTGTCATTTTAGGAGACAGTGAGGCTTCTTATGTATTTAAAACAGAAGTTAAAACACATGAATGAAGTTATGTATATGTGGGAACCACCTTCTACAGATATTATGAAGCTACATTAAATTTTGCCTTGGCAGTTTGGCTTTGCCCTAAAAAACTTAATGTACTGGGTTTTAAGGGGATTTAAGTCAAAGACAACAGAATTTTTATGTCGTAATTTTGCAGCAAGTTGTGATTTTTATGGATTGGTGAGGTTCAGCACCGTAAGTGGAAATTTATCCATCACTGGGAACTATGTGAAAATGAGTTTTACTTATTGTTTGGACTAAAAATTGATTATCTTCTTATTTCTGTGCTTATTGATTAATTTAAAGTATAGGAATAAAAATTACAAGGTTATATAACAATGGCTATATCTTGACAGTAGTTTTGTAGGAAACCGACCATGTAAATGCAAAATCAGAATGGTGTGTTTTCCTAAAGCGGTACCATATGTTAGTTCATTAACAAATTGTAGGGTTATTAGAAGATCTTGGCTGCTGGTAAGAAGGAGCATCTGTTTTCTAAGTCTTTTATCTAATATGTGTAAAGACTTTGCCAAGTCAAATTTAAGTGTTAGATTTGTTTGGTTTTTGCAGAGGTATATCAGCTATATATTCCTTGGGTGTTTTTCTTTCCATAGGCAACACTAATGCATTGTTGGGATTTAAATCTAACCCCATTCCTGTGAAGAACATGCAGTAACATTAACAAGTAATGCTCAGTATCCCACATGCAGGTATTTTATAAGATCAGTTCAAAATTCTGCCAGCGTCACAGCTTGTATTTAGTCTAAAACTTTATGCTTTGTTTTGGTTTTATCTTCAACCAGACGTCAACTCCAATAACTACAGAGCAATTATAAAAGTTTCGTTTTCCTTCAGAATTTAGCAGCTTGCACTGATGGCATTGCAGTGTGTGCCAAGTGTGTGTGCCTCCATCATCGTATAACTACAAAAACAAGTGTCATGAGTTTTACAGAGTAAAAGGTAGCTCTGCTTATGACCTATTCTGAGATGTCACACAGAGTTTAAGTGGTTAATCAGTCTTATGACACTGGCTTAGAGCAGAATCTCTTGTGGTCTAGCCAGTTTTGAGGCCGTAGGGAGAGCCAACAGCTCTGAAACAGAGGTTTCAGCCTGAAAACAAATGAAGTCTTAGAGAAAGACTGAAGATTTTAAGTTCTTTCAGGACTCTCAAAGAGAACTTCTACTCTTCTGTGTTCAAAATCAGTTTGTGGTTTCCAAAGCAGCATCTAAGAATAGCTTTAACTTTTCTTATTCAGGCCTGATGAATTTTCTGGACTTTCATATGGGGATCTTGCCAGTCACAGGACATGCTTCTGCATGTTCTTCTTTTGGGACTCATTGTGTTTCATTGAGGATGAGAGACAAATGAAAGTTTTAAAAAGAACTCTTTTTTTTTTAAAAAAAAAAGTGGTTTGCATATAGTTAGTGTCCCTATTGTCAAAGTCTGATTTCTCTGTTCATCTCATTTCCTCATACTTTCATTAGAAGGCTGTAATTTGAAGCTGTGGAGGAAGTTTTGAAACAGACAATGGGTGGAGATCAACCTATTTTCTCTAAGCTCTGGGACTTTCCATGGTAGGGAACTGTTTAGTTTTGCAAAAATTGCCCGTATTTCATTGGCAGGACATGTGATGGTCACAAAGAGAAAAGCTAGGACGAGTCTTGAGATGAAGTATCAGGACGGGAAGTCAATTCCCTCTCCTGCCCTAGGGGACAGCAGCTTCAGCACCGGCAGGAGGTGGGTGCTTTCTTTCCCTATCAGTGGTCGTGCTGGTGCTGAACAGCCTTCAGCAGCTGTAACCCCCCAGGCCAGCTCTCAGCCTCTCACCAACCCAACTATCCACTCCATCCAGCTACTGACAGCTCTAAAAACACACCCTTTTAACTATGCCTTTATCTATAAATAGCTTTTCTTCCTGTGTTTCTTGGGGGGTGCTAGGTGACGCAAAGTGAGATACGTTGTCAGCACAATGTGCTGAAGATGATGAGCCAAGAGGTGTGAGAAGCAGCAGCTGAGCAGGCAGTTGCACGGTGCACACGTGTGTTTGTGTGAGAAGTGTCACCTCTCTATGGTGCCATATGCTGCACAGACCTGAGATCCCCACACAGCTCAGCAGGGCCGTGGTGGATGCTGCAGTGTGGCTGCATGGGCTGGGGTCAAAGTGGAGCAGGAAGGGCTGTTTGCAACCCTTCTGGCACAGCCACAGCAGCCACTCATGAAGTGTTACCCACACAAGTTTTAAGAGCAGGCTCCATGCTTCAGTTTTCAAAGTCTGGGCAGGAATCATGCAACAACTCCATCTGGTATGAGACTGCAAACAGAAAAGTAGCGTAAGGGAAAGGCAGACCATCCCCAGCCTTGTAAAACAGAATTTTATGGTAGTGAGAGTCTCCTTGGAATATGATCTGGGTTGGATTGTTTTGTTTCAAGAGAGAAGTGTTTAAGAAATGGATTGTCTAGTCTGCTGGCAGCAAAACAGTATGACAAAAAGTGTTGTGCAAAAATAGAAATAGCAAAGTCTTCATACAGAGAATCTGGAACATGAGTTTAAAATTTAGAATTAAATGTATTCTTGGCTCTTGAGGCATACAGTCTGCATGGGAATCACTGTCTCAAACATTGTGGAAATGTTAGAAAGAGTATTAGGAGGTATTTCCATGTATAGAGACTACATATTTTTCCAAATAAAAAAATTAATTTTATTTTATTCTCAGAAGTATTTAAGGAAGTACCATTCAATCCAAAAAGCCATATGTGCAGATGTTTTCAAGTGATCACCACTACCTCCACTGGAGAGCTGCCCACTGAACAGTAAGTGCTGTGCTCTGCTGCATCCTGTAACGCTGGCCCTGTATGTGCTGGGCATTTACTCTAATGTGTATGGTGCTGTTCAGTCATGGAGAGGTGTCTCAGGAGACCAATTCAGCCCATCCTAAAACAGGGGTCTAGATTCAGTGCAATGAATTCCCTTCAGCAGTTCCTCTTTCATCTCTGTGGTTGGTAAGTGGATATTTGTATTTTTGGTGGCTGAGCCTAAATGAGGTGTGGTGGGTTGGCTTCCCTTCAGAAAAAGGAAGGTCTGGGATTCTTTGGTGGTATCTAAGGCGAAGTCCTGTCAGCTAGAAAAGAGCAGGCTTATCTTCTGTCATTTGCAGTGCCAATATTGCAGATGGGTATGAAACATCTCTAGAACAACCAGTGCATCTGCCAGCCTGCAGCCACCTTTGCAGGGCCCATGAGCAGGGCCCTAGTCTCCAGCAGAGGACAGATGTAGCTGCTCTACACAAACCACAGTATCCAAAGGTTGTTTATGCAAGGTGTTACAAACTGTATATGCTCCACACCCATGAAGCTGTTGTGATTTATTTTTTTTTAAACTACTTCAGATTTTCTAGGTCAGGAGTTACTGAGATACATCACTGTATATCATGTCATATGTATATCACTTGAGAAACAGGATTAAATCAAGCAAATAAAATGTTTACAAAGAGTCTGTTGCAACAATCCCCAAGAGCTCCCTGTTACAGCAGTAGCTCCAAGTGCATGACACTCCTCACTACTCTGATGTGTTTCTGCAGTTAACACACAAGTACACAAAATCTCAGGTATGAAACCGCCATTGCTTTCCTGTGTGTTTGATAATTCTGTAAGAATTGCTTTCTAAAGTACTCAAAAATCCAATGAGATTTTGGATAGGTCTCTTTCAAGTCAGCCAGTCATAACATTCCTTGAGGAATTGCTAGTAAAACATTCCTTACTGTGAATCACTGCTTAATAAAAGGTGTATTATTCTTTGCCCTTGAAAAATGTGTCCTGACTAAAAAAAAAAAAAAAGAATAAATCTCCTGTTTCCTTGGACTGAGAAAGCATAGAGGTGGTTACACATCTCAAATAGGAAACAGTCAAAGCAAATCTCCAAGGAACTACAGGAACAAAGCATACCATGCCTTCATGGCAAGGTTGTGTGCAGCAGTGTGAGCAGATATTCAGATTTCCTGCTTCTAAACAAGCAAATTACCAATGACCTACCAGGTGCTAGTGCTGCCTTGTGGAGCCCTGTGTGCTGATCTGCACAGCCTTGCCTGCCGTGCACTAGGCCCCATATCCCAGAGAAATGGGGGAGGGCTTGGGAGGCTCAATGCCTTTAGGGCACCTAAAGTCCTCCAGAGTGGCTTCTGGGTAGCAGGGAACTGATGCTGGAGAAAAGATGATCTCAGCCCCCCAGAGCTGCACAGATCCCTTGTTCAAAAGGTTTAACAGTGTTCTGATACTTGATGGCATTCAGAGCCTTGGATGCTGATGCCATGTAAGATTTACCCTGCATTGTCTGTCACCTCTGTGGAATAGCTGAGGCACTGCAAATTCATTCTCTAGCTTCCACTGCACTAACTTTCCTGTGTAGACAATTTCTTACAACAGATGAAACATGACTTCAATGTATTGTATGCCATTCATTTTCTCCCATATCCTCTCTTCAGGAGGAGATTTCCATGCGATTCTCACCACAGAGCTGAGTGTTTTGATTAGGTCTGGGGTTGCTCTTTTTCTGTTGTAATGTGCTTCTATTTCTTTATGTTTAGCACACATTACAAAGTGTTGCTGTCAGCATTAGGGCTCCTTGTACCTTGTCAAGAGTAAGAGCAGTTGCAGCAGGCCCAACAACCTGTCTTGAATGGTGATTGTTACCTATGGATAAATGTGGGATCAAGGAAAGTATGTAGTCATACTTCTGGAATATCCTCCCAGCTCCCAGAAATATGGATCTAAAAGATTACTGGACGGAAACCAAGGATTATGTCCTTTTTCTTAACAATGCTCAATGGATTTTTCCCCATTAACTTGTTCTTTATTTTTTTTAAACTCCTCTTAACTTGGTAACTGCAATGCCCTACAGGAGGAAGTTTCCCAGCTTACCAGCACTTCCACAATGTTCTGTGAAATTAATATTCACATCTATGTAGTTTTGAATCATTAGCTTACTTCTTTCATTTGAATGCCCTACAGTCTGTTTTTAGAGAGACAATGACCAGTCTTTTTCCATTCAACTTCTGACACCCCTTTTTATAGCCCTCAAACAGATGTTTGAGTCATCTGTTTTCATAATGGAGAGTCCTACATAATTCAGTTCCTTGTACAGAAACTCTCCTATAACTTTGATCATCCATGCTGCCTTTTTCTTAACATTTCTATTGTATCTTTTTTGACCCGGAGTAAATTAAAATTGCATGCAATATTCAAAATGTGGGTAGACTGTGGATTTGTAGAGTAGCATAATGGTATTATCTGCCTTGTTTGCAATTTTTTCCTAGCATCTTCTAACATCTATTTGGTTTTGTAATCACTAATAAGCACTGAGCTGAAATTCTCAAAAAATGGTTATAACCTCAAGCTCTCTTTTGAGCATTAATAGTTTGTTCAATGTCAATGTGCATTGCTTTACATTTTTCTATGTGGGATTTCATGTCAATTTACTGCCTAGTTAGTGAACCTTATGAATTCTCTTCCTTGTAACCAGCCCTTGTCTTCCCTGAATATCAGAATGTACTCAGTAAGCTCTGCCACCTCACTTAAACCCTCTTTTTCAGCTCACTGATGTTGAGAGCTGCCTGAACCAGTCCACTCCGTGTGATTGGTAATCTGCATCTCCAGGGAAATTCGGCTTTTGTTCCTACAGGGTTTTTTCTCTCTTTATTCATCTTTTTATCAGTGGGAAGATCTCCTCTCTTTGTTTCTTTACTGGGGATGTTGCTACATGCCCTCTGGAAATCCAAGGGAGCCATGTCTGCTGGCTATTACAGGTCTGTTCTCTCACTGGGTTGGGAAATGGCAGCAGTTCTTGCTTCTGCTTTCCTCGACCTACACGATCTTGTGTATATATTGCAGAGAGAACCTTGTGTTTCAGGTTCTCTCTGCCATATTAAATTGCTAATTTCACAGTACCACATTTGGGGGTTGCTGCTTGCCTAACACATTGTCCACATGGAACCTGTCAAGAGCCCTATTGGAGAGTGACATAGGCTGCTTTCTGAAGTTGGGGAAGTGTTAATGGTTCTTATTTTAGCTCCATCAGCAAAAGAAAATTACAAGCGATAGTGCCTCTGTGGCTAAATTTGTGGTTTATTGAAACTGTGGCAGAGCCCACAAGATGAGGAGAGAAATAATGTCTGATTTTAAATTTCAGCTGTTGGCTGCAGCTGCAGCTTTCAGAAAGCTTTTCAGCCTGGTTCCTGTCCCATTTTCTCCCGGCTTCCTTTTACTGCAAAGGGAAGCTGAATTGCAACATTGAACACTCCATGACTTAGGTTTTTTAGTGCGCAAACAACTTCAACTTTAATTGTCAAGGCTTTTAGCATAGGTATTATCAGATGGACTCTCTTTAAGAAGAGGATGGGGAAACAAACATTTTTAATTCATTTTTTAAAGTCTGAATCTGTAGCAATCCAATAGATGCTTTTAAATAAATAGGAGAATTGTTTGAATTTTTTGCAAGGTGCTGAGTTTTTATGTTCATGTTTAATTGGGTTGTCACTCCCTCAATGAAATAACAGCATCAGAATTCACAGTTACATATTGAATAAAGCCACTATATTCTTGCAACTGGTGACAACTACTGCAAGATGGAGGGGAATTAGTCTCTAACCTGATAAAAAATCTCTGTGGCATGGCAGTCCCATGCTGATGAAGCCAGCTGAGGAACTGGAAACGTGTTACCTTTCCACCAGCAAGGCTTTATTCATTTCTTGGAAACACTCCCAAGATTTACATGGCACAATGAAGAAAAGGTATTTAGTGATGATTTGCAAAACATTGCCATAGTCTTAATGTCTGTGACTAAAATAAAATACAGGGGAAGACCATGTTGAAAAAGGACCTCATGCTGCCCAAGAGGCCTGGGGTAGCCTTGTTCTTGAGAGGAATATTTCTCAGACTCTAAAGTCAGAAGACCACCCACTCTTTTCCTTGCTGGGTGGGGAAAACAAACAAATTACCTTCTTTGATGGTTGGGAAAAGAAAGTGATTGATAATTACAGCCTGCAGCATTTTACCCCTCACTGTGGTATTTGGCTTGTGTTTTCTGGCTGAGTTTAGGCACTTTAGAAGACTGTGCAAAAGAGCAGACTAAAAGCATGGTCTGGAAACTCATCCTTCACTTACTTCTTCACCCTCTTCCAAGGGCACTCCTGTGTTACTCTGTTGTGAGAGAGGACTTACAGGAGCTTGTAAGACTGAAATGGAGGCATGTAAGTAAATTGTATCTTGTCTCAAAGAGATCTTGGTACTACTTTCCTTCCAGCACTTTGCCCAGAATATCCTCCAGCTGGTGAAAGGATTTAAATATCGTTCCAGCTGCAGTCTTGAAGTATTATCTTGTAATGGCAGTTCTAGAGCAAAAAAAGCAAAAGAGGGGTGAGAAAAAGCACCTTATTATATTAATTATGAAAGATTGAAGCAATAGTATGAAAATCATAAATAAAACTGAACAAATTAGAGAGTTACGTTTTGCAAATGAGTCTTGGAAATCAGAGTATTGTAGTATTTATATATACAGTAAAAGCTGTCTATGTTGCCAATTAATATTTAATAGCCTTTTCTTCTGGACTGAGGAAAACCTGTCATTGTCACTACTTACTGCCTGTTCCCTACCCTGCACTGTATGTAAAGGCATATGCTATGTTATGAGACGTATTTGTACATCTCAGTGCAGACTTGCAGTTTGTAAAGGGACATACCTAATAAAATGTCACTTTATATTGTCAAGGGAATGTTCACCTGTGAGTCATCCCATGGTTTGAAAAGTTTTTGTAAGAAATACAGAACAGCTGGAATTAAATTGTCTTCAGTTATGTATTTATTCATGAGAGAGACAGAGACTCTGGTGCTGAAAAAGCTTAAACCTTGTATGACACCTTCCTATGCTGACATTACTTATTCTTGTCTTCACCCCAGGCATTTCTGTATGCTTCTTGTGGCCTGATGAGACAGAGCTTTGTTGCTTTTCCCCCCTTTTTATCTTCTTGCACAGGAGCAGCAGACTTCCCCTTGTAGGAGGAATAAGATATGACGTGAGTCATGACACTGCATCTCACTCGGTGTTTGGACATTTTACCCTTGCAAAACCTGAAACATTCTTTCCCTTTTTGGGAGGAGGTTGCTGGGGCCACAGACTCCCATCCTGGCTGGGCAGAGTGCCCTAACCTCAGCCCCCTTTCCCTGGGGGCTCTGTGTTGTCATGCAGCATCCAGCTGCACCAGTGTTTTCAGAGGTAAATTTAGGTCGTGTACCCTTTTCTTACTGTTAGTATATTAAGTTCAGAAGAATGGGCTCTGACAATCCCACTAGCTGTACTGCAAGCAGAAGATGAAAATACTGGAAGGAAAGTGAAAAGAGGCAGTCTTGTTTTCCAAGAAAAAAAAATGAGACAAAAGGCTAATGCAAGTCTTATGGAGCTCAACTCATGTGAGTGAGTGAGTAAGGAGGAGGCTGTGAGATGGTTTTCCTACCTAGCACACGTCCTTACAGCACTGGTGGGTATGGCTGATAAAAGGGAATAAATCTGGTCCTTGGAAACTGCAGTTAAGGCAACTTTGCCATGAAGAAATAGGATGCAATTTCTTAGCACTGAGGGTAATTAAACATGAGTTAGTTAACTGTAACATAGTCTGTGAAATGAGAACAAAGCCATTTGAGCCCAGGCAGCAAGAAAGCCTGTATTTACTGGGTGATTGTGGCAGTCCTGCTGCTGCTGGACATGGTATGCCCGAGTCAGCAGCTCCATCAGCTGTGCCCGTGGGCCTGCCTGCAGAAACACTCTCAAATAACAGCACTGACAGCTCTGGATTAAAGGTAGTGATTATAATCAACTCTCGTGCTTGCACCTTTCATCAGGTCATGTGCAGTGCTCAGCAGGATTTGTTCCCTTCCATGTACATCAGGACAGGTATGTTTTGAGGTGTTTTTCCTTTCAGGTTTTTTTCTCATGCATAAAAGACTGTGCTGGAGACAGTGACTGGATGTGTGTATCATAGCTTTGGTTAGCATGGTTTGGAGGTTTTTTAAGGTGGATGTCTCATGTGGGAAATTAAAGGCAGAGGGGGTAACTTTTCTCAGGGTTATGCTCCCTCAGATGAGAGCTTGATGTCCTTCACTTTCTTATGCTGATCATCTGGGTAGATCTCATTGCACGTGTGGTGGGGTTTTAGCCAAATGCTAGTGCAGATGCTGCATTGGTGTCCTGAGATCAGTAATGTCTTCTTCATCTCATTTAAGCTTTTGGCCTTTGTATGAGGATCTCACATCAAATTTAATGGCTTGTGATAGAGGGGAAATCAGACAAGATAATCAAATGGTCCCTGTTGCCCTAAAGCTATGAAACCCTAAATACTGAAGAGTGAATTAGTAAGTGTGCATCCCAGCAGAACAGACTGGGCAGGCCTGAAAAAGAACAGCAGTGCCACTGCTGTCAACTGCAATTGCTTTCTTACTAATCAGCTGTCTTAATAATAGCATGAGCATGGTCTGGGGAGGTCAGAGAGGCACTTTGAAGGAGGGAGATGTGCATACTGTTGGAGAAGTCACTGATACGTTTACAAGTTGAAAGGCCCACATTAGACATCTGGGCTTACATCTGCCTTCAGAGGCTGGTGCCCTACAAAGGGTAGAAATAAAATCTTTACATATCACAACCTGTGACCATCCCTGCTGGGTTAGAAATTAGATCTGCATAGAAACAAAGCTGTAAGAATTTATTCTGCTCGTCTTTATCTCTTTTCAGACATTCAGATTGTCATTTGTTGTATAGTACTGCCTTTGAAGTAGGGGACAGGGAGAAACTGTAGTAAAAACAATTTAAAATGTCCAGCTCATTAAGTCACTATGGTCCTGACTCCTCAATTTATTTTAGTCTCAGTCTTAGAAAAAATCTAGTTCTTTCCAGTGACATTGTTCAGAAAAGTCAAATATATGATTTGGTACTGTCCAGAGATGAATAACATGAAGTGTTCCCAAAAGTCTTACTTTTCAAGACCATCATGAATTGTGTAAATGCTGTGGGTTGGCAACACTGGTGCCATTGTGTTATATTTCTAATCATTATTTACCATTTTTTTATTGAAATTATTTTTTTTTTTTTTGTGATAGAACATTTATCATAAATGCTGGTTGATAAGTAGGGGGTTATGGTAATCACAGCATAACTTTAACTATTACTTTATTTCTGAATCCAGTCTTCACTGAAGTGCACTTTGTATTTCCTGTTAATTCAACCAATTTCCTGTTAATTCAACCTGACAATCTTATAAACTCAATGTGTACTTGGTAAAAGCTGACATAAAGGAGCTCTCATATTATTTCAGAGTATAATTGTACTTCGTGTAGAGCAACTCTGGATACTTTTGATCACTAAAGCATGTTGCCTCATAAATTTACAACCAGATCCTGCAGACATCCATGAAACCAGCAATAGCCAGTGCTTCAGGCAGTAAGTCTATTCTTCTGGCACTGCTAAAAAGTTGGATCAATTTGAATCCAAACTCAACCAGAGTTCACTTTGAGTCAATTCATCCATAGTGAACTTATCAAAACCAAAATGCTTTTCACTGGGGAGATGTAGAATTTGAATGTAGAGCAGATGGACTTTAAAGTGACCTTCCCCCCTCCCTTTCATCCACCTCCTTCAGAAACAATCCCCTACACTGTTCTTTCCCACCCACATATTGCTTTTTATTCCATTAAACCGTAGGGATTAAAATTTCTGCAATGTAAGGCATATTTTGCTTTCACTGAGTAATTTGTTTAGTACCTTACAAAAACATGATCATATTTTCTGTTTCGGAGTTTGCAGGCTGATCTCTTTCCTTACCTTCCTGTATGAAAATGTGGTGTGTGAGGGAAGGGCTGTCCAGCTGGCAGGGGTGAGGAGGAGCTAAGGCATGTCAGGGTCTCCAGCTCAAAGCTGTGCTGGTGGCAGTGTTGTCACATCAATGTTAGTTGGTAAGGTGGGATGACAGCGGGTGGGTGCAAAGGCTGAAATAAGGTGTTGCACTGCACGAGTCAGAAACACAGAGCCTGTAATTATGCTCATTTAGCTCTGTTCCATCTTCCCTTGGGCGAGAGAAAGGGAAGTAGTGTTAAAATGTATCTACTGTTGGCTTTGTTGGGATTGTCCTAAATTAGAGAGGGAAACAAAGTTATTGATGAAAGAAAACAATCACCTCTTTCTTTGTTTTTCTCTTCATTTGAATGTTAGCACTTTGTGATGACCACAGTTATTTTTCTCAGTTTGATTTAGGGTATGAAAAAGTGTTTACTGCTTTCAAGCCTTTTAATTTATTTTAAAAAATGGAGGGAGAGGAAGGAAACAAAAATAAAACTTGGAAAGCAGAAAATATAACCTATTTAACATGATCTAAGTCCAGGTGTGAGAGTTGTGAACTTGAACAAAATGTCTTTTGGAGTGCATGAAGGTTGCTCTGCTACTTGGAGATAAGCATCTGAGAGCTTGGCAGTGCCAAGTGACAGGCGATTACAGCCGTTTCCCAGAGCTGTATTTGAAATGGAATTGGAAGGATGAATATATCTTCTGCCTGAATATTTCATGTTCAACTTCCTAGTCACTCTTTTGTATAGTTGTTTTAGTGATTAAGTGTGGCTCTTGGCACCACTCTTAAATCTCTGAACTTTTCTGAAGAGCTGAAACCTGTAGGTCTGACAAGACACAATGAAATTCTGTTGTGGAGATGTGAAGAAAAACTCATACTCAGTTTACTTTTTTGCTTCAACTTAGTGTTACCATTTCACTCTTTGGGCTAATTTTTTCCTCACAAGTATGAGACTTCTTAACTGAACTGGAATGTACAGAGTATAAATATTGAAACTCTCCACAGATTTTTAATGGGGAAGGTAATTTCATGATAAATAATCCCAGAAGTTGTTTTAGATTGTCATTGTAAATTTTAAAGTCAAGTTCAGATGTTTTCCTTTAATTTAAGCACTGAATATTTTAGCCACTATGCTTGCATTAAAAATAGGACCCACTTCATTGAGATCTAAGTGTATGAGACCAAATGATCATAGAGCCCCCTCCACATCTTAAAAATCTGGAATTCTTTGTACAATACCAAATCAATACACAATTAATTTAAAACTAAGCCTCTTTGGTCCCAGATGTATTTACATGGATCCATATTGATAGACTTCAGAATTTTTTTTTCATTTTGCTTGTACAAGCTAGTGGCTGATATTATATCTTCTTTGATAATATGCTATCTGAACGTAGTCCTCTTCTTTTAAAAGTGAGTTTATTTTAGTTTTAAGCCTTTAGTTTTAAGCCTGGCAGTGAAGATGCTGAGGATGAATGAGAACAGAGATGTGCTCAAAGGAGCTGCAGTCCTGAAGCTGCTCTCTGCTGTCCAAGTGGGAAATCAGAGCTAAGTCACACCCAGAGCTCTTTCTCTGGAGATTGTTACTGCCTCCATTTCCAATCTGACTGGTTGGTAGAGAATGGCCACCCATGATCCCCTGGTGTACAGAGGGGCACGCTGGAGCCATCCTCATGATGCTCCCCTCCTGCAGGGCAGCCCCAGAGCATTCCCAAGCCATCTCTGGCTGTATAAAAGCTTGTAAAGTGTGACCCACTTGAGTGCTCATAATTCCTCTCAGGCCTCTTCCTCACCACTCCAGGTCTATTATTTTTTTCTGGACTACAATAGGTTAAACAGTGTCAGGCTGGTTCCTACAGAGAGCATTCATGACATTTTTCACAGTGGCTGCAGGTTTTCACATGGACATTGAGATAAGTCTTTAATTATGGGACACTTCTTATGACTTAACTATTAATAATTAACTTCCCAGGTTTTTAGTTCTGAATAATTGCTAGAGCCATGGAGTCATTGTTGTGCAAGTTTGACTAACTGAGTGCAGCCAGTATTTGTTAATTGTTCCTCTTATGCACATGCTAAATCCAGAAGTGCTGAAGTCGCTCTGGGACATTAATTTTAAACACAATTAAAACATCATAACCTGTTGGCAATTATTCTCTGTGCATTGTTTTGATATTGATGGATCCAGTTCTAAGCACAGTAATTAAAAGGAACCACTGTTATTGTTGATCCCACAGATAAACAAATGCTGATTGCGTGCTGTGAACTGGTTAATCAAGTTTATTTTAATTGTCGTTAGTGATTCATCCCAGTAATGGTAGTGGGGTGCTCTTTATTTGAGCCTAATAATATAATGGTTCTGGCTGTCTCCAGCTGCTAAAGGAGTTTTGCTAATTCTTCTAAATAGTCTTTGGTAACATCTTAAGGAATGGCATTGTTAGATATAGAAATTAAATCCAGCTTGAGAACAAGAAATTTCCTGTTAAAATGAGACATACTTTGAGACCTTGCTGTCGCAACTGCTGCCTGTCCTGAGCAGCAGCAAAGGTGATTATATTTCCTGAGTGGTGATTATGTTCTATGGGCAGACTCTTTGGTTTGGTTTGATTTTGATGATACTGAAGTGTGCCATGTTAAGTCTCTTCCATTGCCAATGCTCTTTATTCCTGTTTGAGAAGCTACTTCTGCAGCTGCAGAAGTTCTCATAAGGTGACTCCCAGTTTTCAAGTCACAGGGCCACAACCCAAAAACCAATCTCTCTTAGACCATCTCCACAATTTGGGTGTCTGGCTTGCTCAGGCCCCTTAGCAGCACTATCAATACCTTTTACTGCCAGTCTCAGCATCATGCTGTGGCCATGAAAGCAGCAGCTCCAGACCAGTTTGGCACTGTCCCAAGAGGCACCTGGCTGCTCACGGGGACTGGGAAAGTCAAGAGATCAACTCTGTCTTTTGCTCTTGGCTATGGAAACTAAAGGTGCTGGCTAAAAGTAGAGAGTTCAGTTTTAATTATTATTGTTGTTGTTGCTGTTGTTATTGTCATCATTATTTTAGTCTTAGACTAATTTTCTTGGTATTTTCCCCCCACCATAGGTGGAGGGAAAATCTTTAAGGAGCTTCTGTTCTTATTAAAGTTCTTGGTACAAACACTATTGACCTCCACAGCTAACCCTGGTTTTGTACAAGGCTGAAAACATTCCTTCCTTTCAGGCACTTAATACAAGTATGTTTTGTGCTTTCTTTTGTGTTATTTTAGGATAAGGTCTTTTTAAATGCCCATAGTTTCTGAACTCTCAGCTTCTGGGCCCTGTCTACAGGTAATGTCTTGGTACAGCGTTCATGGTGCTGCTCCAGGCAACCACGCTGGCTTTCTTTTTCCATCAGAGGCTTCTGAGTTACTTTACATTTCTTGGAGTTGATGGTGTTCAGTATTCACTATTCCTGCAAGAACTCTCTCATCCTTCCAGCTGGCTGTGAATGTAAATTGCAAGAGGCTCATTGTGATTGTCCAGACTGGAAAATCTTGGTGTTAAAGATACATTTCTTCGTATCACAAAAGAAATATCAGATAATGTGGGATGGCTGGCCATTACTTCTTCTCCTAAAATAGTCCACAATCAGAATGAGCAGGAGGAACCCATGGCCAGTAAAAACACCGTTCTAAATAAAATCACAGTTTTCTTTATAATTGCAAGGCAACTATAGGAGTATTCTGCTGGGAGCACTGTACTGTAGACCTTAAATAGCAGTACTAATGTTTAAGTTGTATTTTCATCTTTTCTGTGTTTTCCATGCCAGATTTCTGGGACTTTTGCCAGCTTCCAAGACCATATAGAATTAATTGTTAAAAAGGAAAATAAATATTTCTGAAGTGCTAGAGAATATGTATGTCTGATCTAATGAACAATAGTTTTGTTCATTTATCAACTGCTCATTGTCATTTACTCAAATGCTTCTTTTTTTGTCTGGAAGGGAGAGGATAGGAGCATGAGGAAAGTGATCCTCCTTGAGCTTCTGTACTGAATTTATATATACACAAAACATTTCTGTGTTCAGTAATCTGAGTAGACAGGATGACATTTCTGCCAGATAGAGATGTAGAAGGAAACGTAGGGGAATTTTCCTAGCCTGTCTGGACTGGGTGGTGAAGAGGTCATTGCAAACAATTTGGCTGATGTTATATTGAAGTCAGAGTTGAAGAAAACTTGGAAGACCATATTATGCTAAGTCTGTTAAAAAAAAAATCCAAGATGCTGTCACCTGGTGTTGGAGTACAAATTTAAGTGAGAAATTGCCTATTTTTATTAATATCTCAGTTATGCTTTGTTCTTAACCTAAGAACAGAAGTGGTCTGTGGATAAACTTTCTGGTCTCGATGCTGTAACTCAACACGAAGTTTGTTCCATCGTCTCTGACTCAGTGTTATGATTTGGATAGACTAAATCAGTCTGATATTCTCTACTAAATCAACACATGTGGCATCTGCTGGAATCTGTGGGATTTGATCTCATCTTTCTCAGCCACACTATTTTTTGCCTTGCAGCCTGGTAGATCTATTGATTTTCATGCAGGCTGTTGGCCTCTGATCTGCCAAAAGAGAATTAGTTATATGTTTCTATATGTTTTGCTAGTGAGGCTTCGAAATCCCTCTTAACCCAAGTCCCTGCTTACATATCGCTACCATTCATTTTTATTGGCTTCGCTAAAGTTGAATTCCTGTATCTTGATTTTTCCTCAATTCATTCTCTGAGCGGCTTGAAAGAATCCAACTGAAAACAAAACCTCAAAGAGTTTATGTAATGAATTACTTTTAAACTAGACGCTAAAAAAGACAGAGGAGCATTTATCAGGAATGTTTGTGGGCTTGGTGGTTACGAGCTTAAAAAAAAAAACACCGTGTGGAAAGGCTTTTGTCCCATGACAGAGATTTAAAAGGCTGCGGGCTCGGATTCCAGCGGAGGCTCAGGCCTGTAATCGCGTTGGAAATGTTGCCTTTCACACGGCCGCCCGGCTGCGGGTAGGGGCGGCGGCGGGGCCGTCACCTGTTGGGGCCGGGCTCGGGGCGCCCCCGGTGCCGCCGCGGGGCCGGGCCGCGCTCGGGTTCGGGTCCGGCCGCGGGGGCTCCGCCGGCAGCGCTGCGCTGCCTTTCTCCACCCGAGCCCGGCGCTGGCGGTCCCGGCGCTGCGGCTCCAAGTTGGAGAGGGGAGCTTGTGCGGTAGGCAGGGACAATGGAGGAAAATGAAAGCCAGAAACTTGAGCTGTGCCTGGCTTGCCCAGCAGACAGCCGGCAGACGAAGGGTAAGTAAGCGGCGATGTAAGATGGAGTTACGTTTAAGCATGTCCCTCGTTGCTGCTTTATATTGCTGGAGGCAGAATGCATGAAAAAAATTAGCATTTTTTTCTTGTGCTAATGGCTCTGCTGTGAACATTTCCCTAATATCGGAACTTTGTGAGTTTAAGCTTCTCTTTGGAGAGATTTCTGTGTGCCTCTGGAGCCGGGAGCGCGCTGCATGGCTGTCACGGATGCAGGGTCCTGCCGGTGCGGAGCCTGAGGTGGGAAGAGCGTGTCCCCTTCCCTTTAAATGCTGTGCCAGCCTCAGCTATGGCAGAGCAATAGCCCTTCCTTCGCAGAAGTGGGTTTGAGCTCATCTTTACCTCGGGGTGTCTGTTAAAAGGGGGAGATGCACGGCAGATTGTGACAGCGTTAGTTTACTTTGAGTGAAACCGCTGGGGTTTGTTTTGGAGCGAAGCCAGGAGTGTCTGAGCGGGGGTTCCACGGCTGCTCCGCCGCTGTGCGTTCATACATTCACTGCTGCACTATCTATTTCCTATAAAGTGAACAAAAACTGTTTCCTGGAGAATTCTACATGGGCCATTCCACGTGGAACAGAACAGTCAGGTAACATTACAAACACCATATCTAATCTGTATCTATTACAGTGTTTGTGGGACACCTGTGAACATTCCCATTTCCTGCGTGTTGTATTCCTCAAAGGCGCTTGAGGAAAAGTTGTGTTACTGTGCTTCTGTGAAACAGATAGTGCACGTGGTTAAAAAAAATCACACAAGTTTCCGAGTATGCAATACCAACAAATAGTGCATTGGCAACTTAGGAGGAAAAGAATGCTCTTCCCTTTTATTTATTTATTTATTTATTTATTTTAATTGGGTGTTCATTAATTGATTGATGCTCTTTTGAATCACTTCTTAAGTAAAATTACTGAGCATTGCGGGTAACCTGTGTCTGTGTATGTTTATGTTTAGTGGGACGGAAATCTTCACTTGAAGAATGTGTCTGACTAGGGGAAAAAAAGCCTTCAGTAACTCATTTCTTCTGTAGGGATTGTGTGAAACTGCCTCAGATACATGTGGAGCTAGGAAAACACAGGGCTGACCAGACTGATTCTATGGTTCCCAAAAATGTTGAGTGCTGAAAGCTCATAACCAAATGTAGTAGTTTTGGCCCCTATCCAAAATTTACATTGGAAAGAAAGCTAATTGTAAAGACAGTGAAGTAAATTAGAACAATTCCAAATAATATCACATTTACTGGTAACATGAATGTACCAGAGGTTGGTTTGAGTCTTGCTGTTAAATCCATATTCTTTTTTAAAATTACAGTATTGAATGGGGTTTGCTTCAAGGCTAAGTTTGACAGTATCATTATGGGTCACGCTTGTTCCTTTCTGAAATTATTCTGAAAATGTTCTTTTCTCATGTCACCTGAGTTGCAAAACAGGACTATTAAAATCTTCCTAGCATTTAAAGTAATGAAGCAAAGTGACTTTCCTGACCTTTGCAGACTTCATGGAGGGTGTGACTTAGAAGAATTACATACCAGGACATATCGAAGGACTTTTTTATTCTTCTGTTTTTTTTTTCCCTAGCTCACAACCATTAATCTGTCACAATAATCTTGCTGCTAATCCTCGACATACTCCTTCTACACTGCAGGCCTGGGCCTTTACTGGAGTAATGGGTGATGTTGGTCATGTTAAGAAACCTTGAAACTTGTTTTCAGATCAGAGAAGCAAATCAAGTGTAAGAGTTACGTCTGTGGATAAACAAATTCCTCCCTGTCAATCATCAAGTCTTGCTTTTGCTTGCCCTCTAGACTTGCTGCTTTATTGAACAGAAAGACCTTCAGCTTTTAGCTTCTGAATATGAGGGAGGGAGAGAGGGAGACAAGCTTATCTCACACCTCTGTGATTTCTATTGCCTTCCCTTTGCTCCTTTCCCAAGGAGGGTGCTTGCATAATTTATCCTTTTCCTACTCATAGCACTCATCTGGGAACCATCACATGATGTTTCACACATTTCAGAGTTATCTGTGGAGATTGATTTGCTAGGCCTATTATCTTCACTTGGAAGATATGGAAGGTTTACCCACGATGTTATTGAGCACTCCAAAATCCAGAAAATCTCTGTTTTTCCTCCCTATAGCACTGTGTTATACACAGCATCTGTAGAACTGATGTGCCTCGAGACCCACAGGGGGGTTTCAGCAGCCCAGTGCTCAGCCTTGCCATTGAAGTCACTTATCCCTGTCCAGGAAGTGGTCCAAACCATTTTTTTTCAGCAGTTAGTAGGGAAAAGACCCATACTGAAACACAACAGATTTTGGTTTGCAAAGAGTCATGTGCTGCTGTTTGCTGTAATGATGCTGGATCAGGATCCTGCTGGATGCCCAAGTCAGCTTTCTGGCAAGATGAGAAATCAGTTTGCATAGTTTACATTCCTTTCTTTTCACTGGTATTTATGCAGTGTTTTCCAAATATATGAACGAAAAATAAGAGGATTTGTTGGTCTTTCTAATACAATATAAGAAAAGTATGTTATTTTTGATTCCTTTTCAAGGTTTCAGCTAATAGCAAAGTGGTAAAACACTTTACTTGATATGTCTCTTTATGTGCAGATAATTAGCTCTTTCTTAAACTATTGAAATCACTGAAGTGCAGAGTAGGGGAAGACTTTGCATGAGAGAGATTTAGGACCCAAAATACACACTCACGAGTTGTGCTTGTCAGCATAGGTTTACCTGCCTTGTTGAGGAAGTGCCTGCCATCATTTCAGTGATTGAAACTGCTGCTGTGACCCTACTTTGAGGGTTTATACTAAATTGCTGCACTCAGTCACCCACGCTCACGCTGACTCCCTCCAGCTCCAAGAAAATCCCTTATTTTATGTCTGTGCCTTTGTTCCAGCAGTCTCAGGGATATAAGCTCTAGGCTCTTGGCACAACAAATTAAGAATGGCAAATTCCATCCAGCCCCAGCCCACCCCTTTTCCCTCCCGTGTAAAATCCATTGGAATGACTGTGCAGCTTTCAGAAACCGTTTTCACTGAGTGCATCTGGAGTAGCCACGCTGGCTTCTTGCAAGCAAAACTTTCCTGTTTGCTATTTTTCTCAAACAAGCTCAGTGTACCTGGTGGTTTATGCCTTTTCAGTAAGCAGAGAGGAGAGATGTTTCTTAATTGAGTTGTGCTTGAAAAAGTTGAGTGCATGCAAGTTTGTACATCAAGGTGAGGCTGCTGCTCTGAAGGTTTAACCAGGATTGTGCTGCTAAGAAAGTCTTAGAAGGTGCTGTGGAGATCACAGATGGCATTTTGAATCCATGTGAGAGTAAGACTTCCCTGTGAACCAAACCTGTTCACAAAGTTGTCCAGATCTGTGTTCATCAAACCATGGTGTCACCTGCAGTCTGGGCCCTTGTGCCTGCATCTGCTTTCAGGATAGGTTTCCAGGAATGCAAACAAGGGGGCGTTGTTGAAAATTTTGGAGCCCTTGAACATATAGGGAGCTTACAGAAACATGCCAAGTCTTTGAGGACCATCCAGGGCCAAGTTCTGTTATGGAACCCAAGGAAATGGATTCCCTGTGTGAATTGGTGGGACATCCAGCTACAGCTCCACCCATGGAGGATTTGCTTTATTGCCAGGGCTTGATGTTCCCTGGCACGTGGCAGGCAATTGACAGTGCACAGCAAAAAGCTGAGAAATCCTCAGCATAAAATCCTGAGGCAAGTGGTGGGCACGGTGTCAGAATGACTGACTGAGCCATAAAAAGAAGTGAGTAGGTGCCTGTTTCCAAACAGCGGTGCTGTGTGATGGCAGCACGCAGGGGAAACGTCTGGGGGAGAAGAAGGGGCTCTGAGGCAAAAAGTGTCAGACAGAGAGAGAAATAAGGATTTATTCAAAACATGTAGGAAAAGGAGCTCCCTGCTCCTGGGGAGGTGCTGGGAAGGGTTAACACTCACAGGGGCTGAGTCTGTCTGGTAAAGATGAGGAAGGCCACATCAGACTTGGAGAGACCTTTTCAGTGCTTCAAGTTTTTGTTAGGTCTTTTTTTTCTTTGCTGACAAAGGAGTGAGGGATTTTTTCAAAGGTATTAGGTAGCAGGGCTCCAGTCTACAATTTTTTGAGCACCAGAGGGTTCATGTTACAGAGTTACCTGAAGATAAGCCGGCAGTTACATACTCACGGTGTCTGCCTCTCTCTTCACAAATGTCGTCGCAGTCTTTGGTCTTAAAGTAGATTTTAAAGTAGTAAAATTTATCTGAGGTTTTCTTTTCCTTTTTTAGATCACACAGAACTTGCTTTTATTCTATTTCTTAAGAAATGGTTTATGAAATAATGATGTAGAATTTTCCAGCCCGCTGTCCTGAGACATATAAAATCTGAGGGAGATCCATGAAATTTAAAACCAGACCACAGTCACAAATCAGGAAAAAGAGACTCCCAAACCCTCTTATTATATCCTAGGTGTTTCAGAACATGTTGAAAACACACTGAAAAAAAAAGATTAAGGATTACAAATCTGCTCTGTCAAAGGAATTTTATCAGTTTGTATCCCTAAGGAAACCAGTTATAGGGCCATTAAGTGTACTGGACCCTATTGAAGAAATCTGTTTCTTCTTGTAGAAAGCTTCCTGTAGATCTTAAAGGTCAGGGAATAAGGGCCCTGTCAGATCTTCTTTTCAAGTCACATAGGTAAAACTGATATAAAAGGAACATCTGCTTTAATGATACTCACTTTTCTGTGAGGCAATACTGCAGTTGTGTGATAAAAGTATATAAGTATGTGCATAGTTTATATGAGGGATTATTTCTGGGCCACTTACTATGATGTGTATACGCCTAATGATGCAGAACATGCCATTGCATACTGCCAGACTTTTAGAAGTACCTAGCTTTTATATCAGTCTTCTTTTTCATTTTGCTACTAATGTGAATGTTGGTATTAAGTTTTTATTATATAAACTATGTTCGGTTTTGGTTTTTGGTTTCTTTTCAGACCAAGCAAAACCCAGTTTGCATGTAACATCCCTGGACGATGCAGAATGTCTCCGGTCTAAAGAGCTCCTTTTGACCCCGAGCAGTCACACCTCTTCTAACTCAAAGTCCACCCGCAACATCCCTCGGAGACATACAGTAGGTGGCCCTCGCAGTTCCAAAGAAATACTGGGAATGCAAACCTCAGAAATGGACAGGAAGAGAGAGGCTTTTCTTGAGCATCTGAAGCAGAAATATCCCCACCATGCCACAGCAATAATGGGACACCAGGAGAGACTGAGAGATCAGGTAAGGGAGTCAAATTTGTATCATGTCTTTTGTTTCACAGTCCTTATAGCTCCTACAAAATTGAGTGTTACCTCATTACAGAAGGTGAGAATGTAACAAAGTATGAATCAAAATTTTTTTATGTGGTCTGCAATTCAGATGTTGCCTTGAAATTCAAAGAAACAAAATTAATCTATTCAGTATTACCTTGGAATTGTTTGTTGAAATTGACATTTCTGAAGAGCTTTTCCTTTTTTTAGTGCATACACAGAGAAAGAGGTGAAGGTGAGACTCTTGATCTTTGTATATGAGTCTCAGTCTACTTTTCACAGCTGAAGGGAAAATATGGAACAGCTGTTAACTTCTGTTACACTTTCAGTATTGGCACCACTGCCTGGGAGAAAAGAAAATACCTGCAGAGTGTGTCTGTATGCTTTAGCTGGCTCTCCTACCCTTTCATTTGCTTTCTTTTCTATGTCTGAGTTTTGTAATGCAAACAGAACAGACTTGCCCACAACTATCTGCCTCCTCCAAGCAGCTCTGACACCCACGCTCGTCTGTCAGCAGCGTACCTGAGGGTGGGGTGCCTCTGCCTGCAGCTGCTTTCCAGCAGCCAGCAGTGGATGTGGGGTCAGAGGAGGGGTGACACGCTGATGCATCTCTCAGAGCAGGTGGAGGCTGCTGACATGCCGACCTTCTGAATTCAGGGAATGCCATGCAAGGACCTCTTCCTAACTCTGGACTCTGGTTTTGGGTGCAATCATAGAATTTAATCTTTTCAGGCACTCTGATGTCTATTCAATAATTAATTTTTTTTTTCAATCAAGTGTCAGAATTTGCAGTTTGGCCTAAAAAAATCTTGTGCTTGTTATTCTCGGTTTAACAAATGATTGACAGCAAGCTGTTCTGTAAAAGTTCATTTCTCTTAGTGGTTTATAGGTGTTTCAGCACTAACAATAAATTAATTGTAAATAAGGAATAAAAATAAGCTGGAAAAATACTGCACTCTGTTATGGAAGCTCTTAGTGGATTCCAAGCTTCTTTGAAGCTTTGAAAACTTGAGAGGCTTTGAAGATCAGACTGTTACAGGTTTGGAAAGATTGTAATTTGTTAACTCACCCCTAGAACTTCTCTTTTACAGGGTCTCTAGATATCCCAGGTGCTATCACTGTTAGAATCCATCCGTGTCCAGCTAAAATTGCTGCAAGACTTCAGCTCTAATGAGGATGATCTATTCCTTATTTTTAAACTGTTCTACTCCTTCCTTTTTAAAGTCTTGACTTTTTTTTCTCCCCACTTATCTCTTCCATGAACTTTAGTGACTGTGTGGAATGTGCTGGGTGGTGGATAAAGATAGCATACAAATTAAATAAAGGGGGTGGGAGGGGGGCGAAATCCAGAGATTAGATCTTTTGGAGTCATGTAAATATTTAGTTCCAGTGTTGCAGACACTGCAAACCTAGTTTGAACAGCCTACAGCATTACACCCTACACATTTTGTAATTTGAGCCTTTTCTGAAGGCAATAAATTACAGAAGGAATGCAGTAACTGCTCTTGATATTTGTTTAAAATGTGTCTTCCTTGCTAATTTATTGAGGGTAAAATTCATTCTCCTGCTTCTATTTTTTGGTGATTAGACATATGTATTATATGTGTTGTGTGTAATGAGTTTTTTAACAGTTTTAAAACAAAATAACTTTAAAACTACTATTTGAACATCAAAATATATTTCTTAGAAGTGGAAAATACTGAAGACTCCATCCTTCAGCATTGCTTTTAAAAGTATAAACTGAACCAAAACCACATGAAAACATGCAGAAGTAAAGAATACAAGTTGATTGTAAGAAAGCTGCTTAGTTGGCATGTGATGTATCAACTGTCTGGCTCATCAGATGCAGTAAGACTGTGATGATCATAGCAGTACAGTTCAGAGGGGGATTTTCTTACCAATTGTGTCTCTGTGTGCACACCCACTATCATTATTTTGTGTGTGTGCATTTGTGTGTGTTTATAACTGTATATAGATACACGCAGGTATGTTTGTAAATATGTATATATATACAGCTCTGTGTGTGTGTGCATATAATGTGTGCTTTCTTAGCCCCTCCATGAATAAGACTACAGTATAATTTTGCTTTGGAGAGTGTATATGTGTGTTTAGCATCCATACTTCTTTTTTTACACCCTTCTTTATGTGAGTGTGTAGCAGTGGTATAGAAACTACATGCACACGGAGTAGGTATGTACATGTAACATATACATGTATGACAATCAAAATTTGTAAGATGTATGGGAAGACATGGTTTAAAATGTCACATTTTAAACTAAAATGTCACAACTTATTTTCCAGGTTCCTTTCCAGGTTCCTTTTCTCACTTCTTACTTCTTCAGCTGCTTCAATAACTGTAAAGTGGCAACATTGTCCATGGTGGGAATTTCCCCACTGTAGGACACCTATCAAGGATAGTAGCTAATGCAACACCATTTTCTAATCTTTCTGTCAAATGGTGCAGCTGAAACATAAAACAGCCCAGTACTTACAGTCAGGAGGTAGCCCCTGGTATATCATAATTTCTCTTCCAGGTTGCTCTAAACCCTGTCAGGTCCACAACCAACAGAAAATCAGGATTGGTATTTGTCTGGTTTATTCTATGTGGACTTCCTTCTCTTGTCCATTTTAGCCATCAGTATCTGAGTATGGAAAACAGACTCCTTGTTTGCAGGAAATAAACATCAGGGGAAAAAGTATTTGATGCTGTCACATCCTACTGTATCACTTCCACCAGCAAGGGCAGCTGAATGTTGTCTGCATCTTCCACTATGCACTAATGGCTTCCTCCAGGCTTCATTTGTTCAGATAAATCCCTCCCTGGATGTGCCTCCTGAGGACCCGTTTCTAGTCCTGATAATCTGCCACAAATCAGAAGTACAATCATGGCCAGGTAAAATGCCAGCAGGGATTACTGATGGTTAGCTAATGTGATGACCTGAAACCGCCCAGCTGTGCACACAGATCATTTCTCCTCTGAAGGTTTGTTGCCTTGTTTGTGATACCCTGGTCTGGAAAGGAAGGCTCACAGAGGCAAGGGCCATCTGTATTTGCACAAGGGGCTTGGGATATTGCAGTAAGGAAAACAGGCTGCAGCTAAACTGGTCTGTGGGAAACTGGAGCATGACTTTGCAGCAGCCTGGGGGGGTGCAGACATGCCCTGCTTTGTGCACCCCAGCACAGGGGAATGCAGCACCCAGTGGCCACAGCTCTGACCCACAGCCCGGCAGCTCACCCTCACATTGCAGGTTTTCCCCCTTCTAAGATAAGTCCACAGCTGGGCACCAGAGCTCCCCCCACCTGGAAACCTGTAAAGCCGAGGAACAAAAATTTTTTTAAGGTAATGCAAGTTTCTGCAGGAGCTTTATATACCTTACCTCTGCCAAGGCTGTCTCATCTGTGGTAATGAAAGGAAGGTGCTAATGTAATCCCCAGGAAAGTTAGAAAGAAAAAAGAGAAAGCAAGAAGGAAACAGTCTGGGATGTCTTCATTTTCAGACAGTGTGACTCATCTGCTGTGGAGCTCATGGAAGGACATGGTCACCTGCTTAGGTGAGGCTGACTTCGGTCAGCAGAGAAGGAAGGAGCAGGAACAAGTGTAAAAGCTGGATCTGTAGCTGCAAGCGTGAAAAGGAGTTAGCAATTAAGAGGTTAAAATGCTAACCTGGCAATGGGAGGGGGTAATCCCTGCTGTGAACCTGTTTTACAAGTCACCTCCGAAAAAAACCTTTCTGAGGGGCAGAGAACAAAAATGAATGTGTAGAAGTTTTTCTGAGCAGGAGCTTGTGAGCCTGGGGTAAGAAAGCGAGCTGGAAGAAGTTTGCCACAGCTTTTTCTGTTGTTGTTTGACTAGGAAATAGGCTGGGAGGTGTGGAAGGGTCAGGAGCAGCTCTAGTGCTTCGGGCAGTGCTCCGTGAAGAAGAAATTTTCTTGGCAAATGAAATTAGATTTCAATCAATTAAAAACAGAACCCAAATTCTTCCGGTGCCTTTGCAGAGCTGATTGCCCAGAAAATGGTGGTTGAGGTTTTTTTGTTATGTTCATTTAGATCTGAACATGACAGGTAACTCTGGCATCTGGGCAGGTGTGGCTAAGGTTACCATGGAGATCCATGATGTCATGCTTGATAGAGCATGTCAAGACAGCTAATCTAACATGTAGATGTTCAAAAGGTCCCATAGGCTAGGACTAAGCTTTATGCAAATAACAAAGTTACTCTGCAAAAGAGTGAAAGAAAACACGGCTGAGATATGGCGTGCGTTGTACCTGGCAGCCTGAAAGGATTATTACAGACTTTGTCATAAATTAAAACTTTTGGAACTAAAGAAGAGGATTTCAGACCGTCTCTGGCCTCACCTGTGGAATCTCGCATTTCGGTAAATAAGCCTCTTTCTGTTTCTGCCCTTGCTGTAAAAAAATGCTTTTGAAATCGTGGAGTTTGCTTCACCACGTTGTTCCTGCTGGCAGCAGGACTGAGTCAATAAAGCAAGTTTTCTGGCAGGGCATGTTCCCTTTTCTCTTTCAAAAATGAGTTCTTTATTGAATGAACTAAGAATTCCGAATTATTTGAAAGGTATTGTAATGTATCATGTTGATTATATGAATCATGCTGCAAAAATTTCCTAGGTAGTGTTTTAGAGGAGAAACTAAGAATGGAGACACTGTATTTATTTGTAGATTATTGCCAGATGTCTCTCCATTAGCTGTTAAAATAGAACCCTAAAATTACAACAGCATTTATTCCAGGATTTGATATCTGTTAAAATGCTGAAGCTTTTTGTTTTTTACATGAATCACAGTATTGGTTAGTTAAACTGACTTTGAATGTGTGTTTTGGTATCATAGGTAACGTTTGAGCACTTCTTAATAGATTTTTTCCTTGGGTAAAAGTACATTAGTAGAGGGTAAACATATTTGGAGGTGAAAGTCTAGCAGCAGAAAGGCTACTGGGACTTTGGGATTTGAGGTATAAACAAAAGGGGATAGTTCCAGTCCCTGTGGAGAGACAGTAAGCACTCTGTGTTCTTTGTTGCAACCACTTTTGTGCTCCCATCAGTCAGGACAGATCAAGTAAACAGCAGTAGGTGAGGGATGGGCCCCCGCTGGCACGGGATGTGATAACGGGAGCAGCGTTGGGGCTGCAGAGTTCCCTTGGTTCAGATCGCACCGTGTGGAGTGGGAAGGGGTCGGTCTGGGTGGGAAAGGGTGGGGACAACGCCCGAGCTTAAAAATGTGAAAAGAGGAAAATGGTAATGTTCTGCCTGAGACTACTGAGAGATGTAAACTTGAGAGGAACTTCACTTCCATGTAGATCATCAGTAGGAATTAGGGAATGAGGGGGGCTGCAGAATATGGTAAGCACATTGTCTAATTCCAGGTGAAAAAACAGGGCATAAAGGTTTTCTAATGTTCTGCATTGCTTGATCAGGCAAGGTTAAATAAACTTTTTGTGGAACATGTAGTGACTTTTAAAGTGGAAGAATTGAAAGCACTACAAGTGAAGAAATCACTTAAAAACTGATTTGTTTAGTCACAACTCTTTTGTTTTTGCACCCATTTACATCTTGAAGCTGAGTTATTAATGGGAATTTTTTAGAATTCATTTCAATTTAACCTTTCTCCCAGAGTCTGACTGTTAGTTATTTAGTACTTGCATATGTACAAATAACAATGTGTCAAATGAACTAGCATATTTGCATTCATTACACTGTTGCTGGTTGATTCTGTGGAATCGGGTAGGGAGAAATTGATTTAGTGTTAATACTGCATGAACGCTTCTTTGGTCTGCACAAGTTAGAAAACAGAGTTAAACAATTACATTCTATTTTAAAATGTGAAGAATGTGATTTTAATCTGGATATATGTTGCTGCAGATTTTTCTACTTGGGAACGTTCATTTCATTGAATTACCACTTGGTTCACATTATGCTGCACTTAATGTGTCACCAAAAAATGCATGTTTGTGTCTGAGAAGTCATTGCCACACAGCCAGATCTTGCTGTAGTGTCAGCATGGGCTGTAGGTGTTGGTTTGAGAAAAAAGGTAAAGTTTCCAAAGTTGTTTGAGGGGATTTCTGTGTGTTCCTGCCTCCTCTCCACCACTGGGCACTACCTCCGTGCCCAAGTGAGACAGCAGCTCCCCCTCGTCCCTGGGCAGGCTGGGTGACCCAGCAGAGCACTCCGAGCAAGGGGGACCCTCCCTAGTGTCCACACGTGTGCCCTGTCTCTCCTACCTCTGGTGCCACAATTTATTGCTTTCCAGGGCCGCTCTAAGTTAAGGGCAACTGCTCGTATTTTACACTGTTACAAGCACCTAAGAAAAGCTATGAAAAGGAACATATGCAACATGATTACGAGGTTAAATCTCTGCTGGATTCCAAGCCCTTAGCTTTTGTTTATGGAAGGACATGAGATGACATGTCCATTTGTTTTGAGTTGAAACATGCTCTTTAGCCCCCAGATAATGCTGTGATTGCAAGATATTTATAAATAGCTTGGTAGATAAATGAACAAAGAGCTGGCTCATTAGCAAAGTAAAGTGGATTTACTTTGTATTCAGTCAAAGTGAAAATGCTGAGGAAGAAGAATATTCCTAATAGAATGTCTCTGTGGAAAGTCTTTCAATTTTACCCTCTAGTTTATAAAAGTAAGGCAACCTATTAAAGTATATATTAAACTACTAGCCCTAAGGTATCTCTGGGAGTAAATGAAGTTTAACTATATTGCTAATACTTGCTTTGATAAATACAAGTTTCTTCATTTATATCCGTCAGTTAAAAGTAATTTGGAAAGCTGATTTTTTTTTTTTTTTTTTTTTTTTGAAAAAGCAAACAAAACAAAGCTACAAAAAGGCTAATAAAGCAATTCCATTTCTTTTTCCTTCCCTCCCCCATGCAAACCACACACCAGTGCAGTTACTTTGCCCCAACAGGATTAGTAACTTTTTTTCTGTGGCAACGCCTCTGCATTTTAAATAGTATTGTTTGTAACTCAGAAGTCCCAGGTAGTTGTTCGTACTTACCTTTGTCCATGTGAATTTTGTACATGTATTTTCTAATCTAATTTTATGACAAGCAAAAGTATTTTTAGAATGCTTTGTATTCAGCTGACTGAACAAATGCCTGCAGTAATCTTTTTCCAATACCTATTGTTAAATGCAGTAAAGGATTTTTAACTAGGATTTTGGTATCCCTAGAAGTGTATTTCAGGCAGCTGCCTTCAAGAGTGTTGCCCATGGAAACCTCTCCCAGTGATTGTAGACACCTGAGATTCCTTAGGTTTCAGAAAATTAAGCTTTTCTGGCCCAAAATGTCCTGAGGCATTTATAGGTGTGTTTTTGCACATACTCAGGTTAGCCCTCGTTCTTTGTGGGTTGCCTCTGTCGATGGCTGCCAAAAGCTGCACCCAGGCAGCCAGCAGGGCCCTGCTTGGGGAATGGGTTCAGTGCAGCACTGCTCCTCCAGCAGTGCTGGGGATGAGTGTCTGCACTAAGGGTGCTTTGCCACTGCTGCCTCTTCCAACTCTGCTTTTAAACCAAAGCACCTCCAGTTGCTTCCTGCCCTGCTCGGGCATGAACAGCTTGGGAGGAATCCTCAGGACACCATTCTAGGGGCTTGTCAGTGATCCCTAAATCCCAAAATTAATTTCAAGCCCCTTATTTACTTATGAGAGCACAATAAGTTCGTGACAGAAGTGATAGCGATGGCCTGCAGGCTCTGGTCTACAGGCACTTTTGGCCATGCTGGTTTTGAGCAGGTGTTATAGCTCTGGAGGTGTGCTGCAGAAGTGTGAGGAGCACTTGTCTGGCAGATGATCACAGACAGGCAGAGATGTTGGGTGAGGGCAGCAGGTTGTGCTGGTGGTAGTGCTGAGGTGACAGCAGAATTTCCGTGGCTGCTGGTCAAGGCTCCCACTGTAACCTGTGTTTAGTCTCAGTACTGCTGAATGTTTGCTGTGGCCAAAAACCATTTCTCTGGAAATGGTTGTGGGTATTCTTGGGTCGTTCATGTTGCAGCTCAATAGTCCTGTTAGCTTCTCACTGGGAGCACTTTTGTGCTCTTTGCACATTGTCAGTTGGGATGGGAGCACGTATTTATGTCGGTCATTAGCAAAGTAAATGCACCTCTGGTCTATTGCTGCTGCTTTACAGCATTTTGCTGTTGATTTTCTAACAAAGGCAGATTGCACTGAAGTCACCTGATTAACTGGTTTGGTTTAACCATAATTGCTGGGATTTAAATGTCTTTTCTGCTCAAATAGGAGAACAAGAGTAAATAAGACAAGCCAATTGCTTATGAACATATATTCCAATTTCCTTTCTCTTCAAATGAGTTGAGTACACCAGGAAAAACAGTGCCATTGTTAAAATTGAGGCCAACACCTGTGACTCTGACAGCTGCCTCTGAGATGTGTGTTTTTAACATTCACCCAGTCATGGTCATTGTGCCAGTTCAGTAAATTCAGAATCTGTGGTATCCAGTTTTGCATCTTGACATAGCAAGTCAATACAGGGCTTTTTGGTTGGTCAAGAATCTTTTGAAGGGTCCTCTTTTGGTCTTGTGGATTTTTTATCCTAATTAGTACCTTTTGTGCTACTGCATTTTGTGTGGCCTCTTGTGCAGGGGATTGTAGTGATTCCAGTTGTTCACGAGGAGATTGCTGCCTTGGTGAAAACTGAGCAGTGTCATTTGTTTAAGTTTAGGAAAGATTTTCATTGGCTGATCAATACACTGCCATAGGTCCACTTCACTTTAAAAAAAAAGTCTAAAATTCAAAATTAGTTATTAAGGAAAGGAGGAGGTTATCTTTGGTTACCTTTGGATTATGAAATCCAAAAGACCAATAATATGTTTTTCACCATGAGTTCTGCCTCTTAAGGGCAATTTCTTAACACCTGTGACGTGGTGTTATGTATGCATCATGTACATTCTGATCTTTAACAGTTACAGATTATTTTGTCCCACATCTTGAGATTTATCTTCCAAAATTATCTTCTTGCTAGTTGTAAGACTGGATCTTCCTGATACCTACGTGAATGTCCAGTTCTGTTTTGTATTGCGGAATTCTTGACTGTGTTAATGTCTCATGACTGAAAATTCCCAAGCTCAATTAAGTTTTAAGACTATTTCAGCTTCTAAGGGATTTACATCTCTTACACATACCTTTTAATAAACTATCTTTATACTCTTGCAATTATTTCATTCAAAAGAGAAAAGCTAGTTGTACTTCAGTTTCAACTGAAGGTAAATATTTCTTCAGTCTGGAGGGAGATATCTGTCAAGAAAGCAGGAAGGCAGCAAGAGGAAAACGTAGAGTGGAAAAACAGTTAAAACAGAGTTTCTTGAAAGAAGTTGAGTCTGATTTTAAATCCTACACGATATGTTCGTTTCAGATACACTTCCTGCCAGATGAACAAGCAGAGACTTTTCCAATTTGCACCTATGTTGTGGGTATGTGGGTGTCTAAAATCTGGAAACAGACCTGCTGTCAATGTTTATGTATGAGCTTTGGGCTTTCTTCCACTGTGCTTTGAAAGCATAATTTTAGCTGCATTTATTAATTTGTACCCCTATTTTTAGTAACACAAAATACTATGCATCAGACTGTTGTAATTAGTAGCAAACTACTCACAGAAGGAACAAATATTTGACTTTGATTAGAATAAGTAAAAAAGAAATGTCACTTATTTCCCATTGGCTGAACAAATAAATCATTGCATGATTGATTTAAATGAAAGTAAATATTTTTTGGAAGGAAGAATTATTTTTTAGGACAATGTAAAAGAATAATTTAAAAATACACGTGTAACATAAATTCTTCCATTTAATACGGGTGCTCAAAAAATTAGAACATTTATAAAATTTCTTGTAGATCTAAACAAACTGTTTATTTTTTTTTTAATTATTACAGAGAAAGGATAATTTGAGTAAATTCTTGATCTACTTATATTTCTATTATATATTTCCCCAAAAGTCTTGAAAGAAAAACTGACTCCAGGACCTCACAGATATTGTGTCCCAATTTCACTCTTTCATTATGGATAGCACATTTTCTTTATATTTAAAAAAAGACTATTTCATATTAAAATTTTTAATAACTTTGCATTAAACAGACAGCATTATGTCAATGCCTGCTACCCAGGGATGTGGCAGAGTCTGTGTATTCTTCTGTTCTTAGAATGGGATCACCACAGTAATGCAAGTACCATGATTTGTCAGTAACTACTGCAGTATTTTGGGTTTTTTTAGATGAGCTCTGTTATTCCAATTTGTTTTCAGCTGCTAATCTGAACTGCCATCTTTTTGGCTAATACTAAATCCAGCACTGGGAATACAGGCTGGATGGTGCCTTCTGCCAGCCTCTTGCATGCTCCTGTGTGGGTAAGTGGGGCAGAGGAGGATCTCTGCACTACACAGACCAGGGACTCTGCTTTACCAGAGGCAATTAGTATGGTGTCTGTCACTGGGGAATTTAAATGAAAACATGTGATAGAAACAGCATCAAACCCTTTTGGAAGTCAGGGGAGAACCTCTCCCTTCAGAACATCACAGAAGGGTGGGATGGGGTGGAGCAAGGAGGTGCAGATCACAAAATGTTTTTCTTGGCCCTCGTGGTGCTGGTATTGATGTCAATAAAATGTTCCTGCTAACCGGGGTACAGTTGGCTCAAACCCCAAGTGGATTGTCTGACCGACGTGCTCTTCCTCTGATATCAGATGCAAGCATTTAATTTCTGGCTCATGTGTACTTCCCCTCTGTTTTATTTTTACCAAGTGTTTTCCACACCGGACGTTGCACCTGCTGCTGCCGGTGTTCCCGGCACGCCGGGCTCGCAGCTCCTCACACCCGGCAGCTGCTGGGCTCTGCTTCATGGGCTCCCAGCCACAGTGCCCTAATCCAGCCCTCAGCAACTGGGTTAATCCCATCCTGAGCCTGGAACCCCACAGCAAGTGGAGTCAGGTTTCTTCCTGAGGCCAGTGAATAGCTTTCAGTAATGCAGGACCACTGCAGAGGTCACGTATAATACTTGGTTGTTGCTGTAACTTAACTCAAGATATTTCACCACAGCATTAACTATTTGTATTACTTTGACTGCTCTTTTATGTCTTCTTACTGTGCATGTTTTACCCTCTTCCTTCAATGCCAACTTGTGACCTCCTAGGTCTTGGGTATTAATCCTGTCACAAAAGTGTAGTTCCCAGCCCATGTGCCAATGTATTTGCTCAATCCCCACCCGTGTGTGAGCATGCAACCATGAGAAACCAGTATTTTTTATATATGACTCATTCATACACCCGGATATGTAATGAAGTTGCACATCAGATGAGTCTCTGCTGCATGTGCACACCTATGGAAAAGCTGCACCAGAAGGAAGGGGGACCTGTGCTGCTCCTGCTTCTGCCCTTCCATGCTGGTGACAGGCTGCTGCTGAGGGGATGGCTTTTGGGGAGGAGGTGACCCCTCGTGCTCCTGTGGCACAACCAAGAAGGAAAAGGAACCTCTCAGCTCTTTGCTGCTCCTCTGGTGATTCTCCTGCAAGCCAGGTACAACTGTGATAAAGAGTAAGGGCTTTCTTCTGTGGGGTTTGTGTAAGACAGAGTGGAAGCTTTTGGATAGGCTGTTATATTCAAAACATTGCTCCCTGTAAGAAGGAATATCCTTATGTGTTCATTATTATTATCCCATTGTCCATACATATTTCTAGATTGAATTTGAGAGGTGCAGAAAATGTTACATTACTGCAGTAGTTGTCAGATGTTTTTAAGAGGGAGACTGACAGTCTACAGAAGAAAGGCTTCTCTTGAACCGTGTTAAAATACAATTAGATTTTATCTCATGGTTTCAAAATTTGTTATATACTGTTCAAAAACCAAGATGCCTTCTTCTCTAATTATAGAGAATGTTTATATGCAGGGTTTAATCTTTTTACTGGAAGTCTTCCAGGACTCTGGACTTTGTGGGCCTCTTCTGAATTGAAGGGTTAGAAAACAGTAGACTTCTACTCTGAAGGTACTTGAATAGTGAAGATGAGTGAGCTGCTTTTTTTCTCATGTCTTCTCTAGCTTCTGCTGTAATATTTTGGGTTTGACATATCTTTTTTCCTCTTGCTGTGACAGCAGGTATTGGTTTGTTTTAAAGAAACTGTGAACTCACAAGTTCAATCTTGTTTCTCCATGACTTAAATCTGTCTCAGAGATACTATTTTGCCAAGAATAGTTCCACTTATAATATGTTAGACAGATTTCTTTGTTACTGTGGTATATACAGAGTCAGCTTGGAATTTAAGGAAACTTTTAATAGTTTTAAAAAGGAGAACGAAGGAAATGAAAAAAAAAGTAAAGGCTCACAAGTACTCAAACAGGTCCTTGAGAGATGCTTCTCATTTAGGGTTGGAGTTTTTTTATGTACTTTTGTGGATTTCTCACAATACCTATTAGTGAGGTACTGTCAGAGAAGGGGCTGAGGTTTTTTGTGATGTATCACAGCAATGTGATTTTAAGTGTAGGAACTGGGGCAAGTAATTCTGAACTGATACCAAAGAGATTTTTTGTTTAAGGTGACCACTCTCTGTGATGACTGTAAGGAGATGCATAAACTTCTAGATTAGATTGAGTTGTTGTGTAGCCTTTTAAACACACCAGACTAAAACTAATGTGGGGTAAAACCTACAGATGTATTGAGTCGGCTGGCAAAACAAGGGCAGTTTAGATAACCATTCAGTAGCTTATTGTGGTAAGATAAACATGGAATTCTAGGTATTTTCCACAGTGAAAGAACTTACGTAGTCTTTTGATCTGTGCCTTCTGCTGCCACTTGTCAGACTTCCCTGGATACTGCCAAAATGTCTGTGCTTTTGTCATTGTCCTTCTCTCTCTTTTTTTTTTTTAATTTTAGGAACATACTATTAGATTTTGAAGGCAGAATAGCTTTTTGAACTCCTAACTTCCTCTGCAAAAGCAGTCAGACAAAAGTTATCAAGCCTTTCAAGTGAGGTTTGTCTAGCCACTGCTGCTTTGTTTTTCAGCTTATCTTCCCTGTGGTTTGAAAACTTTCTTATATGTCTGGGTTCTGTGATCTTTCAGAAGTCTTTTAAAATGCAGTCATAATTTCAAAATGTTCATTCTGCCTTCAGATACTTTCAGTGGAGATGAGGGTGATGATCTGGTTTTACTTACCTCAGTATATGGCAGGGAGCTGTGTTTGGAAACCTAATCTTACATACTGTTCGAGTGCTCATTTAACCAGAACAGCCAGCCTGATTTCATACTGCTGTCTCTGCCAACCCACAAAATCACCTACATTTGTTCACCCAAATTCAGCAAAGAAGCTGAGTCTGGCGGTGTTCTGTTGCAACAGCCAGATTTAAGTAATTTTATCTGAAATCCAGGAGGGAGGGAAAGTTGAATAAGAGTTATAAGGGGAAGAAAAGCCTGGATGAGCCAAGGAGAATGTTCTGCTTTGAGTCCAATCTAGGTGTGTTGGGTGTTGTTGCACTGAAGAGCAAAACCATTAAAATCCTTTTGAAAACTAATGGCTGGCACCAGCTGCAAGGTTAACAGCATATTGCAGTATCATGCTCAATAAAAGCACATAGTTTATCTTTTCCATGACTAGACTGCCTTGGTTCACATATAAGGGGCGAATTTCCAGTTTCCTTGTTCTTAACAGACAGGTAAGCAGTCATAACCATAGCTCTGCTATTTGATCACTTGAAAGCTCAGGCACTAAGAAGCATTGCAAAGAACAAATCTGCCCAGACTCAGCCCATGCGATCTCTCTTATCTCTCCTGTCACTTTGTTCTCATCTAAGAAGAGGATCAACCAGTTGTTTCTCATTTAAGCCCCTGCTTCAGACAACATTAGGCATGATGCTCAAATATCCCCCATGGAAGTGAAGTTGGTTGTCAGCAATGTAAAAAGGCACTGTTTTTCCCCATTGCCTTTCCTAAAAGCTCCATGTAAATATACAGGCAGTTGGTTTTTAATAACCAGGCTCTTCCTGTTGGAAGGTCTCAGTAAGTACAAACATCAAACTGACTTCGCTGTCCCAGGTGGGTGTTTGAGTTAACTGCTGTTCATTGAAGATGATTTCAAAAGCATCTGATTAAAATGTTAATACAAGTGCTGCTTTTCAGCAGTAATTTTTTTGACTGATAATACGATTGCAATTTACTTCTGTAAGTCCAGAGTGTACTGATCAAAAGAAAAGTGATGCTGAGTTCTGGAGACATTGTGGGAGTTGTACTTCTTTTCCTCAGCCTAATCCAAAAAGACACAACTAAAACAAGTTAATAATTCATCATATTGGAAAATTTCTTAGATAAATACTGCACTATGGGCTCTGTTTGACTTGAAGGAGAACAGCTACTATACTTCCACTTAAAAGAGAGGGAGATACTCCTTCTTATCAGCAGAGCTATTTCTTTCCTGACAGTTTGTGCTGGTCAGAAAGGATAAGGGATAAGATCACAGGCCACATAACAAGGCCTTTTGCCCCCTTTTCCGTGATTGGTAGGCTGAGAGTCAGCAGGATAAAATCTTTATTTATTTCTCTGACACACTGCCTTGCTACTTCACATGAAAGCAGTGCAGTCTTAATCTAAGGGGGTTTGTACAATTTGAGTTCATCCGACCAATAAGAAGCACATTGTTCAAAGATTTGCAGATACTATTTCACAGGCCAAAAAGCTTCTGAGAGTTAGTTCAGCCACAGTATTAGATAAACAAAATTAGAGCAAACCATGATGCAGTTGTTTTGCTTTTTTTCCTTCTGCAGGGTATTTTTTTGTCTTCCCTCTTATATTGCAGGTTGCCATAAATAATTTGTAGAGTACAGTGACCTTTACAGAAAGACTACTAGTAGCAGGTGCTTAGGGATCATTGTCTTTATTGCTGGAAAAAAAAAAATTATTGTAGCAGGAAATTACCTGAATGATGAAAGCTCAAAAAATACAGATCCCTCCTAAACTCAACTCCTGGTAGAGTAGCCAGAGATTGTTAGCCTCCAGTAGGGCTGGACTACTGGGACAGGTCACCTGGCATGGATTTAGGCCTGCTCAGTGATACCAGCATAGTTTCTACACCTCCTCCTTGGAAACTGAAATCAAGAATATGATTTACCTGTAGACACAGGCAGGGGAAGGTTTGTAACCTGGATTTTTCCCTGCAGAAATGTCAAGGAAAATTACCAGGGTGGCTTGAGAATTGCTGGCCCTTGGGACTAGCACAGGGAGAAGTAGGTGGCAATTTAACATTTGAAGAAATCTGTGGGTTGCTTCAAAGTTTGGTAATAAAGTGCTCTTACCTGGTTTGCCAGCTTGAGTTTGGTACTCAATCTTGTTTTATATTTTTTGTAAATTTGTGGTAAAATGGGTTCATTTGGGAGGAGGTAAATACAGCTAGAAGTTAAGATTTTCCATATAGAAGAATGTTAAATGTAATCTCTTGAAACAGTTCTTTGGAATGTATTGACAGGCAGCTTTTATAGAAATTTTTTCGTTTTAATGGGATCTGAACTTTGGTGAAGAAATTAGTTCTGCTTAAGCTGCCAGGAATTGCAATACAATCTTTTGCCATAGGATTATGACATACTGTCCTTATAGGTACACAGTATCTTGTTACAAAACCAGAGCGTATCCCAGCCAAAGAGCATATTTTAATATGACATTATCTTTTGTTTCCTCGGTACTTCATCAATAAAATAGACAAAGAAGTTTGGCAAGCAATTCTGTAAAGATTTGAAGAGCGACAAGTGAGAGAATGGTGATTTTATAAAGAAAGTTACAAGTAAAACAGGCGAGGAAAGATCTTAGTCAGATGTGTAAACATATCCTTTGGGCTGAGAGATAAAACCAAAGGTAATGAACTGTCAGACCCAAGTAACCACGTTAGGAAATGTGCACAGTGTTTGTGCTCAGACAAATGTGTGCTCTGCTCACAGTTCCTGCTGTGAGGTTGCTGTGGTGGTGCAGAGTCACTTTGCAGGGCTAAAGAGTAGAGCCAATTAATGATCATGAGTGTGGTGTAAATTCATGATGTATGTAAATGTTTAATATACTGCAATACTACATGGGTAAAACTTCTCACAGGTTAAGACTTTGAAGAAGATACCGAGTTGGTATTGAAAGAACCAGCAGTGGCATTATAAACCCACAAGATCAGATGACTTTGTGAAGTTTTGTCTCAGCTTTTGAAAACTGCAGTGGAGAACAGAGTAACTGCATTTGAGCAAATGTGTGATTGTGTGTCATAGTAATGCCTAAGTTGAAATGGATCTCTGGGTAGCATCTGAACTGCTGTCAAAAGCAGAGGTTTAGATTAGATTATCCACACGCATCAAGCTGAATCTTCAATATTGCCAGTGAAGGAGTTTCCGCCACTTCTCCAGATGGAATTTCCAGGAACAAAGTAAACTGTACCCTGGAAAATGGTAGATCTGGAAAGGATATAAAGAGCTTTTGATCTTTCTGTTTTCACAAGAGTTCCTAGTGTGATGCTATCATAAAAGTAGAAGGAGTTATTTTCCAGGAAGAGTGATCAGGACTCAAAGATAGCCTTACCTCTGGATGTGCACTGTGACAGACATGCTTGCTGTAGAAGGGATTTTGAACCATGGGAGCATCGCAGAAGGACACCCAAAAGATTTGAGATCTCATTAAATTATTTCTCTCTGAGAACCATGATTTTTTTACCCATTGACCCAATCAAAATAGAGGTCTTCCTTGATTAAGAAATGTAATTCTCTGGAAGCAGGAGAAAATATACTGAGTTTATATCAGCTGTTTAGAACAGCAATAAAAATCATAACAGAAACTAAAGGTTATAGCTGGAGAGCTGGGCAGATTCAAATCAGGAGTAATGCACAATATTTTTCATATAGAAATGATTCATTATTCTGACAAATTATCAAGGGAAGCAAGAGGTTCTTCATCTCTCTAAATCTTTGAGCTATGACAGGTTGCTTTTCTAGCTGATATGCTTTAGTCAAACAGAACTTACTGATGAAAAGGGGTGATGCAGAGATTTATTGGCTGCTCCTTGGCCCTGGTTATGCAGCTGAGGCTCTTGGCTATTCATGCAATTTTAATGTTTCAAGCACTGTTCATATGGAACTGAGTTCGACCCAGTGGCTTTTTAATATAGGATTGCAATAAGAATGAGCTGTTTTAGAAAAAAAAATTACTATTTAAAAATTTAGGTTACTTGAAAATTTAAGATAAAAACAAGAGTAGTAAACAAGATATTACAAGAAAAAGTCAGTGGATAAAATTAAGGTAGAGTTAGGGTAAATAGTGTTTGCCATTTACAATTAGAATATAAATATTTTTCTTATCCCAGGCAGGATACCAATATGCAGCTATCATAAATAAGCACAGGAAAGGCCTGTGTGATCGCCACCACAAAAACTTCCCAGCCTTAGATTCCTTAATTCAGAGGAGTTTTCTACTTTGACCAAAACTTTGAATTTCACCTCAGTTATTCCTTGGGAAAATTCTTGCTTGCAGCAGTAAAAGTTCTGGCAATGTTAGAGATTCCAGGATTGGTCTGCCCTGACGTTGATGCTTTGTAAGGTACCAGCAAAGTCCCCCATTGATTCTTCATGTATAGTCACTTGTAAATAATGGATCTGGCTACAGTAAATTTTTCTGAACACGGACAAGACTACAGTACACCTTGAAGCAATCAAGAAATAACCCACAATTATTTTGAGGTATGGAGGAGACAAAAACCCCCCCTTCACCAGAGCAAGATTCCACAATGGATAGAAGTATACCTGGAAATGGGACTTTGCACCATTTGCCAATTATTTGTGGGCACAGCAGAATGAGGAATGGAGTCTGTCAGAGGGAAGGTGGTGACAGCAATCTGACTGAGTTTTCCAAGGGAGAATAAGAACAAAGTGATGTAGTCTGAGAATGAGAAATTTCTGTTAAGACTCAGGTCAGAAACAAGAAAAGGACAAGTGCTATGTTAAAGTAATACGGGAAATCTCTGAGCAGAAAATAATTCTTGATCTGCTCTTAAAATCATAGCAGAATGTAAAAAAAAAATGAAGTAAAGAAATGTATTGCACATGTAGTTTAGTAGGCTGGAGGCACAACATGGGTCTGTCAGAAAGGCACACACAGTTTTAGAAGGGGCTGAGGGGACGGCTGTGTGCCAAAGCTGATTGCAGCAGAGGGGAGCATTTTGAACCCAATATCTGAGGGTAGTGAGTGCTGCACAAAGCTGGTGGTGCTGAGCAGTTCAGTAGCTGGGAAGGATTCCCTGAATGATGCACAGGAGGTCTGTATGTCTGTGCCTGGGGAATTTGGGCTGCAGTTCAGTTGTGTGAAGCCCAGCTGAAGGTGGGTGTGGGGTTCTGAGAGGGAACCTTGTTACTGTCTGTAAGTATCTGAAAGGAGGATGCCAAGGAGGTGGATCCAGTTTCTTCTCAGTGGTGCCAAACAACAGGACAAGAGGCAACAGGCAGAAACTGATGGACAGGAAACTCCTCCTGAATATGAGGAAGAAATTCTTTACTGTGTGGGAGACTGAGCATTGGAACAGGTTGCCCAGAGAGGCTGTGGAGTCTCTATAATTGAAAATTTGAATCAATTTCAGATTAAAAGTCTGCCACATTTATGCAAATGAGTCAAGAACTGAGTCTCTGAGCATGGGAGTTCATTCATTAACATGGTAAATATTTTGTTAAACTGAGTCTCTTAAGCTCTGCTCTTAAAACATTGTTCCTCAAGCCCCCTATAAAAAGAAGTACCTTTGAACTGAAATTTTCAAAAGGATAAAAGTTATATTTTGTTTCCCAGACGACTGTGATCTGAAACATTTCTTTATGCCAAGAGTATGTTAAACTCCCTATAATATTAATTTCAACCTGTAGTTCCTCTCTTTTAAAAGAAGTGGAAGTTTCGTTATATAAAATAGAAGTCTAGTGTACATGTCACCTTCAATTCTCCATCTGTCATGAAATAAATAATGGAAGGGAAAACAAAGCATCCAGAGTATGTGCTAATGAGTCAAGTGTACAGCTGCTTTTATTAGAGTTCTTGGTAGGCTGAGTATTATTTCACACAGGCTTTTTGAGCTTTGCTGACAGCTACAACACACCTGTAGGGTGTGGGTGATGGAGTCAGCCAATTAATTACTGAGAAAAATAACACCAAAATGCACCCTGACATGTGTTACGCAGTACTGGGTTTCTCTCTCTACTTTCCTGAGTTTGGGTCACATTCTCTGCAGTCTCCAGGCTCTATACAGAGGTTTGTGGCTGATGAAAAATGTGCTTCCAGTATTTCTTGCTGCTTGACCTGGATTGTCATCGTTTCTGCCTGTAGTTCTCAGGCTGTGGATTGTTAGTGCCATATAAGCACTGGGAATAACACTAAGCTTATGGAGGACCTTTAAAATTGCATGGTAACCAGCAAGAGAGAGAGGGACTCTATTTGTAAAGCTCCTTGAAAAGCACACTGGAGTGTGAGTGTGTTTTCCTCCTTCCCCTTGACTCTACTGCTGTTACAAACCCAGCACAATGTTTCCTGATCATCCTCTCTGCAAATACTCACCCTGTGCTTTGTTCCACCATTTGGTGAAGCCTCAGTTTTGTCATCTCTGGAGGCTTCTGACCATTTCTTCATGGTCTGAAGGGAGCAATACTGTCTGTGGTGTACCCTTTCTTCCCAGGACTTATGCTTGGCTTGCATGGCTCCCTCCTGCCAGAGAGCACTGAAGTGCTCACCAAATATTTCTCTGAAATGCGTGCACGTTGTATATTTGAATTAACATAATCTGCTATTTGTATATAAAGGGTACTTTTAAGCTATTTCCTTCATAAAATACCAAAAGATTCCTTCCTCCCCTCTCTGTGGTTAGGCTGGGGAGCCTGTGGAGGGGAGGGATGGCTGTGAAAGCACGACTGAGTCTGGGGAAATGTCAGGGACAGCCTGTGGAGCTGTGCCATCAGCCAAGTGTGTCCCGGCAGCAGTGACCTTCAGTGTCCCTCAGCCATCTCGTGCCAGTGGCTGGGGTCAGTGGCATCACCACATGACCTTTCCCATGGGAAAGCTTTCTCCCACAGCATATTTGTGGAAGTCTCTTGTGTTCAGGCTTGGAGAGGAGGGGAGTTTGGCCCTCTGTGTGCTGAGGAGGAGACTGGTGATTGCTGCTAGTGAAGCATTTTGCAGAGCATGTTCGGAGAATAAAACTCTAAGATGAGGACATAAGAGTTCATACCACTTTAAAAGTCCATGTAATTCTTTTAAATACTGGAAATACTACTTGAAGGAGTGTCTCTGCGCCTGTTGTGTCGCAAGAGTGAAACAATAGCACATTTTACTTGAGACCTTGAAAATATTTTCCTCTTTCTAATAAGATTGATACAACTTTCCCACCACTTGCATTGAAAGTTGGCAAGATGCTGAAGAGCAGTTAGAGTTTTACTATTTAGGTTAACTTGTGCAATCATGTTTGTACCTGGATGGGGAGACATGATTTACTGAACTGTGCATAAGGAAATTTCAGCTGTGGGAAACAAGTCTTAAAAGGTGTTTACTTTTAATTCTTTTCTTTGCTGAAAGTTGAAGAAAATCATACTCCTGATTTAAATGAACATCAAAATTTCACTCAGTATCTTAACAAAAAATGCAAAGGCACGTTCCACCACACCTACCAAGGGTAGAGAATTTTAAAGAGTTCGGTATTATAATTTGTGATACTGGTTTATAATGGGGGCAGACAATGTTTTAGGAAAACAAACCCAAGTGTTAAATCCACTTTCTGCCTTGGTTTGCAGTCATGAATATCTACACAAGGATTTTAAAAGCATTTTTATGTCCCTTAAAAGTGGTGATCAGCTTTATATTCAATTTTAATATGTAGGGAGAGTAGCATCTATTACAGATTCTATTTTAAGTTTTGTGAAGTTAACTAGAACTCATTCAGCTTATGAGCCAGGGCATGAAGGCTGCTGAAAAATAAAAGGAGAAATAGAACAAAATCTTATCCAGATAAAACTGAGCCAAAGGTGGCTATTCAGAACTGTGAGTACAACAGGGATGCATTTAGATAGGAAAAAGGATGTCCATCTGCTAGCTTCAAACACTTCCTGGACCCAGAAAGACAAGCTTTAGTCTTAGCTCTTCATCCAAGACCAGTAGGTAACTGAAAGTGTGTGCAGCAGTGTTTGTGCAATGAGAGTTGAGGGGCAGTGGCCAAGGAGCCATCCCAGCATTCCAGAGCATTGCAGGTGGGACTTTGACTTGTTCCTCTGACCGTGCAGATGAGCCATAAGGTCTGACGAGACAGCAGGAATTTCTCCAGTGAAAGGAAATTGCCAGGTGGTTTAAAGCCAGTATGTCCAACTCTACCCAGTTTCCTTGTGCCAGTAGTGTGGGATGAGGCAGAGGGGTCATGGCCAGTGCTGTCACTGTCTGGGGGTGCTGGCAGCTGGCAGCTTCTGGGGACAGCAGGGGCTTGGAAAAGCCATGGGCTATTCACAAATGTGCCAGAGAGGTCAAGAGTTTATTACAGGAGCACAGAGGAAATTACCTCCTCACTTGGATCCCTAAATTCAGCTAGATTTGTGACACACATGAAATCAGTCAGGATAATTTCAATAATATCTGAAAAGTTCAGATACTGGTTCACTAAGGCAGAGCAGTTAAATTTGATAAGCAACCAAATAACATGGGATGAGAACAGTGGAAAAAACCTTGGAATTACAGGTCTGAAAATATTCTTCAGGATTTATACTGAAAGAACAGAAAAAATATAACAGGGTGATTTTGCTTTTTTATTAAAAAACAGCAAACAAAACAGATGGAAGACATCTCGGATTTGTATCTTCCTAATGTGAAGCACCAAAGGGTATTTTTTCTGTTTTTCATTTTGAACATGGGGGTGGAGATAGATTAATGGGTTTTGGTTTAGCCTCCAGTTCTTAAATGTCTTGCACTTGAAAACAGTGTTTTTCTCCTCCTTTATACCAGATGTTGCACTCTGGAGAATAATTTCTTACTGTTTTCCGAGTTCAGTGAACTGCCTTGTATTTTAATGATGTTGGTTAGGAAATGCACCAGTTCATAACCAGTGTTGTACCTAAGGCTGTTTATAGAATTCAGTATGGGACCCATCACAACTGAAAGGGCTTAGGAAGATGAAATATGATCCTTTTGGACAGCTGTGTACTTACACTGAGAAGAGACACTTGAACGAGGAAGGATGACACTGATTTTTTTACATGATGAGATGTTTGGGACTTTGCAGTTATTTAAACAATTCTTCAGGATTTACAGGATCAGAATGATTCCCCCAGGTAGCAGGGCAGCTCACAGTAAGTTCAGATCACTGATGACGAGCATAAGCTGTGTATGTTAAGGTAATTTAGATAATATTTGTGAGCATATTTTTTTGCTTTCATGGGGATGGCTTAGTGAAATATGAACAATTTCCTGATGGATTTCTTTTGTTTTCTCTTTGTGGACAGGGTGTAGCACTAGGCATTTCTCTGAAGTTCTCAGTTCCATTGCCAAGTATTATTTCCAGCAAACTAATTGTGAGAGTTCATTTACTATTGCTCACTCCATTACACTTTTTCCTTTGTTTTGCAGCATGTTTTTCTGCTTGCTTCTTTTGCTTTCTTTTATGCACCCGTTAAACCCTGAACGAGCTGCTTGAATAAGTTTGCTCCTTAAGATTTTCTGCCTTTAAATCCCTCTTGCTGACTGACACATTCCTGTGTGAGATCTGTCCCTACCATGGCATCTCAGTGGACTAACAGAGTGCAGCTGCATGGCTGCTTAGCACAAGCAATCTCACTAATTAATAGAGGCTCCCCTTAGGGAGTGGAATCTCAGTTCAGTGCTCACCCTGAAGAAGCTGTCTAAAATGGATCAGATGACTTGTGTCTTAAAAATGCCTACTGATTTTTAAAGGTGATAAGCTTACACTTAAAACACACCCTGTGGGAATCTACAGTGTAGGTGTCCTGGGTTAGTGTTAGGGAAGATCAGTGTTTGAATAGTTTTGTCTTCTAAAAAATTCTCATTAGTGCATTGACATCTTTTACTTCTTTTTCTGAAAGTTTGAGCTCTGTGAGGAAGGAGCCATCTAACTTCTTGTTTGCACAGTGCTTAATAAATAGTGGATACTGTTATGATGTTAGCTAATTAGAGAAATTACAGTTTTTAGAGCTTGGGGTCAAGGCTGAGAAAAGCACGTGTTATGGGGCAACACAAAGCATGCAAAATTCAGTTCAAAATTCAGAACTTCTAGTGCAGATCCTGCCCTTTTTCTTGAATAATATTGAGATACCTAAGGATTTTTTGATAGTTTTTTTAAACAGCTTCCTCAATCAGGTTACAAATAGAAAGCATAAAGCACTGGATGGTGCATTTCCTTTACATAGTGACACCATTGTGGGAGTAGTGCAAAAACCAGTAGAAGGAAGAAACGAAATATGGCTGGTGTAGGTCAAATACGAGGATATATAAAATATCACATTGGGCATAGAATCAAATATTAGCTGGGAAGAATGCCAGAAAGACTTATGTTTTCAGTTCAGAAGTGCTTTTAGTTACTTTATTTTTTTTAATTAAAGTACTGTTTTTTCTCCTACAGCCTTTCTTTCAAAGGCTTCTCATGTAGATGTTTGTTAGTAAACAGCTGCTTGCAATGAAAGACCATTACTTTAAAGCCATTGTGGTTTCTAATGTTGATTGGGGGTTGGTTGTGCTTCTGTTTGTCCTAATATAAACCAGATAAGAATATGTAAGTATTCTAAACTGGGCAGATAACTCACAGAAAAGCTACATAAAGACCAGATAACAACCATGATTATTCACAGAACTTTTGACCCTTAGAAATCCTTGAAGTAAAATAAATCATTTAAGTTTACCTAAAGCGCATCCTCCTGTGAAAACTTTTATTATATATAATAACCATCTATACATTATCTACCTATATATTTGTGTGTGTGTGTAAAAATAATGATGATTATAAATGTGTTTAATGAGCTCTCCTATGAGGTACGTGCTTGAGAACACTGTGAAGTAAGATGCTTGATATTTAGGTACCACAGTATCAGAATTGATGGTGTTGTCAGTTGGTGTCTTGTTTGTTCCAAGTGTTTGGAAAATGGGATTTATTGGACATTGGAATCGCTAAGATTGAATTCCTTAAGTAATCCATATATAAAAATGCAGTTCAAATCTATCAGATGCAAATTCATTAAGTTGCAGATACATAGTAACCACTCTCTTGGCAAAAATTTGAGTCTAGGTACTTCTGGTTGGGTACCTGATACAAGTTGGTCTTTAAAATGGGAAAGTTTTGTCCAGTGCAGTGTTGAAAGAGGCTTGGCATTGAGAGCCTAACATTTTCTACAGTCTTGAAGCTTGCTAAACAGTAAAACAATGCTAAGCTACAACAGTACTTATGTTGGTGATCTGAGTATTCTCACAGCTTTGAATAATCAGGAAAATATTATCTCTTGCATGTGGGAAATATAACAACACAAATATGTCACTGTAGTTTCACTTGATTTGCTTTACTGGGGCACAAGGGAATGGTGGCTGTAATAATCCAAAAGACTGAGCTGCTGTGAACATTGGAATTAGATTATTAGTCTGTAGATGATTTATTTTGGAAAGGTTGTGGTATTTTGAAATGAAAAAAATTTGGGGTTTTTTTCCTTATGCTCACAGAAGTTGAGTAGTCATCCAGGTGTCTCCAACACCAAGATGGTGTAACAGAACAGGGGACAAGGTTTGTAGGACAGCAATTATCTAAGTTAGGGAGTGGCTCCAGGGAGAAGTCAGTGCAGTGAGAAGTTGGATGATTGAATGAGATGTGATAGAGGCAAGGAAGAACAGGAAATTACAGAGCTGCAAATTTCTAGGGAGTGGGAGAGAGTTCTGGAGCAGCATCACTGTTTGCATCACTGTTCTTAACCAATTTCCTGGGTACCTGCTTCAAGCTGGTGGTATAAACAGGCTACTGGAGTAGTTGGACCCTTGGTATAGTTCTTATTTCTGAAATAGTCTCTAGGCCACAGTAATCCCTAGATGACAAGCATGATGTACAACATAACACCAGGAGAAGAACCAGGTTTGGGGAAAAAATTGACTGCTTTGCCATTTGAGTCCCTTGCCATAAGCACTGAGCCCAGAAAGTCTCTAGCTCTCCAAAGCTCTCCAGGCTGCCTTTCTCCAGTTGCTCCACAAAATCCTTCTTCAAACAGTTTCCCTTCCCCCTAGAAAATTGTTTTCTTGTCAGTAATTTCTCCTTCACTGTGCTACTGTTTGAATTGATTCTTGAGGGTGCTTTGACCTTCTTCCCTCACTTGGATATGTCATTTTCCAGGCTTTTTCAGTAGCTGATCTGCAGTACAAATAAAGGCTGTTTGTGTGCAACCCCCTTGCTTTGTTCCAGGTATGGAAGTCAGAGGATTGGGAGGCAGGAGTGAAGTGTTGAAAATTTTCCATCCAGATCCAACCTTGCGTTATACGAAGTTAAACTTGTCACCTACTTAGTGACATGCAGCTTCTATCATCTTACATATGACCTTTGACTTTGTCCTGCTAAATTGAGCTTGAACTTGTGAAACTGTAATGTCAGAAGGCTAGAGCAGGTCAGAATAGCACAAGAACAGAAGTTACAGTTCACCATACTATTAAATTTGAGCTTTACTAAACGTAGTACAAATTGCCTTTAAAGAAACACCATGGACTTAGAATTTGCACTTTGTCTTGAAAAAGTTGTGCATGTAACAAATGAAGCCATTAGACAGAACATGTAGGGAAAATTTTCCTTTGTATTTCATCTCATTTATCCTCTGCTCACATGTTGTTCCTTTGGTCCATACTTTGGCTTTTTGTTTCGTTGGTTGATTTGGACTGTTTTGGGTTTTTTTCAGAAGAAAAAATAATTCTAAATCCACAGCAGTAATCGGTTACCCAGTCGTTGTAAAGCACTTTTCCTGAGTTGATATCCCTTGAAAGAGAAGGTGTCTTGATGCTGATTTGTAAAGGGGGCTGTATTTGTTATAAATTCAATTTAGAAGAAGTTAACATTGCTGAAAAGGATATTTTTAATGCTAATAGGATTTGATGGTCTGACTTCTATTTCTCCCTGAGGAATACATACATGTGGCAACAGAAAACTTTTTGTAATATATTTAACTAAGTATTCTTGACTGTTCAGTAAGATTGCTATCCAAGGTATGTGTACATTTGGATACTTATTTAGAGGGGTAAAGATTTTATTCTAGGACATGCTGTTAGTGTCTCTCTGTTGGTTTTCAGCACTTGGTCACTGTATATTGTTTTGATTACAAAACATCATCAAAACCCAAATGAACTGGGTGAAGAGCTAAGTTCTGACCTATGTTCTCTTTCTTTCTATAGCCTTACTCAAAACTAGATCTTCCTTTGACATTGGTTGATAAGGGTAGCGTGACTGCTTTAAATCCTTAGAATTTATTTTATCTGAAGAGCAGAAAGAATAAATTTGTGTTTCATAGCCTGCTTACTCATGAATAACTTTGACTGAGATATATTTATAGGCCTGGAGGACAAGGCAGAGGAGTGTGTCTGAGCTGCTTTTGAGGTTTTGTGGCCAAGTGCCTTTCTTGTTCCCTTTCCTGGAGGTTTTGTGGCCAGTGGGGAGTAACTAGGGATATTGGCTCATAGTGATTATGGACATTGTGTCAAACTTTTAAAAATACAAAGGCATGTAGAATTGACAAATAGTCTGGTATATAGCTTAGTAGCTTAGTTTAGTTAGATCATATTTTATGTTTTTTGTCATGTAATTACATCCAAAAGTGGACAGTTTTCACTTGTGTTTAAGACACATGCAAAGTTGATTCTTGATGTGAGCCTCACATGGTTTCTTCTAATTCCAACTTGAAAACAGACTTGCTGCATTTTTATGCCACCATGAGTCGCTTCTACTTAATGCTTTCTAACTCCAGAGCTTCTTTTTTCCTGAGATTGCCTCAGAAAAAATGTCAACCAAAGAAGACTTCAGCAAGATTTATAGATGAGGTGCAGTAAGATGTGAGGGAGAAGGAAAATAACTCATTAGTTTACAAAAATAAAAAGAATCCATTCAATTCCAGGTCTTGGAATTCTTGTTGAAGCTCTTGTGAATGTTGCCATTCATGCCTGCATGCATCATTTTATTTCCAGCACTTTTTGATCACCGGTACTAAAGCTTCAATCTCATTCCTGGGACGAGCAGCATCCTTCTGGCCAGCTTTTATTAGATTAACAGAAGGAAGACTTACTCATGTCCCCAGTGAGGCAGAGGTATTTCCCATTTCTAGAAGAACAGAATGAAGGAAGCACATTCCTCTACTTTTTGCAAGACCTTCTGGGGCCTCGTGGACCCAAAGCTTCCTCCTCAGACAGCAGTGGCTGCAGCGTTTACTGGGCTGGCTGGCTGGCCATCACATCAACATCCCTCTCCCATGAGAGGAGACCAAACTTTATAAAGCTTTAGCATAAAAGGAAGAGCTAAAGTAGAGAAAGTTTTACAAATTCAGTTGCATGGAGTGAGGTGTGTTTTGGACAGAAAGTGGGCTCAGAGAGAAGGAATGGAAAGACATCCAGGTTTAAAACTGCTTTCTTCCTCCTGTCTGAGAAGAAAGGTGCTCTGTTGTTTGTGGCTCAGTTGTCCTGAGGAATTCCTTTGGGAGAAGGAGAGAACAGGGACAGGTGGCCTTGCTTGATTTCTGGCTCCTCAGTAAGAGAGTAAAGCTCCAAACAGTCCCTCAGGCACATAACATTGCTGGAGGAGCAGGTCTCTGGGGAACAAGTCTTGAGGGAAAAGCTGCGTAAGAAAGGAATGTAGTAAATGATACATTAAATTGTATAGAGAGGTGGTTATAAACATTTTTTGCCTAATTTTTAACATACTTTATTAATGGAAAAGTCTTTGTGACAGAGAAAATAGGTATAGGATGCAGCTTAGACTGGAATACTTCACTGCACAAAGGGAATTTCCTCCTTTGTGTAGTAGGAAATGCCACAAATGCACATTCCCCATGAGGTGTAACCATTGTATACAGCAAATATAAACCCAAACCTTTTTAGGAAAAACATGAGTCTTCATATAGAAACTGGGGTTAAAACAAACTGAATTTGATCCTTTTCCTGGCTACACTGTGTGGGTCATTGGCTAGCTCTTCAGGCAGCTCCCAAAGGCATTTTATCTTTGTTCCTGAGCCTGTGAGTGTTTGCAAGGTGAAATTGTACCATGTCCTGTGGCTTTGCTGCTTTTCAGTTTGCAGGGGGCAAACACAGAGTCAGATGATTTGGAGTCAGATGGTTTGATCAAAAAAGAGAGGCTTGGACATACTTCTGTGTATTGCTGTGATCCAGGGTGAAGCGAGTAAACCTCTGTTACCTGCTACAGAAACAGAAAGGCAATAACTGCAGGGTGGAAATAAAAGGCAAGTCAGAAACTGAATTATGTATCTGTATTGTCTTGCTGGGCTGCCTTTGGTGCAGTGCTGAACTGTGGTTATGAAACTGTGACCTGCATTTCCTCATGTCACATTAGATTTGCAAACCTGTGTGCTAGAGTGGCAGGTCAGTGCCTCTTGCCCTGACTGGGAACACTCTCACTCCCTCTTCTCTGCAGCTGCTGAGACCCTTTCCAGAGCATGCCTTTGTCTGAGAAAGGATGCAGACACTGACGTGACGATATGTGGAGCAGAAGCACAAATGGGGATGATTTAATACAGAGGGTAGGCAAGCTCTGTCACTCAGCCCTGTGACAGGGAACTCAGCATTTCCCTTTCTTCAAGAAATTCAATCTGGTGGAAGTGCCTGTATGTGACACTTCTGAACTTGCTGGTCCTGTCCTCCTGTTTGTCTGCATATCTCAATCTGCATATCTCAATCAAAGTATTCTTTGATACTTTGCTTTTAAAGAGAAAATTTGGTCTCTCGTCATTTTCTAAGTGTTGGTAAAGTAGGATAGTATTGCTGAGTGAGAATCAAGCATCTTGTCACTTCCATAGAAATGTTCCAGTGCTGATGCAGACCTGAGGGAAGGTGCTTTCACTTACCACAAAGGTACCTGGAAGGATTTGGAACTTAATCTCTCTCACACACACACAGATACAGATACAAGATACACTCTCCTGCCCCTGGTGTTTAGATTTGAAGGTCTACTCTTCTTCTGGAGCCATATTGGAGTTAGTTGATCTGTGTGGCAGTTGAGTCCACTGTGTCCCTGAGATACTAACAGGAAGTCTGGGAGGATGATGGGCAGAGAAAACAAGGTCACTTCCTCCTCTTTTGGACTTCTTGTTCACTAAAAGATCACAGGATTATCTCAAATTTGTGTTACTCATGGGAGACCATGTAGAAAGGGAGAAGAGCACTGATGGTGTTAGAGAGAAGTACAAGGTTCTTATTCATGGTGTTCTTAAGAAATTGAAGTGCAATATAAATTTTAATACCTTAGCTTAAGTCTAACAAATCTCTATTAAGAGAATAAAAACAGGCCATCACTAACCAATGATCTTGGAAGCAGGTAGAATGAAGGTGGGGATTCTGCCTTCAAGCCAGGCCAGTCCTCAAACATATCACCATCTGATGGCCACTGAGAAGCTTGCCCATTGTGACTTAGATTACTCCACACTAAAAATATATCTCAGCTATGTCCCCTGGGGTGATTTCATTCAGATCTTGCCAGAGTGTCTTCTTTAACCAAATTTTAGAAGCTCACTCCCAAGAAGCTGAATCCCAAGTGGCCTGTAATCCACTCTTAAAAGCTGCAGAGTCAAAGCCCAGGCAGTTTGTGGAGCTCCTGAGGGAGCAGAGCAGCAGTGAAGGCAGGACCTAGGGCTGCTCCACAACCCAGGGCAGCACTGCAGTGTCACAGAGGTGGCTCTGTGGGACCATCACCTTAAGGGGCACGGAGAGTCCTTTCCATCTTCTTACCCTGTATCTGTCTCATTGCAGGGATGACACTGTGTGGGAGTGACACCCAGAGTAAACTCAGGTTTTCTGACCAGGGCCAGTGCTGTGGCAAGGAAGAAGCCATCTGGTCAGCCTTGTCATGGCCCTCTCAGATCTTACAAAAAGTCTTGTAATTACATTTGGGTTGGATTTAAATAACACATGAAAAGCCAAATATATTATCATGTATTTAAATACAGCAACTACTCTGCTTTTCTGGTTTAGTGAGGATTGTGTGAATCAAAAATACCTTACTCATCTGCAAAAAGGCTTAGTCCCAGAAAATCGTGACTTTAATTACAGGAAATAATCATAAACTATTTTATATGCAATTAAACCACTTTCTTTTGGAGATATTTTTGTAATTTGTATTTTTTTCCTAAAACCAATTATCTAAAATATTATACTTTTTCATGCCTGCAATGCAACTTTGTCTTGCATATAAATTGATTTTTTTTAATTAAACTTTCTTTACATGTAATTGAAACTTGAGACTATTTTACCTTTATCTAGGTAATTGATTAATAGGTCAGATAACACCTGCTGGTCGGCAGTAGCAGCTAACAGTTTTGTGCTACAGTTTGCTTGTTTGGATAATTGTATTAATTTAGAATGGAAATTGACACAATTACAATAGTATTTTTGAAAATGTCAATTTTATGGCAGGTTTTTTATGTTAATGTCTAATCAGCCTGTAATCAAATGCTGAAACTGTTTGAAACAGAAAATGCTTTTCACACTGAAATTTAATGTATTGCTGGTCCAGAGCTCATTAATTTCATGGGAAGCCCAGTGTTGGATTTGGACTATAGTGTAATTTTATCCATCTATTGAAACAGAATGACAGTGTTCAAATTCAGACCGAACAGTGGTGTGGCCCAGATCTTTCATAAACACCTGCAAACAATCAGTAGAGAATTTCATGGCAGTGGTAGACTTGAACGCTGGGGAGAACGTGTCCTGAAGGATATGTGCCCCTGTAGTAATTGCAACCCGTGACATGGGAAGAAGAGAAAGGTAGATATTTTGTCTTTTTGTGCTCAAAGTGACAGTTCAGGGAAGATCCTTAACCTGTAATGAGTATCTGTGAGTCAGGTAATCCAGCAAAAGCAGTTTTGCCTGTGTGCTCCCATGGCCTTTCCAGGTGAGCTCTACTGCTGCCATCCTCCTCAGTAAGTACATGACTGGTTGATTGAGGGTAGGGCTGGGTGACAGGAGAACCATCAGTGTTCTGGAGGCTGCCTTGTGAACCTTCTCCCTCAAAACCCAGTGTGCCTGTGACGTGACTTTCCCAGGACCACGTTGCCCTACCAGCTGGTGACACCACTCTGGTGCTGGTGTTGAGGCACAGATTGGCTGCCTCAGCAGGGCAGGAGTTCACACACATCCAGGACTACTGCACATTTTTTTTGTCAGTCCCAATCTGAAACATGATCTGGGGAATTTGCAGAATTAAGCTGTCAAAACGATGCAAAATTAATTACAGACTGGAATTGGCGTAAAAGCTTAGATACAGTGTTTTCCCTCAGCATTTGTCCTTGCTGTTGGAAATGCTTCAGCCCACACATCTGTGCAGATAATGCAGAGAGGGGAAATCACTAATGAAACATAGTTTTACAGGTGGGGTTAGGTGAGTTTTCCAACAACTTCATGTGCCTGTAGCATAACACTATATTCTTTTCTCAGCTGTGATTTTTTTTAACTTCTGCTGCAGAGCATGAGACACTGGATTTCTTTTGCCTTTATCGCTTGCTTCTGTCACCCTTGCACACATGTCTGGGTGACACACCGGGGTCTGTGGGTGCTGTGCAGTCCCCACTTGGGGCCCAGAGGTGAAGATCCCCACCATGAGGAGTCAAGTTCCTGCAGAGCTCTCCAGATTTTGGTTTGCTAAAAGCCATGAAAATGCATTGTTGAAGGAGAAAGGCCCAGATTTCACTGAACCATATAAGTTCCAGCTGGAAAATGAAGGTATCCAGGACCATTGGATTCCTCTTTCTCAACCTTAGGCCAGCCATTTATCCAATAAGTATAAATAGGTAATTTCCATTAACTTTTACAGCAGCAAGGATAGTTTAGTGTAAAGTTACATGTTATGTCTGAATTGATCTAACAATCAGTGCACTATCCTTTTCTCTTTCCCCACACGCTAGTTGAAGACTCACAGAAACAGGACAGAATTATTGTCGTGTTGGGGAACGAGAAGACAAAGTGTTTCACCTTATGCATAGAGAGGAAGATGGGGATGTAAGGAGGGGATGGGAGCAGAAAAACTGAGGGTTTGCCCCCCCCCCCTCCCCCTTCTAGCTATGCCAAGCTGTTAGATCAGCTGAGCCATAAATAATGTGTCTTCAGCCTCAGATTAGTTCAGGATGTAATCCTTCATTTTTGCTCTTCCCAAGGAATCATTGCTGAAGCTCTTTCACTAATAGCAAAAATATTTACTCAGACATGAGATAACAATTTGTTTCACTTGCTCCTCCAGAGACACGAGTAGATTCCATTTAAGTAAATGAGTGTTCTGCAGACCTAATTAGAGACAGCGTAAAGTCCGTGGTCCTGTGCCAAAATGCTACATCATGAACTAAAATTCATGGAAACTTAATACAGAGGCACCATTTATTTGCTATATTTAAATCAGACTTTAAGCATTAAATGAAAGCCAATACACCAAATAAAAGCTTGTAATCCAGACTGTAATAATAAATATCATGCTGGTATCCTCATACAGATGAGGGTGATACTGTAAGTGTGTTGACATTAGTGTCATAGCCTGTCTTGACTTCAACAGATCCAGGATTTTTTTGGTAATGTTTTTCAGAGTTATAATTTACTAGCAAAATAAGTAATTTACAATTTCCTGTTTCCCCCCAGTCACTGATGCTGTGATCAGCTCCTGGGACAATACTAACATGTACTCAGCTGGATTTTTCTGTCAGCATCAGCCACCTCCTTTTTTTTTTTCATCTGCCCCCCAAAGCCACTTCTTTGCTTTTACTGCCCTGCTTGCAGACCCCAGGATCAGCAGGTGCACTGGTGTGTTTGGCTTTTAGATTCGTCTCCTAGGAGGAGAAAGCTCACATGAGTGAGTAGGTATCTTTTTGTCTGCAAAATGATCTTGGATGATTTTATTCAAGTTTGAAAGAATAGCTATCCTAAAGGTCACTGGGCAGAGGAGGTAATCCCATCTTACACTGCCCCAAGCTACCTTGGGAAGGGAGCAGAGGCAGCTCTGCCTGCAGCTGACTGCCTGTGGCACAGACATTGCTGCAGAGCAGCTCAGAAGGGACTGTCCTTCCTCAGCAGGATGGTGGAGGGAGTGCAGGTGGGTCTCACTCTGTCCTGGTGGGTTAGGTGACAAAGGACGTGAATGAAAGGCAAAACAAGTCTCAGAACTTGTGCAATGTGCCCATTGCAGAACTCTTTTTTTTCCTCTGAACAGTTTGGTTTCATGTGACTTGAACCCCTGCCACTGAATGGTGGCAACACAGTGGTCTTTGCCAAAGTGGCAGATTGTGTTTAAGAGGCGTCTAGTGGTAGAAAATCAGTAACAAAAAATCGATTTGCAGCTTTTCCTGTGCTTTGCAAAAGGCATTCAAGCTTCACTTGCACTAGTTGGAAGCAAGTGAAGAGAAAATAGTTTGTAAGTTAAATATTTCTTAGTGTACAGTGATAAAAACTTATTTATTGAAGAAAATTACATTATTACATATTATATTACCGTACATAAATGGGAATTAGTTTTATGTCCTTGGAGATATAAAACAGTATGGAAACCTGCATAAATACTTCTGTGCTCAATTACAGTCATTAAATTGATGTGGAATATCTAGTGTTGTATTGATTTAGCTGTAGCTTAAAGCTGGGGCTTATGAGCTGGGAAAAAGGTAAAGCGTTTGTTCTGTCTATACCTTTTATTCCATGTATATCCGTATTTTCATTGCCTTCAAAAGTATTTGTGAATGTGCAAGAGGCACAGGATTGGCCACTAACGTGCTGGCTACTCCCTTTTATTGTTTGAAGGGTGTAGCAACTCCTTTACACAGACTTTTTCATTCATTCTACATTTTTCCCTGATCTTACCTAAGGATTTCATTTTGCAGGCTCCTGTACATGAGTTTATCTTTAAAGGCACCAGCATTACAGTACTACAAATGTTAGGCAGGTTTCTTGAGGTTAAGCACATGTGAGTTTCTGAAAAGTTAAGGAGAGATAGGGAGACATTGAACTGCCATCTGAATAAAAAATACCTTCATTTTCAGTAGATGTGAGAAATGAAATGTTCCTGAGAAGGTTGCAGACAGGTTTCATGCACTGGGGACTGAACTATGAGCACTTCTTGTCTGCCAGATTAGAGCATAAATATGTTTATTCTTATATGTCACAGTACAAGGGCAGTGCAGTGGCAAGCAGACACCTGGCTGACCAGCAGGTTAAAGGAATGAGGAGAAAATTCATAGTTATTCTGTTTTCTTGTAAACTGTGCTTATGGTTCTAGTGTGTCTGCAATTAGGGTAGGAAAGAACGATGTACTGGGAATATTAAAAAATTAGATTACAGTGGTATGTTACTGATGAAAAGAAGAATTCAGTTATAAAGTTTACTGCCTTATTATTTATTTTCTTTTCTATACGGGAGTCTTTTATCTCTCTTTGGTGGGTAGGATTCATCCGTAGCTCAGTTTGCTTACACCATCCCACCCCTCAATCTGTGTGTGTCAGGAGAAGCGTCCTGTGTACAACTGCTCCCAAGAGAAGGGTTTGCTGCCTGCCAGCAGCAGTTGAGAGAGTCATTTCATGCTTATATGGTGACTCCTCCAGAGAATAGCTCCTGCCTCTAAGGTCTTCCTTCCTGTTCGTTATTTAATACCTATTTTATTTTGGGAACAAAAAAAAAAACCTAAAGAGAAATGGGCACTGTTCACATCAACTGTTTCTGCCCTGCAGATATGAGGAGAATGGTTTCCTTTCCACAGGAAGAGTTGCCAGGAGCCTTTTAGCCAATTACCACAGCAGTTTGTGGACCATAGCAATAGAGGGATTACTTTGCCTTCCGTAGTGAACATTAACCACTGCTGTGCTAAACAAATGAGCCTTTTATATTTTATCTACTTTGATATTTTAGGGAAATGAGAAGTCTTGAAATGACAAAACCCTGGTAATTATGAGGTGAGTTATCACCACATGGTTATTATCAAGAGAATTTTCTTTTTATACTAGTGTGTGCTAAAGAAGAGGCATGTTCCTTGTTTGCCTTGGAAGTAAAATCATTCAAGTTTACTCTTGTCAGGTTTCTGAGAAGAATAAAACATTGTTACTGTTTGTGAAAGAGAAATACCCTGATGGAGCCTGGCCCATGAGTTGTGTTCCTGTAAGCCAGATGTGATCGTGGCTCGTGTCTTGTCTGAACTTTGTCTGATTTGCTCTTCATCTGTTGTGGGGTTCAGCTGCAGGTGCTGGTAGTCAGCTCTGCATTTGTTATCTCCAGTAAAATTACCTTATTTGCAGCTAATCAAACAGTATAAAAAAAACAGTTGGACTTGGGTGTTTTGTGACCAGCACAGACATTACCTGTAAGGTAAGAATTCTTTTGGCAGTGAACTGCAGCACTTCTATAGAAGCTGGTAAACCTGGAAGTGTAGCATCCACTACATCCCTGAGGTAAGGTTGTTTTAAAGTGTATCCCTGTTCATGTCCTGATGTCCTTCATGCTGTATTGGGAGTAGACTGACCGTAAGGGGAAGCTCATGTAAATACATTTAACTGAAAATATACCATATACTTAAATTTTGTAATGTTAAATTAGTAAATCACTGTTCACTGTGACTTCTGCATTAATCTTGTTTTCATGTAAAACCCCGTAATCACGTTTTGTGCGTCACTCAGTCAGTTTTCACTGGAAACAGTCAGGTGCACAAGGACCTTTGCAGTAGTGCTGTGCTTGGAGTCACTACCACAAGATCAAGGCCATCTATCTATTTGAAGACTCTTGCAACTTCTTTCTTGAGCTTCAAGCATGAAACTACATTTCTGTCCAGTGCAAATGTGGAGCAAACCAAGAAGAGCCTGGGTTACACTGTTGTGTACACCTAAAGTGTAGCATTACATTACTACTTTGTGGTGTCAGCATATTGCAGAAAATAATCCGTGTATAAATTAACATATGAGCCTTCCAGAATTGCATGTGGTCAGTTTTAGTTTAAACACAGTTAACAATATGGATAAGGTGGCAAAACCTATTTAAATATCTATGTACATTTGTCCCTGTCTACTTTTAATGTAGGTGCTCTCAGGTGGTTGTGGATGCCATGTACAAAGCTTTTGTGTGGTACAGAATTTCTATAAGCATGTCAGTGTGTCTAGCAGCCTTCACAAGCAAGAAGAACCTAACTGAACATAAGAAACTTCATCTCTGATAAGGGATTGTTTGAAAAGTTTTTTCAGAGAAAAAAAAGACAATTTCATAAGAAGCTTGTGTCCCTTTAAAGCCTGGAAAAGTAACACATTTGGATTCTAAAGCTAATTGGAAATATAATTTTAGTAATTGTATCAGTGTGAAGAACAAAAGCACTTAAAAATTGACAAAAAAGGAGTGCAAGTAACTTTATAAAGCTACAAAAGCTTTATAAAAGTAGACCAGATACTGCATAGCTGGATATTCTACCATAATGGATCTGAAAGAACTACAGAAGTAGAAACTCTGAAATTCTTCCAGACATGTGAAGTAATGCCTTGCATTATTATGTGGGCAGGGCTGTTTTTCTTGGCCATAATTTAGGAAGACTTTCATGTGTTATCATCAACAAATTAGAACTTGAATAACAAATCTTGGATATAATCATCATAATCTGTTCCTGTTGGGGGTGTCAGAAGGGAAAAAAAAAGGTTATTGTAAAATAGTTTAAACATATTTTATGAAAAAGTACAGATAACTCATTTGCTTAGAATAGCTTTTTGTTGAGTGGTTCATAGCCATGGAGCCTGCTTTAAGAGTTCCTAACTCCATCACACTGCAGTAGTGAGCTCTGTGTATGGTACTGCTGAGGACCTTGTGTCTGCTTTGAATTCTGTACTGAAATAGAGTAAATGAACATGTCGGACCCTCCCATAAAACAAAAATTGATTGCAGTGTGTTCTCCATATTGCATACCTGCCTTAAGAAATTACTCTTAATAGGCCTTTGGAAGACATTGTGTGATGTATGCTTGTATGTGTATATGCATATATGTATATATCCTTATGTCCATTCATAAATTATTTTTACGTATGTCAATAGGTATCAGAACTTGCCTTCACCTTGCCCTCTGATTGTGAGTGTTCTCTGAAGGTTTGTGTGTGAGGATGCAAAGTAGTAACACCATGTTGAAACTGCAGGCAATCATACTAGGTGCTGTTTGTTAGTTCTCAATTTAGGAATCTGAAAAGTGGAGCATCTTTTAAATAGGGAATTGGATAAGATTAAAATTTTCAAAAAAACAACTTCTGCCTTAGCTGGGTAAACACTGAGAAGAAGGTAGATTTCTACTATGTGGATATAAAAGAAATGAAAATTTGTGTGCAAGAGGGATGTGAGAGGTGCATGTATTCTTGGTTGCAATATATGAAATATCAGACGTAACAGTCATAATGTCTGTTTCCTCTGGTTTTTTTCTTGTCTTTTTTTTCATGAAGGAAAAAAAGCATCATTTAACTGAAAATCATTACATTAACTAGAAGCTTTTAATTTCTTTTATAACCCATATACCCCTCTGCCCAAATGAACTCAAATTTCTCAGTTTTCAAATAGCTTGAAATTTCTTACTGATGTCTCCACTTGTGTCCATTTTTCCCCAGTTCCATTTTTTCCCAGTTTTTTCCTAAACACAAAATCTGCATTCTGATTTGGTAGTATTTTCAATAAAAAAAAAAAAAAAAGCTATACATTTGTTTGGGGGAATGAAGTGGCTTGTTGAATCTTCTTGTAAGTGACTGACAATATAACACAATCATTAGAAAGACATCCAGTGAATTGACTTTAGATGAGCTTCTGAATGCATGAAGATTTTGTGGGGTCAGTGGAGTGGGGTCGTTCCATAATTACCTCATTTTAGTGGGTTTTGGTCCACTGTGTTTCAGGTTCAGAAGCATTTACTTTTTTTTCTGCTGTGAATGATAGTGCTTCTTTGTGACATTTGCACTGATAATTGTGGGAGAGGTCCTGAAAAGCCCTAGGCTACATCATCATTTTCAAACTCCCACATCTTCTGCCATTTTTATTAGGATCTCCTCGAAGTCAGTTGCACACCCTCCTTCAAAGTGTTGTTTATAACCCAGGTCTGTCAGGTTGCCTGTGCAGCACTCACGAGTGACTGGGCAGCTGGTATGCTAATTGCCACCTTCCTGTACCAACCATAATGGCATGGCTTTTTCTTTTTGCAACCTTTTTGTGTATTAGCGTTTCTTCTTTGACCATACATTTTAATTATTGTGGCTTTAGGGTGGATTTTGCTGCCCGCTTCAAGCTTTTCAATACCTGTGTACAGCACTGTGCACAATGAGATCTAATCCCCAGCTGGGGACCATCTCTAACAATGCAGTACAAATACATTATATTTCAACATTTTTTTGTTTGATTTCGGTCTCATTCAAAAGGAGTTTTGTTGTTATTTCTCAATTCCTGTTTGACATACTAATTTTACAGTGATTTTCTGGCTATTTAAAGCAGATTTGGGGGAAACACTTCGAGTGTTTTGCAAATCACGCACTGCACAACATAAGAAACAATTCCCTGTGTATGTGGATTGGGGGTTGATGTTTAGCATGTCTCTATACACAGTACATGCTAATGTTCTTGAAAGGTAAGATGTGTGACTTGCTGCAGATCTTTAGCTTTGCACATCACGGGGTCGGGGAGCTGGAGTCTGCTTGTCTGCTTTCTCATGTTGAAGCAGTACCTGTCATTACTGTGTTAAGTTTTTAAAAAAGCAGGGAGGAGAACATTTTTGCTACTGTGTATGCCTCACAGAGCAGGACAAGTAAGACATCATTTAAAGTGGCTATTGTGCAGGAGGATTCTGGAATGTTTGGCATTGAATGTTAAACTTTGGCACTTTGTCATTAAAAATTGGAACAGAGCACAGCCTCTCAAATATGCAGTCAGGCCTCTTGAGCTCCTGTAAAAATAAGCTGGCAAACAAACCCCTCTAATAAAATGCTGATGCTGGGAAAGATATACGGTCATAATTTCGTTATGCTACTTTTCTCAGCATGTCTCATCTCTTTCCGAAAGTAAAGGAGAGAGATGATTACCAGAGAAGCAAAAGTCATGATGAGGTGAAATCCTGGCCTTGCTGAGACAGAGAACAGCTCTATCTTTGGGCCAGCCTTTGAGCCATGAAATGTCCCAGTGCCCTGGCCAGGTCACTGGTTTCAATGGCCATTAACTTGCCTTTTAGTCAAAGCAGTTGTTTCTTCCCTCCTACTGCTCTTATGATGTTCATTGTTTAGCAGTGTATGTGGGGTTTATGATTGTTAGTTTGAGCTTTTAATGACACTGTAGCCATTTGAAATGCCCCCCTGGAGCCTCCCAGGGGCTGAGTGCACTGGGGAGACAAGAGGAGGCTTCTGGCATTGGGAGCATTTGGGTTTTGGGCTGCTGTTGATAACCTGGGCAGTGAAGGTGGTGACCATGCTCTGGTCCTGCAGTCTGGGCTTCTGCTTGCTGGCACTGTTCTTTTACTAGCAATTTTTCTCAGGATGGGAATTCATAATTAATTAATACATTTTTACCTCATGGTTTTTTTTCATTTGAAATCTGTATATGTACTTGCAATAGTCTCTTAATTATCCTGTGCTCTTTCCTTCAAAAGGAAATGCATGTGTTTAATATGTACTGTATGGGGTGCTTGTGTAGGATAGTTGATGGAAGAAACAGGAGTAATAGCCTAGAAAAGTACAGTGTAGAATATTTGGTTATTTAATCAATAAATTACAGTTCTAGTTTAAAAAAAACGTATTTTCAGTCTAGACTCTTCAAAGTCTATGTATCATCTTCTAAAAGTGACAGTAAAACTTTCCTAAATGCAAATGAAAGGTGAGGATAAAGAAACTTCTTTTAAAACAAACATTTTGGCAGTGCTGAAAATGGCAGCTCTAATGATGTTACAGAAATTTCAGTGTCTTTCCTGTCATATCACACTGGCACATGGGAGGCTTAAATAAGAAAATACTGATACAACAATCAAAATAATTTGGTAGAGAGGGAGTCCTTGAAGAGACTGTAAGTGTCAGAGCAGAGCTACTTTCCAAATACTCTTGTGTGTGTTGGTGATCAAGTAGGTTCAGAGAGAAGCAATTTTTTAGGAGACTGTGTATTCTGTTTTCTGTGTCTGAATGCAAGGCTTTTGTACTGCCCTCCCAGTTCTCTGGCCAGCTCTACTGGGCACCTGTTGCTGTCTTGGAAGGAGCCCATGGGTGCCTGACAGACTGTCTTGAATAAAGGCAGGACCTCAAAAATGGTCTTTTCTCATTCAGAGAGTAATACTTGTTAAACTGCACAGCTTTAGATAAGGAAGAAACAGTAATTCTGATCATCTGTAGTGTCAATCAATCAGTCTTATCTTTTTCTTTGTGCTGCTTAATTACTAGAGAAATATTTAACTATAAGCAGCTTACATGTTTCTGAAACAACTCTCTGATCACACATTGTTCTGCCTCTTCAGTTTTGGAAAATCTGAAAGGAAAAGTGCACTATCAGGAGCATACTATTGTTTGGTCTCTAACCAGGAATGTGTTTTAATAGAAATGAACAGGATCCGTTATTTGCGGCTTCTTTCTTGCTCAATTCAGTAGCTCTTGTGTCTCAGGGGACTGAACAGCACAGTTTGTATGTGGTAACTATTGCTCATATAGGCAGCTCCAGGAACTTTTTTTAAACTCATATCTTTTATAAGGTCCTGGAGCCTGGCTATCTATAGCTCACCAGAGAACAGCATGTCCTGTGTGCTGCACTCTGCTCATCACGTCTTGGAATTGTTCTGGGTGTGCATACACCACTCATCTGGGTGAGATGAAACACAGACATTTCTAACATTTTGACTCCCATTATCCTCTCTGTAGGAGCTCAGCAGGCAGGATGTACAGTGATTTGGAAATTTCTGTGTTGAGTTCCTAGGACAGCTGAGTCAGCTCCAAGGTTTCTCATGGCTGTGTTTTCAGTTCTGTTTTAGGGATGGTGATAGCACTGTGGACTGCCAGTGATGATAAAAACAAATGTATATTTGTGGCAATTACACGTTGATGTATCTGGAGCTAAGCTATACTGTTGTTGGCAGGATTACAAGAGCTGGGTTGTTTGGAGATTTAATGTTCTCATTGTGGCTATTGTAGGGCAAAACTAAAAGCCCATAAAACTGCAGGCAGGTCGTATCAACAGACCAATTAAAGACAGTGTGTATCATGGATACAAATGTTTGTGAGCTATATTGCTTACACAGTAATCATTGCTTTTGACCTTTCAGCATGAACTCTGTTGTTTCCTCATCACTTTTTCATGCAGGATAGTCTTTTAGAGAAAATGCTATCAGACATGACTTCATACAGCTGCTGACTTTAGTTGGATTTCTGCAGTCCTGATTTAAACCAACTTGGTTTTACTGGAGTGATGTAGGGGACAGAACAAGACAACTTTTCCTTTCTGTGGTTTTCGCGTGTAGGTCATCTGAAAAGAGGAAAATGGTTTTCCTGAAAAAGAATACTTTTTCCCTTAGGTTTCATTATTAAATTGGAACTTGAGCAGATGATTATCATGTGCAGTTGTGTGGCATTTGCTTTAATTGTGTATTTGCAGGTGGCACTGTCTTCTCTGCCAGGAGATAGAAGAAGGTCTAAGGAATTTATCTGTTAATGAGATAGCAGCAAGGTAGCTCAGTTTGCAACCACAGCACTGTTAAAACACAGAAAACTTTAAACAACTACATTCAAAACAAACTTCTGTCTCATCAATGCCTAACTGATTTCTAATGAAACCAAGCTTTAGCTCTTCTTTTCATCTATTTGCATTGAGGCTTTTTTGTATGATGCAGATGCAAAGGAAATACCTGCTTGCTTCACTTTAACATCTCCATTAAGATTACTCACAGTATAATCTTGCATCACAAAAACAGATTCAGACCTATTCAGGGTCTTATCTTGTGGCAGAAAGCTGCTGAACCCAACTGGTGAGGAGTATTCTTAGTTGCTGTGAATTGAAGAGAAAATGCATAGACTCAGAGCTTTTGTTAAATGCTTTTTTGATGTGTCACTAGTTCTCACTGAAACTAAATTCAGGGAGAAAGCTGGTGCCCTGATACCAGTTGAGAAGGTTGATATGGGCCTACACATAAATTGTATTCACAGCAAAACCCAAATACTGGCCAACTGACAGCTGACCCAGCATCCTTTATGATGTTTTTTCTTGCTGTGCTTAATGTAATATGCAATTCTTACATGGCTGTTAGATAGCTTTAAACAGCATAAAACAATGTTCTTGAAAAACACAAATAATGTAGGGACTTTCATCTGTTTCTTGCTAAATACCTTAAACAATAAACAGTTAAACTGTTGGAAGCCCCTATATCCTGTACCTTTTCAATTATGATTTTCTTTTTTTTAATACCATGGTAAACAGAACCAGTAATAAGTAACTCAATGAAATATTATAAGCAAATTTCAGCTCTTAAAGCTCACTTTAACGATATGAAAGTTAATCTTGTGCTTCTGATTTTTGTCCTGCTGAAGTACCAGCTCTTTCCATTAACTAAAATTGGGGTTTCACCTCTAAAAATATACCTTAATATTGGAAAATGCACATCTCTACACTCTAGGACCAAACTGATTGCTATAATAACTTTTTTTTTCTGTCTCATACACTTTTTCTTCTGAATTGAAGTGTACTCTTTTATCAGAAATTTCTCATAGCTACCCATATTACATGATCAAGTCACTTTTTCATATTCTTTTGAACAAAGCCTGAAGGGAGAACTTCTCTGGCATCATCCATAATTCAGAATTTTATAGCTCTTTTCTGAATGTGCTGAAAATTTTCAACATTACTTTTGAAATACACACACCCCAGAACTAAGCTTGCATTATTTTATGGTCCTGTCAGAGTCACATAGAGGAGTAATGCTGCTTTCCTGCTGTTACTTTGAATTCCCTTCATATATTGTATTCACTGGCTGCAGCATAGCATTGGAGTTCATGGTCTGCTGTTGCTTTCTGTTTTTTAAAACATTTTTAAACCGTTACTTTAAAGATTGTCATTTGTTGGTGGCAGAACCAGCAAAGGTCTCACAAATTTCCTTAATTACGCAAGGTGGAAAAACTCAACTTACTCCTAAGCAGAACTCTTTAACTGATGGCAAGGCATATCAATAATCATATAATAAGTACTGTAATTTATTATATCCTTAAGGTTTTTGACAGTTGTCACATCCAATAAAGAATTGCAGTTTTACAATACCCCTATAGACTGGGAAGTAAGTTTTTTTTTTGAAGTGTGGAAACTGAGGCACAAATTTATCACTGGCCAGTGTTGCTATACCTGTACTGAATCTGCTTTTACTGAGTACACAACCTATTCATTCATCCTTCTTGGGCTGCTTAGGAGAACAAATGTTTTATATTTAATGTCACCCCATCATGATGTTATTCTGAAAGTGCTTCCTTACATGTGGACATCATACCTGTTTTTAGGACAGTCCTGTGCAGGTTCGTGCTCTCTTACCAGTGCATGAAATGCACCACGGCAGCATGAATTCAGCTGCTCAGCAAGTCTGCATTCCTTGGCACAGGGAGCAGGATAATACTGCTGGTGTCCAGACCTACTGCTTTCCTAGTGCTGCATTTCCTCACTAATGGCTTATGAGGCAAATATTTAAGTGCTTATTGTTACATATTCTCCTTTCATCTCATTATTTATAGAACAACTGTTAGGATTGTGAAACTATAATTTTTTCCCCTTCTTTAAAAAAAAATAAGATCAAGCAGCAGAAGTTGAAGACTTTCAAGTGTGCACTTAGGAGTTTGTTCACAGTGACTGTTTTGTCTCCTGTGGTTCACTCCTGGCACTCCTTCAGCTTAGCAGCCCTCGATCAGCAGAGCCTGCTGTGCTCCAGTGTCTGAGCTCCTGCAACACCTCTGTGTCCTCACTGGAATGAATTTGAGACTTGTCAGACCCTGGTACATAGATGATCTTCCACCCTTAGAAGTCCTGTCAAATCTACTAAAGTATCTTTTATGGTGGAGAACAGACACTGAGTGCTTCAAAGGACTTGCTCAATCTTGCATCTTTTTTCTCTGCTGTTAGAGACGTTGGGCTCAGGTCAAGTTCAGCATGGGACCTTTTGCATCATGCAAACTTTTGTACTGGAAGGAAAAGCTCACCTAGTAGTTAAACTAAAAGAATAACTATTTTAGGAACTTTGGGTACTTTTGTTGGGCCAGATACTGTGCATGTCCTGGGGAGCAGGTTGTCCTCTTTGCAGTATGTGTGTTTTAGTTCTTTCTGTACCTGCAGAGGGTTTTTGCTTCAGTGTACTTCATGCTTTTACTGTGCCCTGATCACCCAGTATGGCTGTAGAAAAGGACTCTTTAGGATGTTCCTTTTTCTGCACAGGAGACCAGTTGTTCCTCTGATCACAGCTGTTTTCTTGGAGCCCATCTCAGACTGGAAGCCTTTGTCTCATCTGAAAGATGATTGCCCTTCTCTCCCTTTCCCTGTCCTCTGATGACAGCCAGATGCACCTTGCAACCTGGATTGGTTTTCTGTGCCTGCACTGTCTGGAAGTAAAGGCAGGAGCTGTTCAGGCAGCTGGAGCTGGAAAGATGCTGGTGCCAATCCAGGAGAAGCTGAAAGGATCCTGGTCTGAGATGTTTTCCTCTGAGCTGCAGTTTGAGCCCCTCTGCTTTCCCTGCTAATGCTTTGAAAGCACAAGGCAGAATGAGGGGCTGCCCTGCTGCCTGCCCCCCACCTCATGGCACAGCTTGCTGCTTCCCAAGGGCAGAGCCACGGACTTCCTGTGGATCAGGGAAGTGTGGGAGAATCCAACAAAGCTTTCCAAGCCGAGCTGCCTGCCTCCTCTGTACTACTCATGCCAGCCTGCCACTCCAGGGCAAGCCTTGCCATCTCATGGATCCCCAGACTGAATTGCCCAGCGTCCCATTTGCTAAGAGAACAGAAGAGGATTTTTTAATTATTGCTTTGTGGGTGGTTTATTTTTTCTTCAGAGCATGCATCAGTCTCTAGAGGTCTAGAAAGCAGGATCCTGTTCAAAATTACTGCCCTGACCAAGCCCAAATCCTTGCCCAATGATCAGGCTCTTGGCTCAGCAGGTCTGGTGTTAGATGCAGCCCCTGGAGGACCCAGGTCAGGATCCTGTCTTCTGCTACCCAGAAAGTCAGGGGTCTACCACTTTTAGAAATAATCAAAGATCATCCCTAGCACTTTGGTTAGGGAGTGTTTGTTTAGTCTGCCCTCCTGCCATATATCCATGACCGTAAGGTTCTTAATTTTTTTCATTTTTAAGTGTAATGATTAGAGATATTCTAAGTCATCTTCTCTTTAGCCAGTGCCCGAGCACTTGCAGAGGGGAGTGCCACTTGCTGTGTGGCCTTTTCATACTTGTAGTCACTGCCACACTGCAGGGTCATTACCCAGTGTTTGTTTTAAATGTCTGAAGTCCAGAGCTATGCTGGTATGTTAACCCACCACTTCTGTGTAGTCTGGAAACGTTAAAACCATAAATTATTATAAACAAAGTGCCTTTGGGGGAGCTTATATATTGTGGTTATTTAAGTAGTTCTAAAGATTTCTGCCTTAGTTTAGTGCTCATAGAATGTATACATGATCAGAGAAATATTCCACAGTTCACTGAAGAACAAAGGTATATTTAACAGAGATGTATTTCTACTGACTATATGCTTTTTTAATTAGGATTTTAGCTTAAAAAAATAATTTCAGTTTGCTTCATCTGCTTTCCATATGTAACTATTTCAGCTAAAATACATAGCTAAAGGTTTAATTGAATCAGTGCCATTGTATAAATCCAGAATTTCTGTATATATACATTTCTCATTCTGATAGCTTCCAAAAGATAGCTAAGTGACCATTAGAATAATTTAACAAGAAAAGATTTTTGTTTTATGAGATGTAAGTTCTCCTACATAAAATACAACGTGCTGGAACTAATTTTCATTGCATGGTTATGGTTAATGGTTAAAAGTTTTCATTCTGTGCAGAACCATTTCCATACCACTGACCCATCTGTTTAAAAGAGACCTTGTCTTCAATAATACATGATTTTTGGTCACTGAGGAGGAACTCCCACGATCCAGTGTATACTCAGTGCACCCTTGAAATTTAGCCCTTGGTTTTGAAAGGTTCAGTATTTTACTCTCTGGCCATCTTAAACCATCAATCAATATTTTGCCATAATAGATACTAAGTCCCAAGTAAACTGCTATAGTTTCTAACCACATCCAGGAGGAATACAGTGAGTTAAGGCTGGAGCCTAAAGTTTCTAGGCAGAACTAATAAAGCTTCTCTTTGTTGAGGTTTTAGATGTTGCTTTGTTCTCATATACCCTGGTGAAAAAAAATGTTTCTTTTAAAAAAATATTTTACAGACACTTAATCTTGGTTGTGTCTAATGCCTTTCAGTATTTTTAAAAGAAATTCCAAGTGGATGAGTTATTTATGTGTTTAGCTTTTATTTTCCATTATGTCTTTTAATAGATTCCAGATCTCATCTATATTGTAATGGCTTCTGTGTTACGGAGCAACAAAATTTACTGGGTTAAATATCCATTTATCTTGCCTCTCTGACATGAAAGTGCCACAGACCTATACAATAAATTGCTAACACATTTGTGAGCTTGAAAGCCCATGCTGTCACCCTCAGTGTCTGCACATGGGCTTCACCAGACGTGAGGAGGTCCCGGTGCACTTCAGCACACCTGGAAGCTCCGTGTTATTCAGCACTCAGGTGAACATGCTTGGAAGACACCGTGATTAAAGGCTGTAAAATGGAGAAGTGTTCAGGCTTGAATTCTTTGTAAATCGCTTCCCTCAACCAACATGTTGAAGCACATGTAGAGCATCATTTTATAGACTTGTCTGAGACCTGGGGTATGCAGATGGAATACATAATGTGATGTCAAAGAAAAGAGATAACCCCAACTGCTGTTTGCTTTCCCCCTCGCCATCCTGTCTTCCCCACGCATTTACTTCTTGCCTTTTTTGTTTTCCTTCCGGATAGATTTACTTGAATTTCTGGGAGAAGCAGGTGTTTAGGGGCCAGAACAGCACAGGGAGTGGGGCTCAGCTTTTAGCATCATGGAATTGCCACCATGAATCCCTGATTTTTTTTATTATTTTTTTTTTCTGAGTTTTGAGACTATAAGCTCCAGGAATTGAAATACAGCATTCTACACTCAAGAATTATTCCATAGAAAATGTGAGGGAGCCTATAATTAAATACTTGTGCACAGATAGCAGTATTGGAAGAACAAATTTGGTGCCAGTCTCTCCAGAAGTGGTTGAAAACTGTAAATCATGAAGCGAATACATAATCACAGATATGACAAACTGTAGCTGCATCTGCTGATTATTTTCTCCTCAGCCTCTTGTGTACAATTAAGAATTCAGATTTAACAGCTGGGAATGATTTTCAAATGTTGATCTGAAGCAGAAAGTTCTATTCAGAAACTTTCAGCAGTTCTTTTATCTTCCCCATTCATTATTTTTTCTGGAAGAGGTTAAAAAAGATCGTACTTGACCTGCTCTGCATTGAGATAGAAAAAAGATCATTATAAACTCAGATATGGATTTATGCTTAATGATCCACCTTCTAGTGTGACTGAGTTCAACAGCAAACAGACTGAATATCTGTTAACAGGATAAACTTTCTTTGGTCAAGAAACTTCATCTGTTAATGTTTTATTTTCCTAGTTCAGCAGAGTGACACCTTTCAAAGGCTTCTTGTTGATAGTTGTGGCAAAGAAATGAAGGTAAAAAGCCCACAGTGAGTGCCTGTCAGATTAGATACACGAGGGAAACACACAAGGGAAAACTATTAAAAACTGAAGGTATTTACTAATGTAATCATACATCATTATATACACTGGTAAGCATAGAGTTCTATATGTAAATATATCAATACACTGAATAGACAGATCTGTGTAGACCATGTCTACATATAGAATTCCTACAGAAAGATCTCATGCCTGTCACTGTGCTCCATGTGAATCTGAGTTCAAAGCATTTGGCACTTAGGCTGTCAAAAACAGCTGTTCAGGCTTTAGGACACAGTGTTTACATGTTTATGTTGTCCAGTTTTTTTTGTATTCTGCCAGTAAAACCTCTGTTTTTAATGATCCAACAAGCAGGTGCAGCAGTTTTGTCTGAATGTGTATGCACATGGATTTACACCCTTCCTTTATGACAACAGATATTCAGAGATCCTACCCTAGTCTAGTAAAGTGAACTGTGCATCTTTGCTGATGTGGTAGACGATTATTGTGATTAATCTGATTAATTAATTAGTCCTCCTGGAAATGGATAAAATAAGAATTGTGTTTTTGCTAGGGGTACATCCTGACAGGGCATTAAGGGCAAGTTTATTTATTTTCATTTGACACCAACAGTTGCGGTGTACATTTTACCTTCTAATATTTTCTCCTCTGTTATCTGTTCTGTTCGTTTGGGCACTTCCAGTTCCTTTGTAGTGAAACAACTTATTTTTATTTTTCATTACATTTTTTCAAGTCTTAACCTTACTGTTTGTAGATCAGCTTCAGGAAACATGTCTGAAGTCTGATCACCCTAGGCAGGTCACGCTAATTTTCAGTGTATCCAGTGATTATGGAAAGTTTTGCTCATGATAGACTGTGGTGTTTTCTAGGGCTTCAGCTGGAAGAAAACAGTAATATCAGCTGGTGGGATAAGTTAGCTGATGGTACAAGATAGGGAAATAGTGAACAATTTTCTTAGTACAAAATGAAATCTGCATCCGCTTATTAACTCAAAGTGATAAAGCAGTTTCCAGTGCAGCCATATCAAGACACATGTGCAAAAGCAAAGAACATGGGCCATGCAAGATCCTGAGGACCTGGGCATGTGAAGCACTGACTTCAGAAAAACCTGTTGCATATTAAACCAATCCTGACTTCTCAAGATGCCTTGGAGTAGGAGGGCCTTCATTGCCTTGGAGTTTGTAGGGGCAGGGAACTCTTGAGTCATGCTAGGAAGGTGACACTGCTTACCAAGCTGAATTGAAGGAATTACCCCTAAAAAATTCTTTTCCAGCTCTGCTTTCCCCAGTTTGAAAAGAGTGTTTGAATTATAAAGACTCAGAGAAGCCTCCTAGTTAATAGCCTGAGATTATTCATCAGAGTAAGCAGGATTTCCCAACTTTAGTCAAGTTCCAAACAGGTTAAAATCAAGACAAGATGCACACTCTTTGGAGTCCATGGTTTTACATAAGAAAATGTATCCACTTGAATAGATGTTGGTAAGGGGATTTTTTTATTTTGATTTGTTGCTTTTGTTGTTGTTGCTATTTTGGTTTTTTGGGGTTGTTGGTTCTGTGTTTTTTTTTTTTTAAATGTGTGCTTTATTTTAACAGGAATGAATTTGGATTAGCCCCATTGCCTGTGTTCAGACTAGTGGCTTGCTCTTAACTGAATCTTGGTTTGTGTGTTTTAATTTTCAACAGGAATGTGAGCATTTCTAATTTTCACCTCTTAAAAAAATCAGAAAATTTATAATAACAGGTTGTGGGATACTAGCTTTTCTGCTTCTCTGTCACACTTGGAGATGAAATCTTTCCAATAATAGGGTAGCAGACTGGAGAAATAGTCATATGAACAAAGAGCTGTTGAAACCCTTTGAATTAAAATAAAAGCAGTGATACTCTACACTTTAATCAATGGAAAGGGCTGTTTGGGCCATAGGGTTTTTATATTCTTTTTTGCTTACAGATTTACAAAGAGAATGTTCAAAAGTTGTCTTCAGGTCTTCCTTCAGAGCACAGTTGCAACATAATTACAAGATACATATTGGGGAAGAGGGAGCATGGAAAAAAAGATAGCAGTGATGATGGTTTTCAAATAATATATTTTCTGCAGCAGGAAGAAAGTGATTACTAAAGGGTTAGCCCAGATTATTATTCGTGAGTTTTCTGAGCTTTTAAACAAATTGTTGTGCAAATGTTTATAGCTTCATCATTTTCTGCCTCTCAAAAGGTGTTCAAATCTCCACATGTGCAATAGATCAAGTGTACTTCCAAAAATAGGCATGTTGTTTGTGCTTGCAATTCCAGATGATCTTGTTACAACCGTGGAGCTTCTGCAAAGGGTTATCTGTGGGCTGTGTGGATCCTTTCTCACTTCAGTTCCTCTTACAGCTGGGAGCTGCTACTGTACTGCAGAAAAACCCTCTCCTTTTTGGGCACTGTGCTTTAGTTTCAAAGCCAGATGCAATTAAGTCACCCTGATTAGATCATTAGAGCCTTCAGTGAAATCTCCTCAGTAACATGTCTGAACTTTTGCTGTGGTTCCAAATGAATAATTTTTTGGTATTTGACTTTGCTTTGAAATGTGGAGTGCTCTTTGCCTGAAGGGGTATCTGGTATTGTATAAACATGGAAGGTTTCAGACCATTTGAGGGACACAGTGCAGAATAATTCAGCCATGCTGAAGATCTGAAGTGTTTCAGCAGTATTATTAACACTGCGCTCTGTGTCTGCTTCATCTTGTTGAAAATTTTACAAATTAGAGGGCCTTCTCACAAATGCTTCTGGAAGAGCTCACCAGGCAGAACTAGCTGAGCTCTCTCCCTCCTGTATAACTTCTGTATGTGACCCTGTATTCAGCACCATGCAGAAAGTTTTTAAGGGCATCTCCGTCCCCAGACACTGCACCCATGGCTCACCATGTGCCTCCAGAGTGGTAACAGAGTGTTTGTAAGTGTGGAACACTGGGTATTGAATATTCTCAGTGTCAAGGCTGGCATGAGGGCATTATTTACCAGGAAATGTGAATCTGTAGGGAAAGCAACAATTTGCTTTGAAAATCAGGGTCACTTTCACATGCCATGTGCCACTGAGCTGCTTCCTGTGGCAAGCCTCACCCCTTGTCACAGTGGCCTGTGGGAATGCACAAGTCACCAGATGCATATGACATGTTCACTTTGCATGTCTTCACAGTATTGTAGGGGTAAGACATGGCCATAAGAATCACCAGTGGAAGAAAATAGAGGAAAGAATACAAAGGTAACAGCGAGTGATGAAAATATAGATATAAAACTGGGAAGACAAAATACACAGAAGAAATCCCCTAAACATCTGACACCACCAGCTGTGCCTCCACCTACTTAAAAGTAGTTGGAGGTTTCTTGTGAGCACTCTGACTCTGTTTTTGTTTGTTTGTTTTCAATGCTAGAAATTCACAGAGATTTACTGCAGGATTAATCACTGTTCAGAATTACTTTGGCTAGCAGAATTTGCCTGCTTGACTAGTGTGAGACCTCTTTGTCAGAAACAAAACAAGCACTGAAAATTCTAACCAAAGCCTGGGAATGGAGCACATTATTTTTTTATTCTCCATAGCATCAAACTAATAATTAATAGTTAACACCATTTTGATGACTCTTTGTTTGAGAAGTCAGACTGTTAAAGCTGCTTATTTTCAGAGTTCCAAGCTTTTGTTTACATTTTATAGAAATACAACATTAGTGCTTTAGTCTTCACATCAGCCCTGTGCCAATGAATTTGACTGTGTGAATGGCTGACTTCTTCCTTCCAGCAAAGTATGTTCTTCACAGTAAGCACTTTTGTGTGCTCCTCTGCACCACTCCAGTTAACGTAAGAAAATCAAGAAAAGGAATGATAGCCTGAAACGTAGTTGGCAAATATTTTATACTTTCATACTGAAATGTGCTTCTTTTACCAATAAGTTTACTAAAATTCAAATTTTTTTTGAAAGTAAAGTACATTAGGAAAGCTGTAGTACTTGCTAAGGAGTTCATATTTACTAACCAGAAAATAGTAATTGGAAAAGAGATGAAGCATGGTCCGTTGCTTTAGAAATTATTCTTTGAATTGGCCAATTTTCAACTGTAAGGAAGTCTAGAATGATTCTATCCCATTTCTGCCTCCTAGATTCTTTTCCCAATAGAACACTGATAGAAGATTTCATGTGAGGTTTCTATTTTTCCAATAGATGAAAGCAATATAAATTGCCTCTGGGGTTTTTCTTAGTTCTGATGAGTTAAGCCTAGGCTGGAAAAAATATGCACAGAATGGAGAGATGCAATTTGGACACGTGCTTTGCTGTTAATACAGGATGTTGTGAAATAGCAGATTCAGGCATTAGGAATGCAGCACTCTGAGGTGGTAGGTTGTGACTCTACTTGCAGCAATTTGCATAGCATTTTCTGCAGGTCTTTTATCAGTTTACTTTTTATTGCTATTTCACTTCCCATGATAAAGAAGTGGAAGACTCCCTTCTGGCAAAGAAGCCTTTGCAAATTACGCTTACCAAAGGAAGAGTTGCCCTTCCTGATCCCACTATTCCATACCCACCATGAAGATTTTTCAGTTTACACAGTTACTGGATTTCCCTTCTTTGTGGTCTCACCAGTTTTGACTCTGGAAGAGATGTGCTTTATCTTACCCCAAAAGATCAGATACTTAGAAGAATTTGTCAAGTGCTTTAATATCTTGTGATGCACTTCTAAAATATTTCTTCATTATTGCTTTTAGGCAAAAAGGCAAATACTAAAAGCGCTCAGAGAAGACCATTTTTCATAAGATATATGTGAAGGCTATATGTGGTCAATCAGATGTTCCTAGATGTGTCCCTTTGGTGGTTTGTGGCAGTCTAGAGAAAGAGAGACCTGGCTGTTCACATGTGACTGACTTTTCTTCTCCTTGCATGTGAATCAGATGAAGTTCAGTCTATCCCATACATTGCAGTGTAGATTTTTCACCTATAAACCATCCCAGCATTCGGTGCAGCAATGCATGCAGGTGCAGCTGAGGTGCCCTCACAGGGCCCAGGACTGAAGAGCTGCTGTGCTGTGGGCCAGAGGTCCTTGATTCACTTGGTTATCTGCCCTGCACCAGCATGAATCAAGTAGCTTGAGAACTAGCAAAAATTGCTGCTTGGGGATTTGCCCACAGATTTGAGCACAGGCAGCTCTACAGGAGACACCGGGCAGGTGAAGGGTGTGGGGCTGGAGCTCCCTCTCCCACTGCTCTTTTCTCCTTGAGACTGCCCAGTGTGGGGCAATTTAGGAGAGGTCTGTAGCCAGCTTATCTGAGTCATAACATGGCTTTTATGGCCTCTGCTTCAAGGAGCCGAGGATGAAGTGGCTGATAGCTGCTCATCTTTATCATCCCTGCAGCCAAAAGCAGGCATTTCCCACCTATTAATGTGTGGTCCAGGGTTTGAGAGCTCATCTGAAAATTGGTTTGTTCACCTTGTGAAGGTTAACATTCGGTAGGGGTTTTTTTGTTTGTTTGCTTGCTTGCTTGCCTGGAGTATACATTTGACAAAGTAACAGGAGTTTGCAAACTGTTCTACCTGTTTCTTGGGCCATGTAAACACTCCTATCTCAGTCCTTGCACAATAAATGGTGCAGCTGGAGTTGCAGACTTTAAAAAGCTGGTATCTGTTGTAGATTCTCAGAAGCAAGGTCTCAAAGGGTGAGTACTGTTTTGCTCCTCTTCCCCTCTCCCCATTTTAAATGCTATCTAATAAGGATTCATTCTAGACCATATGTTATCATTATTTGTCTAGTATTTACCAAGCCATAAAAAGAGGGCTGCACAGTTTCACAATAGTTTTTGTTCAGTTTCCTTTGAATATTTAATGCAAACAAGGTACGCAGGTACTGTTAACTAGATTGAAAGGATTCATGATGGGAGAGTATCTTTCCAAATTAGAATTGTGTACAGAATGCTTTTGAAAACATCTGTGGGGCTTTTTGTAAGCCACACAAACATATTTTTTTTTTAGATTTTCATTTGCTTTTCAGGCGAGAATATATAAGAATATCTAGTTAACTTAGAAACATACTTTTCTGGATGTTCGTCACTTATTTTCTTCCTTCTTATTTTTCTACTGTCTGCCTTTCTCTCATTCCTCTTGGGAGAACAATTTCTGTTTTCCTCCAGCACAGAAGCTATCTTTGTAAAGGTCAGCATGAGCAATACTGTTGGGGAGCTCTATCCACTATTATTAGTCAAACCTTTACTAAAGAAGGGTCTATCTTTTCAACAGAGAATGATATTTTTATAGATTTTTAGACCATTAATTTATAAATCATGTACTCTGATGCTTAATTATCTCTGTGTCCTGTAAGTAGCCACATGCATTTAAACTTCAGACCTTTGAGTTCTGAAATTCAGCAAGTGCTGTCCTAACAATTATTGCCATTTAGTACCTAAAATTTCTCTTGGAGAAATCTCCTAAAAGCTTTCAGTTTTCCAGAAAGGGAGCTTTAAGTGAAATTTATAAGAAAAATTAATAGATATTGAGACAGAATCTAAACCATTACTTATAAAATCCACAAAGTTGATGTGTCCCTCCGTTCACATCCCGAAGGGGTCTGTGGAATCATCAATTTCTTGAATTATATCAGTGACTCAGAAAAGATGTCTAGGTATTGCTGCTGCTGGGTTCTTTTGTTATGCCCTACTTTCTTCTGTTAGAGCTCTGGCAGAAAGATATATGACATAAAATTATCTATTAATAGCTCTGAAATAATCAAGTTATTATTTCTGTTTAGAATTCAGTGTTCCTTCAGAAAAATGAAATATCATCTTATTTCTTTCAGCATTGTTGTACAACTTGCACCCTTGCCTTATTGGACACTATTGAAATTACTGGTCATTTATTCAGTTCCTGAGAGAAACAGAACTGAAAGCTCAGTCAATGCATGTCAGGGCAGATATGATCACCCACTAAATTTTTTTTCCACTTGGCTTTCTTATACTACCTAACCTTCAGTGAACTCCCTGCAACATCTGCTTTCACAGAATTCTCCTTAATCCACCTTCATTGTCAGACCGGGTTTTCTGTTTGACTTTTAGAAATAGAGAAATAATGATACTTCTGGTAATTTCAATAACTAGAGAAAAATGATTGAGGATGGGAACTCTTTTAAGAGGGTTAAAGGGATAATAGGATAACACAGTCAGTGTGAATAGAAGTCTTGAATATGTTCATGTTCATTTTCATAAGAACTTAGTATTTCCTTTTGAGTTCATCAAATCAGAGTACCTCTTCAGTTTTGAATTACTTTAGCCCAGAACCTTCAGGTTTGAGGAAAAGAAAAAGTTTCTCAGTCTGTCTTCTGCAGCAGCCAAATATAAGATTCTATAGTATGGAATATTTTTCATACAGCTATTGTCTCCCATATAAACCATCTTTGCATCTTCTTTCTGACTGGGTGAGAATAAGAAATATGTTTTCTAGCTGGTCAACCTGGATGTTATTCCTGGGAACAACAATGCCTGTCATCACTTTATGTTGTGAACAGCATGCTGAATAGAACAGCACTGCTGAGGATATCTCAGGGCCATGACTTCTCTTAATCAGACTTGATACAAGTGCAAGCAAGAAGATAATCTCTTGAGGACATTGAAGGGAAAATGTGCACGTCTGCAGTGCACACTTAGATGCTGTAACCTAACATCACAGAGTTTTCCTGGCCAACAACTGCATTAGAGAATAGAAGGCCATGATGTTTGTAAACAGGCAATATACATTTCACTGCTGTTTAGAGAAAAAAAGTTGTATTTCTATCTAAAAAACAGGCAGGTGAAGAATGAGGAACAGAGACCAAAAAAAAGTTAGTATTGCTCCATGGCCAAAATAGGAATTATTTTCTAGTTTCCAAGATAATACCAAGACAGACAGCAAACACCAGACAGGAGCAAAGCTACAACAGAATATCTGTAGAGTCTATGAACACATTTATTTTCACAAGACTAGGCACCTTTACCTATGTTCAGGCACATCTAAAAAGCCCACTGCCAGTATATTTTGCTTTTTAAGTCCTACGGAACCACCTGTTGGAAAGTGAATTCTTCTCAGATTTCTTCAAGAACAATACATTAGAGCCCATTCTTTCTTTGCTTTGAATCTTTCAAATCTGGTTCTGAGGCTTAAAGACACTTAAAGAGGGTAACCTGTAGGGATGCCTGTGGTAAAACACATTCCACGAGCTTCTGTGGAGTCAGGATTCCTTTTGTGTGCATACCTGTAACTGCTCTCAACAGTATCAGTAACCAGGCAAATGGATAATCTCAAATACAAACCTACATTATGTTCTGTCTACAGTATTTATTGGCTGTTGGAGGCTGTGCCATGTAATTAGAAGGAACTGAGTTTTTTCAAATATTTGTGTATTCCTTTTTTTTGTTTGAACAGATAACATTTTCTTTTGCTGAATTTAGGGGAGAAGTATGTGAGGTCATTGGGTATTCATAAAAGAGCAGAAGAAGCCATGTACTGCTCATCTGGTTTTGTCTACTAAAGCTTAGTTCATTTCAAAGTTTTAAGATTCAATTTGGTAAATTTTCAGCAGTTCCAAGGACACTGTTCTAAAATGTGCATGTGTGCTAAAAGAAAACTAAATCATGAAAGAGAAAATTCAAATATATATACTCCCATCACTGCATCTTCCTCTGATATGCAGGAAATACATCTATTGGCTCATACTAATCATGGAATGGTTTGGCTTGGAAGGGACATTAAAGATCATCTAGTTCCAGTCCCCTGCCATGGGCAGGGACACTTTTCCCTAGAGGAGGTTGGTCAGAACTTCATCCAGCCTGTCCTTGAAGGCCTTCAGGGATATTAGGCTTGCTTTCTCCTAATTTTTGATACTAGCACTGTAGCTAGAAGGGTTTTTAGTGAACAAAGATGTTCCATGTAAAGATCCCAACTTGTGAAATGTTTAAGCACTTGAAGATATGCACAATACAAGTAAATGAGATTTTAGAAAGACATCTCTCTTTATAGCACATAAGAATACAGAATTGCACATTCCTTTCTGCACGAATGTGTTATATCCCCTCCCCCAGGTTGTCCTCAGGAAAAAAACCTAAACTCTATTGCAAATTATTATCCACTGGTGAGGGGCCTGGCCCCTTACAAGTTGGAAACCACTTTATATGCTGTAGATTCATTTCAGTTTTAAAACCCTGTGTTGGCTTGTGAACAATGATGACATCAACTCTTGAAATCCAACTCTAGCTTTGTTCCCTGTTTCATAAGGTTTATAAAGCCAGTAGCATTTGTTTTTTGCCCCCAAATAGGATATATTTAAACTGATATGTCTGATTAATGGGCTGATGTTATGGTTTGTTTATTACTGGGTTTACATTGGCTGTCTTAAGTGTGAGAAGACAATTTAAAGAAGAAAGTTTTGCAGTACATAATAAAACATATTGCAGTAATGACTTCTGAACAATATATAGTATTTGACTATCTATATATAAATCTGAAAATGAAAATATTATGTAAATATCCTTATCAATGAAAACTTACAGTGTTGCTTTGCAATAGTGATGTCACAATAACTTTCCACAGCCTGAAGTTGGCTGGAGTTAATTAGCCCCTAGCATCATAGCAGTGATATCTGATTGCACCAAAAACAGGAATCACTTGGGACCTTGCAGAATCTCACTGTTTGTGTATAACATTGTATGTACTTGATATCTATCTCACTTATATGAGATAACTGATATTATGAGACAGTACAGCTGACTTATTCTCCTGGATTCCACTCTAATGACTCTGTAGCTACTCAAGTGTAAGCTGGTGTATGCTGCACAAAGGCATTTCTGAGCTCATAGTTCTCTGATAATTGTGTAGACGACACCTACGTGTTTAAAAAAGCGTGGAAGGCAGTAAATTCAGCTGATCATAAAACAGGTAGGCTTTTCATGTTTGATGTTGTAGTTCAAAGTTTTAGGTGTTCTAAGGGAAAATGTAGGAGACTGTGCTTAGCAAACCCTCCCTACTGTGCTAAGACAGTGATCCTTACAAGAGGTTAAGAGCAAACTTAATGTGGTGTATAAATGTAATACTTTTCTGTAGCAGTTTTCCCTGCAGTGTGCTGAAAGCTGTTAAAGAGTTAATTATTGCAGAAGCCATGTAAGGTAAAAAGGTGCTGTGAGTTCTGTTGTATATGGTGGGCCAAGGACAGGAAAAGTGGTTTTGTGACTGAAATGTGAACCAAAGCTTGTTAACTCTTAGACCATAGAAAGCTATGATTGGACCAAAGTTATTCACCCATTTCTCTGTGGTCAAGGAAATTCTAATTAAGTTTTCTAAGAATGCTTTAGTATATTGAGAAATACTTGGTAAGAGAAAACTTGCCAAAATACGAGGTTGCCACTGCAATTCTCCATTGATTGTTCTTACCTAGGTTACCCTAGATAAGTGTTCTCAAAATTGTTTCTGCTCTACAACTTATTTTCTTAAAAGAAATTAGGAGCTTTGTAGCATATAAATGAAGTAGGTTTTGTTTTTTCTTAAAAGCTGAGCAGAAATGCAGACTACTGGGTTCAGTCCCAGGCATCCTGACATAGGCAGGTACTCTACTGCATGAACTCTTTCCTAAAGTTGTCTAGGGCAGTAGTTAAAATGGTGGTTCTTGGCTCAGACCATCATTTGGAGCTGTGGGCTTTAAGTTACTAGAAAACCTGTCCATTAAAGTAGTTTTGTCTTCTGGAGGTACACAGCAAAAAGGTGGAACAAAATGTGTGTACACATTTTTGTTTATACTGTCTTCTGAGTAAATACCATATTTTATTTTTTTTTCTTTTGGGGTGGGGGAGCAACTCTTGTAACCTTATCATTTTGAATGGGAAGTAATCCAAATTTTTATCACTTTGAGTAGTTTTTATAATGTTTAAATGGATGAGCAGATCACAGTCTAAAACAGGTACATTTAATCAATACTGAAGGCCAAAATGAAGTCCAAAAGCAAGAACTTCTAAAAGAAACATTACAGTTAAATCTGAGCAATGGAAGATGACAAGTCAATGCATTTTTCTGCATTTCAGAGGATGTTGTTCTCAGCAGACCATCAGTTATCATTGCATACACCATACTGTGCTTTTCAGCAATGGTTGTTGTATGAATAACCAGGTCAGCCAGTTGTTTAAATAAAGTTGGGAGAAAAATACCACAGAAAAATGAGAGAAAGAAACAGCTATGTTCTTTAAACATCACATTTTCTCTATTATTCTTACTTTTCAAAATACTGGAGACAGCTCATGAAAATCTTTTCCTTCTTAGGTCATCACTGTTTCTTTATTCCTTTATAAAGATTTATAATATTTTTTGTTGTTTATCTTCAGCAATATATTGTGATTCCAAGAAGAGATGATAATGATAGGAGGAAGGGAGTGAATAATAGGAGAGCTAGACTATTGAAAACAAAGATACTGCATTGGTCTCATTGTCCCAATTTCGAACAGCGGGACAAATACAGAAAAATGGTAAATATTGTTGATACTTACTTAGTAAAGTTTAGTCTCTGGATCCATATTTAAATTGTTGGACATCTCAAATACTACGTCAGTGGCTGAAAACCTCCAGCTGAACCACTAACCAAAAATTGGTCTGTTTCATGCAGATCTTACCAGAATTAGTGGGAGGCACAGGGAGGCACCTCTTTGTAAACCCATTAGGCAACCAATTTTGAGATCTTCAGCCATTTTTTTTTTTCAGTTTTCCAGGCCCGTACAATAGAGGCTTTTCACATACAGAATTTTGCATCACAAAGGACTGATTCAAGTTCAGGTTCATGGATTCAAACCAGGTTCAGATTACCTTAGAGAAATAAGAACCAATCATCATGCTTTCTTCAGCCTCCACTAATCAGTCTGGGTTTGCACGTTGCACTGTACAGTAATACTTAAATTCTGTAGTGGGGGACAAAAAAATCATAAACACAGGACTAATTTCTTTTTTGTACTGTCTTGGTTAATTCTATGTGAAATGTGGAAAGAGAAGAGTCTGATAAGCCCCCACCCCTGTAGGTGCTAGGGCCCAAGAACAACCAATCTATTAATGTGTAACTTCATTAATGAAAATAGTCTCATGGACTTCTTATATACTTATTCCTAATTATCTGCCTAATTATACACTTTAAGCATAAAGCCAAGACTCCTCTGAAATATGCAATACCCTGCAGGTTCTTGCTTAAAACCTAGGTTTATAAGTCATCTAAGGTGAACAAGAAATTGTATTTTCCTTTGCTATTGCACGTGAACTGGAGTACAGATACAGTACTGTATTTATGTTGAGACAATCAAAAATAAGGTATTTCAACACAGCATCTCCACATGGGTGGAGAGACAAGAAAATGGGGAAGGCTATGTGACCCTGGAGAAATTCTGAACCCCCTGAATACCAGACTATTTATTACTTTAAAGGTGTAAATTTTTTATGTCTCTTATAAAGTGTAGTTTGGACTATGATCTGAATTCCCATTAAATTTTTTTTATCTGGTTCTGGGTGTTTGTTTTTAACATTTACTGTATATATTATATGAAATTATATTAAATGATATCTTAGCTTTAATCCTCACTAAAATGAAACACAAGGTTTTAGCTATTTTTTTCCAAGAGCCCTGAGGAAGATGAAATCAACAATAAAGAGAAGACCCTTCATTTTTGTTGTTGTTGTTGTTTGGAAATCAACAACAACTCAAAATAGTTTGCCTGGTTAACATATGCCATTTTCAGCTGTAATGTTCAATGAGTTTGAGCCAAGGAACATATGGCAGTTTGAGGGGTTTGTGCATGGAGAGTGTGCTGGAAAATGTAAATCTTGAAACATAAGAAGTCCTAATGTTTTACGCAGACCTCTTCCTTTGCTATCTCGCTGAGTGCATTCCCAGTTTGAATTTTGCCGGTCTTTTTGTTTCCATGCTTCCTTTAGAGCCATTTGTCATTGGCCATCACCACTTGTGTCACCCTCCACCCCCACAGTTGTTTAAGTGCTGTCCTGTAGATCCCCTGCAGTTGATGCTGTACATTGACTATGTTTTCACGTGATAAAAGACTTCACCCTTTCCCTTCTTTGGCAGACACTTGTGTGCTTAACATTTCTGTTGGAAGAACCTCTTTGGCCTGATCCCAGCTGAGTTGCTATCCTGACTTTTTCCCATCCCAGCATTGTTGAGAAACACCATTTTCTCTCATCCTCCCCACAAAACCATTGCGCACAGGAAATAGGCAGTTGATCCTCATTTCCTTCCTTCAGTTTCAAGCTGTTTTAGAGGACTTATGAGTCAGCAGCTCATTTAGTTGTGTATCATCATCTACATACTCATCTCAAGCCCTTTGTGTTCTCATTATCATTTCCCTGCAGCTTCAGCTGATTGCATGTCTCTGCAGGATTTCACCCAGAGACTGTAAACCTAAGGAACACTAATTGTCGTCCTAATGTCCTGGGGTCCTGGCTTAACCCCCTTTGCTTCATTCTGTACTCCTGCATTTCTCTGGTTTTAGCTGCTTTTTTTTCTCAACAACAGTGTCATCTTCCTGGGTGACCCCATGATAAATGTAATGTGTTTAATGTATTCTGCTTTTGTAAGGACTTCCCTTTTGAAATCCATCAGAAGCATAAATCAAGGGCATATTACACAGACTGAAAAAAAGGGAAAAACTTAACATGCTTCTCTTTGGCAGAACTGCCAGTGAAAAGGCACTTCAGCTTGTATGTCACTGCCAGCCAGAGCAGCAGTTCTGCATTCCTGCGGAGGGAGCACATTGTGCTCCTAACACCCTTCTGTGACATTATTTCAGACTGACTCAGGGGGACAGATGTCTCCTACTAAATCATCAACACAAATGTCTCAAGCATCTGCGTTTTCCTCTGGAGACTTAGAATTTCAGTGTTCAACAGGTCTGATCCTGCTTAAAATGGTGAATACGTTCCTTTGATCTGCTTAGCAAGCAGATCCCACAAGGCAGACTTGCAGTTCATTCACCCTTGTTTTGAGGGCCCCGGGATAATGACTAATACAGTCAGTCAGCCCCAAGGTATTAATCCTTGTCCTCCCTAAGATGCTGTGTATTCCTTTGGGCACTACCTTACAAGTGGTATTCACCAGACTTTTCTTATGTCTTCCTTTGACGACATTCAGCACATTCCTGGAAAACTTTGCTTTCCTCCTATGACTCTTAGCTTTCTACACCTTTTTCCAGGGCCACCATTTGCTCCATTTAGGATTAAAGTTCAAAAGCAACATGTTTTGCAGCTGTTTCCTTTGTCTCTGGTACTTTTCTCATTAGAATGATGTCTGGCTCCCAAAATTTTCTCAACTGTAACACCCCTTCCTGCTCATACCTGCCAGTAATGACACTCTGCAGCTGTTCCTTAGTTGTGTGTTGTGTCCCAGCCCCAGCTTCCACTCTCCTTGGCTTCTAACATTTTCCATCTTTTTCCAGAGGAAACTACTTATGCTCTGTTGTTGATTTTTTTAATGTATTACTTTTATACGTCCACCTGGCTGTATTAATCTGTTTCTTTGCATGTCTGTCCAATGTGTACAAGCGTTGGTGCCTCTTGTATTCTGACTGTTTGCTTCCACAACTCATAAAAACACAACACTAGTTTCAACAGGAGCCTCTGTGCTCTGAGGGTATTCGGTTAACAGAAAGTGGAAATCCCTGTCTTCTTTCCATTTCATTGGGATGTGACAGGCTCACCTTTCACAGGTTTTCCTTGCACTGTTCAAGGTGGTCAAGTAATGTTCATTCCAGCCAGCTAAGGATCTGCACTCATAGATGAGAATGAAATCACAGGCTCTGTACAACTCCATTTAGGAGAAGGCATGGGATCCTATCTGCTGGCCAGCAGAGGTTGCTCAGAGCACATTAGTTGAGTGTTCTGCACTCTACAATTCTTTATTTTGTAGTAAGTCAAGTCCAGGGTTTGTTAATCTTCTGTGGGATTTGATCCAACATCCTGTTTCTCCCCTCATGCTGGGTATTTGTTTTGATGCCTCATCTCTCTGGAACAATGACAGAGTTGGTGAGGGAAGCAGAAACAGGGGATTGTCCCAGGAACCTGTCCCTGGGGTCGAGAGATCACAGCCCTTGCTGCACCATCGTTGTGGACTTTATACATCCATATGCATGCTGATAGATGGAAAAAAATCATACTCCTCTACAATCTAGAAGGAAAAAATAGATCGTTATTGTTTTCCACTTTTAAATACCCGTGAGGTTAGTAGAGTGCTGATGAAGGCATCAGTGTGGTGTTGAGTTTGGATAGAAATGCAGACAGTTAAGAAATATTTTGGAAAGTTCCAAAGGAAGCCATGCTTCAGGTTTGGATTCAGACCCAAATGTCTTCAAATTTCATTCATAATAAGGTCTTTATGTGGGCTGCAGTAATGGTCTTAATTATATTTCTCCCAAACTGGCATGTCTGGATCTTCTTTAGGAGATCTGAAGTTTGCTACATAACACCATGGACACCTTGTTTGTCTCCTTGTGCTACCTTATGCAGGAGTTGAAGAAGCCTCCTGCACTGCTGTTATGGTTGTGGATTTGTGTGTGGTTCATTTTTTCCTGCAAGACTGTGTTTATTCAGAGAACACTAGCTCTTAATCCAGCAGCATATCCATATGATTTCAAATCAATTCCTGCAGGAAGAGGGAGAGACTTCTGGATCTAAGGTGGACTAATTTTATGTGTTTTAACTGCATATCTTCATTTATCTACTTGCTTTAAAAGAAATACTGTGTTGTGATGAGAGGAGGGGGAGAGTTAGGGATATGGGCAACATTTTCTCTGGATTGAGGGTGGGAAGTGTTGCAGGTTTCCTCAAACATCCTCATTTCCTTAGGTCAGAATTGATGTTTCACTTCATTTGGGACTAGGAAAGTCCAGAGAAAAGTGACACAGTTGTAATTCTCCATGAGGTGACACAGTTTGAGGAAATTCAGGAGCTCAAGTTGATCCTATGCAATGGCTTTAGGAAGGGTGACTGTTGCACACTTTTAATGCTGCCAGTAATGCTGCAGAGAAATGTCCCTTCAGACGTGTGGTCTTGATGTGTAATGATGCCTGAATGTCAGGCAAACATGCAGGATGATTTTTTTCCCTTGGAAGTCTTGTGTGTTTGGCATTGAGAAGGGACCTGGTCTTACACAATCCTTTTCTTTTTTTTTTTTTTTTCTTTTTAAACAGAATTGTTTAATAAAAGCTGAGGAGGATTTCTCAGGTTTGCATATGTGGAGTGGTAACATTATAAAAACATGAAAAACCCCAATACAGTTTCAGTATTACTGAGACATTAGCAACAGACTGTTTTGTCTTTGTGGTTTGGAACTGGAATGCTTCCAGTAGTTGCCGGAAGGCTACATTTAATTTGTACTGTGTTTGCATAAATAGCTTATTTGTAAAAATCGCATTTTACTTGAACAATTCTAAATGATGCAGTTATCACAGGGAGAAAAATGATCCATTGTTCTCTTTAAAATAAAATGGTACTGCCCTTCCAAGGAATCCGATGGACAAAAGCATGAAAAATCATAGCATACTTATAAGTTTCTTATCTCATCCCCAGAATCAGCTCTCACATGCTCATATCCTCTGGGTTTGTAAAATTCAAAAGATTTTTTGAATTACTCTCTTAATTGTGATGTTGGCATTATAATTACTTGCTAAATAAGATTCTTTAACAATGACGTCCTTGTTGTCAAAGCAGTTGCATTTCTTTGCCTGGTATGAATAGCTGCATGTTCTGAACTGGGAAGCAGAAGTTGTGGGAGCCTGACTGTTGAAGGAGAAATTGATTGCTTAGAGAAGGTTTCTTAGAGCACTCTACAAAAATCTCTCTTACCTCCACCCACAGGCAAGTGAAGATTAAGGAAAATACAGGGCCTCCACCTCTGTGAACTCAAACAGCAGTAGGCAATTTCCCCTCCAATTAGCATCTCGTTCATGTGTTGTAGGAAAAAAATGGTTGGGCTTTTTGGCCCTTAAACCCCTTTTAACAAATTCTCACATTTTGTGGGATTTAAGATCAGAGGTAGAATAGCAGAGATGTGATTGGAGAAGACTTTTAAATCATACCAGAGTTTCTCTTATTCTTTTTTAAGTTGTGGTTAATCATGAGTTACACAGTATTTCTAAGTTCTGCTTGAAGGATTCCATGTCTCTGTAGTAAGTGTGAAACGAACACAAAAGTGTCATGACTGCTGCTAACCCCAGCCAAGAGTTGTATCATTTCTCAGGAAGAATGTTTTGCTATTTTTCAGTTATGGTTTTATATTCACATATATGAATCTCTGCGGCTCAGCTTTCAGCCATCAACTTATATTAGAACATTCTTTGTTTCTTTGACATACAACCACGTGTAGCACATCTGAACTGAGTCCAGCAAGAGTTCTGAGAATATTGCATATTAAGTATTGATAGAGCATATTGTTCTCTGCCACATGTGTTTTTCCTTCATTGTTTTTCAGTTTCTCTTCTCTTCTCTTTACTTTCAGTATGTACAGGTTATTCTTTTCTAATTTCTATTGTTCTCCCTTTCCTTTTCCTGTTAACAATTATCTCTCCCCCTCCCCTTCTTTTCTCTCTTTGATCCACAGGTTTTGCAGTGCATGTTGGTCTCCCTTCATTCAGAACTTGACATTCAAAGGTACATGATGAAAATTGAATCCTCTCAGAGAGTTAGTACTGTACTTTCTTTTTTCTGCACTCTGCTGTGAATTGAGTTTGTTACCCTTTAATTGTGTGTGTCTTGCTTCTCAACTAAAGTTCTCAAATAAATATGAATCTGCATGCTTTGTCTCTCTGTATTTCACAGCAATGAAGTATTATGCATATAGATTAATTGTATATGGGAGTGTGATGCATGTGAGTCCTTTGACAATTTTTTAAAATTCTGACTTTTCCTTTAATGGCATGATAGACATGAAGCTCTTGTATTAGATGCTCTGAAATCCACCAAAATTCAATGGGAGATCCTAGATAAGTGATTCCTACACACTGTCCCAATTCTAGCTTTATATTTCTATTTATACACACCTGGAACTGGCTTAGGTGGTAAAAATCTTGCTGCAAAGTTAAGGACAGCTCTGTGGGCAGAGCAGTAAATATTTCTGTATTGAACACGCAAAAAATCTTAGTTCTGCAACTTGCAAAATTATCTTCCATGCACAGTGTGCACCTCTGAAGTCACCTTCATCCTGTTGAGCTTTCATCCTGTTGAGCTTCTCTTCCATTTCTAGATGGCTTGTAATGCCGTACAGAATGGATGTCTACAGCAATCACCTTTTTCCCCCCAGGGAGGCAGTGAATGTGCACAGGCCCTGTAGATACACACATGAAAGGTGCCTCTGCGTGGTTTCCATCGCACTCAAGGCCGAAATCTTGAGAGCACCGGGATAACCCGCGGTGGGAGCAAGGAGGGAGCTCGGAGCAAAGCAGGGTGGCAGCGGCTCGTTCGCACCTGATTCGTGTTTCCACTGCCAGGATTTAAGCAGGCCAATAAACATGCCGACCACAGGGAAGGGTGGGAGAGGCAGAGGTGAGCGAGATGTCTCCCTCCCTTCCTAGGGAGATGGCCTGGAGGGAGGGAAAAAGCAGCAAAGGAGCAAGGTGACAAGTCGGGAGAGAGGAGCAGCAGAAGCTTCTACAACCCCTCTCCTGCGGCAGCCCCCAGCTCTCCCAGGTGCCAGAGCAGCAAGCTCTAGTAAGTGCTTCAACACATGTTTGCTGCCACGATTAGAGACTAAAAATAAGCCCGTGGTGTGGGTGTGCTGCCTGAGGCAGCGCCGCTGCCCCCGGGCCATTGTTCGTGCTGGGGGCTGGCAGCGCCACCCTGCCCGCAGACCTCGCTCCCTCCCAGCGGCCCTCATGGCCATGGGGCTTTTTCTCGGTATTTTTAAAATAGCACGTTAATGCAGAGCGCCTTCTAAGCTTGTAGAAACACAGAAAAACAGGTTTTTCCAGGATTGCTGCATTGTGTTCCTTTGCTTTGAGAAACAGACACCACAGAAACAGACCCTCCTCCTGTTTTCCTTAGGGATGTGTGTGGGAGAACAGGGATGGGTAAATAATCTTCTTGATTCAGAACTCACTATCCCCTAGGTACATTTAGGCATCTGGTATATATTCTTTTTTCTTTCTCCCCCCTTTAGTTTTTGCATGTGGTTTTAAGCATGTAAAGATCTTTCCCCTTTAATCAGCATAATGACAGTTTTTGTTTAAATCATCCCCTTTAATCTTCACAGTTCTCATGGCGATTTTGGGGATTGTGTAGGTAGGAGTTACCTCACCCGCTGCTGATGAAACGCAGCCATCTCCTGGATGGAACAAAGGGTCGTGCTGGGTTGTGAATACTTCACAGTAGAGTTTTTCGGGAGGGAAAAGAAAAATAGCTTCCAACTGAAACTGCCATAAGGTTTTAATTAAGACAAATGCTGATGTCCAGGCTGGAATTTATGGATAACTTATTTAAACAAAGTAATAATAAACTGAAGCTGTGATGCAAGAATATGACAGAAACTGTGAAAGACGAAATTTTGCTCTGAGCAAAATTGATGGACGCATAGAAGCCTTTGCAGGGAAGAATAGTGAGGTGATCAGTGGCTTTTAAAGTTTGACTCTCATTTAATAAATTCTTCACATGACGAAGGATTAGAATAAAGCAGAGAGATAAATGATTTTATTGTAAAGATTTCTTTCATTAAGTATGACATTTGCTTTTTATTAGTGACTGACTAATAGTTTTCTCTGTTGTTTTATTTCAATTTCTACCCTAAAATCTCAGGCAAGCATTTGTAGAAAAAGAACACCTTGGATTTGGACAGAAACATACTGCAAAATATTTTTACACTTTCATGTGGATGGCTTGGGGTTTTCTGATACTACACGTATTCCAAAGAGATGCCACAGCATGTTGCATATTTCAGTCGGGACTTGTCTGGACCAATTAAGCTGCTCTTTAGACGGGCTGTTGAGTTCCTTAGGGCAGCATTTTCAAATGCAAGTTCCTGCAATTAAACATCTGAATAAGAGGTCTGGCAGCATAAGTGCTGAGCACCTACAGCTTTTATTGCTCCTAATGAATATCTTTACTATAAACACACAGCTTTCCTGAAAAACAGGTTTCAATTTATCTAGGTGCTTACAGTTAAAATAAAAAAAAAAAGTTGGAAAATGTTGGTTTATGTTGGTCATTTGTAAGAGAGTTTCATGAAAAACCTTTTCTGCTAACTCTGGGCATCAAGCAGCTGAAGAGCAAGTCATGGTCTTGCCAAGGGGGAGCAGCCTGTGGATGTCCTGCTCGGTGATTCACAGCACTCAGGATTTAAAAAAAATGGGTTTTGGCAGCTTGCCACAGCAGGGAGCACGCAGCTGGCCACCAACAGGAGCTAGCAAGGCTCGTGGGAAAACGTGCAGACTTTTAGGATGATTTGAATATCATTACAACTTTAAAATATGGCAGATAAACCCTGTCACATCATTAGACATGAGGGTTTTTTTCCTCTAGGTGGAAGAAATCGGGGTCAGCATCAGTGACTACAGAGTGGTGATAAAGATCCCGTCATAAGCAGAGAGGAGTTTTGCCTTCAAATAAATTCACTAAATTGGGTGAAATGGCCACTCATTGGAGCATCACAGTGACGGGTGACGTGGCTGTGACTGAGCATTACTGGTGCTGATGACTGAGTTATCTTCCCCTCCTTCTCATTCACCATGCAGGGAGGAGGAATGCTTTATTTTACCTTACTTGGAAAAGTTCTTCTGGGTCTGTTTCCTCCCTTTCTCAGAGCACGAGGAGATCTGCTCTAGGGCAATGGCTCCGGTTCACAGTACGCTGAATTCATTGCTCAGCTCAATGAGCGCACGGCAGGTGGCCAGGGGAGGGCTCTGTGGCTTGTGTTCTGCGGGCATCCCTCCCGTGTGAGCATGGCGAGCTCAGGCTGCCCTGAGGACCGCCGGCGGCAGGAGGAGCCCGGCAGTGCTGCGGACAACGGGCAGCTCGGGCAGCATCCAGCGCAGAACATGCCCCGAGCCAAGGAGGCTCCAGGCAAGTGGGGCACCTTGCTTCAGGGCTGGGGGTGGTGGGCAACCGTGCCTCAGGCACAGTCTCCTTATCTAAGAGGAAAGAATTCTGGCCATTCATGCCATAGAAATCAATATTGCCGCCAAATGGAGATGCTTGTGAGAAAGGACTGGCTTTGTAACTCATTGTTGTTGATTCAGCAGACAGTGGTGAAAAGTTTGGGTTCGAAATAGAGAATTGAAAGCCAGAGACATGTGCTAGTCCATGAGCAGGCCTGAGGGAAGAGGATAACTAACACCTACACGAGCTGCATGCAGGCAAGTGGGCAGACGCCCTCCCTCTCTCTTCACTCTGCAGAACACGGATGCTGGCATGTGCCTGCTCCTGCCATGGTACCATTTCCAGCTGATGGCATCTGAAAGAAAGATGCCATAGATTTTCATGTCTTTTAATGGTGAAAAAGCACCAAAAGCACAGAAGTGAGCTTGTCATGAGAGATGGTTTAATGTTGCATTCAGCTGCTGAGTCATCTCCCCACCCCCAACTCCCCCAGTGAGACAGAGTATCCAAATACATCAGTTGCACAGATGTAATTTGAACTTTAGTTTATACAGACGTGTATAAGCATTTAACTTTTCTGAGAACATGCTGTGGAAAAATATGGAAAATGCTTAAAAACAAGATAATACGAGTAGTATTCGCTTTCTCTTCAACAGTAATATGTCACTAATAGCATGTCCATACAAGTAAAACCCTGATGTTGCATTAATGTGGAAACCCAAAGACTCTGTATCTGTGGAAGAAGCAGATCCGTCCTTCAGACAGCAATAATTTGGATCTGACATAAACGTGATGAAGTATTATTGTTGCAGTAGTAAGAATTCATGTGCTGTGGCAATACTTTAGAGCTAATAAACCCATCATACATGAAACACAGCTTGTTATATAACTGTTTGCAGTCTGCCACATATCCTGTATCCATCTTTGGCACAAGTCAGGACAAACAGTTTACTTGAAAGTCAAGAAGAGTAGGCTTCCATTTTTCTACTAATTTTTCCTCTCTATTTGAAATATCAAGAAGACTCTTAAATGTCGGGAGAGGGAGGGCTGCCTATGCTGTGTTCTTTAGAGTATATGATTGGAAAAATATATTTTTCTAGCTCTGTATTGTTTTTTGATGTCTTTGTTTACCACCTGTCCACTGCCAGGAGGGCTAGCAAGTTCCAAGATATATAAGATTCTTTTCCTGAATAGATAAGTTTCTGTCAAGATAAGGGCTAAGGCAGTTCCTGGAGACAAGAACTGAAAAGCGAGAATTGATCAAGAGATGAAATTAAAACTTCCTTCAGGTTGTGCGATTCTTTTTTTCTTAGTTCTGTTTTGTCTGTGGAAATGTGTGAAGCAAATTTGCAGGAGAAGAGAGGAAAAAAGGGTTTGTGTTATATAGATTACTGGAAGTGAGCATAGAAGAACACTATGAAGAGCAGAAACTTAAAACCAGCTAGAATAAAAGCATGAGAAAATTAGTGTGAACAAATGTGAGCAGAGGACCAGAGGCAGAGACATGCAGAGAACTTGATGAAAATCTCTGGTGCTCCATGACTGCCCCATCACATTGACATCTCTGCAGTATTTCAGTTTTCCTTATTCAGGTACTTTCAGACTTTATTCCTAATTATTTGCAATTTTACTGCATTTAAAGGGCCTTGCACTTTTTTCTATATTTTTCTCAGTCAGTGAAAGGACTAAAGGAGATGTCTTCAAAGTGCATTCTTTTGACAAGCTGTAGCAGACAGATGTCAGTCATGAGGCATGATTAACTACAGTTTTGTTCTTTGTGAAATCCCAGGAGTGGTTGAAGGAGACTGGATCTTCTGTAATTGCTAGCCCTATGTTACTGTGCTTAAATATATACCTGAAAAGATTACAGGGAAAAATATAGTAAATCCTTTTATTGTAAATAAAATAGTATATCCTAAGTAAAAGAGTAATCAAAAAGCACTGTGCAATTACATGTATGTTTGCATCAGAATAATCCATCCTTATTTTGGCCTTTCATTTCTGATGATCTTCTGACCCAGAACTAGAACAGACAACATCTTTTATCAGAGAAGTCCTTAGGGAGGGTCAGCTCTACTCAGCTGGCTGAAAGATGAACCCCAAAGGAACATGCAGGGAATGCCTCTTGACATACAGCTTTGGCTGACTGAGGAAATGTAACCTAACTGGTCTTGGTAGAAGGAGGAGAGTGACCTGCTTCCTTGTTCTGAACCTCCTTCTGTTTTCTGGCATTTATCCCTGAGGTGGCTTGGAATGTGCCAGCATTTCCTTGGGTTGGTCTGCCTTTGTGGAGTATCTATTTGCACGTTGTAATTTTGGATAATGCTGTTCCTTAGTGGGCATGTCTTGAGTTTTCTTCTCTGTTAGATATTTTAGGGTTTTTTGCTACAACACCCTTCTGACTCACATAGTAGCAGTCTAGACTATGACTCTAGTTGGGTAGTTGGGTCCTGAAACAGGGACTATTGGGGTCAACACTTTTTTTGTGAATGCTTGTACTGTGTGCTAGTTCCTGAAAAGTCTTTAAAGTTACACTTACTGAAGTATTATTTTAAGCATTTTAATATTAGTGAACATTCAGTGGGAAAAAATACATATGGCATCACTTATTAAGTATTTATTTGACATTTGTCTTATTTATCTTATTTGATATTAGGATCAACATCCTGAATAATTACTACAGGGGTCTCATAATGCTGAAGGTTTCTGCACTTCTTTCTTCAACAATCTTTACAAGTACTTGTAGTTACAGCTCCATAAATGTTGTTGGTTCCTTCCCCACTGGATGGGTTGGTTTTCCTAAGAAGTCATACTAGGAATCCATTTGATTATTAAGTAGCATCAAGCCTAGTGCTTGTTGCCAATAATGAAAATGCTTTCCTATCAAATCCGCACTCATATGTCTCAGTTACTTGAATACCCACTATTGTTGCTGAGTTTGAGAATTTTTTAGAATCTGTTTAAAATTCAGAATCCTGAAATGTAATGTTTACAGGAGTTGAGCATGACAAATAGCTTGAAGCCTTTCATAAACTGTATGTGTATATTTGATGGATCTCATTTATAGCTTGCATTGGCTTTATGTTTGTGTCACTCCACTTACTAGAGTGGAACTCCTATGGATTTGAGCTGGTGGATTAAGAGGAAAACTGGGCTTTATATCTGAGAAGAATCCATGATGTGGTTCTGGCTTGCTTCAGAAAGCTGCAGCATTGATGGTGAGAAATGGGGGCTGCCAAAAAAGGATCTTTTTTAGTGTGGTGGGATGACCTTGGCTGAACACCAGCTGCCCACCAAGACACTCCATCCCCCTTCCTCTGCTGGAGTGCAGCAGAGAAAATAAGATGGAAAAATGTCACGGGTTCAGATAAATGCAGTTCAATGAAGCAAAAGCAAAGGCCACATACGGAAGCAAAAGTAAACAAAGTATTCTCTATTCCCCATCAGCAGGTGATGTCCAGGCACTTCCCAAGAAGTGAGGTTTCAGGCTCCAGTACACATAGCAGTTGCTCCATAGGACAAATGTAGTAACAAAGGGTCCCTTTCCTCCTTTTTCTTAGCTTTTATTGCTGAGCAGTGATCCAATGCTACGAAATATTCCTTTGGTCAGTTTGGGTCAGCCCTTATGACTATTTTCTCTACCAAGATCTTGCCCACCCACAGCCTCCTGAATGAGTGAAGGAACGTTGGAGAAAGCCTTTATGCTGTGCATGCCCTGCTCATCAGCAGCAGAAATACTGGTGGGTTATCAACACCTTTCTAGCCACCCACATGAAGTACAGCACCATGAGGGTTGCTATGCAGAAACTTATCTCAGTTAGACCCAGAAGATTTAGCTACAGTAATGACATCATGTCATCTGTGGGGATCTGGGGTGCTGTATCTCAGGTCCGACAGCATTTCCTCAGGGACAGCCAAAGAAACCCAGCATCACTGAGGCTGGCTCCATCTGTGCATTGACAGGCCACGCTGGGCAACTGCTCAGCCAAATCTGTGTCTGTGGATTTTGGGAATGAAGTGTCCCCTTACTGCTCAAATTACATCGGTCCATATGTATCAATGAACAATATACATGCAACTGCATGTCTCAAATGACATTTGGGGATTATTTTATTATAAATTAAAGAGATAAGAACAAGTAAAAGCAAAATAAGCTTGATCCGTATTTTTGTATTAGCAGTATATGTTTTCTTAAAGAAACAAAAGCAATCTCTTTCCCAACAAACTCTGAAACTAAAGGACCTTTTGCAGGTTGATTTTGTTGCCTTTTTTTTTTTTTTTAAGTCTTGTTTTACTTTTAGTCATGGTTTTCTAGAAAGGGAGAATTATATGCCTTCTAGCTCCTTGTTAATGGATTTATACAGATAAGTTTTTAATCAGTACAAGGAACTACAGAGCTGTAATGTCTTGGCTTGGTAGTACATCCGTAATATGCCTGTGTAAACAAAATACTTCAGCCATGATGGTTCATGAGCCATTTTGGAAAGCTGAATGAAGAAGTACTGACTTACCAAATTATTTTCTGTGTTTGCAGGTCACTTGTCACCTCTGTCTCTTTTCCAGCACAAGTCCCTGTATTTACAACCTGCAGACTAGTGCTAACCATCTCAGAGGCACTTCAAAGCAAATTTTAGAGCAAATATTGTTAGCTTTAAGTCCTGCATAAAATTCAATGCTCTTGAACAATTTCATTGCAGGACATTGGATAGTACCTACTATTTTAATACTAGCATTTAGAAAGTGAGAAGTTCTGGCGGATTTACTTTCTTGTGAGGTACATCTAATAATTGTAATTTGTGAGCAACTGCACAACCTGGCAAGAACAGCCCTCTACAGCCAGCTAATGAAAATGTAATAAAAGTTGAAGTTCTTCATATATTCAAAATCACATAAGGAACATTATGTGATGCATGTTATTGCTGAAATGAGCTCTCTTCATTTCACTTGAAAAACCACTGAAAGAAACAGATGTCAGCAAGATTAGTTAGCTTAGCTTTCCAGAAAGAAGCACAATATTTTTGAATCTTGACAGCGTCTTCAAACCTAGAGTTGAAGTTGATTTTGATACAGGGGATTTTTAACCTAATAGCTTCTGACCTTAAATGATAGGGGAGAGAAAAACATATAAGTTTAATGACATCTTGTGCCTGGTGCTGATTATAGATGTCTATAAAGTTCATATTTACATACTGGGTTTGGAACCTAGTAAGCTTGCTTTGCTTTGAATTTCTGCTTTGTATGTTCCTGTTTGTTGTGATATGGTTTGATTGAGAGAGACCAGGAAATTACTCTTCCAGAGGAATAGTACATGTGGCTGTGAGGGAGTTTCACTACACAGTATTGAGTGTGCTTCTTAAGGCAACCCCTTTTTGTAGAAAGGGCTTGTAATGTCATTTATAGTTTGCAAGAAATGTTCAGGACATTTTATTTCCTATTGACCGTGTTTTTATTAGGCAGATCCTACAGTGAAGAGTTAGTAGAAGTGCATAAATGTAACCATATCTCTCCCTTGCTAGAAGAGTTGGGTTTTTTCCTAGGAACTGTGTTTAGCAATTTACTAGTATGATTTCCCAGTAAAATCTAAGTAATTTGGTCAGTTCTGAAGACAGTTCTGATTTATGCTGGTGCAACAAAAAATAATTGTGATTTCACCTAGAAATGTTGGATGGTTGTTTTGGCTTTGCTGCATGACCTGGACCTTGCATAGAGGGCACAGCAGAAGATACTGAAATTCATAGCTTTAAAACTCCATTACAGTATTGCTTTTCAGAGGATTTTTCTTAGCAGACTTGTTAACATTAGAGAGTGTGTGTGTGTGTGTGTTTGTGAACAAGGGGAATGGCATTACTGTACATCTCCTCAGCATGTCTTATCCTCAGAGCCTTGTTAGCAACAGAATTTGCAATGCGGATATACAGCCATAAAAACTGCAGCAGAATGTCCAAGGACACTTTTCCTAAATAATCTACACAGAAGTGACCTTCAGCATACCAGTATTTGAAGAAGTTTGGACTCCCTCCCTCTTCTCTTGATTTTTTTCCTCCCACACTCTGGTTTCAGTAGACTAATAAGGAAATACTCTGTTTTGCAGACAAGAAGCCCGAAGCCGTCCCAGAGCCCACAGCCCAATTTGGGTGACCACACAGAACACCTCTCTGAAGCATCTGCTGATTCCTTAGAGGCCATGTCTGAAGGTGATTCCCCAACCCCCTTTTCGAGGGGCAGCCGCACACGGGCAAGTCTTCCCGTTGTGCGGTCAGCCAACCAAACGAAGGAAAGATCACTGGGTAAGAGCCTGCTTCAGCCCTTCTCCATTCTGTGCTTGGTCTGTGTTTTCCATTTGTAGATTTAAAACAGTCTTTAAATAATTTGGGGTTAAAAAAGTGAAGACTTTGGTAGCACATTATTTTTCATGTCAAGTTGTTCTTTGGAAATGACCTCGGTATGGGATACCGAATAACTTGGGGGAATGGTGAAATTATTTACATAAGATCTGAAAGTGTGATGGGAGCATAGTAGACATGCAAGGAGAGAGATGCAGCCCCTGATGTGAAATGCTGAGTAACAGTTAAAACCCACTATTGCAAACACGTTCTGCCAAGCCTGCACAATATGTGGCAATGAACTTAATACAAGATTGTACCCTCATTTTCAGACAGGAGACACAGGCTCTTTCACTTTGTCATCTCTTCAAAGCCAGACTTAGTTGAAAGAAACCTAGAGATATTATTGCTTTAGTAATCCATCTTACTCTAAAGGTTTGTATTTGTGTGGTGGTAGCCTTCCAGGCAGAGGATTTGAATGGATATGCTGATGGAGACGCCGTTTACTTTGGGGCAGTGCCCTTCCATCTGCGCAGTGACACGAGTGATGTGTCAGCACAGGTGAACAGCTCTGCTTCCTGCATTCTTCCCATATCTCAGGGTTGAATTCAGCCCAGCTGTGAACCAGATCTCCTTTTATGATGGTGAATTTTGTCTCAGAGGCACTGTGCTCAGCTAATGGATGGTAGGAGTAAAGGCTGTTCTTTTGAGGGAAGACACCAGAGGGCAGTTAAAGCGTAGTGGGAAGGCACGTAACTCATGTGTGGATTGCTGAGGAAGGCAGGTTTTGCTCAGATGTAATAAACTGAAATGCTGCTTTCCTGTAGGCTCATCTCCCAGTATAGAAAGTGACATAAATTGAAGACTGGACTATAAATCATACCATGCTTGTAAGCTTGTCTCCGTGGTTTACTCATCCCTCAATAATCTAAGACAGTTTCTGCCAAGAGTATTATGATATCTGACAAACACAACAAGTGTGAAGAAAACAGGGCTGGAAGGGGTTCCTTACTCTCCCAGAGCTGAAAAGTGAAGAGCAGTGGGGCTGAAAACAAGGAGCTGATCCTTGTCTGTGTCAGCTCACAAAGTGGCTGTCCTCCCACAGCCTGCTGGGCCACCAGTTTGTTGGGCTCTTGGGGGAGAAATTGTGAGACTTCAACCTAGATAAGACTTTTGTTTTTCAGGTGCTTTTAAGAGCAGATGTATGTTTACCGTACATGCAGAGGGTTCATCTCTGCCTATAAGTCACTGCTGGCTGAGGCATCCTCAGTGGGGCTTACTTCACCTCAGGATTTTCTGGAAAACTTGTATTTGCTTCAATGTGACGTTAATTGGTTGAGCCTTTGGAACTGCCAGTCCAGTCCCACTGTGTTGGCTGACCCCAGAGCTGGATGCAGCACTGCAGGTGGTGTCTCAAGAGAGCAGAATGACAGAATTCCCTCCCTGGCCCTGCTGCCCATGACGCTTTTGGTGCAGCCCAGGACACTTTTGGCCTTCTGGGCTGTGAGTGCACATGGCTGGGTCATGTCCAGCCTCTCATCCACCAGAACGCCCAAGCCCCTCTGGGCAGGGCTGTTCTCGATCTGTTCATCCCCCAGTCTGTTGCCTTGACTCAGGGCACCTTGCACTTGGTCTTGTTAAACCACATTAAGATTCCCAAATGCCCACTTCTTGAGCTTGTCCAGGTCCCTCTGGATGGCATCCCACTCCTCAGGTGTGTCAACAGGGTGTCATCTGCAAATTTGCTGAGGGTGCACTCAATCCTTTCATCTATGGCATTTCTGAAGATATTAAATAACATTGGTCCCAGTACAGACCCTGAGGGACACCACTTTTCCCTGATGTCCACTGGGACTCTGAGCCATTGACCACTACCCTCTGGGTGTGACCATCCAACCACTTAATTATCCAGCTAACAGTCCACTCATCAAATCCATCTCTCTCTAATTTAGAGAGAAGGATGTTGTGGGGACCATGTCAAAGGCTTTACAGAAGTCTGTATGAAGGGCATCTGTAGCCCTTCCCTTGTCCACTGCTGTAGAAGTCCACTGTAGAAGGCCACTGGGTAGGTCAGACAGGACTTGCCCTTGGTGAAACTGTGCTGGCTGTTCTGAATCAGCTCCCTGTCCTCCATGTGCCACACACATGTGTGTCTATTTATGATCCTTCCCCTAAGTGCCTTGAGGTATCTTCAGCTTAGGGATTTCCTGGTTATGGTTTCTACCTGTATAACAACCATCAAGAGATGTCTCCTCCAGGTATTTGTTCAGTCCGCTTTTGATCCCATGTAAATTTTTCACATCCTCCACAGTGCATCTGTGACTTTGGCAGCAAGTTTCTGTTGGTTGACTGCCCGTCCATTGCTTTCCTGTTGCTTTGCTTTGTACTTGTTTATCAGCTCTAAGTTATGCCCCCTAGTCCTTAAGTTGGAAGTGACAGCAAACATCAGACTGCTATCTGCTTCCCCCAGGCCACATCTGATTTCTTTGGCCTGTCATTTCCCTCAGGTCATCTCTTCTCCAGGCTGAGAAGTGCTGCCATAACCACTTGTTCCTCATCCAGGAACCATCATGGACATATGATTATCATTGTTGCCCTGAACTTTTTGCAGTTCAGTAGTATCTTTGCTAAGATGAGAGGATCAGAAGTTCACTGTTAAGTAGTTCATTCTTAACCCCTTTTTTAGCATCTCTTGCATGTACTGGAATGTGTTGTTCAGGCCCTAATGGAGGACAGCCATGTGAAGATACACTATTTTATTTAATGGCCAGGACTTCAGACCCTGCAAGACACCCTGTCTTTCATGTAGCAGAGACAAGGCCCCGGCTTATCCCATCATGAACAGGCCAAATGCAGGAGAAAGAGAAAAATAAACAACAGGGAAACAATGCAATATGAAGCGCTTCAGTTGAGAGTTTTCAGATTTGAAAAGAAAAAAATAAGCCTTTTCTCTCTGAATTGCAGGAGGGGTTACAGATATGTGTGTCACTTAAGGGATCATCATACTAGCCAAATTGGAGGCAATATATTGTCATCACCCCACAGTCTGTCTTTTTCAAATTGTTCCAGGAACCAGTTAATAACAAATAGTTTGTTTTAAAAGAGAGCCTAAAATTATTCCAAAATATTTCAGTTTTATATTATTATTATTATTATTGTTAATATTATGTGCATTTCTTTTAGAATAATGTCCTTTTTTATCTCTTCTGCCACTGTGTTCTAACAACACCACCAGCAATGTTCTGAAATTTTACTTTTGAGATGCTTTGCATGCTGTGGTCCTGTTTACTTCTAGATGTAAAAAGGATATGTTTATTTTTAAAAAACAGGAAACTGTTTATAACTTCAGTTTTAAAAGTGTCATGAAAGGACTTCTATTCACATGATTTTAAATAATCTGTGTATAATCACCTCCCTTTCCATACCTATTAATTTTTAATTTAATATCATTTAAATAAAAATTATGTTTTGATCCTCAGTGAACATAATTTCAGCGAGGAGAATAATGAACTTTTGTAAATTTTTATTAATTTTACATTGTGTATCTCAATGCATTTTAAAAAACGGATGTTTTCTTTTTGAAATTCTAATTGTTCTGTGGGTTTCTATTTTGCTACCTATATATGAGTCAGTTTGTTTTCAATTTGTGGCCTGAATTAACATGGAGCCTGAGAAGAATAACACAAATGCATTTTGGCTACCTCACTATCATGGGTTTGTCAGTCAGGACTAATCTAATAGGACATGGAATTCACGTGGAGTTGACCTAGAAAACAGTATTCCTATTGTGGGCCCATTTAAAATTTCAGCCACAGCTTTTGAAATTAAGGTCTTTCTTGGCTAAGAAGTTCACCAGAAATCAACACTTGCTTCATCATTGTGCAGCCTGGAGACAAAGCAAGATATCTAAATAAATGAATTCACCATGCAAGAGAAAATTAAATGTATTTTAAAATATCTATTTGAAAGCTGGGAGCTTTTCCAGTGCGATAACTGTGGGAAAAAAATTATCTAGCAAAACTGCCAGTGAGAATCAGCTGAAACCTGGAAAGTGCTCAAAAGCTTTCAGCAAACTTCACTTGCAATTTGCCTGGAGGAAGCAGAACCTGACAGGCATCCAGCGAGGTTGCGCCAGGCACCGCCTGTGCCCACACCGCAGCTCGCTGCTGTCCCTGCCCCAGTACCTTCTCAGCGAAATGAAGGCTGGCAAATGTGTTCACTTGCAGTCTTTCATGTGCTACATCTGTCCAAACAATGGGCAGCATCCTGTGTGAGGGCAGGCACTGGCCTTCTCTGTGCTGATGGAGTGACCAGGGCAGTTGATGAGATGGGTCACAGCCCAAAAGGGTAGGGTGTGATCACAGCCTCCCATTGCAACAACAGCTGCTGGTGCTCCTGCAGGATCAGGCTGTACAGGCAGTGTTGGATGAAGGAAGAATGTGGGTTTGGGTTTGAGAAGTGACTGAGGAGGGTACAGCTTTATGGCTCAAGGGTTGCAATCGTCTTTTCTGGGTGCCTGGCCACTCCAGTCCAGATGGATGAGGAGCAGAGGATGACTGGGCTCCCTGCTGGTAAACCTGTGCCTAAAGTTAGGTGGTGTGGAAAGGCCTCTTCAGAAATGTCTGAGCCTGCCAACATTTGCATTTTATTTGCATTTGGAGGGATTACATAGAGGACTAAAATTATACAAATGCTTAAGGATTGGCATGGGGAGGGTCTTAAGCAATCATGGAGTATTCTGATTATTATTTATTAGTCCCCAAACCCAAGTTTTGGCAGGCACATATTTCAGTGCCTGATTAATTAGTTTGCTGACACCTTATATGGAAATGCCATTACTGATTATAATCATAACTCCTCAATCGTTTGCAGCATTTCTTGCAGATGTTTATCGAAGTCTGTTAAAAAAGAAAGGGCCACAGTGACAATTTCACACATAGCAAAACCTTTGCAGAGAGACAGATCATTGCTTTTTGGCTAGCAGTAAAAATAACTCTCTATTCATATGTATGCAAGGTACTGAAAGACACACAGAGAAAAATATAAATGGTAAAGGTAGAGTTACATATTATATTGGAGCTAATTAATTGTTACTTACTATTTATGAGCTAGAAATTAAAATAGGCATGTAAAATCAGACAGAAGATGTGTGAATGGCCATAGACTTCATATGAGGAGCCTGTGATTTGTTGGTAGTGGCGCTGCTCTCTCTGATTCCTTAGGGCATGATTTAAGCCTAATGAAGTCAGCAAGAACTTCAGTTTAGTTCATGGGAGAGAAACTCCCTGGGAAGTGCATTTCAAGTTAAGGCCGAGTATAACTTTAATGTATTCAGTCATCTTAAAGAATTTTCCCTATCTTGCCTTTTATGGTGTATGCAAAGCAGCCAACATGCAAAAAGGTCATGTAAATATTTGCTGTCATGGTCAGAGGCTTAACAGGGACTGACAGGTCTATAGGAGAAACAGCCTGAAACAACTAGTTCCAATTAATGAATTGAAACACAGACCCTAGGAAATTGTAATACTCAAACGTAGCTCAAGTTTTCCTTCCAGCTTTCCTAGACTTTATTTTCTTTCTCATTTCTTCAAATTATAATAACTAAAGGTTTTGGACTTGAAAAGACAAAAACCACATACCTCTTACCTGAAATGTTTTGTAACAAAAGAGCAAAAGAATGTAAACAGTGATACTGACATATCAGAGTTTTCATTTATTTTCTCTACAGGATATATGAAAGGCAGGTATATGAAATAGTGAAATATGTGACTTCCTAGGCTAGCACTTGTGCCTGCAATTACTGTTTACTTAAAAGTTTCTTTTTTCTATTATAAATTGTCTTGTGTATACCTGAAAAAAATGCTTCCAAGGAGCAAGATTCTATTCAGTACGTACTGTCTCAACAGAGGCACATTCTGTCTGCCACCAAGAAGCTGATATGCAGGATATTTTAGATGCTGTGTCACACTGGAGCTGAATTTTATTGCAACAGGTTGTATCAGCATGGATCAAATGGGTTCATTGCAGTGATACTGGAGTAGAAGATGTACAGTGGGCTAAACAAACTCATTAGTTATGTAAGTGTGTGTCTGTCACTGATATATCTGTTAAATGACTTTTGAATTCAATCTTTATTATTTATTTGCACTGCAGTAGTACTAAAGGACATTAACTAAAAACAGTGCCTCACTCTGTTGGGTAATACATAGTGACAAAATACTCCTATTTCAGAACCTTGCAACATGAATAAATCAGAATGAAAAGTGGTGAAGATAGTGGGAGAGGTAATGAGTGTACAGCCTGGATGAACTGAATAAAGCTATGTCAGGGTGGCAGTGGCTTTTCTGTTTACCCCAAATCATGCCCTCAAAGAAGGGGTAATGTCTTTATCCATCTCTGCCATCACTTCATATTCTGATTTAGCGGCAGCAATTTAAGCCTTCAGCATTTGGTGTCTGCTGGAAGACAGATTTGGTAGATGGAGTAGCTTGTACAGCCCTCTTTCCTTCAGAGGAAAGGTGGGAGGCCAGATGAAGCTGCCCATGGGTCATATTTAGAAAAGGAGCTATCACTTGGATGAATCTCATCTAATTTTTGTGTTAGGTAAAATTTTTAAGTCTGCCTCTAATACAGTAAGTCACACAAACACCTTCCATTTGACATGCAAAGGAAAAGAAGTTGCAATTCCATGCATTATAAAAAGTGTAAGACTTTTTATAGCAGAGAAGTATAGCCTGCCCCTCAGCGCATTTTATTTAGGATTTTCTGCCAGGGCTGACAGCAAGTCCCTGAATGAGGACAGCTCTTGGATTTAATCATTGCTCCCAATACTGTTTATATATTTAGATAGTGATTCTAATGCATAGTTACTATGCTGGGCCTAAGTTTAGGTTTCTGTTCCCAGAGGGAAATAACATCATCTCTGTGGTATCATATAAGACTGTCTCTTGTATTTGTTCTTGTTCTCTATCTCTTTTCTGCATTTCTGGCTGCAGAGTACCCAATTCAAACAGAAGAGGATAATCACTGCATCAGAAGCTTGTTGATAGCCTGCTGATTAGGGTGCTCTCCTGGGACAATAGGGGCAATGGTCTGAGAAACTCTAAAAATGGGAGCCCTTCTGGATAATTTTTTAACTACTCAGCTATTTCATAGGAGACAAGTGCTTGTACCATGGCTTTGCCCAATTACCTTCTGTGATGAATAGACTATCTGTGGGTATGAGGGTAGAGCTGTGGATGTTGTTTATCTTGGCTTTAACAAGGCCTTTCACATCTCTCTACCCTCCTTGTAGCCACATGGGGGAGGCAGGGGTGGCCTTCAGGGTGTGTAGCTGGCAGCTGGGTTTTTGCTGTGTTCCTCAGGGCTGGACTCTGGGGCCAGTGGTTTTTAACATCAGAAACCTGGTTGTTGGAAGGAAATGAACCACCAGTAGGGTCAAGTCTGTCACTAAGTTTGAGAGAACACTGGATGTGCTGAATGGTCAGATGTCCACTTTGCTGGGACCCAGTGAGCCAGGGAAATGGACTAGCAGGAGCTTCATGAAACTCCAGAGAGGCAAATGCAGCCTTTCATCAAGGACAGAACAGCCCTGCAACAACACTGGCTAGGACAGGCTGGCTTGGTAGCAGCTTTGCAGAAAGGACTCAGGTATGACAAAAAGGTGACTGTGTGTTAGCAGCATGTCCTTGCAGCAAGGGAAAACTGCATAGCTGTCTATAGGAAAAATGTAGCCAGCAGGTGATTATTCCAGGAAGTGATTATTCCCCTCTTCTCACCATTTGTGCGGTTGCACTGTGTCCAGTTTTGGTTCCCCAACACATGAAAGATAATGATAAATTGGAGTGGGTCTAGGAAATGGCCTCTTGGCATTCTTCTCAATGATGCAAACTAAGGTCTTGGGTCCAAGATCCTGTTCAAAGTAGCTTGTGAGGACTTCACACAAAGTCAAGCTGTTTGTTAGAGCCCACTGAGATGAATTTTTGGTGTGGTGCTGTAATCAGCTGTGCTCCTGAATGCTGATGGCTCAACCCCTAAAGTTGCTACTGACAGTAGTGAACTTCTTAGAAATTAAATAACTTCAGAAGTGTTGAAGAGAACTCCTACTGTAAATACAGAACATTTGGTAAATGGAGCAAAATTACAAAGGCGTGCATGGCCTACATGACTTTAATGCTTCATGGTTATGGTTTATTATAATGGTCACATTCTGCCCTTGAACACATCAATTGTACCTCGTTTAGTACTAAAAAACAGGATTTGTAAAAATAGTCATTACTCAAATAATGTGTTCGATACAACTGATTTATACAGAAAGGAAATACAGTTGGGTAAGATCTCTATTTCTTTGAGTTTATTCAAGAGGAAAACAAGTATTCAAGAAATTAAATTGCTATTTTCTTGTCTTTTTTGCTTTTATCTATTTAAAAGTTACTAACAAAAAAGACTTTTTCACAGGTTTTATCAGGAATCAGATGGTGAAAATACTGGGTTTTCTTTAGGTAAAAAAAGTTGCCCATTTTCTTTTTGGCTTTTACTTCTTAGCCAGCTGAATGTATTTGTTTAGAGAAAAGTGCTAGTATTTTAGCAGTTAAAAACCTTTATTTTTCATAAGACTTTGGTAGGAAATTTGTGTGATTACTGAGTTTCCCATCTCTCTTTTTCATTAAGTAACAAATTATTGGAAGTCACTGTAAATAGCAGAGAAGAATGAAATAGCAGTAAAACTTAGTATTGGACTAAATTAAACAGTTCCTGTTTTTATTGAAATTGTTATCAAACAACTTAATACCTTGAACAAATCTCTTCAGACTATTGTGCAAGAAAAAATAAATAAAATAAGTCATTGCTTTTATTCATTAAAATATCTACTTTTTTATTCTCTTAGTACTTGAAGACAGCTAAGTATATTTATAGAACATTTTTTGAATGTGGAGGACAGATTTTCAGGAGGGAATACTAACAGAAGTCATTATGAGAGCTTCAGGCTAGAAATACCACAAGGATCATGGCAATGACCTCAGACTAGCTGAAACTGCGTGTGGTGAAATAGGAGAGTTAAGTCTTGAGGGTATGTAAAGTAAGAACTTCATATTGAGGAATTTTTTCCATGCTGCAAGAGTTGTTACTGTAATAAACTTGTGTCTGCATAACTTTGGCAGAATCTGGTGATACGTGTTTGCTCTGTTTATTAGATAGTTGAGGGGGAAGGAGGGATGGGGAACCGAGAACAATATGGGTCTATGTCATCCTTACAGTCGTATATATGACAATTTTGTCAAATAAAAAGGAAAGAAAAATGGGTAGTGTCTTGAAATCTTAGTAAAAAAAAAAAATTGAAATTGTAAACTGCACTTTTGAGGAAAGGTCTGGCAGTGTTTATTGTGACCCCCAGTGGATTGTCCTAAAGTGTCCCGACAAAAACAATTATGATTGAGACTTTAAAGGTTATCCTTAGTTTTTAAAAGTCATGCAAGTCTCATGTAATGATTTGACATAAATATAAGTAAGAAACAAGGATGCTTTTCCTCACTTTTCCTTCTTACTGTTGCTGCTGACTTCAGCCTGAGGGAATAACCAGACAGAGACAGTGACTCAATGGACTTATGGTGGAAGATCAAGCTAAAGCAGCAGGAAAATACTAATCTTGCCTATAATCTCAAACAGATATGGTTAACTGATGATCAGGGGTAAAGAGTGAAACTAATCTAGTGGCATTTTCTCTGTTTAAGTTATACTTTACTTTGCACCTTGGATTTCAAGAAAGTCCAGAGCTCCCAATGTATTCAATTTTTGATTGCTGTAGCCTAACTAGCTTTACTCTTACTTAAAATTTTCAAACTGGACACAGAATTTCCAGAGGATACATACAGTAGCTGTGATGGAAGACAGTAGGAGTGCCTTGTTCATGCCAGTGGTTTTTGGTTCTTTGGGAAGGTTTTAATGCTCCAGTGCCCAAGCATCCTACACCAGCCAAATACAGATTTTATCATCAGTTAATACTACTCTTCAGCTGGATTAAGGTATTGCCAAATGCCAGTAAGATATTTCAGTGTAGAAATTTGCAAGACATCTTGCCTACACAGAAAAGAAAAGAAACTCATGAACTCAAATGTAAGCTTTAACTGTATTTTATTTCATAACACTGCGGAGTTAACTTTCTGCCTCAGTTTTCTCTTCTTCATTATAAGAGAATTATGTGAAAAATTGTATTTTTCCATTTAAAATCAATCATTTGAGAGAATTAATAGATACTTGTAAAGGTCACAGAAGAGGACACAATCTTGTTTGTTTACTTATTCTTGATTTATCAGGTATTTGACTTTCCTCTCTTAAATAATGAATTTCTAAAGGCTATTTTTGTTCTTTGAACAAAAGCAAGCTGTGATTAAAGTTCTCCTAAGTATGTAAACTGCCCTGCATGGAGATCATTGTTAGCAATATAACCATGATAGCATGGTGCTTAGTCAGGGTTAGGTCAGCACCATGTATGTGACAGAGGTGCTGAGACGTGATCTGGGTGGTTTCCTGACACCTGCATGACGTTAGCTCTTGCCATAAGGAGTAAACCTTTACCAGCTGTAACTCAGGAGTTATGGTTTATCAGTATGGGTGCTGTGCCAACCCTGTTGTGGTTTTGCAGCTCCTTGCTCTAAAGCCAGCCCAAACCCCATGTGTTGAGGTGAGATTCACTGTGAGGGCATGTCCTCAGCTCCCAGGTGGGTTTTGCAGCCCAGCAGCACTATCTGAGCTGAATGCCTTCCATGAACGTGGTGTGTGTGCCTGAGCTCAGAGCTGTGCTGGACTAAAGGCACAGGATGGCTCTGCTGGGCACTCCAACCCAGCACTGACGGGCTCAGCCACCCGAGTCAGTTAACTGTGCATCTTTCATTGCACTGTGATGTGTTTCATGCAGATCATCCCTGAGAGAAATTATGAAATATTTTGTACATCCAGCCACTGACCCTTGGTAAAGAGGCAGCAGAAAACTGTGTATTTTGAAAGAGTTCTGTATGTAGGGAAGGAAAAGGGCAGTCATGTGGTGTGTTCACAGGATCATCAGCAGATCTGGGTTTGGCGTTTGTAAACCGTTCTTTGAACATGTTCTTTCGCCTCTCGGGTGTTTAATTTCCCTTCTATAAAGTATACCTCTTTGTTGACAGGAATGTTGTGAAGCAATTTGTTTCAAGGCTTATGTTACTGAGACCCACATGTAAATGCTTTCTGCTGTGGCCTGTGTTTAAGTCTGTGGTCTGTTGCTTGTAGGGTGAAGCATGATCAAAAATTCCAGAGGTATTTCTGCAGCAAAGTTATACTACATGACAAAGGGGAGGGCTTAATGTTCTGGCTTGTGTTGCAGCTGTAGGATAGCACAGGGCTGTCAGTACCTCAGAGCTCTTGGAAGTGGGAGCCACAGCACTGTCTGTCATGCACTTCTGAAACTGTTCCATGGTGTCATTACCTTGGTCACAGTCGTCTTCATACATGTTGTCCTTGAGTAGCAGGGAATTTCCTAGTCCTCTTTGATTTGTGTTTTATAAAAGTGGGCACAACCTTCATGTTTCAGGTAAATCCATTGTAACAGAAGCGTGAATTAGTGAAAGAGGGACTTGAGGGTACATGGAGACAGGAACATCCCTTGTGTTTAATTGTCTTTCCAGCAGCTTTGCTGACATATGTTCTGTGCCCTAACAAAGACCATGCCTGAGTTATATTCTATTTCTTTGTGCTTTAATCTCCATGGGAGTGATTTTTTAGCTGAAGCTAATGCACACCTCAGAGCTCCAGCAGCTTGCATGAAGTGGAACCTGTGGTATTGCCTGTGTTCAGAATTTCACCTGGGCAATGTGTGGAAGAAAAATAATGTGAATGAATTTAACTAATGGATTTTGAGTCTCTTTATTTTGTCATGCTCAAAAGGGATTTTTATAAGTGAGCAGTTCTGTCAAATAGGAAATGCCCTAAAGCATTGCTGTATCATGATATGGATCAGATAATGCAAGAGGAAAGGCAGTAGATTTTTTAAGGGCATGTGATTTAAAGGAGAATAAAAAAAGAATTTATTAGGCCTTTGAAGATATCTTTCCTTTGTCAAGTGAGAGGGCCAAAATATTTCTCCAAGTTGTATGTTTAAGCTATCTGTTTTAAGGCATAACATACCTATTTGTTTTGAAAATTCAAGACTCAAGGATAGCTGTAATTTTGCTTCTTTGGGAGCATTGAAGCACAGGCAGAATCAGGACTGTTCTGCAATGATTTAGACTTTTGTGTAAGGAAGATTTTTCAACTCTGCTTCTTGCTCTGTGTTAATGGTTTCAGTAGCTCAATATTGAGTGTGATTTTAATGGTCTGAAATGCAAAACCAGCATTTCTAAATTTTGCACTAACTTTTAAACCAGGTAGAAAAGAGAGTTACACCCAACTGCAAAGCTGATATGCAAAGCCTATCTTTCTAGCCAAAAAATGTCCTTTTTTGGCCACTAAATCCAATAAAGTTTAAATGCCAAAACGTAGAAGATTCCTTATGTTCTTCATAAGAACTGAAAGCTATAATCAAAAATTAATGTCTTTGCATATTTTGGAAGAGTGAAATAAATGCAATCATTAACTTGTTCAATTTTTTTGTACAAATATAATTAGTTTCTGAATCCTAAAGAATGTTTAGCTACATAGAATACTTGAGCACTAAAAAGATAATTTTACCTAGAAGAACATAGAGAAATAAATTATGTCTCAAATTATAATAAAAAAGAGAAAAATAGTTTAAGAGCTCATTAAATATTGTCATTAGAAATAAAAGTCATAGGAAAATGCCTCTCAGCCCTTGAAAGGAAACTAGTTAAATTTCAGTATGAAATTTTTTCCTGACAAAGGAAAATGGAAATTTGTAGTAGGATTCATATAGAGTTTGATTGCAATATTAATGAAGAAAGAAGTATCAGCTCATGATAATAATACAAAGATTAAGTTAAGAGCTCTATTTTATAAAAGCAGCCTAATATTAAATAATGGTTAGGTAATGCTGAGTAGTCTGTTTAGATTCAGGAAAATTAACATCTTCTGTCCCTAAGTGCAAGCACAATTATCTACCCTATCTACCCACTGATTGTAGGAACATCTGACTGTTTGTGCCTTCCTCTATAGCAATTATGGACAACATAGGGACAAAAATACTAAAGACTTAAGGGGAGAGAGGGCTCATCTTAGCTTGAAATGCCTTCTCTTCTTTCCATTAATTGCCTTTGTATTCTAGGACCTCAGCTTTTCCCATTGCTTTTGCTCAGTGTTTATATCTCAGCACCATAAACTGCCCATCCTGTTGCTGATGACTCTCAAGTGTGACTTACTGACTTACCATCTAAATGTTGTGATTTGCTGATGACTGATGGCAACTGCACTGAGGGTCTTGTGTTCCCAACCCTCCTGATTATATTGGTCATGGGACAACAACATTACAATGTACCTACACTGCAACTGCTGTGGTGAATTCAGGTTGTGTAAAATTCTCTGCTAGGCTTTAGCCCACTTGTGTTAATTATTGGTCAATGCAAAGGTCTAGCAGGAATCTTCCCAAGATTGGAGAGGATCCAATAGAGGGTCACAAGGATTATTAACTTGGTTGGAGCCTCTTTGCTCTGACAGGTTAAGAGACCTGGAACTGTTCAGGCTGGAGAAGAGAAGGCTCAAGGGCAGCGATGTCATCAATGTACAAAAGAACCTGAAGGGAGGGGTCAAAGAAGAGCCAGGCTCTCTTCATTCATGCCCAGTGGGAAAACCAAAGACAATAGTCACCAAATGAAACATGAGATTCCTAATATCAGGAAACTCTTCTTCAATGTGAGATTGACTAAGCACTGACACAAGTTTCCCAAAAAAGGCTGTGGAGTCTCTGTCCTAGAAGATACACAAAAACTGTCTGGACATGGTCCATGTCCCTGTTTGAGTGGGATGGGGATGGACCAGATGACCTCCAGAGGTGCCTTTCAACCTCAGCCATTCTGTGATTCTGTGATCTGCCATCTTTTTACCCCACTGCAGAAGCTGTACTTGCTCCATCTCATACAGAAAACAAGACAGTAAAGGTGTTTCCTCCTGGTACAATGCGGTGTTGTACAGAGACACCTGAGATGACTCAGAGCACAGTGCACTCAACTGGGCTTACCAGTATCCAAAGTAGTTCAGCTGAACACTTGCTTCTGAATCTACTCCCCAGTGCTGTACATCCCAGGAAATTGCTTAGTTTAGTTGCAGTCCTGTGGCAGCCTTGTTTCCTGCTGTGCAGGTCCCGATAAACCTTCCCACACTGGAGATGCTCATGAGAAGACCTTTTGATTTTCTTTAGGAGCCAGGCCCAGCATGGTTAGAACTCATCAACACCATCAAGCCCAGACTGATTTCTTGTGTTGTTTGAGATGGCTCTGAGTGCTTTAGTCCTTGGAGGGCTTTGGATGTCGTGGTGGCATGGGGCTGGGCTGTAGCAATGCTGAAGAGCCACACTCATGCAGTGCTGGCCAGTGGAGTACAGGCACCTGCTGGTTATACAGGAGTCAGCATAGGCCTGGCAGAGCCAACACAGGCATCATGGAACAGGTACTTCCTATCCCCTCACTCAGTCCCTGGTCTGTATTATTCATGTTTCTTTCCATTATTGAGCATATCACAGCCTCCCATTCCCTGAAAATAGCTGTATCAGAAAGGTGTTCTGTCGTGAGTAAATAACAATGTCCATATTTTGCAATTCAGCATCTAAGGTTACTCCTGTTTTTCCCTGAGTACTAAGCATGATTATTAACAGTGCTGTGAAACTGAAAGGTTCCAAAATGGCTCTTGTTTTTGTGGGGTACCCCAGTTTTATTTCTGGCGGGAGTTTCACCTACGGCTTTATGCTATATAATGGCAGCAAATTGAACTGTGAATATAAAATTCCTTGTGCTAAAATGAAAATCATGGTTTTATTGATAAGTGTGAAGTTATGTATGAGGAAAGCTGGGTGCTATAAAAGGATAAATTTCTTCCTCAGCTACTTTTTAGAAAAGTACCTTGTGATTTATCAACAACTTCCAATACAGAGCAAACTTGGTGTGTCTGAAATTTTCCTTTAGGATTACTAAGGTAAACTTCTGATTTATCTAACTTAAGTACAGTGAGAGGCTTCTCAGTACTGGGACTAGCACATTTATCAAGGCAGAACCATATCATTGATCTATGCTCTATTCCAATAGTCTGTGGAAGTGGAAAATTACATATGTGCTTTATTTTTTAAAGAGTGTGAGTTGTTTTTCTTTTCTCATTATGGGCTTGGTCTATGTGTTCCACATAGACTTTGAAACCAGATCATTACTGTGCACTTAAGAATATGTAACTTCCCGTTACATTTGCTTGCAGGTGTATTATATCTTCAGTATGGAGATGAAACAAAGCAGTTGAGGATGCCGAATGAAATCACAAGCACAGACACAATTCGTGCCCTTTTTGTAAGTGCCTTCCCCCAGCAGCTGACAATGAAAATGCTGGAATCGCCCAGTGTCGCCATTTACATCAAGGATGAGAGCAGAAACATATACTATGAACTGTGTGATGTGAGGTAAGACATGGAATTATAGCTACTGGTTTCATGGGGTTGGGGGTTTTTTTGGGCTTTTTTGTTTTATTGTGCGCTTATAGAGTAGAAAGGAGTGGCGTTGATTAGTATCTGACAGAGAGTGGCCTGACACATAAAGGCATGTTCACTGGTATCTGAATAATCCAGAAGGTCTGGTCTAAAAATGCCTTCAGCTGTAGGTGCAATATCCATTGCACAAACCACTGATAAATGGCATGCCTTGTTGCAATATTTGTATAACATACAGAGGTTCACATATTTAATATGTTTATTGAATTTTAACAGAGACACAATCATTTAAAATACAGAATAAACATTTACAGAAAAAGCTGGGATATTTCTTTTCTGGGAGTGCAAAACCTGATCTCATGAGCCTGAAGTAACAAACGTGAATGTCACTGATGTCCTCACAACATAGCCAAAGCTCTGTGGCACTGGTGACCACTGCTGCAGCCCCACCACCATCCTGTTATATGTCAGGATGCAGAAACTGATGCAGTCACTTCCCCTCAGTAATTCAGGGCTTGGTCAATAAATGGTTCACCTTTCTATCCTTTATTCTGTGGGAGTACAGCTTCTTAATTAAGCAGGTTTTTTTATCAGAAGTTCCAGGGTCTCAGGGTCCCTAGAAGGTCCTAAATCATGTGTAAATAAAGCTCTCAGGTACACCTCAGACATGTTACACATTATAAATAAACTGTGATGAAAATGGACAGAGGAGTGTAAAAAGATGAAAGGGAAAGTAGAAAAGCTGTTTGCTCTCTGCTAGTCTGCCACTAATGCAGGAAAATTATGCGGTACAAGAGAAGTGTACAGTCTACTGCTGTCTTGTTTATTCTGGAGATCCTATGGCTAAGGCGTTCCTCCTTATCATGCTGTAGTCAAAAGAGCAAGTTGGAGCCTTTCTAGCCCTTCCCCATCCAATTCCCCCATTCCTGTTCCACACTCCTTTTTCTCACCTCTGTCTTGCATTCCTCAGGCTGTCTCTCCAGTGTCTTGTCATTAGACAGTCTCTTGGATTTCAGTTTCTTTTAATCTTATTTGCTTTGCAGACTGCCCCACCCCTGTTTGGCCACTGTAATGCCTATGTGAAGACCCATCTGATATTTTTTCATCAACATCATCATCTTTCAACGAGTACCCAAGTTTCTTATACATCAAACAGTTTATTCAGAAGATCAGATCAACTGATTGAATCTCAATAGGGGTTACTGCATCTCGGTTGCCGAGTGCATTATTGCCAACCATCATCTAGCCCATTGACTCCTTCTCTCTCCCTTTATCCCTCCATCTTCCCTTGAGTTTCAGACTAACAGTTTATGACCTCATCTCCTCCCTGCCCCTGAGAATGCGGTTGTTGATTATCTTAATGCCACTCCACCTTTTTTTCCCTTGCTCCCATTGCAGGCGTCACTCTGCCAGCCTCAGGCCTGGCTCAACCCAACATCTGCTTCCTCTGTTCCTATGCCTGTGTTGTACAGCATTTCTAGAGGAAATCCCACAACCCAGCTGACTTCCTCCATAACAAAATTCCCTCCTTCAGTTCTGCCACCATTCTCACTTAGGAAACCTCAGCAATTCCAGGTTAATGGAGTCCATAACATGCACTACCAGCTGCATTTTCACCACCTTTGAATAATTTCCACAACCATTTCTCCATTTCTGTTCCTTGTTTTTCACAAGCAAGATCTTGCCAGTGTCTCCCCTCAGAGAACAGAGGAAATGAATCATCCTTTTTCTCTCCTTTGTTTGCCATGTCTTCCTTCAGTCCTTTCTTTAACACAAGGGTTTCAGTCAGCTCTTTAAGCTCTCAGTTTCCCTCAGAGGCTGCTCCATGTTCTTCTGTGCCTTGCATTACGCCATAATACTCCTTCCCCTTTTATTTCTTTTTTCTTTTATTCTCTTTTTCTTTTTCTCTTTTTTCCCTTCTTTCTTTTTAAATTTTTTTATCACTGGGGACAAAGCCCTGTCTTTCTACTTAAGTCCACTCTTTTTCTTGAAGTGGTTCAGGACTCTGCATCTAGTTTAGACCTCAGATCTTTGCTCCAGAACATCCCTATTGTACAGCCTTTCCTTTCCCATCACACAGAGAAAAAACACTCATGTAATTCTTCAATTTTTTAATAGCAACGGCTGTAATCGTCTTTTCTTGGCAGTTGGCACAGGTAATAGGCAATCCTGCTTGCTCTTACCCATTCAAATGAAGCAACACAGATCATTCTCCTAGTTTGACAAGCAGATTGTTCTGCATGCATTTATTCTTCACGTGTCCTCTGACTGTATCTTCTCCATCTCATTAAACCACTTGTCTTCATTATGAGGGCTCCTCCAAGCCCACTTTAATGCTACTTTTTCATTTCTTGTTGAGTACCAAGTGCCATCTGCTTCCACTTGGCAAAAAATGCCAGCTTGAATTCTACGTCTTTAATTTTCAAACAAGTGCCTTCCCGCTCTCTCGGGCAGCCCTCTAACGTGCTTGGAAGATGTCCTCCACAGACATCTGCAAAGCCACTGCCTTGGTCTCCTTCCCACTCTCTCTGCTGCACTGTCTACTCAGAGCATGCCTGTGGCTCTGAGATTTGTTTATTGCTCCTCTGGCTGAAGAGACTATGATCTCCTGAGTTCTTTTTGTTCCCTTATCTTCCTGCACCAATCCTTTTGCCTTTTGTGACTCCTGTTCACCTTGTAAGCTGGTGAGGAGTTGTCTTCCTGGGGTGTTTATACAGCACACAGAGATCAGTGAGGCCTTTGAACATGCCAAGGGCATCTGGGAGCTACAGTAATGCAAATTATAGTCATAATAAAAGTACAGTAATACATACCTGTTATCAGTAATGTTTATCTTAGAACAGCAACATGAGGTGAAATACGTTCATATCAGAGATCAAATGCCTAGTATTTTGGTGCTTTGCCTTGCAGCAGTGTTTTACTTTAAAGTGTCGTGTTTCTACAAGAAATATTTATGGACGATGCTTTTAAAAATACTCCTGTTGTTTGAGGTAGCATCTCATAGCCATCACACAGAAAAGACAGCAGATAAAATGTATTTAAATGAATAATGTGCCATTTCTTGAACGGAAGATGAGAGATCTTGTTTTGTATAGAGAAGAACATAGTCCCAAATCCAAGGCAGGCAGTGGTAACTGAGACTCCCAGTGCAGGTCTCATAGCAAAAGGGTCACATTTGCAAGATGGAAAACAGTTTATGTTACCATAAATAATTGAAGAGCTTGAACTTGCCGCAAGGTAGCTCTTTTCCTATGCAGTCTACAAGTAAACACTCATAAATACTAAACTTCTCATCAGCCCTCCAGTTCTTAAACACCAGAAACTGATCTGTCTCTTAAGCTGCGGGGTTTCTTTAATAACTACTTGACATCTACAACAGCAACACAAGTTCTGACTAGCTACCCATTCAAAGCAATCACTGATTGTAATATGACATTGCAAGAAAGAAATTGGACCTGCCCAACAATCCTCTCCTTCATTTTTAAATTATAATCCAAGTGATTAAGATCAGTTCACTAGTCTTGTAGCTGCACCTGGAGGAAAGGAATTCAGTCACATGTGTAAGTAAATTCTCTAGAGATCACTACAGGCAAATGAAAGGAATCGCAGCTTTGAAAGGATGTTAAGTGAGCATAGATTGGAGGCTTTGCTACTGATTAAATGTGAACCTGAAATCAGCAGAGCTCAGGGCAAGTGTCAAAGCCATAAAATTATTGGAAGGTAGGTCTCAAAACAAAACAGAAAACTGTCATCTCTTTCCTAAATGTAGTAGTTAAAAAATGAGCTAATCAATGAAGAAGTGTAGAGTCCGAATAAAAAAAGAAGTATTCTTCTAGGGCTTTTCATCTAAACTATTTCTGTGTAAGCTTTCATCAAAGTTTCTGCTAATTTGTTTCTCTAATACTTTTTCCCTTTAAAAACTGTCTTTATTATAGGTAAAGTTCAGAGGAAGAATTTATCTACTACCGAATTTTTAGCTTTTGTGGATTTTTTTCAGCTTTGTGAACAAGCTAATAATTAAAATTTCCTCAAGAATAATTACTGTTAGAAAGACTGCTTTCCTTTTGATATTCTTGCTTCTTAGAATAGCAAAAATTTATGTGGGCTGAGTGCACAATAAAACATGTAAATATTAACTAAATCCTTTTTGAGTGCTGTGTAAATGTTGAAGTTCTATTGTCTTCAAAGTGTTTTCACTCTATGGCAGGATCTTGAAAGAAACTTAACACTATCTAATTTTTATGGGTGTGGAGTTCTAGTGAAAGAATGATACTTCCCATGGGAAAGAGAATCAAAGTAGGCTTTTGTTTGTTTGTGTGTGTCTTAGTTATGGCATTTACGTTTTTCTTATAGATCGACTGCAGACCTACTATATTTGTCTGTTACCTGAAACTTTCAGGCAACACAGTAAATAAAACTGCTTTCATCTGTTGTCATTGCTGATTCTTTCAATTCCAGGAATATTCAAGACCGGTCTTTCCTTAAAGTTTACAACAAAGACCCTGCACACGCATTTAATCACACTTCCAGAGCTGTAAATGGAGATATAAGGGTAAGTACTGTTGCTGCGTTTATACTCTTTTTTCCTTCAGCTTTTATGCTAAATGTTTAAACTCTGAAATGTAATATGCACACAGCAATTCAGAAAACCAGGGGTATATGTATGACACATATACAGAAAAGGGAATAAATAGTGCTTGTAATGTGTTTTAACTGCTTTTCTTTTTCCAATTATTTGCCCTGGGCATTAACTGTTTTTTTGATCTTGTTTAAATGCAATAAAGCACGTGAAGCAAAACATAGCCTTTAATTATATATTTTGTGACACAGACAGTACTCAGAGTTTTTACGGCTTCCTATTCTGTGTTTCCAAACTCTTTACAGTGAAGTATGGCATGGTGGTAGTACACTCCAGCAAAGTTTTGGTAGGGATTGGTTTCTGGTGGCTGAGCAGATGTACCTCACTTGAAGTCTACTCAAACTCTTTGTAAATGATAGTTTTGGATAGGAAATTCTGATGAATACCCATTGTGGTGTAAATAATTCTGTCTTTTTCTAAAATTGTCTACCTGCACTGAAAAAGGATGAGTATAACTGTGTTTTCAGATGAACTTTTTGTAGTAGGAAACTACAGAGAACGCATTTGAAACCTTTGATTTCTCTCTCTCACTGTGTCTGCCTCTTGCTGCACTGATACTCCCACCTTGGTGCCAAGAGGGCAGGAGATGCAGCTGTGGGACACCTCTTCCACCGTGTTCCCTGCAGCTGGTGTTGCAGCAGAGGGTGGTGGAGGTGAGATTACACAACCTCATCTCCTCCCCACCCATCCTGGGTCTGTCTGCAGGAAACGGTACAACCAAATTAACTCCATAGGGCCAGAAGAGAATGCCACTACTGTCCCACCTGCTTGGTGGCTTTTGTGTGTGTTCCAAAGCTGATTCAACTGTGCAGAAAATTTCCTGTGAAGTGATTTCCTTAATCGTACATTTGCTACTTGGTTTCATTATCAATTCTGAGCATGTCTCACTGCTTTATTACTAAAATTTTGCATAACTACTTCTTGTGTTTCAACGGTTTAAGGACACAATATTTTAGAAAGACTGGAATAGTTTGTTTACAGGCACTATTCTCAACCACGTCTCATTTATGCACTTCAATTATAAAATGGTCCTTTGGATAGGTCAGAAATCTAATTACTTGATTTTTCACACTGCTGCACACACAACATGAGAAAGGAAATGGATGTGCTTCAAAGGGGAGATGTGATAGTTTTTCATGTATTCTGTAACATCCTGAATTTCTTCAGTTCTAGTTATATTCCTGTGGCAGTAACTGGATATATTTGATACATCTCACTCATATTCAAAGGCATGACATAGTGTCATTGTGCATTTTGACATGAATGCTTGCAACTGTGGCGTTATAAAGTTATGTTATACTGTTCTTGTTCCATGTACAGTGGATGCTGAAGGTATATACTGTGGCTTTATTTGTGTGTTCTAGGCCTGTTTTGTACTACTATTGTAGTTAACTACATACATTTGAAAGTAAAAGTTACTCCTTTGGCTCTCTTCCAGGCATTTGCTGCCTAGCAGAGTTGTTTTGAACACAGGTGCTGCCTCTGTGCAAAAACTGCAATTATTTGAATTGCTTATTTTAAAATCCTATGTTGTACAACAGATATGCACACTCAACATCTCCTGATTATGTCTGAGTTAGCACCTTTTGGCCATAACTAAAAAATAATGGTGACACAGTGATGACCTTTGCAGAGGTGGTATTTTCATGGCAGAATATTGTGCTTTACTTTACAGACATGCAAAGATGCCATTTTGAAATTCTGTACATCCAGCAAAAGAGCTATTTTCTCATTTGGCTTTTGCTTTGCATTGGCAGATTTCTTGTCTTTCTGGTCTGAGAGGTGAAGTCAGAGCCAGGATGTTCATAGGGGCTTTTTGGAGAAACATGCAAAAAGTCTTCCCTTTGATCTATGTGAACTTCTGCACTTCAAAGTTATGAGCATGGAAACAAGTGATTTCTTGAGCTCCAGAAATACTGAAACCTGTTTTCCTAAGGATGTGTGTCTTTTGGTTGGGTTCTTCCTTATGCAGCCACACTCAGGTCCTAACTGAGGCTTTTCCCAAAGTAATAACACTGTCAAGTGGTCATCCTCTGGAGTCTAAAAAGCTGGAGCCCACACTGCAACTTTTCCTCTCTTAGCCAGAAGTGCAGTAGGATCTTCCCGTCAAATCTCTAATTCGGCAGAATTTCTAGGGACATAGTAATCTTATGGTTTCTACCCGTTGGTTATATCTGGTTGAAATTTGCCTGGGGATTCACAGGTTATTAGTTCAGCAGAAAAAACCACCGTTAACCAGATGGATTATTTATTCCTCTTTCCTTAGCAAACCAGAGTAAAGGAGGGGGAAATCTGAGGGTTCTAAGTGAAAAACATGTACATTTTATATACTGGTATTGCAGAGTACCCATAAGATTGTAGAAAAAAACTTTGCTTTTTATTTCTCCTTTTATGTTTGCAAATCTTTGCATTAGGCAAATTGACGTTCATCAATTTCCTACAATATATGAGTGCTAAATTTGCTGCAGTGGGAAGGAGGGAGTGTGTGCTTGGCATCATGTTTGGCTGTTTCAAAATACCTACAGAAAAGCAGCTGATTGTCAGACTGTTGAAAAACAGTATTTAGAATATCATGAATTAGTCATTGTAAGTATATTTTTCAATGGTGATACTCTGAGTGTGGTTGTATCTCCTGTCATCTGTGAGTTAAAGCTTTATTTTCTTGATGATTGGGAAAGTTTTGCCTTTACAGATTTTTCTACTGTTTGTCTTTTTGTCCCTTTGGAGTGTTTATCCCTGGGTTTGATGATGTTCAGACTTCTATTCATGTGCTTTATAATAATTTCCATGTAACTGGCCCAAAATAATCTAAAAAAGTGATGTTGGCTGCCAGCTTGAACACCTGTTTTAACTACCAAACAGATGTGAGACCTGTATAAGAATTGGCAGTAACACTTGAAGTATTAAGTATTATCCATATGGACGAGAAGACTCAGAATGTGCAAGAAGAATGTGGGATCTGTAACTTTGAGATCTTCTATTGAATCATTCAGCTTTCATGTCCATTAATTCTTATTTTCCAGCTCTTCTTTGTTTCATGCTTTTTTTCTGAGTGGGTTGCGTTTGAGAAAAGGGAATTGGCTGAGGATCTAAGCAAGCTCTAAAGGAAGGGTTTTCTTGAAATTCTTCTGAATGCCTCACTTGCTTACTGGTGTTGCATCTCAAAGAGCATGGTCTGTTTGACAGGTCTGCCATGTTGAATGCTGCTAAGCAAGAAGTAGCCACATAGTGCTGTCTCACTGAATATTTGTGCTTGTACTCTTCCTTTTTTATTTTTCCTTTCCCAAAATGAACACTGTAAATCTGCATCTGCTGGATTTTTTTTTTTAAATCCATCTTCCCATTGCTGCCTTTCATTCATTTATTCCTTCACTTGAGCTTGTATCATTTATCAGCACTTTCTAGCTCTCTGTGCGACAATACTTTCTTCTGACAAAATACTGTCTTATGAACAAATGGTTAGATGTTGTGAATTCCAGTTGTGAATTCTGTATCCTTAGAGTTCCCATTTGTGATTTGCATGGGTTGGAAGGGGAAGGGCCCAGGCTGGCACTCAGTCAGCTGTGGTGTATGAACTGAATGCCAGGACATGACAGTAAAGAACTGATGGTGGGGTTTTATGTGTTGCTGAGTGAACTGAGTTTCTCTGTAAGTGTCACACATCCTTCCATCCTGGGCTGTTGAGCTGCAGTGATTCTCCCACTGAATGTGCACAGCATGTTCTATATCCTCATTCTCTACTCCCTCCTTTTCTGGAGTGGCTAAAGGCTAAAGAAACTTAAATTATAATCTCCCCCTTCTGTTGTAGAAACTAGTCAGTGTTTCTGGTGGCACAGCTGGATACTAATAATGTTGGCTTATGCAGTGGTTTGTTTTGGGCTTCACCTACCAGCCAATTTTAAGAATTGGGAGGGAGTTTTTACTTCATAAGAAACTAGTGGCTATTTTGCTTGGCAGTCTTTTTCTTCCCATCCACCTGCCCTAAAGTCTGGGGGCTACACTTTATCTTGAAGTGTCCCAGACCTACCATGGTTTTGCTTAATTCTCCGACTTGCATAAGATCTCTGCTGGGTGAGGTCAAAATATCCAAAGAATGCTTGTTGTGGCTGTTGTTGTATTGAGGTATGCTTTGAGGTGTTTCGGATTTTTTTTAGAGACTGTTTCTCCAAGAAAGAACAATTAGGGCAAGTTGAGTCAGAACTGAGTTGGGGCAGTGCAGGGTACCTGGAAACTCCACATTTTATGGGAGTTAGAGTGGTAAAAATACGATGATGTTCCTGACAGCAATGGGGGTTTTGGCTGCCAGGGTGAGAAGAGAGGAGTTAAAATGAGTTGTATAGGAAATTGAGACAGACATTTGGTAAGCTGGGTAAACTTGTGCTAAATAGCTTTTATTATTGAAATTGCACACCACCAACTTTTCATTTTTCCCCTGAAAGCGACTGGTTAGCAGGCTGCTAGCATTTTAACTCTCCAGAGCTAGATGCAATGTGTGAACTTAAAAATACTCTACAAGTGCTAAAAACCCCCAAACAACTGCCCAAGAATTTAAGGCTTCCAAGGAGGCCGGAATTCAGTGGTGTTTTGCAGAAGAGATAGAGAAATCATAAAAGCGGAATAATTCTTCTGTGTTCTTAAGGTACCTGTAAACATACATCCAGCTTCTTTTCATTGGATAGCTTATGATCTTAACAATAATAAACATAAAAGTTGCAAATCCTGCCACAGTTCTATCTTTACATTGCATACTACAGCTAAAAAAAATAAGAGCTCTTTGCACTACATAGAGGTATTTAGAAAAAAAAAAAGTATTTATTGGAAAATAATTCAAGCAGTAAATTGGGTGAATGCATTTCAGTGCTAGGATGCCTACAGGACAGGATTTATGTAAGTTGCCATGTGTTTACCTTACTGATCCTATTACTAAAAAACTTTGTTTCCTTTTGGGGAGAAAGGAAAAAAAAACGAAACAAAAAGGCAATTGCTAATACCTCTATTATCTGATAGAGACCTTCCAAATGATACAAATCTCATCTCTCCTGCTGTTTTGCTGTCTGCTTTCTCTAATGCTCTTTTTGTCATTGAGAGGTTATGACAACACAAGCCATATTGTATTTATAAACATCACGTGTTTCCTTGATATGACTTGTGGTGTCTGCCAAACAGAACACATGGAAGAAACATTTCTCATTAGCTCAGCATTGGTTTTGGTTATGCTGATTTCCGGGACAGGAAAAATGCCTTCCTTACTCAGATTTAACTTTCATACAGTAGAAAGAAAGCCTCTGAGTGTCCATGAAATCTCTTGGGCAGAGACGCTGCAGCTCTTTTAGGCCACATACTTTGTCTGATGAAAAGAGGAAAAGCAGTTTGTTTTAAAGAGCAGATGTAATGGCACATCTTGCTGAAACTAATTCTGAATTAAAATACCTGCCAAAGTCATCTAGAAACAGAACTCACCAGGAGATGTAAGGTAAGACGATGCTTATAAATAATGAAGGATATATATAATTCCTTTTTTCTTTTTTTTTTTTTTATTTTCCAAACTAAATTATATTTTCAGATTAACTGGGAATTAAAATCAGAACAATGAAAACTGTTTCTTCTTCCTTCAGCTGTGTGAAAAAATAAATATTTAATTGCTCTACTTTTGTATTTTATTTCTGGTTTCAAACTTAAATATTGAACATGAACAGTTATTTTCCAACTGACTGTTACAAATCTTGCTGAGATCTGAACAAAATATGTAAAAGAAGTCTCTGATGTTCTGGATTTTCTTTTTACTGATATGGATTTTACTACTTTTGCCTTGAGTGGGTTTTCAGTAGTTACCTATTATTTATGCAACTACAGACCTGCAGATACCGAAGAGTACCTACATCAAATCAGTCTGTGATGAAAGACTGTAAATGTACCTGTTCTCTTTCATTCATGTGTCCTTTGATATACAACACCTACTGCTGTGCAAAGCCTAAATTAGTGAGAAAAAGGATAGAATTCTAAAGAAAAAAAAAAATTATTTTTATTTTAGCTACACATAAAACAACATATTAATCTCAAATGTTTTCTAGCCCAAAGCTGTTTTATTTAAAGATAAAGATCCTGTGTTACAGTTGGATGGATACTTCACTGTGGTTTTTTAATATTATGGCTTTGTGCTTTGGTGTATTTTATTTATTTCACAAACATTAGGAATAGTATTATATGTATGTATAGGGAATGTATGTATGCATAAGGAAAATAACCTTGTAGATCCTATTACTATACAAACATTTTAAACTATACTTTTTGGGGTTTTTAAAACTTTCAAATAATGAGGATGGATTTTAAGTTTATCTGAAGCTGCTGTTGAAAGTGTCATGTTCTTGATATAAAACCACTCAAGGAACACAAGCTTGCTGCACCCATGCAATAATCTCCCAGTTAGTCTGAGAGGAGTGTCATATGGTAGATATCACAAACCAGTTACCTGGAAACTCCCAGAGAGTGGAATTTTTAGGGGGAGGGTTCTTTTATTTCCTGCTAACAGGCCTGTATTCAAGCTGGGCTACCTTTAATGTTGAGATTTGCTGAGAGCTTACCCTGCAGCTGATGAAGTTAAAGACAACATTATCTCTTTTGGGTGAAGGTCTTTCCAGCCCTTCATTAAAACTAGAAATCTTATCTCTCATGCATCTGAGGTTCTCAGGCAAAGATTTTGCTGCCTTCAGTGAGAGCTTGCCCTGAATGAAAACATAAGGATTGGATTTGAGTCCATTTTTTATTGTCTACTAGTTTCTGGTTTTATTCTTACTCCACCTCTTTTTACATAATGTTTCCTTGTGCCAATTCTTTAGAAGTTTTTCTCTTTGTTTTTGTTCCCCCGCTTTCCTTGCTTTTAGTAGAACAGTTTGCACTAATTCAACTGCTTGAAATTCCTAAATAGCTGACAGAGTCAGATGTTGCTGGAGCTCCTAAACACATTGAGAGATGATAAAAATGCTCATGGCTGTGACCTCCTTTACGAGGAGGGGAGGTCCTACTTTACCTCCTTTGTGAACCAGGTAGCTTATCTGAATTGCAGGTGTCACACAAGTCAAAGTCCAAGTTTTATGACTTCCAGGTAGCTTTCCAAATGAGCTGTTACTCAAGCAGGGGTTAAAATTCCCTTTTTGAAGGTGAGCATTTTGCTACCAGGGTTCTCAGAACCACGTGAAGTTAGCAGCAATGTTAATTCTTCTTCAAACAAGCCATTCTTCTTGTCATGCAGGACTTTAGCTTTTCCAGTAAGTTTTTCACAAATCTTAAATTTATTAGTTCATCATCGTGTCCCAGATTCTCTGCTTTCCATTGTCTTCACTTCAGTATATTATTAGTCATTACCCTTATGAATACTAAAGAGAATTAATTCTGTCCCTATCTTCCTTTTAACAAAGAGGAGTAAACCATTACCTGGTGTTTAAGAGAACACAGTTATACATCTGAGGATCTTGATTCTTCTCCATGTTGGACTGTACTTTTTCTAATAAGGGCTCTGGAAAACTAATCAGTCTTCTGAAAATATGAGCAGTAAAAATATCTTTCCTTGGACACAGGTTAAGATCTGGGGTTAAAAAAAGCCTCAGCTGGAAAAAGCAAGACAGTTGCAAATATCAGCACGCAATGAGACTCTATGATAAATGATGTGATGCTGAAATTATTTTTTGTCTGAATATATGCCTTTCTTACATCATTGCAAATTTGAACTCCATGTGACTAAGTGAAAAGACTGGACGAGTGTGTTGGGTAAAGGGCTAGTCCCTGTATCACTTAATATTTACTATAGATAGCTTGACCTTTGGGTAAACTAGATTGTTTACTTCAGCCATGCTGACCAATTTGTATATTTATGGGACAGAAGGAAGTTAAAGGAAAAGAAGATGTAGGATTCAAACAGTGTAGGGAGAAGTTTGTGATCTAAGACAACTCATAGTTGATGCACTGATAGCACTTCTGTCATTTCAAGAGACTTACAACTGCAAATGCTGTTTGACCTTATAGATATGAGCTGTGGTGTGGCTTGGACACTTGCATTGCAAAATCCAGTTGAATGTAAGATTTTTCGTGACCATTTCTCCTGCCAATAGTGCTGACTCCAAAACTCAGCACAGTAACTTATTTCTTCTGACTTTCTATGTCCTTATATTGGAAGAAACAGGTGTAAACATGCTGCTTATGTCTTTTGACTATCAGCTCTGTTTTATAATACTTTTATATTATTTACATTCTTACCCATTTTTTATATCTGTAATAGGAATTATATTTTGACTCAGTTGTTTGGTAATGTAAGATGAGACCAAGGGTTACGCTTTCTTTATGTTCATTTAACTATATCAACTTGTTCAGTTTTATTTGTCTTCAGTGCCATGAGAAGAGATACAAATATGGAACAAAAATAAGAGCTGACTCGTTAGTACAGGGAGTCAGAAAGCCATGCATTTATTTTGATTTATGAGTGCAGTTACTAAAAGTATTTTTCTTTTAAATAGCAGAAATCTGATATACAGCATATTTAAACCAAATAAAAATGCTGATCTGTACCAGAACTGTACATCTTTAAAACTATTCCTTTTTAGGGAAAAAAAGAGATGACCCCACCAGTTTTGTGGTGCCCTGAGGAAATGCTGAAATTGAGATTGGTCTGAAGGGTTTGGCTCCCTGCATTCGTGGTGGTTGTCTATGTTATGTACATGGTGTCCTTCATCTCTTCAAAGAGTATGGGGAGGGGGGAGGAAATGCTTTCTGCATTTTCATGAATTACACTACTCTGTTCTCAGAAAATTCTACCATAAAAAGCATCAGTGGAAAATCAAAAGAAAGGAACAGTTGGTTTGAAAGAAAAGGCAACAATTGGTTTGAATGCAGCACTAGTTGTGAGGGTTGTCATGATGTTAACTTTAGAAAAATAGATCAGTAACAGCTTTCATATATTCAATCCAAACAATCTGAATAGCTTATGGGATGGGTGGGCCATGCTATACTGATGAGATAAATGTGGATATTGGCAAACCAATGATGTAATTATGTAAATCCAACCTTTTTAGGATTGAAATGTGTTATGTTTTAGTGTGTTTATATTTTTGTCATTTGTGATAACACCCTGAAAAATCTTGGCTGAAATGCCAAGAGGTTTCTTAGTGCACTTACTATTCTGTCTGCACAGTACACAAACAAAGTACAGGAAAATAAAGCATGAGAAATTTATTAACTTCTCTCTGCTTAATTGGATAATCTAAACATTTTTTTTTAGCTCTCACATTTCATTTGTTCATAGGAAATTAAATGCATAAATAGGCAGAAATGAGTGCCTGTTAACTGATCTGGGAGTTTGTCTTGCCAATCAGGAGTAAAGCAATGCAGACTGGTAGCAGGGAGATAGCTCAAATGATGAAATGCTGCTGGGGAAATAAACTTCCACACAGAGGCACTGTGATTTCAGACAGGCCAATGCAAAATGTGCTGCATCTCATCCATCTTTTTGCTCACTTTGCCTAGAGTCTTAAGTGTGGCTAGACTGGAAGCTCTCATGGGATGGCTCTGGGTCAGGCTCCAAGTGGCCTTATGCTCCCTTCCCTTCCAAGCAGAGTTCAGCCAGTGTATTGTCAAGGTTGTCTCACTGACAGCTAATCTGTGACAGCAGGTTCAGTACAGGTACAACCAGGCTAATCCAAACACAGAGCCCATTCCTCGAGCTGTATTTAAGATGAGGCATATTGTAAGCTCACCGTTTTATGGGAAGAAAAGTGATACTGCTTCCTCCTCTTTCTTTGTTTGCTTCTTGTTTTACACCTGAATAAAAGGTGGCCTCAGTTTAGGAATGGGAAGAGCCATTGAACATCATGACAGCCAAAGAATTCTTGATGTGCGCGTGTTCTTTCACAAACTCCTATTTACTATCCTTCACACTGTCTCATTCCTTTTTGTTTTGTCATCTTTCCTTTCTTCTGTAGTTCTGCACTAAGAATTCCCTATTACCTTTCTACCTAATACTTCTTTACCTCCTGTATCTCTTCCCAGTTTCAGGGAATCACAGAGTCATTTAGGTTTGAAAAGATCTTTAAGGTCACCAATCCAAGTAATGAGTTAAGTATTAGCTAAATGTCTGCAACATATGAATTGCCTTTTAAAAATTAATATTTCTGCATTACCTAAGAACCAAGAAGGAAAAATTTCATGCCACAAACTCAGTTCTCTGCATTTAAAATTTAGAAAGTTTAGGCATAAATAAGTGTGCTAATGGTAAGAGGAAGAGGAAAATGAATGTGCTTCCATATTGCTCTGCTGAGAAATAAATAATGCTTATTGCCAGCTTCAGGAGAGAGATGCTTAATTCTTAGTTCAATAAAACAGGAACCACTGGTCAAGTTGGATTCTCCAAGGTAGGTCACAGCAGCATCCATTGCATGGACCAGCAAGCAGCAGATGGAATGAAGCTGTCATTGTCCTTTGTAGTTATAAGATCTCAGCTTTCTTATAAAGAAGGGGGAAAAAAAGGAAAAAAGTAGGATGAGAAACAGAGCAGAAAGTGAGCTAAATGAAAAGACATATGGGCAGGCTCACTATAACGAATTAAAAAAAAATCTAATCCTTATAAGATCAGTGTAGAAATTGGCGCCCACTGCAGTCAGTGGTGAGAGGCTGGGAATGCAAAAGGGCAGCTTGTCCCACCCAGCTCTAGGGGAATGAGCTGACTCTGGAGGATGTCTGGCTGACTTTCTTTTTATGAAACATTAGGTGAGACAAATCCTCAATCCAGAGCAATTAATATTGCTTCTTGACTTTCTGAGAGGTGCTTAATGCATATATGTCTGCAATACATGCTGTGATACTTTCCTATAGCTAGGAAAATGTCCTTGCTTAAATCAGTACAGAAACAAGGGAGAAGCATGAGGTTTGAATTACAGGGTAGAGAGACAGACTGCAGACCTGACGTAATAGTTCAGTTTTGCAGAACCTCCTTCATGCAGCTCCAGTGAGAGTTGGCTATATTTGCTCTAGTAAACTTTAAAAAAAAATTTGAGAGGCTTATAGAGTTTCCAGCAGAGGGCTTCCCACTTTTACTTCTTTGCCTTTAACTTTTTTAATCCCTAGAAATCAAAAAGTTCAGATTATACTGATCTGCCATCACCAAAGGATAGGCCAAAAATTCACTGCTTGTATGCAAAACATATATGTATGTGTGTATATGTAATGTTAATATACAGGTTACAAGACAACACCATTCTCTTGGGAGCTCAGGTGCCCATCTGTGGCCTGGTTCAAAGGCTTTGTGCACGGGTTGTTCCACACTTCAAGCTTCAGCTGTTCCAGTGACATCTGCTTTGCCAGCAGTGAAGTTGTAGAGCTGCCTGTCCCCTTTGTAGTGGTGCATTCTAGCCAGTAGTGATGTGCTCTGTGGTGTGAGAGGGTTTTTTGTTTGTTTGTTTGCATTTATGTTGTAAGAACTAGGGAGTTTGGAATAAATATAAGAGAATTTTATGGTACTTGTGTTTACCCCAAAGCATATCTGTTTCACTGCATGCCTTTGGAATCAGTAAACAGAGGGAATACAAACAATATGCATGTTTAGGAGAAGATAGTGTGGTCTGCACATAATCTCAAATCCAGTATGTGTTAGGCAGCCAAAACTCTTCTGTTCCCTCCCTGTTTGTTTAGCTTGGCCCCTCAAATTCAAAGAGCTTCTGTAGGATTTCAGTCTTCAAGGAAACACCACACACACACATCCTTGTAGGTATAAACATGGGCAGTGGTCTGGAGAGCTGATGTGAAAAAGCCAAGGCCAATTTGAAAGAGTTTTTCAGGATCATGGAGAGCAGAGTGAGTGCAGAGTGGCAGCAGCACAGCCTGGGTGGATGCCAGTGTGTGTTACCTGGGTGACTTTGTAAAAGACAGAAACTTTGGGGGCTGTGTTCAGCTCCTTTGTTTTTGTCATGGGGAAGCAACTGAGACTGAGATCAGGATGAGGCAAGGATGTTTTTTCTTCTCTGCTGAGTGTTTGGAGGCAAAGATAAGGGTGGATCACTCTCCTTTCATAGAGGAAATTGACCTTGTCATGGTGCCACCCTAAGTGGGGAGAAGAGAGGTGCTGATGGCAGTTCCCCAGCTGCCTTCATGAGTCTTGTGTATCAGAGGCAGCAGAAGCAGAGTTAGGAGATCCTGCAGACATCTCCACAGATTGGTCTTTGCCATCTCAAACTGTTGGTTTCTTGTATCAAAATTAGAAGCTGGGTGGGCAGTAGGGCTGGTAAGGTGGCAGGAGACCTTCCTTGGCAGAAAAACCCCCAAATCTCAAAACCCAAATACACACCCAAAATCCTAACCCCAAACCCCCCAACACAGGTGAAAATATGCTTTCTCTGTAATTCAGCTCTAAAAGCTGTCATCAGCAAACTTTCTTTCCATTTGGATTCCACTGGACTGAACTAACTTGTTGAATTTGAGCAAAACCCTATTGACTCCATCACAAACTTTGTTCTGGAGTGCTGAGAACAAAATCAAGTCCTGAGTTAGTGACCAGCAGTCACTGTAAGTGCATCCCTGTTTTCTGTCAAGGAAATAGTTGTTTACAGCACTATGAGGTATTAACTACTTAATTATTTCCATCCATTAAAGTAGTATTAAAGAAATAGGAAGCAAAAGAGCTGTTATCAGGAGCAGAAATAACTTTGATCAGCAGTCAAGCAATAAGTTATGTCTATGCCATATGTGTATAACCCACAGTAGACTTCAAAATATTCTCTGGCTTTATAATTGTGTGTACTACTGATGTTTAGTCTCTAACGTTTTTTCTGCTTCAAAATAAGAGAAACAAGCAGAAAATAAATTGATGTGATGAGCAAATTGATGGAAAGATCCAACAGACCAACACTGTTAATGGTGTAGAAGAAAGGAGGGTGACTGGCATTACAGGTCTGTGGTAACTTGAGCCTATCATAAATATAGACATTGACATTGTTTTAAAGTCCTAAATTATCCTAAACTTCCAGGCTTGGTCTCAGTGAAGCATTGGGTGTTGTGCCTCTTAGGGGCATGCCCTTGGTTTACACATGGGCTTGAACTGAAAAGGAGTTTTTGTTCTGTACAGTACTTTATAAACAAATACATGGTGAGTAATTGTACATGGGATAATACATGGCAAGCTAGATAATGCTTGAGGGCTCTGATAAAGCCTCATCACTTGAAATGGAAAGTGATGCTTGAATTGTTTGCATGCATTGTTAGAACCTACAAATTATACTACAGCCTTGGTAATGATATAACTGTGCAATATTTATGATGTTGTGCCTGATATATTCTAAAATTAACAGCAGATTAATTCATCTAATGAAAAATTTTTGTATGCATCAGACATACATGAAGGCTCTTGCATATCATGTCATATGTATGGAGAACTAGTTATATCCCAGTCTGGTGTTCTGGGAAATACTTTGTCATGCTAGAGTCCAATTACTGAAAATGTGCAGCCTCCCAGGCTGCAATTCATTGCAGGGAAAGTTAGCAGAACACAGTCATCTCTTTTAGCCTGCATGTTAGCATAATAATGTTATTTCTTACTTCAGGTTTGTTAGCCTTTAAGGAAGAACATGGATAGAAGAATATTCTCTGCAACTGCTGCAAAGCACATGTGGCAATAAAGTGTTCTAGGATAATTTGCTTGTATTTTTTACTCTTGATGTTTCTGATCTTCCTGAGTCTGGTTGGTCCGCCAACCTAAGCAGCTTTTTAACTAGGTCAAGTATATACATCCATTCATTAAAAGGGGATGCTTGACTGGTTAGTTAAACCTGCCAAATATAAACCAGATGCTTGAATGGTAAATACTGCTTTACCCCTACACTGCAAGAAACAACCCTTGACTGGCTAAATTTGAAATAAAAATAAATAGGTTTAACATTGTTTCTGTGCCATAATAATACTTTATTATAGTGCTAGTGCAAATATTTAATAAAAAATAATATTTTAAAATATTCTATAGGGAAACTGAAAAGTAAGCATTTAAGACAAAATTATTTTTTTTTACATTTCTGGAAAAAACTGTTTATGTTACACTACATATAAATTTTGTAAAATTCTGGTCAAGATCAATAATGGCATACAAATTTACAGCATACATTACAAATCAGAATTCACAGCAGCTGTCTAGAAAGCTGGAATATTTCTCTGATGCTGGGCTGGGGGTAGTAAGGGGTGAAACTACCTGCATTTTTAGTTTTGGCTACCAGATCTGCTCTGATCTTTCTCCTATTACTTAAATGCTTAGTGTCAAATTGCAGAAATGAATGACGCCTCCTTCACACGTGGCCCATACTGAGAGCAGTACTGTGAAACAGAAATGCTACTCCTGTAGGATCCCATTAGAACTAATTCTGTACAGCAATATTAGCTCATGATCATGTGTTTAAATTGTATTTTTATTCATTTGAATGCCATTTATGATAATATAGGCAATTTTTTACTTGCACAAAAGCAAAATTAGACAAAAATCCAAACCAAGAGCAAAAGAACCAATCCCCCAAAGCAGAAGATAACTGCAGGACTGGGAAGGGTTTTGTCATGAGATTTTCCCATATGATGTTTAAACGTCATCTCTTTTAGGCTGTAAATGCTGTCTTTTTAAGGAGACAGTTCTTATATTCTATGGTCTTTTTGTGTGAGGAGATAGAAGGGAGGGAAGCATCCTTTCTGTTCTAATTTTTGAAAATGTGTTTACCTTCTCTATTGTTTCCTCTTAAAAAAAAACCCAAAAAACCTAAACAAACCCAACAACCAATCATAATGGCTTATGTGGTGTGCTGCAGAGGTAACAATGGGATTGATTTATGGGGACCCCGAAGTTCAGGTTAGCCAAGTGCCTCAGGTTAATGAGTAGACAGCTCCACTGTGGGAGGAGCTTGTGCTTCCTTCTATAATGGCACTACCAATCTGAGGAGGTGAAAAGCTTCTGAGGTTTATAACTGCTGAATTGTTTTTCTTTCTAGTATTCTGTCTATTGGCTTTGCTAAATAGTTGGAGGTCTTCACCTGTTGGGGAATGAATATGTATAGGTCTCATAGTGTTGCCTTTGAAATGCACTGTGTTAGTGAAACAGAGGTTACTCACTATTTTATTTATGGCTTTCCCCTTTGTGAGTCTCTTTTGTGGTTCACTCCATAATGTTAGTCTCTTTCTGCGCGTCTTATAGGCACACATTAAAAAATGATTGAGCGATTGAATCACATAGGGTTGCACAGTTTGTGACTGGGTGACATGCCAAGGAGGTTATTTAGTGACTAATTTCGAAGGGGAGGAGAAATCACAGGCTTGTCATGTGGAAAAGTACTTCAGTCTATTGAAAGAGCATTACTTAGATGACCGGATAAAGCAAGATGGCCTGTTGTGAGCAGAGGGAACAAGGAATATCTTTCCTATTTCAAAACCTTTTTGCAGAAGACATGGATATACAAAACACTGTACCATAGACCAAGGATTGAGATTCAAGACTGAAAACAAAAAGTGCTTTATTAGAAGAAGTGGAACCAAATGTTCATCTCATTGCTGTGGCCATTCGAGTGATTTCGTTTAGAAACAGTAAGTGACTTTAATTATTTCAGAGCAAAGATCTTATCAAAGATTGTTTTATTGGTACATAGGCAACAATGTTGTATAAGAGTGTAGTAAGAGTGCTAGTGTTTTAAACTGTGAAAACAAATACTCAGGATAGCATTAGGGTAGCTGAAGAAATTATGCCCGAAAGAGTAGACTGTGTAGTATTTGGTCTGAAAACTCTCCTCTCTGCTTGTTTGCATGATCCATCTTCAGCATGCACATTGACTTACAGGCAAGGTGAAGCAATCAAACATTATTTTGATATTACCATTACATTTGTTTTGTGGTTAGTTTAGAATTTTATGGATCTGTTTTACATTCAGCAAAAAGTGAACTAGGTATTCTTTGTTTTCCCCAGGGGAGCTTTAGGATATGGTATGAATTAAGCTTATATGTAGTCAGGGATATAAAAGGACATACTGAGACATGTAAAATACCTTGAGGTAAAACATTTGGATCACTGTAGGGATTGGATGCATACACAAGTGTGCATTAAAGATATATGTATAAAGCAAGGGACAATAATGTTAAGAATGTGTTTGATGCTCTATGGCATGGCAAGGGAAATTATGCTGTCTGAGCTTCAAGTCAATGTACTGGTAACCACAATATGGTATTTTAGAAATTCTGCTTTTAAGGATCAGATAGTGCTTTTGCCATAATCTCTGTGCACACCTGCACAACTGGGAGAAAGATACGGGTACTGGATGTCACAGTGATACTGAGTAGTATGGTGACAACACCTGGCTATGGTTCACTCAGGATGCCTCCTTTCTGGAGAGTCATGTTTATGTCCTCTAAATTCCATCTTCTAAGATAGTGAGCATCACCTTCTGATTCTCCTTTTTTGTTCATGACAACTTCTAGCAACTGGCCAAAATAAAAAGTAATCTGTGAATGTAGAAACTGGATGGCTGATTTCACCATCACTAACCATCACAGGCTCATCCTAAGATGCATCTTATATTGACTGATTGTGTTGTTTGTCAGAGGAAAGAAAAAACCATAGAATTAAGAGCATAAATGGAAGAAGAAAAAGCCAGTGATTCTCTTGACATATCCACCATATATGTAATCAGTCCCTAGAAAGAGAAAGCTTCTCTTTCATAGATGTTCTGAGTTCTTATCTCAATTCTCCTTTCACCATAATACAGAGATTGATACACCTGGGCATATAGCAAAACTATGCAAAAGGACCTAAAGAACTGAAACTTAGGAGCATGCTAATAATGGAAGTTAATTGTAAGTATTGAGATTTCTTAGGGAACTCTGCAACTCCTTTTCAGGAAAATTATCCAGAAAAAAAGAAAAGAAATATGTGAAACATGTTAAGAACAGCTAGCTGGGTCTTGGACTTCCCCATTCATTGGAAGTTTGAACATTTGAAATCAGTTTTATTTTACCAGCATGTGGTTCCCATACTGAAAAACAATTGTGAACCCTGGAAGCTCCTAGAACCTTGTACTGCGGGGCCAGATTCAACTGAAGCTAGGTTCCAACTTAGGCAAGGTCAGTGGTTTCATGGTCTGAAATATTTTTTTTTTGGGCATCAGAGGGCCCATTCTCAGCCAAAACCGCCAAGTAAACTTCTAGTCTGGAAGCATTGCCAAGGAATGATGGCCATTGAAACCCCAGGATGTCCCACTGCTTGGTAACCCCAAACTACCAAGCACCTGCCCTGCTGAGGAGACCATGGAAGAGTTGGAGTCCCTACCCCAGATCAGACTCTAACCAAGTTGACCCAGGTCCGTGAATCTGGGAAGCCAAAGCTCTAGAGGACTCCAGGGATGTCTGGTAAGAAATAACATCACTGGTGACTGAAATCTGCTGGGTGGTTTTTTTCCAACTTCTGTCTTTACTGATGTTTTTATGAAATGTTTCGGCTCTCTTGGATTAGAGTTGTCTGCTGAAAGTCCATGTCATTGAAAAATTTCTGACCAGAAAGAGCTAAAAATTATGCTAATGTTTTTGAAGTTTTCAAATATGGCATTGGGCGTCTGGAAGAACCCACAACTGCAACCAATGATTTTTTTTTTTTTCTGTACTGACCCAATAGAATGGGGAAATTTATAGGAACTAGAAGGCATTCTATGAGAAAGCAAGAACAGACAAGTGTGACAGCCTCTCAGTGATGTCTTGATTTGGCTTCAGACAGATAGTTTTGGTACAGATACTTAAAAGTCTCATTTAACTCTTTACCAATTCTGCAATTTTCAAGTGCACTTTTTCTTATTGTAAATTGTCTTATTTTAGAACTATTAAAACTGTATAAAAGTGTTTGGGTTTTTTCCAAAAGTGAATTTGTGCTTTCAGCTCTCCAGATCCAACTGGAATGAAAGATCAATCATGACAGAAGTGTTATCGTGTAGTGCAACTAATGGTGAAGCTGAGGGGTTTGGACAACTAGTACAGTAAAGATGTCAATTTATTTTTATGAAGAGAGAACAAACTAATGGATTCTAATGTTGTTGGATTGAGGGTTCTTTAATTAATTTTTTCCTCATTAGGAAAATGAAGGATTGCCTTACTTTTTAGAGGATTTTTTTCTGTGGAGCAATTTTCATGAAAGAGCTCTTTACAAACAGTTTAAGTTATCAGTATTGTATCAGTGCTTAGTGTTTCTGTAGCTTTTTCATCATAGACTCCAAGGTCTCAGTAACATTCTTTGCAGGTGTCCTGTGTTGGGTGAGCCAGCTTGCAGAGCATAGGAGCACTTTCCTCAGGGAAATGCAGGGTGTCAAAGGAAGAGTAAGAAAACTAATAGCTTCACATGGCTGAGAGGTGACTAATGGAGTCTGCTGGGAGCTCCCAGTGTTTCCAAGAGGGTGCATGGATAACCTCTGTATTGGGAACATGCTCTGTGTAGTTATTTTGGCAGTCTGAAAAACCTGGGGCAAAGCCAGTTGCTGTGTTCTCTGGTAATGCAGAGGAGGCCTCGGAGAGCAGTGGGAAGGGCTGCCAGGTCAGAAACTTTGGCCTACTTTTCCCTTTGCCCGAGTTTCATGTTGAGATCTGAGTAGATAATGGCTTGAGTCAGGCTGTACTGAGTCTGGTGTGCAGCTGCAGGGTTGGTGTGGTGCTGTGAGTCACGGCAAACCCGGTGCCAGTGCCGGTGCTGGCTGGCACTGCCCCGCTGTGTGTGCTGTGCCCTGGCTGCTGCCTGCAGAGGGACCAGCTCTGGTGGTCCCCCGTGAGAGCCACCAGCAGCAAGGCTCCTTCTACCCCCTCAGCTGGATGGATAACTGGTTTGCTGGCTTTGTGTATGTAGATGTTTTCAAATTATAGCAAGTTATTCAGTGTGCCAACAAGCTTTGGAATAAAGAACATAACGGGTTTTATATAACGTTGGCTCTTTAGTATATAGAGACTCTGTTTAAAAAAAAATTAGCAAAATCTGTATCTTATAGACTTAAGTCTTGTTAGACTGACCAAAAACCTCCACAGGAGATGTTTAAATGTGGTGTAATCTTTTTTACTACAGAAAGATTCTCAGTGATGTGATTTTCCCTCAAATGTTTTATACAGAAATGTTTGCTAGCTGTTTGCCATATTTTAACCTAAGGACTGATAAGAAAAGTTTCCATTTAAAGGAGGTAAAGTCTATAGGCAGTAAGAACAAGGAAGAGCTATGTGCTAAAGAAAACCACACCCTCAAGCAAATGTATTACATGGCTCCAGTCGAAAAGCACATGATCCTGTGCTTGCACTAAAAAATCTTTTTGCCCTCAAAGCAATTGTGTGTGACAGCACCCAATATTTGGAGGCTCAGAAAAACCCAATATCCTCTTTCTCTGTCCCTGAGTAATGTGAAGCCCAAGAACATGTGGCTCAAGACAGCCTATGTAGAAGAGTATGGGGTTTTATTGAGCAACATCGGGGTTTTGTGGTGGAGGACAGAAGATGAGAAACAGCACAGAAAGTGGGAAATATATGAGAGAGTAGTGTGCCTAGACTATCACACCAAAGAGGTACAGAAGAGAAGCAAGAAGACACCATTCTTCACATTTTTAAACATACCATTAGCAAAGAATCTGAAGAGTCTGGAGAAGAGAGAAAAGTGGAAAGACAGGAAATACTAACCATGTGACAGAAGACACTGTAATCCACCAGGTAAAGCTGCCTGGCTCCTGGGGACCAGCTCAGGTCCCAGCCTACATGCCCCGGGGAATCTTTCCTGGGCATCCTGGACTCTGTGGCTCCAACAGTCTCCCCTTTGGTACATTCCACCCAGGGCCTGAGACCTGGCTTCAGATAGCAGGTGAACTTTTCAGAAAGGGATTGGTGCCCTGCCCAGCCCAAGGGAGCCTTGACTGAGGCTGTGTACTCCAAGTGCTATTTTAAAGTGAAAGTAAATACTGTTATATACATCATACTCATGGCAAGATTTTGAGCAAAAAGCTCAGTCCCATATTCAAATTCTTTTCCATCTTACAGTATTCCATTGAAATAATGTTAAGGTGGAAAACAGAACTTTTTCTTCGACAGATTGCTTTGACTTACGAGAAATGAATGAGCATATACTTGAATATGAAGTCCAGAAGTAAGGGGAAATTAAACCTCTTATTTTCAAATCTTCCCATGGAAAATGTCTCCTCTCTGCAACGTAACATTGGAATTTTCCTGTCACTGCAGCCCAGCATATCCTGGTGGCTATGGTTTCTTTGACAGATACTATTCCATCTGTTGTAGCTTTATCTGAAGCAACTAAACAGGGCATTGTGTAGCTTGTACAGTAGAAATCTAGGAGGATTTTCTTTCTCTGGGTTCTTCTCTTGGTATAAAAGATCTGACTCTGCCTGTCCCTGAAGACATGATCCCAAAGCTGCTCAAGTCAGTAGGAGTAGTTTTGTTCTGCTGGACCAGGGTCAGAGTCAGTACACACAATATAGTTTAGTATGTTGCAGTGTTTCTTCAAGCCAATAGAAAACTATGTTGAATTCCCTCTTATAAAGTGATTGATACTGTTTAGTTATATTTTAATTATATCTTATTTTATATTCCACACTAGACTAATTCTCTGTTCAAATAAAAAAAATCATGCCATGTTCCTGTTTGGCTTCATAATTTTTGTCTGGCTCTTTTATGACCCATCCCAGTGCACACCTTTGTTCTGTTACACTTATTTATTATTGCTGCAGCCACAATCAGGTTATCTTCTTTCTTCTTTGTAATACCTGATACTGCAGACTGTTGATCTCTGGCCCTGGGGAACGTCATTTCTAATTCCTGAGTGCAGAACCTGCTGTGATAAGAACAGCTATTGTTTATATACCCACACTGCAATTCCCTTACCAGTGGAAAAAGCTTTGGTGGGGCAGGAATAATCTCTTGCTTCATCTGCCATGGATCACTGTAACTACAATGAATCCAGTCACGTTATCAAAGCAAGGAGTGAGAGGGGAGAAAAATTGTGTAGATTTCAGATCAGCAACATCCACTGTACATTATTTTGTGATCTGTAACTTTAGGAACGTGGAGTCAGGCCTGGTGATACACAGTTTTCTACAGTCCCTTGGAGGTGATGGAGAGGGAAGCTGAAGTTGTCAGCCAGAATTTTAGAAACCATAATTTTTTTTCTTAAGTAGTAGGTCCTTAGCTGACATTTTCATCTCCCTGTTCATCCACCTTACCCCAAGGGCACCAGAGCAGGCACATGATGCTTTCTAGGGGGAGAATTTCTCCTGTCTGTTATTGGCAGTGTTCAGCCATCCAAAGAGGTCATGGCTGGCCACAGTGAGATTCTACGCTCTCAAAAGCATACGTATCCATTGCAGATTTTTGTCAAGGCCTCTCTTAACAAAGCACTAACACATTTGGTATGGAAGCTTCCCCCTTCTTTTCCTTGTAGGCTCATTCCTTACTGCGGCTGCTTACAAAACTATGATAAAAAGTTAGATGACTTTTCTGAGCATGTGCTCCACAAATCACTGAATCACTGATTCCTCTGAATCACTCTTATCTTTGCAATGGCAATTGTTTTATAGGGTCAAACTGTTTTCATATAAGTTGACTGTGTTATAGTCAACGAATGTGTGTTTTTCTTCTATGCTTTGTGTATGTAATAAAGACCACATCAAGTCATTAGCAAAGGCTTAAATCCTGCACTGAAGAAAATGGACAATTAGTTGTACTATTTATTTTTCTTGTCTAAGGACTTCAGGTATGTTTGTGATGCCAGAGCATCAGCATTTTTATCCTGCTTTGGAATCGCTGAACTCCAGCCTGTGTGTCTGATCAATAAACTGTTTAAGTCTGTCACTGGCTGTATGTACTTGAAACACCTGGTACTGCAACCCCTGATTTCAGCTTCAGTAGCTGTGGCAATCAGATTAGGGTGAGATGGTATTTGAATAAATAAAAGCATTTTTAAACTTCTCATATTCCTTTAACATACAGTCCATTTTATTGCTGTTTATAGTTGTTATTTTCATTAGGCACTGAGGTCCCAAAGTGTTTTATTTATGCAGACGTAAAATTATTTTGTCTTGAGGGTTTGTTTTTATTTCCTGATTTTCTGTGGACAACCCACATCGTGTTTTGCTCATTCAGTAATTTTATATCTTACATGTTTTTCCTTTTCTTTCCAGATGCAGAGGGAAATTGCTTATACAGGACGAGATGGCCCAAGTGGTTCCCGCCCTGGATCTGCCACACACCCTCTGCATGCGATGCCCAGCTCTCCACCCTCCACCCCAGTGCCCCACTCCATGCCTCCCTCTCCGTCCAGGATTCCCTATGGTGGGGGCCGGCCCATGGGCGTGCCAGGCAATGCCACCATCCCCAGGGACCGGCTGTCCAGCGTGCCAGCCTCCCGCTCCATATCGCCCAGCCCCAGCGCCATTCTGGAGAGACGGGACGTGAAGCCAGACGAGGACATGAGTAACAAAAACCTCACCCTGGTCCGAAACGAAAGTCTGTACAGTGACCCCTACTTGTTTCACGAGGGGAGGATGAGTGTGGCCGCACCACACTCCGGACACCCCCTCGATGTCCCCGATCACATTGTAGCCTACCATCGCAGTGCCATGAGGTCATCGAGCACTTACTGCAACCCCTCTATGCAGCCTGAAATGCTGGAGCAGTCCTTGTACAGACAGAAGTCACGGAAGTACCCGGAGAGCCATTTGCCCACTCTTGGCTCTAAAACACCTCCAGCCTCCCCCCACAGGGTGGCTGACATGAGAATGATCGATATTCATCCTCACCATGGCCCTCACATTCCTGCCCACACCATCCAGCCTGACAGGTCTTCCCCCAGCCGCCAGTCCTTCAAAAAGGAGCCGGGACCGCCTGTGTTTGTGGATGCAAAAGCACGGAGTGCTGTCGGCCTCCCGGGCATGGCTGAGGCAATGCCCTCTCCCGTGGACAAGCAGGCTTTTGGCTATGGGTCACCCCCGATGCCCAAGGACAAGGAGACAAGGTAAGGCAGAACTGGGACTTAATTTATGCAAATGAGAAAGTTCCTAATCTGCACATCCTTTGTTGTTTAAGACTCAGGGGACAATGTAATGTGTAGGAGGCTGCTGTACCCGGCTGCAGTGTTTATTAGCTGTCTGTCAAGGTAGTTAGTAATTTAGAGGAGATGTGACAACATCCATTATTAATTTGAAAGTATTGTCAACCCATGATGAATCCCGAGTTATTTTCATTTGCGTAAATTTCAGTCATTGGAAAAAATATAATAAAATAAAATGATTAACTGGGATTTTTCTTTGCAGACAGCCAGATCATGTTACAAGAACAAATGATGTTCTGTTCCTGCTAATAAGGGAATATATTTCACCCCCGTTAAGAATGACACACTGATATTACAATTTTGGTTCTTTATGGAGTGAAGTTTTTCTCATCTAGTGTTAGGAAATGGGAAGAATTTATCATTACTGTCTTATCTCCTGTAAAACATGAATTTGCATAAAAATAGGACTGTTGTTTACAATAATGTTCCTTGAGGGGAAACTGCTGAGAAAAGCAAGTCTGTCCCAGGAAAGAAACTGAAACAGGAGTGCTGTTCACAATGATTTCTTGAGCATCACAAGTAGTTGGTGACCTGACTGTTGTTAACTTTTGTGTGATGGCAATGATGACTATGATCTCTCCTGTCTTTTTAAGGACCAGATATTTACACAAAGGTCTGTGAAGGCTTCTCCTGCCTTAGACCCTGCCCTGAGAGAGAAAAATCATTACAGTGCCAGGCGGTTGCTGTGTATTTATATGAGCTGCGTTAATCTCTAGCCTATTGTTTGTGCTGTTAACTTTTATAGAGCTCTTTAGGGAAGTGAAGATGAATAGCTGGAAAATGGTGACCTCACAGAGGCCAAAGGTAACTGCTGACTGCCTTAACCACTGGGAAGATATGGAACTTCATATAGACCCTAGACTTCCCCTCTATCTGAGCAACTTGCTCAATAATTAGTTGCCTCTTAACATGCTTGGCCAGAAGAAAAAAAAAAAGTGGGTCATGAGGTCCATTGGTGGGGAAAAAAATGGCAGAAAATAAGGAAAATCAACCACTCACAAAAATTACAGGGTTACAGCTTGGTAGTTATAAGAGTACGAGTTAGGACATATTACAATCTAAGGTCCATGAAATCTGATTTTTATGTATCTGTTTCCAAGGGGAAGTTGCAGGTATCTGAAATTTTATTTCAAGCAATCATTATTATAGCTAGGGAATTATTTGGAGGAAATTTGCCAATTTTTATCCATTTACAGATTGAAAATTTGACTAAGTTCATGATAGGCATTGAAAATAAGGAAAGACACCAAAAACTATTCAGCTTGCAATTTTCTGTCATTCCTCTGGTCATGTCAGCCGTTCACTCAGCTACATGGATACGTACATGGCTGTGTATTTGTGAATGGATAAAGACCAACTACACAGATAGTTCTGCAGCCCCTTAAAAGGGAATTTTGTACCAGGAGTTTTAATCCCGGTCCCAGCATATATTAACAGTGAAGAAAACAGCATTTGCATAATTGCACTTCCAAATAAATACATGACCTTAAAATTCAGCATGGTGTGTATTAGTCACATGGTACTGAAAGAATAATTTTGAAAGTTGTCTTTATGGGTTGTGGTTTTTTTCAACCTTGAGGAAGTGTGACTTTCTAAAAAATAATTGTATATACCAAAAGCAATTCATGCAAATTGGTGTGTTTTCTAACCACTGCAATATTAAGAATTTGGGTTGAGTTCACAAACACAAAATGCTCTAAGCCTTAATTTTGCTTTGTAATAATTTCATAAACTTTGAAAGCAAACACTGTTTAAACTGTATTAAACTAAACAAGGAGTTATCCATGTTGAGGTGCTCTTTTCCTGCTTCAGCAGGGGCTGAATTGTTAGAAGGTTCTTATGAGTAAGTGAAGGGTAATGTATATAATGGCAGACAGGTATCCTCTGCCTTGTTATGTAGGACTTAGAGTTACAACCATGAACAGTATGGGCTTGCTTCTGTGAGTAAGAATATTTTTTGGATTGGAGAGATAGGGCTCAATTCATTCTCTTCCAGGTAAAATGAGGTGTATGCTGCTCTGTTGTGTTTGTAGTCCACTTGCTGATGCCAAGAGTCTGAAAGCCAGGCCACAGAAAGCTCATGGCAGTGTGTTCAGTCAGCCTGCGTGCAGAGGTGTCAGCTGTGGGCGCACAGAGGAGCTCTTAGCCTTGGAGCTACTGAGGAGAGAGGTCTTTTCCATCTGTGCACTGTGGCAAGAGAGACTCCCCATCCTGACTGGCTCAGGAGCCAGTTGAGGACCCTGCAGGCACCAAACCCCTCATCTCAGCACTATTATTGCCTTAGTCCCTAGTAGAGTGTGCTGAGAGCAAAGAAAACATCTCTTGTGTCATATCTTTGTGGAAATTACCTTGAAGTAGCACTGTCACAACCTCAGGACAATGCAAGTTTAAGTCAGAGGAAAGATTGAAATGGATAGTGACAATGTCAGAAGTAAAACTGAATCTCTCTGCCCATCTCAGTTCTCCTTCAATTTCTCCAGTCCAAGGCTGAACTGGGATATCACTGTACTTTATCAGAATATGTTGGGTACTTACAACAGATAAGACCTCTCATTGACTGTATCCTGGTTTTGTTGATGAAAATGGCTCCATTACCATTGGAATGTTAACTGCAGCAGATTTGGATCTACAGAAGAGGAAAACTGGTATTTCTGAGCTCTTCTTTTGGAGTTTCCCATTTTAGTTTGACACTTCGGAAGCCAGTTTCATCAAGCCTATTATTTAAGGCCGAGTTGAAGGAGATTTAATTCCTTCATGTAATTCTTTCTTGTAACTATTTTACCTTGGCTGTTTCCACGATAGCTACTTCTGTGGTATAGAGCATTGAATAAATTCTCACAGTTAATTCATTTACCAGAAGAGTTCCATGTAAAGCTCTTTTACAACAGTGAGAAGAAACAAATTCATGGAAATTCAAAAAAATAAAAGATGTTAGTATTCACGTGCAGAAAAATATTAGAAGTTATAACAGGTTGCAGCAGTTCTCCTTCAAAGGGTCATCATCTCTTAAATCTGAGGTCTACTGGAAGAATGAGTAAATTTTTGTGAGTGAGCACGAGTTGTTTAAACAGGGATTTGCTGTCATATTTTTGGATGGCTCATTTATGTAGCTTGTGGGACATTTCTGGAAGTTACTACAGGAAAAGCAGATGTTTAAATGTCTATAAATTGGAAAAGAAGCTGTTTATCCAAAAGTGCATTAAAGTAAATGCTGTTTAAGTTAAAATCTTTGCATTTATAACACGTGTTGCAAAATTCTGGTTTGATAAAATTCAAATCTGATAGTGCTAAACATGTACACAATAAATGCTGCTATTGACTAAACAGCAAGATAACTCTATAGAATATTTTTCCTCCAAAAGCATTTTAGGGGTGTACTGGGGATCTCTTCTACCTGAACAGAACTTTTGTCCTCTTCTTTTTATGCCATACTAGTGAGAAAAGATGATAGTTGGATTGAGCAAAAAATGTGATCACATTATTGGCTCATGGCTTGCAGTTCAAGACTAAAGTGTTACAGCCATGTGTAGATTATTAGATATTGTTTTCCCCACAAAACCACTTTGTTGTTTGATATGTTGAAGGATGGATGGATTCTTTATGCATTAGGAAAAATGACCTTACTTTGTAAAGGCTTGAAGAGTGAGAGACTCCATCAGCAATGCGCTGAGCACTGCATAAGGTGGGCTTTGCAAATACACCCTCTCAGACACATTCCTCAGCACCAAAGCTGCATATTCCTCTGTAAAAGGTGATGAATAACCAGACAGAAAAAGACTGAAGTCAAATGACCAATACAGGATGGAGGAAAGGTAAAACTGTATTTTGTCTTCCTTCTGTTTGTAGGAAGATGAGATGCAGGCTCTGGGATAAGACTTGTCAAATAGTTTAACAGCTGGTGTGCTTCAGAGCTTCCTTTCCCCCTGTAACTTCAAGATGTAGAAGGTTTGAGTTTAATCTTCTCCTTAGAGGACCAAAATATTCACCTGTGTGAATCTTTCTGCGGGAAGAAAGCAGAATACAGAAGAGTTCTGCTGATCTTTAGTTCCCACCCTTCCAGGACACCCACTCATCTATTTTGGGGGAATTTGGGATAAAATCTAAGACACCTTCACTTAATTCTAGGAATGCCATTGGGAAGGGCAACCTACTCCTGTTTCCTTTCTTTTCCCAGTGAGATAAAAAAACTCCAATGAAATGTTTCTATCATAGGGTAATACAGAAAGAAATGTGTATTTCTCCGTCTCTGAGCCCCTTTTCATTGCTTCATTCAGAGCTTAACTGTAAAATAGGAACTCACTGAAAATTTTTTTCTCCAGGAAGGTGTGCCAGTTAGTTCATGGTGCAGATTTGGTGTTTGAGTACATCTGTTGTGGGTGATGTGCTGCACAGCCTGGGGTTGGACAGGAATGTGAATGAACAGTAACACAGACCAGTTTTATTCTGCATGTGTACGAAGTATCTTCTCAGTGATGTGAATATTAAAGATGTCCCCAGGAAAGAGAAGTAACATTCAAGTAACATATCATGCTTAAATAGCATTGCTGTGACAAGTGGATACCAATTCTACAATATGCTGTACCCCTTCTTGGGATTACTTCCAGTTAACTGCAGTAGAAGGAATAACATGAAACATCAGTGAAGCTGTAAGGCAGGAATCTGGTGATGAAATCTCATGTATCAGTGCACAGTCCCCAGAGAAGCAAGGACTTGCTTTGGTTCTTCTGAGTTTGTGGAGGGAGATGGTAAGGGAGGGCCCCACTTCCTGGACATACCCAGAGCCAGAGATGTGGGTCAGGCTGCTGGGGAGAAGAGGGCTGGCAAGTGGCCTGTCCCTGCCTTCCTGGCCAAGGTCTGTGAGAAGCCAAAGACAAGTCTGACAGAGTTCTGCTGGGCGTCGCTTCTGACCTTATCCCCTCCTTTCCTCCTCCACCATGCTGCCACCTCTGACTCTCTCAGCATTCACAGGAAAACAATGTGAAACAATGCCTTCCTGTGCTCGGGCTGATAAAACAGCCTTTTCTTTCCCAACTGCTGTAAAAGGGACCCTCCCTGTTCTTCCTGGGTGGTGGAGAGATGCAGCTTTATCTGGGAAATTAATCTGGGAGCAGAGACGGGTTGGCTCTTCTTGGCTACCACCCTTCTCATGGCAGCAAGCAAAGGCACCACTTTGTTCTGTTCTGCCTCGCCCTCTGTCCTACTGCTCCAAGTCCCTGCTTGCCCTGTGTCACTGGAGTGCCAGCCTGTCCTGTGCCCTGGGAACCTTGGTCTTTCCCATGCCACTGGAGTGGCAGCCTGTCCCATGCCTGGGAACCCTGGCCTGCCCCATCCATGGGGCTCTGGCCTGCCCTGTGCAGACAGAGCTGCTGGGACAGGCTGTTTCCACCTTGCCTCTCCACAGCAGTGAGCACAGCGATGAGTAGAAAACACAATGCTGAGAATTAAAAACGTACCATTTTTGTCATGGCAGTGCTGGCATCGCTGATAGACCCCGGCCTGGCATAGCCTGAGGAAAGCATTTCCTTCTCCCTCCTGGAGCAGAGGCTGCTCCAGCCCTCCACAAGGAAGTTGGAGGCAAAGGGATCAACTGCAGATCCTGTCCCTGCTTCTCTGGGGCCTCGTGGTGACAGAACTGGGCCACCAGCCCTCCAGCCACATCAGCCCAGGTTACAGCCCCACCACCAGGCCATCTGCATCCCTCCCTGCCCATATTGGAACACGCTGCCTCCCACCACCTTCAGTCTGACCACCTCTGAAAATCAGGTTGTTTTATTTGGTGCCTAAAAGGCACCTCCTTTCAGACACCTGCTTTTGAAATGTTTGGTGCTAATGGCCATAACAAGGCTGGGTATTACAGTGAAATGATTAGAGGAAAAATCTGTTTTATTTCTAACAGAGTAACTCCAGAGGACACGTAGATTCTTCACATTCTTAATGCTTTTACCATATGAAAAATAATGTGTTCTGTGCAATTGCTTCTAGTATTTCATTCGTTTTTCATCATCTCCTATCTTGGAACATCCTTCTCCCTCTTAACAACATACTTTCCTAGATTTCATGGCAAAGGACAAGATCAGCTCTGTGTTGCCATAATGTCTTTTGAAGCAGAAAATTGTTTCCAGATTATCTAATGTGGGATGAAAAAAACATCATATTTATGGATTGGTAAAACAGATAGACTTCCAGTTGAGGTTAGTTCCAGGAAGCTTTTGTGATGATTATCTGGGAAAAAAAAAAGTTTTCATTATTCAGTGTCAAAAATGCTGCATTAAAGTTTATTAGAGTATATTTATCCCTGGGTTTTACTACTTGTTTTTGTTCCAAAGGTTACTGTAGCCTGCACCAGTTTCTTATTTTAAAAGTTGTAATAGTGGAAATTCCGTAACGTATTTCTTGGTTTGAAATGAATTAAGTCAGATTCACCAGTCTTCTCATCACCCTTAAAAATACCTTTCAACATGAAGACGGAAAAGTAAGATTCGTGCACTGCCTTAAATTGCAGTAAGAACACGTCTGCTGGCTGGGAACTGACTGAGCACTCTCTTCTTCCCTGCTTGTGTCTGTTAGCATCTTGTTACTTGTTTTGCTTCCCTGTTTTCTCAAACTTTGGGTGTCTCTGAGTCTCTCCTGGCTATGGTATCTGTGTGCTATCCCAGGAAACCTCATTCATTTCCTGAATGTGAATGAAATAATTACCATGGATAATCCATCTGGCTGCAAGCAGGGCTGGTTACTTGCTTTTTGTCCTATTGGCTTGATTTTGGCTGTTATCGGTACCTACATTTGAGTTTATATGACTCTTATTGATTGATGCTATTGCCTTGGCCACCAAACAGCAGCTGCAGCTGCCAGAGTGTGGCTGCTCCCATGTGCACAGGATGCTGCAGTGGTGATGGATAGGCCATGCTGAGACTGTCTGAGTTTGTCTGTCCCATCTTCTCTCATCAGTCACTTATGCTGGTCTTAACCACACGCTTTTTGAGAAGTTTTTTTCCCAGTCATCTTCCAAAACCACAGCCTGCTGTTAGAATTTCCTTCTGCATGTCTCCCCTACATGCTTAACTGCTGTAATGGAGGGATGCCTTTTCAAAAGGTCCCATGCTGGTGTGTGTCTGTGTTGTGGTGTGTCATTGACATACTGGCACGTGTAAGGCTGGTTTGGAGCCAGCTGAGGCAGTCCCCTGCTACCTGACTAATATATGCATTTATGCAAACAGATAAACACACAAATGTTAGCCTCTGCATCCAAAAAAATTTATTGTTCTTGTTTAGTGACCTTTCATTTCTATGGAAAACATTGGTTATACTTATTGTAGTTCTTCATCTCTTTTCTTCTGCTTTTTGAGAATTTCTTGGGATATGTGCATGAAAGAAAATCTCTTTTATTATAATGCTGCTGTGCAGTCTGCATTTGGTGCCCTGTGCCTCTCTGTCACATTTCTGTCCTTTTCAAAGCAGACAGATGTGATGTCAGGTGCAAAGGATTTGGACTGGAAAGTAGTCAGCTTGGGCAGATTAGATGCTTCCCAGACAAAAGTCCTGGGTTTGGGGAAAGTAAAAATAGTAACAAGAAGTGTTAAGTCTTTAATCCTGAAACCTTAAGTACAGACAAAACGATTGGCCCAGTGTAGGTAAAAGAGAAAATGCATGTAATGCTGAAAAACGTTTTTTCACTGTTTCCAAAAGGCATTAAAAATTGTTTTAGGTGCCTGTCTTGTGAGCTCATTAGAAGTTTATTATTTGGTGGTTTGTTTTGTTCTTTTTAACTAAGCAGATTTTTTTTTTAAATTGTCTGTTACCATGCAAAAGCTGTCCAAACCAAGATGTGGTAAGCTGCTGCAATAAGGTATATGCAAACTGGTACCCAAGGGCCTTTGCACAAACTCTGTAGTGTCTTTCCAGTCCTGTGGTAATCGTTCACCTAGAAAAACAAGTCTGAAAGCAAATATATCTGGCTTTAACAAACGGTTCTCTTGTCTTACAGAGAGAGGATACAAGCCATGGAGAAACAGATTGCCAGTTTAACTGGTCTTGTTCAGTCTGCGCTTTGTAAAGGGCCAAATACAAGTAATAGCAAAGATTCTTCTAGGTAAAACCAGAATTCATCTGTAATGATTTTAGTAACCAATCAACAAAAATATATTTGAATGTAATAGTAAAAAAAAAATCCTGAATGCTCAATCATTTTTACGTTTCTTTATCATCTCCATGAGAATACTAGGCAGAGAGGAAGAATATGCCAAATGATAGATGGATATTAACTGCATTACTCTTCTTTGTGATAAAAAGAATTAATGTAGCTACATCTCTGTGCATTCTACTGCTTATACTCCATTCCTTGCTTAACTTGTACTAAAAGGTGATTTAAAAAAATTACTGATGACTGACAAATTACTGGTGATTTAAATTAAAAATATATATGTTAGACAAGGCCATTTAATTTGTTGAATAGAAACTTCACTACAGTTTTAATAGTAAACTAAAATTACAATTTTTCTTGTTTTTACTTAGTGAGAAGATGATGTTGAAAATTGTGTCCAGTAAGAGCAGCGTTGACACTGCAGGTAAGATAATTCACTTTTAATTTACAACTTATTCAGGTATATGAATAGCTCTAACATTACAAACATCCCAGCTTATGGAAATGTCAAATTTACTAAAATTTCCATGGCTGTACTGTCAGAACTGAAGTTTAAGTGCAGGATATGGGAGTCGATCACATCTTTAAGAGAGGAATTCCTGACAGGTTGAGATGGTATTTGGAATGAATTTCACACCTGTGCTGAATGGTTTAAATGAGATGCAGAGCCTCTGCATCTGGTGAATTTTCCAGTGACTCATCCTGTCTATAGCATGTGTGTGTGTGTGTGTGTGTGTGTGTGTGTATATATATATATATATATATATATATATATCTGTCATTAACCCTAGATGTGTCCAGATTGCTGTAGAAGCCTAAATATTTAATTCCTTTTCTTGTCACCTGAACTTTTTCTAAGGTCTGTCTGTCATTAGGATACTGTGGATGTAATGATACCAAGAAATTTAGCAGTCAGCAAGACAGCACTTTCCCTAATTAAGCCACATTGCTCTGTTACTAATTATTAGCGTGCACCTTAACTGTTCTGAGCAAGCAGCAATTATGAAGCCAGTGAAAGCCGGTTTTGTTTTAGCATCCCACTTGGAGAGCTGTTAAGTGTGTAAAAGATTGCGTTAAGACTGTTGTGAAAGATCTCCATGTGGTTGAAGCTCTTTGTGTTTGGGCTGCTTGGGGCTGCTGCTGGAGCAGTCCGCAGGGTATTCATGTGCTTCTGTGCCTCCTCTTCACCTTTGTCATGCACTGAATGCAAATAAAGGCAGCTCTCTACTTCCTGCTAGTGCTGTTCCCACAGGGAGCTGTGTGCTCCGGCAGGTTGTAAACCACACACATTTATTAGCAAACCTATTATGCTCCTAAGTAGCCTTTCTGTTGGAGCTGTTAGCTCACATTCAGGATTCCTGTTTGTCTGGAATTGCACTATTGTACCCCTAATCGACAGAAACCAAACTAGACCTGGAAACTATCAACTGCATGGAAGAGAGAAGGAACTGAAGTCCTGGTTCTGAAGCTTTGCTCCCAAACCATTCTCTGGTGCTGTTCCAACTCTTCCCTTCCTGCTGGCCTCTGGATAGGGATACAAATACTTAAAGCTTTGAAGAAATAAGTTGTAACTTTTCAGTTTCAGACAATATGATGAAAAGTCTGTCATTATTCAAAACAGCTGCAAAATGGTCTTAAGATTTTTCCCTATTGCAGTGTCATTATAGACTGAGAATTTATGGCATTTCCCACATGCACAGGCCTCACCTCCTATAAAGCACTTACGAAACCCTCACAGCCAGCACATACAGTGCCTTGTGTTCCTCTTTGTAGCGCATTGCAAGCAGCAGCCTCTCTGCTTTCCCTGTGATGGTACCAGTTCAGACAAGCACTTGGTAGGGGACACTGAGTTGGAGGACCTGATCTAAGTGGGCCCTGCTTTGAGGGGAAGTTTGGACCTCCAGAGGTCCCTTTAAACCTGAATTATTTAGTGATTTGTGTGTACATGTGTAAATGTGCACTCACTTAAATGAGAAATTGAATAATATTCATTGGAAAAACAACCTTACATAAAGCAAAGGCAGGGATTCCCTGGGAGGTCATGCCCAGCCCACCAGAATAGTATGGTTCATCTGACCAGCAGCCATTTCCTGACACTGTTGTTCCCAAATACTCCTCACTCACTACCTCATCATATGACTGACACATCCCTGAAATGACAACATTGCATCTAACAGCTGCATGTGCAATCATGGTGGGGGAGATGGAGGGTGGGGAGTCTAATTTACTGTCAGAGGTCAGATCATCATCTGTCACTTACTGACAGAGACATTGGCTTTGTCACATGGCCATGCACCTATCCAGCATATGAGTAAGGATTCCAGCATTCAGCTTGTGCTATGGATGTCTTTCTCATCACTTGGGAGAAGGGGATAGGACAGTGGGAGCAGCCATGCAGCCAGCAGCCTGCAAGGATCCCTAGCAGTGCTAGAAAGTATAGTTGTAACTCCAGCACCTGCATCCCTATATCCTGTCCTTCCGACATGACTCAGCCACAAAATTAAATTGTAGCAGGTAAGGAAAAAAAGGTGTGATGATCCCAGTATTGTAACCCACAACAGCTGTTATTGGAGACTGCTGTATGAGAGAATAGTCTTGTATAATGGAATATTTTGCTTTTGCACCTGGAATTGCTCAGGACGTGGTCCGATAAGTCAATGCAGTCCAGCTTACTTGAAAATTAGGCAACCTGCTGGAATATGCTACAGAATGCTTCTCCTTTTTGTAAATATGCTTGGCTTCAAAAATGCCAGCAGGAGCTAGAAACACTTCTGCTGACCGCTGTTGTGTTCTTCAGTTCACCCCAATCTTTATTAAGTATGGCCATTTAGGCAGTCGACACTCCTACTTTACAATTCCACTTGACAACTGTGCACTGAGATACCAGTTTTAGCACTTTCAAAGACTATTTGAAAGACAAAGTGATATAAAATGTTGATTGAACAGTCCTTTCTAGAGCTCTGATAAGCAAAAATGTGAATTGCTTCTCATTCTAAAAAATAAAACATCTGTGCAAGATAATATTGCCTCATCAATGTTGAACCAACATTGTATTTTATAGTATGTGTTCCAATGATAGGAGATCTTGATGGAAAAAATAGAGAACTACATCCCTTGAGATGGGAAAGAAACCAAAATTTTGAAACCCTATTTAACTCTATATAGGTAGATTGTGAATACTCTGGTATGTCATATGAACCGAATTGTTGCGAAGCCAGTGGCTTCTTTAGCCCCAAATATTAAGGACTCAGAAGAAACCCAGCTTTTTCACTGAGGAAGATGAGTCTGTAATGACAATGCTTGTCTGCATTTCTTACCTTGTATTGCTTTAGGCTCAGTTCTTTCATGGGGAATAGGTTCAAAGAGCAGTGGGCCTCCACAGACTGGCTATGTCTCTTCTGCTGATGTTAGGAGAAATCCCATGACTGAATCCTTATAAAGATCTTCAGTTCCTGAGATGTGAATGGCATCAAGGAACTCTTCACTTAGAAACATGATTTCAAAACCAAACCATACTAGTAAGAGTCACCATGAGATTGCTAACAAATACCCTGAGAAATACTGACCATATTCTCTTTTCTGTCATATTTTTATTCATCAACTGGAGATTGAACGATAGACTAAATCCTGGATTCATTTATTAAATTGGGATCAGTTGTTTTGTGGATTACCAAAAAAAGCAATAGCTTTTTGCTACTTGCTGCCTTGTTAGAAGAGGAAGGAAGACATTTCAGTATTCGCTGAGAAGGGGATCAGGGAGTACAACTTTCTGCACTAACACCACCAACCCAAAACAAGAGGAAGATCCAGCAGGGAGAAGTATTACAAATGTAGGGCTCAGATTTGAATCCTCATTCTTTGTGAACTTGTCATCTGTTCATATCTGTGTGCCTTTCTCACACGCATGACTCTTGCTGTGATGACCTGTGAATTAAATCACTGTACATATCTACTAGCTGGTCTCAGATTCAAAGACAGATCATGCTAATCTTAGAACTCTGTCAGTATTTGCAGATAAAATATGATCCTGAATTCATTCTGGATCAATGAGGTGAAGTTGCTCACTAATGTATATATAGAATATTTTATTCTTTTAAGGGTGCCATTCTTTAGTGCCATCTATTTACTGTCAAGTCTCCCCAAATAATGCTTGAAAATATTGTGACTCTTTAATAAGATTAGTAATTTGTGAAGAAACATTGCTGGGTGTCTTCTGATGGCCTTTCGTCCCAACCTGCTTCAAAATAAAATCTCAGCATTTTAGAAAAAAAAAAAAAAAATCTGGGAAATGGAAGGAGAGCAATGTCTTTGCAACCATAGCAAAGGTCAAGTGTCAGGGAATAGAAGTCATGTTCCTTATCCCCTGAGCACACAGCAAACATCTCCTCTCTCTGCACATTAGTTCTCTTTGTACTCTAAAATGGCAATTTAGTCCATTAGCCTTTGCAAAAAAGTTCATTTTTTTTGTTTGTCCAGAGTATTAGGAAATTATGGTGAGAGGTTGAATTTCCCTTACCTAGCTCAAGAAGGGGTTTATATAAAAGCCCAAGAGCCAATGCTGTTGCTGTCCCTTCAATCCATCTGGCCTCACATCTAATCGCAAAGCTACAGCCTGGGACTTTTTCCAAAAGTGAGCTACACTCCCTAGATGAAGCAGCCCCTCATTCAGCTGCCCTTTTACTCTTTCTTGATGAAAATATGGATATCTGAGAAATCAGCTGCTGATCATGATTGCTCACTCGGTGTCTTGTGTTTCACACCCCTGGGGTCAGCAGTCCCACTGCATGTTTCACAGGCTGTGAGCACACTCTGCAGCAGGGACACTGTGGCAGCCAAGAGCACCTAATGGCAAGAAGAGGTGGCTGAGGCAGCAGTGGAGGAGGAGAGCAGCTTTGTAGGGAGTTGGAGACATTTATTGCTTACAGAAGCAGATCACAGTCCATCTACACTAAAAGGAAAGCAGGCACCCCTTCCTGAGAAAATATGCGAATTGACTGGGGTCCAGCATGGGGGGAGGGACTGGTGGGGTCTGATTCATGCCTTGGCTGCCTCATCACAGGGTCGGGGGCTGAGGTTTTGGAGCTTTTGCTTGAGGCAAAGAACAGCAGAAAGGTAGATGTGCTTTCAAAAATAGTCCAGATTTGTGGCTAGGGATCAGAACTCTTGGAGGCTTGTCCACATTTTTCAGACTCTCTGGTGGTTTCTGTCTGTAAGGTTTATGAACTAAACATTCTCAAAAAAAAAAAAAAAAAAAAAAAAAAAAAAATAGAGGCAAAAAATAGTGCATGTGGGAGGGAAATAGACGCTTGACTGTAGGAGAAACTGCAGTGTACATGCAGACAGATAAGTATTAGCATACATTAGACTGAAGCACGGAGTGGGTACATAATGACAGTGAACAAGGACTGTTTATTTCTTGAGTGTGGCTTTCTGTTAAGGGGCTCTTTGAAAGTCAAGAGAGCATTGAATCATACTGGAGTATAGCAAAAATGTGCAGCAGCTTGCTCAGCAGCGCAATGACAAGGGCTGGTGTTGAAGCACCAAGCAGATCTAGCTGGAGCACGTTCAGGGAAGGTGTAGCATTACAACAGCCTGCACCAAGCTAGAACAGCTTTTGGTCTGAGCATGTCTCCAGAAGCCCATGGCATGGCACACTGCATGTAGCATGGATCCAGCCAGAGGGGCCTGTGCTTTTACTGAGCAGAACTGCAAATTAAGGTAAAGGAACAAATATGACTCTTAAAAACCTTTCTCTCTTAAATAAAAATAGGGCGGTGTAATTTCCATCCTTTAAGAATGCTTCCCCCAGATGAATTTTGCAAAAGGCTGTATTTGAGGTATCCACACCTGTTGGAAAAGGAATAACTGTGTTGTTATGCTGAGCTGTACTCACTCAGGCATATTTGGAGGAATGGTTGAAAAGACTATGAGGGATGAGAGCACGAGGAGAAAACTTCCCACTCTGGGATTCATATTTGTTCCAGTCAGAAGATGTGTCATGCACTTTAGTGCACTGAAAATTTGCCTTCAGCAAGCAAAGCTCACAACACTGGTTTTTGTTTGATTTCATTAAAGTTGATAGAATGCATGCTTGTGAGAACAAATGATGACCAAAATCCCTGTGCAGATCCACTGATGAGCTATTTTCTATTTCCTCATATTTCTTTTTTTAATCAAAGAGAAGGAAGAAATTGAAGTAGGGAATGACCTAATCATAGAATAGAATCATGGAATTATTTAGGTTGGAAAAGACCTTCCAGATCATCCAGTCCAATCATTAACCTACCACTGCCAAATCCACCACCAAGCCAAGTCCCTAAGCACCTCATATTCACGTTTTTACATACCTTCAAGGATGGTGACTCAACCACTTCCCTGGGCAGTCTCTTCCAATGCTTGATGACCCTTTTGGTGAAGAAGTTTTTCCTAATAATAAATTACCCTGGGTGTAACTTTACACCATTTCCTTTTGTCCTGTCGTTTGTTACCTGGGAAAAGAGACCAACTCCCACCTCCTTCCAACCCCCTTTCAGGCAGCTGTAGAGAGCAGTAAGGACCTTGAGCCTCCTTTTTTCCAGACTGAGCACCCCCAGCCCCCTCAGCTGCTCCTCATCAGACTTGTGCTCCAGACCCTTCACCAGCTTTGTTGACATTCTCTGTACACGCTCCAGCACCTCAATGTCTTTCTTGTAGTGAGTGGCTCTTAACTCAATAGTTAGGGAGCAGCAGCAATCTGAGCCATTTGAAATCAAGTAATAAGGTGGATTTGGCAGTGTGATGAGAAGAGTTTGCAGGACTACATAGTGCTGGACTTAAAAAATGAAGTTTGTCGTACTGACAGTCTGTCATTTTGTCTGCTGGGGGTGTGTGGGGGGGGAAGGGACACATTAGAAAAAAAATTTGAAGAATATGGGTGTGTAAGAGCAAATTGCAATAAGGAGCTGACATTTCTATTAGCTGATGAGCTGGAATTTGCTTGTTCTCTCTAAATAGAGCTTCTTCCCAGGTACTTGAGACTGAAAAGAACAAGCTTGGCATTGTTGCTGTGCAGAGGAACAGCATTCTTTAACAAAGAAAGTTTTGTGAGGACAACGATCATTATTTTCAGAGTGTGGCTTGGCTCGTTTCCTTGTGTTATGCTGTATTTCTTTCTGACAGACTAAAAGGGAGTGGGTGGATGCAACATGGCTGGAGAGCCTCTGCCACACCATCATTTCATTTCTCTGGTTTTATAGGGTTGCTGCTGGAGATACCTGCTAGAAGTAATGCAATTGTCCCTTAAGCAGTGAAGCAAGACTCTCTATAGAAATCTCTTCCCCATATTTGGCAGTTTGAATCCCTCTCTTGTGATGATTAATCAACAAATATACAGTTCAGGAGTCCTGTGAATGAATTTGCATCAACTTGGTCTCAGATGTCTCCTGGGAGGACAGTCCCAAAGTTACTTTCAGAACCAATTTGGTTTGCTGCTGTTTTGTGTAATCTGCAGTTACAACTTATTATCCCATCTCTACTACAAGTGGTGGTAAGCAGTCCTGGAGTAATGCAGTGCTGTGATAGAACTGAGGTTCCAGCACAGATACACTCTGATACTGTGCAGGCTTCCCTCAAAATAGATTGGATAAGGAGGTGCCAGTCCCCTGTTAATACTGAGCATTGGCATCTGTCATTTTTCATGTCTTGTCCATCTATATGAAATACCTGTGGATTCAGTGGGCAGAGGAAGGATCATGTTTGCACCTTCTCTGCTGTGAGCTCAACCTGTACTGCTGCTTATTGCAGGTGCTGCCAACATGTCTGGGGGGAAGAATGCACTGGGAACTGTGGAATCAGCTGCCATCCATCACCCTGCTGGAGCCCCAGCCATGCAAGTCAGCCTGCACGGTATGAAACGCAACGTGTCGGATCTGCGGCTGCAGCTGCACCAGATGAAGCAGCTACAGGTATGATTATCTGGATAATGCTGGGGAAAAAAAGCTGGGTTTTCAGCAAATGCCTTTTTTTCTCTCTCCCTCTCTATTTTCTGTCTTAGCTTTTGTAAAAGTGAGTCTCGGTAGCAGAGTTCTAGCAAAGGGCAGACCCAAGTACTACAGACACAAAAGCTTGCACAGTCCTCAAGGTGTGAGAATTAGCTCTGTTAAACTACTGCTGCTCAGATATGGAGAAAAAAATTAATTTCTAGCTTTGTTGGATGACTCTAGACATTAAAGCACTATTTATATTACAATAGTATCAAGTCTGTGATTACTGTTTGGACCCTGCTATGCTATGTGCTGTATAAACATGTCAGAAGAACCATGTTCTTGCTCCATGCTGTTTACAGTTGAGACAGATTTTAAGTCCCTGAATAAACAACTTCGATGTCAGGAAACCCAAATGTAGCTGAGGATCAGTAGATATGCATTAAGCCTGAGTTTGAATCCTGTCTTTACAGAATCCAGAAAAATAGCCAACTTGAACGGTAAGAAAAAAGGTATTTCCAATGTTGCTGCAAAGGTTTATTGTGCTCTACTTACATTCAGGTTTTAACAATACCTTCCTAATACACATCAAAACCTGCAAGAAACAATACAACCAATGAGGAGTTAACACAAATAGTATGTTGGCACATACAGTTATGCTGCAAATATAAATATATGCTGTTCATCTCAGACACTGTGAAAATAAGCATATGCAGCTGTACAGGTCTTCAGCCCTTCACTTAATTGGAAACTGAAGAGCACTGTGTATTGTCTCAGAAGTTGGAAAAGAAGGCAGAGCACTTTCTTGTAAGACAAAGTGGGCATCAGGGGAAGCTTCAATACTCTGCCACTCCTCCTTGCCCAAAAAATGACATCACATGCTTGGTATTGTAGGGCTGCAGCTACTGCTTCTATAACCAGGCTGATTTTGAATGGTATTATGTCAATCACACTTGATTTGCTGATTAATTTTAGAACAAAATAATCATAATACTAATCAGAATTCAAGAGTGTGTTTTACCTTCACCTCCTTATCTAAAGGAAATTGAATTATGAACCAGTTATAGAGCAAAGGAGCAGAAGGGTGAGGTAAACATCAGTATAGAAAAATGTGTCTGACTGAAGGTCCTGTGACAACATCCTGTGCTCTGTTTGCTGGGAATGAAGAGATAGCAAAAAGTGTTTGGAGCAAAGAATTAGGTCAGGTGACTTCTGCCTATGATACAGCTCCTGTGTACTTAAATTTTCAGTTTAGGATGGGTATGCTCCAGTAGCAAAAGTCCCTTTCAAAAGCTGTTCTCAGCAGTGCTGCCTACGTGCCAGCCATCCTGTTCCCCATTTAATCTGAAGACACTGGCATGGGATCTCTGCCCTGGCACAGTATGTGTAAGTGCATATTCTCCCACATTTGAGCTGCAAACCACTGCAGTCCCTCTCCTTTTCAACACCATGTGCCAAATGCAGCTCTTGGCAAATGCCTGCAGTCTGGTCCCCAGCTGTGCTCCACATGTGGCCTCAGAAAGGCTGCGGTGCTGCCTGGAGGCTGGGACAACATCCTTGTCCTTCTCACAGGGCTGCTCACCAAGGAGGTGGCATTTCCCCAGCTGTGCTTTGTCTCCATGGCCCTGCCTGGGGCAGAAGCCATGCTTTTGATCAGACATTGTGGCACACAGGAGTGAAGAAATTTCTACCATCTGCACAAATCAACACTGCCAAGGAGGTCTTGAGAAGGGAAAAAGGACATACCCCGAGTGTGCTCATTAACTCTGGCTGGCTTCCCTTAATTCAGAAATTATAGCAAACTTGGTACATTGAGCCAGTAGGAAGCTGAGAAATTTTGATAGTCAGTTAGAAAAACCTGTAGCTCAAGGGAAACTTTGGTATGTTACACATAAATTCCATTCATGACAGTTTCTGTCATGGCATTCCTGAATTATTTTGAAAAGGAGCTCACAGTTTGTAGGGCAGCAAATGAAACAGGCAGTGTTTTAAAAGGAAGAATGTTGAAATATCACATTTCTGATTAAATATTTTGTGCTATGTTTTTTCGAAAATAATTATAAGTAAAAGAGGAAAAGTATTTTTCTGGTTTCCCAGATTGTTTTCATTTTATATCTGACAGTGCTTCATATTTTTCAATTTCACTGTTTCTTCTGGGCTGGCAGTCAGTTTGTTCCTGTTTGTGTGAATTTTTTGTACAGTGGCAGACTGGAAGAAACACTTCAAAAAAATGAGAAAGATGATAGCACAGGCACAAAATTTGGCAGGATAACTAAGAAACAGGAACAGGACATAAAAAAACCTACGTTTAATAATGTCTATTATTTAATTTTCAGTTGATGTTACCACCCTAAGTTCATACTAATTTTCTTAATAGAATCAGAGAAATGCACGATAGAAAAGACCCATTCATTCATGTATCCTTTGTTTGTGCTGCCAAAATCTTCTTTTTAAACCATATCCAGCAGCAGTGGATCCAGATGTATTGATTCACACACCAGATAAACATATGTTACAAGATTCCACCAGAAAGTTAAGACTCAGTCTGTGGATGGGTTTTGAGCAGAGATTCTTGGCCTACAGACATTTGCCTCATGGCTGTTGCTAGAGGCTGTATACACTTCTTGCTGCTACAATTGTATGTTCTAAGTGCTCTGATTTTCAGAGACATTCAAGACAGACTTGTTTCATGGTGCTGTGGAGTCTTCCTCATTGCCAGATATAGGCTGTAACCCAGCCTTTGTCCTGGATGGATTTGTTACTGATAAGAATTGAGCCCATGATGAGTTTAGTGGGGTTGTTCATTCTGTGCTCCCACAGAACACTTAGTAGCAGGTTTGAACCAAGCCTTAGAGTACATGTACATGGTATGTATATCATTAGTTTATGTGTATATTGGGGTTTTTTTTTGTCTACTCCTTCTTTTCTTTAGTTGAACTCATTTTAAGGGAACACAGTTAGGTATGATTAATGTTCCCCATTAGGAACGTGTATACATGCATGATTTTCCTTCACTCAATGCACTTTTTGCATGGAAATGAGTGCTGCAGAAAGGACAGAAAATATAATAACAACACTGTTATAAATGGTGTATGATACTCAGTCTCACACGTGTAACTTTGAATTAGAAATTCAAATATATTTTGAGCTTCATTATAGAACTGGAGACACTACCTTTAATCAGTGTATGGTAACAAACTTCAGGAACTAGATACTTGGATTCTGCAGAGGTCCTGAGCTGCAGGCAGGCAGCTCCTGTTTGTGGCCGTGCTCTGCAGTTCATGGGGAGGTGGCCCAGAAGCCTCCCCCAGAAGGGCCTGGGAGCCTCCCACTGGGCAGGTCATGCTTGCCTCCTAATGAGGAGCAGGGTTGTGAACTAGTACTTGGTTTTCTAGTTACCTGTCTCATAGATAATAATTGGTTCAAAGTGAAGTGAACTAGTTATCAGATTATTCTTGAAGCGGGTGCCAGAGGCAGAGCTGGGGTACTTGTGTGAGAGCAGTGACAAGTCATGGCTGGAGCACTAGATGAAGAAGAGGGACAAGGAAGGTATCTGGAGAGATTAGTGAGACTGGAAGTGAGAGCCAAGGGTAAAGAATGTGTGAGAGGATGATAGAATTCTAAAAAATCATGTTGAATTTATTTCTGTTTGATTGCTGCTTGCAGTTAAAAGTTAAGGTAACTCTAATTAGCAAGAAATTGTCATTTGACAGGAAAGCCTGCATTGCTTTCCCTTACTTTTGGGCACTTGCTTTAGAACTGTTTTAAGAAAGTTTCTTTTCAAGTATGAATGTCTAAGATTGTTTATTTGGCTTGTTTTCAAGCCAAATAAAGGTTCTACTGTGGGGAACCAGAATAGCTGTGGCAGATCCATAAAACATCTTCTGCTTGAGGTGATGGAGTAACTAACAGAGGTGGTCAGAGGGGCAAGCAGGGTGTGCACTTAGCCAGGGAGTCTCACATCTGCTACTGCTGGCAGAAGAAAAGTAAGAATCAGGTTCAGTTCCAGAACACTAAACGTGAGGTAAATGTGATGGCCAGAGACTGCCTTCCCCTTCTCAGCCACAGCTCTCCCTGCCTCATTGCTGTCCTTTGGCTGCTGCCACTATTGCTCCCCTCCCACAACAGTTCTTTCTTCTATCTCTGTGGACCCATACGTACATCTCCCTTCTCATCTTCTGTCCCTGTTTGCCAGGCATGAACAAAACCAGGTTTTCCATAACCAGCCAATTATTGCATGAATTTTCATAGAAATAGCAAAAACACTTCTTTGATACCAAGGTGAGTAATTTCCCAGACTTCAAGAGCTCACTCCAAACACTGAGCTTTGGGAGTCCTCAACATGCAAGCTTTTTTTGAAATCTTGCTGTGTTACATTTTTATTCCCTATCCTCATTATCAGAAATAGATGAACTTTTATGACTGAAACTTCCTGGTATTGTTCAAGCACTTCATAAATGGAGGTGACAAACACCTTAGCTGTACACATCACCACAATAAATATAGATCCTCTACATAGACCCATAATAGGAAAAAACATGTGCCTGCCATTTCACAACCTCACACACTCACACATACTCAGTTTTGCTATTACTGGAAGTCCCTGTAACCAGCTGAGGAACATCAAGGACTTAAATTCTGGACACCTGAGACTTAAGTCTAACTCTGTTACTGACCTTCTCACTGACCTCAGATCAGTTGTTTCACATATCCTAACTCACTTCCATGTGTCAGATTTCCCCACTTTTTAAAGAGCTGTGAATAAATTGTATGACTGAAGTGTTACGTGCTCATTCACTCATTGATTCATTCATTTAGGTTTTCCTACTTGAAAATATGACACGAGGGAAGAAGTGTGTGTCTCAGATAGTTGTGCTGGCCTTGCAGTAAGAGATTTTAATTTATCAAATCCAAACCGTAATCCCATAATGGCGAAAAATACACATATGTACTGTCTTCAAAACAATCCAGATATTCTTTATATATTTTTGTGCTATTGAAATGTTTATCAGCTTCGTTTTTTCACTAACTGCTGACACTTCTCTTCAGCTGAATTTTGAGCTAACTCCTCTTGCTTGTCACAGCTCAGATTTCACACACACACACACACACACACACACTCTTGCAGTGAGGTGTTACCCTCCCTCTCATTGCAGTTTGTAGCTGAAGGAGAGAGTCAGGCACAGGGACTGAAGAGTTGGGAGTGGGGAACTGAGTTTGTTTGTCTCATGCCTTTACTGGTTGGAAAGAACTGTCTCATCAAAGGCTTTTTTTCCCTTTGATTCTCATGAATTTTCTTAAATAGATTTTAAAGAAGTCTTACTACATTATACTGTCTTGTAGGTATCCCATTTTTGTGATTCTTCCTATTAGGTCCTGGGTTTATTTTGTGTGTTAAATGTGGTTTGGCTGTTAAGCCTGGATATTTAGAAGACAGCTGACAGTTCAAGTTGTAGTTTTCAAACTGGAACTTTGTCCCCAGTGAACACAGGTGTTTTTTAAAAACAGTATGAGATGGCTTCTTGGCTAGAGTTGTGTACATGTTGCCTGTATCCTAAAACTGTGAGAGGTGGAGTCCTGCTTATCACTTGAATCTTGTGATTTGCGTAACAGACTTAAACAGGTTTGGTTTGTGTGAGCGTGGCTCACAGCTGCTCCAGGGCTACCCACAGAAGAGTACAGCCTAGTTTGCCTTCTTACCTGTGCTTTGCTCTATGAGTGTAGTATCAGCAAGACAATTAATGCCTGAGTTACTTAACATCAGGCTAAGACAAGAAAGAAGGTGTGTCTTGCAGTTCTCAGAAAATTGCCGTATTATAAAGGCGGGGTTTTCTGGTGGGTGAAGGAGGTTTTATGTATTGCAGATGAGCTGCATGCCTGTACCAAATTACACCACATGTTACAGTCCTTCCTCTGCCTCTTGAGAGACTGAGAATTTCCATTCTGAAAACAGCAGTGCATTCCAGGCATGACATTAATGTGTGGGATTATCCACTAGGCACGTATGGGCAGTGAGATGCATAAGCTTGCAAGATACACGGAAAGTGGAAGTCAAGCATCCGGCATTCTCGTGAGGCATAATTAATTCTTGATTCATGTTGAACCAGGCAGAATAAAGGGGCCACAATCCTTGCAGAAGTTATGCACTGAAGGTGATCTCAACATCTTCTGTTTATCAGTTTGAAACTGGAAATTATATATGTACATGGAATAATGTTTATAGGTACAGCTAAAGAGGGAAAGAAGAAGGTAAAAACACTCACTCACTGTAGGGTGGTGTTTATCCCAACCTTCTGAGCTCTGCAATGTATTCTGTTGCCAGGGATGTCAGTCAAGCAGGAAAAATTGAAGTTGATTTCTTTTGTGCAACAGCTGCAGAACCAGGAGATGCTGAGGGCAATGGTGAAGAAAGCAGAGCTAGAAATCAATGGCAAAGTGATTGAAACAGTGAAGAGGCTTGAAGATCCTGTGCAGCGACAGCGCAACCTGGTGGAACAAGAAAGGCAGAAATACCTCAACGAGGAGGAAAAGATTGTAAAGAAATTATGGTGGGTTGAGAAACCTCTTCAAATTTATTGCTTTTGCCTGTTTTGTTCCATAAAGTAGAAAATTCTACCACTGTCTTCAGGTAAACTTCATCTGTATATGCTGTTTTGGCTGTGTTTCCTTGCTGTGTATCACACTGGATGTAAAACTAACTGTGTTGTTCAGCTCACTGGTCCTGACTGGGAGTCCTTCTCCACACAGCCCACTGGGTAAGTTCCACCAGTACCAAGAGTTTCAGGCTCTTCAGAAGTGCCCTGTAAGGGACAGATGACTGTAAGGATTGTGCCCACCCCTGTGTTCTGAAAGCCTCCCCCTACCCTTGTTCTCCCCTTCAGCCTTAAGTATTATGCTTTAGGAAAGGAGGGAGGGATTTCCTCAGGAACAAAGGGATGTAAAGAAAGGTAATGAGTTTGGCTTTAAGTAGAAAATCAGATTTCAATAGTAAGTGCTTTGGCTACTGCATGGGAGAGGTAGGGGTAGCTCAAATAGAGGATTGTTAATTACAGCCAGCAATGCCAGTCCTTGTCTCCAATGTACTCACTGAGATTTCCATCCACTTAACTGTGTACTTTATTTTGTTGTTATGTAAAGCCCCTTTGGAAGATTCTGGGTTTTTTCCCCAAAACTTTGGCTCTCCAAGACTGGTGGGATCGAGTTATTTGGTTTAGTCCATGTTCAGAGTCAGCAAGAAGCAAGATAAAGGTGCAATTAATAAACAGTTTAATCAATTCTAGCACTCACATTTGTAAGATATTATAGAACTAATTTTTTCTCATAACTGCATTTATTTCACACCTGAAGAATTGCTCCATAATAGAGAAAAAATTTCTGGTCAGCTTGTCATTGGAAGTGATGATAGAAGAGCCATGGAGTATTGACAAATGAAGAAAGTAAATCCTTCCTGTTGATGAATAAGTTGTCAGATTAATACTTTTTGTAATTAAAAAGGTGCCTCTGTAAAGAGAAAGTTGGATGTTACCAAGGGAGAGTCCTGTGAAGAAAGGTTGAATGTGCAGTGGTGGTCCATGCTAGTGTAATTAATCCTCTCAGCTGGTTTGCAGTCTTAAGTAATGACCTTCCTGTTCCTCACTTTACTCCTGTGTACCTCATTGCCAAGTTCCTACATTTTCTGTTCTCTGTGGAAAGAACAATTTATGTGATGGCTGTTTATGGCACTGCCTCATAAAATGGATACAGAGTGGGGTCAAGTGCCAATGGCATTCGCTGTTCCAGCTGCTCATTAAGGATATGGCTTGGATTGCAATGTGGTTCTGTTTTATCAGGTTTTGGAATTTTCCCTTTCACAGAGTTTCTGCTACTTCTGTGCTACTTCATTTCTTAAAGTTACAGGGAAATGTCGTAAGTCATTCAAATGCTACTTCACCCCTTTTAGAGACATGCTAGAAACAAACATTTATTTTTCATCAGTTGTGTCCAGTGAGATTCCTTTGTCATGTATTTGCTTATTTGCAGGGTCAGAGCCCGAAAGGAAAGAACATTTGGCAACAATAATTTCAGCAGCTGATGGCTGTTAATAGTAAGAGCATACAGCACAAAATTACACATTAAATGTCACTGACAATATTGAGAAAAAGGTTAATATTCTATATGGGCATTTACAACTAAACTGATCCCACTGCAGATGTACAAACAAATGCAAAGCAACAGGGCACAAAAATTGCCATTTTTCAGGATTTCAACTGCCACCCTCTTGACCTTTCCTAAATCATAGGACTAAATCAATAGACTGTCTTCATGTGAGACACTGGAGCCTGAGGACTACTGCAATACTTATGAAAGTGTATTTACTACTCTTAGGTGGTAAACCTTAGCTTTAAAAGTCCTCCTTTCTGCAACTGAAGATTATTGCTTGAGCAGGGAGGTTGGACCAGATGACTCACTGTGGTGCCTTCCAACCTTACCCATTCTGTGATTCTGTGAAATAAGGAAATAAACACATTGGCAGCTTCATGTTGTAAACAATGGAGATGTTGGAGTATATTTCAGAGCAAGCTTTCTGTGGAGCAGGAAGCTTTCTCAACAGATTCATAGTGGTGCCGACAGAGGTGTGCCCATGTGTGTCACAACTATAGCAGGATTACAGTTCAGAGAATACCTAATGAAACCTGTTAAACACAGTGTTTATGTACACTTGTAACAGTGAAATACACACTCAGAATTAAATGTGTAGATTTTTTTCTATCTTGTCTTTTGACTGAACTTTAAGAGATGTTATATATAAGACTTGTAGATACTAGATTTAAACCTTCCCAGACCAAGGACAAATTATGACGCTATGATACATTGACTAATGAAGTATTTATGTCATAATAAGCATGTTAGAGGTGTGACCACTCTATATTGTAGATTTTAAACACTTTAATAGAAGGGGTTTATAAGGACAGTATTTAAATTATAGCCACATCCAATCTGTTCAATTGGATATGATCCATAGTAAATTAAAATTTATACTTTGTTAGGAAAAGTATCAGATTTTTTTATAATAATAGCCATGTTCCATGAAAACAAAACTTCACTTAGCAAGCTTGGAGACCTACTAGTAGCAGATACTTGGGAAAGGATATCAGAAGAATCTCTTTCATTTGTTTTTGAACCTTTCATCTGTCAATCAATCCCCAAACTCTTAAATAATGCATAGCAGAATATTCACCCTTGCCATGCTAGTAATTATGTTATAGACACTCCCCCACTCCCTTTCCACTCCCTTTCCCCCCATTCATGCCTTTTCCAGCCTGAGATGTCTTAGTCTGCTTAGGTAACCTTCTTCTAGAAGCCTTTCTATACATTTCATCATTCTGTTGCCTTTCTCTATGCCCTTTCTCACTCCTGTGTACAACTGTGAGATGGGGATGGGGAGACAGGAGAGCCCTGCAACAGCTTTGTCGGATGCAGGCACACCATGACCTCATGCATGGTGTGACCTCCCTGTCCTCATGGTCCACAGGAGCTTACATTAAAAATCCAACATCTCACTCACAATGGATGACTATCAGTTCAAAGTTCATTACTGTGTATAAAACCTTAGGGTTTTGGGAGGGTTGATTTTGGTTTTATTTCTCCTCTTCTCATGAGCACACTTTACATGTATTAGGAGTTAATTTAAACTTTGGTGTTCTCCTGGTCAGTTAGTATAAGGTGGTCCATCTGCAGTCCTCTGCAACCACCTTTCATTTGCATTTCCCTGAATAATATAATAGCCTTTTGAGATTTTTTTTTGTTATATTATTAATCCTCTTTTCTGAATTATTTATAGTATGTTGAAAAGCACCAGCCCTAACAGTGATCCCTGTGGAACCCACCAGCAAAGTACATTCATTGAGCTAGCTGTTCATTGATCCCTTATCTTTACTTCAGTGCTTTATCTATGAAAGAATTTCCTCTCTTGTCCCATGGCAACTTCGCATTCTTGAAAGCTTTTCCTCAAACACCTTACTGAAAGCCTTCTGTGCTGTACTGTGTCCCCAAGCTTGTGTTGTTTGTGGATTTGTGAGACTTACCTTCATTTTACACAAACCATGTTATTTCCTACCTAACACAGCATATTTATCTGTTGTTCATCGATTCTTTATTGTTTATTCTTTATTTTGATACCTATCCACTACACCGGTCTAAGTGTCAGCCTCACCTGAGTACAGTTCCCTGAATATCCCCATACCATTAAAAAAATGTATTTGTATCATTTATGACACTTTCCACTAATCTAGAGCCAAAGCAATTTTAATCAAGAAGTTAGGTGCTTAGCATTAGTAGTTCAGCTGTTTCAGCCTCAAGTTGCTATAGAACTCCAGGGCAAATACCATCTGGTCTGGGTGATTTGTTACCATTAATTTTGTCAGTTTGTTTTGTAACCTGTTATACTGATACTGAAATCTGAGGCAGATCCTCTGAGGCTTTTTTTGCCTAAAGAAAGATCTCAGCATAGGAGTTGCCTTGGCTGCCCTGTGTAGAATATAAATGCAGAAAAATAGTTTATCTTATATTAGCCTTCTGAAACTGCATTAATGTGCATGTCATGTTAATTTGCTCAGGCCAATCTACAAAGCCAAGTGTTTTCCCCAGTGAGAGAAAAGAAATTCTGGAGACCACTGAATCTGTTTCAGACTTTGGGTCCTAAGGGATGAAGTTTCTTTTCCCTTGCAATTAGCAACATGAAGCAGTGTAATATGGTATTCCCTGGGTAATTTCAGGATCAGTTGTCTTGTTTGATAGTATATGGAATGAAAGGAGTTTGTGATGACCCTTCCATTTCTGCTCAAAGAACAAAGGGGAAAGTGGGCCCCTGTCAGCTACCTGAAAGTCCTTCTTTTACCCTTACATTTCAAACAAGCATAAACCTACCAAAACATTGTAATATTGTTCTGTTTTCCTTTCTCTTCTTTCCACACATGAACAAATTTAAGCATCTTTCTTCATCTTTTTTGTTGCCTGGTAGATGCAAATACCTGAGAAGTTGCTTTTCCAGTGTGGATCTGCACAAGGGAGGAGGGATATCCCGTGATTCCCAAAGCAGCACTGCCCAGCCTCTGTGCCAATACCAGGGCATGAAGACTAGGGAGGATGCTTGACTGCAGAGCACTGTCCTGTAGAGCAGGAGCCTTTGCATTAGTGACAGTGACAGAAGGCCAGATTCTTTTTCCAGCTCCTTGCTGGAGTGTGTCTGTGCCCTTTATTGCAAAGGCAGACAGGGACAGCAGATATCTGCATTTTAGCAGCCTCTTCTGCTGGAAAAATACCCTTAGAAGTGTTCCCTTGCTGCCATCGTGTGGTCCAATGGATTGTTTCCTGCAAGTCTGGCTGTGCTAGTGGGAATTGAGACTCCCCAGCTTTCTGAAGGCAGAGTTGTTGGGAGAAGGGATCTTAAAGCAGGAACAGGATCATTTACCTCCACTTATTTGTGATCTGTTCAGACACAACTTATAATTCTCAATTCAAAATCATTTTTTAGTTTCTAAATTCTTAGTCTTTGGATTGAAATGAACTCTTCGCTGTGCATGCTTAATGTTCAGATGCTGATCCTGTTTCTGTTTCTCTGTGTATGAGAAACACCATTGTATTGCCATGGATTGTTCTGTGGGACTGTGCTTCCGATTTAAACAGACCTACATGTACAGACCTAGTGCTGTAAGGAGTTGTCTTTATTTATATCCCATTACTGGCCACCTACTTTTCTTCCCCATGTCACTGAGATGGGTCTGGGAAATGGCTGGCTTTGCATGGCGGTACAAGGGAAATATGTGGAAATGCAGGAGTTGCAGGTGGTGCAGAGGGCAGGCTTCTCCCACCCATTTCCTGGCAATCATCTTGCACCTTGGTTCTCTGACAGCAATTGCAAAACTGATCCCTGATGGATGCAAGAAATGATGTCCAAGATTAGGTTTAAAAGAGCAGCTGATTTGTCAGTTCAGAGTTTCCATTGCATTGTTTTCTATCAGGAATTAAACTGCTTCCTAGAATATTCCTGTGAGTAAATTTGGTATCTTAACAGAAGTGAATTTCTCCTAGATATTCAACAGATTATCTTTTTAAGCTATTCGCATGGATGTTTCTATAGTTGCCCATAAAGCATATCTCAGAGTTGGGGTTTTTTTGAGAAAAATTTATGTGTCTGTATGGAAACTCCAGCTAAAGCAATGTCGTATCAAGCTGAGATGGAAAGAAGTGGCTCTTCCCCAAACAAAAACAGAGTTTATGTGTCTGAAGTATTGCAAAATTTTATGTAAAGTATGGAAAGACTGGAAAAAAAGTATTGGGAAAGGTGAGAAAGAAGCACCAGATGGAGCTGGAGGAAGCACAGAATGGCAGTGGTTGGAAAAAACATCCGAAGTGATTCACTCTTAAATCCAAGTGCTGAGCAAGAGCTGCACATGATGCACACTTCAGTCTGGCTGTTCATGGAAACAGGATCCTGTGTCCTGTCTAGCAGTACCTGGCAGATAAACAAGGTTGCATCAGGAGGCCTTTGGTACCAGTTTGGTTGTTTAACTGTTGGACATTCCTCTGCATGTCATCAGCAATGAGAAAATGCAGGGTGCAAACCAGTACTGGGTGTGGTGGCACAGTGTGTCTGTACCCTTGGAGCACTTGCATCCCCAGAGGGCTGCTGGCTGTTCCGTGTGTTTTACCAGCCTACCTGCCCTTTGTAGCACAGCTGCCCTGAGGTCAAGATGCTCTGCACATCTGCAGCCTGTCACAGAAATCAATGACTGGAGGTAGTTACAAGCCTATTCCTGTGCTGAGTGTCCAGCATTGTCACCTCCCCTCATGATATCCTGTTGTTTGTTTAGCCTGTGGTGTCAGATTTAAAGGTGCAACAGTTGAGGCTTCTGGTTTAGTTTACTCCATTTGTTTACATGTATTTGCTTGCAATGTGAAAACCCTGCTTAAATTTTCTGTCTGTGTTATTTCTTTTGCCAGTGAGCTGGAGACATTTGTTGAAGACCTGAAGAAGGACTCTGCTTCTTCCAGCAAGGCAGTTACACTGAAAGATGTTGAAGATGGAGCCTTTCTTTTGCGTCAAGTGGGAGAAGCTGTTGCTACCCTGAAAGGTATGCACTTTTCCTTTTTACTTTTGTTTCTTTTCTTTTAACTACAGAGAACAGTTTTGCCTTTGGTCTGGGGATATTAACTTTCTCTTCCAAAAAGATTTAAAGCTGGGATTAGGGAGCTTTCTGCATGGCCCCTGGAGAGAGATAGACATTCAAGTAATTGCCATTCACCCAATCGTCTGTTACTGCCCAGGGCTTTTATCATTTCCTCTTCAGCTTCACAATTATTTTCTTGGCAGGAGAGTTCCCCACATTGCAAAATAAAATGCGTGCGATCCTGCGGATTGAGGTGGAAGCTGTGAGGTTCCTAAAGGAAGAGCCACACAAGCTGGACAGCCTGCTGAAGCGTGTGCGCAGCATGACCGATGTCCTTACCATGCTCAGGAGGTGATGCCTTTCTTTTTCTTCAAGCTTATAGAACTTCCTCAAGCAGGGCTGGAAAAAATTTTGGGTTTGTGTTCTCCCCCTCGCCCGCGGCAAGCCTGAGAAATTCAGCTTGCTTGCAGTATTTAAAGATTATTCCTAGAGCCCTCCCAAGGGAAATCAAATCAGCCTTTCCTGTGCTCTGTGCAGTGAGTCCATTCTGACCAACAGCCTCAGTCATTGAGATCTTACAATTGAGACTAGATGCCTCTCAAGTCAGCACTTCCAGATTTGGGAAGTATCTGGATGAGAAAAGTTGCAGTGACAACAGTCCCATATGTGAGCTAGTTAACTTTAGGTATTTACAGCAATTTAAGCTAACAGAAACATTCTCTGACACTGAAAGGTTCATTCCCTAGAATGTAACAGTAAAAAATAAAATAGGAAAAGAGTCTAAGTGGATAAAGGTATCCTAAACCTTCTGAAAGAATATCCATCTGAATTAATGCAAATCCTTTTTCTCTTCTTTGCAAGGAAGATGCATTAGAGAAAGTTGAAATATTAGATAAAACATCCACTAAGTGCCAGTGTTTAGCTATGTTTGTCAGAATATATGAGCAGTAAATGACTGCTGATTTATATAACCCAGTGGGCACTGGATTTAGTTCATGCTCAAAACTGCCAGTGGTGGTGGTCTCATTTTTGGTTCAATTACAAGAAAATGTAAGTCATGAGCCTATTGTCACTACCATTATTCTAAGGAATGTAAGGTTGCCAGTATTTCTATATATCCTGGAGCATATGTAAAATGGATTTGGCAGCACTGGCAGATGAATAAAATGGTTTATGTAACAGGTTTTCTAAGAGCCATCACTTCTTTTTCCATGCAGACAAACATCTATATCCTTTCACATTAGTTTCTTTTCTTAAAAATTACTACACTTATTGCCTGTCTTGCAAAGAAAAATAGAACAATAACCTATACATACAAAAGTTTTACCAAAAGTCATTTTTTGCAGCAAAATTGCACATTAGGCCTCATAAAGTCTGTTTCAATAATGGGAAGACTCATGGCATTTGGTGGCTTGCAACACTCAGCAGCTCAGACATTTTGCAGCTAGCTGCCAGAAATAGTTGCTTCTTTACATCCTCAGCTCATCCTACCCCACAGTCTTGACAGGAAAAACCTTTGTGAAGTATCATTTGAGACAGAACCTTCATTTGAAGGGTCTGTTTTGACAATGTGCCAGACTGCTGCCTCTCATTATATGTAGCTTCAATTTCTGTGCTTATGCTCCAGGAACATCTTGTTTAGCTAGAGACATTGAATACCATTTAATCAACTGATTCTTGCTCTAAAATCAACCCACTGTAACTCATGGTTTGGTCAGAAACTGCCAGTACATCACTGAAAGTTTGTAAACACTTTAGAAGGCAGAATCGTCTGAATTAGAGTAGCTTCTATAAAATTCTGAGCTCCTGACTCTGAGAGAAAACTATAAAATCATACAGCTGAGAGCATAAGGAGAGTAAAAACCCCACCATTTTGATTGTTTTGATGTAGGTGCTTTTTCTTTGCGAGAGTTTATTGTTGCATATTGCTCACAGCTGGCCTGTGTGCTAACCTTGTTCTGTTGTGTTCCATTTGGCTGGGCAGACACGTTACAGAAGGACTGCTGAGGGGTGTGGATCCATCCCAAGCCCTGCAATACTCTGCTGTGGAAAAGCCCACTGCAGCTGACACTCTGAAAAACCAAGAGGAGCACAAGCCCACCCAGGGACACGCACAGCAAAACCTCCCAGCAGTCCCATCCGAGTCCCAGGTGTCATCAGTGAAGTCAGAAGTGATCCCCTTCTCAGCAATGACTGTCCACCACGTGCAGAGCTCTCCTGTTGTCATGCACCAGTCCCAGCACTCGGCAGCCCTGGTGAACCACGCCCAGGGCTCTCCCACTGCTGGCACTCACAGCGAGGGTGCTCACCCCTCAGCCACCCCACCTGCCCCCCTGCAAGAGCCCACAGCAGGACCCCAGCCCACACAAACCACACCAGCACCACAGGTCTCTGTCAATGGCACCACCATGCAAAGCCTTTTCATTGAGGAAATTCACAGTGCAAGTACCAGAAATCGAGCTGTATCAATTGAGGTACGGTGTATTCTACTCAACCAGCTGTCCTCTCTTTGGGTCTGAGCTCCCAGTCTCACTCTTGAGGCTGCAGGTGGGACTTTTCAAATGCATTCTGGGGATTTGTGTGCTTAACCCCTAATTACACTGCACTTCTGAAGATACCCTCTGATTTTGTTCCTGCTCATTGCCAAAGGGTTGGACTAGATGACCTGTAAAGGTCACTTACAACCCAAACTATTCTATGATTTTAAATGCAACAGAAAAATTACAATTAACTAAAATTAGGTCACTGTTTTAAAATTATCTTTATTAAAAAAAATTAGAATTATATTTTAGAAATTTTAGAATACCTTACTTTTGACGAATAGCATGTAATTCTCTGGCAACACTTGCATACGTGGATTTCATTCACTCTTTAAATCTCCATATCCCTTACTATGGAGAAGTAAAAGTGAAAGAGTGTGAAGCTCCAGTAGTTTCACACAGAGATACTGGGAAAACCCACAGGTGAACTGCTGTGTCTTATTACAGACAGGAATTTTAATCGCCAGTGTGATGTAGTATGGCAGAGACCCAGATTTAAATTTTGCCTTTGTTCCTTTAGTGAGCAGGGGCCACTGTCAGTCTGTCATGTGTTTGTGCCAAGTCTAGCACAGTACAAGTCAGAACAGTGTGCAATTACTGTTCATGTATTTCCTGTAGTTGCTGACTAGAACTGAAAGGATCTATCCACACTGACCTGTAATGTTTAGACATGGATTTTATTTTTAAGTAAGTGATCACAATGGAAATCAGAAAAATAAATAGTTGCTTTCCTCATTTTGTCTAGAAAGCTGAAAAGAAGTGGGAAGAGAAAAGACAAAACCTTGATCACTACAATGGAAAGGAATTTGAAAAGCTCTTGGAAGAGGCCCAGGCCAATATAATGAAGTCAATTCCTAACCTGGAGATGCCTCCCCAACCAGCAGCCCTGCCTAAAGGGGATGCAGCAGAAAAGCTAGAAGTCTCAGGTAAGGTTTGCTAGAGCAAACAAGGCTAAAGAATTGCATGTCTGGAAAGGAGAGGTTATTTTTCTGACTTTCTAGAATGTTTTCAGTTTATAGATTGCTGTGATCTCGAGGAAGGACAAAACAATCTCTGAATACACAAAAATCTGCTTTAAAAAGCAAGAATAACTTGCTGTGTGTGGGTAGAACAACAGTTAAAGTTGGCAAATGCAAGCAGGAAGATCCAGGTTAGGCATTAGGAAAAAACCTCGTAAAGATAAGGAAGCACTGAAGCTACGTGAGGCAATGAGGAGGATACAAGATCCCCATTACTGGACAGAATGGTTTAAACCAGCACTGAACTAGAATTATGTAGGGAGAGCTACTTTGGTAAGCAAGATGGTGAGATGTCCTTCCTGTCCTATTTCTTTCACAATTTAATGTACAAATCCATGTCTGAATTTCTTCAGATTCCAAGGAGCAAAGAAGATGCCTCAGCCAAACCTTGGATTTATCCCATTAGCCGAACACAAATCAGCTGTAAAATTTTTACCCAGCTACATATGCAAGAGTCCATCTGGCTCAGTCTCTGACAGGCAGTTGGAGACACTGTGTGTGGGGAGCACAGAACCTGGCTGCCTCCTGCAGTCTGCTGGAGTCTCCCAGCCCCTCCGTGATTTTAAAGGGAATATCCAAATCTCCTCCTTTTTGTATCCATTGTGGAACTTTTATCCAGTAATTCCTTGATACTTGCTTATACAATTTGCATCCCCTTGCTGTGGCAGCAAGCTCCCATCTTGTGAAGGAGCTTTCCTTCATCTCTTTTAAACTGATATCACACCAGCTTCACTGAGCTCCCCATAGCTCTAATATTCTCCAATTTGGCAAACAACAACTCTTCATTTCCTTTATAAAACCATGAAAGAAGTGGATAAACCTTTATCATATCCTGGAGCTCTCAGCCTGCCCCACAGGCTTCAAACTGTGAACTTTCAGCCTTTCTGGTCCTTCCATCCAGGCCAGCTGCTCCCTCCCCAGGCTAAATTCAGTTACCCTTGTTCAACTCCACTGTGTCCTTCTGGAGCTGTGGAGGTCAGAGCTGCATGCTGCACTCAAGGTGTTGGCATGCCAACATAGTAAAAAGCTGAAAAACAATGCCCTAGGGGTTGTGTAGACAAATGCATATAGAATTTGGGAGGAATGTTTTCAGGTCCAGCATTTTGTTCTGGGTGTACCTTTGATACTGCCAAGTTTTGGCTTCTTGGATGTTTTGTAACATACATGTTTAAAATAAATTCTGTTGAACCTCATAAAATAATTTTAGAATTCTGGCACTGTTCAGTGAGATTACTGGCTATCAACACAATTAGCTTGTATAATGTGTGGCATAAATAGAAGAAGTCAGTGAAAATAAGTACCATATGGGTGCAGTGAGCTGTGACATCTTAGAAAGTGCAGAGCACAGTAACTGAGAAGTTGTGTAAGTTGCATAGTTAACTAATCCACTTCTAGAATACAATTTTGCACAGTGTGCAGCCAGCAGGTTTAAGAACAAGTTTGATGAGACTGAGACATTTGCCTTCTGTTGTGTATAATGAATCCTGCAATAGTAACATAAATACAGGAACAGAAAAACTTTTCCTGAGTATCTGATTAAATATCTCACATACCACTCAGCTGTTCTATGACTGAGGATGAAAAGTTCAGTACCAGACTGCTGTAGGCTTGAAAACTGAGCAAAATAAGAAAAGACAGACCACTTATCTACCAATCCACTACATAAAATATTTTGGCCATAAATAAGCAGAGCCTTCTGTTGTCTCAACTGCAGAACCCAGCTAGATCATGTTGCCAGATTCTGTTGTCTCATCCATTCTCCACACAGAACCTCTCCCAGTGACGAAATTATTTTTTTCTCTTCTCTGCAAAGCACAAAGCAAAATAAAATTACGCACTTTACACAGGTTTTCACACAACTCAGTAAATATTTCTTTAATGTCTTGACTCGAACTCATCTTTGTATCAAGAATGTTCCGTGAAGAATGTGGAGATTTTTTCTAGTGTGTACATTAGAAATTGGTCTCCTTCATCTCTCTTTGTGCCTTCATATGTGAGAATGCCCTGATTTTGGCAAGTAATGAGTGATCAGTGGCTTCCATTAAAGAGACTTTATCTGACTGCAGAGACTGCCTCAAGGCAGTCATTATTATTTTGAAACCTTTTGGATTTATTTTGGTACAAGTGGAAGTCTGTACAGTGGGAGCAGTTAATTCCAGTCCATCTGTGCCTGTTGAAAAATGCTGCAGTTTAGTGAAACAGCTGGCAACAAACAACTCCCATTTTGATCCCAGAAATGCTCAGCCCTTTGGCACCACTGAAGGTTCCATAATGTGTAGGTTTTGTTCATGGGCAGTATCAGGCTTAGTGAGTTGAATTTGTTCATTTACTCATCCCTCTTTAAGTATACCACGCGAAAAAAACCATCAGAATAAGATCTTCCCTGCAATTTTTTTCCTCTAAAGTTTATTTTTTTCCTTCCCATTTTTACGGGGGAAATACAGTTGTTTAATAAATAGAACAGAAATCATGCTTTGGAGTTTTATGACCAGCCTAGAGTCACTGCACTGAGCATGAGCAAATCCCATCACAACCTCCCCTTAATTACTCCAGCTAAGGCACGTGAGAGGGATTAGCCCTCAATAACCAGTGCACCTGACACACTCAGTGACAGTATTTCTTGATTTCTTGCCTATGTTCCTCCTTTTTATCTCCCATTTTGAAGGTGGAGATGGATGAGTGTCTCAGAGATGTGAATGAGATGCTAGGAATCATGTTTTCTTTGTGCCTTCCATGTCTCTCATCCAACCTTGCTCTCATTAAGTGGGAGAAAAAACTTGGAATTCTTGCAGTCAGTTTGAGGGTAATGGGTTGTGCCCATTAAAAGGAGTAGGGATTTGCAAAGGCCCTACATCATAGTCTGCTAAACACTCTCTTAGAGAGTTACTCTGATTTTACAGCAGAAGTACACCTGATGTAATTAAAAACTGAGTGGTGTGTATTGACCAAAGAAGTGGTCTAATGTAAAGTGCTTCTGGAAATTCACTCTTCTTGCAATCCTGCAAGTGAGTGCCAGATAACCAGGGAGGAAGATAATACAACTGAACATTTCTTTAAGCCTAAACAGCTTCAAAGAACATTTGAGCTAAGAAGGAAGCAAAGATGAGTCTGGGTCAGACAAGGGCTCCATCCAGTCCCCAGGGCCAGTTGGAGCATTGGAGGAGCCTCACAGAGCCCCAGGAGTGGGCAGTTATGCAATAATTTGCCCAGAGGGAACACTTAACCCTAAACAGCTGGGTAATCCCAAAAGCAGGATGTTTTATCTTCCTGGATTATATTTATTCCAGCTGTTTATATAATACTGAGTAGCTGCAGAAAGGTCATTCTTCTGCTCTTGGAAACAAACACTGTAAACAGCAGTGTGAAAATAGTGGCTGTTGCCATATTTATGGTGCTTAGCCTGAAACCAGAAACACACAGGGACAGGTCATGAGCAGGGCAATGCTGCTTCTGGAAATAAAGCTGTCCAGGGACTAGGGGAGGAAGAAGTGGCAGCTGGTGGGGAAGCATCCTCAGGGGCAGTGCCAGTTTGAAACTGGTCTTCTCTAGGAAGACTCTCCTGAGAAAGCAAGGAGGCTCTGCTTGGCCTTTGCATTTGGTGTTTGAATCTTCTTGGCTTAGCAAAATATATACAGGGCTCTTATATGATAATACAAAGGCAAAACTGTACATTCCTGGAATTCCACCAAGTTAAGTGAAAATAAATTCTCTCTACGAAGAGGAGCAAGTTCAGTTGCCCCTGGTGATCCCCTGCCCTGCTCAGAGGTGAGAGGACTCACTGAAATGCAAAGGTGGCATCTCTTAGAGTACTGCTTACATTTCACTCAGCCTTGGTCTGAACTTAGCTAGTTGTGTCCAGCTATGAGATGGGCAGAACTCTTCAGTTCCTTGCACCTTGCCAGCAGCACCCCCCAGGCAGAGCAGAAGCGTGTGCTGGTTGCTTCAGAATTGCTGAGAACAATGAGAAGCCCCAGGCTGGTGTCTCACTTGTTTCCATGTCAGTGAGCTTGCTCTCAAAGCAGACTGAGGGGCACTGTCTGTAACCTGGCACCCAGAACCTGCACCCTACATGCTTCTTCACACCTGTGCTCTGCTATCCCACTTGTACACTGGTGGCTGACACCCAGCTGCAGTGGCCTGGAGGACAGGAGTTCTGCTGGAAATTTCTGGGTGAAGTGACACATCTTCTCTGTGCAAGTACAGCACTGTTCACTTTCATTCAAGGGAGTTACACTTGAATACCAAATGTGTTTCTGTTCATATATTCAGCAGCAGGACCTTTTAAGACATTTTTTTCCTTTCCAGTTGAGGCAGGTATGCAAATACTATTTTCCTCTCCTTTGCCTATGTTTACTTTGTGCTGCTGTGTTTACCTGCAGAAGAAGCTCCTGATGGAGAACAGGATAATGACAAGCTGACCAAGTCTCCACCTCCTCCACCGCCACGGCGCAGTTACCTGCCAGGCTCAGGACTGACCACAACGAGATCAGGAGATGTCATCTATACAGCCAGAAAAGAGGCTGCTGCTATCAAGGTTTGGTGATTCATACTCTAGGCAGTCAGACTCCTTCCTGATGAGATGCTGGCAAAGAGACAAGACACAGGCTTGGGCTTATAAACCACAAAATAAGTTGAGGCAGAGCTATGTCCTGGAGAGGTACTGAAACTGCTCACCAGGATGCACTTCTGTTAGGCCAAATGAGCAAGTAAGATTTGATCAGTTCTGTTTAAAGGAGTCTTGCTGCTCTTATCTCCTAGCAATGCAGCAGGTTGCTTTCATTTAGAGTGGTAAGAAGATTAAAAATAAAAAAAAAAAGAAGCATGCCTTAAGCAGATGGGGAAGGTCAGGTCAGATTTGAGAGTGTTTCCACAGAAATGTTGCAAATTAGTTTCTTTGGGCTTGTTTTCCCCATCTGTTCTGGGGAAGGAAGTGGAGGGAAGTCCAATTTAGGAAGCTTTTTAATCTGTGAACATATAATCACATCTGCAATATTGGTTGCTTTTGTACTGATGAAATAGCAGGAAGAGGGACCTTGCAAGAGGGGAGTTGCAGCAGTGTTGAATTTTTGGTGTCTGCTTTGCATCAGGAGGGTTCAGCTGTGTTATCTGTCTGTGCTTTCTCATCCCCTTGTAGGAATGCAGTGAAGATGCTGGGCAAATAGCACAACCCAAAGCCCCTAAAGAGGACCAGGCATTGTCTCGGAGCACAGGGCATGCTGTAGCACCAGCTGCAAAAGATGAAGAGGAAGAGGAAGGAGATAAGATAATGGCAGAATTACAGGTATGCCTTTTGGGTTGCACATGAGGACGGCTATGCCCAATATCACTTCTAGGGCCTCAGTGCCATTTCTAGCTCAGAAAATGAAGGAAAGTAGGTCTGCTAGCCTCACCTGGTACCACTTTGTTGCACTGAGTGGTACACTTTTTGGAAGTACTACTAAAATTTGTTCAAGAGGTCTGGAGCTGAGAGAGTGGTCAAGAATGCAGTAGCTGCCACTGGAGAAGCCTGCACATGCAAATGAGAGAAGTAAAACGTTGATGTGCATTTGGTGTGGTTGCTCCTGGCCTAGTGTTGCTCACCTGGTACCAGACTGGCAAGGTGCTGACTTTGGTGGGGCAGAGAATAACTGAGTCTGCTCCTGGTGGGCTGTGCTATGGTCCAAAGTTTCCCAGAGCGTTTGAACACTGAGGCATTGGCCATTCCCTGTGGTGTAAGTGGTGCATCACTCTGCCAGTGGCACAGAAGGCTGCTCCTTCACATCACATAGGGCAGTTCACTTTAGTGATGGCAGTGCTGCAGTAAATGGCAGCTATTCCAGCTACCATCAGTGAGCTCCAGCTTCCCAGGGCACCACCTGTCCTGTTCCATGCCCACATGAGGAAAGATGTGGATCACCTTAACAGGCTACAGCTTCTGGTGTTTCAGAGCATTGTCACAATGTGAGATGATCCCTGCTGTCCACCTGCCAACAGGTGGGCTTGGTGCTGCCCAGGGAGCACTTGGAGCACAGGAGACACGGGCACTGAGCAGTAACTGTCAGGTCTGATGGGTGCACCCTGCTCCTTCCCTCAGGAGAGCTGGGGACACAGAAGCTGTCGCGGCATCTCTGTCTCTAGGAACGCAACCTCTGCCTTGCAACTGGGGACAGTCAAGTGGAGGTTAAGGTATGGGAAGGGGAGCTGAGGGAAGCTAAGGAGGAGAAATAGGCATGGTTACTCTACAGGGAATAGATGTTTAAATGCTAGTTTTGGTGGCTAGCAATACTCATTTTAAACCAATACCAAATACCCCGTGTATTTTAGAGGTTTAACAGAGTACCATGTTTTAGAAAGGGCAAATTGCCTGATCTAAGAGCTACAGGCACATCTGGTGTCAGTCAAAGGCAGAATGATGGAAAATGAGATCTAGAATTCAATCATTGAAGAACTAAAGGACAGACATAAACAGTTATGCCAGTGAGCACAATGTAATGGAACAGAGAGCTGTCAAAGGAAACAGCACTCTTTGATCAAGTAACAGGTTTGACTGCTTAAACTGAATTGTATACCTATAAACATTTTAGTAAGGCATTTGATCAAACCTCACAGAACATTCTCATAAAAATATGGCCCCTCAGAGTATACCAAAAAAAGCCCCTATCACAGCATAACTGAGACCTGTCTGCTTTTGAAACCACTGACCTTGATGCAGGTGCTCATAGACAGGTCTCATAGGGAGCAGCAACAGGCTCAGTGTGTCTCTGTATTTTCATCAAGAGCCTGGAAATACATTTAAAATCTTTACTGTGTAAATCATCCTAATTCAGATCAGTGAAGTGTAAGAGCAGAGACATGATAGCAATCACTTAATGGTCATAATGCTTTGCTGAACTAAAAGACCACATGAAGAACAACAACATATAGGCCAGGCCACAACTGCATGTCTTGAAAGAAACAGGAGTTGCAGTAACAAGTTGTCAGGAGCTCCCAGGTCAGTGCTGTTGCCACAAAGTTGTGTTTGCTTTGGTTGTAGATGTGAAAACACAGCATGTTTCTGTGTCTGTGTAGGGGATCAGTGAGATCCACACTGTGCTGCTGCATCCATGTCTAAGTATCCATGTGTTCCCCCTTTGAAAAAGCTGCTAAGAATATGAAGGTTCAGAAGAAACTTGAGTACAATGTGAAGATTTTTAATGTAGCAGAAAAAAGCATCATAATAACCAGTGGCTGTAGCACAAACTGTTTGGAGACTTACAGATATTTCAGAGCAAAGGTGATAAAAATACCTAAGGGAAATAGCTTTTTTGACACTTAAAGCCTGAAGGACTTTGAGGATGCTTGACTCAAACCCAAATCACTGGTCTCACAAATGGGTAAGTTGGGGAAAATCCATATCCTCTACTGTGAGGAGCAAGACTATTCTTTCTATTAGTTTCATGTCATCTTAGGTACTCTGGTCTATTAACACATACAAACAGGATGTAATGGAAACCAGAAGAAAGTCTACATCCTGATTTTTTGCAAAAGACTTTTTTTGTTATCCTTACTTTTCTGATTTTGCATAAACATGCCATACATATGAAGAATACATATTTAAAGAACAGGCCTGATTCTAATCTGTAACCAGGGCTATTAATTTCATGAGTTGCCTGGAATCAAATAATTTCCCTAATATATGGTATAAAAATACAATCTTACTGCACGTCACAGTGTGTCAGACTCCTGTGAGCACTCCCCCCTCTTTGCTATTTCCTCCCTGTACATCTCACTGAAGGCAGGCCATGTGCCAGGAGAGGCCTACAGAAATTCTGGTGAGGTACATTTGCTGCTGTACTGAACACTGATAGTGGCAGTATAGTTTTGCTCCTCCAGATCTGGGAGCCAGCTGGAAATTAAAGGAGGATAGCAAAATAAATGGGTGAAAAGTCTGGGCCATGCCCTGGGGACACTTAGTGGGAGGCAGGTGTTCACAAACCCATATGTTGGGGCAGTCAACTTATGGCTCATTGTCAAAGACTGTGGCAAAGGCACATCTCCATGTTTAAAGTTTTAATAACAGCTTGTATGGGAGAAGTGGAGTTATGTAACTCTTGCATGGTGATCAGCCACAAGGAGATAGGTGCTGTCACAAGCCCTGATTTTGCCATGGGCTTCCTACTTGAGTTTGGATAGTCTGTAGCACCTCTGTGTGCCTTCATCATCTGCAAATTCAGAAATCAAGCTTGTCCTCCTTACAGGGAGCACTGAGGTCAGCATGATGTTAGAGTCTTGACAGGCTGGAGGGGATGCCCTGGTTCTCTTAATCTGATAGCCTAAAATCTCTGTTATTATCTCATGAGCTTGTAGATAACATTGTTGAGCTGTGACTGTTAAAAACAAGTGCTCTCTTTGTAGTTGGTCATCTCCAGACATTTCTGTATAAAAGTTCTTGGTCTCCTGATAACCTGCAGTATTTATTTCCTAGGCTTTCCAGAAGTGCTCTTTTATGGATGTAAACTCAAACAGTCATGCTGAACAGTCCAGAAATGATACACATGTTAAAGACATAAGGCCTGGGACTTTAATGCATCACAAGGAAAAGAAGGTAACAAGTGGCAATTGCAGGCATGCCACCCGGTCTTGGCATAACCTTCTTTCCTTCAAAACTAATCTTATATCTTGCGTCCTGTTCTCTTTAACCCCCACCCACCACTGCCCAGCCGTCTCCTTCCTTTCATCTCCATATGGCTCAGGAACACTCATATGGAACTCTGTATTAAACTGTACTATGTGTCTCATTAGCAACTGTACAATGGTTGCGTGAAGTTTTATGAATCTGTGAAATCAAAACAGGATCCATCAGTTTCTGTCAGAAATGCTCATACTACTTAGAACATCCTTCCCCTACTGTTCCGGCAATGGATGGTGAAGCATCTCTCCTAAGCTTGAGGGGAATTAATGGTTCCTCTCAGTCTCTAGGGCCAGTTTAGAGAATTAGTCTTTATTTTGTTTCATTCAGAAATAGTTGTTAGATATTCAGAAATCCCATTCAGTTTATTGGATGACAGAGTCAAAGTGGATGGGAGGAATTTGCCCTTCTGCTGGAAGTTACTGCCCAAAATTCAGTCATGGGACTGAGAAGAGGTGTCCTGTGTCTGGGGCTGTAGCCAGGTTGGGGTAAATATCACAGCTGTGCATGGACTGGAGTTGCCAATTGAGTTGATTGGACTTAGCAGGCAGCCAATGTACAGGACAAGAAAAGCTCAAGTATTTCTGCCCTTGCAGACCTCTTTTTTATGTTTAAGAATAATGAGCTGCATCACTGCTGGGGTTAGGGGATTGTGGAGACATGAGAACTTGTCAGCCAAATGCCAGTGTGCAATGAAGGTGGGTATGGTGGGAAAGGAAACACAGCTCTTCAGCACAGCATTTCAGCCTTCTCATGCATTTTGTGTGTGTGCCAGTGCTGCCAGGCCAGGGCATTGCACTCAAGGACTTGTGTTGGAGCTGCCCAAACAGCAGTTCCGGTCTAAAGCTGCAAACAGCTGCCTGGGTGAGGGTCCAGATCCATGGGTATGAGGGAAAAAGGACAAACTGGTTTTTGTATATGACAGTATTACAGAAGAAGAAAAGTGTGAATTCATCCTCATTACTGCTGTTTTCAGAATGAGAAGATCATGTTGTTACATGACATCCTGAGTCATCACTCAGGACACTGCACATCCTGTAGCACAAACATTTCTTTGAAAGGTGCTGCCAAGTAATTGCCATAAACTGATATTTATTTGAATAACACAGAGTCCAGGAAATTAAGATTAATGAGATCTGTTTTTGTAATCTGACATGACAGAGTGTTTATTGGCTTTAAATATGGAACATTATAGTCACGATAAAATCATTGAGGAAATGAGTTTTGTTGTGGTTTTATTTTTTTAGTAGAAAAGCGGCAGTTTCTAAAATGAGATGTATTATACAAGGACACCATGAGGGGTTGCACTGGTGCTTGGAACTAGAAGTGGAACTGGTTAAAAAAATATATAAGTCAGCATGCCCAGAGGGAACAAGTGCCATCAAGTGACTTGGCCTGATTCTGGGGGGTCTGACACATGGTGGGACTGGGAGGTGCTGAGCACAGAGCAAGTCAGAGGCTGAGGGGATCACAAGCCCTGGTGTCTGGTTCCCAAAGTGCCTCTCAGCACCAAGTGCAGGCAGTGTCAGCCTGCCCACTGAGGCCTTGCTGCTGTGCTGGTTTGCGTGACAGCTCCTCCTCATTTAGAAATATGAGGGATGTCAAGGTATCCACAGGGCAGCTGTTCAGCCTTGTTACTGCTGAACAAGTCTTTGTGGAGGTGAACTGGGACTCTGGTGTGTGAGTGACTTTCTTGCTTCTGTGTTTTGGTTGTGAGTAAAGTTCTTCTGTCTAAAATCCTGCAATAGTACATAAGAAAACATCACTTAAGGTGTAGAAACTATGCCTGGCAAACCTCCACATGCATGGGGGTGTGTGTGCACAGCCAACCTGGGGATTTCTGCAGCATCACTCATCCATGTCGGTTGGGAGAGCAATGCTCCTGACTTGATGCTCACAGAAATATATTCTGTCCTGGTGTGTTAGGAGACAGCTTCTAGTCTCAAGCAAGCAATGTCAGCATTATTGCTTTTGGTTCACTGCCTTCAGGCACTTGAGGCCAAATTACTTTCCTTCTTAGTGAGCTATCTTTTAATTGTAGATTTCTCTCTTACTCATTCATAGTCCTGGTGTCTCCTCTGGTCAGTCCTTCACCCTGATGATTGGTGTTTCTCCTAAGTTGTCACTAGCACTTAAACCAAGCCCCAGAGAAAAGCCTGGTGTTATGAAACAGCATTTCCAGGGGTCCTCACTTGCAAATAAAGAAAAAAGCCCCCCTAAAGTTTCATTGCTGGGAATAAACATATTTCTTTTGAGCCAGTGGATGACCTCTCTGTTTGATGTTTGGCATTTCTGCTGTAAGTGAATGTTGCTCAGTGTCTCATTCTGCACTTTCACAGGCACCACAGGGTGCTACTGGTAATTCTGATGGAACACTTCTAAGCTGCAGCAACGATTTAGAAGTGCTCAGACTGTAATGATACTAGTTGTGACAGAGCTGCAGTGCTCAGTTGTGAGCAACATTAGAAGAAGCAAAACGTAACTTGAAAATCAGTTTTTACTGGTGTAAAACTTCCTTTCAAGGCGAGCCAGACTCTTGCATTTGGCTCTCTGGAGAGCCAGCAGGCTGTAGTGCCCTGCTGTCAGCCCTTCCATGCCAGCCTCCCTTTGATGTGTCCCAGCAGAATGTTACCAGATACTGTGAGACTTTCAATCCTTTAAAAACATGGGGGGTGGTTTTAGCTGGAAGGTGAACAGATCATGGAGCACTGTGTTGGAAACAAGGTAATTAATGTGCTTTTGCATATTCTGGAGGCCTTGTTAAAGCAAGGTAACAACCCATCCTGACCTAATGCATAGCACAAAGCAGTAACATCATGCACTGTTCTGCCAGAATTTGGAATTTTGCCCTGAAGAAAGACAGGAATCAGATGACAGCTTGAGACATGTCTCTGCAGCAGTAAATGGAGTGGTGAGTTCACGAGGTCTGCACTTCCCCTGAGATTAATCTTGGGGAAAAAAAAAAAAAAAGTCCTGTAAAGGTAAAAGCCCTGAATAACTAAGTAATCCAACTTTCCCCCTTAGGTGTATGGGGCTACAACAGGATCTCCCACAGATAGTGACCATCCTAAAGAGAAGAGGGAAGGGAGAACTGAAGAAGAATTGGGTTCTGAGTCATCCAGTACAGCTGACAGTAAAATTGGCTTTTCAATGAATGACAGTGCTACACTTAGCAAGGGTTTGTTTGTAGACAGTACAGACTATTCTAACAAAAACCTTCAGAATATGAACACAAACCTGTCTGGTGTCAGTTTGTCAGAGGAGGACAAACGAAGAGGGGCTCAAGATATCTTAGGATCACATTTTCCAGCTGTTGAGACTGGAAAACAAAAGCCAAACTACAGACTGTCCAGAGATGCTCACCAGGGTGTGGGGCAGGGTGAAGCCCTGCAGAGCACGGGCAAGCACATCCCCATCAGCAGCGTTGCCCCTGTCCTGAGGCACACGCAGGAGGCTGCGGGGCCTCAGCCTTCCTTGCAGGAGCAAGAAGTTTCTGCAGTCAACTACAATCAGGTTGTGCTGAGACCCAAAGTGTCCAGAGCAAGCAGTGTGAGCAGCATTGAAGAGACAGACTCTCCAGCCAGCTCTCCAAGTGAAGACAGCCCACCCACAGAAAACATTGCCTTCATGATTACTAAAACAGCTGTCCAGGTGCTCTCGAGTGGGGAAGTTCACGACATAGTCAGCCGGAAAGGAGGGGATGTGCAAACAGTCAACATCGACGCGAGGAAGGACGTGGCATCGGAGAAGGGCATCCCTGAGAACACAGACAGCGAAGAGCCCGTGGTGTGTCTGGACAAAAAACCCGTCATCATCATTTTTGATGAACCGATGGATATCAGGTCAGCGTACAAACGGCTTTCTACAATTTTTGAGGAATGTGATGAGGAATTGGAAAAAATGATGACAGATGAGAAGATAGAAGAAGAAGAGGAGGATGAAGAAAATGAAGCACATGAAGTCTCAGAGAGGCAGAAGGAAGAGTCACCAGTAGCTAATGACAGAAAAGCAACCACCGAGCATTCAGCAGCTCATGGTCCCCAGGGGCCGTACCTGTTTAACCTTCAGTCTGACTCTGCAGACAGCAGACCTCCTGCAGAGGAGGAAAGCACAAAGACAAATTTTAACAAATACCGTCAGATCTATGGGCTAAACACAGAAGCAAACTCAGATTCTGCCGATCAGTTGGGAAGCAGGCAGGATTCTAAGAAAAAATTTAAGTTTAAATTCCCTAAAAAGCAGCTGGCCGCTCTGACGCAGGCGATACGGACAGGAACCAAGACTGGAAAGAAGACCTTGCAGGTTGTGGTCTATGAAGAAGAGGAGGAAGATGGGACTCTGAAGCAGCACAAGGAAGCAAAGAGATTTGAAATCACTAGGTCTCAGCCTGAGGAGAGTGATAAAAGTCCTTCTGGGAAGCAAGAGGGACCCTCCGGAGCTGCAGTGTCCCTGTCTAGGACTGATGAAATTCGACAGAGTACATACAGAACGCTAGACAGCCTTGAGCAGACTATAAAGCAGCTGGAAAACACCATCAGTGAAATGAGTCCAAAACCTGTCCCTGAAAACACATATACCTCTGAGGGAAGCACTGTCCCCTTCTCTGCCCAGATAGTACCAGAGACCCTATCCCGAGAGCGTGTAGTGCTGGATGAGAGCCTTGCTGGTGTAGAGCCCCCTGCATCACTCCCAGCCACTTCACGTAAGGTACCTTAGTCTGAGAAATCAAACCTCCAGCTGCTTTCTAAAATCTGCAATAATCACCATTAAACAGGAGGGTCTTGTGATTTGTTTGCTTCCTTTCAGGTGGCTTGTTTGGGCTCCCCACGAGGTGTCTAACAGCTAATAGACGATTGGTTTTTTGGGGTTTTTTTAATCTTTGCTGCTGATTGGTGATGGGCAAATGCAGGGGAGCTGGGTCGAATAATCCGCTGTGTGAAATGACAAGCGTCACTGACATGAAATCCAGGCTGATCAGTAGCTGAGCAGTTTTCTCCATTTGATTCTGGAAATTAACACCTGCGGTGTGAAGCTCCTGAACTTTCCCTGCATGTAGTACTGTGGCTTTTTTTCGGCGCATGGTGTGCAGTGCTCTCTTCAGGCACTCTGGCACTGACCACACCTTCTTGTCTCCCCTCCCTGCCCCTCCACTCGTTTCCGCAGGGCTCCAGCGCTGCCTCCCAGACAAGCCGGATGCCAGTCCCCATGGCTTCAAAAACTAGACAAGGAAGCATGGAGAAATCAGGCAAACAGCACAAGCTGCAGGATCCACGCCAATACAGACAGGTAGTTTTACCCTAAACCCGGGGTTTGGATGGACATTTCATGTTGTTTGTTTATTTAAAAACTCCAGTAACTGACTGAGATTATACCAAATATCGGATGCCTGAGGTCTAACTGGACGTCCTGGATCCTGGGGGCATGACAGTACTGATCTTTTCACCATGCTTGTGCATGCATGTCTGCAATAAAACACCTGCTGCTTTTTTTGTTTGGTTGGTTTTTGGGTTTTTTGTTTGTTTATTGGGTTTGGCCTTTTTTTTCTTTTTTTTTTTTTTTTTTAAACTGTGGTATTCAGCTGTAATTTTAAGATGTCAACTACCTGTTTACTTTCCATTTGGTAAATGTGGTGGTTCCGTAGAAGTGGGAATGCTTCTGTTGAGAGTGTTTGCAGGAAGCCCTGGACACTAACCCGTTGGTGTAGGTGGCGGTGGGTGACATTAACCCGCGGCGGGACGTCTCTCACACGTTAATAATGCGCAGCATGGCCAACGTAGTGCCTGCTCTGTAACACGTAGGTCGCGCCTCCTCACAAAGCTCTCCTGGCTCTTTCTCTCCATGCACTCTCCCTTGGGCACTTTGGGTTTTCTACCAGGTCCGGTCCCTGGCTGCAGGACTTAGCTCAGGCCTCGAACTGTTAGTTCTGGTTCTCTGCAGGGCTGTTTTCCCAGGTCCTGTTGGTTTATCGTGTTACTGGCTTTCTGACGAACTGTCTCCTGACATCTTTATTTGCAGGCTAATGGAAGTGCTAAGAAAGCTGGTGGGGACTATAAAGCTACTTCTCCTACCCTACCTGCTTCTAAGATCCCAGCCTTTTCTCCCACTTCTGGGAAAAGCAGCTCAGCACCTGCTTCTAGCGGTGACAGCTCTAACCCCCTTAATCCACCTACTAAAACCTCCATTCCTTCCTCCTCCCTTCTCGCTCCTCAGACAGGTCGCATAACTTACTCTACCTCCCTCATCCCCTCTGTCTCTAACGGCTCCTCCAAGTTTCAGAGCCCCACTTACCCAGGGAAAGGTCACCACCTCTCGTTCTCACTGCAGACTCAGAACGGCCGACCACCCCCTCCTTCCTCCTCTACCTCTCCTCCCTCCTCTATCTCCCCCCCTTCCCTGAGCCAAGGTATGAAGAGCATCAGGACAATCCACACCCCTAGTTTCAACAGCTACAAGGCGCAGAACGGGAATGCCGGCAAGTCCGCCCCATCCACGGTCAAGGAGCCATCCTAAAGGCTAAGCACAGCACACCCGCCAGGTCACCAAGGCTTTTTGTTCACTTTCAAAGAATCCGCAGCCAATATTTTAACCAGGGAATGTAACCGTTTTGCTGTATTGCTGGAGGCTTAATACTAATCACGTGCTAAATACTGAGTTACTACACTAGATTAAAGTGAAGCTTTTGGAAAACTGTTGCTGTTGTGACGATAAAAGAGCATTTTCTTTCTATAGGCAGCACCTCTTACAAAAAGTGTGAAGGTGTGTGAGTGAACTTGACTGCGTGTGCACAGCAGTGTACTGAGCATGGGGAATTGTATGGTTAAAAATTTACTAAGTTGTTTTGTATAAAGCTATTTTTCATTATGGAGTCTAGAAGTGAACAGAGATATACTAAAGTGTGATTATATTCAACTGTAAAACTGAAACTAAAATATTTTTCTTTTATTTTGGTGTTATTTAGCTTTGTTACAGATTTCTATTTTTGTCAACAAATGTCATGGTTCCTTTCAAGATCTTTTTGCCAAAACATTTTGATACTATTGTAATGTACATTTGAAAGTAGTATGCTGGACAGTAAACCTCTGCACAAGAAACAGAACAAGACTGGTCTTATATGTGTATGAGGCAACTCAACTTATTGCACTGCCATTCAGATTATATTTAAGAATTTGCCAGCCAAGGAAAAAATAAATTGTTTTACACATATAGATAGTTGCTGATTACTTTTTTTCTTAGCTAAATCCACCCTTTTTCTTTCGGTTTTATTTTACTGAGACCTGGTAGCCCATTAATGTATTGCATTGTGGATTTTAAAATGTACACCTCAGTACTGGTCTGTATACTGGCAAACTTTTGTACATATCTATAAATATCTATAAATAAATAAATACTGTATGTGGCTGGGCACATAGAGTAGTTTTACCACACCAAAGTTAATTTTTATGCATGCTTAAAAATATATATGGGGAAGGGTTGAAAAAGATGGATATCAGTTAAATAGGAGAAGAGCAAGAAACTTGCATAGCTAATGGTTTTGTAAATAAATTTATTTGTATAACACCATAATGTAATATACAGAACTATGATAAGCAAAGAACTTTACAAAAATAAAGGGCTGCATGCTTATGTATTTGTATTTGTCACTAGTAACTTTTCAGATGGTCTCAATTGGCTGTTCAGCCGTTTGCTTGAGGGTGTTAAGCCATTAGGAGAAAACGTGATTTATTTTCCCCAGATTAAGGCCATACACAGTTATTGATTTCAAAATGGGGTCTTTCAAATTGCTGTCGATAGAAGCTTATTGCTGGAACTCCAAGTTAGAAAACCAGCAAGCAAAGAAAGACCTTTGAGTGACTGAATGAGGTATTCCTTCCACCTTGAGGTATTCCTTGTTGCATTTCCCCTTGTGAAAGGGGAGGTTTCCTAGAACCATCATTCCAAGGCGGTGCCCTCGGATGGTGCATCATGCGCAGCTGGAGAATAAACATTGAGCCATTCCTCAGGCCACAGCACAGTCTGCCTCCATCCCCTCCGCTGGCACGGCAGCAAAGGTGCTGCACGGAACAGGAGCTTCCGTGCCGGGCTGAGCCGAGCCAGGACGGGCCGGGGCGCTCCGAGCCAAAGCAAAGCAGGAGGCATGGTCAGAGCACCCACACGGAGCCTCCGGAGCGGAGCCAGGTCCCTTCCAGCCAGGGCAGAACAGCAGGGACTGGCGGCTCCCGTGCCTGCTCTGTTCTCTGCTTTGCCACGCCTGGAGTGCGTGATTCCCTGGCTCCAAAGGGAACCTGCCTGATCCAATGCCTGAGCTTGTTTCCAACCTCCATGCAACACGCAGCACACATAGAGCACCAGCATGCTGGGCACCCTGCTCCCCCTTCACACAGCCAACATGGAACCTCGAGCTAAACGATGGACACAGCAGGATTTGTTCTTTAACTCCCCAAGGATCGGACACTTACTGAAAAATAGTGACTTACTAAAAACTGATCCTCTGTAATGGCACGTGAGGTGTCCCCACGAGCCGTGGCACAGGCACGCAGGGTTCCCAGTGGCTCTGGCACTGCTCCCATGGCTGCTTCTCAGAGCCTCTTCAGCTGAGGGGCTACAGCAGCACATTCTCTGTACCTGGCTGAATTTAGACACGGACAGTGGTTGTATAATTAACCAACGCCCTGCACAGTCACTGGTGTGCACGGGCAGCGAGGCTGTGCTGTGCTCACTGCCTGTGGTGGTGAATGTGAAAATTGCCATCAGGCGGTGAACAGAACACTCACCAGAGGCCTCACCTACATTGTGACCTGCACTTCTGGTGCTCCTGCTCAGTGCTGGGGTGCAGCACCTGCCAGGAAACAACAGCCTCAGCCAGCTCATAACCCACAGCACAGACAGTGCTGCTGGGACTGTCACAAGTCAGGCTATGTTTATTCCCTCTCCATCCTGCTTGTCCATGCAATGAAGTTATCAGGCTTTCACAAACACAGGCAGGGAAGAGCTGTACACAGGTTGTCGTTCAGCAAAACCATCAAGTCTGTAAATAAATTCCTTGCACACAGAAGAAATCAGAACTGGACAGTAATGAAAAAGACAGGTTTCCCACTGCAAACCAGTTATGAAGAGCAGTTTTGGTGAAGGTGGCTGCCACTGAAGTCTGAGACAAGCCATGGGACAGGTGCCATTGCAACAGCAGCGCTGCACTGGCAGAGCAGCCCCCAGCCCCACTGCTCTGAAATCCAGCAGTGAAGCAGCTCACTGAAGGAGCTGGAAGGTGAGCAGGACCTTCTTGCTGCCTGCTGTAGTCAGAGCGAGCCCAGGACTTCATAGCAGAGTAAGCACCATCCCTGTGTCAGCCAGCTCCTCCTACAGGGAGGGACTGCAGAAAAACCAAAGTGACACAGCACAGAGCCCCTGCGCTGGGCAGGACAGAGGTGGGAAAGCAGAGCCAAAGAGGCTGCATATAAGCAGGAAAAGAGAGGGATGTGCAGGACATCTGAAGTGTACAGGGCCAAAATCCATCTGATCCCCACTGAGAGGCATCGCTTCCCGCAGGCTTAAAAACTCACGGATTCAGTAGCAGATGATGAAGGCAGATTGTTACAGTCTCACTGACTAGGAGCCACAGGTACATGCACCACTTCAGGGATTGCAGGCCTGCTTTAAGCCATTCCCCCTCCAGGCCACACATCAGCCCACACCCATTTCCAAAGGCTGGCACAGTTAATTGGTTGATTACTATCTAAATGTGAATGGTGTTATGACCTAGCTTTGGGAACAAAACCACAGCTTTTTGTAGTAAATGAGGCCACATTTCAAACTTTCGTCCAGCCTGAACAAAATGGAGAGGCTCCCAGAGGCTGCACAGGAACCCCAGGCCCTTAATGTGCAGCTCGGCAAAGAATTTTCCTTCAGCCCTGCAGCAGCACAAAAGAAGTTATGAAACTGTCTGGACTGTGGCCATGTCTTAATTCCACATCAACAGTGCTGTGAGCGATACTAATGGGGACCATAACAAGCCCTTTAAAGTATTAAAAAGCAGTCACACAGAATCTTCCAGCTACCACACTCCAGAAAAGGCAGTTCAGACTAAACCACTGATCACCACTGAAGCAGGAACTGCTGTTAGGGACCATTTAAAAAATCCGAACACTACCATTGCTACCAAGACATTTTATTATTTCTCCATCAGAGCTCAGCTTATCCTGTCCCTACCAACCTGCAGCTTCACAGCTCCAAACAGTCCTCAGTACTTTCCAAGCCTGTCTGAATCCTTCTAATGAAATACAGAAACAAAAAATGCACACTAATAGGAATGTTAGGAAATTCTGTTTAAACATAAAGAAACTACCCCTTTTTGCTCTATGACCAAACACTGGCACAGGTTGCCCAGGGAAGTTGTGGAGCTTTCAGTTGTGGAAAGATTCAAAACCCAGCCATAGTCCCAGTACAGAGCAATCTGCCCTGGCTGCACGTGGCTGAGCTGGGGATGGGCTCAGTGATCCCTGCCCATCTCACCTGCTCTGCAGCCCTGTGGATCTGCCCATCCCACTGACTCCAGCTTCCAGAGGGAACACTGACAGTATCCACCTCAGGACAGTCTATTGTAGCATGCACTTCCCTTCCTGAGTCAATCAATCAGACTGGATCCTTTCTCTTCCACAGGAGGGGGAAAAAGAGCAAGAAAAAAACAGAAACAAAATCCCCAACACAGCAAAAAAGCACTACAGATAAGGGTCTGCTGTTAAGATCAGGGCATAGCAATGACTCCTAAAAATGTCTGTTTTCTCAGCTGCCGCACTGGCTGAAATTTAAGGTGACACAAATCTTGGCAGTCTTCAAGAGGCAGAAAAAGCATCAGTGTTTTTACAGCCTGAGATACGCAGTCACTCACTACTTTCTTCAAGAAGAGCTCAGTAACCTCCTCTCCTTGATGCCCCTGGCAGATGCTTCCTGTATCTCTCCCCCTTAGGTCATGGGTCTCCCCTACATTTTCCACACTACCAGTGCAGCAGCAGAGAATACCATGCAGGCTGATGAGGTTAAATAAATTTGTACGTGCAGTGCTGTCAGCCCATACAGGTCATGTTTTGCATGGTTTTTTCTAAGTTCCCAATTTTTCAGACGACCTTGTGTTCTTCCTTTAATACAATTACAGTTCTGTGTTCTCAAACACAAAACTGGACAGCTGTGTCTGGGTTCAGGAGTAAAATTATCAGTTATCTATAAACACAACAAAATGGAAATGAACCTATCAAAATGGCTGTCAAAGCAGAGTAAGCTGCAGACTCCCAGCCCCCCTGTGCACTGCTTCACTGAGAAGACCTCTGTTACTTCCTGTGGATGCTCAGCACACACTGATGAGCTTCTGAGACTAATGATGGGACAAAATACAGCTCCAGTATAGGACAGTGGGTACTCCCTGATGAACAGCATTAGAGGTGTCTCAACACTGTATTCTGAAAGCCCAGGAAAGTGTTCAAACACACTGTACTGTTACAACTGAAACAAAAACCATCCTCAGCTACTCTGCCCCTCACAAAACACACCCGTTCTTCCCGACACTGCACACTGGATCACTGCTAATGCACCCAACCTCCTGTCTGCTCCAAGGAAAAGACATTTTAGTTTGCACAGAGACCACAAGAACATGGCTCATTTTTATGGGACCTGGTATTAGATGCACCCAATTATGTGGTGAGAACTTTCACAGGGGTCAGCTATCGTATCTGGGACTTTTCCTCACAACCAATTTTTATAATGATTTCTCACAAGGATCAAAACCACAACAGATCAAAGCATGGGACTGTTACAGTCACTCAGGAAAGAAATGAGGTCTGCCTAAAAGCACATCAATCAACACATCCCAGAACGACAATTCCTTCTCACAGTAACAGGACGCATTGATGGAGGTTTAATCCTCTTCCAAGCAAGAAACAGTGTAAGACACGTGGACACCCAAAGTGAGGAACAGCTGCTTTGTTTTCAAGTAGGTGTGCAAGAACACACAGTAAAAAAATATAACCAAAAAGAGTTCACACACAGATGAGTTTTTAGGGTAGAAACACATATTTTAGCTAAAATTATAAGAAGTCCAATACCCAAACTACAGAATGGTTATGACCGGCAAATACTGATGTTCATTCTGACTTCACAAAACCTGTGCATTAAATATAAACCCACTTGTTACATACCTCAGAATCTAATTATGTACCAAGATAAAAATATTTAACCAACTGAATCTCTCTCACCTGCTGACCTGCACTGTGTGGCCCCACAAAGAAAAGATTAATGAGAAGTGTCCTTCATCCAGGAGGAACTGCAGGTTTGGTGATCCTGAGAGCAGTTGCTGACTGCAACTTATAAACGTGACATTTCAGAACCATTCATCAGAAAGAATTTGAATCACACAAAGAATCACCAAAACAATTTTATTTCCAGTGTTTAAGTGGGTATGCACACAGGCATGATACAGGTTTGGATTCATTAGGTCTTCATGCAGAATTATATTCTCGATAAAAGAAACCAGTTCCATCCAGTATCCACTATCTACACGCCTATGTTACAACATTTATATCAAATCTGGTATCTGAAGAAAAGATACACATGTAATATGTACAGTTAAGTTACTTATTTTACAGAAAGATTAGAAATTCAAGTCACATAAAACTCAAAATCTGTATTAAAATTGGAAATATAAAACTCCAATATTTACTGGAATGCCTAAGGAATGGAAGCTCTGTAGCCACCTGTGTTAACATTTGTAAAATGTAATGAAACTCGTTAACAGTAAAATGCATTCATTTGTTTGTAATAAGTTTCTCTAATTTAGCAATATGGCACCCTAACAAACCAAATGAATTTATAATGAGGCACTTGTTAGTGACTAAACCAAAAGAACAATTTTCCTGCATACTAATGCCAGGCCAACTCTCAGTCAGAAAACCATGTATACACTACACAGCATGTTGCATCAGATGCTTTGTTCAACATTTGTATGCAGCGATCAAATATACTTTTTCTTAAAATATATATATATACTTTAACTTTAGTGTTCTTCTGGCTGTGGTAATGCACTGTGAAGACGTTCCACAGAGCACATTGATGAAACCAGCCCAAATGAAGGCTGCATAACAACAACAGTACAGGAAAAAATATTTATATATGTACACACACACACGCACACGCACACACACACACACACAGAGTTACTGGGAAGTGTAACAGTAAGTTAATGAATTGCTGCAGTGGACATATCTCCCCATTTCAAAGATACTGATAAAATCGAGATCTAACCACTTGGGTCCCAGACAGTTTATGAGGATGGGCATCGACTGCTGGGCTGAAGTTGTTTTTGTTCATGTTCTGATAATTTTCACCATTTACCTGGTCTGGTGGCTGAAATGGTCCCGAAGGTGGTGTTCTATTAATTACAGTCAAGCTGCTGGAAGAGCTGCTTTCATCTGCCTGCATCTCTGCAGATGAGGGCAGTTCTGCCTTTGATACCTCTGCTAAATTAGTGTTCTCAAGTCTGGGCTTTCCAGTTTCACCCGTATTAAGGTCAGTTGTGCTAGTGCGTAAACGTTCTCGTGCAAGCCAATCTGAGATCGACAGGTCCTGCGCTGGACATTTTGGCTTCAACCGAGTCACAGCTGAAAGCTCAGATTCTCTCTCTCTACTTTGACTTGGTTCTTGAGCTTTCCAAGCATTCAGGACACTTATTTCAGCAAAATCCCTCTGCCCTCCAAGTGTGTGCCTTCGCCTGATATTCTTTCTCTTTGTGGTCTCTGTAGAGTTAGCTTTTTGATTCCCAACTCCAAACATGTCATCAGCAGATGATTTGAGTCGCAGCTTTAATCTGTCTGTAATCTTAAGTCTCCACGTAGGTTCTTGTTTGTCAGCCTCACTTTTGGCCGATGTGGCTAAACTGCTTGTAGATCTTCCTTTTTTCATGATGTCAAACATTTTGGTCACAGCAGGCAAGTCTTTCTCACTCTTCGCATCCCCTGACCCCTCACTGTCCGTTTTGTGCCGTGCAGATTTTCTCCTGGAGAGTGTGTCACATTCAATAAGTTTGTGTGAGCTAAAAAGTCTGCGACTCTCTAACTTTGGCGTGGAACTTCCCTCAGTACAACTTACTTCGCTTTCTTCAGAGTTCCTCCGGCTGGTCTTTACCACTTCTGAAACCTTCCCTTTGGACAGCCTTTCGGCAGCAACGCTGGTAGCAAAGACAGGGAAGTCACTTTCACTGTCCGTCTCCATAGGACGCCCTTCACTGATCAATTCACTTCTTTCATCGTCAGCATCTTCCCCCTTGCTTTCTGTCACTGACTGCACCTCAGGGCTCAGCATACTGGCATCTAAACCAGTCAGATACATAGTAGATGAAGTAGTTGAGTAATCTGAGGTGATGGAGCTGACATCAGCTGCTAAAAACTCGTGTTTACTTTCGGGGCTGGCTACTTTTTTGCATGAGTATCTGTGCTGGGAAGCCTGGGAGGAAGTGCTTAGCATAGTGCCAGAGTCAGACACTGTCTCCTCAACCTGGGAAGAAGATTGTGAAATAGGCATTTTTGGGTTATTCTTCTGCATGGTTTGCAGACAGTTGATATTGGATGATTTTGTACATTTTTCATGGTAAGGCAGTGAAGGTTCCTCTGTCAGGATATCTTCTTTCTTTAATGACTTCTTTTCATCCTTTACAACATTCACCTCTTTTTTACTGCTGTTCTCTTTTTCCTTCGGGACAAACATCCTTTGTTTTCTCCCTATCTCTCTCTCTCTTTCATATTCCCCTTTAGCTGTGTCCTCTTTTGCTGTGTCACCACGAGATTGTTCTGCAAGCTCCTTCTTGAAAAACACATTATCCAACTCATCCTCTGAACTACTTGGTTGTGGTTTCTCTTTAGTTTTTTTCCGCTTGCGACTAGCTGCTGCAAAAATGGAGGACACAAGCAGTTCCTTGCTATACTGATCCTTTCCAGAACCCCAAGAACCCTGTTAAAAAAAGAGAGAGGGCATAATTAAAGTCAAAAAGAAACATTCATTAGCTTGAGACAGTTTAAAACACATCCTGAGCTTCACAGTAGAAAGTGCATTTTCATTCAGGAAACACCTACATGCTCTTTCTGTAGTTTAAATGACATTGCCCAGGAAGTCAATTTCCATCCAGAGCATTCCGCTTTTTATCTGAGTCCCTTCAACTTAACAAAGACCAGTTTGTGTATACTACTATTTAGTTTTTGACTGACTAATAAAGCAGGCACCATTACAGTAAGAAAGCCTTTTCAAGACTGGTTTGCAACTGCTTCGCAGATGCTTCGCAAACCCTCCTTGCAAGGTCTTACCTATTCAAAAAGGCTAACTGCTCCACTTTTCAGTTCATCTTTCACCTTTCAGACTGAGTTTGTAAATGGTATAAATGAATTACTGCCAATAAAATGAATGTTACTCACTACTAGTTTAAGTGCAGAAAATTAACAAATAAACTTCCTTATTTTAGAGGAATTTACTTTAAAGTAGCACAGAAACAATAAAAGTACAAGCCAAATTATTTCGTTTTATGAATTAAGAACTATTTTCACTACTCTGACAACATCACAGCCTGGCCCCTTCAAAGCTCTGCACCTTTCCTACTTAGTGCCTCAGTGCTACAGGCAGTGTGTGACTGGTGTCCTGGAACTTGGGCTATTTTGAGGAAACAGCTGAGCCACCAAACATCCTCACAGAGCAGCTGTGTTGGCATCTCCACAATGAACCACAAGGATGCTCTGACTCCTGTTCCCTGCTCCAAGAGGGGCATCAGTCCACACCTGGAATGCAGGCCAGCAGAAAGCTGCGCCATGAGCTCACCGAGGTCAGCTGTGTGCTGCCCTGTCACCCTGTGCTATAGACATACACTCAGTACTACAACTACTGAACAACAGCCCAAGAGACAGAGATTTGCCCACATGGCAGATGAGAGCTTTGTCATTGAACTGAGAACTGAACGAATGCCCATGTTCCAGTCTTGTTCCCCTGCTTCATGAGGTGTTCCTCCCAAGCACAGCAACACGTCAAGGGAGATTTGCAGAGCAACCTTTAACCATAGCCTTTGCCTTCCTCTAAGAGGAGGAGCTATTACCTCCTGAAGAACAGGCTGAATTCTAAGTTTACTTTCCTCAGTGAAATAGAAAAACATAAATACTCTCTGTGAGTTAGCACTATGCTAACAACAGGGAACATTCTATAGATACATTTACCTCTGCTAAATGAGATGCAAAAAGGAGGTAAGCGCTCACAATTGTAAGAGCTCAGAACAAAGCTGTGGCTGTGTGCAGCTGGCTGCTTTCGTAGATGCAGCTAACTGCACACAAGTAACTTTTCCAATGTAACACTTCAAAAACAGGTTGTGAGAAAACAGTACTACCACTTACTCAAGAAATTATACATAAGCTCTATAGTACATCGGCACATCAGTGATTTAATAAAGCAAGCACCTATCAAATTTCAGAAGCTTGTAACTGTATGATATGAGAAAATTATTTACCTTAGATTTTGCTGAGTCACTAGTAGCTGAATCTGTGGAAAAATTAAAAAAAAAATTCTGCTCAGTTCTGTGCAACCTTTTTATTGTTGCTACAGACAATGCTGGACTTATGAAAAAGACAAGCACAGAACAAGATGTGAAGCAAATTAAAACCAGAACAGTGAATAATCAGAGCTCACAAAGATGCAAGCTGCACCACAGAAAGCCACCGCCATGAAAGGATGCTGTGAATTGTAGGCAGAATCAGCTCAATGATAGGAATGGCAAAGGAGCCCTGTTCTTCAAATAAAAACAGAAATACTAATGTTTATTCAATGCTTTAAGTATACAGCCCCTGCAAAACCGCAGCTGAGAGACCTTTTCAGGATGGCACTGTGTACTCTCCTGAGATTCAGGATACACAAAGCAAAATTGAGTGTCTTTGTACAGATGGCTCCCTAGATACAAATCGTGGTTCTTGTAGTCATACTCTTTTTGTGAGTTTTTAAAGAAATTAAGTCGTATTTTGCATGTAAAACCCCAATTATACATCTCTCTCCACCTCTTACTACATACAGGTAAAATTTTATTTTTAAATTGTCTAGATGTCAGCAGCTACCAGTTTTGTACTTTCCCATAACAAGCGCTTTTATGAAATGAAAAATGGACACCATAGTTTTACTGTCTCGCAAAACCCAAGATTATACAATTATAAAGGGGGTAGGAAGGGGCTAGCACAATGACTAAAAAACATGAACTTGGGACTTTCTCCACGGGAAGAAAGAGCTGAGCCCCCTGCCACACCCCTTTTTGACACATGGCTAATGCTTTATGACTAGAAAGACTGGTAGACCATACCATGCTATTTCTCCTCAGGGTCTGCTTCAGAGATAACAAGAAACAGCAGAAAAACTTTTAAAAAGTAGCATTGATCTGTTTAAAATACTCGTAAAAGAAAATTTACAGCACAGATCAACTTGGGTTTTTTTCCATTTACAAGAAACGGGGGTTTCTGCAGACAAGGCAGCTACAGTGTGGGCAACAGTCCTCCTTCTTCCTACAGTTCCAGCTGTCCATCACTGACATCACAGAATCCACTAATGACATCACCGTGTGATAGACTCCTCCCACTTCGCCTGTTACAACATCAGTACAAAGTGACTGTTTCAGTAAGTGCTGAACAACCCTTTGAAAACTGAAACAAAAGCTAGAGACCAAGGGATAACATTCGTGGGATACAACATGCTGGGTTAGTGCAATAGTAGAGTGAAGGGAGGAGGGGAAAAAGTCACCAAAAAAGAGCCTGTAGTGCTTATCCTTAGCCACAAAAGAGGATGGCATTTATAAACAGAAGAAAACCAGCTTTAGTATAAACATACTGCAACATACTTAAAGTGTCCATCACTTGACAAGAAAACAGAACTCAATTTTTTGCATTCCTAACGTTGGGAAGGAGCAATATTAGAACACCACTGAAGATCAGTCTTTCTGCCATCACAACAAACCACTTTATAGCAGCGTATCTGCTTGACCTCACGATGATGATTGCATGGGTTACTGTGAATAAATAAAATACTATGTGCAAGCCTCATCTTTTAATGATTAAATTCCTGTTAGACAGAAAAGTCTTCCAAATTATATCATGCATGATTATCAACAATTCTAATCTTTAAGAAGTGTTAAATGATCTTTTGGAAGAAAGGAAAACATATTATTAGTAAAAGAAAATAGGAAGAGAGAGTTACAGTGAGTTAACAGAGTAGGTTATTCTAGCCTATGGACTAACACTGTCCAGGCAAAAGTTACCTGATACGTCTCCAGGAGATACTCCCGTTCTTCCAATGTTGGTGAGTAAATGATCTATGTTTGGCACTGGCTGAGATTCTACAGTGTTTTCCTCCTGAACTGCTGTCTACAGTTAATAAACAAAGATCTCTTCATCATCGTTTCACAAACAGTTCATTACGATTCAACAGCATTTAGAAAACTGCATTATTCACCTGAAGAACACGAGGAAAGCGTGTCCTATTTTCCTTTATGCTTTTAAAACAAATGCATGGCTTGCTTTTTAAAAAAAAAAATAGAATTCATTACTACAAGGACTGGAAAGCTAAAAAGGTGCTGCTGAAGAGCAAACCATACAGTGACACAGTAAAAAATATACAGGCGTTCTAGAGGCAGCAGAAGCAGATTCTAAACTAAGGCAGTTAGAACACAAGTATCTATGCCACAATACTTACAAGAGGTTCTTCAGCATCATCTTCTGTGAAAAACCAGTCATGCTAAAAGTTAAAATAAAAAAGGTGAAAACCCCACAGAAAATACAAAACCCAAATGCGCCAATCAAATATAGATATTACTGGAAGTGGGAGTTTGATGGATAAATACCAGACCCACACTGGCCCAGTGAGAAAAAAGCTGGTTGATCTGTGTAAGATCTTATTTTTTAAATAATGAAATGCATCCACTTACTTTTTGGATGAGTGTTTCTACAATTTTATATTGGTCTGGCATGTGCGTAACCATGTGTGTCATGTTATCATCAGATGTCCTCACAAGTGTTGGGCCAAATACTATTGCCAGGTTTCTTGGTTCCATCTAAGAAATGAAATATTTCCACATCACACATTTATAATGAGAAAATATAGTAATATGGGATATTAATACAACACTATTAATATATATGAGAACCATTTAAAGTAAGGATATAAAAGAGTTTTCTAAAAATACATTACTGACTCAGGTAGGATGTTACACTACACCAAAACTCTCCTATATGCAGCTGCAATAAATATACCAAACATTTCTGCAATTCAGAATTCCAATCTTCCTTAACCTACTGCAAGCAGGTTAAGGTTTGCACAGACAAGCACAGAAAACTCAAGAACTCAGATATATTCTTTACACTTTCAGGGGGATCTTTTCTTCTTTCCTAAAAGAAACTCTGATGCTTGGAAACAGTGATGTTTTAAGAATTTTTCATTTTGTAAAAAGGCATTGATAGCTCCCTGTTTTTTTTCCTGAAAACATTTACATGACACATGCAAAAAATTATGCTGGTAATCGAATACTGTATTATATCTACTGACAAAGACCTCATTCAATTTCTACCAACTTTGGAGGAGGTGGCAGAACAAACATCACAGACCCAAAACATCTATTTGAGAGACAGACTCAAGGGTTACGGGATCAGGTCACTACTTTAGAAGCTAATTAAGTACATGACTAATGTTACATCTCTGACAAATAATTTCAAGAAGCAACAGCAGAACTTACCTTCTATTTTTGCTTACTTCTTTAAATTAGAGTTTACTGTTCTGGTATAGAATAGACCAATAATATACAGGAGGCAAAGACTGAGCTTACCAGAAGTAAGTTGCAAACATGACACAAGCCCCTAATGCTCTCTTGGATTTGAATCAAATCTTTTAACAAGTCACACAATTGTAACAACACCTCATTCACCTAGCCTTATATATTCAATAATATTAACAGTATTTAAAAACATTTAAACAGCCCACCAAAACCATAAAATTATAAAAAAGCTTACTTTAGGCACTGTACTTAAAAATTACATTTACTGTAATTGCCTTATAATATCAGCTTTAATTTCACTACAGTTTATAAGCTGTTGAATCTTTTTAATGAACACACAAACACTTTTCTTTCATATTTAACTTTTATTTAACATATTATTTGCAGAACCCATATTCACCTCAACTGATCTTTTAAATGATTTAAATGATTTGGCCACAAGCTCTTCTATATACCATCAATTATATTAAATTTTTTCCTGTACCCTGCACATTGGTAGCCAAGCCACCATGTTATCTGCCCTGAGGTAAGCATCCATAAGCACACTTCTACTATGGACAGCTTTGCACTTAGCTACTCCTCCCTGAGAGCTGAAAAAGGGGACACTATTATTAGCATTTACTGAAGGACTCTGAAGGATTCCAGAAGGCACAGAAGCAGTTAACGCAAACTACCTCTTTCCCACACAATGGAAATGACAAAAAAGTTATACTTAGTAGTGCAAAAAGACCTGGTAGTGATGAACTACCACCATTTACAGTATGCATTTTTTTTCTTCTAACCAGGCAAACAGCATCTGTAGGGTAATCAAATACTCAAGTAACTAAAGCAAGTCCTAGTGTGAAAAATTTCTCAAGCATCCAGAAGCCAGGCTTCAAAGAAAGCAACACATAGCAACACTCTCTAATTTCATCTACAATAATAAATTATCACCTTAATTAGAAATGATCCTGCACAAAAATGAAATACTTAATGAAACAAACCAAAATACATTATATGTTTCTCTCTAATACCTTGTTCTTTTCTGAGTTCTCTGCTACTGTCTTCAGGTGTGCAGAAAGAAACTTGAGAGTTTCATAATGGTGTTCAGGTAAATCATGAATCTGAAACAAACAATCACTATTCAGAACACTGAACATTTAATGCTGATTTTGTAGTGCACCTACAACACAACTGATTTTAGTTTACCAGTCTCTTCAGTGTTTTCAGACGCTCAACAGGATCTTCTTTTCTATTGGCATCTATAAAATCTGCATATTTGTCTGTTAAAAAAGCAGAAATTCATATACATGAGTTTTTATATCTATATATGTATGTATATACACCCCATCTGCCAGCCTCACTCTCCCTTGAACACCAGTAACATACATACAAGAATGACCTCTGGAAATCATAAGTTAGCCCATTACATTGTAAGTGTATGTACTGTATGACAGTAGGGATTCCCCCCCCCCTTCATTGAATACTGAAATAGTAGAATTGAAAATTTTACTCTTTTAGTTGCATATTCACAATCCCTTCACATCAGAGAAATTCTATTTACATCTCTCATTCTTAAGATGATCACCATGACTCCTCACTCTTGAAGAAAGTATTTATTGCAGAGTGGGGATGATTTCCCTGGATTTTCTCACAAGTCATCTGAATGTTGTAAGACAACTGTTCAACACCTAAATTCCTAAAGACAAAACTGTAATGAAAACAACTTACCATTGGTAAAGAGGGGTTCTGGGAGCTTTCGAAGAAGGATTTCAGCAAACTGCTTATCACATTCAGGTCACGCCATTTCTGTGTGTTTAAAAAGAAAGGTCAGACATGCTTTATATTTCTATGATCACAACACAACAAGAAGTTTTGGGATTTTAATATACAAATAATGTGATCAAAGACTCACATCATCATGAACATCAATGTCAGTCATTCCTTTGTTGAGCTCTTCTTGCATACTTGAGATGGCAGCATTATTTCCAGGCACTCTGTAAATACCTGTGTACTCAAGACCTCTTTCTTCAACCAGTTTGCAGCATATATCAACAATCAGTGGAATATACTGAAGAAAAAGAGTTGTATAGGTAAGTAATTGATCAAAAAAAATTTTAAATTCACAAGGAAAGAAAAACTCTACGTTCATACTTTGTTGGTATGAGCTGGGGGACAGTCATCTAGTCTAACACCAAATGTTCCAACAGCAGAGGGCTTCTTTTCAAATGTCTTCCTCATAATGCTTGGAATGCCTTTTCTCCACGTCCCTTTGTCTTTTGGTGGGCTTGTCTCATCTTTTTGTTGTTAGAACAGTGGAAAAAAAGAAGATAAAGAAGAAAAATAAGAACATTTATGCCACAAAACTGACTATAAATACAGGTAACAGATTTGCAAAGAGAAAGTGACACCTGCATTTTTAGATTTTACCATCCTGACTTTATGCAACAACTCACTAAACATTAGTCTGTCTAAAACTAACTTCTGTTACTCTTCTGTCGTTCAAAAGATAAATCTGAACATACTCACACCCCACACTTAGAAAAGCAAGTAGCTGGATGGTACTGTGGCATTTCATCATTCTAAGACTAAAAGTAAATAAACTACTAAATTTAAACTTAAATTTATATAAACTACTAAAATTTAAAAAAATTAAAATCTACGTTTAGTAGCACAACACCAAGTCTCTATGGAATCACACTGCTGCACAAAATACCCATCAAACTCTAGAGCCATGCTCACACTTGTGCAGACTTACTCTTTCAGAAATTATCATGCCTAAATAATTCCAAATATTACTCACTCAAAGTATTCTCTATCCAAATATCAGATTAGAAGTTCAGTTGCTCTGTTTTCCTCTCCTACAGAATTCTTGTAACAAGTTTCAATTCCTATTTATCTTGCACTGCAAGCCATCTAACACAGTAAGTACTTCTTTCCTATTTCTGGAGATATTCTTTCAACAGATTTGAGATTTACCCAACATGTGCAATTTAGTTACATGTGTAGCACTGCAGAAGTAAAGGGATGTTTTTTGGCAATAAAACCCAGAATTCACTGACAGCTTAAATTCAAGACTGAATCATTCAAAAGTGGTTGATCAAAAGTGGCTGCTTATCCAGTTGCCTGAATTTGTATACAATGTTTTTTAAACAACAGTCTGATGTGAAACACTATGAAAACAAAAACTAAAAAAAAAGAAAAAGAGAATAAAAAAGAACAGCTTGTGACATTGTTGGAGTTCAAATATTGATTCAAGTTTGCAGTGCCAGCTCATCTGGCTTTTTTAGAATTCAGGAGGAATTAATTTTGTTCTGAAGGAAATAATACAGGTTCACTCCAGTGTTTTAAAAATTAAGACAAAAAAGGTCTTTTCTACACTTTGGAAGCACTTTAGTGGAAAAATTTACCTTGTCACTTCCAAGTCAGATGGAGGCAAAAGTATGAATTACACACAAAATTATTTCCAAAGCTTAGCAAAATTTTGCTCACAAGAAGCCTAGCACCTGTATTTTACTACTGTTAGCCCTACATGGAGCTATAGGGAAAAAAAAACACAGAAAAGCCTCTTGAGAGAGGACTAAAATAAAAAGCTTCATGATCTGAGATGAAGTAGTTGCTAGAACTGAGTGACTAGAGCCGCAGCTTAAAAAGCACTGGCTAATACTTGGTTTGCATCTGTATATTCATGAATTCAAAAATACCTGAGAAGGGCACCTCACTGGCCTTGCACTGGGGCAGAAGGGAACTAAAGAAATACACAAAACACACAGACCTTTAGTGAGAAGCTTCCTTTCCGTCTCATCCTTGGGAGAATGTGGGCTCTGAGTCCTCTGTTCTGCTTTAGTTCCAAGTAGAGTCTGTCTGATACTCAGACTCTGCCGAGGTGTTTTGGGAGATGGCTCTGTTTTGCTGCTTGAAGAACTGAACAAGAGAGACTGCTTCAGTTAAAAGAAGCTAAATAAGAACTCTACAAAAACTACTGGCAACATTTAATTCACCCACCTCATCATTGTACTGTACTCCTTAATCCTTCGACTAATTAGATCTCTACTAGTAACACCAGTATCCTATAAAATTAATAGAGAAATACTTTATAACCTTATAAAATAGAAAAAAAAATTCCTTTCAGAATATGATTAACTCTTCTGGTCACCAAATAAGAACAGAATTCAACAATTCAGTCCACTTTAAAAAAACCCAAACCCTCAACAAAACCAAACATCCTAACAGGCAGTTCTTGAGAATAGTAAAGACAAAACACTTAAAAACCAAAAGAAAATTAAAAGTGAGTAATTGCTATTTACACTTTTGTTTTCAAAGCAGTATGATCTGATTAAATCCTCTTAAACTGAAAGTTTAAACAGAAAAAAATGCAAGTAAACACATCATACTACTCTGAAAAATCCAATCCTATGTGCACACAGTACTTAGAAAACTAATTGCTACTACAAATAGAGTTGAAGGACATGAATTCAAATCTGCTTTTTATTTATCTATGTAATACTTTGGATAATTATTTTGTATCTGAGCAGATGTGCATTACCACAGACATGAAAATATTCCTCTGTTGCTCATCACTGCAATGAAAACGCACAATGGACAATATTGGGAAAGATACTGACACCTTATGTACAATAGCAGATGTTTGCCTTTGGCAATGAGCATTAACTTAATTCACAGAAACATCAGCATTTAATCAGAGAAACAGGCGTCCTCAAAGTTTCACTTTTTAACTACTGAGAAACTCTTCACACTGTATATTGCACATACCACTCGACAATTCAAGTCGGAAGAGAGATGACACTGGTCCTAAACCTGCAATTATCTTTTAAAAAAGATTAGGTATTTTTGGCAGATCAGTTACTATAAAGTGTATCTTTAGTCAAATCAGCAACAGCATTAACTAATTTATATCAAAAGTCTATTTTCTGATTATGACTACATTGACCTTTTTTTAAACTTTATTAATTTACTCAGTTACCATTCCTTTCACCTCATTTTCTTTTATGTTCCTGTACGCATTTTGGTCAACTGGTTAATGAACAATTAATTCTTCTGTTCAACTATTAATTACAAGAAAACACAATACATTTTTAATTAAAATGCAAGAACTACAACTTCTGCTTCATATATTATACAATTACCTCATCATTTAAGTTGCTGTTGTCTTGTATTGCTTTAATCCATGCTAACATATTATCTCTGTCCTCAGCTTGGAACAGATACTCGCGGTCTGATGTGGTGAGTCTAAACACATTTTTCCTCTTGGTTTCACAGTACGAGATGTCTATCAAGCAAGCATTGATGCTTATGGGTTGTTCTTCCTCAGAGAGGGTCACTTGTTCCTTTTTATCCTTGTACAAATAAAGTGAATGACCTCGAAGAACAACATACAGTTGCTTCCATGGCCGGATGCTCCCACCAACTCGCTGAAAAACAACAACCAATGTGTCAGTTTGCTTACTTGTTACAGTTTCTGGATTACCAAACTACCTCCAGAAGTTTTACAAAGAAAGGCTACCCATCTGGCTGGCAGAAGGACTACACAAAGTGGGATTCATTAATTGCTCTCCATTAGAGGAGTGAACTACTTGATAACTTGCCCTCCCAGACCGCCCATTGAGTGTGAGTTCACATGTGACAGTACTATGAAACAGAATCAGACAATTTCTGGTCTGGTATTTAGGGAACGCTTGCCCATGCCTTTTAAACTGCCTGCAAGTCAGAATGGCCTTTTCACACCACTGCAATGCCAGACTCCCAGTTTTCCTTAAGCATTAGTCTGTATTTGTGCAGAAGGTTAATATGAACTCAACTCCACAACATTCACAAAAATTAGAACTTTTTCATTACTGGGAAAGAGGAAAAAAAATACAATTACACCTACCAAGGAACTGATTCTTATTATTTAATTAGTCATTAGAAATTAGTTTACTTCAACAGATGCTTTGAAATGTAAAATTAAAACAGTTTGGAAAGCAGTCTGTAGAAGAAGCTGACAGAAGTCAATCTCTAACAGATCTAAAATTTTGTCAGTCATATTGATGATCTTATCCCCTCAAAAAAAATAATAACAAAAAAAAAAAAAAAACCTAAAAAGGAAGGCTTGAAGTTTCTTATCGTAGGTTGTCACCAGTTTAGTATTTGTCCTAGATTAAAAACCCAAACATGACAGGTACCTTTCCTTTGTCTGTAAAAAGCTGACGAAAATGGAGCCATCCTTCTTTGGAGGCATCACCAAACACCTCTGAGGAAGAATCTTTTCGGGAACCAGAGTCTTCCGAAGATTTCTGGCTGTCTGGGACCTAGAGCAAACATCACAGAAAGAACCCCACAGTGTAATTCTATAGACATTTGCCTACAGTTCCTATGTTCAAGATGTTTCTTACTTAAAAAATCTCCCCTGGAGCTTGCTCCCAGGTTTACACACAACAATAGTGACCTTACACATGCCAAGAATACTTTGAGAAACGTCATGAATCTCAGACTCTCATTAGTGAGTTTTCACAAAAGGCCACCATATTTAATATGCTTTGTTTACAGAAACTGAGGAAAGTGAAAATCAAGGACCATGTGATGAGTCCAGGAAAAGACACCATGTTTACTTATAAGATGCATACATCAGCAATTTGATCAGTAGCAATTCCAATGAACTTCCTGTCTGTTTAGCACATCACTTTGTATAACAGACTTGTATAATTCAAACAATTTGTCACAGCAGTATGGGTAATATTAGGAGTTGCTATATATATATATATATATATTTACTTACCTTAATCCCCTTTAAACTAGATACATGCTTAATGGATCTGTTGGAAAAAAAACAAATGTTAAAATGAGATTTTAGACACTTTAAAAAATAGATGTTCAAATTAGCTGATTTTTCCATGAACTCACGATTTTCCCTCTTCTCTGTAGTCGTCCAGTCCTTCATCATATGACTTTGATCTCTCAGTTTTTGCGGCAGGCTGGCTATCCAGGACACTAGGCCGGATGGATTCTACAAAGAAATAGAAACTTTTGAGAATGCAGGAACTTGAATCACATTTCTGCGATTTATTTCAAGCAATAAAGAGTTTACAATTTTCACTCCTGATCTCCAGAGTGTGAAAGGAAAAAAGTTGCGAGAGAAAAAGAAAGAAATCAACGCTCACCATGATCATGTGAAAGTTGCCGCCGAATTAAAGGGATTGGAGATGTAGGACTGGGAGGAACAGTTGTTATAGCTGGTGCTTGAGAAGCAGATGCAGAAATAACAGCAGAAGCAGGAATGTGTGCAATATCATGGTCAATACTAGGACTAGTCGGTTCATCTACAAAGGTAATATGCCATATATTAACATATTAAATGCATTCATCAAATGCTCAAACCAAAGAGCTGTCTGAACTTCTCATTACTGGGATATCAGACATCTTAAACATGAAGTCATTCTAACAAACAAAAGGGTCCAATTAATTCACACTGTCAAATGTACACTTTATGCATGAAGAGAAGCCTGCTTCATTTCATATGGATATTAATAACAGATTAGAGATAAACGCAAAAAACATCATAGATTTTGCTGTGTGCAAAAGAAACAGGAATTATTGGCTGATCTCTCAATATTGTTTTCAAGTAGAGAATTTTTGTTTATACGCATAAGCAAAACCCACACTTATTGTATCAGAGACAGATATCTACAATAAAATAGGGGCAGACCATCAAAAGCCATTTGGTTTAAATGAGTGTTCAAATAAAACAGCCAAGTTAGAAGCAAACAAAAAAAGCATTTTAAACAGCTATCTAGCATTCAAAGAACCAATCCCCCATCCTCCGTACATTCAAATAAAGAGGCAAGTATTCAGACTTTTAAAAGATGGGACTACTACATACCAATCAGTTCTTCCAGTAATTGTTCATAGAAATGATTGCATGCCATACACGCCCAGCACCTTTCAGTCTCAAAAGCCACCAAGGTCATCATGAAAGATTCCAAAAAGCTTTAAATATTCTAGTATTTAACATGTTTCTTACAAGATGGAAGTAGCCAAAAAATGCATTTTCCATCATTTTGAGAAAGGAGCCATAACATCCTCTAGAGCACATTACTAGTACTAGAAAAATCATTCTACTTCATGCTCTGGTAGAGGAGGGGATGGAAAAGAAAAAAAATCAAGTCACGAGCAGGGGCTGAACTGTACTGCCGTAATGAATATGAATGTACTCTAGGTGCTAAGAATTGTAATATGCGGAGCTACTGAAAAGCCTATTGAAATCAATGAACACTCACAGACAGAGGTTTATTCTTTGCTTTGTGCGAACACAACTGCGTGTGCTGCATTGTGCTGTTCCAACAGTCACTAACAGTTCTGTTAAGGCAGCACTTGCACCATCAAAATTTGGCAATGTACATTTAGAACAAGGCAATAAACAAAGCACAGAATGGTTTAGCAATAACACGGGGTGAAAAATATAGTAACTTTAAGTTAAAAAAGCATATCCCAAAAAACCCAGCAGCAAACTAGAAACATTAATAGAAAGGAAAAAAGCAAAAGAATTCATACCAAACTATGACACTACTATTAAAAAGTTCCCATGTTTTACTTGCATCCAAAGTGATAAATTAGAAGCATTTACAGATTACTTCACTACAGGAGCTAGAACACAAGAAGCAGCTCAGTTACACTTCCATCTCAAACCTGCAACAGCCCAATTTCATATTTTTTTTAATCTGCTGAGTTTCCCTGAAACAAACACTAAGGAATATAATCTCACTGCATAATTGATTGATTTATAGCACATGGACTGAAAGTGCTCATGTTTAAGTTATGTTAACAGATATATCTCAAATGTTATAGTCTCTACTCCCAAAAGCTATAAAAACACCAGCACTTGAAATAGATCTATGCGAGCTATGAACACAAACATGTTTGGCAACACTACGGCATTTCCCACAACACTTAAATCCAAGAATTCAGATGAGGAGGAACAGTTTGTAAGTCTCTGAAAGAAACAATAATTATTCAAACCATTATTATTTCACAGTGGATCTAATTCACAGATGAATCAAAATTAAAGTTGTTTTAGAAATATGCAAACTTCAGAGGAACTGCAAATGATATTGTACAGGAGGGGCATAACTATTCAGTCCCTGATGAGGCTGAAGGTCAGCTAATAGCAAGCTTTTATGTCATATAAAGTGATTATAGAGCAAATCATGACATACACCATAAGAGTTTCTGCCTATTAATTTAATGCACTAGCAAATCACTGCTGCTGTCCAGTAAGAAACAAATCCAAACAACTATATATATTCCTTGTACTTTGATCTTTCTTTCAAGTGCTTGCAATATTTGTCTACCTTTTCAGTTTCCTTGACTGATATATTTGCACCCCAAAACTCCTCACACAGCATGTGAACTGATGTGTTCAGCTCACCAACCAATGAAAATAACTGTGTCCAAAATGCAGTGAAGCACACAGAACAAACAAGCCAGAAGAGAAACCACACAAAATAATTCTCTTTCAGTTTGCTACCTCAGATTACTGGTGTCTCTTTAAATATTTGCAACAGAAAGGTCAAAGAATCCATGGAAAAGATTATTCTGGGAGGTACTGAAAAACACCTGGAGGACAATGCAGTCATTGGTCAGAGCCAGCACGGCTTCATGAAGGGAAAGTCCTGCTTGTCAAACCTGATTTCCTTCTACAACAGGGTAATCCACAGAGCTGATCTAGGAAAGCCAGTAAGTATAACCTTCTGGACAAAGCATCCAGCTCACAGCTGGATAAGCCTGTTAATCGATGGGTGAGCAACTGCATCCAGGTTGGGCACAAAAATTACAGTGAATGGGGTGACATCAGGCTGGTGACCTGTCACTACTGGGGTTCCACAGGGCTCCATCCTCAGCCCAATTCTCATCCACATCTTCATTTTAATGACCCAGACACACAACTCAAAGGAATACCAAGTAAGTCTGCTGACAATATGAAATTGGGAGGAGCTGTCAACTCCTTCAAGGGTAGAGAGATTCTTGACAAGTTAGAGGGTGCACAACCATATGAAGTTTGATAAGGACAAGTGCCAGATTCTGCACCTGGCACGAGGCAACCCTGGTTGTGTGCATAGACTGGGGAAAGAGAGGCTGGAGAGCAGTGCCACAGAAAGGGACCTGGAGGCCCTGGTCCATAGCAAGTTGAACGTGAGCCAGCAGTGCCCTGGCAGCCAGGAGGGCCAGCCATGTCCTGGGGACATCAGGCACAGCATCACCAGCCAGGCAAGGGAGGGTATTGTCCTGCTCTGCTCTGCACTGGGGGAGCCTCACCTCAAGTGCTGGGGGCTGTTCTGGGTGCTACAACATAAAAAAGACATGAAACTATTAGAGAGCATCCATGGGAGGGCCACAACAATGATGAAAGGTGTGGAGGGGAGCCGTATGAGGTCACTTGGTCTGTTCAGCCTGGAGGAGACTGAGGGGAGACCTCATTGTGAGCTTCAACATCCTCACAAGAAGGGGAGGGGCAGGCACGGATCTCTTCACTCTCGTGACCAGTGACAGGACTCAAGGAAAAGGCACAAAGCTGAGTCAGGAGAGGTTTAGGCGGGATATCGGGAAAAGGCTCTTCACTCACAGGATGGTTGGGCACTGGAGCAGGCTCCCTGGGGAAGTGGACACAGCACCAAGCCTGACTGAGTTCAGGAAGGGTTTGGACAATGATCTTGGGCACATGGTGTGATTCTTGGGGTGTCCTGCACAAGGCCAGGAGTTAGAGTCAATGATCCCGATGGGTCCGTATGATTTTGTGATTCCAGGACTACTTTTATGTTATACTTTTAAAACATAATCTGTTATGCATTATTGTCTTTGAAGTGACTCAAGAGACTGGCCATCAGAACTGAGCCAGCACAGTGACAGAGCAGCTCTGGACAAGGGGGGATGCCACTTGTCACTTATGTTTGCACATGAGCATGCAACGGGTCAACAGTTGCAACTAACGATTTTCAGAAAGAGCCCTTCAATGCAAAAACATTATGGGGTGAAGACACCAAACACTTGTAATAAATAGGCAACACAGCTCCAACCACAACTAACTGATCCTCCAGCTAAGGCAGAGAGAAATTTGTGCATCAAAGTACATTTGTATTGCCATGCAGCCAGAGATTGGGGACCTACAAAGATAGGGAGCATCTGCACACAGTGTAGGTGAAAAAAACCAAACTGATTCTGAGAAGACACAGATTTACACAGAATGGGCTCAGAGGCAGAGCCAGAGATTTCAAAACTGAGGATTTCATGGGCAAGAAAGCATGACAAACAGGACATACTAGCCCCACTACAGGCATGAGGAACTAAGGAACAAGTATTAACCAATTTATCAGATATTCAAAGAAACACTGACAAAATCACTGGAAAAAAGCACAGATCCATATCATAACCTATTAAGCTGCTACAAATACGATTTCATCATGATTAATGTAACACTTCACGTGCTTGTTTATTCCATCTCCTGAACAGTCCCTTGAACATTAAGGTCTGAAATTAACAACCTGAACGAGAAAGGGGGCACATTTTGAGAACCTCAAATGTAATTTAGATGAATCACAAAATTACTCAGGTGGAAGCAAACCTTGGAAGTTCTCTTAGGCTCACATTCTCTACAGAGCAGGGGTAATGCTGAATTCAGACCATGTTGGTGAGGGCTCTTATTCAACAACTGCCAGAGAGGAAGAGCTCCCTCAATATCCTGGCTGTGTTCTTTCTTATTGATACAGACCAGGAGAGTGTAAGTCTAGTGTTGCCAAACTTAATAAGCATATCCTATCTCCTCTCTAGGTCATGAACATTAATCAAGATGGACCCTGAAGAATGCCACCTGTAATCAGCCTTCAGGCAGAACACAAACACTTCAGCACTACCCTTTAGACCTAATAATCCAGTTTTTCTGTTTATCCAGCAGTACGGCCACCTAGATTATGGCACAAGGATGGTGTCACTGAAGGGCTCAAAACCCTTGCTGAAGTCAAGCTTGGTGACCCCGTGTCTTCCTCTCATTCACAGATCTACTGATTTCATTACAGAAGGGAATCCCATTAGTCAGACACTTGGTAAATCCATGCTATTCCAAATAATCCTCTCCTTCCTTTGCCCAGAAACCAGTTGCAAGAGGACCAAGTTCATAATTTTCCTAACGACTGAGATAAGGTCAACTGACTACCTTCCCTGGCTTGTCCTTCTCATCGTTTTTCAAGATGGGTGTACCATTTGCTTTTTTCCAGTTAACAGGGACCTGTTCCAGTCTGCATAATACTTCAAAGATAGTATGTCTGCAATGACACCAGCCAACGCTGTCAGCACCTTCAGATGCATTTCACTGTGTTGTATGGACAGGTATGGGCTGAGCTGCACTGGAGCTCTCTTAAGGATACCCTCTTTATCCAAGTTGGTAATGACTGTGGGTTTTGTTTGTGTTTGTTGTTGAGTTTTGGCTGGTCTGTGGTTTCTTTTTTTTGTGGTGGTGGGGAAGCAAGGGAGAGAGGTATTTAAGGGAACTGTTCAGTTAACTGAATCATACACACATGGGAAACCAATTCACAGACAGACTTTAGTACAGACACCATCAGGGATGCTTTAATAGGAATTATTAACAGAGAAAGGTGATTTCTCCTCCAATCCATACAGATTCGGTTTGCCAAAGCTTTATTTCACTGGTAATAAAAAAATTACTGGAAAAAAAACTAGCTTCCCAAGGCTAAAGTCATCCTTCACATTTATTCCCCTTCAGGCACAGCAGTCTTGCAAGCAGTATTTCAACACCTCAAAAGACCTTAAGAAGGAACCGTGTTACTTAGTAAATGTATTGCAGACCAAATTACCATTTAAGACACTAATTGGGCATCTCAGTTTAAACAAACAACATGAATATGTGGCCACAAAGCTTAATTCAAGAAGTACATATTTTATCAAAGACTATTATCTCATTTAAAGAGTCAGATCATAAAAATGTAACAGCTGTGTAGTAACACACACTTATAAACAGCTTTACATTTCCTATGAAGAATGTTGAGATAGCATGCACTCCCAGAAACAAAAAAATTGTCCAATATACAATTTCCCAAAATGCATTCACTGAAGGAGGTAACTGTATTTTAGTATTATTGGCTTTCTGACAACAATATCAAAATTCTTGGATTAGGTACTTGTTTATAGATGCTCTTGCAATATTCAATGCAATTTTGGTTACTCAGATCTTGTGTAAATGTAACAGTGATCAATTGTAAAAAGCCCAGCCTTCTGCAGAAGGCTACAGAGAGGTAGCTCATGCTGCTGTCTGCAAAGCAAAAGGCTGAAAGAGTCATTAAAAACATTACTTTCATTCAACTGAGGCACAGATGTCAAGGTTCCTTATAGACTCAGATGGCATCTACCTGACAGCCATTACAGTATGTATTTTAATAATTGCCTCTCTATTTCTTCAATAATTCACTCAACAGGCAATGGCTTTGGGATGCAATTTAAGAATGAATCTTATATGTCAAATTAACTTGCTTATGTAAGAAAAGAAGGAACAAACTAACAAGTGCTCATTAGTAGAATTAAAAAACCCCTAATCTTCTCTTTATGGAAGGACTGACAGGATGTGCCAGCAACCCTGCAGCAGGATGGGCATTAGAGGCACTGCCTTACTGAATTTCAGCCCTTTGTCAACAACTGTTTTGCACTCCACATCCTTGGCCTGTCCAAGTCCTCCACAGCACACGATACCACAACAGGCTCTGTACTGTCACGATGCACCAACAGTACCTTGCTCTGAGGTATTCTTCCTAAACACAGTAGATAAAAGCTTTAAAGGCTTGTCCTATGTCTAATACACCCTCTGGGCCTCCCAGGTTAGATTTGCTCCATCTTGCTACAGGCAGCAATTCCCCTAAAATACAACCACGTTGACCAGATGTCCCTTCCTTAAACTCAGCAGCAGGCAGGACAAAAGGAGTAGAGAAAAGGCTGCTGAGGCACAAGTGGAGCAAGGGAAAGCACAGCAGGGGGACAGAGACTGCAGGGAAGTGGCACCAGTGAGAAAAATGCAGAAAGGAAGGAGAGAGCATGGACAAGGTAACAGAGGTTAGGAAAAGGATCCTCATCCACACACATGCAAGGAAGTAAAAAAAAAACCTCTGTCTACAAGAAACCTCAGAAGAAGCTGCCATTAAGGCAAACACAGACATACTAATGTAGGCCGTTTTTCTTAAAAGCCTTTCAGGAAGACAAATAAAAATACCAGGTATACAATCTCACCAGTAGTGAGAAGGCCAGAAATAACCAATGAACAAAAATGTATTGCTGAATCAAAAGTAAACTATATGGAACTAACCCTGCTATCATACAAGATAGCACAAAGGACTAATAAATGCCCCATAAAAACAGTGACTTCCTGCTTTAAATCCTGCAGTACAAGCTGCTGCGTCTTATACTTCAGCCTGCAAGGGTAAAAGCTCCCTTATGTACAGACTTCCAAGGCTTAAACACATGATTTGGAAAAAAGATAACTATTTCCTGGATTCCTCATGACCTGTTACATCATTTTTTCAAAAAAGAACCTTTAAAAATCTATTTTTTTTGCTAGTTTTTAAGCAGTTCCAGCACTGGCAGCACTAATTGTCTTTACAAAGAACTTCTTCATATATCTACTTTACGTAATTATCCTCATGTGGCCAAAAGAATAGAATGGAAACATGTCTGCATGCTGAGCACATTCATTGCTCTAAGCCCCAGAAACACAGGACTGGAACAAGCTTCCTGAATCATCAAATCCAGCCCTCTGCTAATGCACTCATGTAAATAATATGTTTGTTATACTGACTGAGTTTCACACAAACAGAAAAGGCTTCCCAAGGTTATTCTTCATGTGAGACTATTGTGAAAACTTTATCTATGGAAGTCTATTGTTTATTTCAGTGTCCAACAAAAGTTTAACTATCTTTCTACACAAAGCAATTCTAAAGGTTCCTGCTTGCCATATTACCCCATCACACAAAAAAGTACAATTCTCAGTATACTTTTTTGTTGCCAAGAACCCCAACAGCATTCCCTTATTGCCTGCAATTACTATTTGAAGTTATAATGATACACTAAGGATGATTTATGCTTTGAAAATATTACTCACTATGAAACAAATCTGATGCTTCTACTCAATTAAAACTCTTCTAGATGTTATGAATTATTGCACCCAATTTTAAGTTTTAATTAAAAAAATATTTTTGAGTTACAGAAGCATTTAAATGGTATTTAAAACACTAATTTGTAATTTTGCGTTTTGGCCACTATGCTTCAGAATACCACAATGATTTAAAAGCTGTTCTCTGGATAAGAAACACTGAAATATTCAGCCTGGAGCAACAGTGATTTGGCAGGCCACACTCTAAAACCCTGGAAAAAAAATAGAAGACTGATGCTTATCTCAGAAACACTGATGACATGTTAAAAGCTGTTCCAATGCTATCACTATAATAATAGAAGAAACACTCCTCAAAAATGAACATTTGTCAGCCCTAATCTCTACTGCAATTACACTTATATTTTCATAGTTTGGAATAGCTAGGCAATAACTTGTAGAAAATAAAATTATCACAATAGCTGAAGATTTTCATTCTCATCTTGACTGCCAGCAGTTTTTCCTTAGAACACTCCATGTCCACCATTGCTATTCAGCCACCATTTGCCCTGAAGACATCCACGCATTTTGAGTTGACGAATCACAATCTCTGCAGGAGAAGTCCAAGGTTTTGAGTTTTTTTCTTCTCATAAGGAGAAAACAGAATGAGTACATTCTTTCAAATGTTTCCTTTCTGCATATGAGAATGTTTCTGCTTGCTTCCCCTAACTTTGTCTATTCCTACCATCATAACCTTTCTCATAGCAGCACAGAAATTGCTGTGGGAGTTTGCCTGCCCTAAGGGCAGAAGCAATAGAGAGATTTACTGTAAGGGTGGTGAGGCAGTGCAACAGGTTCCCCAGAAAAGATGGGGATGCCCCATCCCTGGAAGAGTTCAAGCCAGTTTGAATGAGGCTCTGAGCAACCCAGTGGAAGGTGTTTCCACTGATGGCAGGGGGTTGGCACTGGAAGGTCTTTAGGGACCCTTTCAACCCACACTGTGAATCTAGTCAGCAGAAGACATGTTTTAGAAAAACACAGATATACACTATGGGAAAAAATACCATGCAGTTTAAGCTGTGAAACTCCTGGCAAATCTTAATTTAAATCAATACAGGGTATTGGATAACAAAATTTTATTGTAATACAGAAGAGAACAGAGAAATTTATGGTGCACTTAAAATCACATGTAGCTCAGAGATGTTTTAAAGTGCAAATAGGGGGAGAAGAGAAAGTATCAACAGAAAGTATCACATATCCTTGCCCTGTTCTTATACCTTTCCAAAGGTATGAGTTTCAGTCAGGTTGAGAACACTCATCTAATTTTTATAGTATTTTGGTGTTATCGAAGTCTGGTCAGATATTTTTATCTGGCTAATTTTCTCTCAGTTATTCACAAATTAATAGTGGAATGAAGTGACCTAAAATTTTTCTAGGGTAAGGACGTACTAAATATTTTCAAAATGGGATTGCATCTTTGAGGAAAAATCTTTGTACTTATGTGATGCTGCTACATGCCTAAGAAAAAAGCTCTATAATAGGATGGTTACAAACTTGATTTTATTTTAAAAGAATTTTGAACTTCAAGATGATATTTAGGCTAAGATTCTAAAAACGTATTTGTTTAAAACTAATTTTCATGTGACAGGCCACTGCGAAGTTGGAAAGAACATCCACCCAGTAGTAATGGCCTGACAGTTGGCTATGCTGCAATCAAGTATGGAAGCAACATCCCTATTTCACTCCTGTGGGTGGTTCATTCAACTCTTTTACATTTCTGTCTACTCTACAGTAATTACTGTAAGAAGCAAAAGGTATTTTCAACCTTGCTGCAAATCTCAGACATGCATACCAGACACTTATGTCTATGAAATACATTAAAATATCTGTATTCTGAATCAACATTTTCTCAACAGTTACAAAACTCATAAAATGGTTTGGGTTGGAAGGAACCCAAGCCCCCTGCTCTGGGCAGGGACACCTTCTACTCGACCAGGTTGCTCAGAGACTCACCCAGCCTGGCCCTAAATACTTCCAGGAATAGGACATCCACAACTTCTGTAGGCAACCTGTTCCAGTGCTTCACCACCCTCACCGTAAAGAACCTCCTTCTAATATCTAATCTAAACCTCAGTTTAAATTCATTGCCCCTTGTCCTGTCACTACACATTCTTGCAAAAAGCCTCTCTCCATCTTTCTTGCAGGCTCCCTTCAGGTGGAAGGACACAATTACATCACCCCAAAGCCGCCTCTTCTCCAGGCTGAACAATCCCAATTTTCTTAGCCTTTCCTCACAGGAGAGGTGCTCCATCCCTCTAACAACTTCATGCCTTCCTCTGGACTTTCTCTAAGTCCATGTCCTTCCTGTGCTGGAGCTCCCAGAGCTGGAAGCAGCCCTGCAGGTGGGGTCTCACCAGAGCAGGGCAGAATCCCCTCCCTGGCCCTGCTGCCCACGCTGCTTTTGGTGCAGCCCAGGACACTTTTGCCTTTCTGGGCTGTGAGTGAACATGGCTGGGTCATGTCCAGCCTCTCACCCACCAGAACTCCCAAGCCCTTCTGGGCAGGGCTGCTCTCAATCTGTTCATCCCCCAGCCTGTGTTGATATCGGGGATTGCCCTGACTCAGGGCACCTTGCACTTGGTCTTGTTGAACAACCTGAGATTCCCATGTGCTCACTTGTTGTGCTGTCAAGGTCCCTCTGAATGACATCCCATCCTTCAGGTGTAGCAACAGCACCTCTCAAGCTTGGTGCCATCCGCAAATCTGCCAAGGTACACTCAACTCCACTGTGTCATTAATGAAGATATTTAATAACACTGGTCACAGTAAGGACCCTGAGAGACACTACTTGTCATCCATGTCTATCAGGATGTTTAGCAGCATTTTACTTTCCATTCCAGTGAAGATTAACTTGCCCAAAAATTACCCAGTAGGTCACAAAATTATCATCTGCTGTTCTCTAGCACAGAAAATAGTGCAAAAATTACAAGTCCAAAAAATGCACATTAAACACCACAACTGCTAATACAGTCATGGATAGAGAAAATGGTATTTTTATTAGTCTATAGAGAACAGGGGAGACCTTTTCTGGGCAAAAAGAACAGACTGTCACTACACTAACTTGTATAGTTTGAAACAATAAAGAGCATTTTCAGAACACAGCTTTTCTTTGGTCCTGAAATAGAAATAGCAGCTTTCTGAGAACCACAATATCCTGAATTTAGAAGCACATAGAAATAGTGAAACCTGCAATACCACAGCATGTTTATCTGTAAAGCTTCATCATCCCCCAAGAACATGTGCCTACCTGAAGAAGAGTTTGAACACACAATACTTTGCCCAATTTTTCAAATAAATAAATCCATTTCTCCCATAAAAGATATTACAGCTACCTACTCAGTTTTGTCTGAACAGATCTCTCATTTCTATTAGTAAATTATACCCAAAATTTAAATCTCCCTGCTTCTGAATCACCTTTTTGAAAACACTAGTGTCAAAAGGCAGTTCAGTTCTTCAGTAACCCACCATGATCTCTGCAAGAATCTGCTGTAAGAAAGCTCGATGGAAACTCTGCCTGGATTTCTGTTTGTGGTGAAGGGCACTGTGCTACTTACCAAGAGCTAAAATCATCCCGATGGCATACTGTTCTCAGAAGCGGGTTAGTCACAAAATACTGCTGCAAAAGCCAACTGTTCCTGGCTGAATTTCTACCAAAATATGGTCCTGGCCATATCTACTACTTTTAATAAGCAGAAAGTGGTGATAAAAATAGACACACCACAAGTATTTTAAACACCACACGTATTTTAAATAGTAGCAACAAGTGACCTTGGAAGTTATTTGTTACCCTCCCCCAAATCACATTTTTACACTACTCCAAGTATCTACTGTACAAATAACTTCACTAAGTGTATTTATTGAATTAGCCCTATCCAATAAAACCTAAGAATGTAAAAAACCCTATAGTATGGATATAAGCATAAGGGAAGTAAAGCAATTGCCAACTCCAAGGTATGTCTTCATTCAAAGTAAGATCCTTCTCAATCAAAGAGAAGGGAAAAAACTCACCAACCCCAAAAGAAAACCCTAAACCAAAACACAGAACTCCCAGTGATTTTCCATCTGAAGAGTTACAAAGCCTTTTACTGAATTTCAAAGCAGATCTAGGTTTTTATCTGCCTGATTAAGTACAGCTTTTAACAAGTGAAGTTGTAATTAGGCATAATGATAGCAGAACAAGCAAAGTTAGAATAATGCATATAAATTCTAACTTAAGAAGTGGTCCACTTTCATGTAATTTCATGCTCTTCCTATTCAGAGAGGGTTATTTCCTCTTCAATATGCTGGAGCTGGGGTGGAAACTTTCCACAGCACCTGTACTGGCACAAGGCTCAGATAGTGCCCAGGCTCTAGAAGCACCAGTTTTCAGTATTTCTGGAACATTCAGGAGGTTTCATTCCAAGAGGCTTATAAGAATTCAATCCCATGTGGTGTTATACCAAGAGGCTGCAATGGAGAGTTATCATTTTGTTCCTTCTGAACTGCTCTGCACAGTACAACTGACATGCTTAAGGCTTCTCTGAACTTTAACCAACATGTTTCTCTAAAATATGGAAGCAAGTCACATAAATTAAAGCTCATGGGAAATCTTTGTCAAAACCAGGATAGGAGATGGTGTAGAAAAGGTTGAGCTTGACTTTACTGATCTTGATCTTGACTTTAACATGACATTTAAACTGTATGGAATTAGAATACTCCCAGCAAATATGGTTACATAACTAAATCAAGAACCCAACACTGATTTTAGGCAGAGTATTAAAAAATCCTGCACAAAGATCAGTTACATGCCTTACAAACTTGTGCTAATCCTTAAACAAAGATTGGCTGTGCCTGAAGAATCTAAACTTACACTGGGTACTGATGCGTTCAGTAATAAGAAGAATGAAAAAAATCTATACAACCCCCATTCAAAATGAAAAACCCAACAAAGGCAGCATCTGCTGGCTAAGAAAGCACTTTTTAATGTCTTACCAGTATTTGTCAAAAGAACAGAATTACAGTATGTGTTGTATGATTTCCATTTGCTGATGAACACAAAGCTTATTCGCTGTTTTTTGGTTATTCCCTTTCATCTAGTAACAAATACTACAGATAATGCTAGGGGGAAAAAAAAAAATCACTGCTTCAGATCCACAACAGAAGACAATTATACTAAGACATTTTTATCTGTAATTCCCTTAACCTAATGTGTAAAACAAATGGATCATTAAAAAGAGTTGTTTTTCACACAGATGAGTTCAAGAATCAAACTCAGTATTTTCTAAACACTTCTTACACTAAATTCAAGAGCACAGACAGAGTCAGGTATAAACCAGCTCCTGTGGAAAATGATCCACAGACATCCAGACTACAAAGGATTAGGTCAGCCACAACAAAAGAAAATCCAACCCAACAACAACAGCAGAACAAAGACAACAGAGGCATTGACTACTTGAGTACAACAGAAATGCTCTGCCACTGTAACTCTCTTTAGCAGAAGACACTAATTCTTCATGTATCTAAAATTCAATATAATTTTTTTCTATCTCCAATCCTTCCTTTAGTTTTCTCCTCAGCCCCCTTCCCACAAGCTCCCTGTAATTCCAACCCTGTTTGTGTCACAGCAAATAGGCAAATCTTTCTGCCTTCTCAGATTCTGTTTCCACAAACCCTTTCATTCATATCCACATTAGCATCTTTACTTGCAAATCCACTTTTTATTACTATCCTTTCACATGAAACAGCTTTCATCTATTCCCAATCTGTCTCAGTAAGCTTCCACCATACCTACTCAGCTGAAAAACTTTTTTCTCCACAAATCACTCTTATATGGATTTGCATCCATATTCTGTCTTTACTGGATTCCAAATATGTTTTATACTAGAGATGTAAAAGTATTTGAAAGGTGTTGTAAATGCTGGTTGTCCATATACGTAACATTACAGCATTATGTGGAGTGATAACCAGATGGAGTTATGTAACACAGACTTATCCAGAGGGTTAAGGAAAACTCTAGAAAAATATTGTATCACTGTAGGCATTTTAACACTCATTCTCCAGCACCCCCAAACAAAACAGAGTAATTTTTTTTCTCCACTGAAAAATATTTTTACTTCTACCAACCTAAAGTTATTCTAGATGAGAAAAATCTCCCATGCCCTGCAACCTCAGGGTTTACAGGAATAGCAGTCAGCTACCTGGCATGGTGTTTTCATCACCTTTAGGAGAGAAAAGCATTTCATGTACACTGAAATGATTTAACTCACCAATAAACGGAATTGAAGCCAAAGAGTCACCAGGTGGGCTGGAACTTGATGCTTTCCTTTCCTCTATTCTTTTTATGTGGACTTCTCTCCGAGCATCATTAGGTAACCAACAGGTAGTGTCTGAGGCTGCCTCTTGATCATTGACAGCGAGAATATAGGACTGATGCCTCAAAGGCTGAGGTGTTTGGTGGCCAGAAGGTGATTTGTCCCGCATGACCACTGTGTCTCTGTCATTTCCCTGAACATCCATTTGCAGACTTTCAGACTCACGAACATCTTCCCTTTCAAAACCATGAATCTTTTGTCTGATGGAACCATCTACACTGTCAGAGGTAGTTGAACACTCACTTGTTGGCTGAACAAGTTTGGCAGAAGCTGGAGCCAAAGAAGAGGGTTGGATGGTTTTACCAGTTTCTGTTTTGTGATCTGGGGCACCTTCAGCTCGGATCCTTGACTGTTGGTTTACCAGAACGCTTTGATGCAAGTGATTTACTGTTCTTTGGTCTTTGCTGGCAATAGCATCCAGGCCCTGGTTAAGGGGAATTGATGGTTTTGCTGCATAGGGAGCTGAGTTCTTCAGAGAGCTACTTTTAGAATTTCTAGCTGGTGTATGAGACAACCTCTCTTGTGAAACACCTGCAGGTTTTGAAACTCCCCCAGGAGTTTGCAAATCCCGAGAAGGTGGTAACATTTTAATATCTGGTGAAACTTTCTGAAAGTGAGAACCAGGCAGAGAAGCTCTACTACCTGTCCTCCTGTTGTCTGAAATGTAAGCGCTTGGAGCAACTGGGAAATTTTGACCTCGAAGGGACATATGAAATGCATGTTGTCTAGATCTGTCATAAATACCTCGCCGATCATCTTGTTCAGTAAACCCTGTCCATTTGTAAGTCTTTCTCCTATCTCCATTTGCATCTGCAATCATATTTTCAGAATGAAAATTTTCTAGCACTTCACCCTGTTTGCTGAGATAATCCCATGACCGAGCCCTATGATTTCTAGCATTGACTGAAGGTGAAGTTAGAGTATCTTGTGAAGCACTTCGTGGCCATTCTTTCAACAACACGGGATCTTCAAGCCTTTCCTGGGATACACTTCTCTGCCGGATGTGGACAGACTGCGGAACCCTGTCGTGAGAGGTGCTCCTGCGCCGTACCTGAGAAGCAGTGCGATTTGGCACCACCTGATTATACTCAGTTGTGTTCTGAGAAGCTGCCCTTAAGCTATCTAACCTTTCCTGTATAGTTCGGGAGCCATACATGTGCATGCGCCTATTATCAATGTACTCCTTGTAAGTTTTGTAGGTCTTCCAGTCTATATGCTGGTGGGAGATTGGAGAACTGTAGTGATTAGTAGAGACTGAGGGTGAGTCTGTGGCTTGAGTAGAAGGTCTAGTGCTTGGAATGCCTTCTGGACACACTACATAATTTGAAGCTTTATTTACTGTTCCAGTTGCATCAACTGGTCTTGTTATTGGAGTCTGGGGAAGTACAATGGCAGTGGACACTAAAGACGGCGGTGATGTGGTCCGTGCTTTTAGACTGGTTTGATCTTTTAAGCCGTATCTTACTTCCTCTGTCCTGTGAGATGGACCAGCATGGTTATTTCTGCAAGATGGCAAATCTACAGCCTTCTCAGAAGGCACAATAACAGTCCTTACAGTTTCATTGCAAACACACACGGCTGTATTTGATTTTGCAATGTCTGTTGGTGATGGAGGCACTTGTATTTCCATTCTGTAGGCCCTCTCTGGTTGTGTCAATGCCCGAACTGGTCTACTGCCTTGCTGTTTCCCCAGAGAGAAGTCAGAAGGTAGTTTGTCTCCAGCCTGTGCCTTAACAGAGGCTGTGGACGTCAGGCGTGGATAACATATTGGTGGTGGTTCAGGTATGTTGTGGGCATTGCCACTGTAGGCTTCGTTGCCTTTCAGGTAGGCATCCTGGGAATATGCCTGTGGAGAGAGGATTAAGTCAGTATTCAGCAGTGAGGGAGATGGAAAAGTTCACCATCTAGTATTTGCATGATCAAGCTCAAAGTAGGGGAACACAGGTTCAAAATTCACACTCCCTCTAATTTTAGACAAAATGTTAGTTCAAATGACAAAAACAGCATTCCACCCCTCAGTGAGCAGAAACAGAACAAGCAAAATCATGACATACATTCCCTCCCATAACAATTAGAAAACGGAACTGATGACCAATTCTAGGAAATACCGCGAGTAGGGCACTAAGGTAGGTTTCTCAAAATCCATGAGCACACAACATAGTCTTTTTCTCCCCTGTAATTTTGCTCTCTAACACGGTACTTCACACATTCTTCTCGTTTAAGCCTCCCATTGCTTGAAACCAGAATTTCACAGCAATTGATAGGTTAAAATGCTGCATAATAAATTCAACTAGCACTAGAAAATTCTCTCTTCACTTACGGTATAAAACAACTCTGTTCACAGTACATGCGAAAAGTACAGACAAATAAATATATACACACACACACAGTTCTCTAAGATGTCTTTTACATAAAAGCAACTGTTCCTAAACACATAATGAATAAATTGAAGTAGTAACATATTGTTGTGAGCCAACACCCTATAAGTCATCTTATATTTTACAGGAGGCAGCAGGTACATGGTACACAAATTTTACTGCAAAAAATATTAATGATATTTAGGATTTTTGAGGTACAAATAGTATGAAAATTCATACATATTCACCACTGTCCATGCACTATTGAAACCCAAACTGAAATCTCTAATTTCCTTAGTGCACTTTGCATCTTCTTGCATAAGAACCTGACTCCTAAGGAAGAAATGGTCGTACTACACTTAGTATGTTTCTGCAGCATTTCTGAAAAGCAGCATTTGTCATTGTGAAATTAACAGAACATTCAAAATAATAAATCAATGAGAAGCATACAGCATACTTAAACAATATTCTATTATTGAAAAACTTCAGCATGACTTTGTTCAGTTTGAACATAATGAAATAAAGAGCCAATGCAGAGCCTGCCAATGTAACAGAAGATTAGAATAATTTCTCAGGGCTTTTACACGCTTAGGAGTGCTATCATATCACAGCATTTCCTGTTTAAATCATAACATGCTCAATTCCAGTATATCAATGTGCTCTGTCTTAACAGCAGACAGTTATAAAAGCCTAAGTATAAAAGCAGACAGTATAAAAGCCATAAAATCAACACAGAGCAAAGTAGAGAGGAGGGCGAGGCATTTACAATACTGCTGCAATGTTACACCGAGCATTAGTGAAGAGCAAAATATTAAAGCACACTGAGAGAAAACAGACCAAATAACGCAGGCACAAACCACAAATCAAGAAAACAGCATTATGAAGAAAATTCAGCTCAGACTATGTAGCTCATTTCCAAACTTGCTGTTTCATATCTTGCTTCTCACAAATCATTAAGAAAAACATGCCTTAAAAAACCATCAGAGAAATGGCTACTGTACATTTCTTACCAGTGCTGTGACATCCTTTGTAAACTGCAGCTGGCAGAAAACAGGAAAACACAGTAAAAACTGCTTACAGATGTAAAGACAGAATTATCTTGTCATATTGATGTTGACTACAGCAAGCTAAAAATACAGCTACACTGATTTCACTGGAAGGTACCAACAGACATAAAGGGCAGTAGAGCATAAAAAATAACTTCATCCTCCTTGTGAGCATGTCCATCTCAGGCTTTCATCTACTCCTTACATTTATCCTGTACCTTTACAGAAAGCAAAATATGTTCGTGTCCTTTTGCCTTGGTGCATCCCTACAGCTGCCTGCAGAGAGCTCTGGCTCTGTGCAACGAGATTTCCTTCCCACTACAGCAACATTACTGTCTCTCATTTCCCTGGGCTGCTACCATCCATCCCTGCTTCCTGGTGACGAAACAACAGCTTTATTATGCGTTTAAAACAGCACGCCCCTTCCTCACATATATCCGAACATGACCACGGACTGTCAGCTGACTGCAGCTGCTCTCACGCTGTACATCTCAAATTAGAGGAATGATGCTGCAGAAACACTCTCCTCATGTGATTTGTAATTTTTTTCTCTCCACTCATAGTAAAAATCAGGACAAGCTTCCACTGACACATTTAATGGGGGGAAGGAAAGTACAAAGATAAGCATTTCTAAACCTTTAAATAAATAGCTATTTAAGATCTTGATGGGCTGAAGAATTAAATTTAAAAATTGGAAGAGATGCTGAAAACTCAGCAGATTGAGCGAGATCCTTCTGGCATGCAAGACAAACAAAAACCATCCTACACTGCCTCCTCATCAGAAAATAATTATCAATTTATACAGCTGATAAAAGAGCTGATATCCCACCTTTTCTGGGATGCGCACACATTACACCAACAGAAAATACACCCCATTTGTTTTTGTAAAACATTCCCCTGACAAACAATGCTTCATTGACTTTGACAGCAGAAAGGCTGAATTCCAAAGCTGGTGTGATCTGATGGCAGCCAAAGACGGCAAGTGAGTATAAAAATAAGCTCGCAGCTCTTGACAAAATTTATCACAGGTATTATACATCACCTTCAGAAGATAGCATTCTCACAGGGTCGAAAATGAGATCAGCTAGGTTTTCTCCTCCCAAAAAAAGTTTCCATGATTGCAGGTATATCCAGACAGACAGACTGCCAGTTCTGTGTAAGACAGTTACTGGAAAGTGTATTTCTCCTTTCAACCACTACCCAAAAAAGCAGTGAAACAAAGCAGAACACACTTCCAAGAAAGAAAAAGTTTATAGATGGGACTGTGATATTTTCACAAAGAATGTTTGATATCTTTATTTCGTAAGTCTGATTAAGGGCCTACAGAAAATAATGCAACTTAGAAAGAAATTGATGGATCTGTCCTGCCAATGTCATGCTGAAGGATGCCTTATCAGCCTTTTTTCTATGACATATTTTAACTGCTTTAAGCTAAGTGATTAGATTTTTAGAAGCAGTTTGGAGACTAAGAAATGTAAAATATACCAATGTATTCGTTAGATCATACATTGTTTTGACATTTAACATATTTTGCAACCACATAAAACAGAGCTTGAGTATTACTCCCTCTCTTTAGTTTCTCTAAAAATAAATCATGTGAAAAATGCCCCCTTAATCTCTACATGATTGCAACAGGGTACGTTCCTAAAAATGTCATTAAGGTATAACTGAATTTTAAGTGTTTATAGTTTTAAAACAAAAATTGAATCAATCAAACAAAGAAAGGCTAACAACTCAGAAAACAAAAACATTTTTTTAATATCCAGATTAGTGATGCTCCTGATTCAGAGACCAACCAAGCCATTTCAATTTCTACAGAACTGGATACTCAGCAGTTTATCAGAAGTCCCAACATGATCAAAAAATTAGTCTAGATGTTTTATGAGCTCTTTTTCACCTTCTCAAAACCACGGCAGGTTTAAAAGACTACCATACAAACGCAGGAATTTAGAGTGACATTAACTGCTCTGATGGATAACAACTCTGCAACAATTACTAAAAGAAAATTGCTGCTCTTGCAGTAAGAACTCAGCATGTTTCCAGTTATTTGGTACCATTTCTTCCCACCTTGCAATCTGGTTTTGTTTGCATGAAGTTTGCAAACTCCTGTGGTAAAAGATTAATTTCATACTGCGAATTTGTAGAACCATGAAGGGTTTAACTCTAAGGTAATACATTCATGCCATATGATAGGCTAAATATATTTTAAGCAAATAAACCATTTTACAAGGTGTTTCATTAACCACCAAAGACTCAGCTGAAGGGCTTTGGTCTCATTTTTACCCCCTTGATTTTATGCTATTAGGTGCTAGAACAACAACAGCCAAATTCATGAGGATTCCTCTGGGAAAGAATCACAGTGAAACCCTTGCTTTCAAGAGCTCAAACAGACATATCCTACCCCTTAGCGCAAATCCATGAAAACATGCGGCCCTATGTTTCACTGAGGGTGAGTGTGCTTCACTACCCTTCACTACAGGATGAATAGTAACACAGAATTCAACAGAACTATTAATTAAATTGGTGATAAGCATTTTGGTGAATCAGAAGATGATGTGCCCAACTCCTTGCAAGACCGAGCTTGAGGCATTCTTCTTTCCTTCTCCAACGGCTTGGCTTCAGATTATTTTTCTTTATTACTGAATTGTTCTCTTCCCTGGTCCTAACCTAATTTCACAGTGATCATGAGTACAGGACCAAAAAAGGCTTACAGCTCTCTTAAAAGGAAACACTTCCTATTTACAGTTTGTTCTGGCAAGAACGTTAGTAATACAGCTCAAGTGCTTTCATTTTACTCTGAGACAGCAAAACACTACAGTCAGATAATGTTATTTGAAAAAAACCCAAAAAATGCACACCCTTTCTTCCTAAAGGCAGTGAATTTTTAGTATAGAAAATTTAATGCCTTAGGCCAAATAAATTTTATTTCCAAATACAAGCTGTGTAAGGGAATTTCTTGTAAAGTCTAAATTGTGGTTAGGAGGGTTGATGCAAATGGTTATTTTCTAACATATGCAGTGTTCAATAACAAAGTGTAAGTCTCTTCTTCTAGGTCATTGTGTCTTCACACCACACCTACCTTCTACTATACCTGCTGCCAGAGCTTTAATATTAACACAATAATTTAATATTAGCACATCAGTAACTGTCAGCGCAAAATCTGCAAGTAAAAAAGTGCTCCGAGTCTCTGGACTAAATACAGCCACTTAGAAAAATCACCTCTATCTTTATTATAAGATACAGTGAATGAAAATATTTCACAGTTTGACATGTTGCTCCACTCGATCTGATGCAACTGGATGGACACAGGAAGAAAAATTAAAATGGCAGTCTTGAACACTGAAGCCATTTTTGCTGTTATTGGGGGGGGGGGGTTCTTTCCCTTTTTTTTTTTTTTATATTATAAGTGCAGCACTGGCAATTTCAGGGTACTACAAGGCCTTGAGAGCCACCAAATTCTAAGTTCAGAAATGATAATGCAGCAAGCTTCTCTGCTGCACAGATCTCCCAATATACTGAAAATTTCCGTAACACCTGACTAGAAAGAAGGAAAAAGAAAAAAGGAAATCTGTGCTTCAGCTGACTTTTAGTCACTTTACTGGTCATTCTCACCTAGGATTTTTGATTCCCATACTATCTATGACATAAGGAACATTTCTGTTCAAATGTGGTCAACTTTCAGTTACTGATCTGCAGCTTCACTGGTCTGTAATTCTGAGGAAAGATTAAGATTTAACAAAACTTATCAAAAACATAGCAGTAAACAGCCCCCTTTTATTTCCACCTTTACTATTATTCATAGAATGCTCAATAACATGTTTCTGTAAATGAAATTGCAAAGTTCTTTCTGGAAGGCTATGGCACATTTCAACAGATTTGGACATTAATAAAATTTAATGCTCACAACACCTAAGATGAGAAGTAACCTCTCACCTTTAGGGGCAATTCCTGTAAGGAAATGGTTTTTCAGAAATTAAACTATTGGAGGTAGACCAAAAGTTAGGTAAGATGAACTTTAGAGTGAGAGGAAAAGTGCTAAAAAATTACAGATGAGAAAAAAAGATACCTTACCTAGAGTATGTATGTTTATACACATCATATATATCTACAGAACAATATCTACATATTTTTACCTACAATAAGCACCATATATAATGATTAATATACTACATTACAAACAACCTTCCAAATAAACGGCTCCAGTGCAGATCATATTAAAGATACCATTTTTAACAGACTGATATTTTCAAGTGCCTGGTACTTAGAAATTCAGTGACCTGCAGGCTGTATTCTTGTTTACATACACGAGGAACAATTAGCAAGTAAGTAAATTCCAACACGAGTATTTCCATTAAAAATGGTCCAAAATTCCTGCATATGGAGGATACCCTAACATACACGTGTTAGACACAACTAAGTCTATTGTCAAGACTCATAATAATGCTCACCTGTAGACAGGCTTAGAAAACTCAATTTATTCTATGGAGAACTTTTACATTCAGTATTTTCCACATAGCACACAAAGCTTTTGAACAACTGCAAAGTTGTCAAAATTTAAACACTATTTTTAGTATTAAACTTCTTATCCAAAGGCTACAAAACAGCAACAATTTCATTGAATAGACTTGAGAAAAATGAACTATTTGTAGTTGACCTAAATGTGTCTTCCCATTTGCATGAAGTCCGTGGTACTAAAATCTAAAAGATGCCAAAATTCTGTCAAAAAAGGTTGAGAATGCTACAGAAATTGCATATAGATACATCAAATTTGAAACACCGAGAATAGTATGCCATAAAAAATAATCCTCCTCTTCCTAGTTTGAAAATGTTCATATATATAGAAATGTTTCAAAATAATCTCTTTTGATAAATTTAGGTAAATGAATCATGAATTTGAAGAGGACCATGAAAAATACCAACACATACACAGTTGTCAAGAGTTCAAGATTTTGTCAGGGATAGAGGTGTTTTAAATATCCTTTTCCCCATCCATAAAGTGACATTTTCAACACCACACCAGTGAACAAACACAACTGATACTGGTTTCACTAATGGCAGGATTTCATATGTAATTCCCTTCCAAGTAAGCACTGTTCACATGCCATAGAGGGAAATAACCTGTGGACTGGACCACTTCATTGTTAGTAATGATGAATGGATCTGAAGCCCTGTTTTCAGGAAATTCAATATACCAAGAGGTTCACAAACATACACGGATGTTTCTGAGGACTAAGCTCAAGGTTTATAAATAGCAAACCAAGGATAGAAACAAGCAACTATGTTTCTAGCCCTCAGTCATGAGCACATGGAGTAGACTGCCAAGTACTACAAAACTTAGCACAACCAGCATCATTCCTGAATATAATGAAACTATTCCATCCTCTGTGCACTAGATATACCATTCATTAGCTCATACTACAATATCCAGTAGTGCTTGGAGTTCTGCTTTTACAGCATACCAGTATTTAACATCAGTTTACAATGAAAGACACTATCTGAAGACATTTACAGTGACATTTGTCAAAGAAAACAACTAAGCTAACATTCTATAATACCTTACATAACACAACTTCAGGTGGAAGTCTTTCCTCTATTATAATTCAGAGGAATTGCATAGATTCTTCATTTTACTAAAGTTACTGAGCATGCACTGCCTCAAAAGACTGTAAATCATTTTAGAAGCACTAAAATCTTTCATCCTCTGTGGTAGGCTAAAACAGATACAATTACAGGCCACAACTGACAAACATTGTTGTAAGATGCAATTCATTTTTATCATGTTTCTTCACAAGCTGCAGCTCAGCCATCAAAGACTGGCACTTAGAAACTTATATACTGAAGTGAATGAACAAACTGCTGCTGTCAGAGGTCATTTCCAATGGGCCCAAGTACACCCAGTGCTCAACCTTATGGATACAGGAAACACCTGCTTCTCCATGGCTTTCCTCTGGAAAATGCTATGTGGAACTGGAAGCCCTCAGGAGCAGTTCACTTTTCCCCAAACAAATGTATCTTAGCAAACAGCAGCATAAAATCCTTCTGTATCATGACAACCCAACAGTGAACAACTGAAGGAACTCACACAAGCTATAGGGTCAATGTAAAGCATTTTCTGAGCAAAATTATGACTTCACCTCTCAAACCTAATCCTCTTTCTAACTTCAACAGAGTAGCCTCACACACACTCTATCACATTTTACAACTCAAAAGGAATTCCTGTATAATGACACCTGAAGATTTTTCATACATCAAGTCTTTTTCTAGAATCTTGTTTCATTCAAGGAGAATGACCTTATTTTCTTTTTGTTAATATCCTTTTCTAAGAAAATGACAACAATCATCGTTTTTTGCTCTCTGCCCCATCCCTCCTGTTGATGCAATAAGTTATATACAACCAATTATTTTTCCATCTCTACTTCACCTCACTTTGTTGCACTTAGTGTTTCACCAGCAGAGAGATGATGTGCCTCAGACCTTCTCACCCAGACAAATACAAATGTTTAACTTTAAAACTCCAAATCCTGTTGAGCCCAGATTCTTACACTGTTACGGCTATAAGACTGCATTAGATGCATATGGCATTCAGATAATTTAAAAGTTAGCATTATTCTGGCATTTATACATATTCACAGTTCCAATCTAAAAAAAACCGAACAAAAAAAACCAATCACCAAAAAACATCCCAACAGCTTTTCTCTCCCACTTATTCATGCAATCAAAACTCACACCCTGCCCTCAACATTTTTTGTGTTCGATTACTGAAATATGTCTTCATCAAATGTTCTCAAAATATCACTTCTATTCTAATAATCTTGGCTTGCTGCCCCAGCTGGAGAGTTTCTGTACTAGCTTCTACCTCCACTTTAAGGCAAAACAAAGTTTTTTTCATGTTTTTCTGTACCCATCAATTTGATCTTTAATAATGGAAAACAGCTACTGAAACGCATCTGTTTTCCTTAACACAAAGTTATCTTACTACTTCTGTGTGCATTAGAAAATACACTTTTCCAACTACATATAAGAAAATCTACCCTGCTTGTCATCTTCTCCTTTCCTCTGCTTCCAACTAAAAATAAACTAGAGCATATCAATATATTAGGTGTTTTTCTGATTCTTCACAATACGCACTTACATATCGTGTATTATTCAAGGATCTTTGGAACTTAGAGGCACTAAATGGAAGATGAATTATTTTACTACATACGCAGGACCTCAGTTCAAATCAAGAACAAATAGGCACCAGTGTTACAAAACATTTACAGCAGTCACAATTTAGAAGCCTGGTAATAACCTTCAGCCCGTTCATCACATTTCTTAGTCCAGTCACAACTACTGAGTTATTAACAAAGGCTTCATAGGCTAGTTTTTTAATTAAAATTCTTTAGAACTGGACAACCTATTTAAAGGAAGCAATTCGATTAATACATTCTAACATAATGAAATTAATCCAAATTACAGTAAAAATACAAACAAGATATAATTTTTAAGACAGTATTCCCTATATTTGGATTCCCCTGAAATTTCAGGCATGGCAAGGAGGTAGGAAAATATCTGAGGAGTGACAAAGAGATAAATGTTAACTCTAATTATTTGCTGGTAGCACAGTTCAAAGACTTTGTAACCAACAATAGAACATTTTTGTTTAGGCAAGATACTCTCTGAACAGAAGCTTCATAAACATACCAATTGAAGGATGTCCTCATCTTTTGGCATAACACTAAGTTCCAATACGCTGTCACTGAAAGAAACGGAAAAAAATATATCACAGATGAACTTTTGGAAATGTTCAGTTCTTATTACAAAGATAATCCATTTACTTCCATAGATGAAAACTATTCAAAAACTCCAACACTCAGCTATTATGACAAATACGTGACACGATCAGCCTCAAAGTTGGGGCACTCCTCATCTCCTCCCTCTCTGGGCATCAACTCTGCTTCCTTCACTGACTTTAGAGTCTCTATGCGGTATTTCTCTAGGTGTCTTCACTCTTTTCTCTCTCTGTGCAGGGGAGGATGGGGGTCTGCAAGTTTCATCTGGACATGGAGTGGGTTAAACTCTCTCTCAGACTCTGCGATGCTCATGTGGTCTTTGCCTGCGCTGAATGCAGCATTTCAGTGTCTGAGCTGAGGGGGAGGAGAGCAAGGGCTCAGCCCTGGGATTTACGACCCAGTTGAACTGAAGGGTTCAGCTGCAGCTCCAAACCCCCCTTTCCCCCCATCTGGGGGTGGGGGGCAAGGGCCCAGTCTTACAGGAGAAAGAGAGCAGGGCACCTGCTCCTCTGGCAGCAACAGGACAAAAAAGGGCCTTTTTCCAGGTGTATCTGGCTTATATATCGTTTTAACTACTTTTAATTGCTTTGCATATCTATCAATACTCAAAACTAGCTGTTTACAGATTCTGTCTCCCAAGAAAGAAGCTGCACTACTTCCTGTAGCACAGGTCAGCTCCGAGACTGACTCTTTCTGGGCAACCCCAGGACACACGACAAAAATAAACACTAATTTCCACTAGAATCTTAGGAAGTAAGAGTAGAAGTGAAATCTGACTGAGCCAGTTTATTGAGTCAACACACTGGTTTGGGCTTTTTATTTCCTTTTTTTTTCCCTCCCTCAAGTCCAAAGGTACACTACTTGTTTGGAGCTTCTTGGACAACACAATGTGACAAATCTGCAAATAAAACCTAAAACTTTTCTCTTTCTTCAATTTAAAACTGAAGTCTCTTAGCACTCTTTAAAATTGCTGTGGTGACACGGTAATGACCACATCATGTGAAAAGAGGAGCAATACCAAGGCAAGTACTGACTTACACCCTTCTACTCCAATCACCTCCCAGCAGAATCAACTTAAACTGCCATTCAGATGAGATCTGAAATATGGATGAAAAATGCTTGCTATTTGTAAGTGCTGCATTCGTCAGTCTGAGCTGCTGAAACCAAAAGCAGCAGCATTCAGATCCAGGAATCTGAATAGTTCCATCAGTGTGACTCAAACACAAGCAAAATCAGGATACCAAATGCACAATGTACCAGTTATCCAGTTGAATATTTTAAAAACAGTGAAATCCACAGTTGGCATCTACCAGAAGTAAGGTATTTTCCCAAGCAAGAGAGAAGCATATACTTGTAACATTGGATACAGAATAGGTGAATTTATTATCTCATCTGAGATAAAGGAATCATCTGTTCACATTCATTAAATGTGAAGTGGAACAGGTACAGAGAAGGGCTACAGAAGACTGATGTCACGTCTATTATAATGAGGCTGAAAAACCAAAGTGAAGGTATTATGACCGTTATTGAAAAATCTCACGCCAGAATTTTAAAAAGGATATTTAAAAAAACCTGACCAGTATCAGCTTGAGAAAAAAAGGGCATAAAACCTAACTGGGTATCTCAGAAATTGGCTCATCTGCAGTGGGCAGTACAATGCATTAGGTGAGGAAAGACAAAACCAGCACAAAGACTGGCCCAACTACAGGGCACACCAACCAGCCTATGAAAGCACTGCAAAGGACCTCAGCGTATTTCTGCAAAAGAGAAAGTTATCATCTCAAAATGTAATGTGTGATTTATTATGCTCTCTTATATGAAAAATGTATCTATTTTGTGGTTCCTTTTCCATTTTTTAGCAACCACAGACATAAGGCCAAATTCCGAAATAGTAGAGTAAGGGTATTTGGTTTCACAATCTTTTTAAACCGTTATTCATTCTGGATAAGAGAATTCTCCAAGCAGCATAAAACTTACTTCAGTCTTAAAACTGAAGATTAGCAGTGATTTTTGTTTTTAAGTCTAGAAACAGCTAGGAAAAAATAAGTCTTCAAAAGACTTGCAAAGATTTTTTTAAAACACTGAATTATAAGAAACAAGATAGTATTGACTTCATATGCACTTACAATAGCATTTCCTATACTGACTGAACGCAAAAACAGCTTGAGGCATTTCTAAACTGTTCAGATTTCAGTTCTACACATGGATAGCATGTATGTATAAATCATACCAGGCAACTGCTTACTTGCAGGATGAAGACTTTGGATGTCAAAAATATGATAGCATTGCTCCTCTTGAAGTACTTTTTATATAAAGAAATATAATTTGACACAGAACAAACCACAGTCATTCAAGTATTTTGCATGTTTCCCCTCCTCCCCCCCTTTTTAAGAAAGTGATTAAATCCATTTACACAATTAGCATCTTTTTAGTGGACATTCAGAAGACTAAAGGGTTCCATTCAGAAACAATGTTTTACATGTAATTCAAATAAGTACTTAATTATTCTATTCCTGTTTGCCTGGAGAAACTTTTGGAGACAATTTGGATCTTCCTACTTTGCATTTTATGACATGCTTTCAGGATATTTTTTTAATTCTCCTATTAGAAACAAAAAGTAGTAAGGAAGACATCTGGTTTATTGGATGTAAATGTAAATATCAATTATTAACTAGAAAGTGTTCAGTAAGAACCACCACACAGAAAGTAAGTCTGTATGATTAGTACTTTAGTTTGATGATTTGGAACCAAGACATTTGAATTTAACTCTCAGAATCTGTAATGAAAGTAAAGGGAATGATAAATATCTCTGGAGTTCTGAGTACTGTGTCTAAAGCTCCAGTGTAGACTATCTTCCTACGCATTATTTTGCATTAATGAAACAGATTCAGTAGGTAAATTCTGTACATTTCTGAGTAATCCCAACACTTTCAAGAACAGCTTGAAAAGAGAAACAAGCAGAATAGACAATCATTCAAATTCCCCAGTTCAAGAAAAATAGGGGGGACAAGGTAAGTCACAAATCAGAATCTGTTTCTTCTTTTATTTAGAACCATAAATAATTTACAGAGTTTATGCTAGCAATCAATATGTCTCCAAGTTGATTATATATGTAAACAGTTAAGAATAAATTCTTAATGCACCAAACCAGCAACTGTTGGCAGAGAGTAGGAAATGTAGAGTTGAAGTGTAGTCATGATTAATCTTACAGGACTGTAGCTAATTCCAGCAACTCTTTTGAGGTGAGCCTTTCATCTCCCAGCGGAAATAATCAGTGTAAGCTTAGTTTTGCTATCTCCAAGCAGAGGAAAATAGAAAACATTCTAGACACAGCCTGAAACTTTTCTGGGAACAATACAGAGCATGTGTGAATTATATCCCATCCTTAAAGTCCCACTGGAAGATATGGGTATCATTTCATCTAAGGGCAGCTAAGTTCTGGTGTCTGTAGCATTATATAATGAAGGCAAGGAGCGAAAACTGAACAACTTTTTAGAAAAATAATAAGCAGGTATGAAAATGGAGCCACAGGAGTAATCTAAAAAAAACCTGCCAGCCTGCACTGAGTTTTATTGCAAACAGCTGAACAGTGACCGATAGGGAAGCCCTCTCTTTAGACAGAAGTGAGGATGAAATGTGTTGTAACCTTAAAAACTACTCTGAAGATGAGTAAAATGACAAAAGAATAAGCATTTACACTCATCAATATGTTTGAATGAGTAATTAAAAACAATAAAAGTACCAGCAGTTAGAATGTCTAGGAAACGAACATACAATGTAGTAAGACTATGAAGGAAACTGTCTTCAGTCATAAAAAAGATTTCAGCTGACAACTCAGCCTTTCAAAAGGCCTTTCAACAAGCTGCTTGCACAAGGCCAACTAAAGAAGCCAAGGTGTGCTGGACGAAAGATCAGCTAAGACACAAAACACAGCAAAAACTGTGTCACTGGGTGTTTTTGATGTGAAGAGTTAAAGTATATTCAGCAGTGAATTTGTGCAAGACCAACTTACCAAGAATTATCAAATCAAGCCATGAAGATAAAACCTGTGGTTCAGCAACTTTCTGAACCAAGGATTTATAGAAAGTGGGTTGGTACTATCTGACCACTCAATCACTCTGTAGTTCAAGTGTTTTCATGGACTTCAAAGAAATCTTTACTGGATATTTTCATAGAGGATAATGACATAGCAGACCATCAGTCTGACCCAGGGTGGCAATGCTAATGCAAGAGTAGCATGCACCATAATGCAATTTTACTTGCCATGAAATGGCAGCATAAGAAGTAAAAACTTATGTTTTGACCAAACTGCTCTGAACTCAAAAATATTGTTTTGAAGCAAAGAATGAGAGAGAGCTGATTCTTCAGCCACCTGAGAAGTACTGCCTGTAAGCTACAAGATACACCTGATCTGGAGTCTGAGCTCTCTTTATGGATCAGAATTAATATTTATCTGTTTATCCTAAGAGGTTCAGCTGTAGACTTCCTGATGGTTGTATCTGCTGTATAAAATGCTTAAGGATACACATGACCTTTTGTTAGATGTACACATCTGACTCAAGAAAACAAACTGTTCTCTCCTAACAAACAATAGCATCCCTTCATCCCCCCTGCACTCATGGTAATCAGGGAACAGATGCAGCAGTGTGCTACACCCCTCCTGCCTCCACGAGATAATCACTGCAAGGCCTTGTTCAGGTGTCCCCAGTTTATCCACGTGGGCAGGAGATCAGTTTTACTGAATGGCTCACTACCTACACTCACTGAAAATCAACTCCATTCACAGGCACACCCAGAGTTAAGAATCACTGACCACACAGACTACTCCAAGATGTGACTGCTCTCTTTCTTGGATTAAGAGAGCTAAGTGACTGATCTACATGTTTGGGTATGTAATGTCTTGGGTACACGCTACTGTACAATAGTGCTGCTTGTAAAAGTACAAAATAAAGAAACGATACATGGCTAGTGTTTTGTCCAGTGAAAGAAATAAAAAAGCCCATCTGTCCAGCTCTCGTACAGACAGCATTAATGACACAAAACACGTTTCAGCCTACCTTGCCCATCACACCTCTGAACAGTTTGTTGTTTATAAAAAAACAAACAAAAAACCCCAAACAAAACCCAAAAAACCCCCGAAACAAAACCACAAAGACACACACAACCGGATATGTACACATTTTGAACAAAATCTTGAATAAAGATATCACTGAAATAGGAAGATCGGAACCTGATTTTTCCTACTTCGAACAGTAAGCATACCTATGTTTTAACACAGGATGAGCCACTAAAAATATGACATGTGAGATGTACTTAGAAAACATTCTTTCATGCTGATCAGAATACATATTTTTGCCACATTACAGTATTATATTGGAAACTTGTTGCTATAGAACAGAAACTGACACCAAGAAAAGGATAAAAATGGAGGCAGACATGTGACATGAGAAGTTTATGCTAGACTCATGCATAAACATGATTTCACAAGTGCCTGCGTACTGCAGGAGAAGTAAATATTAGTATTTTCTCAACTCTGTGCACGATTCATGATTTGCAGCAAAACAGAGGAAAGCAAAGACTTACTGCAGATATTCGGCAAGTGTGCACTAGCATAAATTTTTTTCTTCACCAGATATGCTGATTTCTAGTTCTTAGATCTCACAAGCAAGGTAGATTTTATAATCTTCTTTTCCAATTGACACATGTACATATATCTAATCTGTCTATTTTCAGTTCAAACTTCCACTATGACACTTGGTCTTGTTTGCTAACAAGGGACAAGTAAACAATAAAACGATTGTGGTACAATTCAGCACACCTATTCTCAAACTTTCTCAGCAATCAGCAAATACAGGAGAAAACAAATAATAAAACTGAGTGTATATTAATGAATATTGAATAATATGATGACTTTGCAAAACTCCTGTAAGCGGTCATTTCATGTTTAGTATACAAGAAGTTTGGCACATAACAAAATACTATTATCTTACCTGTTCTGTATTAAAGCAATGACTTGAGAATATGTCTTCCCAATAACACTTTCTCCATTGACTTTTATAATTCTGTCACCTGTAGAGGGAAAGGTTATAACTCAAATTAGTTTGTTTAGACATTTTTTAAACAGTTTTTATTTTGTATTTTTATACCTCACAGTAATCAAGAATACCAATACGTGAAATTCAAGGTTAGTCTTGCTTAAAAATAAAGGAAAAAAACCCAGAAGGTGCACAATACAACTACACATAACCATACACAGGATGCCAAATTTCTCCTTTTCCCTAAACATTTTTAGATGTTTATCTTACCCTAAACTTTCAAATTAACAACCCAGGAAGCCATAGAAAGAAAACTATAAGCAGCTGTAAGCTAAACCAGAGGCTCACTTATGTATCCTATCTTCACAATAAAGCTATCAATGTATGGTGATACACTGACTGCTCTGCCCTACTCCTAAATAAATTATAAGTAGACATAATTCCCTGGGATTAGCCCAGCTGGTCAGAGCAGGGTGCTTATAATGCCAAGGTTACAGGCTTCACTCCTGTATGGGCCATTCACTTAAGAGCTGGACTCAGTCCTTGTGGGCCCCTTCAAACTCTGAATATTTTGTGATTTCATTCCAGTGCTTAACCTTAAAACAAACCCAAACTTTAACTCTCCTTTAATAGCAGTAAATACTGCAATTTTGTGCTTCTTCCTTATTAGAAATAAAGAACAGGCAGTTTTTAAATACTCCAATTTCCTCCTCTCTCAGAATAATCTGGGCTGTTTCCAAGACATTACTGTCTTGGACAATGGCAAAGGGTTATTTCTTACGAATACCCATCGATCTTTAGATCTAGTATCACTTTTATAACATTTCTCCAAATATTTTCTTACACCTTCCTCATTAAGGGCATCACATACTCTTATAAATTAATTGTCAAATATATTGTGTAGAGCTATTTTTAGCCTGTGATGAAAAATCTACCTGGTTCTTTTGACCAAATGGTATTTAAGACATCTCTGATCAGAAGAACAGGAAGGTATCTTGAATTTCCTAATGAGAAGAAAATGGTCTGAAGGATTACAGGAAGGGAGCTTCAAAAAGCTACTGGAGGAAGAAGAGCTGAAAGAAAGGACCTGTGCAAAGTGAGGCAAAGGGACTGGCTTTTTCAATACTGCTTTAGAAAATGAAAGCCCTTTTTGTGTTTCTGGCATGATCAAATCCAAGCAAGGAAAAAGCTGTTCACTCTGAATACTGAGCCTGACTTGGGGACAATAATGCTTTAAATGCTCGTGCTCTGTGGAGGCTCCCCACACAGACCCCATGGATTAACCAACTACGCAGATCTGACTTTTGAATTTGGTCTGCATACATGAAGTAAACATCATGCAGATGAACTGGTGTGATATTTTCAATTTTGTGTAAGTTTACCTATTCCTCTTCATCCACTGGTTATCACCTTTTTCCTTGCCTGAAAGAACTGTGAGTTTTTGTCTCCTGCTTCCTAAGCAATGAAAGAAAGCTTGGTAGCAACAAGCTCTGAACCCTGTCCTGGCTAGGTCAGAACACACCAGATCCTTCTCTGGGACTCAAGTGGCTCTTTGCCAGGCTGTTTAAGAACAGCCTGTAATGTGGGCTACACTGCCACAGATCTTTACTCAGTATTCCCACTAAAAACTATAATTAGGAGTATCTTTAGGGTAGGTCATATAATTTTATCTATACTTGTGAAGCTTTTATTTTTCACAGAAGCAGACTAGATTATACACAGCAGTGACACGAGTCTACTTGAAATATGCGTCCAATGGATCTGCCAAAAGATCTGATGGGGACACACTGCAGAACTGGTTACATAAATGACATGAGCACAGACAACTCTGCAAGCACAACTTTGTGCTGTTTCAGGTACGTAGGAAGTGGAAGTCAGTGCCTGTAGTGTAAAAAAGGATACAGAACATGAAAGCTTTTTCTATCAGCTCTCCATCAGTCTGGTGGCCTGCTACATATTTTGATCAAAGTAGAAATTAATCAGAATGCCCTTTCCACACACATTTTAGTTCTTTATATTCTTGCATATAGATAAATAGCAGCACAAAGATCAAGACACAAGAAACATAGAGTTGTTTTGGATGTTTGTATTTCAATATTTCTAATATTTATGAACTCCCAGATATGTTGTTTTTTAATGAAATGCCTTGGAGGTTAAATATGGGAGAAGTATTGCCTTTCTAACTCTAACAACGATGATTTTACATGAGTATGCAAAAATATTTTAGAATGGACGGTCTTATATTTAAGATACCTTTCCCTATTGCTCAAATTTGCAAGAATATTTCAAGTTTTCTGGTGAGTAGCAGCCAAGTAAGCTCCTGAAATTGAGCTCATTTATTATCATGGGTGATGAACCTTATGTTGAAACTTTCAGTACTGCAAAGGACCCTGCAGCAGTGAAGTAAGAATTGACAAACATAACTTCCTAAACTCATACTGAATATTCAAGTATTTTCATTTGTGTGACCATGAAACAGAGTGAAGTTACGACAGACAAAAAAGTACAGTTGTAATTTCACAAAATAAGAAATGTATACAGTGTCTGCAAGGGAGGTTAACCAATCTATCTGGCTGATTATTCCCTAAGTGTTTTATAATAACAAGACAGAGATGTAGTAACGTATTTCATCCTAAAATTCATAAACAAGAAATACAGCCATCACCTAATTAGATATAACTGCTAAAAGCAGTGTGTTTAAGAAGAATATTCTTGTTATTAAAAATGTCTTCTCTATTTATTTTCTGCTCTTTATTCTGGGCTCCTAAGAATCTCTTCTGTAACTAAAAATAAAATTTTCTCTACAGATTTCATCTCTCTCAATTTGGCAGACACTGAACAGAGTAGAAATTAACGTGGTTCCTCTGTACAAATTCAACATATGCTGCGTTTTAGCAAGCCAAAAGACTTCTTTATATAATAGCAATCAAATTTTGCCAAAGTAGCCCTTCTCTAAATAACTATTTAAGGAGGAGTTAAAAGAAAAAAAAAAACAAACCCAAAACCTTTATGGTGTACAAGTAGGAGCTAGAATTGTTTTTAAACTGATTAACCTCAAAACTTGGTATTTCTTTAGGAAGAACATACAAAACTTTTTCTATTCCAGTCAAATGGAAGTACGTAACTGTTTTGAAAAAATAAATCAACATCCCATTATTGACACAAGCACAAGCCTTTCACAGGAGTTTTGCCATACTTTTAAGAAACCTGTGTTCATAGTGGTGTCCATCTATGTATGTAATTTTATCACCTGTAAGATTTCCTATTCTAATACAGTTTTTTTCTGCCTTCAGCACTTAAGTAAAGGTATGACACAGTTCACGAAAAACCCTAATGTGTTCTGCTCTCCAGTTTGATTAAATGATCAACCAAACAGAATTTTGTAAGAATAGAGAGACTTGGACTGTTCCTATTTGATTTAAAGGAGGTAGAGTTGAAAAATTTTATTTAATGTACAAAGACATGAATGTTTTCAGGTTCTCAGTTTGTCCCAAACCAAATGCAATAGGAGCTTACAGGTATTATTTTTCTTTTTTGCCTCTTCTTCATGTATTTTATTACTCTTTTGAAGACAATAAATCAAAAAGACTAAGACTTTAATGCCTTAATAAGCAAAACAGTGCTTCCGAGGTAAAAAACACTGGAGAACAACTTAAAAGCTTCTAAAGGAAGAGCAAGGTTTAAATAGAAGATAGAACTATGTAGCAGCAACTTAAATCATCATGTACAAAAACATGCTATTGAACAGTACCTGTGCACAGCCCAGCTTCAAAAGCAGGTCCACCCTCTTTAACTTGTTTAACAAATATGGTATCCATTGGCTCCAGTCGATTCCTTTGTTTTCCTGAGAAAGAAAGATTATCTCTTAATAGCATTTCATTAGACTGCATTACAGTGTTTTTACTGTCAAAATATTTTGGGATGCAATCCTGCTGCATTCACAGAGACATACAGAGAAAGAAATAGTAATGTAATGGAAACTGAAAAATAAAATTTGAAATTCTTCCCTTAGAAGGAAAAAAGTAACACTGATTTACAGTTCTCATGGACCAAAACCTGATTTTCCAACAGTGTTTTTCAGAAACTCCAAGATGAACTTTAAAGTTTTTTTTTGAAGATTTACCAAGGTTCAAAACGAAATTTATAATTTAAATTATATGCACAGCAAATGTCTGGATGTGCTGTACATACCTCTATATACACAACTTCAAGTTAATCTACAGTAGTTAGAAACCACATACAGTTGTATTTTCTTGCTTTCTCAATACACACTTAATTTCTATACTTCCAGAAACACGTGCCTTTTACATGCCTGTCACCAAAGCTAAGTAATTCTTTGTTAAAGTAGCCACAGCTTCTGAAAATCAAGATAGGAGGGTGGGTGCGTGTACAGTAAAACAGAAACACAAACAAAACTCCACAATTATACTGCAGAATAAAATACAGTGTTGCTGTTATTTATTTGCACACAGCTGGAATAAGCCATTTTACAGCATCTACACAGCTTCACTTGTGGCATTATTATGCCAGTGAAAGTTAAAAAACTGAAACCAAACCAAACTGCCCAAAAAAACCAAACATTCAACACCCCCCCAAAGAAAACTACCCAAGAAGTAATGAATAAATAAATAAATAATGGTCCTGCATGGTTCAGTGCTCACAGAACCAGTGGCAGAATCTGAAAGGCTGCAGTCAGATACACAGAGTCTTACAGTGCCCGTGCTGGCTTTGATAGCCTTGGTCCCTCCTACCTCCCGGCTCCAGCTCCCATCCCTGTTGCACACTCTCAGCTAAGGAAATGCCACCTTTGGAGGCTAGGTGATGAGCCAGCCGAGCCAGGGAACTGACACAGCACAAAATTAAACTGGGTCTGTGTTCCAGTTCAGCAGGAAAACCCAGCATAGCGGAGAGAGAGAGAGAGAGGTTTAAACTGCAGGAAAAGAAGGAACCGCAGGAGAGAATAAAGCAATTGCTTAAAACTGGCATTGCTGATAAAAGAAACAACTCCTTAAAACCTGCATTATTAGGTTCTAACCATTTCTGAAATGACTGACCTTTGACTTAGGCACAAATGGCCCTGGTTTTGTAAGTATTTTCCCTACAGCTTCAGATATCCCAACTAAAATGTTTAATAAACCACAATAGTTTTTTATTGAATATAAATAAGGTGCCACTTAACCTCTTATTTTAGTTCAGTTTCCATGTGGGCAAAGTTCATTTCAAAAACTTGAATAAACTGCAAAAAACCAGATCACCCTCTGACTCTGATTCACTTTTTTCAGATCCTAGTTTTAGTCTAATGCCTTTATTGTGCAGATCCCCAGTGTCCTGCCATTCTACCATAAAACAGTTCAACAAAATGGCTTACTCATATGGCTCCAAATGGCCTTTTCAAAATAGTTCCAGACTGGGAGCAAATAATCAAAAAGTTTATTTGATAGAATCAGATAAATACTATATATAAAGCAACTGAATTACAAATCAAGAAACTCCAGCTGGCAGCTCAGTCCCCAGATACTTAAAATTTGATTAGTGGGATACAGCTACAAGACACACAAAATGCTCTTTGTGAGCCAAAGTTAATATCTGTCATTTTTAATCTGCAGATTTAAATAGACACTGAACATATGATGGTTCTTGTCCTTTAAAAAGCCAGTAACATTTCAGCAAGTTTAGAGAAGCTCCAAGATTAATCTACCCAGATGCCATGAACAAAAGGTTGCTTCAACCGCTTACAAGAATGAAGTTAAAATATGACCTTTTATAGGACCACCAAACATCCTTCCCAGTGCTGCCACTTATCTTTTACTGAAAACACAGACATTTCCAAAAGTGGCAAGAAAAATAAAAATAATATAGCTCCCACTACACACTGAACTTATCACATCTCAACCTCCTTTGTAAAATACTCTTCAAAAAAATGTTAGTGGCCTACTGCTAGTTTGATTAACACTCAAGTGCTGCTTTATGCCTTGTCCTTACCTGAACATGCAAATCAAGAGGTTAAGCTGATAAGGTCTCTCCCATTCAGTATGCAACACAGAACTCCTTTAATACACTTCCCACTTCTGAGTAAGAGGGGAAACTTGCCACAATTAATGGAGAACAGAGACTGCAGGCTTCCCTGACTTCTGACCTGCCTGTCAGCTACACCGAGACATTACGGGCACTCACTTCACATTTCCACAGCTATTTTACCAATCAATTCAGAAAGTTAATTGCACATTACACTTGGTTCTTTGTCCTACTTGCAGAAGTAGGTTATATTAAACAATCATTCCTACATCCTAAAAAAGGTCAACCACCACACTGAAAATCAATTTAGGGTCAAAAAATCAGAATAAGAGATTCAAAATGTTGATTATATTTGCAGGTTCATTTCACAATTCAGTAATATCCAAATACAAGTAGAAACCAGAAGAAATCTTAGAATTCTCAAGCTCTGGTAGATAAATACATGCTCTTCACTTCTCCTTGATCTTTTACATACGTGGATACAACCCAAATCCTTTTTATTCAGTAACATATAAACGAACTTCCTTGAATACATAATCTCAAAATGTGCATTTATACTTAGAATTTGAAACTCAAGCAAAGCTAAGCAGTATTTTTTGACAGTAGATGCTAACAGTACTTTCTTCAGACCAGCTGAGGGGGAATAAGTCTTGTAGATGAGCATTCAATCATCATAGAAATAAACCTCAAGTAAAATGGATTATCTAATAACTCACCTCATGTCTCAAAATTTAACAGTGACTACACTCTGATTTAATTGTGCCTAAATCTCCATGTGGTCCTGTCTGCACCCAATCATCAGGCAAAAGCAAGATGCTGTCCAGAAATGAGAGCTTAAGCTTCCCTCCTTCTAAACATCACTAACTAGAACAGAATATCACAGTCAAACTCTTACACTAAGTTCTCCAGCTCTGCACTGCATACTGTCAGGATTCAAAATTTTTGTTTCTAATATTGAAAAGACCAATTTTTTGGAGCATGCCAGCAATTCCTGACAAGGTGATAAACAAAGAACAGTAAAAGCACCTCAGACCTCTAGTCTGTAAGACATATAAGCCTTATTTGTGCTTTTCCAGTGCTCGTTACTGTGTATGATTTTGCTGCCTTCTTCCTTCTCCATACTTCTGTAAACAACTTTGTAATTGAGCATTACATTGCAGGCTACCAGCAAATATGACAATATCTCCCAAATCTTCAACTGCAAATGAAAAATAAGACATCATGCACACACAAAGAACAGACAAAATGTGAGCTGGCAGTAACACATTCATGTGTGCAAGGAAACAGCACAGATGAAAAGCACAACTTCTGTAAAAAGAATTTCATTTGTACTTCATTCCCCCATAAATGTAGCTATGAAGAGAGATGCAGTCTTACATAACGGCAATAAAAACAAAAAGCAAGTTAAGTTGCTATGTACACAGCTCAGCTGATCACAAACTGAAAAGTCTATCAAGCTGTCCTTTCCTGTATCAGTTTTGTAAGCACACAAAAATTTCCAGCGTGAGTAAACAGCCATCAGCCAGTATAAATTCAAAGGCAAGTTTTTGTGCAGGCAGTAATGTAGTTTTGCTAACAGAACAACTAACATGCTCCTTACAGTGCAATGACTCCCTTCAGTGATGTTATCCAAATGAAATTATAGCTTTAGAGTAAGCAAACTGGTGTCTGAACTTTTAATTCAGATATTCAGCATCATCAGAAATAAGGAAGTAAAAATAAACCCCCAATAATATAGAAGGCTCAAGACAAAAATTCATTGGCTTAAACAAGGATAGTAAGGAATCAGTAGAGTCCTAATAATAAGGTCCTTAGTCTAGACAACCAAAGTTAAGAAGTAGCCCAAACACCTGTTAACCAAATGCAAGACAAATATAGAAAACCAATTTATTGCAACAAGGTTTTTCTGAGCCAGTATGTTTTTCACAATTCTATGTAAGTCTTCTAATTAATCACAGACTACATGCCACCTTCAATAACCAGTGAGATCACAGTAAAATCTACTAATTAAAATTAGTATCTTGTTTTAACTTTTGTTCAAATGACTGCAAAAGAAACACTTCATTCATAACACATATAATGGAATTATTTATGATCTAATCTTTATACTACCTGGATCTACAAGCTAAGAGCTCAAGTCATTAATGCCTTCACAGTCTGACAGGAGAAAGCAAGTCTCCCATTGCAAAGTTACAAGGAAGCTTTCCTAACAAATGTTTAAGAGGGCTGAAGTGGCAGAGGGGAATATTTTGCACTAGCAACCATCACATTTACAAAACAACAGAATTCAAACATGCCCTCCCTGATAAAAAGGGAATATTTAAAAAAATACTACTACATTTAAACAGACTAGTAGAATTAAGACTAGGTAACATTTAAAACTGACTTACATCTGGGGGGTGATATTCAGAAAAGTTTCTCCTAACTCCCTCAAACTTGACAGAAAAACTAATTTTATCTAGGTGCCAATTCTAGCTCAATCCCCTAAAGATCTAGTTTGAAATACAGCTGCTACAAGGAACATAACTAGAATTATATCAAATGCAGTAACCATGTTTTAAACTGCTCTCTGTGGACCAGACAGTATTACTGTACTGCTCTATGATTCACCTGGAAAACAAAATGACATGGCAGAAGCTATGCTATCAAATCTACTAACACAGAACAACATAGCAACAAGCACTGCATTCCTCTGAAGTCATTAACCTTTTGATATAGAACACAGGTTTAAACATCTGAGTCATAAGGACAACGAAAACAACAACCTTTACATTCTGAATAAGAAAGGAAAAAAGAAAAAAAAATCTCATGCCAAAGTGCAATTGCTGACTGAGCTCCTCCTTTTTGACCTGCAGAGCACAAACCAGCAAGTGCTGGGACACAGTATAATACATACTTTCTTACAAAGTGTCTCCAAACTAGCCACTGCTTTAAAACATCCCATTTCTCCTCTTCCTCAAGGGGGGAAAAGAAAAAAAATCATCTGCTCAGAACAGCTGCACTGTGCTTAGAAATCCTCATAACACAGGGATTCAATGAAGTCTACAGAGGTTTGTAAAATAACTTTTTGTAGAACGTTTTTACTCCCAGCCCTATGCTCAGCAGGTAGCAAATGGATGACTTTCACTTTTACATTTAAGAAACCAGCCCCACAAAACACCTCAAATGAGTCAATTAAGACAGGCTCTTATGTACATCCTTCTCTGACTTAAGGAGGAAGAACATTCCTCTTGAGCATGAAGATCTACAAGTATGCTTTTGGGTATCCAAGGCATTTGAGCTCCATTGGCTCAACAACGCTGAGTGGCACTGATTCTTGGGATGCCTTTCAGGCAAGGGGAAGGGAAATATATAACAGATACAGCAGGGCAACTGTTTCAAATTGATTACTCAATCAAAAACCTGTTAATCATTTCACAAACCACTCATAAAAGATTGCTGAAAGTACAGCAGAACTTACATTTATTAACTGAGATTTCATTTAATTAACTATAAATCACGAACCTGTCAGGATTACATCTAACCGATGGAGTCAAACTGCAGACAGTTCAGCCTATTATAATCTACAAACTGAATTTTGTACATAGTAAGCATTTCTCCACTAGGAATCCACTGTGGAAAAGGAGCCCAAAGGTCCCAGCCCAGCCCCAAGAGAACTTATTTTACCCATTGCCAAGCACGAAGCAACTCAAGTGAAAAACACTAACTGAAATACAGTGCCAGGGATGAGCCTCTGAAAGAGGATAAGTAAATTAATGCTGTTGAGTCATTTAGCAGAGAAACACCTGGCATTCAAACCTCCAACAGGGAAAAATACACTCTTATTTCTCAAAGTACCTCTGGCATTTTGGTTAGGCAACTCCAACACGGTATTTCTTCTTTTGCTTACTTTTCTGTTAAACCATTTGACTAATACAGCCTCAAGGGGGAGAAGATGAGAAAATAATTTGGCAATGTTACGGAAAATATATAAAATAGTTTCAGTTTAGTTACAAACTCTGCAAAAGTGTGTTTTCTCATTGCATTATTTGCCATTACTATGACTTTTTTCAATTCTCTCAAAACCTTTTCAAGTTTAAAATTTAATCTACGATTAGTCTAGAGGGATTTACTAAAGTCCTTAGACAAGCATACAGAAATACAATTTTTATCTGAAGTAGTGAATCTACGGAATCTCCCTTCAATCCTTGGAAATTACATTTCATGTTTTTATTAAAAGTCAAAGATGACTTGAACTCAACAGAAACCACTGAGAAACATTATACAAGTGACAAGCTGGAAGACAAATCCACCAGACATTCTGGATGTACTATAAGGGAACAAGGAATCATCAGGCTCTGGTCTCAGTGGAAAACTACGTAAGCCCTCTTTTAGAACTCTCAACATTTAGGTGTTAAAAAATTAACTTGGATCAAAAATCCACAAAAAGGGCAATTTACTGTCCCACTGTCCTGAAGCATTATTGTTACTTACCTCTTGCCTTTTACTCCTAATTCTACTATCACATACCTTGGACCATATCCCCCCAGCCATCTATGACCTTTCCAAATATTTGCTTTCACATTCATTCTCTTGTTCCTTATCTACCTTGTTCCCATCATCACAAGCACAATATGTTGATTTCATAACAGACTGAGCCGATAGACCATGATGTTAAAAAACATGGGATTAAATTAAATCCCGGGAGAACACAAACTACATTACAGAAATCATCAGTCTGTTTAAAGAAATTTAATATTAAAAATTCCAGGCCTTATGTAAGCAGCAGTAATGCAGGAAAAAAAGTTTTTCCTGCATTTTTTCCACCCTTCCCTGTCAAAGCAGACTCACACGGAGCTGAAGAAGGCCAGGTAATAAATTGCAACTATGCAGAGTAGACAAGTGAAGAGTAGAAACCTTTGTACATGTTTAGGCACATAAATAAAAAAAAGCCTGATGATAAAGTTTTATGTTCTAGACTTCTCAGTGAAAACATGTCTAAAGTCTCATTAACAAGTGCACACTGGGTCTCTGCAGAAAAGGACACTGACTAATATACCTAAGCTGCCCTTCATTTTTATGGGAAAAGGAGCTCCTAGTTGCTACAGGTACTTCTACACAGAAATAAATATTAAAGTACAAAAAGCAAGATCATTATACTAAAAAAAAGATGCTGGATTATAATGATACTAGATTCCTAGGTACTGTGTTAGACACAAAACAGCTTAGTTCTACTGAAAGACAAAATTGCTTTTAATCTATTTCTTTATGCTTATCACTGTTTGCTTTAATCTGATCACCAAGCCAAACATTTTTAAAGGAAAACATGTTTTAGGACAATATACAAGAAACTACCTTCATATACAAAACTTGCATTTTGGCGTCCACAATTTTAAGTAATGTTTGAAGGACAACAAGATATAGAATCATACTACGTGCACAATCAAATGACATGAAGAAATTTTTCTCCAGCACCACTTACGATGTGCTGACAGTGCAGGTTTTTAATAAGAATGCTACAGTTTTTAATAGGTATAGGTATTTTTCAGTTTGGCTCCAAATATCCTAATATGCTTTCCTGGAAGACTTCTGCCTGTGAGATACCACTTAAACAAATGAGTATTGAAATAGGGCAACTCCAGAAAATAGGAAGAATGCCAAACTGATGGCAAGCCATCCTCAAAACACACTAAATAAATACTCCAAGTTGTTTCTTGAAGTAGTAACTCCAAGAAACACATAAGGCTCGTCAGTATAACAGAGATTCTGTGGAAAGCAGTAGAAGCTGATAGAAGTTTCCAACCAGTGACTGAAGAATCTATTGTGGAAAATCTGTATCTTCTTATAAAATGCACCTGGTTAGAGAAGCATGTCAATGACTTGGCTTAAGATCAACAACCTGGAGCAACAGAAGTATGAAAAGAACTGAAAAACTTAAAATAGTAACTACAAAATGTTTAGAGTAAATCTGTTGTGATGCCCTTCCAGCAGATAACAGGGTGCTAAAGTCTCCCACAAGGAGCAGCATGTGCATAAGTGAAACCTCCACCACTCGTCTGAAGGAAGCCTTGGCTACTTCTTCCATGAGAGGGCAGCAGCAGACACCACCAAAACACTGACCACAGGCTCAGAGCTCCCCATCCATCCCAGGCCAGAGCTCCAGGCACCCCTGCTGTTACCACAACTGGACTTTAAAGACAACTCGACCCCCATGGTCTCCCAAAGTGCCTCTACTCAGCCACTGCAGCACTCTGCCCCTCTCCTGTGAGATATCCCACTACCCCTCTGTGATGTGTGAGTGTGCAGGGGCTTCAGAGAGCTCCCGGAAAAGGCATCAGAGCTCCATGCTATTGTCCTGCAGGGTTTCTCTTGCTCATGTGAATACAGTTGAGGTGGTCCCTTCTGTCCCTGCTGGTGACCATGAGGTGTCTGCTGTTCACAGCATCCTAACTCCTTTGCCTGACAACCCAATCCTGCTTTTGGGCCCTCACCTCCCTCCTTTATCATTCCTAGTTTAGAGCTCGCCTGGACAAATTTGCATTACCTTTCATTATAAATGCTTTGAAACTTTACTGCTTACCAAGAGGAAGATTAATGCAAGCCAGGAGCTTGATCTAACTAGATACTAAAATTCTATACCAGAACCTAAAACACATAAAAATATCTCTTTCACTGTTAGAATACATCAAACAGGGTACATGCTTTTATCTTCTGCCCTCTAGACTTAATTAGGTGCTCTGATCCTTTGGAAAAGAAATATTCAAGTGCTCTTAATGAGAGGTAATAGCAATTGAGATGCTTTTATCCACACTCACCTAATCAATTACAAAAATGCTGAATTTGATATGAAACCCTCATCTTTAACAGGTAAGCTTAATCTATGACAAGGGTAAAACATAAAGGGCAGGTAATTACACATTTTCACTGAAAACTGAAACAAAAAAGACACTTCTGCACTGGCACACACTGTTTCACAAAAAGAAAATGCTTGGATCCCCTTAGCTTAGTCTTTCAGAGACGAAAGATCAAGCGAATTAAGTGAATTATCATGTACAAACTTCAAAAGCAAAGTGTTTCTCAATAGGGTGTTTTCAGTTAATTACGGCCGGGCTGCAGAGACCGGTTTTCCCAATTTGGCTGCAATGCAGGAAGCCGCCACCAGGTGGCTCTGGCGCCCGGCCCCGAACGCGCCGCCCCCCAGAGCGGCTCCATCGCAACAATCCCTGGACAGAACAACCGGGATAACCCTGCACAGAGATTCTTAACCCTGCACAGAGCAACCGGGATAACCCTGCACAGAGCAACCGGGATAACCCTGCACAGAGCAACCGGGATAACCCTGCACAGAGCTTCTGTCCTACCTGCTGCTGCTGCTGAACAAACACCACTTCTGTGAACATGCAAAATGAGATGTGCACTTTTCCTGATTTTCTCCTCACAAGCTGCCTACTCCCCTTATTTGGGAACAGGAACACCCTGCAGCAATGTAAATAAAGACAGTTTCATCCCCCCATACCCCCGAGGATCCTGTTAAGTGCTGGAGAAAAACAAACTGTCCCATTGTGCTGTTTTTAAAGGTTTAATACACAAAATTGGCAGGTTAAGCTCTACTGACACCTACATCCTCTACCTCAGTCGTTTCTTCTCTTTCAAGGGGGCTAAGTCCAACCTTCTCTCCTTCATGAGAACACTGTTAACTTTCAGGGCATTTGCGCCCTCTGATCTGTATTTCAAGGCATACAACATACTATGGTGCTATAAATAAGAAATAGGTGAGCTATGATTCATGGGTTTAGAAGCTACACAAAAATTTCAAGGAAGTAATCCTGTTTCCACCTTCACAAGTATCATAGTGACCCAAACAAGTATTTGTTCACTGCTGTTTCTCTACTGAAAAATAGCTCCCAGATAACATTTTAGATAAACATACCTACATTACATCTTTAGCTGCCTGAGTTTGCAGAGAACAAGAACACCACAAAACTTCTTTCTCTAGACCACAGGTGGTGTCTTCCATACTGATTTGGCACAGAAGATCAACTCCCTTCCCTTCCTAAAGGAATCTGCCTTTTCTTTTTGTATGTCAAAACAGATAAAAGGATGTTTCAAATTTGGGGAATGATAAGAAGTAGGAGGAGATTAACTTTTCACTGTTTAACATGCAGGTGATGACAGCTGAGTAAAATCAGGAGGATGAAATGGATGAATCCATCTGTTTCCAAGAGAAAAGTAAGAAGTTCAAATAAATTTGTATTTCCCAGAATACTTCTAATGTATCACACCTACACAAAGTAAATGGAAACAGAAGTTCATATTCTTTGTCTTCCCACTAAAGGGGGTATTTAAAGGTGCACTGGAAGCAGGTACCATGCTTTGCCACAAATGAGAACCCAGCAGCAGAAGCAGCACTCAGCCCATGGTGCTCCCCAGCAAGCTGCACTGCCCTGCCAGACAGAGCACCAGGGGAACCCTGCACAGGGCACCCAGTGCAGGTAATCCCAATGCCCCTGCACCTCACCAGCGTGACATACTGGGGAAACAGAAAGTGGAACTGGGTTCCCAATCTGAAAACCCAGCTGCCTTAAATCGACATGTTTTTCTCTCTTTTAAGGGAACAGTAAGATATCAGCAAAAAGGAAGCATGGGTGAGAAAAAAGCTCAACACTAAAGAGGAATTTAAATTAGCTGGGATGGAGATTTAGCATAAATTTAAAAAAAATAAGTTCATGTCTGAATTAAGAAAGAAAGCAGACACAGGCAATGTGAGATGGGAAAAGCTATGAAGATGAAGGGGAACTGACTGGCATAACCTAGAACTAAGTGACTAATCAATGAGCTTGATGCTTACACTAAAGTGATTTTAAATTTCAAGCTCTTAGGTAGCAATTCAAGTCTATTACACAACTAAAGCATTCAACATACTGGATCTATAAGAGAGTAAAAACAAGACATACCTTGTCTATTCCCATTTTCTTCATCCTAAAGAGGAAGAAAGAGTGCATATTAAAAATTCAATAAATGGAAAAAATGCATAGGCATCTCTAAGATACAAAGACGTGGAGTGAACTGGATAAGGTTAACTCTATATTTTGGTACCTTCTACTTTCTCCAATCCATTCAACTTAGAGAATTAAGGCTTTTATTCTGAGAATGTAGAGTAATAGCTATTTTAAAAACAACAACTAAGCACAATCCTATGAAACATTCCCACAGAAACAACAGGATTATGTGAAAAATGTACCAAATCCCATGAAATACTACTGGGAAACCTCATACTACACTGTGCATTGTTTCAAGTATATTTCACCCTGAAATCCAAGCAGGAAAGGTTACACTTTAATCATCTCAGGAGTCAAAGCTCCATATGCAAGAGATACAAAATATTTTGTAAGCAATGTCTGAATATGCTTCCTGAAATTTGAACCACGTTTGTTTTGTCTGAAGTACTACTACTAGGGAAAAATATGTACCTCAAACACTATTTAGTAACAACCTTGAATAGTCTCCTGCTCACTGATCCCAAAAATCACACAACTGGAAAGTACTGGAGAAAAATGGCATGCTTAAACAAAAAAAAAAGTTACTTTCTTGTCAGTATTTTGGTATGAAGATCATGGTTAACCTTGTCTACAAAGTTCTACCATTTAAGAAGCAAAATTATCTAACTAGGAAAATACCTGCTAGCTTTCTAAACTGTAGCCTTCATATAGTAAGAAATATTCAATCAAATAAAATTTCTGAGACTAATAGGTAGTATTTAAAAAATATCTTTAACTATTCACCTCAGCTAATTAGCACAGCTTTGTCCTGAAGGAGAGGAAGAGCAAGGAAATGACCACAGAAATAATTTTCACTTGGATATTTCCTTCTACTTTTACATGGACTAATTTGAAATTTCTAGGTATTTTGCATTTAAAGAAAAATCACTATGTTATTCAAATTAAATAAGCTCAAAGCAACTACACAGTGACCTGAGTAATCCATTCAAGAGAGAAAGACTTGAAGAAAGAGAGGAAATAAGACCCAGATATGAAGACAATATAATGGTGAGGTAAAGAAAAGTCTGGCCTAGCAGCAATAAATTTTTTGCAAGACATACAAAAGTTCTGCTGGAGCTTTGTAAGATATTACAGAACGGTAACTTTAAGGAACAAAGAAAGAGAGAATAAAAGAACTCCCCCAAACCCAAAATACTGAGTTAACAAAAATCTAGCATATATTCTACTTTTTAAAAGCCATGATAATTGCCATTGCTGCCCAAACAGTGTACCCCTAAGTCGGACAGCCCTGTCTGCTCTATAATTTGGCACATTAGAAGGCAAAATGCCATTGACTGCTTACTCTTGAAGCCCTCTAACAGTCAGTTGGTTCTAAACTACAATCAGCAGCCAAGAATTAGACATGGGTAACTTCTGCATGTTTTGAGTTGCGGCCCAATCTGCCAAGTGAAAAAACATCTTTAGGATCTGAAATATTAGAACTCATAGTTTGAAAAATTTGGGTTACATGTGTGGGAGGCTACTTGGTTTGATGGTATATAACAAACATTCTTGAAGAGAAAATTTAGCTGATGTAGAAATGCCATAATTAATTAAACACTGCAGTGTGTTTGTCGGCTTGTCACTGGCCATGCAAAGTTCTGTTATCGAAGACAGCTGCAAAACACTAGTTTTTCAGGATATCAAGCAAATGAGATCAGGCTTTGAAAAATGGAATGAATACTTTACAACACAAGTGTTTTGAAACCGGCTTTCCCCTCCTACTTTCACCCCTTCACACATGGCAAGATGTCAGTACATGCTGCATCCACACCTGAAGAGCAGGTTTTATCACTTACTTGCTTCTCAGACAAATGAACTTGGGAGAACAAACATCACATGCAAAAATAGTGTGTTTCTAACAAGTCCTAATAAACACCTGATGCTAAAGGCATTACATAACACCGGCTTTTTGCAATGCTAGCTTAAGAAATCTTACACACTTTCCTTATTCACTTTCTTAAGGGAAAGGAGGCATGGGAAGTAAGGACAACACATAAATGGGTTATTCCTGAATGTGCAGCTCTTCCCAGTTTGGTGTGCGTCCCCAAAGAAGCACAGTCAAGTACTTCTGCCAAAATCAAATGTGTTAAATCACAGCTTCAATTTCCAAGGTCATCTTTCACACAGGGCTGTCCCTCCCAAGAGGCTGACCAGACAACAGTTTTTTCCATAACCTATCACAGTGTTTACAAGTCAGTTAAGGTCGATTACAAGGAGGAAGAGACCTTTGATTTGTACTTAAATAGCTGTTTTATGCAGGAACCATGAAAAGTCAGCAGAACTTTGCAAAATATCCTGAATTTTACCTAGACCTGCACTACTACATACATATGGAATGCTAAATGAATTAAATATAAAATATTATACATATATAATAAAATTTTATATAATTTAAATACTAGCATTCCATTTTAAAATATGTAGAGACACTTCGATGAATTGATCGTAACACCAATCATTTTCACATGGGGAAAGGGTGTCACCAAAAAAAAAAAAAAAAAATCACCTGAAATACTATTAGATGTTTATGTATCAAGACAAGTGTGTTTTGGGTCTCAGAGCAGTCAGCCAGGTCTTGGAGGCAGATCTGCCTAGATCTCCTTCCTTACAGCAAGTTCTTCAGGATAATAAACAAAAAGGCTTTCCAACTGAACAGGGGTTTTATTATACTAACAACTAGAACACTGAACTTCTCAAAATTTAAAAGCTCAACACCTCAAACACACCTAGGCAGAGAACAGGTTATTATACATTTCATAAAGTAATGCCCACTCTTCTCCACTCAATATATCCTCTGGCGTGCAGTTCTTTGCTCCCAAGAAAATTCACCTCAGTGGCTTTCTAAGCAGCAGCAGCATCCTCCAGCATCCATCGGCTTATCTTCTAATTCCCATGGAATATGCAGCTGTGGTGTGATCTTTAACATACCCTGCAATCTAAGAATATTATGCTCTCTGTCCTAGAGATGCCACTGTTCTCCCTTGTGAAGAGTCTTGTCCTCCTCTTCCCAGAATATTCTACCTGATCCATCAACAGCTTTTTCAAACACACAAACTGCAAACAACAGGAGCAGAACTTTGAATGAAGACATTTTCATTAGTATTTCTGAACTGGAACCTACAGTAGGTATTTAAAAAATCAAAAACACATATATCCACAAAGAACGTGGAAAGATAGTTCAAAGGAAAGTACTATCAGATACTTTTCTTTGTCTTCACTATCTCTACTAGTTTATGTTGATTTGTAGTAAAATTTAGGAGATTATAGGACAAGCTTACCATGGGGGAGGGGAGGAATTAAAAAACGATAAAATTAAAGGAGCTAGAATGCTTTTTACCCTGGGAGAGTTTAAGTAGAGATTTTTGCAGTGATCTAGAGGGAACCACCAGCATGACATTGACACCTGTGATAACAAAAGGACCGTGACTCTGAGAAACAGGTCAAGGATTGAGTGACTTCAGCTGTTGTCAAGGGCATCTTCAACATCCAGTTGTAATCTCTGTCTCACATCAGCAGTAGCTGCATCCTCAGGTGTGAAGGAGGAATAAAGCTACTACAAGATTCAAAACAGTCAGAAAACCAAATCATATTCGTCATTATTACACTCCCTTTGAGGTGTGCAAAACAAAACATCTGCGACTTCTGAGGTACTTACAATTTTGATCAATGAGGAAAGAAAGAGGAATGATACTTGAGCTTACAATCGATGACAGAGACTGTAATTAACTGTAACCTTATCTGATCCAAGATCCTATTGAACAGCTGAGAAATCAGATTTGCCTCATATTTGGATCAGGCTGACAACAGATGATTTTCATTTTTTCGTACCATAACTTAGGTACATAGATTTCTACAAAAGCCACCTTATGAAGAACTCTAAGTATCAATTTGGAAGATCCTTTTTTTTTTTTTTTTGCTTCATTCTTATGGACATTAAAAGAAAGGAAAGATAATACAACCATTCATGTTAATTTAGAGAAGTACAGACCAGGGCTCTGTCCAAATGAATCTTATCATCTTTATGTGTAACTGAATCCATGAATAAAGGTGTCACAGTATCCAATCATCTCATTATTTCCTTTTCAAAATCAGACAGAAATAGGAATGAAAGAACCAGATTCCAACATGCCAAAGAAGAAACAGAAAAACTTAAGAAGGCATGAAGATCTCTCTTGCAGAAAAAGAAGGAGTTAAGAGCCTCAAGACACGTCTTGAGATTTACAGGTGTTGGGCTCACTACAAACTGCTTGGGTCTCTCAGAAACCATCAGATATGAATGAGAGAGGAAGGACTGAAATTTCTTTTCTATAATGCCCTTCCCTTGTGCATGTGAAAAACATATTGACTCCCTCAGAGACATCTAGTGACGGCTTTTTTCCAGAACATATCCAGTCACTTCTCAGTTAAGGAGGTTAATCCTGCTCATGCTGTTCATTTTCACCCTCAGCACAAATAGGGGCTCTTATTGAGAGATGCTAACAAGTGATTGTCATTTGTTCTGCTCAAGGCTAAGGCTTCCTCACCTTCCTTCCTCTGTTTCACACTGAATTCAACCAGAGACTGCTATTACCTGTGCTCAAGGACAAATGCTGGGATCACCTGATACTGCTACCAGTTTCACATCCATGTAACTTCAGTCACTCCTTGCCAAGTAAAAAATTCAGGCATTCAAGTGGTGGCTGGGTAGCTGAAGTTAACTGGAAAAATGTGCCAACTTTCTTCTGCAAAGCTTTTTCTACTTCAAAAGAAATCTTACAGCCACCAAGGACAGGCAAAGATAGACAACTTTATTGAAAGACACTTGCAGAGATAAATCAGTTAATTAACTTCATGCTCCTTCCTGAAAGCTTCAATAACGATTCCCCAGCTTAGTATGAATTTATTCTTCTACCTAACTGGAAAAGCAAAAGCAAAACTGAGGGGTAGTGTGGCTCATGAAAACCATTACACTTGATGCCTTTAAAATGAGCAACTGTTATTTGAACTCACTAGGAAACACCCTCTCTCAATTTTCAAATTCCTCTCATTACTACATGGACCTTTTCTCAACACCAGATGCTACAGCAGCTTTCAAAAGGGTCAGTCACAAAAGAGAACACGTACACACCTTAAGCAAGGAAGACCAATTTGCTACTTAACATTTAGATATTCATGTTTAAAAAAAAAAAGTAAAATATTTTAAGAAATTGTCTTCAAATGTAGGCCTGTATGTATCTCGTATATATTTATCTCTTGATAAAGAGAGAACTGCAGATTCTGCTCTTTTCAGCAGAAAGAATGCACCATAGAAACACAATCTGTTTTTCTAATGTACACTGATTTTAGGATACTCAGTGAGAAACTACGGCAAAGATTCTTTTTCATCTCTTAATGTGATGGTGTGACAAACTTCAGTTGGGAGGGAGGGGAACAACAACAACAAAGAAACCCAAACATCCTATCCTTGAAGTCTACACTTTAGAAGAGGTACAGACTAATTAACGACACTGGCTTTGGGTAAAAGAAGAATCTGTACAGAGAAATACCTCCTTGTTCTGCAATGAACACTGTTCTTACCCATGACACAAGTATTTTTAACTGACTGACATAATCCAATTCCATTTTATTGGAACAGATCAGCAAACAGCTATTAAACAATGCCATGAGCCCACCCACCTTACAAGGGATCTTTCGTCTGCATAAGACAGATCTATAAACACATTTACTTTCAAGTAAGCTTAATTTTTGACCCTAAAAGGTACAAGGCTTTATATAAAGTGCTACATTATTAATTCCACTTACTTTAAAAGAAAAATGAACTGCAGATTCCGGAGGGTAAACTATGAAGTGTCTTAAGGTGAAGCCAAAACCCTGAGATGTCCTCCTTAGCACGACAGTTTTAGGACCAGGCCAAGAGAAAGTTTCTTCCTCCTCCGATGGTGATACAGCTTCACTCTGCTCTTTTCCATCTTTATTTTTTGATGTCTGAAATAGAAAAAGACATGCAGAGGATTTTTAACTTGGACCATTGAAAGATAAAAAGAAAATAAGAGTAAGAATTCCTAAACATTCCTGTACACTTGAAAGTAGAATTTCTTCCCCCATAACCAAAATAACGTGATGATCACTACTATATTCAAATCTGTATTCTAAAGCAGCACCCCTTAGACCATTGCACCCCTGGTCATATTGCACATAGAATAACACTTAAATTTTAAATTAGGTTCGATGTTTAAAAAGTCAACATTCAACAATGAAAGACTTGAATGAACCACAAGAAATGCGTACAGATTGCATGTTTCATTTGCTTTCTATTTAGAGATAAAAATGTGACTAATGAGACTTCTGGGACCCCATTTCTGGCTGTACGTATCTCACACACTCAAGTACAAAACAAACTTCTCCTTTCTACACAATTCAGGCATGATTTGCTTGACTAGCATCTCCTTACATTATACCAGTAAAACAACATGCAATTGGTTAGACTTCTTCAGCAAGGCATTTTCCTCTAGTCATATCTATGACTTCACCTTTGCTTTTTCCTCCCTTAGCTGTTTCTCTGAACATTTCAGTGTACAAATTCTAAACACAAAAGTAAAAATGTCTCCTTTCCTTTTACAGTCCTACTGCAATCCTTCCTCTCATGCAGAATAATAATCAATCTTGGGTGGGTTTTTTTCTTATGGGTAATTTTATATACCTGTGACTCAAGAAACATTAAAATACTTGTCTTCTCAGCCTTATATAAAATCTTCCATTTCAACTTTCAAAGTGAGTGCCACACCAGCACTCAAAGGCAGGAGACACAAAGAAAGCATGCAAAATCCTATGACCCTCCTCTAAAGATTCTAGCTCAACGATGCGTGAAACAAATTTAGATACCAGAGCCTATAGCCTATTCAAAGGGTATTCAAACAGAAATAATAGTCTTCTTGTCCTCCAGTAGCTCTGCTGCTGCAGCTCAGCAACTAGCTGATCTGTGTCAGAATTTACTGCTTGGTTTTCTCCCTGTCCTACTCCAAAATAATCTCTCTTGCTTCACTCTTAGAGATGGAATCTCTAACTGCAGTGCTTGCTGGCAAGGTGGGCTCAGCCAACTCCAACCAACACCTACAAAGAAGACAGAGCATTTCCATTCTAACCACAATAAGAGCACCACATATTACTACAAGGAAAATATTGCAGCTCCTTGGCGAGAGTTAATCCACCAGAACAACATTTTGCATTCAAGTATGTAAAACACAATGCATCTGTCCACAGATGCTACAGTTTGTCCTCAGAAACCCACATCTTGCTATGTCCAACAGGGAGAACCAACAAGCACTAGCCAGTGCTCCAAAGACCAGCTTCCCTACCTCCAACTACCCTATTTTCAGCAGGAAAAAAAAAAAAAACAAATGGAGAAGGGTCTTGACACTACAGACAAGCCAAGAAATGGAGCTGCTTCAGGAACAAGAAAATATGGAGAACCCAGAGCAGCCTGACAGGACCCTGCTCTTCCAAACAGCCTGGAAGAATTAACAGCAGATTTTGGAAAGAACAGTTATAAATATCAAGGACTCAGCCTAGTCTGCCCTGATCTATCATCTTCATTCATGTTTTAAATCGTTAATGTGAAACCCAGAAGACTGCAATTAGATGACTAATGAACAAAAAATTTGTGAGCACTTCAGAATTGCTAAAACGAGTGGCTTGAGTTTAAAGTTCAAACAATGCAAAGATTAGGGTAAAATTTACATAATCCTTTAGCCTAAGGATGGAGTTCGTTATTGAGGTGCTCCTAAACCGCTCTGTTCAGCCTCCAAACACAAGAGCGTTTTATCAGTTCTGCACAAATAAATGTCGCCTTTCAGGCTTTTCAATCTCAGGACACAAGCAGAAACTGGAGCCAGTAAGAACATTTTGATCCTAGTAAACTGGCAAAAGAAATAGCTCCTAGTAAAAAAAAATATCACTGGCCTCTGAAAAATGACAGTGATTTCCTCCATCAAATGACTCACAGCAACCCATACACTTAATATTCCCTTGCAATCTTTTGTTTCTCCTCTCAGATTTTTATAGGCAACACACGATGCAAAGTTTCAAATGATCCAATAACCACAGATATTGAAAAATGTTCATAAGCAAATACCCATAGTTAGAAATAGGTAAACAACAAGCTTAAACGTAGCACTGAAAAAATCTAAGTCTTCAATATACTTCCATCTTTTTTTCTAACAAAAACCTCCTTAATTAGCCAAAAGGTAATTTTAGTATGTATAACAACTGATGACTATAATTTACACAGAGAAGTACTGTAACCTCAATTTAAAACAGTCATACAGAGAACTTCACTAGCTTTTAGAAACAGGAGTTGCAGGATTTCAGTGTAGCAAGAGAACCCCTAATTTCCTTGTAATTTCATGTAAACTTTTAGCATTCACAAGTTCCTGCACGAGAAGTTATTCATAAACCCACAGTCAAATAATTATTTCTTGAAAGAGCACACCAAAAGGGAAAGATGAGCTTCATTCCAACCTTGGATCCCCTGCCAAGGTCTGCCAACAGGGTAACAGAAAAAGCCAGTATCAGTAATAAATGTGAAACATGTTCAGTAACAGCAACTTGCAGCCACCACTAAGAACAAGCAAGAATCTGATTTATAAAGAGTCAACATCTGTTGAGTAACCCTGTGACACTTTCAACCACAGCACACACACCAGAATATCCCCTGCCAGAAAAAGCTTTAAAAAGGAATAAGAGAAGTTCTCAAAAACATAAACAAAACAAGGATGCAAGACAGCAAGCAAGGAACAGATGATGTTTAGCACAGGCAAGTACACACTACTGAAGGCTAAGTCCCTACACAGCTTTCCTTGCAAATCAAATATCAGGTTGCAAAAATGTAAGTATCTCATATCCACAGGGAATCTGTCTTTTGAGTAGAGTCATTTGCATTACAAGAGATGAAAAATCAACGCTTTATTTTCATATAAGATTTAACAAACCAGAGATTATTGTGCCACAGTCCTTACCGAACATCTTTATGTTTATTTCTCTATAGACTCAGTCCTCAAAATCGAAGTCAGAACGCATACAATCAAGTTCAAGGACTGAAAAATCCCAGGCTACCAAAAATTATTCAAGCATCATTTCCCTGGGGAATTTTTTGTACAAGGTTTCTGCACAAAGTATCTCAAAACATCATTTCCTGTTCTATGCAATTGCAAGGACATACAACAGATGCTTAAGTGCATTGTAAAATGCATGCCTTGTTTTTAATATTGTATTTAACCCTTCTTGCTGAGCAATGAAAGCATCCATGAAAAATTAGATGGCACCATAAAAAACTACATGAATCACTGGCAGCTTAACATGCAGTAACAAGATTATGTAAAATTAGTAAGTAGCATTAATGTTTGTAAATAATATTATTTCCAACTAAGTCTCAAAGCAACAGTTTCCCATTTTATCAGTCTGAAATAACAACTAAAAAAACTAACACATCCAACCTGTATGCTCTCTAAAGGCCCTCTAATTTTTAGTTTGGTCAATTTACAGACCTGTACTGTACAAGCTGAAAATCCTTAAGTGACAACTGTAGGCAACTGCAATCAAAGCCATCAATAAAGAATACTCATCTTGAGTATCTAAACAAATAAATAGGTACAGTCTAAGTTCTAAACACTGTCTTCATAGGTGAAAAATGGTGAATACAAGAAATAGTTGATATATTGCACTATCTATTCTGGAAAAATCATTCCAGCCCTTTTAAAGTTGGTATGAGCAATCAATTTCTATCTTTATTTTGTGTTCGATACCCAAATTCAAAATAATTTCTAAAGAAATGGGGCATGGGCCTGGCATCCTGATTCTCTCCCTTTTTAAACTGTTTTGGTTTATGTGTTTTTTACCATACAGAATACTTCACAAATAAATTATGTAACTAGAAGTCTCATTGTAGATATAAGGGCTTCCCACACTACATTTCTTGGAGCCTACATCTCTATTTAAAAAACAAACTAAAACCAACTAAACAAACCAAAAAAAAACAACCTACCTCCCAAACCAGCCAACCAATGTCCTCCACCACCAGACCATCCAGGGGACTGATCTATCAGTACCTCAGTCACAGCATGGAAACAGCCTGTGCTGAGCAGCACCTGCTTCAGCTGCACTTAGCAAATGTTCAACTTCTAGCTTGTCTACCAAGAAAAGTGATACCTGATATTGCAGTTCAGATAGAAAGATATATGCTGAATAGAAAATGGGCTGATGTTACCTGATTTTACTGATTCAACAGTCATTGTCTGATTTTTAGGGCTTTTCAGTAAAACCAGTTATTAATCCCTAAAATCTTCCTGAGACACTGACAGGATATTCCAAATGCTCTAATAACAGCTGGACTCACTTGAAAACAAGGATATTTCTTGCATTGGGTCATTACTTTTCCCAGTTTTTGTACCCAGTTGCTATCACTTAATCTACAGTCCTGTTAAATATCTGCTATTACAGAAAAAAATGCTCTTCTAGAAGAGTCTGGCCTTATTTTAATGTGACAACCAAACAGATTCTTTGAAAAACTAACAAAGAAGAAATAAAAAGGTCTTTTCTGGCTAAGACTACAGAATGTGTAGGAAAAAACATGCCTATAAGACAGCCAAATAAAAGATTATGTAACTTTTTTCTGAGATACACTATCTCCATCTCATTTGCAGCATAGGAAGCTATATCCAGCACATAGAGACATAATTTTATCTTAGTAGTACCTAAGCAGGATCACTCACACAAGGTGTAAATTGAGTCTTTCTCTTTCAGTTCTCAATAAGGGGAAATTGCAAGGAAAATGGATCACATTTATAAAGCCAAATGCCATGATCATGCACTGAAACAGTCTGAAGATGTAATGAGGTAATTTCTAATGTGTCTTTATATCAAAGTGGAATTTACAAACAGCACCTTACACAGAAGTTATTCCCAGTTGAAGAAAAGTCCTTCTGGTAGACACAAATGTGACATTTTATGTAAATCCATCTTCCCAGTATTGAGAGCACAGCCTTCTTCTCTAAATAAATAAATTAGTTCCATCACTTTTAGCCTCAGGAAATATATTAAATTTCTTACTGGGAAAAAATCATTGCAAAGAGACCAGCAGGAAAACTGGAACACAGAAAACCCCAAACCGTAATCATTTTAGGCCTCTGCGTCAAATACCTACTTGTCCAAACTTCTGACCGACTTTTGTATTTATCAAAATTTGTAATCTTGCCCTGAATAGGTAGGATGTTGACAGAGACAGAAAATCAGGCAGGAAATATAATCTGTCAGTATAAATACTGACAGTGTTCTTCCCTCAAAGAAGTGTTTCATCATTTTACGTCCTTGAAAGATGGGTAGAAAGTGTAACCAACAATATTCTCCAAACCCACATGGATGGTCAGAAATCAATCTGCCAAACTGGTGAGATAGAAGGAAATCTACAAAAATCCTCAATGAAAGATTGCGGATGGAAACTGACTTCATAAAAAAGGGCATCCAGAATTTGAAGAAAGCAAGAGAGGCAAAAAAAATTTGAGAAAAACACCAATTGAATATTCAACAGCTATACATGCTAGACTTGTTAAAAAACTCTAAGCTGAATTCCAAAGATGCATGCAGCAGTGCATGCATAATACCAAAGTTTTCCCTTCTTTACTAACATCAAAATTAGCATCAAAATGTGCATCAAAAGTGCACAGTTACTTAACAAATATCCCAAATGTTTCAGCATTTTGAGTGTCAAACTGGAGCTTTTTTGCATGCTTACTCCAGTGTCACCTGTCACACTAAACAAGCAACAAGGTTAAAAAAATAATTAATTAATAATGTTTAATTTATGTACAGATTTAAGCTGATGGAAGATAAATAACAAACATTAATTAACTGCTCCTACCTACATGCTCTACCTACTTCAATCCAAAAATACATCCTTTTTCTTGTCTACCTTTTAGAAATATGAACATCACTTGAGCACGGCTGAGTGTAATCAACTCCTGTCAAAGTGAACTTTGCCAAGTGGAAATAAATCACTGTAAGACAAAAATGAAAGTTTCCCTCTATCCAATAATGAGCTGAACTCTCAACATACAACTAAAATGCAATACAGATTCACAGCACAATATATTCAACCTAACCATATCGACTATATATTTATGTGATTGCTGACATTTATTATGTGCCGACACACAGTAGTGAGATTAGTTCACTCCACTGAGAAAGCCTTTATCTACAGAGTGACACTGTGAGAGCATTCCCTGAGCAGAAAAATCAGGCAGTTTGAGGCAGAGCAGTACTGAAGCATGGAAGAAGAGTTTCCTACCCCAGAACATCTCTAAGGGCTCCTCTTTGCAGAATGGGCCACGGGGAAATGGATCCCACTCAACAGATCTCTGACTGGTAGCAAGACCCTCAGAGCACGAGACAGAAGGGATCTGTCTCCATCCTGGCCACTTCAGTGCTATATATTTAAGAAATATATATATATTGGTTGCTCAGTGCTTGTGACTGCTTAGCCTGTTTTCAGTAGTTACAAAGAGGAGGCTGCGTTGCCATGAAGCACCTGAAACTGGAAATACAAATGTAAACAAACCCTCAAAGCTCTCAAGATCAAACAGCTACAGAACCACACTCACCACAAGATGAGATGTGGAGATAAACAGAATCTGAGTCCACACACACAAAACCATCAGTAGACAGCATTAACAGAGACAGATCAAGCTGGTCTAGTCAGGGGCTCTCACTCTGGGGTCACTGCTGTCTCGTTTTGGAACTGGGGCATAACCCTTCTTCCATGCTACAGTTCTTTGTGAAGTGAAGCCAGAAGAGAGGGGGAAGAAGAAAAAAAAAAAAAAAAAGAAAAAAAAAAAACAAAACAAAAAAAACCCAAAAAAAACGAGTTTCCAGAGGAAGACTTCAGCTCCCAAACTCAGGGAAAGCATCAGCACTCAGTCACTGGGGTCCTCCATTCATCTCTTACCAGGCAAGTGTTATGCGTGTATGAAGTGCAGGATATTTGCTGAGACACCCAACACTAACGTTTCTCTCGTATTGCAGCTGAGTGGGACGCGCTAATTGGAAAGGGCAACAGAGGCAAACACACTGAAGAATTCAACTATCACTAAAACAAGATCCAAATCCTTTATGACTACAAGTGGAGACTTTTACTACAGTTAATGGTTCAATATCAAACAACAGGAAAACAGAAACAGATTATTAGTGATCACCATAAGACTATGTAGAAGACAGGCAATGCCATTCCTCATGTTTGCTGCTCATCTGGGCTGGTGAGGTGGGAGCCAAGCAGCCACCAGCAGCAGTGAGGTGATCTCCATGAGCAGCTCTCTCTCAGCCCCCTCATAGGTCTTGCTGAGACAAGACAGTTCAGAGCAAGGGAAGGCAATAAAGATATGAGCATCCCTTGATGAAGTGAGCACAGTCCCGATATCTCCCTCACAGGAGCTCACTTCTTATCACTTTAATGCACCATTATGGCACTAAGCCTGGGTTGTTTGCGGTGAACTAACTAAACTTAATTCAGGCATGTATTAGGACAATATCCTGGGAGCAAACCGACTTGTCTTTTAGGACTGTGAATCTCACCCAGATGGAATACAAGCTGGTATAGCTCAATAACAAAGCCAGTGGCTGCCTGCCTGCAGCAGAGGTTAATAAGGACACCAAACTTTGAAGTTCATCTCAGGACTGAATATTGTAATTCAATAAAATACATAAATCATATCCTCAAACCCAGACCAGGTAAGGAGAAAAGCAACTAAAATGGCAATACATGACTACTCCCAGTGTATGAAGTAAGTGGGAAATCTGCGACCTTTCAAAAGCAAAGCATCTGTGCCAGCATGGCAGATGGCTGGGAGGCACAGGAAAGGAAACATGCAATTCTGTCAAGCACCATGCAGGCTACAGAGCTAGCCTGGGCTTGGAAGCAGGACAGAGGGATATGAGTTTCTGTGTACTTTCTGTCTACTTCTGTACTACTACTGTTGTAGTAAACACAGTCATTCAAAGGAGAAACAGTGTTTTCAAGATAAAGGATTTCAGTTCTCATAAAGGTCAAGGCATACACAGAAAATAAACAGTAAAAGCCTCCATGTGTGCATGTTATTACACAGCTCAAACTTGCCTTATGCACTCTACTGTTCATGAAAGGCAGCTCTGTAAAGCACTTGGTGCTCACGTCAGTCTCATCACTACTCCACAAGTCCTAAAAAGCCAAGCTGCAGGCTTCTACAGCAAGGATGATCTCAATAATGTCCTCTCCATCTCTCTGTTCAACTGGAAATTTTTCAGTTTACCTGGCTCTGGATTAAAAACAGTAACAACCCAAGTGGTTCTGCAAACTGAGCCTAGCTAGACATACTTGCTTCAATGAAAGCAGGATTCAGCTTTCCAGGCCAGGTGAGATTCAGAAAGAGTTCTACTTCGAAGTAGGGAAAATCCCAACCTACTAAGTCTGCCTAGACTTAAAGTAACTTTTCTCTTTTTCTATACAGCACAAGCTCTAGTGTTCTCATACCGTAGTTCTGATAGCTGGACCTTTTGTATAGTGCTTGCAACTTCACCAAAACCAAGGTCATGTCTGGTATGACTAGTGCTCCACTACTTTTTAAACAGGATTTCTCCACATTTAGCCCCTCACCCCTGAATTATCCACAAATAGACATAAACTAGCTTCTCAGATCTCCCTTTAAACTCTAAATACTACCAAGTTTAGCATATTTCAATTCATTAATCTACCATATGTCTATTTTAGTTTTATACACATCTATACATACAAAGAAGTATACTGTGTTGTGTGTGTACATATGTATACATATATTTGTAGTAGCTTGTACACATCTAAAAAGTGCACTAATTGACCAGGATTCTTTGCAAAGCTAACTAAGTGCACTTCAGATAATAATTTATACTGCCACAGAGTAACAGCCCATTTCAAACTATTTTCACAATGTGTTTTGTTTGTATTTTGAATTTTCTTATTCACAGCAACAAACATGGTGTTCATAATATTAAATTTAGTAAGAAAAATATTAACAACAAAGAGAAATTGAGAGCTTCCTTGTTTTCTTATAGACCCATTAGCAAAAGCCTCCCCGCTTAACAGCTACATCCTTAAACTGGAAAGAAAGGAAACATCTGCAGGGCTGGTAGCTAGCACAACAGCAAAATATCATGTGATCTTAATTTAGCTAAATTGAAAATTTTACTTCTCTGCTTGTTCTGTCATTGCTTGTTAAGAATAGGAAATTCTCTGTCCTCACCTTGCAGTGTAATCTGGAAATATCAGAGACCAGAGACAAAACAAGCATGCTTCTGCTTCTCAGCATTGAAGAAATGTTTGAGGTTACTCCATACAAGATAAAAGAATCTTCTCAGCAGTCTGACAGAAATGGTAAGAGTGCCTTGCACAGTCACCAGCTGTCAAGAGCTGCCTTATATTGCTGCTTTAGACGTATAGGAATTTTTCCAGATCCAAGACAATGAGCTGCCCCATGACCCACTCTGCTTCCTACAAACAGCGAGAGGACAGTAAGAAACGCCACCTATGCCCCCAGTTAAGTACACTACTGCAAAAATAGGAATGAGTTTCAATGAAGTTTGTTCTCTTTTTGGTTTCTAGAATAACACAGGCTTTACCAAACACACAGGATAGCAGACAGCTTCCACTACACTTTCACACCTCAGTATAAACGCAAACCTATTTACATGTGAAACAGCTTTGTAGAAGCCTTCAAAAAAATCAAAACCACTGCACAATGTAAAATCACCAAATCACCTGCACAGACCCCATCTCAATAACCTGATGCACCACACTTGAAATTATTACCAGCCCTGAAACTACCTCCAGATTTCCTTCACTTCATGGTGTTTCTCTCCTCTGCAGCCAGAGACTATGTCTTGAATCAAGAAATTACTAACTTTACAAGGGACACAGTTAAAATTGACCAAACCACCCAAGAGAATAACCACTTTTCCACAGCCTCTTTGTCCCTATGGCAAAGCTGTGTTTGGACTAGGCTACTCCAGGATGCAGCTACAATACTGAGTAAGGGCTTTATTTTGCTTTTGGGCTGAGCAGTGGGACAGTGCATCCTTATACATGCTCTCGATTGAATGTAAGCGTGAGGCTGACCTTCTCTTACTGAAACTACTGAACTTTTCAACATACACAGAATGTGCTCATTCCTGTTCTAAAAACAAGAAAATGAGGTCATTTAGAGACTAGACACATCCTTCATGTGCATAAACGCATCATCATACCTGCTGGTAATTCAAGCTGTTAAGGCTTAACCTCATTCAATACTGCAGCTCTACTTGGGATTTTATTTCATGTATATAAGCAAAGTTTCTGACCTGCCCAAAGCCAAATAGAAGCCTTTTGAAAATCAGGGACTTGATCCTTCAATGTCAAAACCTATATAGTAACCTTAAAAACATGGTTATTGCAAGTAGGTTGTAATTCCAGAATTTAACTCCGTTTGCAGATGATATAGCTAGACATACTGGGGGGGGGAGGGGGGGAAGTTTTAAGAACAATTGATTTGGCAACAACTGTGTGCATCAAGGCTAAAAAACATGGTAGGAATTTTAACACAGAGAACATGGCTCAAAACACCACAAAAAAGACCAGTGGGCCAAGATTCTTTACCTGCCTGCATATACAGCTTCCCTCCTCAAAAATAACCTTTACATTAACCTACATACAGCTTGAGATACTTGGTGTTAAAGCTTTCTAATACAATGACTTATTAATAAACTCCTGCAAACTCCCCACTTAAAAACAAGCCTGGTCCTGTGTTTCAATGTTTAATTTCAACATTCTATATAATGTGCAAATCAACACACTCTTACGTTTCAATGCCCGAAACTCAGAACTGAAAAGGCTCATCCATTGTAAAGGGAAGTAAAATAAAATTAGCATACACAGATGCAAAGCCACATACCAAATACCCAAATTAAATTATGTCTAACCTCTAAATTTGTAATCTATTGTGCACATATAATAGAGGAAAAAAGCAGCCTCTTCAGTGAATAACTTCTTTTACAAAGATACAATGCACAGGAAAATGCTTAAAAAAGGACTGTGAAGTCATTAACCTGAAAAAATATCTTAAATCTTTATGCCCAGAGATGTCACTAAGAGGATAAAGAGGAGAAAGTTGTCCACAGGATTTTCAGTTTAACTGCAATCCAAAAGCTTCTGAACATTGTCTCATGACATGATCATATGTGACCTGCATATTTCCTCACACTTAGCATTGCATATGTCAGTAAGAATGGTTGATAAAGGTAACTAAATCTACATTTGTTTCTCCATCTGGAGGTTGGAGTGGAGAGAGAGAACTCTATTTTAACACAATCTGTTTGCTTATTTAAGAACTACTTGTCTTTGCATGCCCATTATTGTGGCTTGAATTGCTTACTGTTGCCAAATTATTTCCCTGTACTTCTGGACATTACAAAATGTTTCTCCACCAATGTGAATTTTCACAATGAATTAAGTCACCAGCTATTTCATGCAATGATTTTACACTTTTTGCTTAAACTGAAAACAGCACACCCTACACTGCTAGCAAGACAGATTTTTATCATATTGCCTCCGTGCCTCCCCGAGGCAGCAGATGAACAGAAGTAAGAGCACAGTAAGATAACATATATCGCATTTCAAAACCATTATCAGCTGCAAATATCTCAGAAGGAATGCAGACACCTTTGTTATTTCATCCTCCAAGTGACACATTTGGAAGACCAAAAAGCATTTTTATGTTACTGGAGATTCTCCGGAGGAAGGGAAATAGCTGCAGTGCAGCAGCTGCTGCAGTACTGCTGCGTTCTGGGGCTCAAACGCAGGTGAGAGCTGGGCTCGCACCACAACATCGCATTCTCACACACTGCCTGGAGTAATGAACACCAGCTAAAAGAACAGAAATCAGACACCTTGGCTGCTGTCACCACATAACAGTAAACCTTCATGTACATCTAAACAGCCTTTGATGAGAAAGTTTCTCCAAGCCCAACAACTGCAATGACGAGGCCCACCCCATGCAGTGGAATTTACAAGTTCACAGAACTTGCAAAATACTTACCCCTGGTTGAAAAATCCAAGATTTAGGTATTTAAATGACTGAAAGAACATTATCATTATTTTTAGAGGCTAGGGTGCAGCAGTAAGATTTAAAAAAAGAAGCCTGATGCAGTTCATCAAAGAACCAATGAGAACAGCACACGAGAAGATCTGATCTGCTCACCTCAAACCAACAGAAGTCTGCTCAGAGCATAATGTATGAACACAACCTACACTCAATTTGTGGTCTGCTGTTTCCTAACACATGAAAGAAAGGCATTTGTGATAAAAGGAGAGGAAAAAAACAACACTGTATCACCTACTTTATGTTACCTACCAGCACTACTTTCAACCATCTGAAGCAGTGGTGTTGATTGTTTTGGGCATGCTTGCTTTACTGTATCTCACCATGGCCACAAGGTCAACCGACATACCAGGCATCTCCAGTCTGCTCGCATGCTGGAGGCTCATAAAGGTCATCCTTACAAGGACAGCGAGTAGCTCCTACTGCATCTTACTGAGGATGAGACTAGTTCATGTTACTGAGGAAAAATATTACCTAGCTCTTCCATACATTCACTGAGGAGCTCCTCTTGGACCACAGCTAGCATGCTAAGTTATAATTCCAAGACTACAATTCCATAAAGACCAGACTAGCATATGAAAAAAAAAATTGCCCTAACTTTTTAAAGCACTCTCACTCTCTCATTTTTCTTCTTTAAGAAAACAAACACTAGGAATTCCTTGTTTACTAAGATCAGACTATATTAAAAATAAGATTAATTATCTATGATATTGTCAGGGCAGTCTGGATAAGTACAAACATAGATTTGCACATAAAGCTGTATTTACAGAGGTCCCCCACAGGATACAAACTTCTTACCTACTACTCTAGTTCACTAATTCCACATTTGCAATCATGTTGAAGTTTTGAATTGCCAGTAAGACCATCACACTTGAATCTACCCCATGTCCCATAAGACAACCATCACAGACAACATAAGCAAGAAGCAAGACACTTTGAAACTTTGCAATAACTCGTTTTAAGAAATATTTTTAAGACTGGTAGTGCAGTTCTCCCATGAACAAAAAGTGACAGATGAAAAACTGCAAGCAATCAAGTTTATTGCCACTGAAAGCTTCTGAGTAATTATTTATGGATCACCACATGACAGCCATCAATCCCATCCAATGTTTGGACTATAAACTGTAATTCATTGATGTCAACAGAACTTCAATGATTTACATCATAGAATAATTTTAGAGGTTTTTGTTTTAGTGTGAAACACTACATATCCTTTAAAAGCACTCTAATACACACAACAGTTTGTTGTATCAGCGTGCAAAGGGCAACTGTGCCCAGCCATAGTAACTTTTATGTCACACTAGGAAAATACTTTTTCTAAAATTTAAACCACCATGACAGACAGAAGAAAATATCCCTGCTATTTCATACTTGCTTGCTTCCTGTTTTAAAAAATAAGCTTTTGGAAATATATACTGCAGAGCCAAGGGAGTGGGTGGTGAACAATGAATACAGAAGAAATCCTTAGAATGACTGCAACCTAATTTGAGACACTGTTAGTGACACAAACTTCAGAGGTTGCCCATCTCCTTTCTCACCAACAGCCTGCTTGGGCACTGTGGGAAAGGTGAAGAGCAGCACTGCTATGTGGAGCAGCGTGCACCCCTCTCTCCCCAGGCCTGGCAGCTTCCACTTCTGCCACAGCATTTCAATGCAGCAGGAACAGAGTAGCTGCACTGTAACATCCCATAAATTAACTCCCAGCTTCATTTCAAATGAAAGTAGCAGCAGCAGTTAGTGAAATTGTATAGTTTACAGAGACTGGACTTCAGTTAAAGTAAACAAAACTCCAAACACACGTAACAACTACATAGTCTACTTAATAAAATCTAGCAAGATGAAACAGTTCAGCAATATTACTACTTCAGGCATGCAAGTAACTCAGGGTATACTGATCTAAAGCTTGTTTCTTCTTTCCAGAACGGTAAGAAACAGCTTTTAGGTTATGTGAACCCTGTTCTGCATTGGGCTGAGGGGTTTTTGGTGCTTTTTGTTTGTTTGGGAGTTTTTTTGAATTTGGTTGGAGGGAGTTTTTTGGCCAGAGGGGAGGAAGTTTTTGTGGTTTGGTTTGTTTTTGGGGGGGAGGTAGTTTGGTTTTTTTACAACCTTTCACTTCAATATGCTCAAAAACCAATTTTCTTTTCCCTTCCCTCTAGTTATATCAAATGTACTTTAAAACCTTACAGGACTGCCCAAATCATACGCCTTTTCTTATTTCTTCTTGATTTCTGTGAGGAATGGGAAGCAATTGTTATATTGCATTTAACTGGACAGGTGAATTCTTACACATATGTAAGCAAACTAGATCAAAGAGTTGAACATCTGTAAAAATTAGAAGTTTAAAAGAATACATCACATTTCCTCTGTTTTTTCAAATTCAACAGAAGATACTTTTTATCATTAATTAGATTACTTGAAAAACCCAGATACCATCAGTTAGGTTTTGTACCATTAATAAAAGAACTAAAATAATACCCACAAACAAACAAAAACCAAAACCGAATGAAACCACTGTCACCTAGCAGTGTATTTTTCTGGTTAAGAAACTTCAGTACAGATGTAACATACAGGGGTTGCAGGCATTTTTAAATGGCAGATTATTTTACAGGACCTCTATGTATAGTGGATTCTGAATCACCTGCCTTAGTTACTATACTGAAACTGCAACTTCATAAGAAGTGCTAACCTTCCCCTTACACCAAATAAAAATTAAATAAATTTTCTTCAGTGACTGGCTGAATATTATATGAGAAATTCAGGTAATATTTAGAGTAACTTTAAAGTAGTATTACAACTGCCTACAATATTTAAAAACCTTCAGTAAGTGGATTCTATTTTAAAATATTTTCATTCTGAATCCAGGCAATTTTGCTTGTTTGGGTTTTTTTCTCTCTACAGCAAGGTAGTGAATCAGAATTAAACCTCTCCATGTTAAGAACTGAATAGCATCCTGTGATTTATTTAATCCTGTATATTTGAAAAAAAAATTGTAATAACCTCCCCCTCTCACTTTTTAAAATCCTATTCATGATCAAGTATTTTGAAACAGCCAATATTTTCAGTCTTTTTAGAGCAGGAAAACAAATCAGCTTTATATTTGTTAACAACTCAGTTTATCTTGGCATATCTCCCCCTTCCTGTATGTGATATTTACTTTTTTGTGCAATTCATTAAACAAAACCCCTGGAAAGCATAAAACTCTAAAGAGAACAAACTTAAGTATTCAAAGTGTTAAAAAAGCAATTATATAGTCAAATCATGCTCTGTACATTTATTAACTCTAGAAAACTCCTTAGTAAATATCAGCATTTCTAATAGTTCACCCTCAGTAAGATTGGGGGTGGGGAGAAGAGATAAACTGAAGCCTTTTTGTTTCCCCTTATACTAAATTATATAATCATCTTGTATGTAAGGATAAGCAAACAACAAACCTGATCACTCCATGCACAGTACAGGTTACATATGAAACTCCAGTTGTGATTGATCATGCAGTCCAAAATCCTGAACTGGGCCATGTCTGGCTGCAGCGCAGAGTGCTGCTGTGCTCTGACTCAGCTTTTGTCCGGGTGATCTCGAGGATATGAGAGCTATGCAGCAATGACATTCAGGAACAAGGACTTTCCTTCCTGTTCAGTCTCCCTTCCCACCCCAACTATGTGTCAAGCCAACAACATAAATTGACAGAACTGCGTAACATTCTTCAAAATAATACTTCCGAAGCTGACAAATTATGCATTCTTGAGAATATATGGGAAATAAGAACATCCTAAGAAACCACACTAAAGCAAACAGCAAGGCACTCTCAAACTGCACTTGTTCTTTTCCCTACTCCCTTAATTTCTGCATTTTAGAGTGAAATCACTCCAAATATAAACAATTTTGTGTCATAATTTATATCATATGAATCTTAAAACTTCCTTAGGCACAGTTGTGATGATGGCTCCCCATATTGCACACAAGATTCAAAAGCTTAGGATGCCTCTTTTAAAACAGCACAATACAAGCAACTTTTCAAAGTTAGGAGAACGTCACAGTGTTCATAAAAATTATATAGGTTTACCTACTTTGTACTCTTAAACAGCAGACTTCTCTTTAAACCCGTAAAAGTACTGCTGGCATTACACAGAGATTCTGGCTGCCTTCTAGCAGCCAGACAACCCTACTGGTCAGGGCTGCAACACCAGAGGGATCCTGAGAAACTGAAGAAATACTGGAAAAGTTCCTTCCTCCGTGTACTCCTTTTCTGCAACCTGCAAACAACAATCCTATTTTAGCATGAACCTCATTTACTGTATCTTGACTGCTTACCTAATATTCTCATTCCAAAGTGAGATTCAGAAATACAGGAAATATGTTACTGCAGAAACACACGTTTTATCTAGTGACTACACGAACTATTAGACTAGTCACAGAACCAGCTTAGAATAACCTGCAGTTTAAATGAAAATTATCTATCAACATCCTTGAGATGCAAAAGACGGAAAAGTATCTTGGGAAAAGATGGAGGAACGGCTAAGGGAACAAGTGGCCAATTCACCCTTTGGTTCAGTAATGGCCAAATGACTGAAAAGTACTGCAAATGTCAAAGAAACTGTGTGCTATAAAAGCAGTCTGGAAATAAAACAAACTTGTACAGGAGGGTCAAACAAATGGTGTGGCCAAAGAGCAGCTCTAACTTTGAGACAGTTATACAAATAAGGCCTCATTTGTTTTAACCAAACCAAATAAAAAAAATCTTGTTCCAATTTCTCAACCGAAAGACCCTGGAAATTAATACCAGAGTCCAAGCCAACCTCTTCCCTTCTTGCCAATGTGAATAGTCTGAAAACGTCCAAGACACTGTTGTGTACAAAAAAAAAAATAAATCTATTCTGGTCCATTTTAAGATATATATGGCAGGAGGCTCTGTATTATCTTTACAACACCTAATTGTGCAAAAGGGAGAAGAGCAGTACCAGCGCAACATGGCACAAAATGAATGTGCTCTCCGGTGAGAAAAAAAAAATAGAACAATAACATCAAGTTAGATGGTCTGTACTGAAGCAGGCTGTGCTGACACGACATGTGGCTAGGAGAAATGTCCTGCTTAGCAACTATTACTAGGTGGAACAGATACACTTCCTCACAAGAGACACCATTAACTGTCCAAGCTTGAGAAATCTTGGAGAGAATGTCTGGGAAGGTTTTACGGAGCAGAGGGTTACTGCAGAGATGCCAGAGCAGTCTGAGGCAGTGAAGTCTCCAGGACAGCAATGCTGGAACGAGGAAGGACCCGGCACCCTGCAGGAGTGGCAGCAGGGATGCTGGCAGAGCGTGTGGGGCAGCCTACACATGGCTGGAAAAGCAGCCAGCTGCACATTTGTTGGACTGTGGAAAAATGCTGTCATCAACTAAATAAGGCAGAGGGAAGAGGGATAGTAGATCTGGAAAATTAAGAGAAGACTGCTCTTCTATACTAAAATCAACATCAACCAAGTCCTTCTGAAATAGCATTTTAGTACAATTCTGCGGTCATTGGGTTTACTATCAGTTATCTACTTTTAGATTCATCAAATATCACTCCATATTTATTTTCTATGAAGAACTCAAACTCCTAATAAACTATTCAATATACTATATTAGAAATCTCCTATGGTACAGTCTGATATTATTTTAAAAGCAGCAGTTACAACCCTTTCCATGAAGTCAGCAGCCATTATTTACTTGTTACTTTCCATTAATTTTCAAATCTGTTTCAAGGAAAACCTAAACCCATTTTTTATCTCCTACAATCCGGAGAGTGCTTATACACCACCACAGTTTATGCAAAAGTGTCTAAATACTGCAGATAAAAACATAAATAGCAATACAGAGCAGTAGGAGAACACTTCCAGAAACAGTCAGTCTTGGCCTGTCAGCTGCTGCCAAAGGTTGCACTGAAATGCTTGTAAGTCCCAAGGCACAAGAATGAGCTGAAGACCAAAGTTTTTGCAAGCTTGAATCTTTATTGAAGTACCTCAGGTAAAATGAGGTGCTGAAGAGAAGTACCTTCAACAGTAAATTGCAGTTATTGCTTAAAATGGATTGTCTCAAAGTTCTTCTCCAAGTTAGTCTTTATACTTTTAAATTTGAATCTGCTGTTACTGAAAATTGTTCCCGATCATCAGCAGCCAGCTTGACAATCGCCCTCATTTACAAATCTTCCTGGCATGATGTTAAATCAAATTCCAACAGTTCAGCACTGCTCTGTTCCAACCTTATTTTCGTTACTGTTAAGATGTTTTTTGGGAGACAGTTTTTATTCCTCCTAAGCATGTTTACGGTGTATGAAACTTCCTTAAAGCAGGCATAAAATGAAGAGAGAGCTTTCCTTTTTACCTTCAACATTCCACTTACCAATGCCTTCCTTCAGAAAGTTTAATGCAGAAGCATGCAGAAGCAAAACTGAAATAATTTTTGTTGTAAACATTAAACTTTTTAAAAGTTTTGCTGAAAATATAAAAGCAGCTTCCACACTGAATTTCCAGTTTGGAGGTCAACAGAGCATCTAAAGATGCCCCCATGGCATAACCAGAGAATGAGAGATTGCATACATCAACACTAGCAGACACCAAAGGACTCAGTGCCCAGAGACAATTTGAGTCCAGGACTCAATCGCCCAGAGAGCTCCTTATCATACACTGAGCTTTGACTGAAAAACAGATGATGATGACAACATCCAGGTTCTGAAGTTCTACTGCTGGTCAGTACTACTACTTTCCACCTCTTCAAATAGTGAAGGCACCACTTAGAATTCCAAGAACACAATGAAGTTAAACCTCAATTATGTAATTTATTAAATAAAAAAATCAAGAGCCCATCCAATGTCCTCTCATATCTGTTGCCAAGTCAAGTGTTTTCTCCTGCTAAAAACCAGGTTTAAGATCCCAATATTTTGAGGTAACTAAGTTAAGACAGCTCAGAAACAACTTCCTCAACTCTTTCAAAACTCTAATTTCTCTGAAATTGTGCACCTCAAGTATCTAGACTTTTCTCTAGAAACTGCAGTGAGCCTTCTGAAACAGAAACAGCTCATGCTCACAGAAAGGAAGGGCATCCACTTCCCTAAAACTCCTGAAACTTTTTCTACATGAGTAAATACACAAACCATACACAAGGGTCAGCACATCGGCAGCACACAGTGAAGCGAGTACCAGAAAGATGCTGTTCAGAACTAGCAACAATTCTTTGCTAATGTACACTTCATTGGTAAAAAATTTAGCCTTTCAATGATGGTGAAGCTCTGGTGGAAATCTGGGGAAATGAAAAAGGAAAAACATGTCTGAAAAAGAAGTGCTTTCATTGCTCAGGTCACAAAAAAAAAGTTCCTACAAACCAAGTCAACAGCAGGAAGAGGTTGAAATATGATTCCATTCTGAATTCTTTCCTATCACTGAAATTGTTGCTAAAATCTATGAACATTAAAAAAAAAGGAAGAAACAGTAAATACAAAAACCATCTCTCTCCATAGTGGAAAAAAAAAAATTTGAGTGTTTCCTTTCCTCTGTTAACAACTCCATTTTAAGATGCAACATAGTTCATAGAACCAGAAACACAAGAGATCCTTAGGGGGAAAAAATGCAGGGTACAACAGGTGGCACAGTACCATTTCAGACTGTTTAACACATGCATACCAGTCTGCTACAATTCTACTGGTATTTTAGTCCAAAAACTGAGAAACTAAGGGAGTACGCAAGACACATGACCTTTCCTTCAGAAACTAAGGGCATAAGAAAGTAACTGAGATTAGCATAACTGTCAATTTTCTTCTGCATAAATGCAACTTGTATTTTATCAATGTAAGCTCATTAGATGAATTCAATTTTGTGTACTTTGTGATGCATTTTGTAAACCCATCATTCCACCACCCCATGAACAAATTCACAATATCTACATAATATAAAGAGAGTTCTTCTAGTAACTGCTTTAAAAACTCATGCAGTGAGGTACTCATCACTTTGGCTGCCTAATCCTTCAAAAATTCTCCTGTAACCACTCTCAAGACAACTTCACGATTATGTTTGCTTCCCAGAAGGACATGTGCTAGCAGGATTGATCTGTCAAGGGCCACTTTGAGTCACGACATAGGAAAGTCCTTTTCCCTTGAGCAATCAGTTCAGCTCAAGTTAAGCTCAAGTAGAGCCCCCTTCCTTGGATTTTAGCCGTAGTTATTTTCAGTAGACTAGCTCTGTGTATCCTTTCTTTAACCAACTTCTAGCATTTCCCTTTCTTTATCTGACATATTCAGCCACAGATCTCTCTGTTTCAGCGAACAATCAACATCCAAACAAAAACTGACTTTTTACTAGCTTTAGTTATAGGAAAGTATCATTTCGCATTTTATCCTATAAAAACGAATATACTGGATATAAAACAGGATCTGATTCCTCAAACTGCACTCTAGTAAAGCAGCTGGCAATCTTTAGAAACTGGAAGGAAGCTTTTAACACTGAAATAAGAAATGCACAGCCAAGTTTATTGGGGACTGAATAAGAAATAAAAGCCATATGTACTCTTATGCAAAGTATACGCCTGTCACACCATCAAGCACTTGGTAACGTTTACAGTGTTAATGAGATCAAACTCCTGAGAACATGTAAGTTTACTCAAGTTATCATCACTGCTACTTACAAGCTCCATGTCTCCCAAGAGCAGATCACTTGCTTTCCACCTGCAAGTTCCTGGATGGCAAATGTACTGCTCCTGTGGAAATTCCTGTTTGTCTAACCCAGTGTCCACACTATACCAGTATTGTTTCAGCATTCACTTGCTCTCACTGTCTTTAGTTTTCAGTGTCACCAGAGGATGAAAACAGCAAAATTGAGCAAGGATTTTTAAAAAGTCTGTTTGCTAAATGCATTTCAAATCACATTAGTACTATTCACCTGGTTATTTTATACTTTACATCATCTCCAGTCTAAGACAAAATGCAACATGACTTAATTTGAAATTTCTCTACATGGAAACTTTTCATGTCCAAGCAAAACATGGGAAAAAAAATACTGCAATGCTTATTCCTGCCATAATGTAGCAACCATCACTTCTTATTCGTCCTCATGAAAACAATAACTGTAAGATACATTACTAACTGTTTCTAGGTTATGTCTGAATCTCTAGAAGACACTGTACACACCAGCAATGATGCAGGCATGATCAGGTTAGAAAGTAGGTAGGTCTCCTTTTCTTTTTTTTTTTTTACCCCTAGGAATGATGGTAAAAGCACCTAAATTAAATCACATCATTGGCTTTGGTATCAACAGCACACACAAATGCTTTTACAGAAAGCTTTTTACTTACAGTATTAGTGATCCTATCTGAACAAACATGGGTTCACAATTGGCTCAAGCACCACCACAAGAAGAATTCAAGCAGGGACCTTCCTGTTGTCCTCCCATTCTTCATTACACTGCAGTGCCATGAGATCAGGGCTGCTATTTTCTGATCCCAGCACAAAGCCAGAACTAAGTTACTTGCCTGCTTCAGACCAGGCTTCAGAATCCTAAAGTTTCCGTTGTAGTAAAATAGAATCCTTACATACATTAATGCCTATAGAAACACACAGGAAAATACAGTGCTAGCTCTGCTGATCATAGAGAAAATCCTTTCAATTTACTGGGACATTTATTTAGACAGCAAATCTATTATAATACAGTTACATCTTCTCAATAATCTAGCAATCTCTATATACAAGGCCAGGATAAAGCTAATCAGCAACTGTGATCACACTGAAGCACCTTCACTTACAGCCCAACACCCTCTTATTGAGACTAGGGGGTGTTCAAAAGGCTGAACTGTTTGTGTACAGAGAACTGACTTCCTGAAAGACAATCCCAGAAAGCAGCACCCATGTCACTCCAGACACAGTGCCAGCCTGATCAGAACACAGACATATTCCTGCTTTCTCTGCGCTCAGACTGTAAGGAGAGAACCAGAATTTAGAATTATTACTGCTGGAGAACTCTTGAGTATTAAGACCTATTCAATAAAATCCTCCTGCTTCCATTAGAACAGCAGGTTCTCAGTACTTGACTATATGGTCTACTTCAAAGCACAACTCTGATACACAGAAAATAAAAGCAGAACTGTTCTTCAACACCAAGTATTAATTTTGAAGTTCACATCGCCTCACCTAACGGGCAATGAGAACAGCTGAGCTCTTCCTGAAGCCAGCTAAAAATCTTCATTAAATTAGACTAGAACATGTGTGAAGCAACTCAAGTTTATCAGGTAGCAAAATAATTTTTGCTTCCCCTGCCTTCCTTTTCCCTCAGCTGGAAGGCAGTCCACCAGCGGAACAAGAAAGGGACTGTACCAAGCTCTCAGTCAGAAAGGTAAGCAGCAAGTTCAGAAAGCAGAAGTCTAATCTCAACCACAATAAAAAAATCTCCTAACACTTCTTTCACTGAAGTAGTTCATAGATTGAGCTGAAAACCAAAAAACAAACCCAGAGAATCAGTTTTGGTATGCTGGAAAACACATTACATAGTATTATTGATCTTATTTTTTCATAGAACATCTTTATTTTGCTATTCTTAACATACAGGGTTTTTTCCATGAAGAACAAAAATATATTTTTGTTAAATGATAACTTACAGATTGGCAATCTCTATAATTTTAAACTTTACCATCTGCACTATCAAGAGTCAAAAAGCTTCAAACTCAGCAATGGATCTTCAAGCTGTTAGACTTCAGAATGAAGTTTAACATTCAGAAGTGTGAGTTTCTTTTAGAACTGCTCTCCTAAAATTCAAGTAATGGTCAGTCATTGTACACGTCCTAAAAACCCTAGAAAAAAAACTTGTAAGTGAACATTACATTCCTTAATACCTCCCTATAGATTTCCCATAGCAGTAAGAGCCCTAAGCTCCTAGAGCAAACTTGTTTAAGGCTGCTACACTCCAGCTGGTGAGACCCATGTGTGCTGAAAACCCTCCTCGGTCACTTCACCTCCACACCAAGAGAGATCTCGAAGCATCCCTCACAGGAGCCTTTCTCCTGTTCCCACCTGTGTCTCAAATGTAAAGCTTGAGTAGAACTTCCACACTGTGTTACGCAAATGCTACAGAGGAAGGTGCCATGCAGAAACATTATTTACACTGAATTACTCAGTGCAGTCTGAAGTTCTTTGTTAGCACATTTTTTCCTGCGGATGCATGGGCAGGGGACTCTCAGATACTGGATTACTAATGAGCAATGTTCTTCACACCTGCACTTCTACTTTCCTTTTGTAGGAGGATAAAGTGTAAATATACTAGCTAACATATGCTACAAATAAAGCTACTCTGGGTTAGGTTTTCAAATCTGTCAGGCGATTTGCTGTATTGATTACAAGCAACATAATGCAGTACAGAGAAGTCCCGTCAGACTCAAGCTACAGAACCAGTAGAGAAACAAGTACCACCACTTGTCACTCCCAAGAGAAGAAGAGTTAAATAAAAACAGCTTGTTAACTATTACAGCTTGGTGACTTATGCCTAGCTTTCTCTTCTGACTGCCCCCAAATTTTGTCAACTTGCACAGTGCCAGAGACTTGTCTAGAACTTTGATGAAGCTGTCATTCCTCTGAATGAAGACGAGATACCTCAAACAAACAACAAAATCAAACACCCCTGCTCCCTGTACATCAGGTTTACAAATAAAATTTTAGTTTAGACCCTATAACCTTGCTTCCATATGCTGTGTCTTCAGAGGCTTAAACTCTAGTCTTTTTTTAAAAATCTCAAAGATTAATTTCTTTAATATCTAATAATCTCTCTAGGCAATTTACGTAACTGGAAGAGATTCAAAAATTCAGATTTTCTTTCAGTTTTTCTCTAATTTTTTCTGTTACGAACAAGCCCAGTTTTGCATGAACTGGGCACATCAGTCATAGGACACAATCTGAAACTAACTTTCATGACTCCCAGTATTTATTGTTTTATAAAATCCATGGACTTGATCAACGCTCTTCTCCAAAATTGTGCAAATTTCCATCCCTTCTCCAAAATCTTCATTCATCCAAAGGTAGACTGAGACTTGGAAGAAAATACCCTTCAAAAGAAGTTAACATATTTTCCAGGGAGCTTTGGAATTCTAAGAAGGCTTAAGGTTTATTTTAGAAACAAATTAAACATATCAAGTTGCTACATGAGTAGTAGAACTGACTCCAGTCTCATACATCTTGTAACTCCCCCTCATCTTTCGTCCTGTCAGATCCCCTGTAAAGGAAAGAATGTTTTTTTGGCAGTCATGCACGTACTGACTGGCCACAACAGCTCCCCCACTTCACCTTCATGAGAGGCATTAACCAGGAATTCTCTTCCATCTACCTGCTGAGCGGCTCTGAATTTCCAGGCACTTCATTATCTCTGAGACCTTCTTCCTGCCTTGAAATTTGACCAAAATTGGCCAGGGACCTCAAGAGCAACTGCAGAGCAACTAACAGATGGGCAGACTGATGCCATGAACAAAAGAAATCAGTTTCAAGAATTTTTACTTCTTCACTCCAATACATCACTTGCTTCTGACACTATCTTTTGCCTGAAGAAAACAAGCCTTGCATTTTCACCCGTACTGCCTTCTGCTACTTCAGCACGCAGTTATCCCACAGAAAAGCAGATCTTGTGATCTTTTCATCGAAAGTCAAGAAACTTGCAGAACCATAAGCTAGTGCTTTTAATACATTTCAATCCTATGATGCTTATATACATTCTTCAGGAAAAAAAAAAATCACTGAAAATTATGAAGTCAGCCACATTCTTGGCAAAAAATTATATGAGTACAGGTAGAACAATAATAGGCAAATTACCTGTGGCATGAAAGAGACTTGATACTTAATAATTCTTTCATACAGTAGAATTAAAAACTTTTTTATTTCTTAACCACAGGATAAAAGGAACTTTAATGACAAATACAAACAGTATGCAAAACACTACTGTAGCACTGGCAAAGACCTGTTTTTCGTCAACCAGAAGCACTGCCCCATTACATTTACAGAGGAAGTCAATGGCTTCACCCTCTGGCCTCAACATTTCAATTACACTGTGAACCCAGGGTAATTTTTAGTGCTTACCACTAAAGGGAAATACACTGATTGCAAAAAAACCACAGACTCAACATGTAGCTCCGCGGGGATGGTATCTAAGTAGATCTCAGTAATGATGTGTCGCTTAGAATTATGGTCTTAAACCTCACTATGCTGGTGGCACAATTCATCATTCTAGAACTCTTAGGAAAATAGTCAGGGCATCCTCTAAAAGGTTAAGACAAGGAGAATGTTTGCATCTTAAAAAACAGAAGTCTGCTCACATTACCACATTACCATTCATCAGCACAAAAAATCCAACTAATAATAACTGAGTTTCACTTTCCAAATGATCTCTCAAGCCTACATAACATTTCGAGAAGTGATGGGTTTGCCCAGCCTTACAGCTTTTACTGCTTTCCCCTTCAGTGAACCACTTCAGCCAGAGACTGCTAAGAATGCCACCAGAAGTGCAGCCAGGCCTCAGAGGAGATGGGAGAAAAACTTCCTATGAACTAGAAGGAACTGGTTTCTGATAACCATCTCTGCTCAATTCATAACAGAAAATGAATAAATAAAAGGACTCATCTGAAGCTAATTCTAGAAGCAAGGACTTATTCTGATTTAGTAGATATATTCCCTTAATTTCTAACTCAATCAAATAATTTTGCTTTCCTTTCAGCTTTCTATAGAGGAGAAAGCTGTGCAAAATATAATTTTTTTAACTTACAAATAATTTGGGGTGTTTACTATTAATGAAAGGGTGTAAGCAGAGCCACACCAGAACTCTGGCCAATAGGGTTCCATCCCACAAGTGGAGAGCTACTCACAAGCCTATTTCCAAACCTGCACACCAATGGTCTAGTAATTAATGTTATTTGGAAATCAGTAATAACATCCACTGATCTCACTAATAAAAAAGGCCAAGCAAGGTACAATGGCCTAAATCATAACTCCACCATTTCCTTCAGATTCATCACTCTTAGAAGCACACTGATCTCAGATCTTTTCTATTGCTTATTCTAAAGATCTTGACAGAATTATTTACACTACGAAGTTAAAGCACAATGAAAAAAAAGTATCAAGGGTTTCCAAGAACTGAGTTTAAAACACAATCTCTGGAATTCCCCAATGTAAGGATACAGTAAGAAAGAAAACTCTAGAAAGCAAATTTGTACCTTCATTTTTCCTGAGCACTGAACATGAAAAAAGTTGTTAACACGGGAAACACATAGACAAAACACTCCTAAGAAAGTCGACCTGATTCCCATTTTCTTAACCGAAATTTCATCCTCCAAAGTTGGGCAATAAAGAGGAATTGTAGATTTGACCTTATCATCACCCTAGCAAAAACTCATGCTGAATGATGAAAAGCCACATCCTCTGCAGTCACTTCACTGAAGTTCTTGCGACAGGCTTAAGACCAAGATCCACCATCTGTTTGGTTTTTTTCTTATTCCTAAAACACCTTTATCTCTAAAACAAACTAGTCCAAAACAGCACAATTTTGCTGAGCTTTACTTTGTACTGAAAACATAATCTTCATGAGGTACTATACAGGTGGGACTCGGGGGGGGGGGGGGGGGGGGGAAAGCCCTGAATCTAATTCCAATTTTTTAAAGAAGTTTATAGGCACAGACAGGTATCCTTTTCTATTTTAAGAAACACCTAATTTTTATGAGAAAGGACATGCCAGTAAAACTTTTTACAATGTAGTAGGACAGAAGGGTTTTTTGAGAAAATGCAACAAACACGCATATCTAATTGCTGACACTGGAGACTGCTGATTAAAAGGCTGCTGAGGTCTTCATACAGTGAAGTTCCAGAAGCCTCCAAAGAGGACCTCTCACAAGCTGTTCCAGGACCTCTCACAAGCTGTTCTAATGTTTAACCATCCTAAAAAGTAATTTTTTCTTCTTGCATTCAGCTGGAATTTCTCTTACCACACACTGACTGAGCAAAACTGGTGTCAGTGGCCTCCTGTCCAGGCAGGCTCTCCAGGCCCCGAACACCTTCCCTCTCTCCAGTTTGTCATGTCCTGCAGAGAGGGCCAAACACGGGGCATGGTCTTCTGGGAGGAACACAACGGCAAACAGATGGGGAATGAACCAACACATTCAGAGATTACAGAGTACAAATGTTTACAAACGTTGTGAACAGTATGACCAATGAGATACACTACACAAGCACAGCAACAAGTACACCAGCAGCACTGCTCATAGGGATATTAATTTTTTCCCCTCTCACTGAATTGTTTGAACAATGACCTCTCCAGAGCTGTGAAATCAGCAAGTAATTCCCTGGCCGCCTTAAGTCTTCTACTCATTAGCAGAGGAAGTCTTGCCACATGCTGAATAATGGAAAGAAACCCCAGCAATGGAGAAAGTAACAGTTCAGTAGGAAGAGGACAGGATGAGGTGGGATGAGAGAGGGCATTAAATGGTCCTCATTTTTAAGATGCATGGCAGGTGTGACTGACAACATATAAAGGCACACAAAGACTTAACTGAATGTGAATAATCTGTCACACATTAAAAACCTACCTCTATATTGAATACTAAGCACAAAGTACATTAATGAGTAACAGATTCCCTGTCTAAAAATGCTGGATAGAATCCAGATTTTTTTTATCGTTTTTTGATTGAAAAGTTCAGCGCTACAGTGCAAAACTAATTTAAAAGTAAAAAATTCCCACGCTTAAAACTCCTAGTAAACATGGAATAAATGTACTAGCACTTAAAATCTCAAAGAAACTTTTAGTAACTAAAGACTGATACAAACAACCTGAGCCAGAACTTCAAGTGCACAAATCCAGGGTACAGTACATAAACCTACCCAAGCCAGTACATTCCAACAGACTGAAAAACTGTTCACTCACCAACACATTTTATGTATGTAAAAGAACACACCATACAAAATGTCATCAGCAAGTTCAAGACAGTCTGTGAGAGCTACATTCAAAGTCTGAAATTAATGTGCCTGTGAAACTCAATGAAATTACCATTTCAAGAAAAACATACCATTTTAACAAGCAAGTCCTAAATCAATCATAACATATCAGGTATCAGACTTCTGTCAGTACTCAGGGGAGTACTAATATTACAGCCAAAAAACCCTACAAAACGAGTTACAGAAAACTACAACATTCAAAAAGAAATTAAAGGAAAACAAGCATAGCTGAATGTGTGGAATAGAGGGAAAAGCAGTGCATTAGCAGAAACCAAGAAACAAGCAGGAGGTTCATCAGTGGAAAACTACAGGTTGACTATTGACTATAAAAAAACAAAGTCATGTGAATTAAATTCAGAGTTGCTTGTATTTCAACAGAAAGTCTGCCTTGTGTCACCACACCCTTCTTTCACCCAGCAGCAGGTCTTGATCCTTAACAAAAATTTCACCTAGCATCATACTAAGCCCACAGTATATCTTAGGAATGTATATCACCAGTCTTGTCCCAAATGTGAGTACACACACTGTGACCCATCAATCACAAACTACTACACACACACCAAGCTCCTCATTGCATAAGTGACAGTAATCAGCCTGAGCAAAAATATTTGGAGGTTTTTGCTTTCATTTTTTACTATGTCTCTAAAAGGACAATGTATTTCCTAAACTTGTCTTTCAAGTGAGAAATTATTTTGTAAAAAATCACCATTCAGCAACTTCAGGTCAAATGGTAGAAGTTCTGTGACCTGGGTGTCATGGAAATATCATGTGTCAAATAGCAATAGGAGACCTGCACTCCACTAAGATGCAGCAAGACTCCGAGACAGCACAACTTACCAAAACACTTTCAATCAGATTTCAAAAATGAAACTGATATCAAACAATAATTAAAAACTACTTAACTGCAGGAATGCAACCAGTTATTTCAGTTTTATTTAACAGTCCTTTTCCAAACCTCTTCACTGCTTTTCTTACCAAATTTATATCCTGGCTTTCAAATTATGTCGTATGACAAAACAGATTAATCCTCTACTGAAACTTCCTCTTCTCTGCATTTAATTCCCTTGTACAAGTTCCTGGCCAACAGCCTGTAAGGCTTTACCTTGTACAAGACCAATTCAGAAGGTACTCCCAAAAACATATGCAATAAAATAGATACTATTTTTAATAATGTTATTAACATCACAGCAGAACACAAGCAACCCAGTAGGTTTCCAGAATGTGCTAACAGTTACTTTCTGACCCAGGTGATTGAGATTCCAAAAAGTAACAGGCAATCTACTAAATCTCATATTCACAGAAAACAAAGAATTCTTGGGAGCATGAAGTTCAGGGGCCATCTGTGACTGTGAACAACAAGGTTCAGGATCCTGAGAGCAGAGAGCAAAGCCATATAACAGCCTCACAGCCCTGGACTTCTGCAGAACAGGACTGCTCAATGATCAGCTTGGAAGAATTTCAAAGGAGGCTGTCTGGGAAAGGAGGGGTCCAGGAGAGCTGGTCGATTTTCATGATCTCCTCCTACAAGCTCAAGAATAGTCCTTACCAGTGTACAAAGACTGAGCACAAATGTAAAAAGGGAGTGTACAAGAATCACAAGCATGACCCAGGTGATTCAGAAGAAACAAAGACACTGCCTGAGCATGCAGTGATAGGAGTTAAGAAAGCCAAAGCCCCTGGGAAAGCCAAAACCCACTTGGATTTCCATCTGGTATAGGACATGAAGGGCAACAAGGCTTCCAAATGTACAAAGGACAAGAAAGTGGGTTTATCAAGAATAAAACGTATTTAATCAGCCTGATGGCCATTTGTAAAGAGCTGACTGGCTTGGTGGATGAGAGAAGAGCAGCAGGTATTTGTTTATCCTGACATCAGGAGAGTTTTTGATACTGTCAGTCATGTCCTTATGGACAAATCAATGAAGTATGGGCCAAATAAAAATGAACAGTGAACTGAACTGGAAATTGAAGGGGTTATGAACAATAGGAAGAGGTCCAGCTGGAGGCCAAGTATGAAATTAGAAGATGAACAGAAACAAACTGAAATAGAGGAAAACCCATTTAAACATTATCACCACCACCATCCTAAATTTTACTATAAACATGATCAAACACTGAAATACGTTGCCAGAAAAGCTGCTGAGTGTCCGTACTTGTGGTCAAGACCAGCCTGGGCAGCACCCTGGGCATCCTGCTCCAGTTTACTGAACTAAATGATCTTCAGAAGTGCCTTCCAAGCTCAGTGATTCACTGATACTGTGAAAACTGTTTTAAAACCTGTGCCATATTTTCAGTAGTGAGAAAGCACTTTACAGCAGCTATACAAATCAGAGCTGCAGGCAAATCAGGTTCAGACTATTTCTGGCAAAGTGTTACATTCTAGCTCAAATCCCTAACATTCCCTACCTGCTGATGTCCAATATAGTCCAGCAATAACTCCTGACAACATGCACCTGGGACTTAAGGTAAGTGTAAAAGTGTATCCATTCCTTCTCTGTCATTCTCATTAAATTTACTGAGATGATGCTGCTCACACAATTGCCACCATTTCCTAAAACTTCTGGCTTCAGCTACCACGTCTACAATTACATTATATCATCACATGAGTATATGGAAGGAAGGAGGAAACAGAAGAACAAATTCACCTCAGTACTGTTCTCAGAGGGCCAGAAACTCTCAAGTCATAGATCTAACACCAAAGAGAGATGGCTGCAGGTACAGAAGTGGTTTCCAGGCTCCAGGTAAAATCCTGCGGTAAATACAGAAAACAAAACCACACCAGGAAGACAAAGTTCTCTTAAAACAGGCGGAGTCTGTTAATGCTGGAAGGAGACACTAGATGAAATATAATTATACTTCAGTCCGTGATTTGCTATGGAAAGATGCCCAAGAATTTATTTTAGCTTTGCTTTTTGGTTTTTTTAGATTAAATTTACATTTTTTAAATTCACGGCTCGTACTACTTTTACTGCAAAGAGTCTTATTTGCCTGGTTTTGGAGACATACCTACAACACTTTGAAGTTGTAGACATTCAAAAAAGCAGGCCTCATCCTTCACGCATTTCCTTTAAACAGACAAGCTTTCTCACCCTCCAAATTTGAGTAAGAATAAAGGAGTTGCACAAGATAAAACTTTTTGTTTCTGAAACAGAAGTATCTACTTCCAGTGTTTCACTTCAAAGTACAGTTATTTTTACAACATTCTTCATATTTTCATGTTGTGACTTCATATATAACAGCATGTCACGTTTTCTACAGCATATATGGTCTTGCATTGTATAAAGAACTAGTATTTGTAGGCTTTTTAGTCCAACAATTGAAGAATATGTTAGTTGCTTGGGGTCTTTTCGCTTAAACCTGGCACTGATGTCTCCAAAAGAAGGTTTGAAGAAAGTATACAATTCAAGTTATTTATTTATATTCTAGCATCTAATGCAAAAAGTAGTCAGCATTAAAGAACAGAACAGGCACAACTGATTTTCAAAAGAATTAAGGATTTTTTTTCAAAGGCTTATTTATTAGAACCACTGACCCAAAGCCTGCTGAAGTCCAGAACTATCTCCAGCCGAAAGGACTTATACAGACTATTTATAAAGTATGAATAAATGTCATTTTTACCCTATTTTATTATTTTAAATTAGACCAAATACTTTTTATCCCAATTATTAAAGAGCTTTTATTAACATAAACAACACAAGATCTCTTCCAACACCTATTTTTTTTATCACTTCTGAAATCATCTATCCTAAATATGCACTTAAGAATAAAAAAATAGTCTGGACTTCAGTCATTTAAAATAATAAATACAACGGAACTTCTCAGAACTCTTCGGAACTCAAAAGTACAAAACAGCATAATGGCAAAGTAAAGCCTCTACCACCACTTTGTTACAGCCATTTGTAAATAAAGTAACAGAGAAAAACAAGCTTGTGAAATAATGTGCACGTAGGCCAGAAAGGACTTATTAAGCAGTAAGAATAAATTGGAAGATCCTTCTCTAGTGAGTCATTCTAAAATGCAACTAGCTGTATTTCTCTCCAAAATGAGAAATGTCTTTGCAATAAAGAAATCAAGTTCCACAAAAAACAACTGCACCATGGGATAAAGAATGCAGAGAAAGGACAGCGACTGCTTCTCATGCCTTGAAAAGGCTTACAACACTCGGTTGAGGACATATTCTTCCAATCCCAGCTTTCTCACTTACAAAAGTAGGGAAGCTACAGGCACTTTCCAAGGAATGAAAGCTCAAGGTATCTTGGGTCCTAAGAAGGAAAGAGAAATCTGCCAGACCAGATTATCCAAGTTGGGGAAGTCACCACAGCATTAACTGAATTTAAGGTCAAGTCACTCCCACAAATCCTGGTTTTAATCTCACACATAATGCCTTCCCCTTAACTCATTTGGTAATATTGATGGTTTGAATTTTTTAAAAATCCAAAAAAACAAAACAAACAAACCACCACCCACACAGCAACACACCACCAAAAAACATACCCAATAACCACAAAGAAAAAAAACAAAACATGCTAAAACATCATTATTCACTTCTTTGGCACTATCCGAAATAAGATTATTGTGGTGTTTGTGCTTCACCTCCCTCACAGCAGACACAGAACTTAACAGAGAAAAAAATTCTGTTTCCAAAGTTTAGATTCCCATTCTGAACTGCAAAGAAGCTTACAGACAACCATTACATCACCTACTGATGTTGCATCATCCAAAATTTAAGCCACTGGATGCTGCCCATGAAATGTATAAAGGTTAATATGTTGAGGGAGTTGCAAGGCGAGAATCTTTTTCCCAAATAAACTTACACCAGGATAGCGTGAAAAACAGGCATCACTGAATTCTTAACTGAATACAAGATATTTTCCGAAGTTTACACAAGTCCCCAATTTAAATGAAACAAGGAAAAAATTATTCTCTACAGACAAACTTACCAGTGAGGACTGTTTACCCTGAACACGCCTTGCTGAGTAACTGTCTAATATTACCACTGTCGCTTCTCACTCGCATTAAAGATTTTAGTTTCTCAGTCATGAATCACTGATTACAAGAGCAGAAACCATCTTGGCCACAAATGCCTTTTAACATTGTAGATCTAGCTTTAAAAATAGTTTTTGGGGGTGGAGGTTATTTGTCTGCCCACCCACAAGAGACAAAAATCCCAACTCAACAAAACTATTTTTGTGGCAATCTCATTTCCCAGTTGATTAAGTAGAAGTTTACCTTCTTTTCCTTACCTTCTGGATAACTGATTTAAGGACTAGGAACAGGAGAAGTTTCATTCTGCCAGATGGAGCTGCTCCCTCCAGTCCTCTCCCTATCTGAACATCACCCAGTCCCATGCCTCTGCAACTATGCAGCTTAGCGCATACCCTCTGAAAGTGCTATTTCCTTCCCTTAAGCTGTAGAAATTGAGTGAAAGAGGAGTAACTATTCTACAGCAAACAGAAGTCTCAGCAGCATCATTCACCACAAAAGGAGAAAGGAGTTTTCCACAGGATCTAAGGGATTTACTGGGTTTACTGCTGCAATAAGATCTGGAATCAAAAATTAAGTCCTGCAATGTGATGCAGCCCACTAAAAAAGGTGACACAGAAAACTATTCTACAGGCAGAAAAGGCACTTGCCTGACTGCAAGTAAGTAGTAAAGAAATGAAAGTATGGCAGTGTATGTAACTTGTGTGTACAATCCCCAACCACTTTGTGTTCTCCTTCAGCTGGGAGGGGGGATGGAGAAGAGATGAAGTGAAAAAAAGAGCACGCAATGGTGCATTTCATTTTAGCGTATTAGATCTGGAGAACATTAGACCCCTATGATGCAACAACTTTAACAAAAGCAAGTAAAACCGAAGACACAAGTTCGGTATCTTCAAGAAGCAAAAATAGGCCCAGTCTTGAATATCTGAAAAACTCCATTTCCTGTTGCTGATCACCAACAGCTGCCTTGTTTCATCAGGCTTGGTACAGAACCTCCTCAAAGCAGAAGGAATCCTGATGAGCTATTATGGAATCAGCACTGCAACTGCAGATCAGATCAAAGATTCCACTCTAAAAGTATTGCTCTATCAGAAATGTATCTGGGTTACACACATGCTTTTAGCTTCCAAACTATTACGGCGCAGAGTAACAAGCTGGATTTTTATGCAAAGGACCATGTCCTTTTGCTTGTTCCCACCCCATCATGCTCATCTGACACCTCTAAGTTCTTGGTGTAGATAGTAAAGAGCTGATTCATAGAAATTCAAGATGGAGACAAAGAAAGCTACAACATCTCAGCATCACCTGACTGTCTGTAGTCTCCTCTTTCCCAAACTGCCAAGTCCTAGCTTCCTTTTTTGGTTTTGATACTAAAACAACTCCATATATTCAATTATCACAGTTAGCCTTTCTCCACAACTTTTCCAGCTCTACTGTATTGTTTCTGAGATGGGAAAAATGAAGGGAGATGGAACCTGGACACACCAGCTCCAAGTGCATTATGGATTTATATACTGAGGCGTAACAGAGAACCATTGTCTGTTCAAAATTATTAGGAAATGGGACAATGGCAATTTGCTCTTTTGACCAACACCAAGCATTAAGCTGCTGTTTAATCCTTGGAGTTACTTACCAGAACATTTAAGATTCCACCCATGAGCTCCTGGTTAATCGTTACCTCTAGGTATTTTATATGTGACGTAATACTTTGACATTTATGCACATTTTATATCACCTAATGCTGAAGAAAGTCCTTCAGCATTCCTGCACAGACAATTCATCATCACTAATCTGAATCACTATCAGCAGGCAAAAGTTCTCTACAAAGACAGATAACAAAAGAAGCACTTTTACCTCCCCACTACCACTTAACTCATGAAAACAGCAGACAGTAACCAGACCTATTTAGATATACAGCTGAATCATAGCCTCAGTCTTACTCAAAACCATCCAGAATTTGAACTCAAAAAAACAACACCTAAAGGGCACAGGCAATGAAATGCTACCTGTATTGGCCAGCATCCATTATACAACATAATATTTCATAACACTTTCACGTAGGAAAAAACCCTTTGCTGCACATACTCAGCTACAAGGACCATTTTGGTTTTGTATCCGGTGTTTTTAGAAAGCGGGAATACTACTTCTCATGTTTTAAAAAAAATAAAATGCTAACAAAAGAGATGCAAGCAATGAGCTGGTAAGATCACCTCCATGACATCAGGATCAGAATATCAGCTTGCCAAACTAGTTACTGCTACAGAATTATTCAGCATCTGATTCAGATGCATAGACTGCAAGTAACACTGAACGTTATTCATGTTCACTTGTTTCACTCCTCCAACTTTCATATTATTGTTAATTTGGCAAGCTAAGAAACTTTAATACCCCCAGAGCAGCACACAAACCATTCATTCTTCTTTCCTTAAGAAAGACCGTGTTTAAATCCCACCTCTCAAGCATCTCCAAAGCAACTTCTCCAACATATTTTAAGAAAATAACTAAATCACACAGAAAATGTGAGACTGTATTTAGACAGACCCATACAAAAACAGTGCAAGTACAGGGAATGGAGCAGAAGGCCTGTAAAATTGCCATGAAAATTGATTACTCCAGGCAAAGTTTACTTACTTACCTTTTACCATGGTGATTGAGGATAATAAAATTTTAAAATGCATGCAAGAAGGAACAAGTCAGATTTTACAGCCATTGACGAGTAAGAAATGTTTGTGGCTGTACATGGGAATACTTTTCACTGGAGTCACAGGCTGCCTATTAAAGTTGCATCAAAATTAGAGAGCTGAGAAGAAAAGCACAACAATAACAAAGCATGAAGTGCAACGGGACAGCTTGTCACAAGAAAACTGCAGCATTTCTTTTGGAGATAACCCTAACCAGATCTTTATCTTACAAAAAACAGGTCAGAACCCACAGGTAAGAAGAGTCATCTGCTTGAGGAGCACATACTAGACCCTGCTGTTTCTTTTGCTGACCAAAAAGAACAACAAAATGTTTCAGTTCTCAATTCTTGCATCAAAAGGAAATTCTGATAGCTTTGCATACTCCTGCAAGCACTGACTGACCTCTTAAACATTATGGAACTGAGGATATATACATTTAAATATGTCTAAGTTACCATGGACTTTAATTAAAGAATTGTATTTAAACGTCTGTCAAGCTTTTTAGGAAATCAACCACTTCCACATTCCACTACATCAGGACAGACCTTGAACTATAACGTTGTGTTTTGCTCAAAAATAACTGGAATTGTGTTATGGTTTTGAAACCCACATGACTTTAGCTCCATAAACTAGTTTTTGAACAACATCTCTCCATGTGCAGCTTTCCAATATAAAACCACAATTTAAGCTATCGATTGAGCTCAGTTTTAGCTTTCAAAATTGAGGAGCTCACCTCAATGCTGTGAACGTGTCACTGGGCAAACTGCATCTGTCTGCCACAAGGCCAAGTGATCTGTAAGGGATTCTTGAGAGTTTCAAAGATTCTCTTTTAGCTCATCCCATGGACAGAACAAGTCGTATCCAAGACACCTATTCATCTTGAAGTTTTAAATCACATCAGCATTTGAATTTTAGTATTTTCTGTCCTTGCACTTAGACTAAGAGAATTATGCAGATATATTCAACACTAACATTTAAGGCAATTTAAGAAATTTTGATTTTTTTTAAACTTTTTTTATTACAGGATTGTTCAATCTCTTGTCTCAGACTTCGTAACACTTAAAAAGCCCCAAATATTTAGATGAAAAACTAAACTAGGAGAGAACAAACTATAGTCCTTTAAAAGGTGAGTGGTTTGCAATGAAGTTTTAATAAGAAATAGGACCCCATTAAAGTGTACAAAGAGATATACATACAAACAGGAAGGAACACTGCCATTTCTATTAGGTAAAAAAAACCCAAAACAACCCCCTCAAAAACTCACCAAAAAATCCAAAACAACAAAAACAGACACACACAACCCACAAAAACAAACAAATGAAAAAACAAACCCAAAAAACAAACAAAAAAACCAAAACCCCACAACAAACAAACAGAAACCAAAATCCCCACAGAAGTTCAGGTTTCTCTTTTCAACCTATTTGTACCAACTGCAACTGTCATTCAGAAGCATTTAAAATCTCTCTCCTGAGTACAGTTTATACAGTTTTCTATTTGATTTCTTGTCCCTGGCCCTTCAAACGGACAAATATAAAGCTCAAAATTTAAAATGCGGAAGATTGTTATCCAGCCAACTCAGTGATGCCACTGCAAGATTATTCCCTACAGCATATTTGCTAGTGCTTAATGCAGTCCATACTGTGTGTCCTAACACATTATGCAAATGACACACACATAAAAGAAAATGTCTATCTCAGAGTGCCCCCCTCCACCAACAGACAATCTGTAATTAGCCATGTCCTCTAAGGAGGCACTTCATTCACTGTCACCAAAGCGGCAGCTGCTGGCAAATGGAAATAAAGAAATTTAGAACAAAAATAAGCCTACTACCTACAGTCCCAAAGGTGTATACTCATGGTTGCAAGCCAGAGTCAAAATCTAAACAGCTGTTTGTGTTTTTCCAGAATGCCCACATAGAACCTCTCATGCCCAGCACCAAATATATCACTAACATGATTTATATCAGATTGTCTCAAACATGCTGTAGAGAGCTGCAGCAACGGATCCCAAGGCTTCACTATAACTCTTCAGATCTACAAGTTCTCAATGCAAAAACCTAGAACAGAAAATATAAAGCAGCAACACTTTCTGCTGAACACAATTCCCTGGCATACTGCACAACAGGGTACACCAATTCAGAAAGGCAGTAGTTCCAGCAGCACAGCACAGAGATGCAGAGAACAAAGCATACAGTTTTGCCTAATCTTTACCATCCTATTACCAAGTGATCCAATCACTAAACTCTAGTATCACCTCCCCAGAAAAGTTCTCTTGTAGTCATCAAACAGTAAATTCAGAAAATTGTTTCCCTGTTACCAAAGCAAACAACAACTTACGGAGTAGCCAGAGTTCCCATCTACCCAGAGTAAATGAAAAATGCATTTAACCATGGTTTTTAAAAAAAAAAAACAAACAACAAAAAGCAAAAACACACCACAGAGGGAGCCTTCACATTAAATAACCTTTATATACTCAGGAACTGTACACATAAAACAGCTTAATCCCACCTTGCAACTCAAAGATTATGCAATTTCAGGTTTACAAGACATGTCAAGCCTCTGATATGAACACAAGAAAGCTTGTTTGATGTCACTGCTCCCACCCATTATACTTCTACTATGTGTGCCTACTACTGAGTGATGGGCAAAAAATACCAAGTCTTTGCAAAAATAATAAAAATTACTAGACATAAGAAGGATTTGGATAGCAGAAACACACAGCACTTACAATAATCTACATTTCATATTATAAACAGGCAAAGTGCTGCAAGATTTCTGTAGAAAGAAATCCATCTGACCAGATAGCATAACTCACATCCACTATCTGTACACTATGCTTAGCATAACATTTTTAGTATATATCCGTTATCTATTGTGGCAGGCAGACAAACATTTCCTCTGTAGCAAGGCCTTAAGTTCAAGGTTTTGACGAGATCACAGGCTCTGACAGCTTCCACAATCATGGAATTGTATCTAACAACCCACTAGACTGGTTTCTGGAGTACTGTCAATTCAGACTGCTTCAGTGCAGTTTAGAAGCCTCAACATTTAGACCAGGGCTAACGCATGCTTTTTTATAAACAATGACTCCTGTTAACCACAAGAAATACATCTTGTTTTCATTTAACATAATTTCCTAATTTTTTATATTCGCTTCCTATTCTATCCAATTTTACACACAAACAACTGCAAGGAAGAATAGCACAAAACCTCTGAATGCTAGAAAACCTCAGTTTCTTTTTGCAGTTGTTATCAAAGAAAAAAAACCAAGACATCAGCTACAAAGCATCAGTATATATTCCTAACAGCTTGGCCTAACACTGTTACTTAGACTTCCTTAGAAAGGTATTTTTTTTCTTTTAATAAGGCTCACAGGTTACACATGTTTATATTATAATCATCATTTACACAGCCACATATGCATGTAGTCAAAGAATTAAAGAAAAAAAATACCAGCTTTTACTCTTCTCAGAGCCCATACTGTTCAGTTATGATTTAGTTATCCACCTACAGTAAGATGTTTTCAAAGATACAAGAGGGACAAGATCACAAATGCAGTGTGTGAGATGAAACACCTCCTCTTCCCCAACTGTTCTCTCAATTGTTTTTGCATGTAAGTAAATTCAAATGACATGAAATAAGATGTCTGAAGTAGCAGACATTATTTTTGCATATTAATAAAAATCATTAAAAACAGCTTATACAGAGAAAACGGTCAACTTAGTGCTTTGGTGTTTGTCAAACTTGCTAAACAAAAAAATTCAGTTGTATAATGCATATACTGTATGCAGTAAATGCAATTATTTCATATGGACACAGTTCATAATACTCTCAGTCTATTATGTTACCCTTGCAAAAGTATTTTTTCAGATAATTATACCAAAGTGGTACAATCAACAAAGTTGCATAACTAGGAAGCAAGAAATCACTTTGGAAAAACACATTAAATGCAGTTACATAGGAAGGCAGACACCTTCCTTTCCTTGAAGGAACTACTTCCTGCTTCATATTGTCACTTATCAAATACATAACATTTCCTCATGGAAGAGGTCCATGTTTTGTCAAATTATCCTAGGCTTATGCGGACATAAATCAGAGCAGAAGTCAGCGTTATGCTTGCATGATTAAACAGGATTTGACTCAAGCTTTTTGAACAGCTGCAACCAAAACTCCTGGTAAGGCTGCTATTTATACTGAATTTATTAAACGGAAGCTTTGTGCAGAATTCTCTATCACCCTAAGTAATGTATGCTTTTAACAACCAGTATTGTGTGCTATTTGATATATAAAACCTTAGAAATTGATTTCTCTATTTCTGATCTTTAACATTTCAATTAAACCTTACAGCATCTGAGTATCAGGCATAGAAAAAGCATCAATACCCAACAACACAGAGTTCCAGAACAGCTCACATGTTTACAGGCACAGCTACAGAAAGACTGACATTCTGCTCTGATAGTGGAAAGCTGTAACACCTGGGAGTCACCACTTGAAGTTGACCAGCGTCATCCCAACCAGGTTGTTAAAATAGTAAACGTTCTATTCATTATTGTTAGTGGGAAGGCAAATGATTTTCTATTTTTAGTGCCATCATTGCCCTTCTCTAGTTCCTGACCCAGCACATGCTTCTCTCCAGTTTATGCAGTTGCACTCTCTGATAAGGTGTAGGAGTAAGAATATTGTGGGGTTTTCTTGTCCTCTGAAATTGAACAGTTATGATCAAAAAGCAAGTACTGATAACTGCCTTTTTCCTTTTCCAGAAGTCTTCAGAAATGTATTCCTAATTTTTGACAAATACAGAAGCTCTTGGGAATCACTAAAGACTACTGACAATTCCTAACAATTCACCTGCTAAGCAAAACAAAAACATGCAACAAAACCAAAACAAAAATAGCACTTAATAAAATTTTTTATTTGACAAAGTATTTTTAGCATTCATTTTAGTATTCATAAACTGAGGAAACAGTATTGTTAAGAATGAAAATTCAGCTTTTAAGGCCCCACACACTGTGCTTAATATTTTCTTCAACCTGCATTTAATGTTCAGAATGTACTTTTAATACAGATTAACAGTAAACTACACCACAGAGACACAGCACTTCTTTAAATGCAAAACAGTAGGAAAAGAAAAGGAAAAAAACACCCCCAAAAATAAAAACACTTTTTGTTGTGCCTTTCTAGGCAAAGGATGGGAAATTAAATTTACACTAACGAAGACACCAGTTCCAGCCTCGAATCTGGACAGGCCTGTAGGTGGGATGTTGTGACTGAAGAAGAACTGCCTGTACTTCAGCAGGGCTTAAACTCTCCAGCAAAACACCGCTACAACCTGACAGAACAGAGATAGCTGATGCTTATTAATCTAAAAGCCAGAAAGAACACCCTCTCACTTATCTGTCCTTATGAACATAAGGCCGGCAATTCTTCCATTTGTAAACGTGTGTCAGATTTCAAACAGAATGGCAAACAGCCCTGAGAGTCCCTGTCCCTCTCTGCCAGCTCCCCCAGGAGCCCAGAATACGTGACCTGTCCCTTTGAACAGGCGCTCCATGTTCAGACAGAGCCTGCAAGCCTGAATGTGCAATCTTTGTTCGCAACAATCGTTTCAGTGAAGGGGCTCTGAAGGGAGAAAGGCCACCAGGTACAGTGTCAAAGGGAAAACCAAAAAAAAAAAAGAAGTGAAAAGAAAAACAGAAAACACAGCAAAGCATGACCAAAGAGAACTTAATATCAGAGCAGGCAGGCGTCCAAAACAAAACACAATTGTTGACCAACACACGCGGTATCCAGAGGACTAAAATCACACGTCTTCTATTCCCCTACCTGTGTACACAAAGACCCACAGAAGCACCACTTCCCAGTCAGACTTCCCTTTCTTAGTCTGACCACCGATCTTGAAGCTAGAGGACAAGTTTTTCAGTTCTTGCTCAAACCTTGATGATTACAGTTGTGCATTTCCAAAACCTTAAACTGGTTGAAAATCCTCATTTCTGTTGCAACTCCCTTGACTGTGGTGAACAACAGTTATGCTCGGAGTCTTCCTCGTGACAACCTGTGTGTATAGGTCCTACACCTGAACATTACATGTAGATGACTTAATTACTGCATTATAATGCAAACACCATATGGGTTCCAGTGTCCCAAAAACATAAATCATTTCCCAAAATTGCTAACACCTTGCACATCAGTATTATAATAGTATAAACCCCTGCAACTGCAGCAATTTTTTATAGTAATTGTTTTTCATTAAAGGTGCTTTCTGATTTTTTTAAACAGAAAAGCCGTTCTTACTGTTCCGTACAAACATGAGAGTCTTCAATTAAAGGGATTTGTTCACATACAGCACATGAAGCACTGTACACAGCAAGTATTTAATCAAGTGAACTGAGAGAGCAGATGCCAAGCCACAAATCCTCACTCTCTTGGCATTTTAAACAAATCTGTGAAAATAAAGTTGTAAGAAAATAAACTGAACTTTAAGACACACAGCAATATTACACGAAGGCTACTGAGAAAGCACTGCAACCTTGATCAGACATTCACCAGGGCCGTCTAAGTTCAAGCAAAGATTACATCAGGCCTGCTGTGATTAAGGCAATCACCAGCCTGAGCGCATGTTTTCTGCCAGTTACATTTTAACCCCAACATGTAAGTACCTGGCAAAACAACTGGCAGAGCAGTCCATTTTGCAATTCCACGCCTATTAGTAGTCCCCAATTAGACAGCTTTAACATGATGAGCTCCTAAAGTGCCACAGGCCTTGTTAGGGCTTACCACCACAGGGAGAGGTAGATTCTGACAAATTCCAGTGCCGAAGACCAGAAATTTCAATGTGACAGAATTAAAAAGCAGGTATTAATTTTTACCCTTAGATATGTGGTTTTCTCCTTCTTCCCACACTACCTGAGCAGTATTGAAGAACAGGTTCTCCAAACATGGCACTGTTTTTCAACTGTTCTAACATCTTGTATGCTCTTACTTAAGACTCTGATTTTATCCTCACCTAACCCACCTGGCTTTAAGAGACTGTGTGAATCTCTTAATTGAGGTGAGAGCAGAAAGGAAAATCCTACTATACCACAAGTGACACTTTCAAACCAAGGCAAACCAAGACTCAGTATCCTAAGGAAAAAAAATCATGCAAAACAAAAAACCACAACCGAACCAAAAACCACCCATACTTTTAAATTAAAGTTCTATATGTTTGAAAATCACTCAGTTGTATTTCAACCTCAGGAAACAAAAGGAGGAATGTCTACATAAAGGGCATCTATTTCACAGCAGATTTAAATCAGCTTTTTCTTCAGCACGACATACATACTCTATCTAACTTTGAGAAATATAAAATCAAGTTTGTCTTTGCAAATAAAGTTTAAGACAAATCTTAAAACAAGCTTACTGAAGCTATTATACGTATTTTGTTGTATCTGAAGTTAACAGTTGTTTTAGAGACATTACTATTAATAGGGAGCACAGAAGGATCAAACACGGTTCTGTGTTAAAAACTTTGTCTTGCAAGTCAAAACATGCAATGGTGCCACCACAGGGCAATGCTATTAAGTTTCTGAACTAAACGTTCAGCAGCAAATGCTATGGATAGAAAAATCCTTAACATAAGCGGCTGCGGATAGACAGGAGAGTGGTAAGCACTGGGTACAAGCACACAGAGGCCAGACCCTTATTTCTACTAAAAATCACCACGGCAGAAATGTGACAGGGACGAAGCCGTACCCCGGAGCGCCGAGCGAAGCGCTCCACCAGGACGGGCAGGTTGGGCGTGGGAGCGACACGCCACGCTCTGCCCGCGGGGCCGGGGGGGCGAGGGGCCCAAGGAGCGGCCCCGGGGAAACCTCCGTCCCGAGGGCGAGGGCGGCGGCGGCTCCGCGGGGCGGGAAGCGGAGCCGCCGCCCGGCCCGTGAGGCAGCGGAGGCGCCGCCGCCTCCTGGCCCGGGAGCGGTGCCCCGAGTGCGCGGCGAGCGCTCGGCCGGGCGGCTGCCTCCCCTCCGCTGCTGGGGAACCGCACCACTCCCAGCGTCCAACTCCCAGCAACTCCGGGGCGGGCGGGCAGGAAGAGTGGGAGGGAGGGAGAGCGGGAGGGAGGGAGAGCGGGAGGGAGCGGCCATTAAGCCCACTCCAGCCAAGCCGTTCCCCGCGGCGGGAGGCGGCCGCCCGGCCCGGCCCGGCCCGCGCCCCGCCCGCGTTCGCCGTTCCTACCTGGCCGCCGGCGCCGCTGCCGCCGCCCGGAGGGGGCTCGTTGTCTCCATCTCCGCCGGGTGGCCCCACTGCCCACCGGGTCGCCATTATTTCATTCCCGGTTACAAAGAAGGCGCAAATCCTCTGGAGCCCACATCGGGGAAGGGAAGGGACGGGAGGAGGGAGCGAACGCCAGAGCCACTCGCGCACACCAGGCGAGGCTCGGCCAGCCCAGCCCCGCCGCCGGGGGACGGGGGTCGGCCCCTTCACGCGGTTGCCATAGGGAAGAGCACCGGAACGACCCTGGGCTTCAGCTACGCTCCCCGGCTTCTGCCTTCATGGCTGGAGGAGGAGAGAGAGCAGATGTGTCAGTCCTCGGCGCGGGGCCGCCGCCGCCTCCGCCGCCCGTCCCCTTGTTAGGCTAATTGCACCCACTCGTCATCTTCCTCTTCCTCCGGCTCCTCCTATCCAGAGCCCCAGCCGCAGAGAGGAGAGGGCAAGCGGGGAGAGGCGGGAGGTGTCCGCTCCCTCCTACTTCGCTACACGCCGCCGGAGGCAGCGAGGACGGAGCAGCTCTGTCCGGGCAGCCCCGGCCGGCGGGGGCGGTAGGGCCGCTCCCCGCCTCGGCCCAGCCGAACTTTGATCAACTGGTGGAGGAGGAGGACGGGACCGGGGGCCGAGGGGCCGCTCGCTCTCCGGGCCGGGCGGAAGCCGCCCCCTGCTCACGATTCCCGCCCCGGCTGTATTCAGCAGCGTGCCGGGGCGGGGGGCGGCAGCAGAAAGCGCACAAGCCCCGATGAAGAAGCGGCAACAAAAGACCCCTCCGGCAGCAGTGAGGCCGTGCCGGGCTTTTGTCTCTTAGGCTGGTCTGTCCCGCTCGCAGGCGGCTCCCTCCCCCCCGTCTACGTAGCCGGAGCCGTTCGCGATCAGACCACCGCGCCCCACGCCCCGCCCGCGCCCCTCCCTCGGGCCTTCCCCAGCACAGACGTTGTCTCGCTCCGACAGCGGCAGCCGGAGGCCGCTGCTGCCCCGCCGGCGGCAATTAGGGCGTCTCGGCGCTAGGGCCATCGCGCTGCGCCAGCTGAGCCCCCCTATCCTAGGCTCCTCCCAGGGCTCCCCCGGCTACCTGGGCGCCGGCCCGGGCTCGGCGAGGGTGGGGAGCGGCGGGGCACTCCAGCCAGCGCCCTCCCGAAGGCGGAGGACTGTGCGCGGCTGTGCTGCCTCGCCCGTGCTGCTCACCGCGATCGCTCCCTCGGGCCCTAGCACGGCCCCCCTTCTGCCCCGTCCCGTTACAGCCCATCCCCGGGCAGGCCCCAGCGCCAGGCGGCCCCTGCCCTGAGAAGAACAGGGGTGACCACCGCCCCCAGCCCGCCGGGCCGGCAGCGCGACCCCGCGAAGGGCGGCGGCGCCGTCTCACGGCCCTGCAGCCGCCCCTCTCACTCGCTCCTGCCCCTGCCCCCGCCCCGCCGCTCCCGGCGCTGGCGGCTCCCGCTGCCTCTCCCGGTGGGAAGCACGTCCCCCTCCCCTGCCTCCCGGCCGGCTGTTTCTCTTCCCTCCAGAATTCCACCCACCTTCTAAGGCGACACCGCGAGGGCAGGAACTGGCTCCCGGCTGCCGTCCAGGGCACCCGCCCTGCGGCCGGGGAGCGCAGAGCCCCGCCGGCCCCCGCCCGCCAGCACGGCCTGGGGCGGCGGCGTTTGCTGCTGCTTCCCTGGGCGTTTTCGGGGGTGATCACACCGCAGCGATCTCAGACTTTCCGCCCTAACGCAGGGTTTGGTGCTTCTGCCGCCAGCTCCACCTGCACCTGGCTTCGGGAGGACCGGGACCGCCTCTCGGCTGGCTTTGGACGGTCCCGGCCGAAGTCCTGGGCCGCCCCTGGGCGAGCGCCGGGGCGGGGGGGGAGGGAGAATCTTGGTTTTGTTGTAACCACGAAGGCGGTAAATGTAAACATTTCCTATGTCATCATCGGAGTGTGTGATTTTAAATTTCGCTTTTTAGAATGGTGTTTTCCAGCCTAGAGGCTGGACAAGTAAGGTCTGCGTTTACGGGAACAAAGAAAAACAAAGCATTTGCAAGAATTGGTAAAGAATTGAGTGAAACGAAAAGTTGTGTCTAGTTTGTGTTCTGAAAACAATAGTAATGTTTTGGGTTGTGGTTTTTTTACTGTGCTACCCTTGACCATGAGATCGCAATCTCTGAAAAAGGTGACTGCCCTGGTTATCCATCAGCAACTTGCGTCGTCAGCAGGGATGAGTACTGGTATCCAGAGCACTGAGGAACGAGCTTACTTTCGGTAGCTGAAGGAAAAGTCTCAAGGCCTATGTGCTAATTAATGTCAACCAAGGTCACATCTGCTAAGTTTGAAAGGGTGTTACAACTCACAGCCTGGCGCACTGATTCAGGTACTTGCCTACAATACAGTGTGTTGCTATGGGTTACATTAGGCATATATATAGTTTAAAAATGTGTGGTAGTTTCTGAATTTGAGTTCCTCATAAATTTCTTATGTTAAAGACTACTTTGTGGCTGAACCTGACCTGGACCAGAGATTACATACACATATTTTGAATAATCACACTGCTGGCCAGCTGGCAATCTACAGGAGGGTTCTGCCCAGCTCCTAATCTTTTCTCACTGTCCTACAAGATTTAAAGATTTATTTGTCAGCCAGACCCAGAGAAAACTGTTATAATATAGTTTGCACAGTGGCTGCCAAGAAGTTGAAAAGACCACGATTAAAATAACTTGAGATTTTTGAAGAGTGGAGAAGGGGGACAGTTGGGGCACTTCTGTTGAGACTCTTTTGTCAAACAGAACCAAGAAGTGTAGCTATGTGCTCAGCTGCGTGCTGTTCTCTGCACTGGAGCCATCACGCCAATCTGCAGACCACCATCAAGAATCCATGATGTATACAAAATCAGTTCATGTATTCATAATAATGTTTTTTTCTGTAGGAGCCACAGTATTGACTCCAAATCTAAATTAGCATCATAACTAATACCCATATAGAACATTGTCAGATTTACAAAGTGTCTTAGGGAGATTGAACTACAGGTGGACTCTGAGTACAGTATCTGGCAAGTCTCTATATCAGCATAGCTACATCAATACAGGACCAATATTCCAGTTTTACTTTTTTTACACTGTCATTCTCTCTAGCTTTAGCTTTCAAATTTTAACACAGAGATGAAAATATCACAGACGAAAACTTGATCCTAGAATCACATACTACTTCATTACTAAATTGATGGACTAGATCTCATTATTGACTCTGAGATGTTTATATTTGTGTAATTATCAAAAGAAAATTCAGGCTATGCAAGCCTTTGTTAAACTGTGTACTTAATTTTCTTCCTCATGTTACAGTGGTTTTTTTTAGTGGCAGATGTTTTTGTTCAAGATACTGGACTGTTTTTAGGACTTCCCTGTATAAGACTATCTTGCTGTAATTTTTCATTGTAAATATAGTGTTGTAGTTACAATAAGAGCTTGAAGAAGGACACAAACTTTTAGAAACATGTTCTATATCTTGGATTCATAACACACAACCAAACCTTTGAGTCCCTTAACCATTCTTGAAAGTGATTTAATAGAAGAGGTTGCAAAAGCAGAAATAGGGTAACTGAAAGCTATAATTTCACTTTCTCACCTTCCAGTCTGAAGGTGTTGACACATACTCACTTAGCAGGCAGCTGCAGCAGCTTAAAGTGTTAGCACCGTCCTACTGTTTATTATCACTCCTTGCTAAAGAGTATCATCCCCCCAGGAGAGCTGCTGCAGACATCTTTGAGCACATCTCAGCCACTTCAGTGCAAAGTCTAGCAGCTAATTTAAATTGCCAAAGTAGGCAGAGTTAAGCCTGTCCTGCAGTCTGGGGGCTGAGGTGTACTCAGTCATTCTGTCCTGCCAATTCTGCCGGGTCAGTGGTGCCACAATTATTGGGCTCTATCTTCTTAAACTATTATTTGCTGAATGAACGTGTTGATGTGTTGAGAATATAGATATTCTAGAGGCTAATTTGTGGACGTCAAAATTCACTTGGCCACATAGACTAGAGGACTGAATTTCATTGCACTAAATATGTTTGCCTCCTCTCCAGATGGTGCATAGCACCTGCCTCTGGCAGGGCACAGGGGCATCCCTGTACAAGTGTGTAGTCCTGTAACCTGCACTCAGGTGAAGCAATTCCTTTGCCAAGTTCTGTTGTCCTTGCCATCTTGAAGGCTCTCTCATTTCTCACCACCTGCAGCCCACCATGATATATCAGACTTGAGGTGCCACAGGCTCATTCTGAAGAGTCCCAAATGCCCAACCTTTGGGTTAGACAACAACAGGAGTGGAGAGAAAAGGAACTTAAAACGAGAGCAGGTTTTTTACAGGACTCTAGATTAGATTAGATAAGTGTGGAGTACCTGAGTAAAATAGATTAGATAGGCAGCAGTGCAAGATAGCAGTAAATCATGGGTATTCTGTGCTGGGATAAGGACTTCTCTCCTAACTCCAAGTTTAACAGGGCCTGAGTTTAGGGATGAAAGGAAGAGTGAGTGGACAGAGATATGCCTCAGGCAAGTAGATGCTTGTACTGATGTTTGCCCTCAGAAATTGTCACTTGTAGGAGCTGCTGAGGTGATGATCATTCTGATAAGTTTCTGCCATAGTGTCAGTGGCTTTAATCTCAGGATCAGGGCTTGCTTTGAGAGGTTCAGGCTGAACCTAGACACCTCTGCTATGTTGTTTTGGACATAAGAAATACTACTGCCTCCCAGGAAGTGTTTGCAAGCACCACGGTGTGCCTGGCTACAGGCTTTTCATCACTGGCATCAGCCTAACAGTGTCCCCGCTTGCCAAGGATGGTGACGATGCCCAAGAATGATTTAGTAGATTCTCTCCAGCATGGGGGTTTGAGGAGTGGATTACACATACATTTTTCATTCATTGGTGTTTTCAAGATACTGCAGATAGTAGTCAATCCCTCCTCGATATGTAAAAGCCATGAACTCATTACTATAGCTACACAGTAATGTGACCATTCTCTGCAACTGCATTTGCTTTACAGATTTTTGCTTTGAAATTCCTGTGATTCAGTCATGATACAGGCATCTGTTTCCTGGCCAGCACTAGTACAGTATTCATCCTAGACATCAGTAATGATGGCTGTTTTCTTGGTAACCATACCACAATATTCCCCTCTCATTCTATGGATGTTCCTATAACCAACACTCAGGCAACAGAAATAAATGTCATTGCTGCCATTCCTACATCTTGGCTCCCCTGTTACACTGAACCCTTACAAATACATTTCATTTCTCTTATTTCAATCTTATTTCAATCACAGGAGATCACACTTTCCTCACTTGGCCCCGGCTACTGATACTTTTAAAGAGCTCCAGAACACTGCCGAAAGAGAATTGCGGCAAGGCCTACTGCTGGGTCCGTAGTAAGAGATGATTCTGATATCCTCAAGCTTCAGTCAGCTGTCTCCACCAGTCACAGGGTGTTAGGCAATATCTCCTAGAAGTAACACCATTTTAAGTGCATACAGTATTCTGCAATACTCTCAGGGAAAATCACTGCCTGCCTAGGGATGCCAACAGAGAGTAACAATGCAGCTTAGGTGGAAGTCTTGTCATCTAGTTCTTGCCCTGCTGCACTGTAAGGAGAAAGATGCCTTCTGGCAGCTGTCCTCTTTTGGGAACCAGCTACCTATGCCATGAAAACCAATGTCTCAGGTCATGTGTTTTCTACTCCTCAGTGTAGTCTTCTCAGATAACAAAGCTGTGGAGTAAAGGAGATCTGTGTCCGTCAGGATGCCACCCCTGATGTGGAGAAAGTGACAATGTCTGAAGCACAAAGAGAAGCCAGGAGCGGACAGCAAGATGACTGTTTCTCCTGGCCAGCATCCCTGATCCATTGCCAGTCCTCCTGAGCTGGACCCAGAGGTGTTTGTATGAAGCTACCAATGTGCACCAAGGCAGGCTGGCACAGCTTTTACAGCAGTAAGCCTCAGCTGTTCACACTAATCATCCCTGAGTCTGGAGTTGGATAAATTTTGGTGGGTTTGCAGCATTAGTATTTCAGCTCAGACCTCAAACTTGGTACTCTGTAAAGAAATACAAAATTGTTGAAGCCTGCAGGAATTTACTATCATCCAGCCAGGGACAAAAACAATTTCATGTACAATTCAGTGAGCCCAGGAGAATGGGTTGCAGTACAAAATTTGAGCAAGTAAGATTATGGTTAGGAGGAGCCCAGCAGAACGCACTTAAGAGTCTTTACTTGGGTTCCTAGCAATGAAAATCTACTGACACACTCTGAAACCATGAGCAAAGCAAAACATGTTTTTCATGCTTTGCTGTTGGAAACTGTCACTGTGGAATAACAACAGTGACAATGTTTCTGAAGATGCTGTGCCTGTTTTCAGAGGATTTCCTAATTTTTTAAAGGTTGAGGGGGAAAAAAAAGTCACTCCAATCTTTTCTGCATTCACTTAAACTATCTACATTCTTTCATTTGTTTTAAATTAGAGGAGCCAGAGTCTAACAGATAAAGTCATCAGCCTCAGTTCTGCTGAGGGTTTATTCACTTTAGGTCAAACAATGTTAACTTGTTTTAGAAAGCCAGCAGGGACTATTACATGTGCAGCATTTTCCCTCAGAAACCCTCCCCTCCCACACACGCACAGTTTAAAAGAGTTCAACACAATAAATATCCAGCCTATTTTAGACTAGCCGTGGCAGGAAAGGTTTAAGTGCCTGAATGGCAGAGAAAAGTGAAATGACAATTTGAGTTACCTTAGCTCCTCTACTGAATAACAGCTCTATGTTTGGTTCTGTGCTTCTGCTGGAAGGTAATAAATCAGCCCTATTTTATAAAATGCTTAGTTTAACTACTAAACTGGCAATTTAGGTGGAAGTACCTGGTGATGAATTGACAACAGTGTTGTTACTCTCTCCTTGCTTTATGACATAATCAGCAGCTTGATCCACTGATTGGCAAAGCCTTGTTTTAGTAGCACAGAGGTGCTATCAGCCATCTCCAAAATTCAGGCTACACATCTTGTGTTTTTTCTGACTATCCACTGCTTCCCTGTAGATGGACGAAGCATGGCAGCTTTCTCCTAAGCTCTGACATGTAATAGATCTTCCTCTAGAGCTGGGTTGGATCAAGACAGCTTTCAGGCCTTGAGGAAAAGCTCAGGAGTAAAAATTAGACGTATCACATAAATATGTTGATTTCATTCAAACTCTTCCTCCTTCCAAAAATGACGTGCCCCACCCAAAGGCAGTGTGTCAGTTGCTGCTCCCACATTTTACCTACTCTGTCCAAAGACTTTATACTTCAGTTTGAGCTCATCAGAACCTCACTGCCAGATACCCTGTAGAAACCAGGTACTTGGCTTTTACTGGCTTCTAAACCTGACTTCATGTGCTGCTGTTTACGCTAACTGACTGCTCTCTTTTCACTGCTCAGCTCTCTTTTCACTGAAGAGACATAGGAGATGTTCTCTAGGACAGCAGGAGTCATCCAAAGGCCAGAAGGTGTCTAAACCTGTAAGCTGATTACTATTTATGGGGACTAGGCTCTGAAAGCGATATTACACTGGGATGGGGGTTATTTGGTTGGTTGGTGAGTTGGTTGGTTGGGAGTTTGTTGGTTGGTTTGTTTCCCCACTGCTTTCCCACCACCCATCTTTCTGCTGAAACTTTTAACAAGTGAGATGGAAAATGGGAAGACAGCATCCAGGAAAGCATGATCCTCACAAAAAAAGAAAAAAGAAAAACAAACAAACCAGAAACCAAACCAAAAACCAAACGTGTGAGGCAAGCTGGATTGTATTTATATCTGTATGGTATAAATTTTCCAGAAGAGACTGGATTAGGAATATCTTTGATATTTTAACAGACCAAAACTTTTCTTATGGCTTCCTGAAAGAAATATAAATTCCCCAGCAAGCTACATTCTGCTTCCAGAGAAAGGATTTTATATGAATGCTGCTTTCAAGAAGAAGAAAGTACAGGATTCATTCAGTGTTTTACAATCCCTTTGAACAAATGCTGCAGAAGATGCTGGCTGCTTTGAGTTAGAGATACTATCTAATGACTGATTCTGCTCTAGCTTTAGGGACCAACACAGAAAACTGTGGGAAGTAGGGACACCCAGGATTGGATTCAGGTTCAAAGTGGCTCATCTGCCTTTACAGAAAAAAACCAACATAGGAATCCAGCTATGTAAATTATTACAACTAATGAACAGGAAATGCTCATTAATTTTCTGTAAACAGGCTGTGTTGATTGCCTATGCAAACTGTAGTATGGAAAGAAGAAACATGCTTTTGAACTGACTGAAGAAAGCATTAAATATAACATGTTTCTAGTGTGACTAAATTAATCATCAGCACCCTCCATCAGTTAGTCCCCGTTTGGTAATGGACTTCAAATCTAGTCAAAAATCAATGCAGAAATCTTATCAGCAATAAGATAATGCTGGGAGAAGTCGAAATTAAAGTAATGAGCTAAGGAACAAAGCCACGTTTACAGAATATTTTCAGCCCAGTCTTCTGCTGAAACACCCTCAGATGTTCATTTCAGAGCTGCTTTCCCAGAAGAAAGCAGCAGCCAAATATTTTAACTCATTAGATATACTTGAACTCTTCGCTGCAGTATTGTGCTGTTTCACATGCGCCAGACTCCAAATGGCTCCATGTGGATGCAAAGTATGTCCACACAAAGGTCATTTGCAGGATTAGACCAAAGATTTGCAAGGGAGGCAAGGGAAAGGAGTCCAAGTTAATTTAATTCTCAAGGCGGTCCTTAGGGCCTAAGCAAAATACAAAACAAACTCTGAGCACAGAAATGCAAAGCATTTTTCCCTGGTGTCTAGAGTCAGAGATTAATATTTTTGATATATTAAGAGTGGTTTTTCCTTTTGATCAGGTGGGGATGGACTATTAGCTTTCAGGTGTATGTGACCACCTGAGGTGAGAGCCACAAGTATTTTACAATTTCTATAAAGGTAATTAACCTGAATAACTGGATCAGATTAATATGAAAAAGTCATCTAAAGGGAAAACCCTCTCCTTGATATCACATATTCCTGCTTGTTCTTCTCGTCCCCTGTGGGACCAGATGCAGGAGCAACAGGTTCTATTCCATTTGCAATGTGTCAAGTTGCCCTTCTGGAGACATCCTCTGAGTTTTAGAGAAATCTTGATGAAAGCCAGAGAAAAAGCAAAGATTTGCAGCAGTCGTCATTTGTCAAACTTCTCTATGCACTAAAACTTTTTTGTGTGCTGCTCGTAGCTTCTGTGTTTATTTAATCTGCTTTTCCTTATTTATTGTTTTCTTTTCAAAAACAACAGTTATTAAAATGCTGGCAGCTCAACAATTTTCTTAAAAATTAATTATATTGCCTTTTGAACTGTGTGATACTTCTAAACCACAAAAGAGTTAAAGAAAAATAAAAGGATTACTGCAACTTTCTGCATTTCAAAAGAGAGGTAAATAACATCTGTGCAGAACTCGAGTCCCTTCCAATAGTTAGCTGCTTTAGCGAAGGGGGTGAACCATGTGGAAACACTGCAGCAGTCATCTTTTGGCTTTTCCTCCTGCAATATGTGTTTTCTGACTCCAGCTCAGAGGATTATGCTCTTTTTGCTCATGACAATACTGTTCTTACAAGGACAAAGATGAGAGCTGAGAGCAGAGAGTGAGGCACATTGCTTGGATCACTGGGAAAGGATGGTCCATGTTAGTGCTGCCTGAAGACGGCTACCCCAAGCAGCTCCCTGATTTAGCTGCATCTGAAGCTAGATGGTTATTTCACAGACTGCTGGACTAATGAAATAGTGTCCCCACCCCCCTCCTTTTCATGCTGCTCTGCATTGAGAGGGGGTGTAGAAACAACTGGCCCAGCTGGAGGGGATGCTAGATGTAGGGAGACTGGTACTTCTGAGCGATGGGATTGTGCCACTCAACAATCCTGCTCCTTGCAGCGTCCTCTGCAGAGACATTGCTGGAGCACCGTATTCCTGTCAAATGTGTCACTGGGTGCAGAGCTGGCTGGCAGGGTGCTTTAAACCATGTCAGGCTTCACCTGCCACTCTTCAACAGACGGGGTCCACTTAGTAGTCAAATATTTTGTTTCTTCTCTGATAGATGCCAGTGCCTTGTGATCTGGGGTTTGTTGAAGTCTTTGCTCATTTTACATTGGCTTCCTGCAAGCCTTCCCGGTTTCTGCTCATGTGATTTCCATTGATTAAACATAAGATGCCTGCAGAATCTAAATGTTCCTTAGTGTGCTGGCTGGAAAAGCTTTAATTAAATGGATCTCATACTCTCTTCTTCTTTTTAATGAAATGACTTCTTTTTGTTCCAATTCAGAGCAGGAGCACAGCTGAAATATTGAGAACATTAATGGATTATCAAAGCTTATGCTGGGTACTCTCCTTCAAAAATATGAATGTGTTATTCACCTTCGGTTTAGCTCAACATGAAGACAAGAATGAAGGGCTCTTGTTGCAGATACAGGTGTTCCTGCACCGCCACTATTGTTTATTCCAGCAGCAAGCAAATCCTAACAAATCTGGCTGCAATAGGACTCCCTTTCTGGGCAAACAGGGAGCTTAATAACACAACCCCTTAATATCCTGAGGCAAGGGAAATTTTCTGCTTGCCTTGTGCTCTCCAAATGCACTAGACACTGAGGATGGTATTCATGACACCTGATTTTACCCATCTATAAATTATTCATTTGATCTGAGCTAATCAGCTATGCTCCCTCAATAGTCAATGAGGAGACAAAGAAGCTGGCCAGACATGTTCATACCACACATAAGATGGCTTGCATCAACCTCTCAGGGCTTTTATTTCACTCCAGTGACTTCTGGGAAAGCCCAGACTACTGCAACTGCAATGACATATTAGCCCACTTTCTTTTTGTCCACCCTCATATTGGGAGAATTACAGAAAAAGTAACGATTTATTCTTGTATTTAAAACACATCCCTTTGATGGCTAGCCAGGGACAGCTGTGCAATCCTGCTCTGTATAACTATACATATAAAAGTATTAATTATTTCTATATTAAGAAACAAATATGACATGAGGTAACAGCAAGGCTTTCATCCAAGTGTGTAGGGGGAGTTTTCTCTTGGTAACATTGCTGCTAACCAAGTATATTAACTGAGACATTTCAGTTATGTTAATTAGTTATTTTCTAATTCTTTAGCTTTATAGATTGTCATGCCATTTTGTGGGGTGAGAGCAATAGTGTGACTGTGCTGCAGGATCTGTATTACTAGAGGTTTGTCTTTAGTAAGGAAGAATTTTTCACTCTGAGCAAAGTACCAGGCCTTGTATTTTGAAAGCTTCTGTAAAAGAAAATATTGATTTTCAGTTTAGTTTCATTCATCATGTTAAAAAATTTGACATTCTGGCTGTCACAAACTGTACCAAGAATGGTTGTGACTCTAGAAAAAATATACCTAGTACATGCAAATTTTTTTTAATGTAGAAATTGGGTCCATTTAATAGTAATAAAAAATAGAGCAGTGTGTTCCTTACCACAGGAAATTATTAGAAGATCTGTTTCACAACTGACTTGTGTGTAAGTCCAGAGAAAAATAAAATATTGAAACATTATATAATTGACCTCTCTTGAGGTGAAGAGACATCATAAACTATGTGCCAAATGCATTAAAACTAAATTCAAATCTTTTCAAAGTACACACTCTCGTGAAGGCTGGGGGTTTTTTATTCACTGTATATCTGTATGTCAGCATCATAGAAAGACTGTCTGTACAGATATTCTTTAAACTACTCTGTAGCAAGGAGTGATTAAATCCTTATCTTGTTCACCTGGACAAGACAGTGATTGGAGATGTGTTCTTTTCATGGAACTGGGATTGAGAACGAAGGCCACCCTAGAGCAGGATGCTTTTCAGTCATGTGTGACTTGAACTGAGACCACTGCGGTTATTCTTCTGATGCTGCCAGCAAACAGCATGAAACAATAACTTTGTTATCCAGCACTGCCACATTTATCACAGCCTGCATGTTGATTTAGAAAGCAAATGCAACTCAGGGCTTTAACTGTATGTCTGCCTTAAGGCTCAGTATATGGGAAGGCATGTCAGAGGTCAAAGGTGCTGTTGACTACAGTTATGAATTAGAAAAGAAGTTTTGGAAAGGAGATCAAAAATAAACTTAGTTTTCTGAGTGTTAGCACTGTAGAATCTATGATTCAGGCATCCATTGAACACATGCAAAAAGCATTTGGCATCAAGATGGTCCTTCAGGAGAAACCATAGTGTTTCTAGAGGTGCCAGAACACATAAGTAGCTGGGTATGGCCCCCGCGGATCGCCTGGCAGCAGCTCCTGCAAAGTGTTCCAAAGCCTGTGCATCTCTCACTGTATATTCTCATTTATCTACTTGCCGTTGGAGTCAAGAAACAGCCTCCCACGAGTTCCTGAGTACCAAAATTACAGTTACCCACTCTCTGGTTATAAAAGCCTCTCGTTCTGCTGTGACAGCTGCCGGAGTGGAGCAGGGCCGGGGGCGGGTCCGGCAGCCCACCAGCTCCTGGAAAGTATGGGAAGGCAGTATCACACTGCAAGAAGATCTGCACAGGATATTGACCATTATTTCAACGTGAACATATTTGAAATCATGAATATGCTATAGAATATACTGTGTGTTTTCCTTCTTTGTTGTAAGAAACCCTTTTTTCATCTCTCTCTGAGGCCGATATCAAAATGTGCCTCTGTCACAGGACCTGCAAACCCCAGTTGTTTTTTTTTTTAAGACCCTTCATCTTGATTAGCAGGATTTCCAGCATTATAACTATGTCAACAAAGTCAAACTAACTCAGAAGCCATCTCACACACTACTGTGTTAGCCCAGGGCCAGATCAGGCCTCATTACTCCTTTCATGAAGCTATAGTGTTATGATCACTATTATAAAGACCTGAGGGCCTCTGGGATATTAGTCACATGTTAGATCTCCTCTCCTATGTTCCGTGTGAATTTCAGAGTTTTTAGTAATTCTTCTTTTATGTGGAGAAATTCCTACCAATGTAGGAGCCAATTTCTAGTCACTGAAATGGTCACACACACAACCCATAATTGCAGAATTTGTACTCAGTGAGCTACACTCACAATGTTTATTTTACCCTCTACAGAACTGGATGGAACTACCCAGCTCCATACTTATTCCAGGTTAAATGCATGCAAGTGTTCAGCACTGAACCAGAAGAATATCTTTTCCTGGTTTACCTCCAAAGTAGTTCAGTTATGAAGATCTATTCCTAAACTAGCACATAGATGTCACTTAGAGACAGGTTGTAATGGGAAACATTGGCTTTTTGGCTAGATTAGTGCTTTTAAATGGATCAATGATGCGATGCAGCTGTAGGGTGGAGGCGCTTTAAAAGCTGCACTTCTCAGTGCCAAATATAATGAAATACGGATGACTTCCAGCTAACTTATTGTTGATCTTTATACAAGGGGAAATTTTGCAACATGAGTATTTGATACTGAGAAGCTGTGCTGTGGAAAATCAAAAAAGATACACGGTGATTATAAAGATAAGACAGATAGAGGGAGGAAGCAAAAATTGACAAAATTGGTAAAATAAATGTGAAAAGAGCTGGAGATAATCAAAGATGAGTAAAATAGAAATTATAAAACTCAGCAAGAAAAAGAGATGAAAATAATGGAAAATATATAGAGTGGGTAACAAGGAAATGATCAATAAAAGACTGGTTGCAAACAGAATAATCCTTATATAAGAAATAAACTCTTCTAGAACAAACTGTGAAGCTATACAAATTCAGAACTAAGAAGGTTAGCCTGATTCTGAACAGATCACTTACCAACACAGATAATTTTTTTTTTGCTAGGTTATACTCACAGCTCTTGATTTGGACTGTGTTTTATTACCTAAACTTAGTCTCAGATAGGTAACAAAGGGAGACTCATGAAATAATTCAGCTCAATCGTCTTGCTTCCCAAGTAATTCCCTTTTCCCCTCTAAAGATCTACCACAGTCATTGTCATTATATTTTCCTTGTTTTTGACTCTAAGATGGGAAACTCTCGGGCACCTCATGCTAATCCAACAATAGTTTAAAAAAAATAAAGTATTTTGCGAACTGAGAAATGCAGCAGCCCACATGAAGCTGCTCTGCTGAAAAAGAAATAACGCACACAAAAAGCCCCTGACCTGTTGTCCTTTCAGCAAACCATAGGAAATAAAGACAGTTCTGGAGATAACAGTACTCAAGTATTTTTTTATCAGATCCTTAAACTTGAAGTTACGTGTTTAATTTCAAAATAAATCCTCAAAATGTGACCCAGTTTGTGTTCAGGTTTCCTCAGCACTTCAACCCAAAAAAATTGCAGTAGAGGTCAGTGAGTTGGAAGAACAGCTGAGTGTGGAGTGAGGAGTGGGAGCAGTGCTGTGAGGAGTGGGAGCAGTGCTGTGTGGGTGAGAGCTGTGTGGACTGACACTGCTGATGGGATAACCCCTTGTGGTATGCAACAGAAGGCACAAAAGTATAAATGGACAAGAAGGTCACTTGCATCTTCTCTGAAATTGCCTCATCACCTTTGTTGCTTTTCCAAGCATCTGCACAACTGTATTATAGCTGATTTTCTTCAAGAAGTCAGTGTGGCTGGACCCTGGGGCTTTGCTGAAGAGACAACCATAAATGAACCATTTTTTGGCCTGCTGTTTTTGAGAACTGGAAACTTGAATCGTTTATGAGAAACAATATCCTTTTGGGGCCAAGGCCTTACTGCATTAACTGCACATGGAGCTGGACCATCTCTCACATGCAGCAAAAAAGTGACCCATGGCAACAGAAGCTGTTTCTGTCCAGTAGGTCTGAAGAAATGAGAGGGCTGGCTACGGCAGTCCCTGTTCCAGCAGGGCTGTGTAAAGCATTTTGCATTGTAAATTGCTTCAGCTCTGCCATCTAGGGGAGCTCAGCCCAGCAGGGTACAGGCTTTAGGAAATAACAAGGAATCCATCAAAAACAAAGGATTTTGGCAGAAAAATCCAGGGATGGTCCCCAACCAGGCCTGTGATTTGGGAAGGAGGAGGGCCTGTACAGGACTCCTCTGGTCACCCTGCCAGGCTTTAGCTGTGATGTGGCCACAGCACAGAAAACTGATCAGAGTCACATTAGCATTTCAACCTGGCCATAATGAGTAGAACACATGCAGCTGCAGGTTTGTCAGTCCCACATGAGCAGACCCTAAACAAGGGTTGTTATTTAATTTCAGGGGAAGAGAAACTGAGACTAAAAACATTTTTCAAAACTGTCTAGTTCATCCCCTTCCAATTCCAATTGGGCTGTTCCCAGCCCTCTGTTTTTTAGTGATTTATCTGTTCTAATTTTAAATTACTCAAGAGATGGAGTTTCCACCTCTTCCCGTGGGAAATTAGTCCATGGTCTGATAGACACAGCCAGGATATTTTCCTGATGTTCAACCTTCAGTGGTTTTCCTTTGTTCAGTTTAATCTCATTACTCGCAGTTATTCCCTGTCGGTCAGTGCCAAGCACTCAGCCCCTCTCTTTTGTGTTCACACCTTCACAGTTGGATACAGTTGTCTTCAGAAAAATCTGGTAGGCTTGATTATGTATTGTCCACCTTCTCGTATGAAGAGAAAAAACAAAAACAAAACAAAACAAAACAAAAGAGTGAAGGCTAGTACAAGTTAGTCTTAAAGGACGTTTTCAGGACTTAATCTACTTCCATTCACCAAACCTCACTGAGACCCGCTCATGTTTTTTAGGTTACAGTGACTGGTGACTCCACACAAACCTATCACCACTTTCCTACCCATATCAGAACGATGGGAACAGAAGTTATACAAGGTGGGAGTAACGGATGTGAGAAACCAAAATCAAAGTTCCTATAATAAGAGGACACAGAAGCCCAAGAGTTGCAAGAAAAATGTGTTTAGTGGAGTGGCATTAAAAGATTACCAGAAATATCCAAATGTGACAAATAGGAAGTAGAAAAGCTGGTGAATCATAAGCTTGGAGAAAGCTTCTGGAATGGTATTTATGATGAGATCCTTCAGAGGCAAAGTACAGAGAGGGAAGATGAGGTGACTGAATACAGCTATTTCTTGAATTTGCAGAAAATGCTGAAAAGAGAGTAAGGATCCCTTAACACCTTGTAAGAAAGATGAAAAATGTGGAAGCAGAAATAGAATCGTGGAAGCCAAATGAAAGAATGGAGAGTAACCTGAGCAAATCCCTTGAAAGTAGGAGACAGGAGATCAGAGGAGGAAGGTAGTATTAGCTGGAAATAAATCAATAGGGGCTTTTGTGGGTCCCTCAGGAGACAGCTGGGCTTTCTGGAAGCTTGGTCTAAAATGCAGCGTCAATAGAACAGTCTATTCCTGCTTTGCCCTCATCATAAGGAAGTTGCTGAGAGAGATGCACGATTCCTTCCCTCACAAGCTTCTGTCTTTAATGTACCTGAGTTTTACATGTAACAGTTTAAAATCTTTTTAAAGTGACAGTTTAAAATTAAAATGAAAGACTCACCTTGCCTCCAGTTCTGAACTTTATGGACATCATGAGCCAAGTACACTGATTCAGTGGAGCACAGGTGGCAGAAGCTGAGTCAGGGAAGACTTAGGCCAGAACTGAAGAAGAAAACTCTGAGCAATGATGTGCTGCTCAAGGAACAGACCCTCAGCAAGGAGGAGAGAGCACCTGGACAGACAACTGGAGTCAAGGACAGGATTTTTTAAGGTGGGAGAGACTAAAGTATCCTTGGAAAGCATTGCTCCTTGCACCTGCAAATATGCTATTTCCTCTTTCACCGTGAATCCACTGAGGAGGCAGCAGCAGAACATTGCTTTTATCAGGGATAATGGCTGTAACTCCATGGCACTGACACTATCAGGGGCCACTCCAACAGCACGCGCACAAGCTCCAGGCTCTTGTCCTTTGCACACAAGTGAAAACAAGAACATTCAGATACTAAGTAGGACAGAAAGTTGTTACAGGCTCAGGCATGGCTGTTCCCGGGATGCTGCATTGCCTTCCAGCCCATCTGGACTGCAGCGAGGTGTGGAAGAAAATTCTCTGGCCTATCTTTATGAGCTAAGTGTAAAGTTATTGTTGTTATGTGATGGCTAGTGATAGAAACTGGAAGAACTTGTCTGGAGACAGCAGAATCTCCTTTCAGCTAGCTCAGTTCAGAAAATGCCAAATACACAGACCCCAGCCAGAGACATCTGAGCCCAGAGATACATTTTAAAATGTGTAAGACATTCAGATTTTGAAATTTTAGAAGTTTAAACCCAATATCCCCTCTTGCCATAGATAACCTTCCGTAATACATATTTAAAAATTAGTTTTCTCTATAACCTCTAGCTTTTTTTCCTTATGCATTTTCTTTTCTCATTGGACAGATTGCCCAGTTTAAGGTGGTACATTTTCAGTTGGACTGGAACCAGCTGAAGTGCCTGGTAGCTGGCTAGGGTCACCAGCACTCTAGCTGTCAGGCAGGAACAAAGAAAGGCTGCAAAATGGCAAATAGGATCTCAGGTTGAACTTCTTGAAGAATAAAATAAATCAGGGGTTATAAGTCGTTAGGAGATTTTAAACTGATTTAGAAGCTGTAAGACTGTGCAATTTTCAATTCATCTGGGAAAAAAAGTTTTGTCTAGACCAACATCAAGTAGTCTTTTCTAATTCTGCATTTTGCAGTGACTCCACCTAAGTCGTTTGTCTTGATGTTATTTGGCTGGACTGTAGTGGCGTGGTATGCAATATCACTCACTTATCCATTTTAAGGATCAGCCTTCAGCTCAGAAAGATAAGAGAAACTGTCAGGACAGACAGCAAGAATCTGTGATTCACAAGATGTCACATGCTTCAGTTTCTTGACAGGAATTTCTGAAAGAAGAACCACCTGCTCCTGGTAGTAATGCAGCATCTCTAACTGGAAAGGCAAACAGCTATTTCAGTAGAGTCTGGGGGAAAAAAAAAGCTACAAGAAAGAAATTCTGCCAGAAGCTTCAGCAGCAGTCCTGCGAGACCAGAAAGGAAGTGCAGCAGATCCTCCAGCCTGAGAGCCCAGCAGAAGTCTCCTGGTTACAGCTAAGTAAAGACAAAGCAGAGCTAGAAATACAACAAAAGATAAAGGAATACAATAAGAGAAATGCAGTGGGGGGAAAAGAGAGTAGTATTAGGAAGAGGCCGAGGTGCTGCAAGCAGAGTATGATCTAGCAGCTGATCTGTTGGGCAAGGGGCCAATTAGCCAAACCCCAGCACACGTGGCAGGCCTGTGATGGGGCATCCCCTCCGGGTGCTGCTGCTGAACAGGACACTTTGCCACCTGCAGTGCCACTGCTGGGGATGAAAACCTGGACACCTCAGCCCCTGCAGAAGCTTGGTTTCATTTGTTGTGGCACACTCCCTAATAGCTTGAAAGCAGTACTTATACAGAGCTCTAAAATCAGGCCTGCAACTTCTCGATTTTTGAAACAGAAAATCTGTGTCCTTGCCAACACCCTGTATTTGTGCTGTGAAAGCCAGCTCAGACATATCTGCAAAGGGCCAACCTGTAACAGTCTTATCTAAAGCAGCACTTTTCTCTTGGATGTCACTGCACTTGGCTGACCTCTCAATTAGATGAACTTCCATGTTTTTCAAGACTGTTTTGAAAATATGAAGATACAGAAGGGAAGATGATACCCAGAAAGGAGAAGAGGGATGGAATCTGGCCTTCAGCAATACCTGATATTTGGGTGGGAGCTGAAAGCATACAGCTGTTGCTTTTGATTTTAATTGCAATAGAATTTAAAAGAATTGTAATTAATATGACATGAAAGCTCAGATGGAATGGCCTGGCATAAACTGAGCCTGTGGTTAGTTTAAACATCTATCACGCTGACCCCTCATAAATCAGGGTCAGGAAACAATGAGGGGGCAGGCAAGTGTTTGTGATGTTGTTTGCTGACTGGATGTTCAAAGAAATGCTGGAAGAATGTGCCAAGAATCTGGCTTTGTCAGGAAAAAAAGTTCTTGTTTTTGAAAAGACTGACAGATCTTTAGAGACAAAGAGGAGCAAGCTGGCGCACAGGTGAAGCAGACTAAATCCAGAAGCAGGGCTTCTAGAAGTTTCTCCAGGTGTTGCAAATAATTAAAACTAGTAAGAGAGGCCCAGGAACGGGAGTGTAACCGGCATTATGCTGGGCTGTGTGTGGAACCAGTCCCAAGGCTGGGAGCAAGGGGGGGTCTCAGCAGCCTCTCAGGCTTGTGCAGGTGCCTGCCCAGTGCAGAGGGCAGGGAAGGCAAAACTGGGATTGCAGAGATGGCTTCTGACTGCAATGCACTGGGAAAAGCAGATCAGCAATCCCTGGCATTGCCACAGAAAACTGTGGCAGGAACTCAGATGAGGCCCAGCACATTTTCTATGCCTTTGTCATGGCCGGAAGGGCTGAAATGATGAAGGATATTCCTCTAAAGCCAGTTGTTCTCACTTCAAGGCTGCCTTATTGTGCCATAAAATGTCACTGGAGCAAGAGGAAACAATTTCGTAGTTGCTGAGATTATTCAGAACTTAAACATGATGCAATGTGAGCACACCCAGGATGTATCAGGAGAAATAAGGTTCATTGATCTGCTGTGGAAAGCACAAGGGAGGGCAAGAAGAAAGTTGATTTGGATGAGCAATCTGCATTGCCACCTTTGAAATACACTTGTTGGAAGGAGGGAAAGTGAGCATCCTAAGTTAAAATCAGATTTGTGAGGGTTCCCTTAACTGCAATTTCTAAGGTCAGTAAAGTAGAGCTAATGAAGCATACTCTATATGCAATGAGACAGGAATTCTATGACTTAAATTTACTGACTTAAAACATTGAACAAAGAAGTTCTGGTAGAATTCTGGAAAATAACTGAGAATATGAGAAATAGAAAAATATCTTTTAGCTGAGGCTTTATCAAAACAGGGATAGAAAAAACTGATTTTTATTTTGAGCTGTTTTTCTATGTCCACATTTCTACTAACAACTACTATAGGAACATTATACATAAATAAGAATTATTTTTTGTCTTTCAGAAAGCAATTAATGCAGATAGTGACACCTGAATGCTTAATTGCCTATTTTAAAACTAACTTTTAGAGCAAATTTCATATGAGTTAACTCAGAAGAGTGATGGAAAATTCCCAAGATTTTTCAGCTTAGGTGCACATATAGACAAAAGAACAAATTACAAATGCTTTTTTTCCTGGAATGACTAATTAGAAGACTTTTGAAAATAAGCTGGCAAGGGACTTTTGCAAAGTGTGTCAGGGAAGAGGAAAAATTTTTAACAAGCCAAAGGCTCTCCAAACTCTAAATTTTTAAATAGTTATTTACAAGTTTTCAGAACTTTATCTGTCAGCTCTCAGTTTTTATGATGAATACAGTATTACCTACTAGGACGCTATATTACCCTATATATCAAAACTGTCTAAAGGAGTGAAGGCAGCAGCTTCTTTCAACAGCAGCAGAGAACATCAGGCAGGCCTTGGTGCCTTAGTGTTTCACATGTCTGGGTACTATAATTTTGATTAAAACTAAACATGGAGATCACCTACTTTCTTGATTTTCAAAATAACTTTTTCCCGCTCACCCCATTATTTCAGTTGTAGCCACAGGCTAGAAGGGAGTGGTAGGTCAGGAATGGTAATTCTGAACTGGAAGACACACATTTATTAAGCAGTCTCAGGCAAGAGTGAGAGCCAGTGGAGGGTGAGAAAAACTGGTTGTGGAAAGAAGCTGAACGAAGGTAGCACCAGCGGCCAGGGAGAGCAGCACAAACCCTCAGGAGAAGGGCAGGGATGTTTATAAAGGTAGCGTGATGACATTTTTTATTCAGAGCTTGTTCTTGGTGAAAAGCTAACTCCTACACCTTTACAGTTTTAAACAGTGATCCCATCTGCTCTAACACTGGGAGCTGAGCTTGGAAAATACCAGGACACCTCAGCAGGGTGCTGGACTTGACATTGGGAGCTGCCACGAGAGGCTCTGAGCCCTGAGGGAGCACTGTGCTCCTGACGAGGTGCTCTGGCTGCTGCATAATCCAAAGACTGTGGTTGTCTTCATCCTCCCAGCCCAGCCCTTCCAAAAATGGCAGGGTAAAATGCCACTTTCCCCATCCCAGTTCAACCCAAGCCTGTTACCTCAGAGGCTGTGCTGATACCCACTACTTTGTGGCCACTCCCGCGCTATGTAACTGATAATAATTTTACATAGCTTTCTGCTTTGGCTGGGAAAGGGTTTCTCTTAGCAAATTAAGGTGGAAGATACAAAGGTTCTGCCTGCTCTGTCAGGATAATGACTGTGGATGAAACTGTGGCTTTAGGCAGGCCAGGCTGGTCTTGAGGCACCTCAAGGGAGAAAGCCTTGGAATTCATGGGCAGGTGAACTACAGAGCAGAATAAAGCAGCTGTGCTCTGTGATGATTGTTATGATTCATAAACAAGAGTTTATATTCTACTTCTTTTGTTTTACTAGAAATGGGCCTTGTAAATTATTATGAAATTGGAAAGTCTGCCTAATGATGGTTGAGAACAACTAGGATGTGCCTTTGTCTCCTCAGGTAACAAAGATTTACCTCAACAGCAGAGACTTCCAGAGAACATTGATGGATGAACCTGTGGTGAGCCTTACTTCAAACTGCATGGCTGCTTTCCCATCATATTTGGTGGTGTATTAAATTTTGTGCCCAAAATTTACATTCTTGTAGTTAACAATAGTACAACCATTCCTAATTTTAGGCCAATGCCATTGTATTAAAGGAGGCAAAAAGACTGTTTGGAATAACATCCATATTGAAAATGATACTATTTTCATGTGTACACCTATACTAACAAAAATCTGTTGCTCCAATCTTGCTCAGACTTCATAGGGGCTTAATTTGGGGTGTGTGAGCAATGATGGACACTTGGTCTGTGTTCTTCTGTAGGAACAGGGCTTGTATGTGTGGAGTGAGTGTGCCATTCAAACACAGAGAACATGCACTCCTTCTAAAGCAGCTTTACATACAGTTTTCATAACCTATCTTGGCTTCAAAAAATACTGTTGTCCTTCTGCATAAAATAATTTACATGTCTCAGAGACTGCTGAAGTTGAGACAGTCTAAACACAGTTTAAGGGATGGAAAATAGGCCTGGTAAATCTGTTCCCAACCAAAGACTTCAGATCTGCCTGGGGCAGTGCCATGATGTGCCTTGATTCCCTTCTTCCCTTCTGCATAGGAAATGTGTTCTTATTTGTTTGACTCTTTTTCTATAAATAAGTAGACCATAATCAGGAAAACACTTGCTAGCTTTGGACTCCAGCTTGTGACTTGTGTGGGGAAAAGATTAAAATACTTTGTGGCATGTTTTGGCTAGACTGCTGTGAGATATGGCTGAGGCCTGACAGAATCAACAGTGTGCCAGACCTGACCAGGATAAACCCTGTTCTGTGTTTGGCCGAGTACTGGAGCCAGAAAAGCTGCAGCAAAGGAGGGTGTTTGTTGTGCTGATTTGTGTTGCAGTGGCCAGATTCCTCCTCCAGCCCCAGATGCTGCCTAAGCTCTGGGAGCAAACAAAACCACACTGGACAGTGGTGGTGGCACAAAATCCTCTCTCCTTGCCTCGCAAACCAGTCACCTCCACTCTGATGCTTCTGGATACAAACTAGAGATTTTTTTCCCCCCTAAAGTTAACTATTTGCTAATTTTTTTTTAGATCTCCCATGAAAGACCAATGACTGCCACCCAGCAGAGTATCTCAGCACTTTGGGGGTTTTGTTTTCTCTTAGGATTGCAAACTCAGCAGTGTCTGTCTACAGATCATTATTCACCTCTCTCCCAGCACCTGCTGAGCTTGTAAATTGGTTATTAGGCTAAGAGGAATTGGGAAAAATTAAGATGTAGGGAATAGGGGTAAAACTTGAGATGGAAAGACCTTGGAATTTCATAAAATAAGACAGAGAGGCTGTGAGGAGCAACACTGAAATCTATACAGATGGAGTAACATCAGTGTCTAGTACTTGATTAAATTTAAAACAGAGATTGAGATTGACTTTACAGGGCTGAGATTGTCATGTCTACAGCTTAGGCAAAATAGTACTGGAAGCTTCAGTTGGGTTTTTGTAGTTAAAAGCTTGAATGCAGTTAAAAGCATCATGTTATTATGTGAAATGCTTCTGGAGGAGATAAACAATTTCAGTTTATTATGGTTTTCTTTTCCATATGGCACAAACGGGCCCAGGACCAAACTGGCTCTCAGCAGAAAGCTCTCATCTCCACACTCATTCTGCAGGTCATATTTAACCAATTTTAATATCTTGCCTGTACACCCACTGGTGGATCCATTCCAATCAATACTCTATGGATAAAGTCTTTTTATGACACTTCATTTTTTACTCTGCTTGACTCTTCTGCCACTGTTGTTGAATATTCCTTCATAGATGGTCTGTTTTCTGTCTCTCTGTGCTAATGTTTATGCTGAGTTATTATTTCCAAAAGCTACATTTTGAGCACTCTCACTGCATTCCAAATTTCCTAAGAGCAGAAACACTACTACAATAATTCTCATGAAAACCCAAACAAATAAATCAATTAAACACTTGCATGATTCAGAAAGACAAAGAGATATTCATGCCCACATGAAAGAATGACATGATTGTGCTTGCCTCCCTTTTTGTTGTGATACCCTCCTGTTTTCATTCCAAGTTATGTTATTGCATATTTTCCCAGTCTATGCAGATTAGGCAAGAAACATATTTTCAAAAGTACATGGTCACTGAAGGATGCAGCTAGGCACCTACCCAAGCAGGTGAAATCCCATAAAATTTTCTTGGATGTATAAGCACCTTTGAAAATCTACTCTTGAATGTTTCAGAAAAAGGGCTGAATTTTCCTGGTAAATAACAAGCATTTGTGAATGACCTTAAAAACTACAGGACTGACAAGGACTTGGTTAAAACATAGTGTGATATAATAGAATATAAAACCAGGGTGTAACTGGAGATAAGTAAACTGAAGAAAAGAGATTAATACTTCTAGAAGTTTAGGAAAATGGAAGATTGCTGAGAAAAGGCACTTCAAGATAACTCTGTTTTCTGGCATTGCTTCCAAAATATCTTAGCTAAATTCCAATGTTTTTCTATGCAAATTCAATAGCTATGAAGGCATAACATATGTCTTCCAGCAATAGCTGTCCCTTGTATAACCTCATGACTTAACAGCACTGATAAATGTACAAAGCTCTACTAACAGTAGGAACAATGTATTTTTGAACACATGTAGTAATGAGTTAATTTAATGAAATTTTGTGTCATGATTAGAAACAAGACTTTCTTACCATTATCAGAGGCCCAATCATGCAGGTTGAAGAAAAACTTTTAGAACTACAGTACTACAAGTAATTTTTGTCTTTTTCTGCTATGGAAAAACAGGGAAAAACTTGCATGCCACTCCTGAAACAAACTAAAGGTCATCCTCTGAACAGTATCCAAAACTTAGTATTAGACATAAATCTCTGTACTGCAGACTCCAATAGTTTGTCAGTAGTTCACTGCTCCATGCAGCAGCAGAAGGAACGAGGCTTGACAGCAAGTATTTAACTAATTGAGTCTAAATTTCTGCATTTGGAAACCCCTTGGTGTTCCAAAACAACTGCTGGCAGCAGTGAAAAGTTCAGCTGCGGATACGCATGTGTTCATGCGAAGGTACAAAGAAACCAAGCACTGGTTTATTGACAGAAAGGAAGGCAGGGTCAGCCAGTTCTGCGTAACAGCACAAGCATCCAAACTACAGCTGACAGCCTTCAAAGGCCTTACGGAGCCTCACCCAGAACTCATGGCTCCTTTTTTCCCTTCTAAAAAATGTTGTGTGTTTTCTGCAAAATAAAGGACAGCCTTTCCTCAGTCTGTTTGTACTGCCTTCTTTATTTGGGGTATCTTTCTCTTCTAATAATTTATAAGTGCATAGTATTGCTGTTTCTTAACAAACAATTATCCTTTTAACAGTACAAAATTATCCCACAGTATAGTTTATGGCTTGAGATCAAACTTTTCTAGCTGGCCAAGTGTTGCTGTGGTGCTGTCACTGCTCTGAATATCCCTGGCAAGCACAGCAGTCGTTCCCTAGTGGTGCCAACATTTCAGCCAGGTACTGGGATAGCTGTACATGGCTGCCTTCCCCGAGGAAGGCATGTGGCATTGAAAAAGTAACTGTGAAAAGTGTTTGAAATTAGGATACAAGCTTTTCTTTTGCCTCCACTGTATTTTCAATGTTTTGGAGGGATGGCTAAAGCTTCTCTCACCTACGAGGTTTCAAATGGGGACACTGAGACAAGCACAGGGGGAGGCTGACTCAGCCACCTCAGTCATCTGGAGAGTACAGCCAGAGATAACTTTTGGAAGACTGAACTGAGGTAACACACACCTACATTAACTTACATATTTCACCCTCCAATTTAAGGAGAAGAATAATTTAGGATACCTTTCACAGTACACTGAGATACTGCATTCATCTCAGATCTTTATATTTAGACTATGAGAGGTTTTGGAAAACATTTAAAAGGTAAAAGAAGGAAAAAGCATCCTCAAATATGATGGTTCAACAAAAGGGCAAGGAATCCCTCTGTCTCTTGCTATGCAACCCTGGAATGGTTTTCTTTTGAGACTCTCATTTTTAACTGAAACTGAAAATTAAAGTTTTCAAGGTAGCTAGAATCAATTACAGTTTGCATGTGTAACAAGTTTGATTACAATAGGGGTTTCACTGCTGTGTTATCTGAGAAAATCAAAATGCAAGCTACGCAGAGAAGATGATTCAGCCTTCATCTTCTTCAGTATAAAGAAATCTTAAAATTTAGAATTCCCAATATTTGTATTTAAATAAATCTTATTCTTACCACAAAGCAATAATGATGACTCGTGACCTAAGTACATCTCAAAGTTAAGCATTTTACTGTGGATAAATTGTGATGATTTGATACTTTCACAGATCAGAAACTCTTCTGCAGCTGAATATCACATACAGTTAGTACTGTATTTTGACGGGAAATGTTGGAATTTTACATTACATAAATGTATTAATAACACTTGGAGGTTTAACAGAACATGGTCGAGAAATATAACACTAATAGTAAGCAATCAGAAAAATAGACACTATTTCCTACTTCAGTTCTTACTAGAAGAGTGCAGCAGCTGATTCAATTGAAAAAAAGATCTTAATTACAGACCTTTTAGACTATTTAATTCTATTTTTTAGGCAGAAATTACTAGATACTCAGACAGTATCTATGGTTTGCAACATGAAATCCTAATTTATATTCAGTTAACCAAGGTGCAGGAATTATTCTTCCTAGTTTGACCTTCTCTCCAGAAAATCACTTCTGGATATTTTGAAATCAGACATAAATGGACTGAATAAAGTCTAAAACCTGATAGCTGATAAATATTTATGTCACTTTGAACAAAATTACTGTCCATGCTAATTTGTATTCAACAGGTGGGGAAAAGATGCTGGTATTAAGTGCACAAGAAGAAAAATTGAGATAAAAATGGAAGCCTGACCATAAACACAATGTCCAAGGAAAATAATGGATTTTAAAGAACATCTTCTCCTCTTAAGTAACAGATGCTGCTGAACTGATTAAAAAACCCAAACATAGCTCTGTGGATCATAGCATACAACCACAACTGAAAAAATATTTAGTGGCCTTTTAAAGGAGTGGAATCAACACTGCTACCAAAACACAAGACAATAAATTCTCTCAGCATACCAAAGAGACTAAGTCCAATATTAATCAGTCATACATGCATGATTACCTGTTCCCTCAGTTACACTAATGATATTTTGGAGTCTGATTGTTAAAGTAATTGAAAGCTAATTTTTCAGGTAGAAGTAATTTTTCAGCTTCAAAGAGTAACATGGATGGCAGCTGAGATACCTGGAGATGCTCAGATATGTATGGGTACAAAATTCAAATACGACATTAGAAGAGAACACCCCCCTTACTCACAGTATAATTCCACATGCAAATTCACTAGTGAAATCTGTATGGTGCTTTTTCACAGAGTTTAAAAGAAGGTTGACAGGAGGAAATGAAATTTGAAAAAAAATTCCATAGTTCTCATATTTTCTAGAAATTTGGTCTTTTCTATTAAGCATGTAGATGTTAATAATCTGAGTCTTCCAATTAATTTTAACAGTCTCTGAATTATGTGTATCTACAATACTTAATATTTTCACACGAATTTTACACTAACTCACTACATTTTTGTTGTTGCTGCTGAAAACTGATAATTCTTGCAAGGTGAATTGGACTGTAATTTTTTAAGAAGAGAGGAAAAAAATAGAAATAACCCAATGGATGTCTTGGACTAAGCCTAAGCATGTCAATCTATGCAATGTGTCATTACTACTAAATCCATAGCAGTCAGAAGCATTAAGAAAAATTTCACCACTCTCATCAAACAAAAAGGGATGAAGTTCTTCAGCAGCTTCTTCCAGGGTCTGTAACAGTATGCATTATTCTCTAAAACAGAAGAAATTTACTCTGAGGGAAAGTTTTTCAACAGAACTCTTTTAACATACAAATTAAAGGAGTAGAGAAGAGCTAAGGCATTTCTCTAGCAATCACCATAATTCTTTGATCTTTTTCATTCCCTTAATATCATGGATTTTACCCAAATAACAATAGTTTAACAGCTACAGGATACCTGCATATGGTATGTTTAGATTACTAAGTAAATGCATATTTTTTAAAAGTTTTTATAGGATGTGTGAAATATGCTGAAGCAGGAAAACAAACTGTGCAATGTAACCAGTATTCTTAATGTTTCTTTATTAGTTTATAGGACTCTGCAGCTAGTAACTGTCTGCCTCTCACAGTTCAGAGCAAAGCTACTGATACACAGCTACTTACTTTGAATTGGTTTCCCTCGGGAAGTTGTTAAGAACACTTACATTCAATACAGAATTAAACTTTTCACAGTTAATACAGTATGTAAAATTCACAAACTTCTTCAGACAGAATTTATAAAGGAAGCAGTCTAGAGTCTACAGCATTCATGCATTAACTGGTTTTCTGTGTTGTCCTATACATTTTTTCTTTTTTTTCTATACAAGCCTTCTTCAGCATTGTCAGATCTGTATTCTCAAAGACGACAGATGGTTACAAAAACTCTCAACTTAGACATGTTACAAAAATCAAATCATAACTGACTAATTGTCTGACTAACATTACACTTTTGTGCTTAATGAGGTTAAGAATATAAGCTCAGGAGAATGCTGTTAAATTTTACACTTGTTTGTGTCCTAGAGAAGAAAGGGATACCATGCAGAAATTCAAACCTGGCTGGCATTGGTTTGTCTTGATTAAAATTCAGCACATTAAACAGGTCAGATCATTGGCTACATGACATACCAGAACCATGATATCTTCCAGTTTTGGATTAACAGTGTCTTGCAAAGGTTCATTTTGACCTGCACTCTAATTCAGCACATTCTGAGTGCTAAAACTTTGTTTGGAAGGGTGGTAATGAACTGCAACACAACACAGAACTTCAGCTGAAACTTTTGAATTGTGGAATTAAATCAAAATAACGCTTTCAATTTGGTAGCAGCATATCTGACCAAGACTGAAGGGATGATGAAGTCAATAAAATCTTGCAAAATAATCTTCATGAACAGAATGGCACTTTTGAACAACTTTATGGAACACAGTGAAGTGCATGAATTGCAATAGGTGGAATGAAGGACTGAGCAAAGAAAAGATGCCTTCACAATGAGACCTGAGGCAGACAAGTTATTAGTCAAAAGGCATCTTAGGTGGTAATTTTAGTACTTAATAAAGGTAGTAAGTGTAAAAGTACTATGCTTCACATTTTAGATAAGAGCTCTCACTTCTCTAAATATTCATCAGCATCTCTAGAGTAAACCCCTTATTATACTGAGTTGAAAGACACACAAGTCAGTTGAATCGCTTTTCTGGGAGATGCTTGAGGGAGTGTAGTCAAATTTCTGCTTCACAGAAATATTCAGGTGTGGATGTTACTGCTTCAGACTCTGTATTTTGTTTTGCCATGATCATTGATAACACATATGTGCTGAAAAAAGAGAACAGATTGCAAAAGCACGGTTGAGTACATTATTTATGATTAATTAATTATTCAGAAATACTGAGGCTGGCCAACCTAGTGATCTTATGATTATTCTTTCCTTTCCAGACATCTGGAAGTGAATTGTGATTTCACTTTCTAGCTACAGCAAGTTTTCCCACTGGGAATTCCCAGCTTTAAGGGGCACCCCTGGGAGTACCACAAGGAGCAAAGGCAAGGTTTGCACCTTTTTTTCCATCCTCACTTCTCTGAGAAAAGGGACAGGCAACACAGCATTCAGACAACCTGTTTGACCTGTGTCTGTATTTCACTTTTGCTGCTGTCTCTGCACATCCTGGCAATGGTGGACCTGAGAAGCCCTAGGCCCACAGAAGATGGAAATTTAGGGAACTCTTAGGGGGAAGGAACTGTTCACAGTGCTAAGCAGGGACTCCTTTGGATTATTTGAGGTTTTGCAGGGAGTTTTGCACTCACTGAAACGATCCCAAAACCCAACCACATCAAAGACATGCCTCTACAGGGCCCCAAGGAGGAGACAAATCATAGGATATTTATGGGAATAAATATGGGAAAAGTAGATCAGTGACTTTTAAAACTATTTTTTTTATAAGAAACTTACATTTAGGTCTCTGAAGTGCTCATTGTAGTCTAAGGCATAACCTACCACAAATAAATCTGGAATTTCAAATCCGTAATCTGTATTGAGACAAATAACAAACACCATCAATACAAGATCAGTGGCAGTTATAAGCCCTTAAATTCATGTGTGGTTCTCAACAAGCAAACTCTACATATATGTAGTCAGTTGGGGCCCTGTTACTTTTGAATCTGAGACATCATGGTCAGCAATAGCCCCATAACCAGCTCCCAGTCACAGAGTACTTTTGAGAGGGATGTGAATAGTCAGAGGAGAGGATAATTTTGTATAAAATTATCACTGGCACATTGTGGAAGGAAGTCGAAATCAGAGCTGGAAAATTCTGCTTGCATTTGGAAGCTCCAATGCTATATATGTGTGATGATTACTGTCCCGTGTCACAGTAATGATGGAAAAAATGTAGAATATTGAATCAGAAGAAACTTTCAGAGACCTACATAATTTCTGCTAAGAATAGCAAAATCTATATTTTATGCTACCAAAACATGTCAAATGCTTCTTAAATTAAAGCCCCAGCCTTATGAAGATTCAAGCACATGCTTAATAAAGTAAATGCATGCAGTGCACCTCAATTATACAATTCACACAGCTGAAGCTAAGCACAGACATGCATCTTTTGAATGTGGAGGTCTGTGCAGTATCAGCACTACATAAAACAAGTTAGACTCTTTCCAAACTGTTCTCTAAATAACTAGAGGAAAACCCAATCCTACAGACACAAAAACAGGTCCACATAAAAAAATCTACAGATATCCAGGTAAGGAATTTATTCAGTTGTTTAAAATTTGGGGTAATAGGCATTTTGGAATGGTGGACTTGGGTAAGTGAGGAAATGATGCAGCACTGTCAGTGATTTACAAAAGAGATCTCTGATGTTTTATGAAATTCATCACACTATGAATAAACAAAGACAAAATTTGTTTCATTTAAAAGTTAAGATACAAAAATATAAAGCTACCCTTCATGAAGTAATTTTATTGCCTCTTTTATATATTTAACATTAGTGAATCCAGTCAAATATATGCATTAATTTACTGGATTAAATTCTAAATGTTAAAAATACCACTCCACTGTATAAAAAGTTGTACAACAAAATGTTTGGATCATAGTGCAGATAACAGGGCTAAAACCTCAGGGCCATGCCCAACAGTTAAGTAACTTTTGCCTCATAAATTGTCCTTCTCTCCCACATCCCAAATCAAGACCCTCCGTGCTGCCTCCTGGTACTCACCTGCCTACTCTCCTTCTACCCTCCTCCCCAGCTCAGCTGACCAGAGCCTTCTTCAGTAGCAAATACTGGTCGATCTCTTCTAGATGGGTCTATTCTTTTCGTATTTAGCCACATACCTGTTATTACATCATTTATTCTAAATAAGTCTAAAATTACAATTGCTTGGTATAGCTCCATTTACAGCTTCATCATAACACAGTATAAGGACCAATAATTTAGAGAAAAGTGGTGCTGGTGTGGTGCAAACTGAGCAGCAGAAGGAAGTTTAAAAAGTCCCATTTATCTTCTGCTTTTTAGGGATGGGATTTAATTATAATATCAATGTTTTCCTTCTGAACAATAATACTTAAAAATAATTAGAAGTGCTTTTCTGAATAAAAAAATGTAAAACTTGTTAATACTTAGTCACAATAAAACACCTTTCACGCTCAGATGGAATCCTGCAGCTCCTCCAGAGAGATGCAATGAGGAAGGAAAAAGAAGAAATGGATATTTTCTTTGATACTGTTTGTCAGAGACAGAAGATAAAACACTCACCTTTCATTGATAAAAGTAAAGCCTTTCAAAATTTCCCAATAAAGTTAGAAATCTGCAGAAACCTAAGTAGGATAGGCTTTCCAAACAACAATTATACAAATCCTTCCAGTGCATCCCATAGACCCATTGACAATTGGTATTTTACAATGCTTCTAGCAGTCCATAGCATGTTATGAAAGGCAAGTGACAGAGTAGTGGTAACTTCTTCTACTACCAAGTAGAGATTTTCAGAACACTTACAATCTGGTCTGTACCCATCAGGCTGAGATGTTCTTTTCACCAACAAACTGTAATTAAAAATAAAATAAACCCCATTTAAATCTGGATCTGTAACTGAATAACACACGTAAAAACTATTCCCTTTATAAAAAATCTTCTGAGCTATGTGAGTCCCTGTTCTTGTTCTGCTTCTCTTCCTGACAACACCCTGATTGCAGGGAAGAGGTTGGGTGTATTCCCCTCCCAAGTCCACCAGTGCCAGTCTTGAAATGGCCGGAGGGTCATCGCCAAGGCAGAACAATACAAAAGCATTTCCCCTCCTTTCCTTCACCCTCCCCTTAGTGACTCAGGGCAGCTCCTCTCCACTCAAGCTCTTCTTGATACTGCTGCATCAAATTAAAACAGGGTCTCTGAATGGGAATCTACTCTGGAAAATATGCTGGACTAGACTAATTACTAAGCTTTGTGATCATTTTACTCACCTTGCCACTTTAATCATTTTTGGCTGGTATTTTTCTATATTGTTAAGCAGAACCTTCATGGTCCTTCCAGTTCCAACAATATCCTGATAAAACAAGAAAAATAAAGTAAGCAAAACACAAAGGAAAGCTTAAAGGAGGAAATCTGGACAATGACTGAGCAGTTCCATGTTCTTATTTTGTGGAGATGATTTATTTTTCCAGTGCATTGTAAACCACATCCAAAAAAGGTTATAACTGAGCTTACACTCTTTGAAGCATGCACTTTCTATTCATACAATTATCAGTTCAAGGACTGTCCACTTCCTCTTGAAAATAGCTATGTAGCAAGTACTTGGGATGTCACTTGGGACTAGAGATGACTCTACTGGGCACTGCAAGGATGCAGGGATTAGGTTTTTCACATTATGCCCAAGATCACAGTATGTCAACGTTTCCATGTTGGGACTAAATCTGCCCTATTTGTTGTTTTATTAGCACAGTACAAATGTGCTTTCTCCAAAGCTGCCATACCCAATATCATCTCAATGAGAGCAGTAGGTACCTGGCTAGAAAACTGACCATGGAGAGCAGCTGTTGATCCTGAACTCTGGGGTTGGATTAGCAACACCTTGTCTCTGCCCTCCGTCAGTTTAATAGCATTAACAAAATTTGCTGTGGACATTTTTAATTTCTGTTAAAGCAGCTGGAATGAGTAAATACAGCGCTCTTAGCAGCTATTCAGGTAACCAGCCATCTCTGTGGCTGATGGCTTTTTTTCCATCCTTGGCTAAGAAAAGAAATTCCAACAGTATACAATTCATATACAGTTCAGCTTACTTCCCGCACAAGCAGACTGGGTCTGAAATGCCAGGCGGATCTTAATGTGCTCTCTAGCTGTCCCAGTTACTTATTCAACGTTTTCAAAGAGAATCACCTGTGTTAATGTGAATTTGGAGCACCAGTGAGGTGACACGTTCTTTCCCTCTACAACTGAACACTGCTGACTTCCATCAGCAACAGCTCTGTGATGGGCTGTTCCCTGGGGACACTGCTGGGTGGAGAGCTGGATGCAGGCATCAGGGGGACTTGAGGGAATGACTGACACTCCCAACCAGACTGTGAGCAACCCTGGGGCTGTGTAGCATATGCAGTGCCACTATTTCAAAGTCATGCACCTGAGAAACACAGAGAATCACTACAGTTGATTCATGGTCCTCCAAGCAAAAGAACAACTTGCAGAACAGGAGTTGATGAAACCACAGAAAGAACAAACCAAATGATGCAGAAACAAAGACTCCTGGGTTTCACAAGAGCACCAGTTAGAGTGACAGCAATGTAGTTTGATCTGTCATGAAATTGCAAAAAAACGGAGAGGCCACTAAGCAAATCAACTCCTCTTCCCTCTTCACCACCTCCCAGTGAAAGAAGTGTAAACACAGACATGATTTAGAAACTGAACAGTCAATCATGATTTGACTGTATGACTTTATCTAAGTAAAATATGACATAAGCATCCAGCTTACCTCTACAATTAGAACATTCTGAAAGAAACAAACAAAAATGAATACAATTACACAATATTCACACAGTAAAAGAAACAAATGTTTTAAAAAGGGAAATGAAGATAGATCCATGTGCATATGTACAACACAGTAGGACACAAGGAGTTTCCTGTTTCATTTTTGTGCCCTGGAAAAGAGCCAGGAATAAAAGCAAGCCCTGCAGTCAGGGACCACAACCTAATTCAGCTCTGTCTAGATTATCCTCTTTGTCCAAGAACGGATGTAGCTTTGGAAAATAAAATTAGATGGAAGAAATCCAAATAGAATGAGCTTCACTTCATTCCAGCGTCTCTAGCTGTGTACTACAGTGTACCTTATAGTTCACTAAAATATTATCTCCAATGTTAATAGGAGAATACAGCAATAATATTCTTTCTCTGAAATAAATGCACTTCCTCCCTCCACCCACACCCCAGCAACCTCACAGTAAAGGATTACAGGCCAAGCTGTAACACACCCTCTCACACTGCAAAGCACCCTCTTTCTCTTTGGATACTGCTGCTGAAATCAGTATTATTTGAAGGGAAAGGGAGTGGTCAAGCCGAGAGCAGTGATGTCAAGCTTTATGATAGTATCATCACACAGGCTGAATCTTTTTGCTGAAATGGTTCATCACTGTTCCCGGAATTACAATGTCTAAGGAGACTTCAGTTCTTCTAGTAAAAGCAATAACAAGATGTTATGCCCTTATTAGAAGAAATAAAAATCTATTTATTAGTAGGCATGATCATACACATGATCAAAAGGATGGACTCTTAAAATCTTGCATTAAGATCTACTTTCTGAAGTGAAACCTGCAGAAGCAAGAGGAAAGTTATTTCACAAATACCTTTATCTATCTTTCAATGTATATATATCTTATATGCATGTGCACCCTGTGTGTCCTCCAAAACCTCGAGACCACGTAGTTTCGTATCCATGCAGCATCCACCAGCCCAGTTTACCTTCCACTTCCTTTCTATCAGGCTTGCTGGCTTTGCTATGTACATAACATGGAGACTGTCTAACTTCCTGTTCCATAGCAGAAACCCAAGGTCGAGAGTTGTAAGAGAGACTCAAACACATAGACAAGGAGTGTGTGAAGGGAGCATGCTCACAACCAGCACGCCTTTAACAGCTTCATTAAATGATATGTAAATAATTTTTAATCTTCAAACCAGACATTATTAATATAGATTATCCATATTTATATTCATACTGCAGCTCTTCCTAACACTCACAGTGCTTGGTAGGGAGACATGGCATACTTCATGCATCAAGCACTGCAGAAACATGTTACCACACACTGAATGATACCTGGATGCTTCTGAACTGGCAAAACACTTGGTAAAGGTGTGGAGGGAACTCCTGGTAGCAGTTGAGCAAATGTCAGCAATGCAGATACCACTCAAGAAAGCCACTAATTTAGACTGAGCTCTGGTGGAATGTATATTAATCTTGGAGGGAGGCTCCTTTTTGGTGTTTTCATAACAGGTTTCACTGGTGGTTATCCTGCTTGGCACTCCTGACTTTCAACCTCTCAGCTGCTGACACAAACAACTTTGGATCTCAAACACCTAGTCCTGTGAAGGCAAAAAGTTAAAGGCCTTTTAACAACAGAAATCTGAAGACACCCTGCCTCTAGAAACTTCTCCCTTCAAGAAAGAATGGAAGTATGTCAGTTGCCTTGATAAGATGAAGAGCCAAAACCATGTTCAAGAGAAGCTTATGACAGGTGTGTAGGAACACATTTTTTTGAAGGAAGCCATTTGGATCCAAAACCAATTTGGTTCTCATCTTCCTGTATGAAGTCATAAGTAGGAAAAACACTTCTGAAGACACTCAGGACACCTGTGTCTGAGGCATAAGGAAATGACTTGATTCAGTCAGTGGACACCTGAAGATAATATCCAGGAGTAATGGCTAAACCACCCTCAAGGAACTTGTGCAGCTGGTAAATATTCATGTGTTTATACACACACACATACACATATGTGTATATGTATATGATAATAGGGAGAGAGTAAAATAATTGACAAGCAAAGAACCTCACCAGAACTAAAGATGGAAATGAACTCTTAATACCAGGCCCAGTGAGAGTAACCATGATCAAACACAGCCCATGGATCTCAGGGCAGGTCCATAGTGTTGAGACAGGTTCAACAAAGTCAGTCTATGAGTCAGGGTCTGGGTCAATGCTTTCAGTAATGCACAGGTTTGGCTGTGGCTCAGCTGAAGGTCCATACCTACACAGCACAGATCAGGCATGGACTAAGAGCCTGGGGCTGAGCTGGTGTTCCTGTGCCCACAGGTGTGAGTAGAGGCTCCCAGGGACACAGATCATGACCATTAGCATCTATTAGTGCACCTATCAGTGCACTGTGACAGACTGAGAGAAAAGCAAAGTCCTGGGACATTTCATTGACAGACAAACAGGTTTCTTTGCTACCACAGTTGCTTCAGCTATTGCTGTCAAGACCAGCAGTAGGGATTCTCTTGCTTGCTCACATGTAGAAATCAGAAAGTTGGACAGAATGAGGGGACAGCAGCCTCCCTGACCATGAAGCTTGGGTTACCAATAGGGAGGACTAGACCTTACTTGTGAGAAAAAAATCACAGACATTAATGAAAATGGGTCTGAAGAGACCATGAAAGATCATCTTCTGTTGGCCTACAGAAGAAATTTTAAACTACCCTTCACAGACATCTGATTTACCTCTTCTAGAACATGAGTACTTCAGAACCTCACCAGGGAATGTGTCTCAATACCTCATTATCTAAGAGCAAAAATACAATTAGAAAACTTCTGTTGAGATTTGGCCTGAACTCTTTTTGAAGACAACAAGGGAAAAGCTTTGTTTTCTTCTCTTTTTTCTTCTATATTTGAGAGACGTATTTCCTCAGTTTCCTCTTCTTCAGATTAAACAACCTCTATTGATTCAACATTTTCTCACAAGTTATATTTTCTAGCTTTCTGATCACTCCTTTGTTCTCCTATGGAATCTGTCCAGTTGGTTAGAATCCTTCTCCAGTTGTGGTGTTCCAAACCAGAAAGAAGTCTTTTCCAGTGTCAAAAGGAATAAAAGAACCACTCTGTATGCTTTATAAATAATACTCCTTTCTATGTACCCCACTACAACAGTTACATGCTTTATAAAAATATACTGGTGTCTCATGTGCAATTTGTGATCCACCTATTGTCTCCCGGACTGTTGCTGAGTCAGTCCTCCCTCATTTATACAAAAGATTACTTCTGTATAAACACAGAAGTTGGTGTTCATCTTTATTGTCGTTACATGTCATTCTTTGAACCAAATTCTTAAAATAATTTCTTAAGATCATAATATCTTGTAGTATTTTTCCAGGTAGTATGAGTACCATTAAATGCTAATTCCATCTTTTCAATCATGAATTAAATATTGTATAGTCCCTGGAGAGCGTGCTTTAATGCATCTCGTCTGACAGTGAAGTATAATTAACTGTTTCTTGAGAACAGCTTTCCAACCAGTTATACATCTGTCTAATAGAAATTTAATCTTGTCTGTGCTTCCTTATCACAAATGACTCATATGAAGGAAAGAGGATTAACGTGGATCCAGACATGCCTGAAAGGTTTGTCTGGCTACCGGAGTGATAGTCACCTGCACATGACTTCAGCTGAAGTGTAAGATCTCATATTTATTGACTAGCTTGAGAAGGAAGGATTTTGGTGGACACTGTCTCTCATTCTTAGAGTCAAGGAGTCCAACTGTTGCAAATCATATACATTGGGAGATTTGGTCCTTTGAAGTTCCCTAAGTTGTCTAGGCCAGAAAACATAGATGCTGTTTTGTATTATGCACATTCTCATTCTTTCCAAAACACTGATGGGGATTTTCTGTGCTATGGAGAAATCCTGCATGTAAGGACTTGGTAATGGAAAAGCCACTTCAAAGTATTTAGATATGAAAACATTTTATAACTATAAGTAATCAGGGATCCTAACTGTCCAGCATGATACTTTAATCTCTGTTATCATTATTCAGGGTTACTATGTCTAAAGTCTCTATACTTTAGAGTCATTAACTGATGCTCACGACTGAAGGCATTCACAGTGAACCACAAATCCTCTCCTACAAAATAATGTGATGTGCTGGGAAAATGACTGTATTCCTGCCTATCCCTGCCCTTCTACTGTTGAAGCCATCTACAGATAGAAGATTTCAGAAAAGGGATGGAATAGCAGAGTTGTAGAGGAACAAACTACAAACTGCCAGGAAATGTTTTGATATACAGTGTCGACGACTAGATAGCAGTGATGTCTAACTGAACCTGGTTGAAATAGATTAGCTTATCCTTGATCAGATGGATAGCAGAGGATGAAAAAAGATACAATGGATATGACAAATTAGTACATTATCAGTAATGTCACCATCATCCTAAAAGCACAGCTGGCTGCACCCAGCATCTCTTAAGAAAGGTCAGTTATGTGGAAGACCTTACTCAGCTTCAGTCTGAAATCCTCATGTGAGCTGGTGAGCAGGAGACTGGTAAAACTCATCAGCTTATGGTGCTGCAGCAGTAACTGATAGCTGAAAAAATAGGAAGCTAAAGGACACTGAAGAAAAGATCTTTTCTCAAGTATGTGTGCTTGAAGCTCGTGTGATCTATGTGGTCATAGATCAAGACTGTTTTGTCCTTTCAGATATATTTGTGGCAATTACAAAGAAGGAAACCACATGAAAAGTAATCCACCCTTCTGGATTCTGTCTACTTTTGAAACACAGAGAACAGGAAATAGGAATATTTACTGACATGTTGACTAGACTAAAGATGGCTTAATTTCTGAGTAGAGCCATCTCCACCAATACAATCTCTGAAGTACATCCAGAAATCTAATAATGGTGCTAATATATCTTACAGTGAGACAGAGTACAGTCAGTTTTTTAAAATATGTCCTGGAAACATTTCATACATAGTCCAAATAAAAAGGGATGCTGGCTTTCAGAGAATGAAACACCTTCCTATTGAGTCATTGCAAAAGAATCAACATTGCAAAAGAATCAGCTTCCACTGCTGATGGATCTGAGGGATGGCCGGGAGCTGATAGATTTGGACGATTGTGATTCATTCTGTGTTTACACCTTTTTTTACCAGGTAGCTGGTGGAAGGTAGGCTGGTGACACACGGAGTCATAGAATATCTCAAGCTGGAAGGGACTCACAAGGACCATCATGTCCAACTCCCTGCTCTTTGCAGGACACCTTAAACTAAAGCATATGACTAAGAACACTGACCAGGTGCTTCTTGGAACTCTGACAGGCTTCAGACTGACCACTTCCCTGGGGAGCCTGTTCCAGTGACTGACCACTGTTTCAGTGAAGAACCTTTTCCAACTGCCCAATCTGAACTTCCCCAGACATGGCTTCATTCCATCTCCTCATGTCCTGTTCCTGGTCACTAGAGAGCCATGTGCACTGCCCTTGAGGAAGTTGTTGGCTGTGATGAGGGCACCCCTCAGCCTTCACTTCCCTGGGCTGGATGATCCAAGTGACCTCACTCTTCAGAAGTCTTGCCCTTGAGCCCTTCCACCAACTAGTTGTCCTCTCCTGGACACACCCTGATACTCAGAAGTCCTTCTTGCACTGTGGCACACCCCAGGACTCGAGGTGAGGCTGCCCCAGTGCAGAGCAGAGCAGAGCAGGACAATCCCCTCCCTTGCCTGGCTGGTGATGCTGTGCCTGATGCTCCTCAGGACGCGGCTGGCCCTCCTGGCTGCCAGGGCACTGCTGGCTCACGTTCAACTACCATGGACAACGATCCCCAGGTCCCTTTCTACAGGGCTGCTCTCCAGCCTCTCATTCCCCAGTCTGTCTGTATAACAGGGATTACCCTGTTCCAGGCGGAGAATCTTGTTAAATTTCATACAGTTGGTGATTGCCCAACTCTTCAGCCTATGCAGATTTCTCTGTAAGGCCCCTCTACCTTTGAGGGAGTCAACAGCCCCTCCTGTTTTAGCATCAGTGGCAAACTTTCCTAAAGTAAATTTGATTTATGAGTCCAGATTGTTTATAAAAACATTAAAGAGCAGTGGGCCTAAAATTGTCCTCTGTGGTTTTGAATGCAAAGGGGTGCTGCGAAGTTTCAAACTGTCCAGTTTTGAATGATCAGGGCACACACAACTTGCAATTCTGCACATGAACATTTGAACTGAGTAGAAATAATATTTGTGGTATGAGTTGGATCTATACAAAAATAAAATCTGTGCTTCCATATTCTATTCTAGACAGTAGTAAAAATGGCCCATAGCAGCAAGTCTCAGGTCATCTGGAAAAAGGAGGTTTTTGACAATACTAGTACTATGTAAAAGAAAGAAGAAATAATTTCTAATCCCTGGGTATCATGTGAATTTGTCTCTCGTGCTAAAAAGAATTCTCTGTGAATTTTTTTTAATAATTAATAGAAAACATGCAAAAATTGAAAATCTATAATTTGCTGCTTTTTAAAGCCACACAAGTTTATACACTGCGAGAAAGTATGTTGTTTTTACAGTACATGTAAAAAAAAATCCTGACTTACAATAAGATGAAAACTCCTCCAGCACTGAGTCAAAACATTTCTATTGTTTACCTTCCCACAGGTCAGAAATAAATGGAACAATGTCAGCTAACAAGACCAAGCAGAGTAATGAGAGCATGTCTGCCTCCTGCCTGACCATAGTAAGTGTGACGGAAATTATTTTTCATCTTCCTGGAAAAAAATAACAATTTTTTTTCTAGACTTGGATTTTATGTTCCATTCAGAAGACTGTTTTCAAAGGAAAATTGCTATGAAATACTAGTACTTAGAAGTTAGCACTCAGTAAGGCTTCGAGGAAAACTGTGTCTTTGAATTAATATGAAATGTGAAATTTTAACAAGGTAAAAATTCGAAGGTGCACATTTAGAAAGGGGGAGTATTTCCTTGAAAGCTGAAACTATACTTTAGTAACCAAATAAACAGCTGTAGTTAATGCAACACTACAGCTAAGAGGACAAACTCAGCCCTCACATGTATAGCAAGAAAATCAGGAAGGTACATAAGGAGGGTATTTTCTCCTTAAATGTTTCAGCATAAAATCAGCAGAATAGCATACAAACTTTTTTTTTTTCATTAATAGAAAGAAAAGAAAAGAACAGAAAGAACTTAAAACTGAGAAAAGAAAAATTATTTGAGTCCTGAAAAAACACCTTAGAGTGAACTAAGGTTTGTAGCAGGAAGTAATAGCTTTTATTTAATTAACAGTCCTTTTCCCAGTGGGGGAACATTTTTCACAAAAGAACTTTGACCTTTCAGCCCACAACCTCAGACAGACCACAAAATACCTTCAACAGCTGAGCCTGGGAACAAAAATTCAGAACTGCTGTATGCACTCGAAATCATGGACTCAATAAAATAGTGGCTTTACAGCACATTATAATCCTCACTGCAGCTGCCCTTCAACTCATTTATCAGTGTTCCACAGCTGATAATTTCCTCTCTTATTTTAGCTCAGAGGAATTCTTAACATTTTTATCTGCCCCTCTGGTCACAGGGCAGGTGATTATGTAAGGCAATTGCTTTTCTTATCGCAAATTGTCTGATTACCACATTAGGTTAAAATTAAGAGTTTCTCCTGATCTTTACTTAGCTTGAAGTTTGCTGATTCTATTCAGACCAACAGAAGGATCTGCATACTTGAAATTTCATTTCTTCCAACTATATCAGTTGCCTACTATTAATTTCCTGTTGTTAATTCCACCTTCAAACCTTGTCTCATTTACATCCTACAGTATGCCAGTACTGTACAGCAGGCTCCCAAGGGATTAGTTTATCTAAAAGAAGCTTAAGTAATGACTGTGTGATAGGCAAATATGCAACCATATGGCAATATAAATTTGATAATGGCAAACTGCTTAATCCAGTAAGCAAAGGTATTTAAAAAGGCAACAGCAAAAGACAAAAAACTGTTCACATTCAGAAAAGAAAATTAGGCACCATTTTAGCAGTGATTACAGTTGACTATTGGTATAACGTGCCTGATATATGGAGGCTTCTCCGTCAAATCTCTAAATCAAAATTTCTGGTAGTTCAAAAGATACACTATAGGTACAGTGAAGAAGTTATCATTTGGGACTCTTCATTCTAATCATGCAGAAGTTGAGACAAGATGCTTTTGGGCCTTAAGATTAAGGAATCTCTAAATAAAGTCCTGCTTGTGATCAGGCCAATTAACTGTCCTGGGAAAGGAAAAAAGAAAGGGAAAAAAATGAACCTTAATGTGGGAAGATTGGCATAATTTGAACTGATGGAAATACTTTTATCTTCAAGTCCTGAGCTCCTTCCTGTCTCTTTCTTGGATAGAACTATTCTTAAACTACTTGGGAGTACTTGTAACATATCGTTAGTTATACCAGCTAGCAAAGTATGCATGAATACACAATGTCAAGAAAAGAATATTTCATTTATTTGTCCAGTTCTATGAGTGAAAGCATGTTTGTAAAGAAAAACCTAAAACCCCCACCACCTTCCCCCCACAAAATCTCTTTTTATCAATCTCTGTTCCTTTTTTTGTTTTGTTTTATGGGGGTAAGGGGATAAAAAGCAACGATATAGTGTATTTTCATCCCCTTTAGATGAATTTCCATTCAGTAGTATGCATTTTCAGTAAGATTCTTTCTGAGGAAACCTTTTCGTGTGCACTCCATATTATCAGAAACACATAAATTGATAATGTGATTCTTCAAACTGAATTTTAATGGATTATCAGCTTACTCATCACACATGCAGTATTTGCTTTCTTAGCATTGTATTTGGGAAACCTCAGGTACCAATGGTTAAGACATTTTGTGACAGTGCCATAGAGCTGAAGAATCACCATCAAATAAAAATGAAAGAAAAATGCATTGAGTTTCAGTGAAGAGGTTCAAAGGAAGCTACAAGGACTCCTGTGAGAATTGAAATCATTTTTTGTTATGCACACAGGAATGAAATCCACAGATATTAACCCTTCATCACAATGTCAGAAAATAATATGAAAGACTTTTTGTAAAATGAAATATCTAACTAGGAACTTTCTACAGGGTTCTAGAAAAGGTCACATATGTCTGATTTTAATCTTTTCTGTTGGGTTCATCCACATCTTATGGCATACTTGGAAGAACAGATATGACATCTCAAAAATGTTATTTTTTCAGACACTTGGTTTGGTCAGTAGTAGTTGCTGATGGAGGCAAATTGGTTAATGTGTTAGGAATCCACATATACAAACTCCAGCTACTTAAATTGTGTAAAACAAGTTCAGAATCTCCAAGAATTAACAGAGTGGGGGACATAATGGAGGACCTGAAGCTTTGTTCTAAGAGAGCAGTGTGTCGAATCCTGTGCACACTCATGTTCCACTTGCAGCCATCTTTACAGCATCCTGTTATAAAAAGTAGAACAAACTACCATAATTAATCTAAAGGTAACTCAGGAATGACTCGTCTCCGTTTTCTCACTTGCATGAAGAAGTACAGTCTTCTGGTCATCTGGAATTGGATGAGGATTTTCTGGACATAGGTGAAATAGGATTCTGAACAGGTATGATGTAGAAGCAGGCAGACAGTGGCTGAGCAGAGCCCATGTGAAAAATGGGATAGGAAGGATGTAAAAGTTTTCTTATACTTTCCTTTCCTCAGAATGACATCAACAACAGAAAATAATGATGAACAGTAGAACAGATTACCTAAGAAAGAAGTGTAAATAAAGGTGATTGACTCTGGAAAAGGAAAAATAGTGTCTTTTGCTTCAGAAAAAAGTTAAGGATGGCAACTGTCAGAAGAATAGACAATATCAAATCTAATTAAGGAAAAATGCCGAACAACAGAAGTGACTGAAGATGGCAGTTCAGCAGAGGTACTGAAGACGTGCAATGCTTCAAGACACACAAAATCAACTTTTGAAAAGATGAAAAAGGTACGGCTGTAAGTCTGATAGGAATAAAGTAAGATGTTGAGGTGAGTGAAGGACATGACTATTGCTGAAGTATATAGTGAATTTTGCGTCATATAAATTGTCTCTCATGTACATAATGTTCTAAAGAGAATGGCATTATTGTTTCTGCAAATTTATGGGGATTACTCTGGAAAAGAATGCATATAGGGGAAGAAATCACAACATTAATCAAGGCAGTGAATACGGATGGAGAGAATAATATAGAACCAATAGAATTCTGAGAAACAAACTTGAAATGGTAAGGATAATATGCATATTAATCTAGAGAATAAAACGTGTTAGCTGCTACATGTATGGTTTATTAAATACTGAAGTGCTAACACATTCAGGAGAATGATAGAGAAACAGCTCTCAGAACTGTTGCTGGAGCCTATGACATGCACAGAAACTAGTTCAGTAAAATAGGAATGAAGTGAGAGGCATAAGAAAAGAAGCTGAGAATGCTTTATGTTCCTGGAACATCCTCCTAAACGACATGCTGGGCAAGAATATGGTAGACAGTGCATAAATTGATTTAGGCAAGACATATCCAAGAAGTCTGCAGATTTTATAGCACAAATCCTGCTATGTGAGGAGAGCTGCATGGAGGATATCTTCTGAGTGAAACTTCTTTTTTGTATGAGCTGATCACTCATTTTAGGAGACCATCAGAGTGGGGATGGAGTGCTCAAACTAACACAACAAAGTGCAGGGAAAACACAAATACTCGATCTCTTTTTTTCTTGGTCACTATTTATTACCTTCTACACTTCTCTGAAAATGACAAAATCACTGGCTGTCAACAAGATGTACTTAATAGGAACAAGAGCAATTCATACAGAACATTAGCATTGATAGAATTTTAGAAATTCACTGACTCCATAATTGTATAGTACTAAATGTATAACTACTCTTTTTTAATTTGAAGTTTTTATTAACTTAAAAATTAATAATGATTATTTTTATTCACTTTCTATGCTATATAGAAATAGGGACAACAACAGTAATATACAGATCTAAGTTTGACATCAAATATATTATACAACTGTAATAGGTATTTAATTGCAAAATGATATAAACTTTAAATTTATGATTTTATCTAACTTGTCTAATTTGCAAGGAGCCAAGTCAAAGTGGTATAGGAGCTTTTTGAAAGGTTACAGCACATATTTTACATATGGAGTGATATACAGAATGATTCCTGTCAGTGGAGACTTTGGACTACAAAACCAGCTCCAAAGCTCTTCAGATAAAATACACATATATAAAAATATAAGAGATAAATGGCAGTAATACTCACAACTCTGGTACAGCTGAACCTACTGAAGTTTCTAGATGCTTTAAAATTTACTTTGCTCAAATGTCACAAATACCTGAAAGTATGTTAGGAATTTTTACAGTATTATACAGTATGGTTACAGTGTTGATACTAAGCAGGCTATATTGTTTGTTCTTTCACCTCATCTTCATACATTTTCATTGCCATCTTGTTGTGAAACAGATTTCTGAACAGTAATCAATTATCTCCCCTTTTCAAAATGTTTTCCTCTTTACAAACATTAATGATAAATTTTACCCAAGTGAGCATTTCAGCTTTAAAGTAATGGAAATTTAAGTAACTACTAAACTATGAAATCAGACACTGAAAAACTTTATGTCCACTACTTACATGATTGAAGGAGAGATTTTTAAACTCTATTTTTTCTGGATAGAAATGGTTACAAAGCATTAGAGTGTTAAGCTATATCAGGATTCATTCTTCAAGTACCTTAATTAATTATTTGTGCCATGGAAAACTTCATTCTTGTCTCAGTGACCTTCTTCACAGAAGAATAATTTCAAATGGGGGATGATTTTCTTCAGGTATCAATTTGGGCAGTTTGGGTCTTTATGCTAACTCTCATAATATTTCTCTTTTTCTTGGTTTGGGTCATTATACATTTTTGCCAGGCTTATAATAATTTTATAAACAAAAGCATATTGTAGAGAAGTACAGAGGAGATATTATTCTGAAGAGCTATTATCCTTAACAGCCTCTTTTTACTTAGCTTTTAAAATATTTTGCTCTAAGCTTTCTCAGCAAAAAAAAAGAAAAAAAAATTATTATATACCAGTATGTTCACTCAGTAATCTGTTTTTCCAATAAGCAGCAAAGCATGAACATGCCTTAGTTCTTCACTAAGATTATAGGCTAGCTGAGGTTCCAGGTATTGTTCCTTAATGAAAGGCAGTTCAACATCAAAATCTCAGAATCTCTTGTTTGTAAGTTTCAAAAACTGTTTACATCTATTGATGCTTTTCAACTTTACAGAAACTTAATGGAACTTATATTTCAAACCCGTGCTGGTGCTTTTGAAAACACCTTCCATGATCAGTAAGTTAATGGGATTTAACTTGGTATATGAATTTTTCAATATAATTAGAATCTATTCTAATTAAGTACTCCAAGCAGGCAGAGGAAGAACACAGCTTGCTCGATAGCAGGGAAGTTGAATTCTATGAGAAAGTCTTCAACTAATCCACTCAGTGACATTGGATGGTTACTGAACCGGCAGTTTTCAAAGCCAGCAGCTAAAGAGAGGTACTAAAAACACTTCAAGGGAAGATTTACTTGGCCTGTAGGAGGCTCTGAATCAGCCCACAAATGACTGATCAGTAAAATGTGCTGAATACTTGCACTAACTGCTGAAGTCAGCAACAGATGGAGGAGTTGGCATCTGTGGACATAAGGCCACTCCTTCACATATCCAACTTTAGACACGTAAGCTTGAGCACTTGAGCCTAAGCTTTGCATTCCAGTTTTTCAAACAGTAAAATAAGTCTTAAGGGAACCCTGTTCTCACATGTTATAGTGAAAATGCTATTTATTTCATCATTCCTACATCAGCTGTGTCACAGACAGCCCCACATACAAACAAATGAAACAGGCCCTTTGAGGGTCTGCTGCCCTGGCAGTCCCAGCTCTCCCTTCCTGCCCCGACTCAGCCTCCACACCCAGCTCCCAGCACTGGGCTCCCTTCCTGACCAGCAACTGCCTTCAGTCCCTAATTTTGAAAAGAGCAGGTCTAAAATAGGGTGAAATCTACCTTCCCTCTCATACACGTCTGGACACAGATAAATACCCAAAAGTCTTGCAAAAAATAATGTTTTGCCCAGTAAATTCAAATTATACCGGAAATAATATGTCTGGAAATAATATTAGTATCTGCAGCCATTAATCAAGGAAATTTGGGATTGGAAGATGGGGAAGGAGACCTGGGCCTGGAAGTTTAGAAAGTGTTTGGGCTATCTGGGAAGGAGAAATGTGAAGATGAATAGGTGCACTGCCAGTTCTGCCTGTGAGGTAGAGAAACGTATGCAAAATCATCACAGAAAAACAGGTAACTCCAGTGCTTGAATATTAGAAAGTAGCAAATTAATTAATATTTCCCCAGAATATGATTAATGCTTTAGTGGTAATTTGGAAACCACACCCAACAGGAGTATTTAGAAGTGTAAATTGAGTACCTACATATTACTAAAATATTCTCAGTATAACAGCATTTTTAAAATTTCCATTCTAGTTGCATCAAACCCTATTTAATATTCATGAAATATTTAAAGTTAAGTTTTTCTCTTCTTTTTCTTGTGTGCTATAGTACAACAAAACAATTGAGTTTGCTAGTGCTCCATTTGAGTGATTTGAAGAAACTGATATTATCTAGAACCACCTAATAAAACAGTGACTGCACATACAGTACAAATAACAAGGTAAGTATTATGTTGCCTCAATGCATAAGTAAAGAATCCATTTTCTGACCATTTGCCACACAGACCATTTGCCTAATGAAATCAGCCTTCCTTCCTCTTCAAAGTACCGCTTTGTATTACCATGGTTGGATGAAAATAGCCTTTTCATTGCCTCAAACCACTCTCTCTCCTTACCACAAGACTCAAGCAGAGTGCAGATTCAATCACAGAGCCAGCCTGATGCTGAAATAAAAAATCCCATTTGATTCTCTGAGTGAAGGGTTCCACCACTGAATTTTGTGCAGTAGGAAAAATGGTATTAAACTCATATGCTGAATTCAACAGGGATACGCACGGTGCAGTTTGCCTGTATGCACACACTGAAGGCAGAAAAAACACGGCTCCATGACATAAACCAGCTCAGGGGAAACATTACAGCACAAATTCTGCCCACAACTCACTGGTGGTACATGTATAACTATTGGGAAATCCCTACACAAAGATGGAGAGGCTACATTCTGACCTTTTTGGGCATCTGCATTTTGAAAGCAATTGCATCACAGCAATTTAATACAGAAGAATAAATATCTTCGATTCCAGTATTAGTATCTGATAAAAATCATATAGTTTTTCTCAAGTATTTTTATTGAATTTATTTTCTTCCTTAAATTTAAAATTAACAAACCTTGCCAGTCAGCTTTGAAAGATCATCTCCTCCCATTATCTGCATATCTTGCATAGACTGATCATTCTGAAAGAAGAAAGATAAAACTTTGAAATTGGTTATAATAGTATAAAATAAAAATATAAACATTACATTAAAGTCTTGATTACTAGTCTTGGTTATGCACATTTTCTAATGCTTGTTAGTACTGCTGTACAAGAAAAACACACTTATTCCTGTGGCTTCCTGCATCTCCTCCTTGTTTTTAAGCTGACATCAAACTCTAGGCTTTACTGGACTAGAAAAAGTTGCCTATTTCTTTTTAAAATAGTGTTCCCTTGCTTGCTATTTCTTAATATGACAAGTGTTGAGTAACATATTTATCCCTTTCAAAATGGGAGGACAGGAGCGTCTCAACATTTGACCAAACACCTGTAAGCACATTCTTGGTTTGGAACAGTTTTTGGAAACACAGGCTAAATGTGCTTGCATCTCAGCTCTTTTTGGAGGAACTCACTCCATTTCAGAGGAAAAAAAGTTTTGCAACATTTATCACTTATTATCAATAATATTTTCAGTGTGCCATGCAGTTTCCAGTGCTTTGTTTATTGTTTTTCAACTGACTCAAAGATAAAATCCTTGAGGTCAATTAGTTAATATGGCCAGTCAGGCTGAACTAAATGCAACAGAACCATATGTTTTAATTTTCCTATTAAAAAAAGGTATTTTTTTTTAAATCAGTAAAAATTCTTTTTTTGCTGTATTTGTTTTACAGACATTTCTAGTTGAAGTTCTTTCTGATAGAAAATTCTCAACCAGCTCTAGCTCAAATTCATTATCAGCAGAACACAAAGGTAAGACCACATAAGGTAGGTATGTGGAAGCCCTGTTTTTAAGGGAAGACAAAAGAGGTCTTAAAGAAGGTGGCAAATTAAAAAATACACAGTAATGGCCAGGCTATATGAAATTTTCAGAAAGAGCAAGAGCAGAAATAAGTATAGAAAAGGTGGGGTTTTTGCCAAATCAATGCATATGCTAATCTAATCTTCCTACCCATAGGAAGATAGCATTAGTGCAGTTTTAATAATAGCTGCAGTACCACAATGTGACACTGGTTTACTGGTAACACCAGGAAGCTTCATCATTATGAACAACAGACAAATACACAATACTCGAATACTCTGCTTTTATTTCATAAATCCAGCTCTCTGAAGTCAAATGTTTCTCCACAGGTAAATAGTAGCACATCAGGACTTATGATGTGGGTAAAGATCTACTGGACTAATGGGTTTATAGCTGTTTTTCTTCCCCTCCCAAAGCAGGACAAGCAGAGGCAGCACTTGGAGGGTCAGGGCAGATGGAACCGCACCTGCCCATGCTCACAGCCCAGGTGGCAGAAGTTCAAGGACTTCCCAGCAGACACTTGATCACAAGCAATCTGGCAACCCCAGGAACTACTCATGGTCCTCATGGGAATGGATTGTCTAAATTCATACAACCTTCCTGAGTAACTGTAAGTAAAGGTTGTAGAATTGCCCAGATGAGTATTTCTCCAACTTTGCATTCTGCAGACCCATTAAAGGCTCCCTGGCTTTCACTCAGACTCTACTCTCCACAAAACTCTCACACCACAGCCTCCTTAGCAGGCATTGCATTAAAAGACAGTTTTTAGACCTTCCTTCACTTTCTCTGCACCGGATCTGGGAGCTTTAGATAAATTTCATGCTGCTCTGATCCGTTTCCTGGGAAACAGAGCTAGAGCAGCAATGAAGGTTACATCCCATACATTTTCTAATATAAATGTCAATATTTCTTTTACTTTTGTAAAGAAAAAAAGAAAAAAAAAGCCCAAACAACAACAAAGCAAGCAACTGATTTCCTCAGAAGATTATTTTAAAACTAAATAAAAAGTGGAGATTGAGAAGATTTTAAGTTCAGGCTTAAAAGCGTAAGTCTTTTCATGTAAAGCAAGACAGGTCACTCTTAAAAAGTCAGGCATGTATTCAAGTCAAGACTATTATAAGACTATAAAAAGCAGATTGTTTCTAATATCTACCACAGCATGTGTAACCAAGGCACTGACAAAATATTTTTTCATTTCTAAATGAGAAAGTGTAGAATTTCATTAGCAACCAGCACACAAGAATTACTGAAGAGGCAGTTTGCCCTTAAGCTGCTAGTTGCAAAAGAGAAAGAGAAAAAAGGTAACAGTGAGGTGCAATGATTAATGAATTTATTTATTTTTCACTAAAAAAAACCCTCTCTTTCAACAGTATTCACAGCAGCACTGTTTCCTTTGCATTTGGTATTTCTGGCTTCAGCTGAAAGGAAGATGCTGAAATAGCATCTTCATTGCTGGCAAGCAGCTAAGCAAACACAAAAGCCATTGAGAGCAGGGGGATCACAGCATCCTGTCAATCTCTGCATTCACACATTGGCTGTTGGGACACAACTGCACACATTTATGAAAATCCTGCTGTTCTGACTGGAGAACGAGTGCTGTCAGAGGACAAGGCTGAGTATCCATGGTGCCTAAAAACCAAACCATTTTCTGTATGGTTTTTCTACATGCAGCTCAGAACCCTCCAGCTGAGGCATTTTCAAAAAATTTAAAGAAATTCCTTGCATCACACTGGAGAGAAATTCTCTTGCTAAAAAAAATAAATTCAGATCATCGATTTTAATGCCATTTATAACTATCTACATTTATACTTAACTCATGTTGCAAAATACATACCTGCCAAACAGCAAGGCTCAATATCATGGTGTGACATTACCCTGATCATAATGTTCATACAGATAATTTGCACACTATGGTTGCCATGGGAACCTCTCCGTGCATTTTTCTGAGTTCTCTGTTTATAATCTCAAAATAACACTGCATTAAATGTTAAGTATAAAGTACAATGGATGTCAGGAAAGAAAAAAATCTGTTTCATTCAGTACCAATTAATGTCAATTCAGAACTGTTTGTTTAATTTTCATGGTCTCAAGTCATTCAGAGCTTTTCTTCCTTTGGGAGTTGTTCCAACTGATATAATTGAGTCTCTGAGATTTCTTATAAATGCAGAAATATGAATTGAAGCTTCACCTTCTGTCACCCAAAGTTCTTGCTTTCTAAAATCCCTAAACCCTATCAACTCTTTCTAAAAAATGTTTGACACTAAATATATTGGCTCAGACAGAGACAGCTCTAAATCACACTATGTTTTGGTTAATGCAGCACAAAATTTATTGCAGCTGTTTCTGACAAGACACAATGCATTGTGTCACATCCCCACACCTCATCCCAAGCTATATTTAATACCATATTTCTACTTTTTTCTGTGCTTAATAAATCTGCATTTTCCAGGATAAAACTCAATTTCTTTGGTTTTACTTGCTGGGTTGTGGTTTTGCACTTGTTCATCTTTGTTTTATAATTTTATTTAATTCTAGGAATACTTGATAAATTAAAGCAAGAATGTTATTTCCACCAGCATTTTTCATGGCATACAAGATAAAACTTTTGCTTTCTATGTAGATTGGAAGTATACATATTTAAATTCCATCTATACTAAGTCATGTGTTTTGAACTGGGTGGGGCACAGAATTATTACATCTCTTTTACATCTCCTGAGATCAACACTTGAACATAGTTCAAGTTACAAGTGAAATGAGTTGGGTGGTCTCAGGCAAATTCATTATAAACAGCATTGCTCATCTGAAAATTGCACCAAACTGTGAACATCTGTTACTCTTCTGAAGAAACAGAATCTGGAATACATTAATACTGGGCTCAGTAAAACAAAGATTCTTTAATCATGGCAAAAAAGTAGCTTTAACAGAACAGTTTAAATGCATAGATAAATTATGAAATATGGACACAAGGCCAATATTACACATCTAATTACTACAGTCTACAGAGTTCATATGGAATTTCTTTTAAAAATCTGGTTACCTTTTTCTCCCAAAATTTGTCAGGGAAACTCAAAACAAAGAAGAATGTGACCATTAGGCCTGTTCTATGTTGCTTTTGTCCCCTTGGGTGATACCCAACCTGAGATCCTCCAACCTGAAAATTCCCAGTAAGACAGCTCTTGCACGTCATACCATCGTTCCATCTCCTACAACTGGGTTTTCCAGGAAGGTTTTGACCAAAAAGAAGTCAATGACCATTCAGTTATCCCTTGGATCCTAGTATGCAACTAAATTGCTTTGCAACCTGCCTCCTGAGAAATACTTCAAAATACGAATATATTGCTTGGGGAAGTATCAGTATGGCATCGACATGACCTGTTAACCTATTTTGGCTAATAGGTAAAGTCAAACTGATATACAAACTATAGGCTGTGAAATATCCTCAGTGAATCAGCAGCAGTCGAGTGGTAGTATACAAAATGCTGTGCTTAGAAACAACATACACTTGAATCAATACAATTTTGGGTTTCTTCTCTCAAGAACAACAGCTAAGAACAAAAGACATCAAGGGTGTAGAACATGAGCTGTCACGGTTTTCATGGCAGGCAGCTAGAAGGACTATCCAGGCTTAAGTAGGAACATTCAGAGGGCAGCTAGTAAGGACTGTTAAGATGGAAACTTGTGCAAATGAGTGGGAATGATATGGATCACTTCCCAGTAAAGACTGGAAAGTTTGCCTTCCCTTACCCAGAATCAAATGTATACCAAAGGCCAGACTGCAACCTCCGGGGTACACCCACATTCAAAACAGTCCAGTGCCAGGTCACTGATACATTTTTAAGAGGTGCCGTGAATACCTCGCAAACAATCCAACAATGCTGAACCAACTGGGAATGGAATCCAGTAAAATGGCACACACCCACTGCCAGAACATCCCCTTTCCCACAGGGAAGTAAGGTACATGTGCACTGAAGCACTGGCAGCTTTGTACAGCTCTGAAAGCTTTAAAGTGCCTTCCTGAGCTGACCACACCACTGACTGTGCTGCACTGAACGTGGCCTTATTGCTATCGCCAGGATAACAGATGACAGCAAATTTTAAACTGGTGTAGGTGTATATCTAGCAGAGTTCTAGTTACCACAGTGTAAGACATATTTTACTTCTGTAGGGGTGGATCTACAATGTAACTCATTTGAAGATTTAGTTATTTTTTATTTTATTTCTTCCTTGTTATTCCTTAACTAAAAGCTCCACCACTCAGGTTTGGAACTGCTTCAAATTCAGGCTAGTCTATCCAGTTCCAGGGAAGGCCAGAGTTTTGCAATGAGGAAGTTGGCTTTGGACAGAGAAAGACAAACAATGAACTTACTGACAGCAAGGTACTCCTTATCAGCTGACCTGTGGTAACACCTGGGTATATTTCTTCCCTACTGTAAAAGCAAGGCAGATCATTCAGCTTAAACAACAGTCTGGGAAACAGTAACTTATTAAACTTACTAAATGGAATTGCTTATAATCATCTGTTCAGACACTCAGCAATTTTTTGTGTACCAGGACTCCTGCATGCTTTCTCTGGATTTAATCCAAGGAAGGTTTCTTTAAAAAGGGCCAAACTGTCATAATTTGAATCAGAATTCAGACCAGTTAATTTGGCTGATAAGGATTATAGACAATAAATTATTTCATTTTTTAATTTCTGATTTAGCAATTAGATTTTATATACTTGCTTAGGATTGGTTAAATGGGTTATTTTGTTCAAGAATGAGGCAGTAAGATTGCAGCACTACATATAACCATATGGCACAAACAGCACCCCAACACTTAAAAAGACCAGCAAGAACTGAAATCAAGAACATATGATAACAAAGGTTTTGACTTGTATGTATAGCAGAAACACAATAAATCCTCAAAACTCAGGTTAGTTTTCCATACTATAGTCTGAGATTTCCTTGTACTCTGGCTTATTTTTATTCTCTAAGATAATATTTAAAACATAGAAATTAAATCTGTGTATGTTCCATGACAAGAAAAGGTACTAACAATTTCACAGGGCTCTTCAGTCATGTAAGGTAAGGTTCAGATCACATAACTTTTCTCCAGAGATAGGACGCAAATAAATTTTAAAACTTACAGGTACAAGAAAAATTTAGAAAGCATACCCTCCAGAACTTCCATAATCCTGCACAGGTACTCCTTTTGGGCTGCCAGGAGGCATTGCTAAAGGTGTCTACCTTTTGTGAAAATAATGTAATACCAGCCCACACTCTTGGAATAGCAGACTTGGGATGCTTTTCCTCCTCAGCTCTATAAGCCAAAGAGTGTAAGGAAAATTTTCCTCCTGCTATGGTAATGCAAAAGTCATTAAGGTCATCAATCATGCTATGGCCAACTATACTGGACTTGGGTAGGAAAATGTCAGTTTGGATTCAAGTCCACAATAACTGGAGTATCTGTCTTTTGCCCAATTATTGTTTAGCATTAAATGCATGAACATTATAGCAGTGGAACTAGAAGTCATGTTTCCCAGCCTCAACAGAGGATCTTAGCATGCCAGCTCAGACACTATTAGACCCACATGTATGATCTTATCCCATTTTTTAACTGTTTTGTAAATTAATGATCAAAAGTAAATGAACATTGTGAAAAATCATATAGTGTGTTTGTAGCTCTCTACTAAAAACCCTGTCCACTTGGGGATTCTGCAAGCACAAGAGAAAACAGCTTTCTCTAGAATAAGCACAAAGTGCTAACCCTTCTGACCCTGACTATCATTTGTTCCTAGAATCTGGTGATAAAAGAGAGATAGAAGAAGAATCCTGAACTTTGTCAAATAGCCACAGTCTGAGAAAACAGATAAATAGGTGTAAGCAAATTCACAGAAGATGGGTCTGATAAAAACCTCAAATGCTTAGTCCCTTCCAGCAATCTGGAGCTTAGTGTATCACTGACTCTCACAACTCAGTAGCACTCTATTTCATACCACTGTGTTCAGTCCCTTGGCTAATAACAACTTGGAAACTTTAAACAGCACACATGTTCTTCGCGAATTTTCTTGCACGGTTGCTTTATAGTATCCCACTACTATTTAAATATTTTAACTTCTGTCTATTAAATGAGGAGGGAAAGAATTTTGTATCTGTCACAGAGATCAGCACTGAAATTAGAGAGGAGAGTTCCTGTTATTGCCATATTCCTTTAGAGCAACCCTTTTGGTTTACGCCTTACAGCCCCACTGGCGTGTGACACTGCATGAACACTACACATTTTGATCTGTTTTAAGAAACAGCATTTAAGATGCCAGTGAAAGGGAGTCACTGAATTCCTTGAGAAAAATTAGAACCCACCAGCTTCTTTTAATTAGTTTTGCCCCATTTCAGATCTTAATATGAAAAAATCACATATGAAATATTACTACTAGCGTCCAAATAATGTGATATTTTTCCAGTGCATAAACATGTCACAGTACTTTCAAACTCATCAGATCTTATTTTTACAACAGGATTAGTGACCTTTAAGTTCTGGACCTATCTTACATGTAAGATCCTATCTCCCTGTCACTGTAAAATCCATGAAGCAGGATGACAAATAGTATTGGTGCAAATGCCATAACTTAGTAGAAGTTTGGTGTATTTTTGGCAGAATATGAAACAAAACATTTTACTAAAACTAAACTTCAATTTTTTTTGGGGCTTTATAAGAAACCACTGCTTTACAACAAATACTGTATCCAGGGGAATCTAATTCTTTGAAAAGATGAACAGTTGGATGCTTATAATAAAATCCCTTGATGCTTTGAATCTGTTCTAAAAGTGACCAATTTCAAAAACATCTACAGTGTTAAATGTTAAAACGCTCCAGGAACCTGGATTGCTTGAAAATATCAAAGATTTAAGCTCACACAAAAAAAAAAAAAAACATATAAAAAAACCTTAAGAAAAAGGAACTTCAGATCTAAAACTCTGTTTATACATAGTAGCTGTACTCTATGCAATATACTGTAATTAAAAACATTTATTTCAAATTAGATGCCATTTTTCAAAAGAGAACATTCCCACTTGTAAGAAAAACATAACCCTTGGGGAGACAAATTTCTCAAAAAATGTTAGAAAATACCTCTCTGGAGTTTCCATTGGATCTGAAATCCAGAAGAACACAGTACCAACCCACAATATAGGAAAACACTTTCTGTTTCATTAAAAAATAATTCCATAGCTAAAAATCATATATCAGTATGAAGGAAGGTAATACCTAAGCCAGAAATAATAGACAAAAATGAAAAGTATCTTGAAAAAGCATGTAGTTACTTGCTTTAACATGGTCCATAAATGCTTTAAAACAATACTTTGATATTTCTGAAAAGCTGTAGGGCAGTTCAGTATCACTCTGCCTTCACTGCCACATCTGCTCTAGTTCTGTCCCCATGGCAATCAGGCTGCTTCCTACTCAGCTCTCCCTGAGCTGTTTGATTCCCCCAAATCTTTCATATGTGAGTCACTGAAACACTTACTCATACTTAAAAAAAAAATCACCAAGATTTCAGATGGTGCTAATATATTCAAGTGATGTGTAGGTGTGTTATCTGATGCCTACAGTTACAAAGATCATCCTCTGAGTAAGTTTTACATTAGAGATAAACCTGATTAACTTACTGTATGATAGACTTATTATGACCTTTCCTGAACTATGTCCACAAAACACCTACTTACATTAGAGGTAGAATCCCAAGCCCCTAAGCAGTAAAATACTGTATGTTTTATTTTAAATAGAACACTTTCTTTGAGGAAGAAATGAATTAAAGCTCTCATATCTCACATCTCTGCCACCACACTAAATGGAAGCTGTAGATGCCATGTAAGTGAGAGGTCTGCCTCCAGACCTAAGAAGTTTCAAGACCCTGACTTTTAAGTTCCTGTTTTATTCCTTATAGTATGGCCTTCTTCAGTTTATCTTAGAACACTATGAAAACCAGGGTGGTTCACAAAAATAGCTAGGGTTGATATCCACACTCCTCCTGATACCTTGGAGAAGCATCTCTCAGGCAAAGCAGAGGGTGAGTCTGGGGCTTGCACGCATGGTAGTAAAGACCCCTTGACTATGGGCATACTCCTTTTTCCAGCAAGGACTGTGCTGACTAAAGTATTTACTGCCCACAGGCTGTCCCCAGCTGCTTGTAAGTCTCCCTCTGGCCCGGGCTACTGAGATGCATGTGTGCATCTCGGTCACTAAAAATGAATCCAGCAAGCTCAAGCGGTCCAAACAGAAAGTCTCTCGTAAATGGTGTTACCTGGGCTGAAACAGGTTAGGGAGTGCTCAGCAGCAGCTGAGCTGGCCAGTGTGACTGGCTGGAGGGCACTGCAGTCCCTGAGGAATGAACTGGAGATGGTCACTGTTCCAGCCAGTGCAGGTGCAATCAGAAAAGAGACCCACCTCCAGTGTCTGAGTTTCCACTCCAAGCCACTGTCTGTACCTGATGTGCAGATTAATCTGGCAGGAGAGTTTACTCTCAAAGTGCCTGAATTGTGCTGCTGCTCTCATAACACCACCCACAATTTAACCAAAGAGACTGTCATTCTTCTCACTACATTTTTGTGAATTACTTTTAAAAGTTCATCAGCTAGCTTCAAGAATAAGCTTTTGGGATGACTCCCACCACTAACACATTTCCGGCTATTTCTCTGAAAAGTTTGAGTGTCTCTGAGGCTGATATTTTGCAGTAAGACACTGTTTCATGTTGATGTGGGGTTTTTTGTTTCTTTCATGAAAAATATTCTATTTTTAAACAAGTCTTAACACTTGAAAAAGGAAGATTTGGACACAGCTTGGGGAATTGCGAATTGCAGCATCTCCAAACATTCAATTCACAAAAAATATGATCTGTTTCTACTGTTCATCACCTTCTTAACCATCTCAGGGCTTACTAAATTTCAGAAAATAACTGAAGCATAAGAGATACAGAGAGAGCATCAATGCCTGCTTAAGATTTAGGAACGTCTTTGGCTTAGAGGTCTAAAAGACCTTTTGCTCTCTTGTTTTAGCAGGTTTGAGCATCTCATGGAACTTTTACTCAAAAAGATACTACTAATTCAGGATGTAAATGTCATTTTATCCATTTATAGATGCAGAAAGCACACAGAGATAAAATCCCTTTGGCAATTCCAGGAGAAGTTTTCTCAAATGTCTCATCATTAGTTTGCCCATAAGACATCTCTCTGACAGCACCATCTACAATCAACAGAACATATTTCTCAGAACAGCAACACCTTTAAAGTCTAGATCCTTGACACTGGTAGCTTCTATGGACTAAATTATGTCATGTTTCTGGTGCCCATTAGCATCTAAAACTGTATCATGCTGCAAAATTCTCTGTACAGTTGTTCACTGTCTACAGTGCTGACTGAAAGACATACATCTGAAAAAGGTTAAGAGTATGTTTTAGTTTTTGAATGTCTAGTACATACACAACCTCTCTCCAAATTAAATAAGCCACAAATTACTAATTTTCAAATTAAATCACATTTTGCCTACACCAAAGCAATTTATTTCCATGTCAAATTTAAAATTCACAGATAATTTGGAATTCAGTCCTGTGAAATTATGGTAGAACTTGGCTTTAAAGTTGACAGGACTTCATTCTATCAGGTAGGCTCCAATTTGTAATTCTTCCATGGCTACTCAGCATCAAGAAGGTGATGCAGTCATCAGCTAAACTGTGTACATGAAGCAAAATAAAGAGAATCTACAACCTGCCCAAGAGAAAACCTGTAAGTACAAAAACTGATGTGAATTCTCTTTCATCTCAGCATGTACATTTTTCTCAGGAGATCATAAGTTGTGTTTTCCTGTGTGACACAGCAATGGAGATAAACAATCATTGCAACACTGGTGTAGAGTCTGGGTATAGACATGAATCACTAAATGCAAGCAAGACATTTGTTCCTTCTGTGTTGTTAAATTAATAAACCATTTTGAGGTTACTTGCTTTTTCAGGGTCAGGATTTCAACATATTATTTTGAAATGCAAAGTTCATAGTGATCTTCAAAAAGCCAAGTTACATACAGTAAAATTATACTGAATAGGAATAGGTTATTATGAAAAGCAGGACTATGCATTTTATACCACTCTGATTATAGTCTGATGCTTCATGCTGTTGAGTCTTTTAGGAATTAAGTACATTCATTTGGTGCATGAGAAGGAAACCTGCATGGCAGAAAAATAAATCATTTTACTACATTTACCAAGCTTTCAACTTACTCATTATAAAATCCCTCTGTTTTCTTACTCCTACAGTAGAGAGATTTAGCAAAACCACTCACTGAGATGGCTTCATATAGCACAAACATTCAGATTTCTACTAAACAATGCTTGTTTTGTTGCTTGTTTTCAGATTCTTGCAGCACTAATAGTCCTGTTTATGCCAAGACTAATAACCAACAGTTGTAAATATGTTTCAAACAACTGGAGGCTGAAGAGGAAACAGATCATATCAATGGATTTGTTTGTGAACGTAATTCAATGCAATCATTGTGCATGGATTACAATTCAGCAGTCATATTTTTACTTTTTTTTTATTAGTTATGTGCTTGAAACCATAAATAATGTACTCATCTTAAAGAATTACATGAATTGACCAAATCCATATAATCTTCTGGAAGTTCATTCATATTTGGAGCATCAAACACAACTCTGGCCAAGCTGTTCCGGTGTCTCACCAACTTCATCATAAAAAAAATTCTTCCTTATATCTACTGTAAACCTACCCTCTTTTAATTTAAAGGCATTTCCCCTTGTCCCATCATTCCATGGCCTTGTAAATGTCCTCTTCACCTTTCTTGTAGGCCTCTTTCAGGTACTGGTTGTCTGCTCTAAGGTCTCCCCAAAGCCTTCTCTTCTCCAGGCTGAACAACCATTTAAAAATTGAGGTTTGACTTAAAAGTTACATTTGGCATAGCCGTGGAACAGGACTGGGTGATATTGTTGAATCTCTTAGGAGGGGACTAGACCTGCTAAGCCAGAACATCCTCTTCTGTCTCAAGCTGTAATTCAACCTTTACCTTTTCAGCTTATCCTAAATTGTCTCTTCCACACTGAACAAAGAGCAGCTCTAAGTCTACTCTTCTGCTACTCTTCTTATGGAATGTTTTTTTACTAAAGCATATCCTATTCAGCCCTTCTCTTCATGACATCCACATCCTTCTATTTTTTTGTTCACTCTCACTTTTGATTCATCCTCAAACATTCTTTCTTTTCTAGTCCTATCATTTAACTCAAAACACCCTAGTAAAACATCTTCCTAATTTCTCCGCTGTACTTCCCTCTGGATTCTTCCTAATTAGCACTTTAATCTCCTGAAGTTATCAATACCACAAATGTACTGAATTTCTGGATCCACCATCTCTCCTGCTAGGGTCATATTCTCCTCAGATTACATTGCCCAACTCAACTTCTTCCACCATTACTTTTCATCTTTGACTTCAACATACCATGCTTCTGAAAATAACTTGGATTCTCCTTTCAATCTGAAACTCTCACCCCTTTTCAAATTCAGAACTCTGATTCCCTGTGGAGGAAATCACTCAGGAAAAAATTCAGTATAGTAAAAATTGAGTATAGTAAATTTTATTCATCCAAGTTTAAATTCAAAAATCTCTGCAGTCAATTCCACTGTTCCTGGCTTATATTAAAATCCAGTATCTTAGAACCTAATATCCAAAAAGCTGCCAAATTCTGTCAGTTCTCATGTCAGTGTTTCCAGAATACAGAAGTTTTCCCCTAAAACCTGGCATGCATCTTTCTATACAGTCATCATATTTCACATGAGGACTATTGTAGTGCTTCTTGTTCTTACTATACTTCTTGCCTTGCTACTCTTGAGTTCATTCAAAAAAGTGTATGTTTTCTTTTCTCTGCCTCTTAAAACTCAGAGCTGCTGCTTCTCATTCAGATTTCCATCTGGAAAATGGATTTGATTTTCCTCTCCATCTACTTCCTGACGCTTATCCTTAATTTCACATGATGCTTCCTATCTGTTTACTCCTGAAATCATATTTTCTAACTCTCATGTTGATGCTTTCTTTTAATCTGCCACTTGTAAAATACAGGAAAATTTCTCACAAAAACATAAAAATGTTCAGGCACATGACAATATTTTGCAAACCAGGTAAAACCATCCTGATTATAGAAGTACAAGTAGCCACTCATCTCATTAATACCCAGAGAATCTACATGTACTATGCTTTTTTTTTTAATCAATTCATTTGCATGAAGAAATTTAACAAAGAAGATACACGCCCAGCTTTCAGCTACTTAATCTGAAAGCAGATCCTAACATGCCAATTAAGTATAAATTCTAAACTCTAAATTCTGTAATATAATGACAGGCTTGAAAAACGAAGAGCCATATAAAACTGGTCATGTTTGCAATCTCCTTTTCCTGTAATCATGTCTGTATGCCAAACAGCAAAGTACAACATTTTTCACTGATTCTTGGTAATTAAGGTGTACTTTCACTGATGCCAAGATCTGACTCTGGGTCAAAATTACAGCCCGTTTTTGCTATCCTATTAAACCAAGAAAACCCACTTTGAGTTACAACCCCTAAAAATCAACTAACCTTTCAATACTGAAGCTGGAATGAGACAATACAAAAATCCCACGAGTCTGAGCTGAAATTAGTTGCTGGATTTAAACAGCTGGAGGGGAGAAGGGAGACATGTCTGAAGGAAGCATATTGAGAGCAGCAGGACTCCCTTCAGGAGAGAAAGAGACAACAGTTAGTAGAAGGAAGCAGGATAAATAATGTGAGAAGAACAGTGTCTGTAAAATGAAAAAGGCATAAAAAGAGAGAGCAATAATAAGTCTTAGTAGAAAGTGGAACAGAAAACACAAAAGAAAGCAAATGAGTGGAACTGATGATGCTCCAAGATTTTAAGTTAAGTCTTATCTCTAAAGCTGTAATTATTGCCAAATGGCTACAAAAGGTTCTCACTTTTTTTCCACACTGAAAAAAAGTTAGATTGGATCTGTGAAAGTTAGGAAAAGTTTACAGTGACTGGAGTCACAAGAAAATGCCAGCCAATAAACTGGAAAGGATGTAGAGGTATTGTGGGAACTATTGGACATAGCAAGTTGCATTTCTGCAAGACACTGTATTATCACTCCATTTATTTAGTGCACTCCCTCAGACATTTCTACAACAACTTACTTATAGAAATGCTCCCTCACTATGAAACATGCACTGCAAGGTAGAATATAAATTTATAACTTATACAATAAGAAATTGTAATTAGAGGTTCTAAAAAATGCTGGTCATCTCACTATCATATCCTCACTGACACAGATGAATTATTATTGCATAATTTCCTCTGAAGATAACAGGACGTCTTGATGATTACTTCAACACTGGATTTGATTCAATAGCTTGTTTCATTTTCTTGTAGAACACTATCATCATCTGGTGGTATATTTTGCTACTGTGTAAACTGCATGCTATGAAGATGAAAGCATTTCATTTACTTAGCACTAAACATTTAGGAGAAGACATAGATTTACCACCTTGTAGTTATGCCAAAATATGTGGGGGTGGAAAATGCAGTAACATGAAATTAACTTGACAGAACTGCTGAGGATTTTGAGAACAAACAAGATGCTGACATTTTACATGAATGAAATTTGAATACTTCTCTGTCCAGAAGTAAAAAGACAGACTAAATACAACAACAGAGCTCAAGGATGCTTCATATCCTCATTCATACTATCTAAAAAGTATAAGGGATATGAGTTTTTAAGAAAACCTCACAGGTTTTTCAAACAAAAATAATTTTCACATAGTTTTTCTTGTAATTGGAGGTGGAGATCTCACATGCAAAAGTCAACTATTTATTATGACATTCAACCAGAATCTACATAAAGCAGCTGTTGACTTACGTGGTAACTTTTCAGTCTAACAAAATCGACTTTCATGGAGATGAACCTTTCTGAATTTCTGCTAAGATTTTTAATGTGCTCCACAAGATCAGCACAGAACTTGTAGCCACCTTTGAGGACACAGAGAACCACAATATCGTTGTCTCCAATGTCTTGCACAATATCTTTAGCCAGTCGTTCTGTCCTGGGCAAAAAAAAAATTCAGGGTAAAATAACATTAGATGCAGATGCTCTAAGTTCATGGTGTGCTTTACAAACAAACACTACAGCAAGTATAAAGCTTGACTGACATTGCTTAAGTATCCTGACTTCACAGAATCACAGAGTGATTTAGGTTGAAAAAGACCTTCAAGATCATTGAGTCCACCCTTTGACTGATCACCACAATGTCAGCTAGACCATAACAGTAAGTGCCTTGCCCAGTCACTCCGTGAACCCCTCCAGGAATGGTGACTCCACCACCTCCCAGGAAAGTCCCTTCCAATGCTTGACTGGGTTTGGACCCAGCTCACAGAAGTGATGGATGCAAGATGCAAAGCACTCAAATCTGGTTAACCTTAAATGCATAAATTCCCCAGCTATACAAAAGGGAGCTAGACATCTCAGCATATTTTGGGCTCATAAATATGTCAGAGATTTGAGAGAAAAGAATGTGAGCTAGCCTTCCATTTTACCTCACAGGCATTATCAGTATAAAATATACCTGTACAAACCCTTAACTTGTTATGTTAGTTACTGCACAAGAACAACAAATTAAGTTAAAGATAGGGAAGAGAATTATTTGAAATATTTCATGCTGATTGGCTTTGGAAAATGCTACCCCTACAATTTTAATAAAAATATACATAAAAACCAGAAAGAAATAGAGCATCAGTGAAAAGCTTTTTAAGAGTGTATATTATCACTATTTCACACAGCTCACTGTTTTATACAGCAGAAATGAAGAGTGCAAAGAGCTTCAGTGACTTGTTCAAGGTCACACACAGGCAAATAATCGAGCAAATGCCCCAATGAACCCAAAGTTGTGGGTTCACAACCAAAGCTATCCTCTCTTTGACAATTCTGCATTGCAAACACAACATGGCAGATGATTGGAAACAAAAGATACACATTTCTGTCATGCAATGTTATGTAAATTTTCAAGATAAAAATAATAAACATGAATCTTAGTTATAAATGCAAATAATAAATATTAACTTTAAAGACAGCATTTCTTGACCTACAATAGGATACTGGGTCATTTCCAGATGTAATGCAGTATCAACAGAAAACTCAACAATGTCATTTGATGTTTTGAGAAAAAACAGCTCAGTGCATCACATTCTGTAAACACACAGGAAAATTCTTTGATAGCTCTCTGAATTAGATTACTAGTTTCAATGAGAGTGGACTTGTTCATAGAATACAATTTAGTAAATAATCCTAAAATTTATTCCATGTTTTTCATTATTACATTTTTCAGGTTTGGTTGTTTTTTTATTTCTCTACTGACTGTAATACAGAAATCAATTTGCCACTACTTAAATGCATTGATTGAACTTCGGTGAAACCTATGCATGGAGCAGAGAAGAATAAGCTCTGAACTGAAGATAATATACTAACTATGAGAAACAGCTGTTGCTTCATTTCCATATCTTTTATTTTTAATGCTCTAGTAAATTCCATATACCAATAATTAGTATATTTTTGATATGAGAAATAGAAGATATTAGAAATATTAGATCATCATTTGATCACTTACTTCAGTGAAGATTAATAAAATAGTCTTTTATCATATTTTATCTGAGAAAAATGGGGAAAACCTCTCATTAAGAAACATTTCTTTGATGAATTTTCATTTTTTATATTGTTCCTCAGATTGTTTGGAGCTGAAATTTCCAGAATTCCAAAGACCACTTTGTATGTTAAAAGCGTAGGAACTCCAGCACAGACAAAAATGTACTAATTTAAATTTCTAAATAAAAATATCCAAGTTTTTAACTTATAATATTTTAGGACAAAGGTTATATATGGACTGTATATGGATAACAGCCTTTATAAATAAGAATACTACTGACCAAACAATTTATTTAGTAACATTGAAACTACACATACCTGTCAACAATAATGCCATGAGGTATGAGCACATACTCCAGATCTCCATAGTAGTGCTGAGGATAAGTGAACAAATCCAGACTGTATCCAGGCCAATTGTCTGAAATCTGAATATCAAACAGTACTGTCAAGAACACTCCATGGTGTTTGACATCATGTAACTGATACAAAATCAGCATTCTAGTACACTCTGTTGGCTGAATTCATCTTCTGCCATACCTTCTTCCAGTCACAATTTACTCTTTTGCTTTTCCCATTCATTATTTTGCTTCTCAGTATAACTCAGAAATCAAATGCTACAATTTTTTCCCCAAAGAATGTGGGAAATTTCACCTGAAATTGCAAACAGCTAGATGGACAAAGAAATATTTAATACTAAACTAGTGGCAGAAGTAAGTTTCTAAGTACTTCAAAGTGCAAATGTAATATTGCCAGTAAGAAGGGATTCTCCAATGGGAGATTCAGATGGTGGAATTAAAAGTCATCAAATTCTATATTAAAATTGTACATTTCTAGTTTAGAATGACTTAAAAGTCAAAAATAAATAAACAGATAAGTATTCTACAGATGAAACAGCACAAACAGAGAGTAATTTATGTGATTCATGGATATCTGTACAAATCAGCGAAAAACAGTACTTCTTGCCAAAGGTGAGGTTCTTAATTTAGACGTCATCAAAGATAAGTGATTACAAAATGTTTGCATCTCACCTCACTACGGAACTAGTCTGTAAATCCATACAGTTACAGAAAGAAATATTATACAGACTTAATATCCATTGGTTTTGTTAGTATCAGAATACAGAGATCAGATCTCACAACATAAAATGGTGGTACAAATTAAGGTCAAAAATTAGCCAACAGTTGAAGGCTTCAGAAAGCTACAAAATGCAAAGTCACCAGCACAAAAACTAAACAAACTCCAAAACAAAAATTTTCCCTATTCTTTATGAAAGATAAGATCTGCAGGTTCACAAGGTATCTTGAAATCATTATGAAGCTTTGCTTCGGTCCTGGGTCAGGATAAAAAGCAACACCTAATAGGTTTTCTTTCCAGTCATATTCCTCAAGGCACACCTTGTCTTTCTGCAGCTTGGCTGCAGTAATCTTGAGTCCAAGCAGAAATGGTGACAAACTTGCCATTGTGCAGTGCATATCCTAATGGCATTTTTGCTACAGATAGTCTTTAAGGGACCATCACTCTGCTTACCATTTTGTAGCAGAGCAATAAACTGTTTCTCACAATTTTGGCTAAGATAACATATTTGATGTTGAACTGATCCTAGACATCCCCTCTTCTTTAACGCAGACACAGCCCTGCCTCATGCTGTACAGAAACACTGTTCAACCTTGTGGATTTGGGGTTGCTTGGGAGCTTTTTTTACATATTCATTGACAGCTACAGACACTTTGACTGCCATGTTTTCTTAACTCTGCCCAAAAATTTGGGCATCAAAAAAGTTATTCGTTGGCAACTGCTGCTGAATATTTGCCCATGAAGGGCATGACTGGAGATCGCTGGAATCAGTGAAAGCTTTCCCTCTGACTTACACAAGCCTTGAAACTACACAAAAGAAAAAAAGTTACTTAGTTGTGTTTCTCATTTCCATAGAAACGGGAGATTATAAATATCCTCCTTGGCGAGGTTTTTAATTAGAGGCAAATCTTGCTCCAAAAACACTGCTGCAGTCGGCCTGGAAAGACTATTTTCCCTCTACTTTTCCAGTGCCTTGGGGGGGGCTGAAACTTTTTAAACATTTTGTAGCAAGGAACAGTCTGTTCAAAAGCATTTTAATGCAAACTGAAACAATTTCATTAGGTACTACAAACACCTTTTAGCAACCCCCGTCAGAGTTGCTTACTTCCGCATTTTTGTAAAATTGCATGGTTTCAGTGGGATGCAGAAGATCAAATTAAATGGATAGCAACTGCTTCAGGATTCATACAAACCAATAACTTTTACATAGGTTTTACAATAAATCCTTTATAAAACACAATCAGGACGAACCTTTGATTCTCCCATTCATCCTTCTGGTTCTCTAGAATAGCAGAATATAAATGGTGTAACTGCAATAATATTGAAGTTCTTGTTTACCAGTTCTTGCTGGCATTTGACAAATAAGATGAAATTCACATGTACTTTCAAATGAATTATTTGTCTGATATAATAAGCCTATTTCATATTCTTCTTTCTTTCAAACAGGCACTTCCCAACAATAACTCTTAGAAATTCTCATTTATCCTAAAACTATTCACGTTATGCTATAAGACAATTTTCAAGTAACTGTAAATTTTTATGACTTTTCTGTTTGAGAATTTAAAAAGCCCTTGAAAATATGAAGGAAAAAATTCTGATTTTTTTCAGAAAAAAAGGAGTATTCAACTGGATAAGTAAATAGATATTCTAAATACATTGGCATACTTGTATGTAAAACGTCCTGCAGTGAAAGGAAGACCTACTTTTAAAGTTCAGACTTTGCATATTTGAACAGCCCAGCAGATATTCTTCAGTAAGTCTTTAAAAAGTTGATGTGAATGGATACAAAAAGGAATACAAATACATAGCAATATCCAAAAGTGTTCCCTTGAGGCCTAAGAGAGAAGCTGAAGACATTCAATTGCAGCATCTTCGGATGAATGTTGCTAGTTTTCTTGTCTGGCAAAGTGAGCACAAGTGAGGTTTGAGCTCAGTCCTCAGCTCCAAGCAAGCATGAAACGAAGTCCAGCTTCTGTAATTTAAATGATGCTGCACTGGACTCACTGCTGGCTGGATTTTTGGGGAGTTGAGCAGAAAAAATTAGACCAATGCAGCAGAACATGGTCATGCACATTCATGTCCTTCTTTGCAATAACCTCAAGCTGCTTTGGTGATATCCAGTAATCCACTTTAGGAATATCAGGTGTCAGGAGAGGTGGTTGATGTGTGGTGTTTTCACCAGAGCTCACACAGAGACAAGTCTTTCAGAAGGGGGATGAAGGGGACATTGGAGTGGACATAGAGTGACCACTGCCTACACAGAGGGCTCTGGGCCAAGTTCTGGGCAGCTGACCCGTGAACTTTTTGTTAAAATTCTAATGCCACATTAAAATAAGAACATACCTAAGGTGGTGGCAGTGATGGCATTTGCTTCACAGGAGAATCTGGTGTGTCAATCAGAATAAGGATCACATTCATTCATTTGTGCACCATTTATCCATCCCCACAGGCGCTCCAAACGCACTGCCAAGGTTCGGGCTGTTTCCCACCCTAGCAGAACACGGGCAGCCCAACCCGCTTTCACAGCGCCCGCAGACGCGCAGGGACCTCTCAGAGTTCCCGTGGGGGAAAGACACCTCGGGATCCCCGGGGATCCTCATCCCCGGTACTCAAGGAGCCTGGGGAAGCACAGCCACGGCCACAGGAGGTGGTTCCGGACCGTGTTTTCACGGCGGAAGCCAAAGGCGCGGCGCAGCCCAGCCCAACACGCCCGTCCTCCTCCGGCAGCCGCAGCGGGGCCGGGGCCGGCGGGCGTGGCGGGGCCACCGCAGGGCGAGGGGACGCGGCCCAGGCGCCGGCCAGGGGGCCCGGAGCGAGCGGGGGAAGGGAAGGGAAGGGGAGGGCGCGGGGGTTCAGCACAAGGCGCCGGGGGGCAGCGGGGAAGCGGGATCGGGGACCGGGAAGGCACCGCGGCCGGCGGGGGGCGAGCGGCCGGGGCGGGGCGGGCCGCGCTCCGCATTTACCACAACACCGCGGCCTCCAGCGCTGCTCCCGCCCTGCCCGGCCATGTTCCTGCGCGCTCCCGCCCGGCCGAGGGGCTGCGGCGGGGCGGGGCCGCGCCGGGACCAGCGCGGCTGCGGAGTGCGGAGTGAGGGATGCGGGGTGAGGGATGCGGACTGCGGGGTGCGGGGTGAGGGATGCAGAGTGAGGGATGCGGGATGAGGGGTGCGGGTTGTGGGGTGCGGGATGCTGGGCGAGGGGTGCGGAGTGCGGGTGCGGGGTGAGGGATGCAGGATGCGGACTGTGGAGTGCAGGGCGCAGGATGGAAGCTGTGCAGGTATAGGTACAGTCCGGATGGTGGAAAGGCTTGGGCAGGGCTGGCCAAGGGGCCTGTCCTGGGTTAGTGGGTAAGATAAAGCTGGTGTGGTTTGAACTGCCATTTTAAGCAAGATTTTCTTATACTCCAGGGAAGAAAAAATGAAATTTCCAACGGTTCAGTAATCATACTTTCCATCCCCGCTGTCTTCTGGAGTTGCTGTTCCTTCCCCACCACCATGCACATGCTGGAATGGGCCGTGTCATCCCATTGCCCCCAGCCCATGCCCATGTTGCCTGTGCTGTCTGTGCAACCGGAGAAAAACAGATCAGGCATCAGGAACAGTGCAGCTTTCTGCCACCCCCTTCCAATTCTGTTAAAATTATTATTAATATTTTGCTTTCACTGCCTCACAGATGAGAAGGAGCTTGTGTATTTCCTGGCTTACTCTGATCATTGCCTACCTTTATGTTCCCATATAAGAAGTTCAAATTTGGACTTGCTCCATCCTTTTTGTATCCTGTCTTTTGAGGAAAATGCTAACAGTCTCTCTGCCCACTGTGGATAAAAATAGAGCTTTTCACTTCCTTAAAATTGAAAGTTGGTTATAAATTCTGGTAAGAATCTTTCAAATACACACCTGGTAGAATTCTGCCATTTCTATACTAGAAAATATTAAAGGAAGAAAAATTTGCTTTTAGGGGAGACCTGGGCACATTGAAATATGCTTAGTGGTAGCTGAAGGGCTCTTGCCAACCAGGTTGGAAACATTTCAGGTTGGTACACTACTATTCTAGAATGTAGTCATTAACACTTGTAGGTCACAACAGATGGATCCAGGGAGCACTTATGGGTATGTCTACACCAGGAGTCTGGTGTCCAATGTGGACTAGTTTTAAGGTGCATCCTGTTAGTGCGCTTACATTAGAGCTGATAGGACAATTCTTAGGAATCTGGTGTTAAGAAGGCTCCTATAAATTAGTCACTAATGAAAATCTTGTGAAATACTAGAGCAATTGAAGATTATCTTGTGATAAGTGCTTTGTTTCTTATATGAAGTCAGGGGTGTTTGCTTTTTGATGAATTAAGGAACTGTTCTTTAAATAACTGTTGCTACAATACACAACATGTCTGAAAGAACAAAAGACCAGGTTTACAAAGTGTCAGAAGTCCACTCCAGAATATATCTGCCTCACAGTGGTGCCTGTATATGAAGACTCAAGTGTGTTGGGAAAAATAGTTCACAGTGCTGTAAAATGATAAGTAGTGAATCTGATAAACAGCATATGCAGACTTGTACACACCTACAGAAAGCAAATAAAAATATTTTGGTTAAATACATAAGAGATTTTCATAATGGACAAAATCCCTAAATTGATTTGCATTTCAATTACATGTAAATATTTCATACAACTATTGAGAAAGCAAATTTAATGTTGCATCTTAACTTTGGGTTAAATGCTCCTGATTTGTATCTGCAATCACTTTTCAGGATTTGAAGACTCTTCTTGTCTGAATGTGGATAAGAATGCCTCTAAAGCCCATATTTGCCCTAAAGCTAGCACAGTCTGAATCAGTTACCCCCAAGTTACCAAAAAAGCTGCTGTTGCATTTATGTCACAGAGCTGAACTCTATGGATCTGAAGCTATTTAGATTACAGCTAGAAACTCAAATCAATTCTGCCACTGCTAGATGAGGACTCGTTTCTCCTACCTTTCAGACTATTTGGGTCATTAGTTGCAGAGCTTTCTGTATTTTTTAACCATATTCTTTATCAGACTACTGCAATACCAGAGATTGTTCTGACTAACTACAGACAGAAGCTTAACACTTTGAAAAGCATTAACATGAGCAGGACACTAAGAAATAAATTCCTCCAGCATTGTGCTGGAAAACTTAAGCAGGAGATGTTTGTTCTTCCCATCAAGATTGGATGACTGTGTTTGTCAAGTCTTTGTTTTGTTATTCTTATCTTCCTGCAATTTTACAGGGCTCATTTAAGAAGTGGAATGAGGTGTCATGTCTTGCTAATAACAATAAATATGAGTAAGGATATGAAAAAGTAGATAAATTTAGCTGGGGTACACTGATACTACTGCTGTCAGCAGCCACACGCCCAATCCACAAAGCTGTTCTTCCCCATGGAAGATTTTTTCATTGGCACAAAATGTAGTACATTTTGTTTAGTTTTGTTGCAAATGAGACAGAGTCATGGTTCTATGAACTCACAGAATTAGTAGAAACCAGAGTTAATGAGGTTCTTTGTGCATGATGGGAATGAAGCTGCTAAGGATTTTGTTATGGAGGAATGTATACTTACTGAATGTTTACTGGTTTTTTTACAGTATGAACTGGTATAGAATGAATTAATTTACAGCAGACTTTCAAAACTTATTTTAATTAGGGCCTAAATATGATTAGTGAAAACATGATACTTGGGGCTTTACTATGAAAAAGCCTGTAAACATTCTGAAGAATGTTCTTATTATCTTTGTTTAGCTGTTTGTTTATGAACTAAAAATAGAAGGAAAAGAATAAACATTTCTAGATATACAACCATGGGAAATGATCAAAGGGGAAAAGAACAAAGAAAATAAGGGTAGATAATACTAACAAGTAGGACTGGGTAGGTCTGGACACATAGCCAAGAGCCATAAAGAAGCAGATGGAAGAAGCAACACACAGAGAAACAAAGCAGGGTTAAGACTTATATGCAAATCTCTTGTGAATTTATTTGTATCTTTGGCATTTACATGACTTTATAATTTCAATTAGATATCTATTCCTCTCCTACCATGTTACTGATAAAAGTAGGACATACTCCCCCTCTCACAACTCTAATGCAAAGAAATACTGAAAATAGCAGGTTGGGGGCAGGGATATGCCAAGAAAGCAGTCCAAGATAAATATTATTATGGAGTTACCTGTAAGCAATCTTTGCAACTGCATTATGCATTCTGCTTCCAAGAAGCTATAACAAACATTTGACAACCCAGTTTAATATGTAAACACCAAAACTAGGCAAGAAAAGCACGAAAATCCAGAATATTTCAAGAGGTATGGCTTACCTAGGTAGAGGCTTGCCAATTAGGGGATGAAGTAAGAGCTCTTATTCTGGTTCTGCCTGTTGCTGCAGCTGTTATGTGAACAGCAGAACTGTAAACAATCTTATCAAGTGTAAACTTGCATTTCTTAGTGGTTACAAGGTAAACTACAACACATACACACACCCCCAGTTGTGGCAGAGAAAGACATTTTTGGGTAAAATGGTTACTGAAGAGATTATTAAAAGCAAAAGTCTAGCATATATACACTACTTTAGGGCACGTTGGAAGGAATTCTAAATTGTTTTCATATCCAGTTTTAATATATTCCAGAATTTTGAGTTCTTGTGTATTACCTGAGGCAGTGACCCAGTCCATAGGGTGGCTGCTGGAGACCCTGAGTGCAGCAGAGCATGTCTGGCAGTGTTACAGACATCTGGGAGAACATGAAGCAGGATTTCAAAACATTCCCCTACACTCATGAGCACAGGGAGGCCATAGGAAAAGCTGCCCCATTAGCAGGGCTGGGGAGCATCTTGTGATGTGCAGCAGAAGAGATGCACATTGCTCTTTGTGACTCCTGTAGTAGAGCAGGTGACAGAGTGGCACTGCAAGCTGGAATCTGGCTCCTGTCCACCTTCAACTTCAGCAGAATCATCACCATTTCAGAGGAACTGGAAAGTTTGGCTTTGAAGCAGTTGCAGCATCTAAGATCTACAAGGGAAGCTTGGTCACAGTCACCTGTGCTGAGTCTGTGAGACTGACTTAGGCTTTGAAAATTAACTGGAGTAACTTGGATATCAAGAAAATGGCTAAAAGCTGCCATTCAAGATGTTAGTCTATTTTTTTAAATATTTATAACCTTCAAATCACTGTTAGGCACTGCTTGACAGAACCCTGGGCTCTGACTTATTTGGTCTGTGATAAAAATCTTTAATACAAAACTACATTTTTGTTTGTTATTAATCTCACTGTGCCAAACTAGAGCAGCGAGAGCTTCGCTTTGCAATTTCCTGGCTCCTGAAGATACCCTTCCTGCTTTTCAGGTTCATGTTATTAATACAGAGTCCTTATAGCTAAAAGAAATGCAAACAGAAATTTCCTCTTGTCCTTCAAGACTAGAATAAACTTTATATTCTTTATAATATTATGGAAATATTTGCCCTAAGCAGCTATTTGGAGGTATTGACGTTTGAATGATAAAGCATTATTGTCAAGGAATGCTGCTCACATCATATCCTATGACAAATTCATCATGCATGATCATGAAAACTAGTCAGGGAGTTGTAACTATATAGTGGGTCACACCCAATGTAATGAATTTAACTGTTAGAATTTGTTTTCTTTTTAAAGTAGGTTGTTCACTTGGCTTCATCCCTCTTTTTAATTTTTTTTTTTTTCTTAATTAAAACAAATCTGGGAAAGTCTGCCAAACAAAAGAATTCTGAGTGTCTTAAACAACTAAACAAGTAACAATTTAAGGACTTTTTTCCCCGAGAATAGCTCAGTTATCTTTGATATAATTTTGTATACTTCACAGCTTGCCTAGAATAAACAGAGCAGCAACAAAAGTGTATTGAAAAACAGAATGTGGCCCCATGAGTTCTCCTGTAGCGTAGGGTAGTGAATGTTCATGGCTGGTCAGCCTCCGTGCTCTGTTGCAGCACAGAATGACCAGCTACCTGAGGGTGCTGGAATGCTGCATTTGGACCATCTGCTAATTTTATTGTTTGTGTAGACAAATCATTCCTCCTGAGCAAACAGCAAAATGTGGTTGTTTCTCCCTTGTGCAGTGCTTGGGGCCACATATTGAACACTACTGGAGTTCTTTCCTCCTATTAGAGAATTATTACCTTGCTTCCTCAGCTTTAATATGGACCTCAAAGCAACACAAGGTCTTTTAATATGGACCTCAAAGAACAGTTCTAGAGGTACTTGTCCAATTTTAAAGCAGCTCTTGGAATTAGAGGATGGAGTCACCTGAATTTTCCATATGGGGGCTCTCACCTAGCAAGCCTAAATTAAACAATAATTGTAATCATTTTGAGTAACCAATAGCTTTTAAATTATTCCATAGTGCTGTCTAGGTTCAAATCATAGTTCTAACTTTAGGCTGTATTTAAAACAGATGGGCTCAAATTGCACAAGTCAGAAATCCCAAAAATGAGAAATGCAGTACTAATGGTTACCGGTGAAAAAGCCAGGTATAAGTCATTTACCCTGCATTTCAAAAACATGCTATGACAAAGACATGAATAAATCATATTGCTCCAGGGAATAAGTTAAGTGCTTTAAATCTCATTTCTCTTCCTTCAACTCCTACTTTCCAATTGCTGAAACAAATGAGTTGAGGGCTCTTGGAAAACAGAGCCTTTTAGCAAACAACATGAATATTACTGCATTGTCTTCATGCCCAGATGATCATATTTATTATTAGTATTATTATAAGCACACAAGAGCTCTATTAACAGACAAAATTGTGTCAGACACTGAGCAAAGAGAGAAAAACATGATCCACATGACAGATAACTTAACAATCTAAGACAAGAAACAGCAGGCTACAGTGCCAGGGGAGCTCAAGGAAACTGCACAGGTCAGCAAGATAAACCCTGATCTCAGCTCACCAGCAGCTCAGCTGTTGTTAAATTTTTGGTGGGCACCATTGCAAAAGGACACTTGAGGAAAGATTTGAAGACAAAGTTATTCCAGTGTTTGGATGTTTCTGAATTTCTCCATGCTGTGGAGTCAAATGTCAAGGTTGGCATGGAATAATGAATTATCACTACAGGCTAGTACTGTGACTGAACAGAAGTTCAGTCTCCTAGCAGCATCAGCAAGACCAGCATATGGCAGCTATTCAGCTATGTCTGCCTGTCTGCAACTATTTGTGGAGGTACAGTCTATAAAAAAATTATGTTTCATAACTTGGTGGAACAGAAGTCACATTTACATCAGCACCCTTTAAACAGTAAAGAAAAAAACCACAAGAAATAACTCGCATTCCTACCATAATGCCAGTGCTTCACCTGGAAGGTGAAAACCCTGAATTTACTCATATTCTATTTACATAACTTTGCATGACAAGAAGGAGCTGGAGGAAGACTGAGATAGTATGAAAAACCCTACAACCTAGGCATTCAGTGGGCAAGTGTACAGCACCACCTTGGATGGCCACTCATGGGAGAAATGGCCGTTCCTCCTTGGCCTGGTCAGGCTCAATACAGCCCTGGTTCCTGGGGTGGACAATGCCAGCCAGCTGCAGGGCCCAGCAGCTGCCTTCCTTCACTATGGGAAATGTCAGATGACCTTAATAACAGGCTTTGCCACCTGTCTTTCCTGTAATTATGTCATTAATATTATAAGCATCCTAAAGCTGAGGATGAAAGTGTGGACTAGGGCTAGCATTTATCTAGGATCCTATTAGTCTGCATATAGGTGACATTTTCTTATCTGAAAGATGCCTGTCTTCATTAGGGCTGAAATTGTTAGTTATGTGGTGTTGCCTGAAATGTATGCCAGCAAAAGGATTAGATTTTAGCTTGTGGCAGAGCCATCACAGCAGCAGTTTGCAGTATACCAATTTTCCACAAAAACATACAAGGGGTCAGAACATGCCCTCCTACAATAAAATCTACCTACAAATGAATTCAGTGAGGATTTTCTCCCATTTTTCCCACTGAATTTTGCCCTTACTGTTTCATGAAAGGAATGAGGTTACCCCTCTCAAAGGAAGGTTTTGAAGAACTGTCCCAGACTTAGTCCCCAGGAAAGCAAACAGAGCCCAAAAAGCCACCGTGGTCCAAGATCAGCCACATGGAGCCCATATGCTCCTGTCAGGGCTGACGCTTGCTCAAGGCAGCTCTATCGGAGACATACAATCAGGAACTCCCTCTGCTTGTGACGATGCCATATCTGATCCCTTCCTTCCTGAATATAAATAGTTTCATTCTCAAGAACAGCCAGTCAGATATTAATCATAATTTCATGTTGCTATTTTTAAAAAATAGATACACAGCTTTGTCATGCACAACTTCCAACAGGAAATGTTTTCAGTTTGTGGGAACTCTTACTGACCAATAGAGCATTCAGGCCCCATTTTGCATGCGTTTTATTATGGTTATCCAATTTAATATGGACAATTTAAAACTATCAATCTTATAATTATGAAGTACTGAAGCATTTTGGTTATAGTCTTGTTATTTCATCGGTTATTAGCACCTAACTAGTGAATTTAAAGGATGTTTCAACTGGTAATGCTACTTTTTAGCCTGTGGACAGACTTGGTTCTGTTAATATTTAATAGCTTTTATGAGGGAACAATTCTATCAGAACAATTGAGTTTATTCACCTTTTTCATTTTGTAATAGCAATGGTACATAGTAGTTGATTCATGAACATTATACTTTCAATTACTGGCACTTCCTGAATATATAAATACAGACTTACACTCTTTGGATTCTATAAATTTATTTTGTCAAACTTCCCAGAGAGAGCTAAAGGGTAAGAACGTTATCCTTCTGCATGCATTTTCAGTGATTTTCATTGTAATTTTTTTCCACGATCAGAGGTGTTGGCAGGTCCCATGGAATACACACCAAAAGGAGTTACAGCCTCTCTATAGGGTGACAGAAGCAATTCACGTCTCATGAGGGGAACATGCAGCAGAGCTACCTGCAAAGACCTATATGAGGCTCAAGAAAAAAACCCCACAGCACTGTTGAAAGACACTAGTGACAGTCCACTCAGCTACAGAAGGACACTGGCTTTTGTCTCTTCCTCTTCTGTTAAGCAGGAATACTTTTGCATCCCTTCCCATTCACCTCCTAATTTCCCAATAACATATTAACATATTTTTGACAATTTTAAAAAGCAGTCATTTCTACTGGTGAATGATGAATGTTTCTATGTGTGGCCTAGCTGTTCATCCCAAATTTTGGGATAGGCCACCACCTACTTTGCATTTCCATAAAGTTAGCACCAATGATAAATGGAAGAACCAAATACAGATCCTAACCTAAATCAGCCATGTAGTCTACAAGTAAGTCAAAGCTGAAAGGGAGGCAGTGGGAATGCACACTCTCTTGGAGGTACAAACCCTTTTTTTTTACTTCAAGCCGTAAGAAACAGCCTTTTCTGGTTACATCAGGCACTTCGCTAGAAGATAATGTGACATATTATTAAGTGTTAATAATTAGATGTGATTTTGTTAAAATATACAGTGTCATTCTTTTGAGTAAAAAGTATATTAAATACACATTTTACAAATCTGCAGCTTTCTTCCAGCTTACACCCTTCAAAAATAAACACCATTGCTTAACAATAAGTTACAAGTAAGAAAATACACATTCCCGCTCACCCACACATTGCCAGTGCATGTCACAGACAAGTGTAAGATGCACAAGAAACAGAGCCTAGAATCACTGTGAAGTCTTCAAAGCCATTCCCTGACAAATTTAGGAAAGGAACTTAATATACAGGAAAATTTGGCTTTTCATAGTTAATTTCGAATTTTTTACTTTATCCTTTGCTGATGTCAGATATGATGATGTCACATCTGTCACAACAGCTGCTGGTGGTAGTGATTGCTACCATACAGAAAAAGCTGTGTTCTGAAAGGCTGAAGAAGGTCTTTTCTAATCTGAACAATATCTACAATTCTATGAAGCAAAGGTTAAGCAGTAGGAAAGAAAAACATTTTTTCCTTCTATGCAAACAAATGCAATTGAGTGTGATGATATAATTTTTGTCTCAGTCTTGACTCAGATGCTTGTATATTGCTTTCATTCTAACAATATACACAATTCCAGTCAAAACACATTTTTCTAATTTAATTGTAGATTTACTATAGTATTACAGAATTATGTACTTGCAAAAACACACAGCCAGCTACATGTGGTATCTGTATTGTGTGAAATCTATATTATTACAGGTTTCCACATTAAAAATTGGTTTTGGTAACAAAAAATGAATACACAAAATGTTATGCAGAAGCCAAGCTGTTTAGAAATACAATCACTCAAGCTTTTAAGTAAAGCACAACAGCTCTTTAATATGTAGTCCAGAAGCCATTCCATCCTGCAGTTATATTTACCAAGCTGTCTTCAGCAGCCAATTACTTCCCTGTGTTTTGGCTAGGCAAGGAAAAATGTGCTCCAAACATATGAAACAGTGTTTTATATGCTTTCTGTATGTTTAAAGAAATCTTAGTAGTTAATAAAAATTACAAAGAATAATAAATTAAATTCATTATTTATATGCTAAGTTTAGTGAAGCATTTTATTTCAAAGCGTTTTGGGAATTGCACAGGTAAGAGTTATATGTAACAACTTTTCTAAGAAGCTACATACTTAGTTGAGTATTTCCTTCTAAACAGTTGACAGTAGCTTCTTCTGAGAATTTAGAGAGGCACTTCTTGGAGATGTAGGGATAGAGAAAAAGGAGAAGAGAGGCAGTATCTGAACAACAATCCTTACACATTTGCAATGTAGACATTTTTGTGCTTCTCAATTGCTGCTATGTCATGCTCCAGTTGTTGCAGCTTTGATTCCAGCTCTGCTTTATGCATCATCTTGTACCTAGTGTCTGTTAGTACCGGAAGACTTTGATATGCACTATTTATTTCCTCCCACTTCTTTTTCAGCGCCTGGTGCCATTACATGAAAAGGAAATACATGAGAAAAACTTAAAATAAGAACAACATGTACATAAACTACTTGATTTTTTAAATTTATATTATATATGCAAGTGTCACTGCAATGTAAAAACAATAGGTAAGTACATGAATAATGTGTAATCATCTTAATCGGACCAAATTAATTAGATCCTTAAGAGTTACAATACTTGGAACTCCAGCACGAGTTTCAGGCCATCTCACCACCAGCTTAATTTTCTGTAAACGAGACTTTGTTCAGACCATGGTCACCAAACTGATTCCACAATACTTTAACTTCTATAAACTACTTGAAAAAATTCTGAATAATTGCATTCCCCTTCTAATCTACACTAACAGTAACAACTATAGGCAATTTATTTATCATTTGGACTAAAAACCCTAACTGTCACTGACCCTATCAACAACAATTTTAATATCTACTACCTCTTTTGAATGCTGCTGTGCAAAGAGTTACCTTTCTACATAAAGGGAACTATATCCTCCATATGTAAAACCTTGAGACTAAGACCCTACCTAAAAAAATTTAAAATGCTCTAATCCAAAACTTATTAATAAACCTGTTAACACCAGAGACAACACTTTTATCCACCAATATACACTGAAAGGAACCAGATATTGATAGAAAAATAAAACCTTCTTACAATTACCACAACTATTGCTCTTACTTTCTCTCCTCAAAAGCATAACCAAAATCTACACATCCAATCCACATGTATGTAAGGATTTAGTAGAGTTTATCCAGTGCATCAAAATTTCCCCATGAAAACTATATGGGTGAACTTAATAATCACAACTTACAAGGAACTGAGACAGCAATCAGTAAATAACATGCCTATCAGTGAGAAAACACTTCTCCAAAATGTTTATGGCTCTCAGTTCTGTCACCTTAGAGGATATGACAAAGTATCTTCAAAAATAAAGTACTTTAGTTACTCTCTTGGGAACCAAAGTTTTCAACTCTTCTCCATAACTGAAACCAGATTCAATTGGCACACTGATTTTATGGCACTATAATTTCCAACCTTATGTCCTCCATTATTATTAAACACTTTTCTCACACTCTGGCTAATTGATGAACATACTGAAGTTAAATTTAGAGGGTTTATTTTTATACATATTTAGCTTTGAAGATTGTTGTTTCTATTTCAGAACTCAAGGGCCCTTGTGCTTAAAAACTTGTCTTTTGTTGACTATATGAGTTGATTTACAGAAAAAAATTGAACTCTTCTGCCAACACTACGAAAAATGTAATCTTTAATATGAACTAATATTTTAACAATTCAAACCAGTGTATTTATTGCATAGCAATTCATGCTTTTCACATATTCATAATAATCATCTAAGTGTTGTTCATAAAGGTTATTCCAACAATCTTCATATACAAATGCCTACATAAGCTTAAAAACCCTACTGCTACATGTGAAACTTAGAGCAACAAGGGTATTTATCTACTGTCTTGTAATGATACTTGTCTTTGCTATCCAAGGCTGCAAGGTACTTTGATAAAATTCATTCATTCTACCAGGCATCAGGTACAGCTTAGAAATTTATAGGCATAAAAATAAATCTCATCTTTCCAAAAACTTTAATGGAAGAGTCATTCGTATTTTCTTTAAATAATTCTTCTTTGTGCACATTAGTAAGAACTAGCTTGGAAATAATTGAAAACAGTGAATTTTAAAACAGTAGAGCATACACTCATCAAATTTGCTCTATCCCTACAAAGTGGAGAGATCAAAAGCAGATCATGACTCTATAAAAACCTCCTTCACAGCTCCTCCAACCAAGTAATATGCTGACCACTATTCCTATAGGCTAGATCCTAACAGAATATCCAACTCTATATATGGAATTCTAATACATGCTGGATCAGTGAGAAATATGTACTGCATTTATCAACATTCTCTTTTATTCTCATAAAATCCCAACCAAAGTAAGCACAATGGAGAGTCCAAAAAATGTTGGCACAAATTACTTCCCTTTATTTTTGTAAGGTCATGAGGCTTGATTTTGGTCTCAGGCATCTATTGCCACGTATTCTTTCAAATCAAATAGTGCACATGTGTTCACTAGCAATGTCAATTATTTTAAAGGATGGGAATTCCCATATGTCTACAGCTGAGCCACATACCCTGGGGACACCAATTCCTCCTGACAATATAACTGTATAAGTAAGCCCATGAAAGTGCAAATGTTTTTGGAAAAACAAAAAACTAAAAGAAATACTGAGTTAATAAAAACTATCTAAAAACTTGAAAAATTAAAAAAACCTTCCAGTGCATTCTTGTATTTGAAAAATATAGAACATCATTTTAATCAAACTAAATGTAGAACAGTGAGCAGCTGAATTCACATGCCTTTTTTGCACATACATTTTTGCAGCATAGTTAACTTGTTGGACCATCAGCTTGTCCCATGCCTTTCCCACCATAAAAATCTCCCAATCTTCTTCAAAACAACATGGTATTTTGTTCTTTTTATTGCTGTCAATGCAATACCCTCACTTCTCTCCCATACTCCTTCCTAGCTTCTACTGCTTGCTGTGTATGCAAAAGACCATTGTGCTGGACATTTCAGACCTTGCCAATTAACCAGTTCATCTTTCAGGCAAGTGAGTTAGACACTGTTTTCTCTCTAGATATTTTTTTCCTGTGGGCATTCAGCATCTTAGAGCTATCTATTTATCTATTAATTTGTTTCAGGTGGATGCAAAGAGCAAGTTCTTAAGGGACAGACTGATATACAGATATCATAGTCATGTAAGCTTCATTTTCATCAGAAATGTGTCTAAAAAGTGGTCAGGAAAAATTCCAGTTCAAGGGCAGGATATACTTTTAAAATGTCTCTTTTATGCTCTACTTCTTTTACAGTATTAAGTCTCTTCAGAAATTCTTGTGCAGTAAAAACTGTATGAAAGACATTATCCAGAACAGCTTGACAAAATACAAAATTTTCAGTCATAGTTCTATGACTATATTACAATTTAATTCTGTTTTCTTTTTTTGCCACATTTTAAAGCATGACCTTATGCTTTAATAAGTGAGGTCACAATGTGAAGATAGAAACTGCCAAGAAAAGGAGCAATATTCTGCATCAGGAAAAAAATTCTATTTCTCCATTAATAAGTGTTACTAAATCCATATTGGTGATTTTCTGCTCTTTGAAGTGTCACTGAAATTCCAAGTCATTAAGGTGGATAAGAATCAAACAGAATTGAAAACTGGATTAATACGGCAGCCAGATCAGTTCCTTTCAGTTGTATACAACTGTTCTACAGCTCCATCTAGTGAAAAAGTAGCCAACTCATTCATCTCACTTTAAAAAACCAAAATAGTATACTTTTATTATTTACATGGACTTACACTACCTTATTTCATCTTTTGGACATGTTATTAATTACACTAAATCATAATATGCACCTTCAGAATATTTGTCCTTTCTTCTTCAGATAGAGTTTTCATGGCTTTCTTCTTAAGTTCCTCCATAACACTGGCCTGATATTCTTCCTCCTCTCTCTTCATTTCTTCATTTCTCCGTGTCACATATTCTGGTAGAACACCATAGGTCTGCAAGGAGAAGAAAGAAGTTCCTTATGTGTGCTTTTAGGAAGGAAACAGAGATACCTGTCATCCATAATATATTAAATTTGCAAAAATAGCTTGAAATGACAATTTGTGCTACCAAGCAGTAAAATCCTAAATCACCATGTTCTTAAAAGTGTCAAGCCCAATTATCTTTGTAGCCTGAGAAAAATATATAAACAACTCCCTTCAACTTCTTTCTACAACCCCAGAAGACAACAGAATCCAGAAACCAAAATGTCTGCTTATAAGAACGGATGGTTGAGCAAGGAGTTTGAAACCTGTTCATGTTAGTGAGCTATTTTACATTTTCATATGGTGTCAGATTCTATGACTGGAAACATTCCTTAGAGAATTTCTTTTAAAGGTCTTCCTGTATCCTGATTTTTGCTGAACATTGCAACATATAAGAACACATACATGAAAATTGGACTAGTTAAGAAGAATAGACTATCCCACACTGATGTGTGTTTCTGTGAAGAAAAAGTAACTTCTGAATATCCCAGATGTTCTTGGGGAAACACATCTGTTTTGCCTTAACCTTTGTAAAATGAAGCTCCTCTAGCCAGAAGATATCAGAATCTACCGTCTTTCTACTAAATGCAAAATTTTTCACAATTCTTTTAGTGTCAGGTAGAACCATGACTAACATATCTAATACCAGTGATTTCTTCTCGATGAGTTCAAGACGTCTAACACGAACAGTCATGGTATCCATGCAATAATGAACCTAAAACAGGCATTGCTAATAGTATTTCCAATATAATTTAATAAAACTTACCTTTTTTTTAATGTATTTTGGAAAAAGTCCTGAAGGTTCAAGGAGATATTTATCTCCCTGTTTTGTATCAACACAAAAATGTTGAGGCTTTTTAGGCTCCCCTTTGATAACAGCAATTGCATTTTTATTAATAAAATTCTTTTGAATCCGAACAACCGGGCGGTATGTCCTCCCTGGCACTGATAATGGACGCAATTTTTTATCACACGGTTCTTTTTTTTCTGTGAATAGAGCATGTAAACATTCTCAGCAATAAACTTGAAGAGATTAGCAATTTCATATTATTACACTTTTCAAAAGGGAAAAACTATAAACAGAATTACATAAAAACAGAACCCAACAGTATCTACAATGAAAGAACTGCCTGTCAATGAACTGTGGTATATGTTTGTTTGGCCTAACAGAAGGCTAATAACCTAGGAAATACTGTGTTGTTTCAGATGGGTTTTCCTTGTATGCCACTCATTTCCTCTTAACTACAGTAGTACAGGACTTTTTTCAAATGTAATTATAACTACTTTTAGTAGAGGTGCTCGTTGTCAGAGCCCTTAGGCAATAATGGTCCCATCCAGTCTCACCTGGGAGACCCACCCCGCCCCATTGGGCTCAGGAACCCCATTTCACCTGTCAGTACCGGGATGAGCTGTTTCAGCCACGTCTGCCCCGAGTCCTGCTCCTGAAGAGCTATGTGGAATCAGTGGAGGGACCTGGCCTGTAACCTGATTTTGCCTGATGGTCACTGGGACACTGACAGGACAGACTTTCCTCACCGCCCAGCTCTGCTGATCTGCCTGACATGGTGGGACAGCACTCTCTCGGTGAGGTCTTTGCCCAGCCTGCACTGTGGTTGCCCTCAGTGTCTGACTCATCTCTCCTTAGAGAAGAGCCCTGCTCCTGCTGCTCTCTAATCCCTGTAAACAACTTCTCACAAACCTTTCTCCAGAGAATACAAAAACACTTCCATTTTAGTGTAACCTTTTCTCTAAGGCACCAACAGAAATTCAGTAGTCCCGTGAGTAGTCTTACTTATAGTGAGAGATTAAGAATAATTATTTCCTATCATATTTCCCACTAGACATAACTCTAATTCATGATCATTACCAGAAGTAATGATTTGATCCAGATTGTCTGAGTTCACGTTCTTCTTTGGCAGAATATAAGTGTAATGTCACAAGTGACAAAGCTCATTCCTACAACAGCTGGTTTCCTGATACTGACCCCACAAACCAGTACTTTCCTGGGGTTTATTTTTATATCCCAATAGCTGACCACAAATTAGTACTGTAGGACATACAGACTTAACTCTCTACTGTAAAAAATACATTATGTCGCATACATTTTCTGTCTACACTTACTTGGTGCTAGCTTGGGTTCCTTGGAATGTTTCTGCAGAAAATCATTTGGAGAAGGCACTGCAACTTTTGCTGGCCCGATAGTTTTCCACTGAGATTTATTTTTCTGTGCTTCATATCTCACAAGTTTTTTCAATTTGGCTATATACCTTAGAGGTTAAAAAATAGCCATAAAGATGTTAAGGGTCAGAAAAATATTCAAAACAGTTATTCAAAGACTATACTTCTTTGCAGTAGTTCACGGCAAAAGCCTAATCTGTTTTGGTTTGTACTCTCTCCCAACAAAGGCCATCATTCACACATCCTCCATGCTAAGGCCAAATGTAGTAGTGCACTGGCAAATGAGTTTTCTGGTTCTGAAGTTAGCTTGATTCTTCCTTCTGCTCTTGTGACTCTGAGGTCAGGATTATCACACTTGGGGAAATGACTACCAAATATAAATACTAAATAAAGACATTCTGAAATTCAACAATGCCTGAATTTTGGAAATAAACTTGAGTATTGTTTGCATAAATTCCTTATGGTACATGGTGTGATTCTTGGGGTGTCCTGTGCAGGGACACCAAACTGATAAATAATAGTATTCCTCACCATTTTCTAGAAGTGGCACTGCAAGCACACAGGAGAGAAAGGCACTGACTTTATGCAAATTTTGACCTAATGAGGTTCACAGTCTAGGAATGAGAAAATGAATGAGAGACACAAGTTTCTTACATATTGCCATGAGGTAAAGACATAATTTGTACACAGCAATGGACATTCCTTCAGACAAAGAGATGGGGGAGCTGTGATGTTCCAGGCCAAGAAAGTGGCTCAATATCACAGGGTTAGAGAGGGTTGCAAGGAAGAAAACATGGTTATGGGGAGCATCAGAATCTAACCTGTTCAGTATTTAGCAAGGGAAAAAAAGACAATACATCTGTAAGAAAACAGAAGAGGATGGTACCTATTCCTTAGGTGTCATCTTGGGATATCAAAGTTGGGGAAAATGAGGATGTTTGCTGTGGTTTCATGAGCAGTACCAGTCAGTTGAGAGAGAAATATAATTATTTCATTTGGCAAAAAAAAACCCCAAACAACAAAGTAGATTTTGTATGCATTAGTTAAAACTGATCAGATCACGCTATTAACCAGGTTCAACAGTCCTGTTACCAGCTGAATGTTTGTCACATTGGGAACCTAAGCAGCAAGTGTGGTGACAACAGAAGTCAATGAGATCAGAAGGGGATTTAGTCAGATTATGTGTAAACCAAGGAATCCCTCACCTAAACTGAACCTAATGGTCATGGAGTATCCAAGCTTCTGAATGGTATTAAGTCAGGAATGGATTTAGTGTGCATGCCTTGCCATGTTGCCTTTCACCTTCCTGTGTCTTCAAAAGTATCTCTGTCCAAAACTATAGCCATTCACAATGGAAACAAACAAAATTTAAGAAATCTACTTTTACATGGAAAAGACTCAGAAGTAGGAATCTTGCAAGTATGAATCCTTCTACCCAAAACGGGATAACTATCTTTGCTCTAATCAGTGTCACTGATACATCTACTTATTTTAAAGCTCTTGAGTTATGACCTACCATTTCACTAAAGATGCTAGTGCAACAGCCTTCTTTTATATAAATAGGGACTTGAAATAAACGTGTCTGCATAACTCTTGGCAAAAGGCCTTTTCTTATATTTTTAAGATAAGAGGTAAGAAAGGGAAGCAAAAGAAACAATGTCAGAGGACACACCTAACACAGAAAGTACAAAAATTGGGAAGCCCAACTTTTCAGCTGCTGAGTTGTTTTCAGTGAAAATAACAAAGATGTCATGTCATTCCTATGCACAGAAGGAGTGCTTTGTAAATTATGAACTAACAAGATATCACTGAAGACACCAAACTTAATCATCACTTCATGGAGCAGACTGTAAGCCCTCAGATCACAGAACCAGAGAACCAATTAGGTTGGAAAAGACTTCTGAATTATCAAGTCCAAGCTAGGACCAAAGACTGTCTTTGGTAAACTAGACCACAGCACTGAGTGCCACATCCAGTATTTCCTTAAACACTTCCAAGGACAAGGACTCCATCACCTTCCTGGGCAGCTCATTCCAGTATCTCATCGCTACTTCTTGTGAACAATCTCTTCCTAATGATCAACCTAAATCTCCCCTGGTGTAACTGAGGCTATGTCCCCTTGTTATGTCGCTAACTGCCCGGGAAAAAAGACCAACCCCCACCTGGCTGCACCCTTCTTTCAGGCAGTTAAGGAGAGCAATAAGGTCACCCCTGAGCCTCCTCTTCTCCAGACTAAACATCCCCAGCTCCCTCAGCTGCTCCTCATTGGACTCGTCCTCCAAACCCTCCACCAGCTTCGCTGTCCTTCTCTGGACACGCTCCAGCACCAAAATGTCCTTCCCCGTGTTAATGACTCGTTAGGAGGAGGAATAACTATGCAAAAATAGTTTGGGGTTTTTTTAATACCTGTTACTCGTACCCATTGCCTTGCCAGAACCAGCCACCCTGCCTGCAAAGGGCTCCGTCACACCCACATACCCTTCAGGCTTGCCGGGCTGCTCCGGCCGGGACGGGGGGTCACCGGCGCCCTTCTGGGCACACTGCGAGGCCATGCTCCCGCTGCGGGACCCCGGGGAAGCGCCCGCCTGTCGGTGGGGTTCTGGACACGGGGTATCCGCCCCGCGGGGGCTTCGGACGAGGGGAAGCACCGCCTCGCCGAGGGGCTCGGCGCGGGGCCGGCGGCTGCTGTCAGTTACCGGGGAACCCGCCAGGGGAACGGGGCCGTGAGGGGCGGGGCTGGCGGCTGCTGTCAGTTACCGGGGAACTCGTCAGGGGAACGGGGCCGTGAGGGGCGGGGCCGGCGGCTGCTGTCAGTTACCGGGGAACCCGCCAGGGGAACGGGGCCGTGAGGGGCGGAGCCTCAGCCGCCACCTGCCCCGGCGGCGGGCGCGGAGCGGCTGCGCAGGCGCGGGTGCGGCCGGTGCCGCGCGGCGCGGGGGGGCCGGGGCGCGCCGGGCCGTTGGAGTGCGCGTGCGCGGTACCTGTGGCAGCGGTCCCGCCCCCGCCGGTACGTGCGCGCGCCGCGCTGAGGGCGCCGGGGGGCGGGGGTGGGAGCGGCCGGGAGAGGGGGACGGGACGGGACAGGACAGGACAGGACAGGATGGGACAGGATGGGGCCGGGCAGGACGGGACAGGACAGGGGCACCGCCGCCGCTAGCGAGCGGAGGTGGCAGCCCGCAGCCGTGCTGGCCGGGTTGGTGGGTGCGGTCCGTTCGGCTCCCTCGCTCCTCCCATCCGCGCTTCAGGAGCTTGCTTTGGGGGTCTGTTGTCGTGTCTGTCGAAGTAACAAGGCCCAGTTTTCACTAGAGCGGCTGTCACCGGCAGTGGTTGTAAAGTTGTGGGTCACGGCTAAAGATGTGTAGGTGCTGTCCATGTCCAGCTGTATTGCCAAAGCGAAATGTCAGTGGAGGAATGGGTGTAAGCTCTGCTGCAACAACCCCACCCTTTTGGCTCTGAGTTTATATCTGAAGTGGGGTGGGTGGATCATTAGAGCTGTTTTTACTGTTAAAGTTTTGCCAGTGGACAAAAAATTATTTCAGAGAAATGGGTTGTAGTCAATGCTTGCAGCCTTCTGTGTACATGTACTTTACGTGGGTGGGTGGAAAACTCAAGTTGATTTTAAACAATACTTACGGTCTAAATTCATAAGGCAGCCCAGATGTTACAGCCATTATCTGTGTAATGAACACCAAGTGACGGCAGCTCAAAGTTAGCCTGTGGTGGAGTGGGACAGGGCAGGCAGGACTCTGTGCTTGGTGTGCTTTTCACTCCCTTAGTTCACACACACAATGCTTGAAGTGATTCTTACATTCAAAAAATAAAGTCACTAAAATATACTGGGTTTGGGTTTATTTATTCCTGACTATAACTTTTTTACATCTGCAAGTTTAACATGAAGATCTCTTTCTGTCCCTAAAAGGAATGTATTCATATTTCTGTATGCACTAGAGTGCTTACTATTGCAGTACAGCTTTAGAGCAATACGGGATATTACAATTACTCTTGCAGTTTGTTTTTCCTTTTATTAAGGATTTATAAAGGTTTTTAAAACCCTTTTTTAATTGAAGGTTTATAAAACCCGTGTATTGCCTCTACACACGATGATCCCCTTATATTTTACAAGGATTGAGGAAAAAATCCTGGGCAGTATGATATGCCCATCTTTACTCTGATCTATGCCTTGTAATTACAGCATATCCACCAGGCCACAGCATTGGGTGCAAACACAGAGACTTTCTGTTTACAAGCTCAACTTTCCATAGAAGTGAGCAAATGTTCTTCCCCCTGCCCCTCTCTCAGTTTTGGGGAGATTTTGATAGTCTTTCCCCCTTTGCTCTAAACATCACAGACAAATCATGGGCTCCAATTAGTGCTGATATTGGTGTTTATTTCTCTAAGTAAACAAAACACAATGTTGGGAGTTTCTTGCTTTGTTGGAAATCCATCCTTTTTTTTTGGGGCAGAGTGTCCTCACGATTTCTCTCTGTATCTGTCTCTCCTCCCCTCTCCCCAAATTACATTCAGTACAATTCCAATATAGGAGTTCTTCAAAAATCCCTTGCTTGATTTGCCATCCCTTCAGAAGAGATTTGAATGCAACTCATCCAGGCTTGCTGTTCCACAAGACTGTGAGTTATCTGTGTGTTTAAGTCGGTCTTGTATATTTTTTTTAGAAATAAAGTATTAAAAAAAATCAAAGTTTTCTTGGGAAGTGGGACAAATGCATATTGTGTTAACATTTTGATACAAGAAGGTAATCAAGTTAATTGTTGCTTCTAAATGTGTAGTTAAAAACAAGTCTACCAGAAAAAAAACCTAACTGATTTTGAATTTCTATAAGTAATACTATTTGCAAACAGTATTATTGGGTTAGGCTTGGAAGTCTTTTTTTACCTTGAGGACTTGGATTTTTTGAAGTTGGATTTGTCAGTGGAAACAAGATGGAACTATGCAGGAGAGGGTAATGAGTTTTACTCTGAAAAATACCTTCTTGGCACTGATAAAGTCGTAGCTGGATTTGTGTTTGAAGTCTTGTTCTAAATTTTATATCCTTGAGGGTTTTTTCCTAGATGTTTGCTGAAGAACTAGTTACTGTTTGTTTTTTCTGTTTATTTTTTTTTCTTTCTGAAGCAGTTAAGTGGATTGTCAAGCTGTCTTGGAAAAAAACCCACAATAACTCATCAGAAGATGTTTCACATTTTTCAGTATCAGCCTTTAAGACTAATAACCCAAAACAGTCTTTCTAGCATGTGTTTAAAACTGATGCTTTCAAGACCCGTTGCAGTTGCACAGATATGGAAGTCATGGTTCTCAAGTCATTCTCTTCTAGGAAAGAAAAATATTATCCTAATGGGACCTCCAGGTGCTGGGAAAACAACAATTGGGAAAATAGTGGGCCAGAAACTGGATTGCCCTATCATAGACATAGATGATGATGTCCTTGAAACAACCTGGAATATGAGCGTGTCAGAAAAACTGCAGGACCTTGGTTACGAGGAATTTCTAGAGGAGGAAGGAAAAGCCCTGTTGAAGTTCTCAGCATCTGGAAGTGTAATTTCCCTTAGCGGGTCCAATCCAATGCATGCTGCTGGCATGCAGCACATAAAGAAAAATGGAATAGTTGTATATCTGGATGTGCCCACAACAGTCATTATGAGCAGACTGAAATCAAAGGAAATGGATCGTATCGTGGGCCTGTCTCCTGGTGTTTCTCTCAAGGACATACTTCAGTTTAGGAAGCAGTTCTACAAAAAGTGGTTTGACATCCGTGTTCTTTGTGGAGGGGATGTTGCAGCAGAGGTTGTAGCAGAAAAGGTACTTGATGCTGTGAAGAGATACCAAGACTCGGAACTGGAAACTTTCATTTCAACGAGGTCTAGTAAGTCTGGAAGGAGTATGGAAGACTCTCATAAATTATATTTCAGTGACGTTATTATTCAGGGCTTAGCCCTTGATGGAGGACTCTTTGTTCCTGAGAGAGGACTTGCAAAACTCACTGCTGAAGAATGGCAAGGTCTGATAGAAGCAACTTACATTGAAAGAGCCCAGGTGATACTAGAAAGATGCATACATCCTGCTGATATTCCTGCTTCTAAACTGGCAGAAATTATTGAAACTGCTTATGGAGAAAACTTCAGTTGTTCTAAAGTTGCCCCAGTTAGGCATCTGGCAGGCAATCAGTTCCTTCTTGAGTTATTTCATGGACCAACAGCATCATTTAAAGATTTTGCATTACAGTTGGTGCCACATTTGTTTGCCTACTGCATTCCCAGAAGCTGCAATTACTTGATTCTGGTAGCTACTTCTGGGGACACAGGGAGTGCAGTTCTAGATGGCTTTAGTCGTCTCCCTGACACTGACAAACAGAGAATTGCTCTGGTGAATCTTTTTCCTGAGGATGGAGTAAGCCCGATTCAAAAATCACAAATGATTGGCTGTCAGAAAGAAAATGCTTGGTCAGTGGGTGTCAAATCTGATTTTGATTTTTGCCAGACAGCTATAAAGCAAATGTTTACTAATTCTGATTTTACTGGCTTTCTTACAGTAGAATATGGAACAGCTTTAGCTGCAGCAAACTCCATAAACTGGGCACGACTGCTTCCTCAGATAGTTTATCATGCCTCTGCATACCTTGATCTTGTTCATCAAGGAATTATATCTTTTGGAAGCCCCGTAGATATTTGCATTCCTACAGGAAACTTTGGCAACATATTAGCTGCTTTCTATGCTAAAATGATGGGAATTCCTATTAGAAAATGTATTTGTGCTTCCAATGAAAACAGTGTTTTGACGGACTTCATAAAAACAGGTGTTTATGATTTGAGGGGAAGAAAATTAATTTCCACTTTTTCACCAGCAGCAGATATTTTGAAGTCCTCCAATCTTGAGCGATACTTACACCTGATTGCTAATGAAGATGGACAACTGGTGACACAATTATTTAATCAGCTGGAAAATCAGGGCCACTTCCAGCTGCAGCAAGATCTACTTGGAAAGCTGCAGCAGGACTTAGTGGCTGGTTGGTGCTCTGATGAGGACTGTCTGGCTGCCATTCACTCTGTGTACAGTACTACAGGATATATTTTGGATACACACACAGCTGTTGCTAAAGTAGTTGCAGATCGATTACAAGATAGAACTTGCCCAATTATTATTTCATCTACAGCTCATTATTCTAAGTTTGCACCTGCTATCTTGAGGGCCTTGAGGATTGCAGAAATAAATCAGAATCCATTAAGTCAGCTTCACTTGCTGAGTTCTTACAGCGCTCTGCCTCCAATCCACTGGGGCTTATTAGAGACCCTGAAAAAGACAGGAAATGGGGAGCACCAGGTCTGTGCTGCTGATATGAGTGTGCTGATGTCTCATATAGAAACCTTAATTCAAAATCATTTTATGAAAGTTTTTTGAGCAACTGATCCAATGTCCACAATTGCAATACCTTCTTAACAAGCTGCATGTTTTACTAAAGCCATCATTCATCTGGCCTGTGTCCAGTCCACAGCATATCACACAGTTTTATATTCAGTTGTCAAGCTTTCAACAGTATTTGTAAGTAACATGTGTGAGATTTCCAGTGGCGGTGAAAGGTTGTGAATCAAGAGTGTAAAAAACTGAAACAGAGTTTTGCAAATCATACACAGGAGAGACGCCAGCACTGCTGGCTTTCCTTGGCAGTGCTATCTCCTTCACAAGCCTGAAGCATCCTCGACTGAAGGAGGCAGATAATGAAGTCTGACCTTTCTGGAAGTAATAGCTCTGGTTTTGTTGCAACAATGATGTGAACCATTGGTCAGTAGGTGTTTAATTAAACTTTAACTCATTTCATTCAGGGCACTGAAACATAATAAGACAATATAATGGTGTTCATATGTTACTAATGAGGGTTGATTTCACTACAAAGATTAAAGTATTGTTAAAGTATTGTTAATCCTTGAACCATTGAATTTTGTGATATATTTCCTTCTTGTATAATGTTTTTTATGTATTGTGTGGCCAGTGGCTAAGTAAAAAAAAATCTGGTCATTTTGTTTTTAACACCTTTTTCTGCCAAATATTTGCTTGTGTCAAATAGAATACCTAATTGAATATTTTTAATATATTTGAGGTGTGGCTCTTCCTCCAGTGTCTTGTAGTCTTTTTCCTAGATGTTTTTTATTTGAACTTTCAACTCTAGAATCCTTTTTAAGTGCTGTAGAAGAATCTGATAGCAGTAACAGCCGTCTTCTTAAATAAGAACCAGACTCCACCATTTGTTTACATATATTTTTTGTATTATGTTTTATCTTTGAGATCATATAGCTTTTCTCATTCTCATAACTTCTGTTTTCATGTTTTTTGTAAGTTAATTTCCTTGACATTCTATTCTATTCATGCTTTGCATGAATTAGTTTAAGAAAGGAGCTTCCCAAATTACTTGGCATCTCATCAAGGAAAGTGAAGGATGAATTCCAGTGTGATAGCATCAGAAGCGTTCATTATGTAACTTAAAATAGATCTGTGTGGTTTTGCTAATGACAGGCTCTTTGCTGTTTGGTTTTTTTTTCTGAAGGAAAAAATAGACTGGAGTGTCCTAGGAGATCATGTGGTTTTGGACAAATGTATTCTGCTAATTGAAGATTATATTTTGCAAGGACATAAACTACATTTCACACTATGAGAAGTGGTAACATGATGTACTGAAAGTTTTGAGTGGCATGCAGTTAGAGGTAAAGAGTGAAGAGTCCTCAGATGTAAGGACATATAGCTATGGGAAGTTGTGTTTCCCACTAAGATTCAAATAATCTGGTAATTGATGACTTTTTTTTTTTTTGCCTCTTCAATAGGCAACATTTCGTACATGCCAAGATTCACTTGGTGCTTTGAACTGTCGCCATATCCTTCAGCTTCCTCTGTGTGCCTGCTTGTACTTTTTGCCACACTAGAAATGAACAAGACACCATCTGGCAAACTATTTTAAAGAATTGTCATTTCTTCCAGCATAAGGTAAAAGTCCAAAGCGTGACGTGCCTTTGCCACAGTGAATACATCTACAGTATCATTAAATGTAGCTGAGAGCATGGGTGTGACACAGTAGCTTTCTAGATTCTCCCATTCTCAGATGCTTTTTTAGGACCTGTCTAGTTCTTTGCTCAAACCTCATTCACTATTTCTGCCGTAACTTTAAAAATAACTTTTTGTTTTCATGAAATTGTGAACAGATCAGGTTGGAAGTGACCTGAAAACATCATCTGAGCCAACCTTTTGTGACAAAGGGCGCCTAGATGACATTATCTAGCACCCTGTCCAGTTATGTCTTAAAAACTTCCAGTGGTGGAGACTCTTCCACATCCCTAGGGAGATGGTTGCAGTGGTTGAGTGTTCTCACTGAAGAAATTTCTTTCTTACACGAAAATTAACCTCCTAGTGCAGCTTCCCCCTTGTCATCTCCATATGGCTCCCTGTGAAGAGAGAGCCTCCAGTCTCTTCCTGACCACCACTGAAGTATTGGACTACTGTGCTGAAGTGCACTGAACCACCTCTAGTATTAAAAGACAGAACTCATTCAGTGTCCTCATAGGGCAGGGGAATTTTCATCATTTTCCCAACACGACATGGGAAAGACCATGATTATGTAATTAAAAAAAAATCCAAGTTCTGTAAGAAACAGTTGCAAAAGCATATTGCTGAGAAAGAAGTACTGCTTGTATCAGTGATAAGTGAACATCCACCTTGTATTTCTGTATTTTTCAGTCCAATTCTTACAGTAATTCCAAGTGGAAAAAAATGTAGTGCTTCCTCTGGATGTGCTCAGTAAAAAACCAGAATTGTAAATCTTGAAGAAAAAAACCCCAAAACCAAATGAACCCAACTGCCTGGATTGAATTACTGGGACAGGATTTGGTTTCAGCATAAGCATAAGGTGGAAATCTGCAGTACCTGGTTCCATGAGGCTTAATGCCATTTGACATCACAGGGCAGTTTGTCACACACTGTTACAATACTTCATAGAAACGTCTTCAAAGAAGAGCTTGGTTTTATAGAAAGTACCTGAAAGGGAAGAGCTGAGATTCTAAATAAGGTAAGACTAGAAGCCAACATCCTACCCTGAGATAACTCAGTGTTAGATAAACCAGTCAGAACTAAACTAGCAGAGGATTTAATTTGGCATGACCTAATCATTATTTCAAAGTTCATGACAGCAACCTAAGCATGGTTTGAATTTCTAGCTGCTGCTTTCCTAACACATGAGCCATTATAGTAGTTGGTATAAACAAAATAAGTAAAAAAAATGAGCACTTATACTTAGTTAAGGGCTTTCAGTGTGGACTTAAGATATATAAGGGCAGTGGTTAATGAGCACATACAGTATTAATACGTTTCTCAGAATGTCTAAAGATTTTTACAATATAGTATTTACTAATTTTAAAAAATAATTAATTTTTGGGCATTCATTAACTTCAGTAAACTATTTCGTGTACTACATCTGCTTATGGATCCTAGTAATGGATATTATAAAATGCTGCAGTTGTGTTATGGTCCTGGATGTACACAGTATTTGTGATCTGGTGCTAATGCTGTATTCTGGTAGCTTGTAGTGTACAATTTTCTGTCCTGCAGGGCCTGTAGGAATAGAAGGGAAAAAATTTCCAGCATGCTCAGAATAGCTGAGTGTGGGTACATAGGATAGTGAGGGAAGCAATCCCCTTCTTCCCAGCCCAGATTTTCTTAGTGTCAATGGTATGTGGTTCAACAAATATTGTGCTATAAAAAAAGTGGGTCCTTTTTTTCCCCACTATCAGTATTATGAAAGATTAAAAGGCATTGAAGAGTGGACTTTACCTGCCCTTTTTTTTGTCTTGTGTGTTCAGCATGCAGACACTGCACACTGAATGCTGTCATAGGTTATTTTCTATTAACTTCTTAAGGCAAAGTGATGTGCCAATGGTACAGAAAAGCAAATCTTTATTGTGCTGGTTAGCAGGATTCTTTAAGCCATTTAGGTTTGCCTGTGTACACAGCTTGCTCCTATTTGTCTAGCAGGATGTTGCAGTATCAATCAATAAAACCCAGGTTGATGGAGAGTGTGAGCGTGCAGATCTACACATTTCCACTCGCTTTGTTGACCCAGAGTAATAGCATAGCTTTAGTTAAGCTGTTATTCTTCTGTATAGATAAACCTTTGCTGAACACTTGCTACTACATGAAAAACCTTAGGGACAAATATAACAAATGTAAGGAGAAATATAACGTCTATGTTTACACTTTTTAAATAAGAATATTTCTGTAGAAAATACTTTGTTTTGCTTACAGATGTACCAAGTTCTCATTACTTGCCTTTAGTCACAGCCCTTCTTTTCAGGGTGACAGAGAGTGATGTGAGGTAAAGGATGAACAAAGCATCAGAAAGTAATTCTGTTTTCTCAGTTTTTTATGATATAAAAAGAATTGCTATTTACAGTTTTGAGGTGATGGAATATTTTATCTGATGGAACTCTACAGGGAAGATTCTTGTTCAAAAGGTCAGCTTTGCTTTCAAGGACATCAAGAGCAGGCATTCCTATTAGGTATATAATGTTTGGCATATCTGAAATACGCATTACTCTTTTGTATCCACTCTATTTCTTTCTAAATAAACACTGCAGGATCCACACTGTAGCACTGTCTTTGCAAATATGTTTGTAAATCCTTACCAATCTTCTATGAAGAAAATCCACTGAAAGAAGTGGTTTCAGAGTTTGATGTTCTTAAGTCTTGAAAGATGTTTTCCATCCTGTGTTTTCCTTGAAAGTTAGGGGTATAGTTGGTGATAATCTCGTAATTTACTTTGCTGAGACTAAGATTTTGGTGAGATAAACCGCATCATTCTGGAAGAAAGTATGTATAGAAAAAGAGACACAGATCAAAAATAGCAAATGTCTAAACACGCTGTTTACATTGCACCTCAGACTTGTCCGGTGCTGCATGGAAAGCCTGTGTTCTGAGGATTAGTACGGAAAAGGAAATCTCGGACTGTTTAATGTTTCTTATTCATGTTTAGTTCAGTAGAGAGATGAGCCAGTTGTCTGTTACCTGTTATGGAGCAACTTTGGTACACTTCTAATATCTTTTCAGGATCATGGGCTCAAAAATTATTTGAATGGTTGAAACAGCCACGAGCAGTTAATGTCAGTGAATTAATGTGAATGGGCCATTGATTATGAACATGTGTTAGCAGCTTAAGGAGGACTTAAATGTCACTGTGTTTTTTCACAGCAGTTACAAATGTGCTCAGCTTGCTTATCAGAACTGGGAAGCTGTTGCTTCAGATTTTTCCAGAATGTAGCAATCTAAAAGTCTTGGTCTTGTTCTCCAACTTAGCTAAAACTTTTGAAGATCTCTCAGTGTGGACCAAGATCTAAGCTGTTTGCTCATTTTACTCGAGAAGACTATTTCCTGATAAGTGTTTAAGATGCTGTCAATTCTCTTTCTTGACAGTATAAGAAAATTAGTCAGCAGAATTAAGATAACACCTGATTTACTTGCTTGTGTATGATATTATAAAATTTAACCAAGGGGAGCATCCACAGTGTTTTCCTTGCACAACATAGGAACACACTTTTCATAAAAAGTCTATCTCAAGTTTCACAAAATCAGTTACATATCACAGGAATTGTTACTCTAGCATTTTATTTAGATATTTTGTCACTGGTATTTGGAATAGACTTAGATTTTCAAATAGTTTATTTTATTTTAAAGAGTTATTGTTATAGAAACATGGAGGGTATCACCCCAGATTTAAAATTCATCATGACATTGAGTCAAACTTGAAAGAACTCAAAATGTAAATTGGAAAGACTGAACAGATTTGTTATGTGAGTTCACACAGGATTTGGCTCTTAACCATGAGTTTATTAAGAACATAGCAGGAAATACAGTAATGACTGTTCAAATCTACAGATGCCACAAAATTTAAATACTAAGGAGCCACTTAATCAGAGCAAGACTAATTGCTTGGTTAGGAGCTGTAAGCAATTTGCACTTCACTGTGGCCTGAAGTAGACCTGTGTTTTTAGGAGCATAGAGGTTTGAGAACATACTTAGCAAGTTGAACAATTTGTGGTAGGAAATGCTGACTTTGAATGGTGTCTGGAGATGATGTGCATTCTCAATTGATCATGAATTTTCAGCATGCCTTATAGCCAAAAGGACCAGTGAAATCCTGAGGTTAGAAATGGGAGTACTGCCAGAGAAGTAATATTACTGTCTGTATTTGGCTTTGGTGTAACCTTTTGGAAGAATACCATGCGCAATTTCAGTAGTCACAATTTTCAGTAATGCTGGGAAGTTGTACAGAAAAGAGTCATGAGAGCAATAAAAGTATTAAAAATAAGCACTGGCATGAGAGTCTCAACAGACTCTGCTTAGTTTCATGAAAGAAGAATCAGCCTAGATGAACCATCTTTGGAGAAAAATTGATAATAAAGAGCTGTTCCACCTAGCAGAGAAAGTGTGATCCAGCAAGTCGAAGCAGAAGTTGGACACGTTGCAAAAAGAGATAAAGGTACGTAACAGAACAGTAAAGGCATCCCTAGTCTGGACATATTAGATTATTTCCTGAAAAAAAAAGTGATTTGATAAAAAGAGGACTAATTCAGATGAGTCAGACACATGTTACACGAGAGGTCAAACCAAACAATCACAAGTCACGTTTGGCTGCCCCAGGAGCATGAACAGCAAAAGCATGAACAGCATTTCACAGAGGTTTGAAACCTAGAGATTGTGAACTAATTTCAGTTCTGCTGTGGTGTGATCAGTACACAGAGCAAGTTGTGCTCTAAATAGGCTACTGGATATGTTTAGCCTTGTTCTTTCTGTCTCTGGAGAATTGCAAATGGACTACTAATGCACACCCTGACTTGACTCATGGCTATTAGGATATGGCTCATTAGTTTTAAATTTCATTATACAAGACGCCTTGTGATGATGTGGGCTATATATCCTTTCATTATGAAAATGAGGTGAACAGCACAGGAGGAAAGTGTCTGTGTAAATGTCAGCTTTATTGAATGTAGCTAATTATTATTTATTTTTCCAAGCTTTTAAAAGTTGGATATCTTAAAATTTATTAGATGCTTTTGGATGCCTTTTCTTCTGCTTTTACAAGCAACTTGCAATCCAGTGACCATTTTCAATTCATTTTCAGCTCATAATAAGACTTATATGAAAAACTGAAAAATCCAATGTTCCCTTTTTATAGTTGAACTTTTATATACCAATTGAAGCTTAGGGAAGGTAAAATGTACTCATAGGTCCTACTCTAGCAACTTATTTTGATTAAAATGTATTTTCTTTACATTTTAAACTAATTCACTAAATTATATCTAATTAGAGCAGGCATTTATTGTACTTTTAAACTAAGTATCTGTGGCAATCTGATTCTGTTTAAAATGCTAATAAATGTATCCCATCTCCTAATGAAACCAGTGTTCCCTGCATAATTAATTAGCATTTTATACAGATGAGGACAGGAAAGCCACATTCACAGTAGTTTTCAACCAGAAAGTTAATAAAAGAATTCTATGCAGTTCTGAAACACCACACGGGTATCTCATTTCTGCAAAACCCGTATTTTGCAAGTAAAAATTTTAGTGAAATTTACCTGGAATCGTGGTTCCATACAGCTTTTATCCACAAGGTGGCATTCCTAACAGGAGTTTGCTAGACATGGTGATTTCTTGCAGTTTTAGAACGGCTCTAAGTGAAAGGCAGTCATAAGCATTTGTAATATTATATGAGCTTTTTATGTTTTCATTTTTATAAAGTATATGTAAGAGGTAATTTAAGTCAGAAACCTTAATGATAGTTAGGCCAATACTCATTGATATGTGGAGTATCCAGAAATTATATGGCATTATATGCTACTAGAGACTTTTCAACTGTAAATATGGAATCAATTTTGCTTTAATGAAAGAGTCTAAAATAATGATTTAAAAATTCTTTAAATCGAGAACACAAATAATACCATGGTCTTGCATGCAAACCCCAGTGTTTGATGTTTTGAAAATGATGTGGCATATGGAGCTTGTAGTGAGTTCTGGGTAAAGGAAGGGCAGATAGCAGTGTTCGTGGGGAAAAGCTGTATAAATTATGCCTTGCTCTGCAGGGGAGGATTTTTCATTGTTTAATGTTACAATGACCAAGCAACTTATTTTCTTATGCCTGTCATCCAGGTTGATAACTGAGCCTGCGGGCAGCTCTGCTTTTCTTCAGGCTTTATATCTTTTCTAGTTTTTTGTAATCTTTGTATGCTAAATTCAAATACCTTGTTACTCTTTTTCTTTAAATGCAAGCAGGAAGGGAATATAATACAACTTGCTAGACCAATACAAGTGCAGTGGATTTTATGTAACAGGGACATGCATATTATACTTTTCTCCCCCATGGTTAAGGTTCTGATCTCACTTTACTTTTTTCGCTGATTCTGTAAGATCAGACCTGAGCTAAATAACCATTTATATTTCCATTCTAGCTGGTGCCCTACTTGCATTTTGTTTTGCAAAAAAAGGACATAACCTAACATCTGTGCTTAAACTGTGATCTGATGTACATTGTGGATTTTTTTCCAAATCTATTTCAAGTCAAAAGAAAGGAATATGAGTAGGTTTTTGTTTGATTTATTGTTTTGTGGTAGCAGAACTTTTGTGGAGTCTTTCCTAATGCGTGTGTACATTTCCTGCTAATCCCTCTGCTCCCTGTGCGACCCTCACTGATGTCTCAGCCCTCTGGGTTTGGTTCCTCTCACTCAACACAGCTGAAAGGACAGAGCAGTGGCTGCACCACGGCTGACACTAATGACAGTCTTTGCTGAGTTAGTGGGCACTGCTTTGACATTTTCCTAACATGCTGTTGTACCTCTGTCATCTCAAAGATGGCTCTGCAAAACAGAATACGAATTCCTGTTCAGTGAAAGCAACTGTCAGTCAGAAAAACCCTGCTTTCAGAATGATCAAGATGGTAGAACCTACCTGCTGGTTGAATGTGGCACAAGGACTGTAGAGGCAAACCTCCTGAGTTGGTAGTATCTCATGCTGGCTACCAGTGAAATTTGAGGGCCTGAACATCTCCCATATGCTGTAAATTTTAAAGAAATGTAGTGAAAATTACTATTTTCAGGATGTGGAAATGGCTGGACAAAGAAAGTTATACATAATAATTATGAAGTGTTAATGAGGAAGCAAATGATTTGTTGTTGTTGCCTTTCAAGTTAAGCTACACACTGAATTTTCTTTATAGTAGTAAGGCATAGCAGTAAGTGAGTAAATGGGGGCAACATTCTTCTGAGAAGAGCAAGATACCTGTCCCACAGAGGAGGTTTAAAAATAGGAAAAACAAATGTACAAAAACACAAATGGAAAGAAACATTCTTTGTTCTGATGGCTGCCATGTGGAAAGGGCTTATTGTGAAGGATGGTCTGTAGATGGAACTGCACACAGCTATAGAAGGGAACAGGTTAGTCAAGGTAATGGCAGGGTTCAGGGTCCCCAAAAATGCTGTAATGTGTAGGGTGTGATGGACATGACCAGGAGAAATCAGTAGTCTGGAGCATCGCTGATGTTGCTTCTGGGACATCTCATGATGTCAGATCAGATGACTATGTACTCCAACTCCCAGAAATGGGGGAAAGAAATTATGCTGAATTTGTCCTTTTGCCTAAGGGTATCTCAGTTATATGACAGTGAGTGTAAGTTCATATAAGCCAGCACTTGCAGATAACACTGTCAGAAAAAAACGACTGTACTGACTGCAGACAAGTAACAGTCCTGATACTTCATGATGGATCTGCAAATTGCTTTGATAGTACAAAGCACGTCAGGGGCTAATTTGATGCAGTTTATTGTTTGCAAGAGGTGGATTATAAATGTGTGGAATTGCGTCTTATGCAACTGCTGCTGGATAAGCATAGGTATGAGTAAGTGTGAACTGGGAAAGGAAAACGTGATACTGGGAACTGTAATCACAAGTATTATCACTTCCCATATGTAACAAACTCATGCCTAGGGCAAGGAAGCACAATTACTGACAGAAGCTGTGTTTGCTCATGCAGGTGATTTTATTGCTCTAAGTGATTTATCACTCTGGATAACCTTTTTTGATGAAAGACTTTTCTGGAATGATTGTACTCCAAAGGAAATTTGGAGTTGTTTACTTTCAAGAGATGACCAGGTCTGCCTATTGAAAATATTAGATTTATAAAGTACTTTCATGTGGATTTTAAGGTGGTGGAAGACAAAGGGTCAAGGTTTGCTTCCCCAAGTTAGTCACATAATCTCTTTCAGTCTCTCCCTTTGACTTCCTCAGTCTCAGAAATCCACACTACACATTTGAGAAAATTATCAGATACTTAAATATTTAATATATTCCAAATTGGATTATTTTACTTTGTCTGTTATCAAAAGGATATGTTGGATTCTCTGAACTTATATTGGGTGCTAATGATACACTGATGATTACTGAAAACAGAAAAATTGTCCTCACTTCCTTTACAAAAGGCAAAAAGATGTTACATTTTCAAACTGTTAAATCTAGCTTTTAAGTCCTAATTCCAGGAAGTGTGCAGCACTTGAATTGCCAAAATCTCTGTTCATTGTACTCCTGGGTCACTGATGTTGAAGTTCTTACTTTCTTATGTATTTATATTATTGTGAAAAAGAGAGTTGTAAGTCCTGGTCCCTTCCTTCTCAGAGGGAATGCAAAACAGAGTTATCCACTGTGTTACTTTGGCCTGACACTAGAATTACTTTACTAAAGACAAATCAGACCCAATATCCAGTCAACCACTGTTCAAAATGCAGAGTGATTAAGCTGAGCTGGAAGACAGTGAGTGCAAAAGTGAACTTTTCAGCTCTGTGTGGAGAGTATAAAAGCTAGTTGAAAACTACTAAGATCTCCCAATATCAAACTAATTGTTACTCATTTCTGCAAGGCACAGCTGATGGAAGAAATACAAATCACTTTTTAAAAAAATCTGTCCAAAATAAAATTTGCCTTCTGTGAGCACTTAGCTTATTGTGCTAAGCCTCGGGGTGAAGAGTGGATCTCCCACCTCCCATGGTGGTGGCTCTTCGGTCAGTTCAGGGGCAGCAGAAGCATCATCTTCATTTAGGAGGTTTTTTTCCCTTGTATTAGTTGCATGATGTGCTTCATAAATCAACTTACATTTAAATGGAACAGCTTAAAAGTAATTGTGCAGCTGAGCAACTGATGAGTTATTGTGCCTTATGGCTACTGTGGCTGTGTGGGTAAGGACCAAAAAGACAAAAATTGGTCTCTTTAACCTCCAATGTCCCTTAACTCTCTTCCAATGAGTTTCCTGTCACTTTAATTTAAGGACTATTTTGATCAGCTTATGAAAGCAATTGTATGATGCATTTGTCTCCAGTCCTCCAGAAAGAACTGCCCAGTCCTGTGTTCCTAAATTCCCTTCTGTACATTGCCTTTCCTTTTTCCTTTTTTGATAGCTGTAATAGGTGTTGTTAGGGATGATGCTTCATGTAGATCTGGTTTTAGAGGATAGAGAGAAGAAATAAGCAACATTTGGAGTGTCATTGAGACCACCTTGGTAATTATTTTTTGTTTGCAAAGCAGATGTCTCTGTTATGCACTCAAATTCTTCACAGTCACCCATTATCATAAAGTCATTTTAGCATAACTATTTCTTAATTCTCTAAACCTTTTAATGGGACATTTTAAAATCAGTCTTTGCAGGATAAATTTCACTTTATATTACAATTCAAAATACCAGAATCTTAAAAATAATCTTGTAATAAGCATTTTCTAGTTAATGTAATTAAGGTCTTTTCAGCCTGGTACTTGAACTGCAAATCGAGATTTTTATTTCCCTTTTGGCATCAGGTACCTTTTGAAATGTTTATACTGAAGTTCTATGATCTGTGTTGTCACTCTTTTGTGACACTGTATTGTCACTGTACTTCTTCCAGCAGAATTTTTAAAACTACCACGAGTTCTGACTGGAAGGAAGAGTGTATGTATGCAACAATTTTCAGTAGAAGGAAAACCAAAAGACATGATTATGTTATTATAACTTCACCTAAGAGGAGAAGAGGTGCGTATGTATGAGTGTGCAGATATTTGCTAAGTTTATATCTTTCTCAGAGAGCCTGAAAGTAGTGATTTTTGCAACATTTCAAGTTGATTAGAGAATGCTGAATTTTTTCCTCCATCTTACTCCTACCCAAATTCATAAATGAATTACACAAAATTTTTTAAAATCAGACTTCACTATGTAGAAAGTAAAAAATGGAAGGGAAAGAGCAGTGAAAATCAGATCCAGTGAATTCTCAGAAGCTGGAAACAATTCTGCTGAGTGTCTATAAATAAAAGCCCAAGATTGAAATTCTGACTCTTTAAACAATTCCTTTAACTATGGCCATGACTAAGGCTTCCTCTAGTCTTAACATCTTACTAGAAAAGTGGAGCTGAGGTTTTCTTGAGAGATTTGTGTAAATGCTGCAGTGAGGCTGGGTACCAGGGAAACAGCTTTTTTTGGGGGATGGGGCAGGGCTGAGAGGAGTGGCTCTACTTTTTGTCTGGCAATAATTCTGAGCTAAAAGAGGAAGAAAGGATAAAAAATTTTATTTAAACTTTTTTATTCAAAAATTGTGTTTAATGTGGAATGAGCATTCATGGTTTAGCAGTCTGTTTATCTGAAGTGATATGGTTTTATGTGTATGCACATGTATATATAATGTATATGCACATGTATATATGATGTACATGCCTACAGATTGTGTGTGTATTTCAGTTTGTTGTGTGCATGGAATGTCATGCTCACTGGATCAATGTGAGCCATCTTGGCTGGTGCATCTCAGATCATGTGCTGAAAGATGTGCATCCCCGTGAAGAAAGAGATCCCTGTGGGTACCCGTCTGCTGCATCATCGCATCCAGATGGGATCTGGCCCATGCAGTTGTCCTTCCTACTCCATGCGAGTCTGGTGTCACAGAGGGACCACACGACTTCCCTGAGCTGTGCTGTCAGGTTCAGGGCATCTGCAGCCCAGGGCTCCTGCTGGCTTTGACCCTTGGCTGGTTTGTGCAGCTCCATTGCCTGACCTTGGTTCACTGTCACTGAGGAAGCTGTCGCTGAGCTCTGAGAGTCTGTAAACTGAAACTGTGCAAGATAACAAAAGTAAAAACAAGCAGAACTGAACATGCTGAGCTGGGAACACTGTCTTGGGGACTGGGGACAAATACTGACATGGAATCTAAATATCTAAGGGAGAAAGCAAAGACTTAGAAGATGGCATCTGTGCAACCGTAGGGACTTGTATTGATTTACTGGGATATTTTTACATGAATGAAGGACCTTTCTTATTAAATACAAAGTGCAGCATCAATAAAAAACAGCAGAAACTATTTCATATGCTTCCCTCTTCTTTTCCTCCCTCCCTTTTCCTTTTCCATATGGATCCTCATCTCATCAGCTCCTTCCTGACCTGTCTGAAGGATGCTTCTCTGATCAGCCTCTGGTCAAAAGTGCCTCTTGATACCCTTTACTGCTCTCATTTCACTCTGTGAATCATACAGCCCCCAAGGCACACTTGGCATGTGGTACTGTTCTCTCACTGCTCTTGACCCCAATGTCCACACTGGCATAGTGTTGTGGCCCTGGAGCGCTGCAGTGACCAGCCAGCCCTCTGGCCACCCACACAGGTGCCCAGCTTGGCATCAGGGCTGGAGGAGCAAGAAGGACATTCTCAGCCCTGATGTGAGTGTCCAGGGTTGGGGTAGGGACTGGGGACCCAGAGCGCTCTGCACTATTGCTGATACAAGCACCCAGGTGAAAATAACTCTGTTTTCTAATCACAGCAGTCCCCAGTCGCTGCTGGACCCTGGCAGAGGTTCCCCACCTTGCTGTCACAGCCAAAGCCAGCAGCTGTCTCCAGAAGCACATTACATTTATACGTGGCAGACTCTCTGCTGGCTTCAGATCTCTCTGGTTAAAGAAATCATCTCATTTTGGGAGTGTTTGGTAGCCTTTATAGGCTTAATGTTTGCATGTACTATTTGTATAGATGGCATTGAGATGTAGCCACACTGAACTTGTGTTGGTTTTCACTTGGTTTGGACACAGAAGAAATGTGTGTGTGCCTTCTGGCATGTGCTCTGCAACTCCTCAAACCAAACTGGAGATGCTGCATCTCCTTGTCTGTCATGTCCTTCAGACCAAGCTCCTTTCTGCCAGCACTGTGTTTCTTGATGCCTGTCTCTTCATCTCACTTCTGAAGCCAGGGGAATTAAGCAAGCAGAAGAGCATTGGACAAAACAGACAACCTGGACAATTTAAGCTAGACTGCAAGTATACCTTGATTCCATACATTTTAATCTGAGAGGGTTTTTGTTTGTTTCTGTTATTTGTTGATTTATTTGTTTGTTTTTAAATGAAGATGCTAACATAAAATGTTTGGCAGTTTAGCTGTCCTTGAAATGTCAGTTCTGAGGATCAGATTTGGAACAGGATTTATCTCTGATTTTTTTAGAGTATCCATTCTGGCATATAGTGGAGGTTGCATCAGATTCACTAGTCACAATCCAACCAATCAAGACCAATACCAATACCAATCACATTTTTATTATATCTACATTGTGTGGATTTCAGCTGTAGCTTCAAATGCATGAACAATGCTTGCTTTTTACATCTGTTATTTAAAGAAAAACCTTAGAGGTTGAAAAATAGTAGCATTCAAAGAAATTAGAGATATGATTTGGTACTTAAAGTGGTTAAGAAATTCCTTCAGTGTATTCTTAACTAAAGAGAGGAATAAACAAGTGATGGAGAATCAACCAAGAGGCAGAGGCAGAAGACAGGAAAGTGGTTGTAGTGTTAAGAAGGAAGTTCATAACTCATTAATGTAGGGAAATTATTTGAAGATATTAATGTTATGGTGTACAAAGGAAGTGCAATAGCTTTCTAGAGCTTTTGGCAAAATTTCAGATGCGAGTACAATGGCTGCGAATAAATGGAAGTTTTTTCATTAGGTTGATAATTAGGCAAAAAGCGGGGGGAAAAAAACTGTAAAAATGAGCTTCTTTTATCTGGAAAAAAATTACAGTCATGTTGAAAGGTATTTATTATAGAGAGAGAAAGGACCTCAATAAACTTTGTAGTTGGATGATTTTCTATACAACAAAAACTCCATGAATGTTAACTCCAAAGTAGCAGTGAGAGGTGATACTATTGAGAGGTCTCCAAAGCTACGAAGTGTGAACTAGATATAGACAAAATATAAAAATATATGCAGTGAACTAAACTGCCCACGTGGTTAAATCACTAGGGAACCTGGAGAAGTAGGATTTCATACACAAGAAAGAGATAAAGGTGCACAGGAAGAAAAGGCTTCCTAGTCACACTGTGAGCTTCTCCTCTGTAGAAACTGCTGCTGCCCAAACTCCTCTAAAGAAACCAGTCTCTAGTGTAAGCTGAAGGCAGAAATGTTGTTGCACAGTGTACAATAGCATTTACCTCTGGGCACTTGATAAAGAGGCAAAAGATACATTTTTGAGAGAGACTCACAGCAGTCTATCAACTGGAAAATAAATTATCCTCTTCTGCAGCCCACTCCATTATACCCCTCTGCCCTTAGTTGCCTCCTTTGAACTTGGATTCACTACATTTCCAGGCACATCTGAGCTTAGATAACATATTATGTAGCACAAGGGAGAGCAGGTGGTCCTGTGCAGCCCTGTTTGTGTTCAGCCTAATCTGAAAGATTGGCTTTTGGAGGAGGGGCAGAGATCTGGGGGCAATATATGCAATTCATCATCACTCTTTTCACTGACTGTGAGAAACTGCTACACCTGCTGCTCTGCATCAGATGGGCTTTGAAATACTGGCAGGCTGAAGGACATATGAGTTTTTCTTTCATGATAACAAAAATAAGCACTTTGTTCTGGTATCTGTAAAGCTAAGGCTGTTTCCTACAAGCGGCGATAATTCGAGAGCAGTTTCTGGCTTGCAATTGATACATAAACAAGGGTATTTTTGGAAATGCTAGTTGCTTTTATTATTAATAAAAAAAAAAAAGAAAGAAAGAAAGAAAAAAGAAAATCACTGGTAATTTTCAGTTTGCTGAGTCTTCTAAAACATAATTTCCAAAAGAAATACTTTGAATTATCAGGCAGAATGGAAATAACTCTTTGCTGTCAGACAAAATCAGCAGTGCTTAGTATAGAGTAACTACTGGAAATCATTGTGCTCTCAGAAGGAGTCTGAGTACCTTTATGCCACAAAAAGTTCAATGTTCATCTGTGAACCAGAACCCAGAATAATGATGCAAAGCAAATGCCCATTGATGTACACAACCTGTCCAAAAGGAATCAGAGTGTGTTAGAGGGCTGGCAAGATGCCTAAAACCAAACTGCTGGTATGGCTTCCCTGATGGAAAAAAGACCCAACACACAGTAGCTCACAGACTGTCGGAAGATGCAAGCTGTGAGTGCATTTTCTGTGTTTGCCAGGCACTTTTAGAGAAAACTGGGAAAATTCACTCCTGATTCATCAAAGGTTTTCACAAATCTGCAGATGCCAGGCCTGAGTTTGAGGTCCAGGAGAGGCTGCCTGCGTGACTGTTGTGGCAGCAGAACTAATGCATCCTCCCCGGTGCAGAAACTGGGGAACTCAGCTGTCCTGCCAAGGGTATCACGTCCGGGGTGAGCACAGGGCTCTGGATCCTGCTTTTCCAGCCCTGCCAGTGCTCCTGCCCCATCCCATCCTGCCTGCTCCATCCCGTCCTGGCCCACTTCACCCTCTTCCCTTGCTGCAGTACCACAGCTGCCTGGTACCACTCCCTGCAGTGAGTGCTTTTACCTGCACTGCTGAGAGCCCTTGGGCTCATTTGGGCATTTAGGGAAGGCAATAACAGATATGCTAACAGTGCATATAGATAAGGCAGTATTTTATTTGGAAAAAAATTGAAATACAGTTTCCAAACAGCATTTTAAAATGGATTGCAAGAAGAGGCTGAACTTCTCTTGTAAATAATAAAAATTACAAATTGTCCATTGTAAATACAGCCTGTAGATTCATTGAAGTTCATTTATTTAAGCAGGTTATTAATTATTCTAGTTTTGGTCATCACCTGGCTATGTGACTGATTGTGTAACATTAGCATATACATCTGTATATGGGAGTAATATTACTGTGTGTCTTTGTAGATGACCATGGAATTTCAGAATAAAGGATTTAATTAAGTGTTGGATTTTACTTTATGGAAACTCTGCAACCTGATTCATTTCAAGTGAATCACAAAAGTGCCATGGAGTCCAGTGGGAGCAAGATTAGATTATTGCAAAATGCAAGCTTAAAATTCATTATATATTTATTAACTTTAAAACAATTATCCATGACATTCCCTCTTAACCTTTTCATTATTGTTTTCTGCAGCCTAAGATAGCTACCCAGGAAGTGGCTCTAAATGTGAACATGAACAGGACATCATGCTTTCCAAAACAATTAAAATTCTCATTCACTCTTTCCACCTCACTCATGCTTACTATGTGTAATGGAGCTGAAAGACAACAAGGGACATGGTCACTGGAGATACATGTCAAGTCTGTGATTGAAGCTATTGAAGTTCCCTACTAATAAGGCACATGAAAACTTAGCTAAAGAAGTGCTACAATTTCAAAGTCAAACATCCAGATACTAGAAAATAACCAAGTCATACCTTCAAGGCAGCCTTAGCTGCCTTGCTTAGTTTTTCCCTATATATACTCTTTATAACATAGCCTTGCTTAGTTTTTCCCTATATATACTCTTTATAATATAGCATTTCATTACATCATCGAAGAAAAGTTACTCCTGAAATTTCCTCCTAAATCCTTCTCTGAGCATATGTGTATCTATGTAGCCCTATGAGCTGGGTCCTCATTTCTTCCAGAGATCATGGTATTACAACCTAGCAGAGAGAGATTTGATCTAAACTCTTGATTTCCTAAGGGTTCAAAGGCAAAGTAAACCTGGCATGACAGCCTTGAGTGAGGAGAGCTGTGGGGAGCCCACAGAGGAGAGAGTGGAGCCACATCTCTTTGTCCCATCCACTACTCCTTATATTTTGCTAGAAGTACAATAATCAAAATGACAGTCCAGTGCCTCCCCAGCAGTACAGCCCCACCACTCACTGATTAACCAAAGAAAAAGCCTCTTGCCCAGCTGGAAGAGCTCCACACTAGCTGAGCATTCAGGGTTTTATTTTGCTCTAGTGACTGGGAAAATGCAGTGTGGTTTTAAATTCTGTCACGGAGGGAGGGTACACAGCAGGTAGGCAAACATGCCAGGGAGGACTTTGGAATCAGGTTGGTCAGTGATTGGAAGGTTTCAGGAAACACCTTGCAAATCACCGGGAATGAGAGTGGAGGAGCAGCTCTGCAAGTCTCCCTTTTCCTTTCAGCAGTAGCTAATTAGTCTCTGCTTCCTGGTTAAAAGCAAAGCCCTGCACTGGCTGTTACCAAGCAATTATTCATTGCCATTCAAGCAATTATTGCTGCCTCTGAGACAGCAGCTACTTTCTTCTTTGAGAAACACAAGAGACGACTTTCCATTAAGCAGTCAGTCTTGTTTACAGGAAAATTCATAAATAAATAATAATCTACCAAGGCAAAAAATTATCTTTTTGATTTTTAAGTGAAAAAACCTGAGAGAAGCCACTGATGTAGAAAACAGTGAAGGTTTCTGACTCTACCCGAGGAAAAATAAAAGAAAAAGCCCAAATAATGTAAAACCTTTTTTGTAAAAGATTTACCTTACGTTTTCAAAAATTATGATAACCTCTCCAGATAGGTAAAAAAATACCACTACTCCCAAGCTAGTGGGGGAACAAAGAGTTTGCAGTCTTTATTATCAAAGATTTAGTTGGTTTCAAGTGTTCCAATTCCTGATTATTTTGACAGGAAAGCTTGGTAGGGTGAATGTGTCTGTCGAATGCCAGGTGACATTCTAAGTGATCTTGCTGGGCACTCTTAGGGTTGCTGAAGACCCTTTTCAGAAGGCAGGTGAGCAGCAGCCGGGTTGCACATCCAGAACCACACAGACCCACCCACAGTTTAACGGGCATTTCTTTATCTGGATGTGAGCACTGTACGTGCCTAGGTCTCTGCTGTGCTTAATTTCAGGGTTTTTTTGCAGGACACTGATTTATAGAAAGCTGGTTAGAAATAACCAACAGGATCAAATGGAAGCGAATGGCACAGCAGTGAGAGGGTGTGTCCTGTTACAAGCTGTGGCAGTAAAAGATTAATCGAGCTGGCCTTCCCTGGCTCCACAGCCTGGCTGGGGAATTTCTCTCACAAGAGGACCGAGCCCACAATCGCGTGGCAGCACAATTAATCCTAAAACTCGAGATGCTGCTCTCCTGGAGGGCTTACATGTCACAGCCTGGTGCAGAGCTGCAGAAATAACTGGCACGTTTCTTTTTCAGCCTTACAATAGCATTAGTAGCCTTTTCCAGGAGTTTCCCGTCTTATCATACTTTCGTAGCCCAAGGCAGGATGAAGGGCAGGAGGGCGGCGCGGAGCCTGCGCTGTGCTGGGGCACCAAGCACAGCTCTGGAGCGGACACCGCCCGGGGCTGGGGCCGGGCTGGCCGTGGCTGGAGTGTGGCATTGAGGGCTCGGGGGGCTCGGGACACGCTCCTTTCATTTTCGCTGTTCCGGACAGAAGGGCATCCCCAGCAGCCCCATCTGCCGGCCCCCGCTCCCAGCCCGCCCGCCGTGCCGTGGCTCCAGGGGGAAGCATCTGACTCATTTACCCTGCGCTGACAACATATTGCAGATATTTTGCGGAGGACAGCTGAGCTTTTTGATGCCTCCTGATGCCTCAAGAGCGTTTTGTTCCTTTTGCATTCACTGCGTATGCCGGTTCCTCCGTGATGTTTTGGAGGGCGGAACCTGTCATCCCACATGATATTACTTGCTTCGGTACATCTGCCTCCTCTAAGAGAACTGAGGTGTGGTCCTTCTGAAGACATCAGAAAATCGTCTTTTAAAGGGGCCCTACTTGCCAAATAAGTTGCTGTTTACCTAAGAGTGCACAACCTGCTCTAAATGTTCATAAAACTTCGGATTAATGCCTTAAAATCAGCTAACATTATTGTGGTTCTATTTTAGTCCACTACCTTCAGTATTTTATTTTATTTTATTTTATTTTATTTTATTTTATTTTATTTTATTTTATTTTATTTTATTTTATTTTATTTTATTTCCTTCTTCAGCTTGCTTGTTATACTCCAGTGTTGCTCTTATGCGTGCACACGTGTTGCTATTTGTACATCAGGATCAAAGAAAAAAGACACTCTCTTGCTATCTCTTTTCATCCTCCCCTGAGGATGCTGTGATTTAGTCTCTAATCTGGGGGGCACTGTCATTGGGAACGATGCCAAGTCCTTTTTTCATGGCATGTATGAGGCTGAAATTACACATTAAAATTCCTCCTCACCTTAGTGCACGGTGTTTGCTGTGGGCTGCGCTGCTGTTTGTCTGTGTCAACACTGTCTGGCCACTCAGCATCTCCAGCTGGGACTGCCCCGTTATCCCTTTCTGACCCTGCCCTGGAATACTTGCAGGATTGCATTCGGATACCTTCCAAATTTCAGCATCTTCCTTTTATAGATTTAATGGCCTCACCAGTTTTATCTGCTTCTGGTTTTTTCAGCTCATTTATCTTGGTTACATTTAGTTAATTGAGACTAATGTTTTGTTGAAAAATATCTCTCTTGGTCCCCAAGCTGAGCTTTTGAAGTGAGTAGATTTGAGTAAAAATTTTCAAACGAGCTATTAATATCACCACTGCAAAAATACTCTCTCTTCACCCATCATTTCCACATTGGCCTGGAGGGGATTCCCCTTCCTGACTGGTAGTCAAACAGTTGCCAGCATGTCTTAAGCCGAGTCTATTGCTGACTGCTACACTAGAGCCAGTCTTAATTCTGAAGGTGAGGCTGGTTTACATGACATTTTATCCCAAAAGAAAGGAAAATATATATTTTATCTTCAACTCCTTAGTATCATTTTACAAATTAATCTGAATGCTTATTTGGCTCTTATGTTTAAGTATTAACAGATACTGCCTGGAAGCAGGAGGTAGAAGCAGTTACCCATGCTAAACCAACCTCCCTCTCATTTGCCTTGCTTAGAAACTTGTGAAACTGCAATGAGCTACTTGGGACATCCCAGCACTGCCAGAGGGCCACCTCGTGAGAAACACAGTTCAGCAACAGGGAAACACCTGGTAGTCTTTTTGGAGTTTGTCCTCTTGCTTGTAGAATGACCTGCAGTTTTCTCGTGTTTGCAGACTTAATGTTGCAAAGGGCATAAAGGTGTGCCCATTTTTCTGTGTTAGAAGTAGTTCTTGGCATTCCTTCAAAGTAGGGGGAACCTGGGTTTGTCTGAACTCCAGATTTGCATGTCTGGGGATGCCTCTACTGCTGCCCTTTCCAGCCTGTCACTGTGACACACAGCCACTCTCCAGCCACTGTGACACACACTGTGCCAGCTCCCCATGGCCCAGGCATCATGAGGGTTGGTTGCTCAGCTGCTCTACAGCTGCAGCACTCTCAGTCCAGCTGAAAAATGCCATTTGTACCAGCTGAAGGTCTTTCTCAAACATTTAGTGGTCACATCTTTCACAGCTCCTGCCCATTTTTGTATCCTTAATGATGTGTGAGTACACGATTAAAATTCTACTACTAAAAACGAAAGATGTTTGGGAAAAGTTGGATCTACACCCCACAGAGGGAAGAAAAATGTCATAATGTTTGGTCTTGCATTTGGGCTGAGAAACTGGTCAAATTCTCAGAGATACAATCTCAGTTAGAATCTTCTAATTTCCTCAAACTGGAAGAAAACTCAATAGACAATATCTTAAACCAAGAAGTCATTTTATTAGGGGAGAACCAGGAGGCAGAACCAGTCCAGGAGAAGAACAAGCTCCTCCATGTCAGTCTGTGACTGCACAGCACTGCTGGGGTAAGTGGGAGCAGAGACCTCAGGGAGGCACAAGCCTCTCCCTGACTGGGAGTGATGGCACATCCTGAGCAGGGGTGACATGATATTTTTTTTCAGCAAATTGAGTGGGAATGTCCCATCAGTGAATTCCCAGGCTGCATTTCAGTGCAGCAGAGGTTAATATCATGCCTGGAGACAGGGAGCCAAACAATCACAAGACCTAAGTGCACCTTCAACCACCACCTATCAGTGCAAGACAGTTATGTGAGACAGACCAGTCTGGAGGGGAGTTTACTGCTCTTCATGATTATATCCTCAGCAAAGACACATTAGCTGAAAAGCTGTGAGGCATTTCGAAAACTTTTATCGTGGCTTATTATCGTGGCTGCTTTCTGCTGGATATTCCCAGCCTCACAGGCCTCTTAATATTTATAGCAGCTATCACCAAAATGAGTGCAATATGTCTTCAGTCTCTTAGCCCAGGACAGAAGGGATGCAGAGAGCAGGGAAGGTGTTTCTCATGAAGACTCTCATCTTCTGTGGTGATTTAGCCTGTACTGAAACTAATCAAACAGGTTGTATCATTTAAAAGGAATACTCCCAGGTGGAAAGGTAAACACATGCTTCAGAGTAAGGCTGGGTTAGGTGATAAATAAACATCCCTGATACTCAGAGGCATTTAATGTGAAATGTTAATTGTGTTACAGAGGGCTTCATTTTGGTGGGATAAAATGACCAGTCAGCATTTCTAGATTTCACAGCCAAGTTCATAACAAGTATTTTACTGTTTTATAGCCCATGGATTAGCATCTATGACATCAAATTACTGCTAATAATGCTAATCTGTGGGAGGGACTTCAGAAACACAGCATTGCACAGGCATGCACAGTGGAGGGGCATCCCAGTGACCACGGCAGGACTTGTGCTGAGTGGGGCAGTTAACACAACATGCTGCCACAGGTGGAAAGTCTTCAGGACAAAACATTTTTCTTTTCCTTTGGAAAGTGCTTTCTCCAAAAGCACTGCTTTGCCTTTAAGTTAAAATATTGACTTCATGTTGCTAGGAGGATGTGCTGAATGAACAGAGTGGAATAACCACGTTATTATTGGATGTCTTGGTATGATATTTATAAGGTAATATTATATGATATTAATACCAATAAAGCCCAGGGTCAGTGCTCCCTGGTCTTGCCTTCACAGCCATGGAAGAAAGCAGTCCCATGAATGACAATTGAAAGGAAATAAATCTCAATATTTCCATAAGAAACTTGTGTTCTGGAAGTGGATTTGTTTTTAGTGCCCAAAATTAGACATCACAAAGATTTTTTTAGAAATTGTTGATCATATTCCAGCTCTGAACATAAAGGCTCCTGGCAATTCAGCCATGGTCAGTATGCACAGTTCTATATTTAAGTATCCGAATGTAAGGACCCTGGCCATGATCTCCAAGACAGCTTCATGAAAGCACATAGAGTGGCTGCAGCTCAGCTCAGTCTTGCTATTTTCACGATCTTTTGTGCTCTGAAGATACGTCTGTAATGATTGAAGGGAAACAGCCTTGTTTCATGGGGACTTTGGGAATGAAATAGCCTTTCTTGAATATGTTTTTGGCTTTGTTTTTTATTTTAAATCTGAACAGAGCACTGAAGATTTTGGCCTCCACAAGTTCAATAAAGTGTTTAAATACAGAAACATTTTCACTCTTGGCTCATTACTGGGACTTTCAGCATTGTGTTTGAAAAGGAGCTATTTATGGGTTGTCAAACAACTGTGCTGGGAGAAAGGAATTTAAAGAATGTCCTTGAGCCTTTGAGGAGCTTTGCAGAACAGGAACAACAAAAATTTGTGCCAACCCTTAGTGCCTCCCCAGCCGGGCTGCCCTTTTGCACCTGCCTGCTGCCACAGTGGGATCCTCCCCACAATGACATGGGGACAGGCTCCAGGAATGGGGTCACCCCTTTAAAGATAGCTCAGGTGATGTTCTTGACTGGGAAGGGAGGTTTTAGTTGGGCTGGATTCCATGGAGGACCAAAATGAAGAGTAGATATTCCACAAGGGAAAATTCTGATCAAAACAGAGCCCTGACATTGTTTCTTCATACTGGGATATGCAGTGATGTTTAAAGCATGCATGTTAATGAAATATTTTTATGAATCTCTTTTAAACACAGCATATTTTGTAGATGACAATGACAACAAGAAGAAATCATGATAGAAAACTCACTCATTTCTCACCATTGACTTGAGTGATGGGCAGAAGGAAAGTGCCTCAGCCACACTGCGGGCTCATATGCCTACCCTGACCTTCTGGCTCCTGCTCTCTTTCCCCATTGGGGCCATTTCATCAAGGAGACAGAGATGTTGTCCCGTCATCATGCCATTTGAGAGATGGCTGCATGGACTCCTTGCAGAGCTCTGTTAGCAAATCTCAGGGACAGGTCAAGTCCAGCAAACCACTGTCCCTGCCTGCTGATACACCAAAGGGAAAACACTGAGAAAGAAGAGATGTGTCTATTGAAAGAGTGGTACCAGCCCACAAACTGGCATTCAGACAGGGCATACACAGAGTTCATTTCAGTCAGAAACCTTCTAACCCCCAGACACTGAGATTTTGCAATAAGCTCTTTAAGATTCTCACAAAGCAAATGCTTTGCTATTTTGCCAAAGAAAAGGGGCTGGCATCTGGAAGAGGTGACACCACCTGGGCTGTGGACAGGAGATGAGACTTAGTGATCTGGCTGGCTGTTCTAGGTCTCTGTTGTTCTCTGCCTTCGAGAACTTTCCCTCTCTGCTTACCCAGTTACTCAGCATTTCTAAACTTGCTTATCCTGAAGTGAGTGTAAATCCTACACTGTCTATAACTAGAAAAAGCATTATCCTCATCAAAACCAAGCAAATTAGTATCTTATTGCAGCACAGCTACCTCAACTCTGACTTAGACAGCTGGTATTCGTGTTATCTTGCTGTTTTGTGGCTTAGTAGGAAACAGCTACTGTATAAAGTCCCCTCTATCCAGTATCTCATGCTTTAAATATTCTCAGCAGTGCCTGAGGGATGCACTTTCCACCTAAAACTCCTCCATGCCCTGGATAATCGCTTGTGGACAACAAGAAAAGCAACAGCTGCTGGCAGAAATCAGCTCTCCAAACCCCATAGTCCTGCTGCTGTAAATCTGAGGAGATATAAGAGGGATATGCCAAGAGCTCTGCTTATGCTCTAAGTCATCTACTGACAAATAACAACAGAAGACCTTTCTCCCATCTCCTGCTCAGCCAAAGCCTGACACCAAGGAAGGGCTGTAAATCCAGTAAATGAATTTTGAGTTTGTTTTGTCAGCAATGACATTCTCTCCTTTCTGAGCAGGATGTGACCAACTAGGAAAAGAATTTGAAGTCCAACTGGCTTCCCATGAGCCAGGGAGATCCTAGAATCATAGCATGGTTTGTGCTGGAAGGGACCCAAAGATCATAAAGATCCAAGCCCCCTGTTGTGGTGAGGGACACCTTCCAGTAAACCAGGTTACTCAGAGCCCCATCCAACTTGGCCTTGAACACATCCAGGGATGCGACATTCCACCTTCTCTAGGCAGCCTCCTTAGTGCCTCACAAATATCACAAGCAAGAATTTTTTTCTAATATCTAATTTAAGTCTACTGTCTTTTAGTTTGAAGCCATTTCCCCTTGTCCTGTCCCTACACGCCCTTGTAGAAATTCTCTCTCCATCTTTCTTGTTGGCTCCCTTCAGGTACTGGAAGGCCATAGCGAGGTCACTCTGGAGCCTTCTCTTCTCCAGGCTGAACAATCCCAATTCTCCCAACCTTTCCTCATAGCAGAGGTGCTCTAGACTGATGGTCAGCTGGTGGCCCTCATCTGGATTTACTCCAACAAGTCAATGTCCTTCCTGTGCTGGGAATCCCAGAGGTGGATGCAGTGCTCTGGGTGGGGTCTCACAAGAGCGGAGGGGCAGAAACAACTGCCTTGACCTGCTACCCACGCTGCTTTTGATACAGAGAGGTACTGGAGAAATGCTGCCAGACTGAGGAAATAGGCAGGCTGTTTCTTTAAGGGCATAAAAAGATCAATGTCTGAAAGAACAGATCTCCTGACACTGTAGGGATGACATTTGCTGCATGACATTACATGAATTTTATGATCATTGAGAGTGAGGTCTCTGCTTGGCTTTTACACATCCACAACACAGTGAGGTATTTAAAAGATGTGTAGATCTGGCACTTAGGGACTTGCTTTAGTGTTGGGCTTGGCAGTGTTAGGTTGAACAGTTGGACTTGATGATCTTAAAAGTCTCTTCCAACCTAAAATGATTCCATGATTCTATACTTGCTCAGTCATTCCTGTTAGACAGGAGTGGCATTGCCAGGGTCCCTGCAGTGCACTCAGAGCTGACAACATTCATAGGCATTTTCCAGATTTCCTGCTTTAAAGTAACCTGAATTTATCATCTGGTGAACGCAGCAGTGAAGTCTAGTTTTTATCTGTCACAGAGCAGACAGCAATGGAAATGAAGGTTCATTACTTTCTCTCCAGGACCGCAGTGCTCCCCGTTTCACCCACCGGCCGCCGACTGACAGACTGGTCACTCTGTCTTCATAGCTGACAAGGGCTGCTGCAGACGCCACCTCACCACTGATCTGATTATGTTGAGTGAGGGAGGATGTGGTTTTGAAACCTTGAACGCCCTTCACTCTCCAACTGCTCTGCTGTGCAGCGGCTGCTGTGCAGCATGAGCTCTTCAGTTTTCTCCTGGATGAAATGATCTCGTTAGGTGATTTCAAAGAGCTGGATGGAGCAGAGCCACCTGCTTTCTCAGAAGGAGAGTCTCATCAGCTTTCCTGGAATTGATAAAGCATATGTGAAAGGCATGTCTGCATCCCATGAAAACCTTACTTTAAAGACACAGGTCCAAGATTTCTATGTTTGGAGAGCGGTGAAACAGACCAGTCTTTTGCCTCCTCTCCTTCTCCCTCCAATCTTTTCCCTCCCCTTTACCCAGGCTTTTTTGTTTATTTTATACTTCCAAGCAGCTTAGGGATATTTATCAGTCACCAATATTTTTCTTGTAGTACATGTAAGCCAATATGGAAACACAGGAATAAATCCCAGTGGGGAAAATCCACTTCTGGAATAAGGGGATTTTCGATTTCTAATCCACAGTGATAAAATGAAAAACAAAACCCAACAAACCCTTGATCCTGGAATAAGACCATGTCTGGGGGTGTATTATCAACATGGCTGTAATCTTATGCAGTGCCATGTCAGCACATGCTGGTGCAGCTCTTCTACCAAAAAGTGCTGCTGCATGGTTAGGAGTGCTGCTCCTGAGACTCCAGGAAGGTGAACTCCTGTGCCTGCCTGTAGAGTGGCTTGGGTATGGCACTTGAGGAGGGCATCCACATTCCTGTCTGTCCATGGGCTGCACTGAAGAACCATTTCTGGGAACAGATGCAGGCTTAGGACTAAATTGCCTCCGGTAAGAAAAATGATAGCTCTGATGGAGATTTTTCTAATGGGAGTATCTACTGCCTCCAAAGTGGGGTGATATTAGCAGCTCATTTCATACAGAGCATAATGTAGCTACCTAATCTGCCTTTAAATGGTGGCCTGCCTGGTTTTGTGTTGCAGCACCATTTCCCAATTCTCCTTCTGTTCTGTAAAACAAGCAGTATTAGAGCCGTAACTGAAGCTACCAATTGTGGGGTGGCCTGTTATCTTTTTAATAAACACCATAGACTATTTGCTCAGCTTACAACTGACATTTTTTCATCGCAATCCTTTTAAACATAACCTGTATTCTGGAAAGCCAGGCTGGCTTTCTGCAGTGTGTGCACATCAGTAGCTGAAAGGTAGAAGGCAGCATTCAGTTTTCCTGATGATGCAAAGGGCAGACAGAATCTGCTGCTCTCCCCTTGTGCTACTCCATTTGTGGGGCTGGCAGATCTAGGTTTTTTGGGTAGGAAACGTGGCTGAGTAAATCAGGAGAGAACATGTATGTGTAGTATGAAAGTGCCATTCCGTGAGGTTTTTTTAAATCTTAATGGAATTTTTAAAATTACAGTTGGTTTAATCTTCCATATTGCATTTGCATTTTCTCAAAAGCTGAGGGGTTGCTAGTTAGATTATGGAAAACATGCACTCTCATGAGACAGTTTTCTAAGACATTCTCAGAGCTATTAGAGAAAAACACCCTTTTTTTCACAGCATCATAAGTATAGTCTGCTGTCTTCTCCTGTGATCTTCAGAATGGTTGCTATTTAATTATTGATGTTTACAACATGGCAGTAGTTAAATGTGGCTGCTGTTCTGAAGGTAATCTTTATATGCCTACATTCAGCTAGAAAAATATTTGTATTATGATGAGTCACAGGAACAGATTTAAAATGCTGCATGTAAACATCTATACAACCTCTATTGGCAGCCTGAAATTCTTGGAGTAAGCAGCGGGTGCTGACTGAAATCTGCAGGTTTAATCTGGCTGTTGTTTCCCTTTGCTGACACGCAGGGAGCTGTGTGCTTGCTCCTGTCTCTCCTTATTCGGCAGTGGCTGTGCCTGGATCAGTGCAGTGGGAGAGCTGAGGCCCCTCAGTAGCAGCCCTGCAGCCCAACCCTCCTGCTGCCTTCAGCAGATGCATGAGACACTGCCTTATGGTTGCCAAACCCACTTTGCTTTTCTGCCTTTAGATTTTGGCATTGCTTCCCTGAGGGATTTGCTTACAGAAAAGCTCTCTGCAGTGACAGGGAAAGCACTGCTTTCCTCCTGAAAGGCATCCCCAGCCCCGGCCTTTGCTGCTGGGATTTCTCCAGGTGCTTGAACCTCCTCTATTGTGCATTAGCAGCAGTGCTGGAGAACAGCAGCTGAAGACAATAAAAGCAGCCATGTTGCTGGATGGGGCACACCTTTGGGGAAACATCAGTGACAGCAGCTCAGGCACTGCCTCTCTTTAGTACCAGGCAGCTCCAACAGCAGGCACTGGCGTGAGGATGCTTTGCCTCCCTTCTGCTGGGAGCACTCTGGCTGCTGACAGCTGCCATTCCTCCAGCTGCCATTCCTCCTCCCTGCCCATCCAACTGGATGGTAGCTTTAGCTTTCAGTAAAATTCAGGCCAAGGCACCCATTATAACAATCTCCCATTAGGGCTTAGCAGTCTGGGTAGTCTCTCTTGCAGGCAGTGTAGTCATGCCAGGATTTTACACTGGTGGCTGGATGGGGACCCATTCTCTAGAAGTGCCCTGGGTACCAGTGCACAGTTGTTCATGCTCTGGAAAAAGTCAGCTGTTGTTCAGAGCCTGGTGACCTCTGCTGCTCTACTGCTCTGGGGACAGGCTGATGAGGATTAATTGATTCATCTGGGGCCACAAGCTTTCTCAGCTGGTTGCCACTCCCAGAGAAATGGTATTTTCCCCCATCAGACTTGACTAATTGTAAGCCTTTAAAAATGGCACTTCCAAAAGAGAGGGGCCTGCTGAGTAAGTTATTAGTCATCCTTATCTGGGAGAGAAACAACGGTTGCTGTAACAGCTTCTTTATCTCTGCAGCACCATGTTCTCTGGAGAGGTGGCTGTGGAACACCAGGTGCAGGGAGCTGCCAGACACCTTCCTTCAAGGGCAGCAAAGGGTAGAACAATTTGTTTCTGAAGGGCTATCTCTGCACTCTCCAAATCATGGCTTTGTTTTTAAAAGCTGCTTGTTTTTAGCAGGTTGTAACTAATAAAGCCACCTGTATTTTTCTGTTGGTGTCTGACACAGGTTGGGTTCTGGAGCTTTTTGTGCAAATAGAGGAAGCTCAGTGGATGGATGATCCAGCTCTGTGTCTCAGAGTTTGCAGCAGACTCTGAATGTCTGACTGGGAATATTCTCACTCTACAAAAGTGTGATCCTCTGTTTGCAGTCACAACGGAGCCCAGAACACATTTTGAAGATTGCCATGGTTGACTTCACTTTGGTACGTCCTCTGATGCCCTTCCTCTTGGGTTTAAAATGGTTTCTCACATACTTTCCACGCTTGACTGTGTTGTGACTCCTTTTCTGGGCTGATGGAGAAGTCTCCAGAAAGCATATTGAGCATGTTATATATTACATATATATGCAATCCACTGCTGGGAAATGGCTAGGGCTGTACCAAACTGGTCTTGTCCTAAATGGGAATGTGAGAACATCACTGTGTCCTCTCTCTTTAATCCTCATATGTCTTGAGAAAGAAGAAAACAGCCCTGTTAAACCATGACACTTGTTCAAAACCTCTCTTAGCTATGCCCCCTCATCTTCTCCCTCCCACAGCAGCCCCAAGGAACCCCTGGAGAACATTGCCACCACAGCCATTCAGTGGAGCTTTTAGATATCTTCAAACAAAGTTTTGAGTTTGGTCTGTGATCACAGGTTTATTCATTGGTGTTTCCTATCAATTAGCAAAACACTTGTTCTCCAGAAAAACTGGCAGTGATCTGCCTATCCTAAGTAACTGAATTGCTGTCAAACTGTCCATCCCACTCCTCCTTTGCATAATGCACTCTGATACAGTGCCTGTTAAATACAGCAGCATTGCCTAAGAAATGACACTTGGCTTTTGCCTTGACAGGGGTTTGACAGTACCTCACCACCTTTCCCATTATTTCCCCATTACAAGTTTTGTCCCTAATGAGGCTGAGAACAGGGGCTGCTTTGCTCTTCTCACAGAGATTGTCACAAATGAATTTACCCCCAGCTTCTCAGAAGGACCCACCAGCACCTAGTTTACTGATTAGACCCTGGGAGTCTAATCAGCAAATTCCTCTAGTGCAGCAGGGAGATGTGTCTCTGCCAAACCTTGACTTCTGCAGGTTGAAGAGCTGCTCTTTTGTTTTCATTAGCTGTGATATGCACATAGGCATTCATGGGTCAGGTTTTGCTCCTTATCTGTGACCTTCAGTCCTGTTTGTTAGGACACTTGTGTGATAAAGGAGTGCACCTCCCAGGTTGATAACATGGTTTGTTTTCCATGAGACATGTATTTGCATACCAAATACACAGTATTTCTTGAAAAAAAAAAATTAAATTTAATATCTCTCTTGCATTTAAAACATTCCAGGCAAACTCTGTTTCAAAAAGTATTCACAATTTCTGTTTCAGAAATTTTCTGTTTCCTTTTTCCATCAGTAGAATTGACCTCATCTGGGCACACAGAGGGGATGATGTCATTGTCAGGGGCTGAGGTTAGCATAAGGTTACTAAGGCTGTCATCCTGTATGCTCATTTTCCACTGAAAGAAAAACAGAAAAAAATGCATTAAGCCATTTTAGAAGTCAGAGTATCTAATCCAATCCCTTCAAGACCCTTATTACAAAAAAGACATTTGGGTGCTGGAGCCACTCCAGAGAATGGCAACAAAGCTGGTGAAAGATCTGGAGCACAAGTCTGATCAGGAGCAGCTGAGGGAGCTGGGGGTGTTCAGCCTGGAGGAAAAGAGACTCAAGGAGGACCTTATTGCTCTCTACAAGTAATGAGGTATTGCTTTCTACTGAAAGGAGGTTGAAGCAAGTTGGGGGCCATTGTCTTCTTCCAGGTAACAAGAAGAGCCTCAAGTTGTTCCAGGGAAGGTTCAGACTGGGTATTAGAAGAAATTTCTTCACCAAAAGGGTTGTCAAGCCCTGGAACAGGCCACCCAGGAAGCCTGTGTGGTTACCATCCCTGGAAGCATTTAAATGACACATAAATGTGGCGCTTAGAGACATGGCTGACTGGTGACTTCGGCAATGCTGGGTTACTGGTTGGACTCGATGAAGTTGAAGGTCTCTGCCAAACTAAATGATTCTGTGATTCTATGAAATGTCTTCTAATTCAGAATACACCACCTACTTACTGATTGTGCGACAGAGCTTATCATTTTCCATACATTGCAAAAGGTTGTGAATAACTGATGATGTAATAAATTTTGCTTCCGCGCATGCTTTTACTTAAAGTCATGTATGAAAGTGTTCCCAGTTTCCACTATGGTTTACAAAACAGGACAAAATGTCTAATGGAAAATTTAGATCACTTTGCTCAGAATTTAGCTAGGTTAAGTAGTTGCTGAAAAAATACTTTTTTCATTTATACACATATAAATTCAGAGAGATTTCCCTTTTAATGACAGATGAGATATGTGTCATCACAGTGACAGCTAGCTATGTCCCCTGGCTGATACAATACTGTTTGTCAAACAAATGGCAAGGAGAGCAGGTTGCAGGAGCCTCTCCGCCAACGAAATGCCTCCTGCCAGCACCGTAGGTGGCTGACGGACAGCTCCTTCCAAACAAGGACAGTTATGTAATAATAACTCCTCTCTGTGTCAGTGGTGATGCTAATGTATGCAAATACTGCTATAATAAATCCAATTAAATGTCTCTGCATACAGAAATATGCCAGACTACCTGTATCTAATAACATGATAAGGAGAGAAAAGAGGACTTCAGCCTTGGAGACATCACCCCTGTCTCTGCTCCTGGAGCTGCTCTGCGCTGGGCTGGGGTCCTGGTGCACAGCAAAACTCCCAGCTCCTGCCAAGCCCTGGTGGCTGCTGCAGCTGCCTGGAAAAAGGGGCACTGCAGCTGAGGGGATTCATTGCCTGCTTTACTGCTCTGCAGTAGGTTCAGAGGTACAGTAGGTTCAGCTGGTCAAGGCCAGCAGAGTTACAGAGACCTGTGGAGCCTGATCACCCGCTTTATATTTTCAGGAGCTCATTTTGGAACCAGCCACCAAAGATCTTCTGGTCCAACCTCTTGCGGGAAAAGGAACCTGCTACCTAGCACCCTTGACTTGCCCAACTTGAAAACCTCCGGTGATGGGGACTCTACCATATTCTTGGGAAGGTTGTTCCTCTGTAATAAATGTCTTTAATCTATCATGGTTAGATTATTGCTTTCTCTTGGTTTCATGACAAATCTCTTTGTGTATTTTCAGCTTAGTGAACAGATTCTGCTGTGCAAGGAGGCTGGAGGGGAAGCTGCTGGCTCAGTAGTCATGAATGAGACACTTCCAGACTTCGTGAAAGAGAGGTTGTTATTTATTAAATAAATTTTTCTTTAGGGCCTCCTGAATACTTATTATGTTCTGGCTCCTGATCAGGGTTTCTGTTATCTTGATTAATTAACTGATCTTGTGAAGAGTTTTAATCAGCTCTAATGTTGCCAGGAACTAGCCCCACTGCAAGTGAAGGAAACATGACTGTCAGCAGCTGACAGGACACCCAGCTGCTCATTGGCCTGAGGCTGGATGCTTAGCATGGTATAAAGGCAGATTCTGGGGGAAGGATAGAAGATGCTGGGAAAGACAAGAAAAGAAAAAAGGATGGGTAAAAGTCCCAGGAATCCATTGCTGTGAGCTGTGACTGTGGACAGGGCACTGGCACCATGAGCGTGGCAACCTGCAGGTGGCCAGAGTGGTGGCCAGTGGGAATATCTACTGCTTGGATTTTTAGGTCATGCAGTGAAAAGTGAATAAATACTGCACAGACTTCATTTATCTGTATTTATACCGTTGGCCCTGATCCCTAGTGGACAGATTGACTTAAAATCACAAGATATTATATAGAATATATTTGTATTCCTTTCTGTTTGTCTTGCAAGCTGTGGATTCACCTTGTGATGACAGGTGCCACAGTGACAAGCACTGTGCATGTGCAAGTTTGTCCAGCTGTTCAGAACTCAGTGAACCTGTGGGCACTGCTTCAGAGAGACAGAACACGCTGCTGCAGTCGTCTGGGCAGGGCAGCTGGCTCAGACATGGCAGACAGTGAGCTATGGCCATGCTGTGCCAACAGCTGCAGACAGGCCAAGGCACCTGTGGGGGATTCAGCTTAATGCAGCCTGTGTCCCTTCAGATGAATGCTACTGCAGTGGCTCCTGTCAAACTCCTGCTCCCTGTCCTCCCAACACAGACATCAGGCTCCATCTAAAAGTTTCCCTGCTGAAATAGAGCACAACATGAACGGGGTCAGGCTGCCCAGGTCCCAGCTGCACCAAGCTGTGGGAAATGGTTGCTTTGATCCCCATAGGTGCAGGGTTTCTGCAGTGCTTCCCAGGCCATGCTGGAGCAGTTCCCCTGCACTCCAACACCCACTGGAGGTTCACACCCCATCCAGGGGTCCTTTCCTAGCACCTGGCACTGATGCTGACCTGAGGGCTGCATTTCACAACGAGATTTGCATTCTTTGCACTGGCAGGGAAGCTCCAGCCTGGTGTCCACCTGGTCTGGCTGCAGGTTTGCAAGGCACAAACTGTCCACCTCATACATCTCGTGGCACATCTCTTCTCAGAGCTCCAACTACTATGTGATCAAATTTGTCTCACAGGGTCAATGGATTTGCATTCCTGCTGGGTAAAGTGGCTTCCTTTCACCATCTTGAGTAATAAATGCCCTTTTCCAGGGCTGACTCCCCTACCAGCCACCAGTGACAATGAACACTGGTCACCATTAGCACTGCTCCCCCATCATCACAGGCAGCTGTGCTGGAGTCTGCTCTAAAGCTACATCTTTCTAAGACCAAACTCCCTCTGCCTTCCTGCCTTCAGCCTGGCACCAGGGTTGCACTGCACATTTCTTTCCCTGGTAAGAGCAGAAAACTGATCAGCCATGAGGTGCAGCCAATGATCATCCCTTCTGCAATCCAGTTCCTTCCCAATACAAAGCAGAATACATTCTTTTATGACTTTTCATATTCCCACAATGCATTTTTCTAATTACTTAATTATATTATCTGTATGCTAAATATGCGTGAAGTGGGATCCCATTGTTTGCAGCTGTTGGTATGTAAACATGAGCTGAAAGGAAGTCCAGGAATGCCCTCCACAGAAATGTTGCACTCACAGTTGAGGATGGAAAAGAGTAGAAAAAGGACAATCTGCTACTGCTAAAGCAAAAGAATTTCTATAAGGCTTCAGTACTAAATTTCTGATAACAGGCCCAGGAGTGAGAATTATAGCTGGAGGCTCTAAGCCCTACCTTTAAGATCACTCACTGATAAAAAGCCAGCTCTCTGGCAGGGGAGAAGTCTTACTTGAATTTCCTTGAGCTCTAAGGAAGCTCCCAAGCCATTTGCTGATAGGAATCTTCACTTGAACATGAGCTCAGATATGGGTTGGTTCCTTCCTTTAATAGCTTATCTCTAATATGAAATTATCTCTCTTTTTAAGGCCAGCAGATATCCCTCCATGCTGTTTGCAGTCCAGCTTCTTTCTGTTAATCCAGCAGACAGGACGTCATGGCTTACCACTCACATCTGACACTCTCTGCCTCTAATGCTTTCCTGTTAATTTATTTCCCATTAACATTAATTAGAATGATCAAAGTCAGGCTGAGGCTTGTGGTATCATTCACTCACATTCTTCTACCTCTCCAACTTTAAACTGCATCTAGATTGCTTACTATGATTTAACCAAGGCCCACAATAATACTGAATATTGAACTATATTGAATAATTATCATGCTGCACATCTTTTAATGCCATGTGTAACAGTTTCCTGGTTGGTGTGTCCTGCTCAGTGCTCACATACCACAGCCTCTGTAAGGTCTTTGAGGGATCACACACAGGCGCAACACCTGATGATTTACCTGCTCTATGCTCAAGCACACCACTGCTTCAGTGGTACACATGCAACAGTGAGGCTTCACAGCTTTAGGGCTTTGAGGTTTCACTTTTGCCTAGCATGTAACCCTTGATTAAGGCCACCAGGTGTTTCAAGTCATCACAGTGTTGAGTAGACACTAGCTGGTTTTACTCACCTGGTCACATTCTCTGCTGGAAAAGGTTTCCTTTTGAGTAGGAGGTACATAAAGCTTTAGCAAATCTTGGAATTTGCCTTTTGTCATTAACATTGGCATCTACTCCCCAGCAAAACTGTGGCAAGAAAGGCACATTAGCCTCACAAATCGAAGTTTGTGATTTAATATGTATTTGCTACTGCATATTGAGAGCTTGTAATAGAAGGTTTTAATTGAGATTCATGAGTTGCTGATAGACAGATTTCCAAAAATTTTCCCTGTACCATCAATCTGCCAACATAAATGACTGACCAAGGTACACAGTTGGGATAAAAATCCCTCTTACATCCCTTTTATCAGGCTTGGCTACACAATTCTGTCCATTTTCCACAGAAAATCAATAGCAATAAACAGCTGTCGCATTAGGGCAATCACAGTGTCACTAATACAGCTTCTTTGCAGGGCCAAAACATTGGCTGGCCTATTTTTTCCTTCACAGAGACCATCTAGGGATCTGGAAACACCAGAAATGAGAGAACTGTTTAAATTACTTTTGGAAGATTTCTTCAAATGAAGTCACAGCCTTCTTTATGAGGAGCTGGGCTAATCTTCCAGAGACCAGTCCTGCAGCATCTGTTTTTGTGCAGAAATAATTTTCTATCTAGAGTGTGGCATTGCAATTATCTTGAGTTTTTCCAAGAAAATTGATGATAAAATCAAATAAATTAATTTTCCGATTTTATCTATTAAATATTCATTCAGGCTCCGTAGCTAGGCCTTCCTATAAACTCAAAAACACCAAAACAAGCCTTTCTTCTCTATGCCCAGCTGGGCTGTGTGGAAAAGCCTCCAGGTAGGACTGTGTATCTTGAACTTTTCAGTTATTCCTGTTCTTGGTGGGGAATTGCCTCCCTTTTGGTTCTGGTGCTGTGGAAGCTCCACGTTCTGGCTCTGAGCTCCCTCAGTACCTCCTTTCCCGGGTCCCTGGAGTCTGTCCTTGGAGAAGGTTGTTGTGCAGAGGTGGTTGAACCACGGGGTATCTGCAGCACCCCGGTGTCACCTGCTCTTGCTGTCAGCAGCTGCCACTAAAGCGGGATTTGACTGCATTTCAGTGGTGCCCCAGGAGGGATCAGTGAAGGAAGAGCCTGTTCTGTGCAGGAGTGATCTGCCATCACCTCACTGACCTGACCCAGACCTGAAAGGTGATCTGACTCACTTTTTTGTGGAGACAAGGAGATAACAAATTCAAGCAGATGAGAAGGAAACTATTTTCTGGGAGAAACTGTTGTTGATTAAATTCTGATTTGAGAATTAAACGAAAAAGTAATTATAATTGTTTTGAAAAGGCTCTTTTTCACGATGATACTGCAGTTTTTAACTTGGGTGATTTAAAGGCTCCCTGGAAGTCTGCACTGGGGTTACCAAAGAGTGTCAAAATGAGTGGCTCTCCTGGGAGGGTCAGTCATGTCCTCACAAAGATCAGCTTGCTTCTGAGTGTCATTAACACGAGGCTCAGTCCCTACCTGGTCCTGAACACCACATTAGAGAGGTCAGTGTTGAAAGATCTACAATTAAAAAACCACATATTATTGTCAGTTTTTAAAAATGCTCCTGCCCTTCTTAGAGAGCTGGCAGCAGGCAGAGGATGCAAAAGGCCTTTGGCCAAAGTCATCCAGAAAAGCATCCTGACAGCAGACTGGGCAGAAGAATCATGCCTTACCACCTCAATTTGAGCCCTACAAGTGCCCTCAACCTTCACAGGGCTGGAGACCTCAAACTATACCAATTGTTTGAATTTCACTGACACAATGAACCTCAGCATCCTAACTCCAAGTGTGCAAACCTTTTCTCCTTTTCCTGTTCCTTTATGTGTAGGCATGACTGTGCTACAGGGTGGTTTTGATTGTGTTTATTTGACTCCATTTGATCCCTGTAAGTCTATTTTATATCCCTCAAGTAAAACACTGCTCCACTATAAGGCAAGAACAGCTTTTTGTCATTTATCACCTTGTTCTTTTATAAACAGACCCTATGTTTGTGCTAAGTAGAATAGGAACAGCTCAGAAGAAACATCTATTTTCATGAAGGATGAGTCTGAGATTCTTCTACACAGGGTCATTGAAAAACCCAGGAGTTCTTGCCCCAGTGCAGAGATGTGCTGCGTGCACATTTAATCTCCAAACATTTCCAACTTGTGCTGCCTGTCAGTGATGCTGATGCTTCCAACCTTCCCACGGTTGTGCAAACTGCTGGAGCTGCTAAATAATGCTGCATTTCCACCCCATCCTGGCTTGCATCTGTGGTGACAGGGATATTTCCTAGGACTATAAGTCTGTGCTATATTCTTGCATCTGTGGGTCAAGGGCAAAGGTTTCAAACTGACTCTGGCTACTGAAGAAGAAGGGCTCCCAGAGACACTGCCTTCTTTTCTCCAGCAGCTCATAAGCAGAAATTACATAAACCAAAGAGATTTCCTAGGAGAATGAATGCAGGAATATCTCACTTTGCTGTTTGCCTCTCCAGCTCCAAAATTATCTTTTTAAGGGATATGGACCTGCAGAAGAGCTTTGGTGACTTCTGCAAGGACAACAGAATTGGAGGAGACTGAAAATCTCTGGAATGGATTATGGAGAAGCAGGACACCTGTGTGGCTGTCCCTTGGCTCTTCTCATTGCTGTGCAGATGTGGCAGGATACTGGTGGTGGCCTTGTTTGCCTTGTTCCTGCCTTGTGCTTGCGAAGAAAAGAGACAAGACCTGCTTAAATGGAGCAGGAAGAAAGGTTAGGATGTTGTGAAGGGAAACTCACTGACTGCAGTAACCAGAGATGGAAAGTCATTACACTTTACAGACCAGGCAGTAATTTGTAAAGCATCTGTGTATTCTTCAGTGCCAAGGTGCCAGGCAAATGGGTCAAGACTACAGGTGGTGAAAATAATTAGGAAGGCAAGACATCTCATTTTGATAATCTCATTTAATAACAATAATAACCTCCTTTTCATCCTAAGAGCTCTGAGGCTAATCCAGCAGTTTTATTTCTGAGCATTCTTGACTGCGACTTCTAAAATCTCTTTGACTAATTCACTGCCTTCTATTTGGGGAAAAGCCTTGAGAGGTGCTGCTAATGAAGACAAATGAAGGAAAAGGAACTTGACCCTGGAGTATGAAATTTTGCTCATTAACTTGCGCTTCCAGTTGGCTGATTGATATTATTTGGATGTAGATGGGGCAATTAATGACAGGAAGTAATGCAGCAGGATATGAGTTGTGCAGAATGCACCTTGGTAAGTCTACATTTTATGATGTCTTGCCTTATTTATGTGCACTGTATTTGTTATGCCACTGCCTGATGTAGTTACCACCTTAATTCGGAATTTCCTTAACTTAATAGTTTTCTTCATTCTTTAACGCTATTTTGGGATTTTTTGTTTATGTTTCTGAAGGTAACAATTTCCTGGTCTGTTTTTAGTAGCATGAGGATACATTTTCATGGTCATATGGAACATTTCAGCATGTGAAACACTTCTCACAATAGGAATTGCCATTGAGATGAACTATACTTCCTTCCTATTTCACTGGACAGGCTATTGGGATTGCCAGTAAATTAATGGTCACAAATCTCCCATGTACTCTCACTCACATTATTTCTCTACCACAGAAGGAAATGAGCTAAATAAGATTTTTTTTACATTTTTGAGGTGGGTGGAGGGTGTAAGAACTTTTTTTTTAAATGACACATTCTCCTGGGAAGGAAATTGTCTTATGATTTAAGCCAAAGGATTTTAAACCTGTAAAATACCACTGTGCTTTTGATTTAGCTCCTTGATGTATGAACAATATATATCACCAAAGGAAAAGATGAGCTTAGAACAGTGAATGATGTGAAATGACCTCTGGTAAGGTTCTCTAAGTATTTATGCATGTGAATAATTTTACATAAGCTTACTGGGGTGATAAGAGAATCTACTCCAAAAAAGTTATTGACCTTAATCTTTATATGAATGATCAGGCTGTTGCTATGAGTGTTTTTACCCAGGTTTCTTAAAGAATACTGTGTTTTGTACATTTGTCTGTCCACCCATCTTTTCCACCCCAAACTTCTTTGAATCCTTTGACATAAACCTGGAACTTCCACTTGAGGTCACACAGTGAAACCTTTTACATAATGACTAGCTCATAAAATTTAAAAATTTGAACAAAAATAACATTCTTTTATGCAAGATGCGAAGCAGAAGATGGAAGAAAGTGCCAGGACAGATAAAGAATCTGAAATTAAGAATTAGTGCCTGTGCAAGTGGGGCTCCTATGGTCATTCGGTACAAATGAGCACAGATCCCTAGGAGGCAGACAAAATGGGAGCCACACCTTGGGGCTACACGGCAATTGTTTGTGTCTACCTCTCTGGATCAAGGGGACTGAGACTGCTTATCTGCGAGTTGAAGAGGGGAAAATGACCTCACACGTCCTGCAAGGAAGAACATTCAGATGAGCAATTCTCAGACAATAGCTGACGCTCTGGAATTTCCTCTAGTAACAACAACTTGATTGCTTGCATATTCTCACAGCCGCTGAAAAGACAGGCAGGGAGAATCAGGTACACCAAAAACTTTGATAATCTCCATTATTTTATTTAGGACACGTTGAGATAGAAATTTGGAAGTGGTGTTACAGAATTGCATTCCCACTGAGTTTGACTGTGTGGTTCGAGTCTGTGTTGCTTTTAGATTACAAAAGTTTCTTTCTCCATGCCAGACTGCTCCGTCCTGCTCACTTCAAACAAACACGGACATCTGGATGTCCATGAATGGTGAGCACCATCCCAGATGTAAAACTGAGGTCTTTCCTTCTGAAGACACTCAGTGTTGACCGCAGGATCTTTGCTGTATACAGAGTGATGTATATTTGTCAGTGTCCTGTTCCTAGATACGGCATTTGCTTGTCATTTTGGATCACTATGCAGTGAAGGTAGTCCAAAGTTTGCATTTCACCCCAGAATTGTCTGCATTCCTCACTTTTCATAAATGAAACACATTAGAAGAAAAATTTCTCTTTAAAATTACTTTATTAATTGGAACATGCTCGGAATAGTTCAGGTATAGGCTCAGTAAGTGATCTTTACGTGATCTTATTCTTTAGTATGCTTCAAAGAACTAATGACACCTTTAAAGTTCATAATAAAATATCCTAATAATGAATATTAGTGCTTGAGGGCTACTTTTATGAGATAGTAATAATCTGAAGTGAAAGTTCATCTTGCTGGAAATATGTAGCATAGCCAAGAGAAAGAAAAGCTCTCACCCTCTCCAGTGAGAACTGCAGAAAGGAAAAAGCAGGCTTCTATCATTCAGAATTTACTGAAAACATGTTGAATGTTTATTTGAAATGAGAGGAATGGCCAGCCAGCTGGCAGCCTTCTGAAAGTCTGTGTGTCTCCTCTCAGCAGATGGTGCACACAGAACCCAAACACAAAGCCTCCTCCTTTTGTCTGAGGTGCTTAAAACGTGCTTCAAGGCAGAACTATGGGCTGCTGTGCGACCACTGCTGCTGTCTGCAGGGGACTAGGGAGGGTAGGAAGCATTTTAAGACAAAAAGTGTAAAGCATTTTAATTATTTTCCCTTTGAAATAAGCTTCGAGTTGATCTTTTTGTCCCAGAAAAAAAAAAAAAATGAAAAGGAGAAAGGAAAAGAGATTTAATAATCACTCTGTGTAATATCAGCAATCAATTGCACAGACTTTGTTCTCTTACAGTCTCTCTTGCTCTCCTTCGTTCCCCTAAGAGCACCCATATTTGCCCTTTCCCACAACTGCTCTGCTGTGATCTGCCCACATTCATTCTCTGTTAACTCGAATTCATCCCATCTCCTTTGAATCAGAACTTTTCTTTTACTTTTTCTCCCTTTCTTCTCTAATGATTATTTATGAACTAAATTATGCACATTACAGCTTATATGAAAATAATAAATGTTCTGGCGTAATTACTATAGTAAACTCTCTGGGTAATAAGCCCTGAAAAACTGCAGGGAAAATGCCAAAATATTTCAGTGTATAAGCGCCATAACCTGTGAGCACGAAGAGCCCGTGACTAATAATTGGTCTTATTTACTAATCCTGTGGTGGATGTAAAGACATTAATAAAGTCTGTGGCTTTGCTGACTTCTCAGTCAGAAATGGTAAAACCATCGTGGGTAACTGGCCACTTTGAAGGGTGGGATTAGCTGGCGGCCAGTTTTCCTGGTAAGAAAATGCCTGTAATGAACCCGCCTTAGCGCTCAGCAGCCCTGTCTGTCGTGCCAGGGCACCCGAGCCGGGCCGGGCCAGGCGGAGCTGTCCGAGCTGTCCCCGCCGGAGCCGCGGCCGCGCCGGGCACAGCGCCCGGGAGCGAGCGGGCCGAGGGAACCGAGCTCCCCCTAATGCTGGATCCGCATCCTACAGCCCGGGCTCTGCCGCAGCCCCGCGCCGCCGGGAGGGATGCTCAGGGGACTAAACCCCAGCCAGAAGCCCTTGCTGGCCCGCCCCGAAGGGGTTTGCTGGCCCCACTCTTAAGGCTGGGTCATATTAGTTTAATCATAGAATCATAGAATGGTTTATGTCGGAAGACGCCTTCCAAAGGCCATCTAATCCAACCCCCCTGCCACTGATGCCTGAAGGATTTTTTCTGCTTTTTCTCCTGAATATTTCTTACACTGTTCCCTATATTCACAAGTATTAGCATGCATACTTGTGATGCTTTAGGTGATAGTTTAGCCTGGTTTCATGGTGTTTAGGAGGCTGGTAGACTAAACACCCCTGAAGCCACGTAGAGTTAGAAGACCAAACACCCTGTTTTCGTGAGCCCTCAAGGTCTCCTAGTAGAATAGATTTTGTAAACTAGAAGTTAGCCCACCCAGGCCCCCTATTGGGCCCTTCTGGTAGATATGCTAATGTGTAGAGTCTTTAATTATATACTCTATTGGAAGGAGGGGGCTTTTGTGGCGTGTTCTACCTGTACGGCAGAAGCCATCGAACGGGATCCTATTAAAATACCGAGGTAAACAACCCCCAACCCTCTCACCGTGTCTGAGCCTTTATTTCCTAAGACCAGAAAAAGGCATCACCACGGGCAGGGACATCTTCGACTGAATCAGGTTTCTCAGAGCCCCAGTCCAGCTTGACCTTGAACACTTCCAGGGATTTGCCTCTCTGGGCAAATAATTATTAATTTTTTAATTAATTAATTGACTATCCTTGCTGTTAAGCCTCCTAGGAAAAGCTCGTCATAGCTAAGCAGGTTGCTAACTCTAAAGCAGGAACAAAGAGAAAACTAAATTTCTAGTTTAAGGATTAAAGGCAAACTCCACTCTCTGCCAAGTCAGAGGATTGCCTTTTACTACTGTGGGTCACCAACATTTTCTGGGCCACCAGGATAGTTTTTTACCCAGCAAAGCTATTGAAAGGAGGGGAACAGACAAGCTTTAGAAAGACTTATTTGACCTTATGTGACTTAAGAGAAAAACTTACAGAAGAAGGAATTTTGAGTGCATGAAATGGTGTTGCCCATTCTCTTGGATTTATCTATCATAAAAGTGGTGTTTCAGATTTTATGGCTCTCTCAGAGTAATGCCTAAACTAATTTTAAGAAGTGGAATAGACTGTTGAGATTTGTAAAAAACATGGGTGTGAAAGTTGACATTGTGACCATAGCATTCTCTGTGTGGGTCTGAGGATGAACATCCGCCTCCAATAGTCCTCACTCAGAGCAAACTCTCACCATTAATTTTACTGTGCTGCCCTTCAGGCTACCCTCATTTTCTACAGCACCATCAGGACCCATGAAGCTATTGTAGGAAAATTACAGGTTTAACATTAGCTGCAACCTTTGTCACAAGAAGTTAGACAAGACTCTCAGAAAAATCTACCACAGGCAGCCAGCACCTCATTAGAGGAAAAATCTGTCCAAATGTGGATTTTTTTATGAGCAGTTTGAGCATTTTGCCCTGAGGAGAGATGCAAAGGTGTGAATAAATCAAGGGGTAAAATAACTGCTATAAAATCTTTTCTTGAAAACATTACACCAGGGATCCCAGATATTACTTTTCCCTACGCTTATATTTTTCATCCATCAGAGTTTTTTCAATGGGATCTAATTCTGCAAATCTTGAAAGGTCACCAGTTGTAGGTGGATTTATATACTTCTGTTATTTCAAATAGAAATACAGCACTGAACTTTGTGTGTTTGGCCCTTTATATGTCCTCAGGAAATTCTAGAAATAAAATACTGATGGATAACACAAATCCTATAACTAACCCCTGCCATTTTAGGGAGAAAGAAAACTGCTAGTGAAAATGAAACGAGCTTCTCTGCAGTAAAGTCCTGCAGATAGAGGAAATGACAGTGAAACCAAGGGTACTCTCATCCCAAAGACACTGCTAAGAGAACGAAGAGTTAGGAAAAAGCAACCTACCCTGTGCTGAAAGGGTGGCTGAGGAGTGAAGGAAGCATGTGCTACATGGTATCGGAATTATTCCAAATGCTTCAAGATGTTGTAACAAGCATTCAGACTTCTGTTTAGATCATATATATAAACCACAGACCTGAACATTGAGACTTCCTCTCTAATACAGAAGAATGTAAGTATAATGTTTACTGGGGAATGGGCAGACTAACAAAGAGGCAAAGGCTTCTCTTCACTAAAGCAGTGTAAGAATGTTGGTGGGAGTGATCTGGCAGGGAGAGAGATCCTGAGGGACCTGAGGAGAGAGCACAAGAGTGGTCAGAGCCCTAGAAAATACGACCAAAGAAGAAAGGGTTTGAAGTCCCTGTGGTAGCTCAATCCAGAGAAGTCTGAAAGTGGATATATGCAAAATCTGAATGTTCCTACAAAGGGGAAAGAATTAATAGTTCACCATATTCACTGTGCTGGCACAAGAAAAGTAGACTGACATTGCAACAGGACAAGCAAGGATGGGGAGAAGGGTTACTGGGGCAGGCATCTGGTTGCTAGGGAAGGCTGTGGAAACTCCACTATAAGGAATTTTGAGAAATTATTTAATCCTAGAACAAGAAGTACGCTTTCAGATGCATTTTAGTGGCAAAAGTGAGTGACTGAGAACAGTGGGGCAAAGCTTTAGGGGAAGAACCATTTTCAAAACTGACATAGAGGTACAGACATGGAAAAAGAGAGAAACTGAGGGCCAAAACCTCTGGGCTAGACAGAATTGATTGGCACTAACCCCAAGGATGAATAAGAACTCTTAGGGCGTAAACCTTTCTTCAGTGCTCTAACTCACCAGGATCTGGAGAGCTGTGTGCTAAATTTAATAGTGTTTGCAATCTGGTATTCTCTGAAAGAAAATGTTGAAAGAAAATTTCCTGTGGAACAGAACTAGCTAACGAGGCCCTTCTGCCTCTGGCATGAAAAGGAAGGGAGTCACAGTACAGAGCAGATTAAAAATGATGCGGGGAAAGCCATGAAAGGCACCAGAAAACACAGCTGAAAACTAGACTATGCAAATGCAGACCAGACATGAAGAGAGAAGATGGGGCACAAGAGATGACAGGTGCTGCACTGAGATTAATAGTTTCTGCAATGATTAAGAGTGACCACTGCCTCTAAAAAATGAAGGGGAAAATTCCAAAGCTTGCAAAGCTGCAGAGGGCATAGCAGGGTGCTGATGAATTCTAAAAATGTGGGAAATTAAATGGCTTAGAAATAAAGTCAATGGAGAAGATAACCAGAGAAAAAGGAATGAGAGAGGAATAGAAGACCTATGAGATTTAAAACCTTTACCATCACATATTATCACTTTCCATTAAATGTGCCACTACAAGGGTGCTGCCACCAGAATCAACAGAAAAAAAGGCGAAGAAGGGAAATAGCAAAGATGGAAGAGTACCAGGGATTTACCAGGGATGATTTGAAGGAGAGTGTTCAGGTGAAAAGAAATGGACGATAGTAAGAGGTGGTTGACTGGCATAACTGAACACGGGAAAGAGATCAAAGAGGCAACATGCAAGGGCTGGCTACAAGTGAGAATGCAGAGCAGGGAAGCAGAAAGAGAGAGAGAGATATCCTGTTTAGAGAGGTGCAGTTAAGCTTTAAATGGCTGAATTTATGGGGTGAAAATAGGAAATACAAGAGCAAATTCAGATGGGAGTTACAGGCTGTCTCACACTATGAAACAGCCCAGGGACCACTTGGAGACTGACTGGCCCAGTGCAGATTGCACCTATACAGCTAAATGTTCAGACCACTGAATGGGATGGCTGTGACCAGAAAATCTATTGGAAATGTTCCCAGGTTGGCATTGATGTCCTAACACTGCCATGGAAGGAGTGGTGGGCAAGGCCAGCACCCTCCCAGGATCTGCATTACCTGTGCAGGCTGGGTGCTGCTCCTCAGGACTGTGCCCTTGCTCCTCCTGCCACAGATGACTCCCACAGGGGCCAAAATTTCAAGAGAAAGGGAAGATTAGGAGTCTATGGAGGTTGTTTTACCATTGCTACAGTTTGGACCACACAAATTTCATTATCAAAAATAAGGTGGCTCAAAACAGAAAATATTAGGCAGCTGAGTAGGATCACGAGTGAAAAGCCTGTTCAGAAAATACAGCATCATCATGTCACTGCCAGAAACAAAGGTAATCATTTCAGCTGACAGGAAGATGCAGTATTGAGTCCAACTGGCATAAATGTAAAATGTATGCATAATGCATATTCCTGGAGTAGCAGAAATGAAAATAGGCTTGGTATCATTCCACTTTGGTAAACATGGAGCTTATCTTCTGTTTGCAATAGGAATTTATCAAGTCTGATGGCCTAGAGCAAAGTGACAGGGGAACATCTGCAGCATAGTGAACAGCAGTGGAAAGCACAGCAGAGGTGGCTACACACCTTTGTGGAGCTCACAAGGTGCAGAAAAAAATAAAAGTTCTGTAAACTTCAGTCAGAGGGTGTGTCCTGGAGCTCAGTTGATTTTACCCTTGCCTCTCAGCACTGCAGTCTTTGTTAGGCACTACTCCTGGACATAATAGGAATGCTGGAAGGGCTTTTCCTCCTTTCTTGCCCCCTGCTCCTTCCCAGCTGTGAGAGATGCTGCACCTTCCTCTTCCTGACCTTGCAAACGCTGGCTCTGACATTGTCTCAGCTGAGCAACTGAATCTCTCAGGGCTAAAAATGTAGATGGGGCTGGAGTATAAAAGGAACATGGTTAGGACAATCCATAGGGTTCAAAGCATATAGATGTGTGTGTCTGTGTACATATGTAGTGCAATGGAAGAGACAAAACCAGAGAACTTAATTAGTATCAGAGGGTCACAGCTATTCACCAGAACAAGAAGGTAAGGGAAGGGATTTTTTCCCCAGTTTTGGACTTTTTTGCAGCACTTGGTCATTTAATGGAAATGCCTGAAGTGTTTTGTATATGACAGTTCACCAGCACAAAAGCATTGTCATTCACAGCAAAGACAAAGGCAACAGGAGACACATCTGCAGCACCACTCCCAGACACCAAAGCTGCACCTCTACCACACTGAATGGTGCTGCCTCCTCCTTTCACTGCACCTGGTTTCAGGCAGACCTTGGTGAACCCCAGCCAAGAGTACACAATTTTGTGCATCAGGGTGGGGCCACTGGGATACACACTCCTGAAAGAGGGGTCCCACCAGGAGGTGGAAAGATAACCCTGCCACTGGGACACTGAGCTGCAGAGAGAGGATCTGATGGGCTTTAAGCAGATGATGTGAATTTTACCCAACAGGTACATCACAATATCAAGAGAAAATTTTTCATTTGGGCAGAGGTAGGGAGAGTCCTCCTGCCTTGAATCGCAGAGATGGAGGTACCTAATCCAGCTGCCAGTCACTGAGTTTCCCATTTTTGTGTAGCATAAGCTACAGTACTGCACAGGCTCTGAAGGCACACTTCCTTTCTCTTCACATCTTTAATGGAGCCCTAAAGCCAGCTTGTTTTCATTCTTTGGTCTTCATTTGTTGTGATTACTTCTATATAGACTTTGTGGAGATTTAAGAGCCAAAGTTACAGAATGTTTCTTTGTAGAGTTATGAGGAGAGTTATTACAGCTGATTTTACCTTTAGGGAAAGAGTGAACTCGTCAAATATCGCAGCTGATTTTCATAGAGAAACGTTTCTTCACAAACTAATTTAACATATTTAATTTAAAAAAGCATTAAACCCCCCTTAAGTACAATATTTCTGTCTTAAATGAAATTACAGAAAGTCAAATGGAATGGCTGGAAGAGGAAAAAATTATCTAGTCTCATATTTGATTACCCTGACTGCTTCTTGTTGGCTCACTGAGCACATTCACTTTTTCATCAAAAATGGTCACCAAAATTTTGTTCTGCTCTGTTTGTTGCAGAGCATCACAGACACTGCAGATCTTAGGAAAAATATCTATTTTCCCTCCTTCTCCCAATGTGTTAAACTGCCATCTTGTAAAATGAACTAACCTTGCAATTTGGTATTAAAATAAACCTCTATGCAAGTCATTTTTACAGCAGGAACAAAATTTAAGCAATGAATGCTGATACGCCTACACGAATACACATACATGCACACACACCCACACACAGCCATCCAAAGTGAAGACTCAGCTCAGCCTCTGTATAAATTTGATCTAGGTTGTGCTCATTTCGGATGTGGAAATCTGTAGGTTTCGTGGAAAATGCCTTAGAACAGTGTGCAGGGCAGTGATAACACGTTTGCAGAAGGGCAGTATAAATAGCAGATCTGAGATAAGATGGCTGATAAATTCTGGCTTATCAGACAGAAGATGCCTCTCCTGTTTGTGGAAGAGAATGGATGATTTACACATCTCTTAACATAATTCCTTGATGTCTTTTAGGAAAAAAAGTAGAATGTTGTGAATTTTCCAAACCTAAAGAGTCCAAGTCTCACTTTCCAAAATTATTTTTAACTAAAACATCGTGATTCAGAAGAATCAGCAGCACAGAGGCTGCTTACACTTGCTGAAATTATTAGCGACATTTGTAGCTAATAAAATGATGCTGAAAGCAAAGCTGAAGGTTATGTATCTTCTAATGACAGCAGGGTGAAACCAGACGACATCCTCTTGCAAGTAAGTGAAAAAACGACATTGACCTGAATTGTCCTCAGCAGAGTTATGTGAAGGGAGACCACTTTCCACAGATCCTGTCCAGCAGCATAGGATTGGGTATACTTATCTGTCTCCTATCTAGCTGCTGTTTCAAACTTTGGAACATGCACTAAGGGTGGACAAAATCAAGGACTTACAGTCACAAAAGCTAAATTATCCATATCTTCCCCTCTCTTAAATGTTTGCAAGGCACAGCATCAGTCCAGTGCAAAACTTGATGGTGTCTCTCCTTTTTCAATATAGGCTAAAATACTGACTCTGGCAAAACCTGTGAGTGGTTTACTATTGATTGCAGTGTAGATAGATTCTAGCCTTTACATCTATTTGAAAATGAAGATGGAGTTTAGACAGACCAACTGGAAAAAAAAAAAGTAGATTTTGAATGGGGAAGTAGCACTAACAATGGTGCACATGTCAAAATAGGTCCCTGGATTATCTTACCACCACCAGCATTTTTACTGCTCTGAAAGCTGTAATTTGTGTTTCAATGAAATACCTAGAACTGGCTGGCTTCTCCTACAGCTAATGGAAGTCTATTTTATGCAAAGAACTGCATGTCCTTATGAAGGTTACTCAGAATAAGTAAATTTACTGTATCTCAGTAAAGGAAAAAGAAACTTATGCTAGGTAAAATTATTGTATGTCTGTGAAAACTGGCAGACTGCAGTCCTGTTACTTACGCTACAACCACAGTGGGCCACTAGTTACACTCTCGGAAAAGGACACACTGATGTGGCTTCCTTGCCTTATGTCATTTGGTGCAGCTGAGTTAGAACAGACACCGGTTTAACAAGTGACCTAGCCCATCATTGTCTTTCTGGAGCACAGTGGGGATCAAAAAGCATACTGATTCTCGAGAGGGCCAGTATTTTATCCTGCACTGGCAAAAGAGAGACACCATCAAGCCCTGCACTGGACTGATGCTGGCCCTTGCAAGCATTTAATGAAAGAGCGGAAGGCACACATAACAAAGCTCTCAACACTGTGTGTCACAAGTCCTCCACTCTATCTGCCCTTGGTGCATGTTCCATAGATTGAAACAACAGCTGGATAATACTGTCAAGACAACTCAAGAACACCCATCCCACACTGCTGGACAGGATTTGTGAAAAATAGGCACCTTTCACAAATTACGATTTGTAGTAAGCAATTATCAACAGTCTATTAGATGAAAACTGAATATGAACAAATATGTCCTTGAAGCTACCACTTCATGTGTAACTGACACACATTTGTTTTGATTTTACTTCTTGAATTGCCTTAGAAAAGTAATTGAGAAAATCAGTGCAAAAATGAAACAACTGGCTATGTTATGCCTTAGAGAGAGGAATTGCAGGGGGAGGTTAGATGTAGAAAAAGTTATCCTTCTTTTCTCTTGCTGCAAAGTAGGTTGGGTTTTTTTTGTGGGAAATCACCTCTCTTTCTAGAGAAGGAATGTTCCCCTGAAATAGCTTTCCTCTTGACAATAACGGCTGAATCCTCCCTCTACCTCATCAGTATTAGCTTCCAGTCTTCTTAGAAGCCTCTGGTTTCTAGAATCAGTGGGGAATAAGCACTTTCTGCTGAATGTCGTCCTTGCTCAGTTGAACCACAGATTCAAGTCTTCTCAGTTTTACAGACATGTACAAAAATTTCCTTCTGCTCTTGAACCGACATTAATTTTGAAGATAATTCTAGAGGAGTGCTAGATTGGCTGAAGAGATTTCTTCTTTAGGGATTTTTTTCTGAGTTCAAAGACCAAAAGCTCTCAGCCTCACAAGACCTCTTCATCATCTGTACGAATGATGTAGCTCTGTGCATCTTTATTCACTACAGGTCCTAGTGACCAGTGATTCACATCAGGAAATATGAACACCAAAGTTGCAAATAAAGGACATCAGTGATGAGAGACCTGAAAGTGTATTTGTCAGTCTGCTCCTACCACTGTCTGCCTTATTTCTTCATGCCATGCCTCCCTCTTCAGGGCCAGAGGACTGTCCAGGTCAACCTTACAGAGCTCCCACCCCAACACTGCACTGCAAATGACTCTCTCATCTCTCATCTGCTGTCCTTGCTTTATAGGTTTTATGTGACTTTTGAAGGTTTGGCCCAGAGCTTATCTGGCCATGTGCCTTCTTGTCCATTAAAACTGCTTTCAAAAAATCAAAAACATGGGTCTTCTGGAGCCTTGTACATATGACAAAAGGCTGTATCATTACTTCCTTTTTCTCACTGTACTACCTCCAACACCTTACCTTTCTCCTTCAGAGTGAAGTCTGTCTGACCTATAGTAAAGCAGAGCCTTTCTTTTTACAAGTTATAAAAAAAAGTCAAAAAAATGAAATTTCTTTCTCTCCACTTTTTCCTTCCATCTCTTATATAATTGATACGTCCCTTTCGTTCATTGTTTTTAAAAAAGCATCTACTCCGTCTCACCTCTCGCTTTTCTGTTGAGTGTGGAATGGGACAGACAGACAGGAGTACAGAGAGGATAGTCTGGTTTTCTTGGATAAGTCTTGTTTCTTCCAAGAAGAAAGAGAAAAAGCATCATTTTAGCTGAGGGTTTATTTTGAATATTTTATCAGCATGAAAGCAAGGGCTGCCTCAAACCTCAAGGTCCACAATCAGCAGCTTCTGCTATTTGCTTCTTATTTCAAGTGGACAGCTTTACATGAAACAGCAAAGCTGCTAAAAGACCCACTTAACAACATAGCATAAAGCAACCATTTCCAAACAGAAAGTATTTTGAGATTGTGGTTTATCTCCCAATTAATTCAAATTATTCCTCCCTTTGAAGTTTATTTTCATTAGCTGACATCTGCAAATTCTTAGAACAAAATGTAACAGAATGTAGGTTTTTCTAACATTTTAATGGGAATTCTGTATTCTTCCTTCTATATATGAGGTGAGTGGGCAAATACTTATCTATATAAATTCATATAATTTCATTGGCTTCAGTGAAGATGACAATTTATTCTGTTTTATGTAACGGAGAGAAAATGCATGATTTTAGTCTTGAAATATATTTGGAAAAAAAGTAATTGGTATAATAATTGGGAGGGAGAATACTTCATCTAGACATGAAGTTATATCCAAAGTAGTTACCATGACATCATATTGTGGGTTACATCTTTGAAAGTTCAAAAAATATTTTTAATGCCCCAAATCCCTAAAGCAGCAAGGAGGAAAACAACAGACAGCAATGTACTGCTGTACAGACTGGATTAGGATAGTGTGCATTCATGATTTACTGCTTGATAACAAAATTATTTTTCTTGAGATACTGTTGGCAGTACTACGAATGTTATTCTTGTTGTAAGACAACAAATAAACCCACCTTGCCTGTGCTCTTCCCCCAGTGATTATTCTTCCCTGAGAGTTCTGAAGGATGCATATTTAGTTATTAAAAAGCACTGTATTAATTTGAATGCTCATTGTAATCAGCTAGTTCATTACTGAAACCAAGGTGCTTAGAAGAAACTTAGCTACTTCATGTCCTGGTTGAGATGTTATTTTCCTGATGCTTATAATGATTTTTAAACTTTCTTTTTCAGGTGATTCCTCCTTTATCTCATCTTAGTGCATTTATCTTTCCTTCATTTCTTGCATGCTTCATTCTGACCCCAACAAGGTGCTGGACTGCTGTTGGGCTGTCTCCTCAAAATTGTGAGTTTGAAGCTCTTATTGAGAAGTGTCTCTACCTCTTACTTGGCATAGCAATGTTCTAGGCCCTGGCTGTTTATCCAAAGAGAACCACTCTTACCATCTTTGCCTGTGCTTCAACAGACATCTATTACTCTGTACTCAAATACATGAGTTAGGTGGTTAAGGACAAGAAATATTTTTAGCCTTTGAATGAATGCTGCTCTTGCTGCAGCTAGGACAGGTTATCAGGGGATCAAACACTCCTCCTCTCCACGTGGGTTACTGCTCACCCAGGGATGGCTGAGAGTCTGAGCTCAGCAGCTTGTTCTGCTGCAGGGACTGGGGAGTCATGTCAGCTTTTAGGCTTCATAAAACAGGGCCAGAAACACTAATGTCTCCTTTAGGATATAGCAGTGAATCTTCTTCTACCATTATTAGGGGTGTTGCTCACTTAAAGTCCTTATTTAGCACAACATTTATACTGGAAATCAAGGGGAAGTGGGATTTGCTTTGTGAAGGCTGCCCAGGTACTACACTAGTCATTTATTCCATTTGCTGCACACTGCCTTAATTGACACAGGCATTTCTGGTTTACCTCTCTTTTAATTTCAAATAAAGAATTAGTGGAAACAGGCTCAGGGATCTGGCTGCTTTGAGTTCTGAGCTGCAGTTCTGCTCTCCTCAGTGCAAGTGTGTGACACTGTGTGTCCTTGCCACAGAGGCTGAGGGCACCAGCAGCTCTCAGTACCTGTGCACAGTGTTTCCCAACATCCACATCATGTCTGTAAAGTATGAGCAGAGTGGACTGTATTTTTATTTGCATTTTATATGGACTATATTTAGACCTGCACTTCAGCATCCCCCATCTTTTCCCAACTGTGAATAAGCTAATAAAGCTTGTGAATAGTGTTTATTTAAACTGTAGAGTCTGCATCTGCATGTTAGATACATCTGCACATCAGATGCAAGTTCTCCATAAACAATTAGGCGTCAAAGTCATCAATGTGTTTTTTGACATTTTCTCCTAATCTAGAATAACATTCTCTATTGGAGATAAGATGTGATCTTTCAAGCATATACTACCACTTGCTATTTCAAGTGTTTGGGGGGAAGATTCTAAAGTTGGAAAAATATCATACTGTGTATTTTCAGCAAAAGAGATGAGAGAGGTTATAAAGAAACTAATGAAATAGATATCACCAGAAGACTCACAAAAGAATTATTAAACTACTTTTTTTAGTAATCATCTAAAACTAATTAACTGGTTAAGATTAGCCATTGTGAGATTGTCAAGAAAACTCCACATGAAACAAACTGAATTTCCTTCTTCGACTGCTAACTGACCTCATGGATAGAGATATGCTATATATCTGCTTCAGCAGCATTCATTATATACTGAGCTTGAGGTTCTCATCAGTAAGCTAAGGAAATACTGTGTAGATGATTCATGAGTGGGTAACCCATTGCTCCTGAACTAATTCTCAAAATTAAGTATCAGCTGTGTACTATCAAACCAGAAGGATGTTTCTAATAGGCTCCTGGGAGGTTCTGATCTCAGATACATTCTATAAAATGGGTTAAGGAACGGATTGGCTAAGGAAATAAAAGGTCAAATAATTAGTAAATGACTACAAGAAAAAAAGGGGTAACTATAATAATTTTGAAAAATTGAACAGTAATTAAATATAATCTGGAAAAATCAGAGGTTGCCTAAAATCACTTCGGTAAAATTCAGCAAATACAAGTACAAAATACTACCCAGAGGTAGCAGAGCTCAAACCCTCAAATAAAAAGTAGATAATAGATAACTGGGAAGCAATATGTTTTGAAAGGTTATGAGGATTACTCAGCATTACAGACTTGAGTAGTGGTCAATACCATGATGAAGGCGAAAAAGCAGGCAGACCTCAGTGTGGGGTGTATTTACAGAGGATTTTACACATTCTGGAGATGATGCATAATGGAAGACCTTTCTGGGACACCTAGAGAAACAGGCTAACAATGGATAGCCAAGAACAGAACAGCAGGGCCAACAACAGTTCTGGAAAGCAAAGCATAGTCTGTTAAGAAATTAGTTTAGGCCAGATAAAGAAAAAAAGTAGCAAGTCAAAGTGGTCTTTTGCAGACAGATACTAGTTTATGGTCACTGTGCTCTGAGAAGGCGGCAAAGAAACAAAGAAAGTAAAGAAGACTTTGAGTATATTATGGGGCTCCTTCACCCCACACCTGGGATAAGGTAATGAAAACTGGAAGAAAGTAGTTAGGGTGGCTGTGGGGTCTAGCTGACTGGGAGTTGTCTGAGAGTAGGCAGACAAGCGCCTGCCAGAGACAGTTGTGCTGAACATGGTCCTGCAGGAGTGCTCTACTAAGACAACCTCTGTCAGATTCCTTCTGTCCCACTGTTTCTAAGAAAACATCCACTGGGTTGGAATTGCTCACTACTAGTGAAAATTAACTGACAGGTAAGCTCCTGCTGCTTCTTTCATCCACTTCCAAGTAAGAACTTCAGTACTCTGCATTTTGACTGTTTCCTCCTGACATACTTAGCTGATGGTCTAAAATAATTTCTGAGAGGAAACAAGAGAATTAACAAAGCCTGGTTTCCAGCAGATTTGTGTTCACTCTTTCTCTCACCGTCTGCTGTAATATCAGCATTTCTTCCAGCCCCCATGGACTCTTCGCATTGTTTCTTGAAGTCTCATGGCACTGTGCCCACTGTCAACAGTACTCGCAGTTCCCCCTTGTCTTTTTGAGTTCCACCCCATCAGCCCCCTTGGCTATTCTCTCCCTGTTGGGTAGGGAGGCTGTTTTGGGGGTATATTTATGCTTATTTGCCATTACGAGTGGCCAAATGAAAGACCAAGGAGACCATTTAACCATCAAATTCACTCTGAAGCTTCTCCCTCAGAACGAAAATGAACATGGGCTGCTTTCTTTGATCCAGCTGTGAGTTTCATGATATTTGTAGAAGCTTGTAGACTGCTGCCAAACTTACCTGAAATGAATTAAAGGGATCAGAAGTCATTGGCAGACCGACAAAATATATTGCTGCAAGAACATTATTTATTTAAGTACTCAAGCTGAAAGTAAGAGTAATTTTAAGTATACTTTATTTTTCATGTGTTTTTAAATACCATAAGCAGTGATTTTGATAAACATTTTGTCTCTGTTTTGTGAGAGAAATATAACACAAAATTTTATAAGTTTTAGCACTTACTCTTGTGTGTATACTCTGTATATCTTCCAAATAGTTTAGGACAAATACTAACAAATGAGTCTTTAAATATATTTCACAGCTACAATAGTCTTTCCTTGCTTCCAACTGGTTTAATAATGCAATAATTCTGATGCTTTTAGCATTTCAAATAGTTCAGATAAAGCAAGATCTTTTTGCATAGGCCCTATTTGAAGAAAGTAGGTTACACTTATTCTAGTCTTTTAATAACAGCTAACATTTTGCTCTCTTGTCTTTTCTACACTGTAATTACTCTTGTAGAGCTGACTTCAACCCTGATAGGTAATATAGTGAATTGAGACCCTTCATGTACAAGTACATTGCATGAAGCAATTGCAATAGTTGTAACAACTCAGAGATACTCAGGACAGCAGTCAGATGCCTCCTGATTCCTTGCTCGATGCAGCACCTCTGGCAGAACTGAGGCAGAAGCATAGGAAACATTATTCAGTCACAGTAATCTTGTGTCTCAGGGGACTCCCAGTCCATTTCACATTGTCTTGGTCACAGTGAACAGATTTCTGACACCCTCAACTGATTACAAATAACAGCCCAGAAACATTAATGCATTTTAATATTGAAATAAAAGCACCATGATCAAAGGTTTCTACACCTCTTTCATCCTTAGTAAACTCATGTAAATAAAATATTTGGTAGATTTCCTTATCTAGGAAGATACTATATTTGCATATTGCCAATTCCCTGGATCTGGGCCGTGAATGGTAGGCTTTGAGTCCCATGGTATAGTGTTTACAACGCCGTAAGAAGAGGCACATTTGCAATGGCTTAAAATCTGTTTGTGTCTCATTTTGGACCTGGCTGTACACAGTAGCTATTTGGGATCAGCTCTGAACTGACTGCAGAAAGAAGCCCTACAGGATAAAAAAAGCCTCTCTGAACCTTCTGTGATACAGCTGTACAAGACTCAGCCACGATCCTGGCACCCTTAATGAGAAAGTCCTCATTAAACTCCTTATCCTCTCCTTCTGCCTCAGAAGTGGTAGCATAGAGACCAAACACACAGAGCACACTGATAAGACAGGAAAAAGAGAGATTTCTAATGCTTGAGATTAAGGGAGACTTCCAGCAGCTGGAGGTGTGCAGTAACCCATTTGGGTCTTTGCTCCTGGCAAACTTTTGGGTTAAGAACTACAGCTGTTAGTGAAGGACAAGGGGCTGGGGGAGCAGTGGGGGCTGCTGGAGAAGGGTATGTGGAAGGACCATGAGGTGACCAGGAAATACAAGCGACTTACCATGCAAGTACATTAGGGGATATTTGATTATCCTGAGAATGTGTGAATGTGGCCATTGAGCAGGCCTAGCGCAATTCAGATAGGCATTAATAGCCAGGATAGAGTAGGGGAAATGAATTTGCAACAGGGAACTGACCTTTCCTTTGGAGCAGCTCTTGTCTGCCAATAAAGACAATCAGCCCAGGCACACCATTAAAAAAAATGCGTTTATTTATGTCACCAGTGATATCTCTCCATGTAACAGATCCCACGTTAGTTTAGCTCAGTCCCGAGAGCTGCTGCTGTCAAAAGCCCTAGTTCTCTCTTATCCACAGCAAACGATGCATCTTTAGGTATTTGCCCAGAGAAGACGTGGAAATACAGACTCCCTGTGCTGTGCTAAAATGTAAATAGCAGCTTCTGAGCTTCTCAGTATAAGCAGTTTCTAAATAATCTCACAAACTATTCACCTGAGGGAAAGTTCACTACAAAAAAACTAACGTGTTGAATAGCCTCTTCAACTGCATGCAGCAGGAGACAAAAAGAATTTATAACTTTATCTCTTAACCAACACGTGATATTATAATTATTAAAGGTGTCCATAGGCAAAGTGCATAACATCACTAGGATATATGGATTGCAAATGTAATTTATATTTAGCTATGTTAGAATGACTATTCTGCTAAGTGTCATTTCAAATTTTAAAATAAGATTATGCTTTTAGGAGCAGATACAGCTTGTCAATGGTTTAAAATTAGATCATATATTCTGTACAACTAAAAACTGCTCCTTATAGGATGTGCATGCACATGTGTGTGTGTGGGAGAAAAGAAAAAAAAGCTTCTCTTTTACTATTCTTTTCATCTGCACTTTTGCATAAAATGGAATTTTATATTAAATGGGAATGGAATGTAGTTAGGAGATTTTGCTGTAGACCACCTCCTCCAAAATTCACTCTTTGCTGTCTCCTGCCCCAAACCATTAGTAAGATTTTGAGCAAGTGCGTACTTCTGTCAAAGAAAATGCACAAAGTTAAACACATGTTGAAATGTTTTACTAAAATAGATCCTTATTACTGATCATGATGGCTTATCTGAAAAATCCTAACTACATCTTCTAAGCATTTGTGTTATTCCAAGGGGATTTCCAGAGAGCGGGAGGAAAGCTGGGTGATCAGCCTGTGCTGCCTTGGCTCTACACAGGTGCTCTGAAGGTCAGTGTTAAAAGCCACTGGATTAAGGGCTTAGTTTTGAAAACAGCTGTAGGAATTAGCATCTTGGAGCTAAAACACTAAGGGAAAAAGAAGAGGAAAGATCATGGATACAGAACCACAACCAGCCAGCCACCGTAGCTGCAGGGAGAGGGAAAGTGGCTCAGCGCCCGTTCCGGCGGGATGCGCTCCGTGCCCGGGCTAGGAGAGCCGAGCCTGGCGAGTCGGGCGGCCCGTGCGAGGCGCCCGCGGGCGGCGGGCCCGGAGATCCCGAAGGCGCAGTTGCCCATGTCCACCCAAGCATCGTTCCCTTCGGCAAACACCGGCAGCCCGGCCAGCCCCACGCGTCCCGGGGACAGCCGAGGAGCAGCCTGTGCCCCCGCCACCCACCCCTGAAATGCTGGAAGCAAAAGCGCCTTCCCCACAGCGGCACGCAGCCCTGACAGGCACCAGCCCACGCTGCGGATCTAGCTGCAGCTGCCTTTCCCCAGAGCGCCGGGCTTCTCCTGCTCCCCGCAGCGGAGGGGGAGACATGGAGGGAGGTATTTTGGGCACCCGGGCCCCTCCTGCGCTCGCCCCCGGCCGCTCCCGCGGGTCCCTCCGCTCGCCCCCGGCGCGGAGGCACAGCGGCACCGCCCCAGGCCCGGCCACCAGGTGTCGCTGCCACGCGCCGCAGGCGACCCCCGCGCCCCGGGCCGGGCCCGGCGCAGCCCCCGGGGATCCCCCGCCCGCGACCCCCGGGAAGAGCAGCGGCTCCGCCGGGCAAGGGCGCCGGCCCCGCCTCCGTCCCGAACCGAGCTGGCCGCAGGTGAAGTGAGGTGCCTCGACGCCTCTCCGCGGCAGCAGCACCGCCTCCCCCGGCACCGCACGGCGCCGTCCTCCTGCCCCGTGAGTGGCTGCCGGCTGACTGACAGGCGAGGCGGCCACATAGGGCGGCCGCTGCCTGGCGTACACCTATAAGGTCAGGCGGTGAGGGGCGCCGCGCGGTGTGGGACTGCCTGTGCCGGAGCCGCCCGGTGAGCATCCATCCTCCCACGGTCGGGCGTCCTCACTCGCAGAGCCGAGCGGAGGCGGGCGCCTGCCCGCTGGCTCCCCGGCAGCAGCCCCGCCCGCCGATCCCCGCAGCAAGTGGCAGTCCCGCGCCGTGGGCCCCCCTCTCCGGCAGCGGCGCCCGAAGGATGCGGAGCGGCGGAGCGCGGGCGGCGGCGGGGCGCCGCGGGGGGACCCGCCGCTGCGCCGGGCGCGGGCGCCGCCGCCCCTGCGCGCTGCGCCGGGCAGGAGCTCAGTGAGCGCGGTGGCCGCGGCGGGAGGAGGCGCAGGCGGGCTCGGCTCTGCCGTCGCCGGAGGGGCTGCGCGCCGCTCCGCGCCGGCGGTGGGGCTGTGCGGAGCCCCGCGCTGGGGAGGTCGCAGGCGGCACCGCCACAGGTGACTCGCGGGCCGGGGGTCGCGTTCCGCCCCGCTGCCGCTCGGCCGCCTCTGCGCGTTCGCACCCCTGCGCCGCGGCCGCCTGCGCGAAGCCCATCTTCAGCCGCCTCGCCGTGCCGGCGCGACCGACAGCACCGGGGGACATGGCTTTGCTCCGGCTCCTTCTCCTCTTGCTCCTCGCCCAGCGCGGGCTGGGGGCTGCCGCCGACCAAGGGCAGGCAGTGCGCGGCCGGGAGCGGGCGCTCGGAGGGAAGCAGCCTATTTACAACCACATCAAGAGCCGGGAACCTCTGCCGGCCCCGCGGAGCCGCTCGACAGAGAGCACCATCTTGGCGCAGCGGCTCGCCGAGGAGGTGCCCCAGGACGTGGCCTCGTTCCTCTACACGGGCGACTCCCGGGAGTTGCGGCGAGCCAACTGTTCCGGGCGATACGAGCTGGCCAGCCTCGCCGGCAAGTCGCGCTTCACCTCGCACCCCTCCCTGCACGGCGCCCTGGGCACCCTCACGCACGCCACCAACTTGCTCAACATGATCCTCCAGAGCAATAAGTCGCGGGAGCAGAACTTGCAGGAGGACCTGGAGTGGTACCGCGCCTTGATCAGGAGCCTGCTGGAGGAGGACCCCAACATCTCCAGGGCCGCTATCACTTTCAGCGCGGAGCCTTTCTCCTCTACTCCCCAGGTTTTCCTCCAGGCCAGCAGGCACGAGAGCCAGGTCCTCCTGCAGGACTTGTCCTCCACGGCTCACCGCCTGGCCAACGCCTCTGTGGAAACAGAGTGGTTCCACAGCTTGAAGCGCAAGTGGAGGCCGCATCTGCACAGGAAGGTCTTAAACACGGGCCCCAAAACTTTGGAAAACAGTTGGAAGAGGCGAGAGAGCTTCACTGCTGATAAGAACCACATCAGGTGGTCCTCACCGTACCTGGAGTGTGAGAACGGGAATTACAAACCCGGCTGGCTAGTGACTCTCTCGGCGGCCTTCTATGGGCTGCAGCCAAACCTCCTGCCCGAGTTCAGGTGAGAGGAGTGTTCTGCTTGCTTTCTGTCGAGAAGGGGAGGGGGGAAGCAGAATGGGGCTTTGGTTCTGCCCCCCCTTGCTAAGGAAGGGCATTTTGGTCTGTGGGTGACCTGATCAACCCCTGCCGCACGGGCTGCTCAGTCACACCGCAGAGCAACCTCAGGCCTTCCTGTTGAGCTGTACTTTCGTGCCTTAGGGAGCTGTTGCTCCGTACAGGAATCGCTGTCGTCTCCGTCTGTAAGGCAGCGTTTGCTTTACCTGCTCCCCTTGGAGCAGGCGTGCGTGTGGGTTACGTTCCTGGTGTGCTTGTGGTGGGGAGAGGAGAGCAGCAGCTGCCAGTTGAAGTTTGTCTGTGTGTGCCAGAGGAAAATGTTCACTGAGGCGTTATTTCTTACTATACTGTGAAATTAAACCTAGCTTGACCCCAGCTATGCTTTTAACCAGCTGGGAAATAACATTGTTGTGCTGGTAAACTGCTGTTTCTGGTCTCCAGAGCACATCCACTGTGCGGTGCTCGAGCCTGGTCAGTGGGCAGTACACTTGTAGGTAAATAAGTGTTGGTGACTGCAGTTCCATGATAGTGAACGTGGCTATAACCTGAACTGGCAGTAGGAAAGCTTTCCTTTTACACCACCAACTTTATATTTGATACCTGGCATATGTAAAGCTTTACTTATTTTTTATTGCTTTATATACTTTTTGTTGCTTTTATGTACTTTGCCACTGAACTGCAACAAACAGAGAAGAAGATAGAAAAAGATGCCTTCTTGTGTCTTTGTATTTTGACAGCAAAAAGAGATTTGCTCAAAGAATCAGAGCAACCTGTAGAGTACGAGATGCCAGTTTTTCCCTCGGCACTTCTGTGGGGGTTCACCAGTAGCTCTGTCCAGTGGGCAATGCCCACTGCCCAGAAGCAGCTGGCATTGCTCAGGCTGAGAGAGGAGCACAGGATTTCTCTTGTGCTATGAATTAGTAGTAGGTAAAGATAGATAGCAGACACCAAAGAGATTTTATCACACTTAGGTGGCAAGGCAGTAGTGTCTGTGAACACTGTTTCTTTTGGCTTAGTCTGAAATCCAGTGAGATCAAAGAGATATGAGTGCAGTCATAAATCCTTGAAAAAACCCAAAATCTATTGAATGGATAATGGCTGCTTATTTCTCTGTTGAGTTACTTTTTGCCCTGAAATTTTCACACTTACAGGGATGGTAGGGTTAAGGTGAAATGAGCTCATCTGTAGGCTGTTTGTTGCTGAATTCCTCTCAAGACTAAAACCCAAGGATAGGTTTGTTGCTGAATTCCTCTTGAGACCAAAACCTAGGAATAGGTCTACTGAAGAGCTCTTTTGGACCTTAGGGAGTCCAGAGAAGTCAGGAAGTTCGTCAGACATTGAAATGAAGTGCTCAACTCTTGATGAACTTCAGGATGAGTATGAAAGTTAATGTAGGCTGATATTCTCTTGTTGAGGATAGAGTTTTGCAGAACCACTAGGCTGGAGGTCTGGTGGCAGCCACAAACCAGCTCTCTGGGAATACAAATTTTGATATAAAGCTTGACTCAGAGAAGCTTCAATCTTGACTTAATTTAAGAGGAAATAAGCCCATGTTTTTAAGCCAAAGAGTCTAATGCTTCAATCCCAGCTCTGTGCCAAGGTTCTGTGATGCCAGGAAGCACCTCAGTGGTGTAGGTTTCTGCTGTGGTAGCTTTGGTGTGCAGAACACACCAGGTCTGTTTTGGGGTAACCCTGGCCAACCGAGGCAGCCAGTAGGTGTCCTCCTGGATGCAGTACAGAGCACTGCCTTCCCTGCCTCATCTTCCCACCCTCTCTTTGGCATGTGGGGGTCACTTCTGTTGTAGAAACAGAATAACCTGTTATAACCCTGATACTTAAAAGGACATTCACTGAGTTCATCTAAGCTTGGAGAACCACTTTTTATTTTGAAGCTCTTGAGATAGAGTATGCTGTGCAAGTTCCAAGTGTTGTGTTGCTGTTACACTGAACAGTTAGGACAATACTAACAAAGATTTGTTGTATCAACAGAGTTTGTAAACATTTCTAAAAAATGGATTATGTTTTTTGCCAAACTATTAAAGACGCAGGTGGAGGAAGTAAAATTATAAATACACACACACATTCTGGCAAGGCTAAAGGATAGTTGCCGTGTTCCTGGTTTGGGGTATGCTGGCTGAAAGACAGGCTTTAATATAAGCTTATTACTTGGGATATTGAGAAAGTAACTTCTCAGCTACACAGAAAATAGTATACACAAAATATGCTTCCAAGACTTGTAGTTTGTCTCAATATGAAGGCAATACTGATAACTACTACTGGCTATGTTGAGTGCATGCTACTACTGCAGTGCTGTTGGTAATAATGTTCCAAAAGTGCAGCAAAAAGCAGCACGGTTTGTTCTTAACATTGTGAAGAGATACAGTGCTTTTGGCCTGAGGATGTGAGTGTTACAGGCCAGGGGCCTCTTGCAAACACCTCATCTGTCTTCAATTTCGCCTCTCCCCTTCCCAAGAGATTACTGCCAAATTGCCTAAAGTGAAGGCCAAGGAGAGAATATGGTTGTTTAAGTTGTCTTGCCATGGCTATCACAATAGACTAATACTGAGATGAAGTGGAGAAACCAAAGGCAACTTGATTGTGCTTATAAATGTGCCAGAAGCTGTTCAGGCCCAGAACTACATTAGCCTAGTACAATGCTAACCTAACAGTGTTGGCTCTCTGTGGCTTCTTAGCAGTGCTTGCTGGTGTTTTGTTGTCTGCATTTGCTGCTATTTCCACCCAAAGTGCATGGAGAGAACATTACTACTACCTGCTTATAAGATGCAGCGTGGACTCTCATTCAGAAATGAGGATCCACAGAGATTGGAAGTAATCACTTGATGTTAACCATCCCTTCTGTGTAAACTGATGCTGTTTGCAGCTGAAATTCATCACCTAATGTGCCTAATCACTCTACCACTCTAGTGCTGCAGGGAGTAGAGCACAGTAGCACCTGTCACAGATCTTCTGTGCCCCTCCTCTGCTGCTGCCTATCACACAATCAGAATGAACCATATTTTATGGCATGTGATGACCCAGGGCTTTGCAGCCCTACTGAGAAAGTGGAAGAGTGTGAGAAGTTGCATGTTGTGGACACAGTTCCTTTTCTAAAAGTATTTTCTTGGCCCTGGAGAAGAAATGAGAGGTCTTCATTGCTTTAGCAGTCCAGGAGACAAGTGGGAAAGATCACTTCATTTAGAAGAAAGATGACTAAATAGTCAGCTAATAGGAGCATACAAGTTAAAAAGAAGTCCTCCTGGGTTACTGAGTCAGTCTTCTGCTGTCACAAGCCCACTTAATGATGGAGATTTGTCAGCTGATGACATTAAGTAGCTGAGTTTCCCTTTTGACTCTTCAGTCCACTTGTATGCTGGACCTAAAGGTTTGGATAACTTCTCCTGATTTCTGATCTGAATTTATTCACCATAAGTTCTCATGCATTTATTCTCATCCGGAACTGTCTTCCATCAGACTTAGCACTCTTAACTGGTGTTTACTGCCCTGATTTATTTATAGGCAGTAGCCCCTTCCCCTTTGTTTACTGGACTACACAAACTGGGGTTAGGCTTTCTTTAGTCTCTGTCATAAGCTCTTTGTTGCCGTGGTCCCTTCTCTCAAGTCCTGTTCCAGTATTTCCTGAACATGGTTAGTCAGATTCATGTGCACTGTTTCAGCCTTGTGCAATGACATCAATTATCCCCAAACTCTGATGAATGAGTTGCTGCTTTTGCAGTTCAAAATGTTCCCTTGTGTGCTGTTCTCATTTTCTTCAATGTTGTGTTGTAATGTGTCTACATTTTGGGAACTGGTCATTGGTCTCTCATGATTTCTCATTGTGGAGGTCAGATTGTCTTCAGAATATGGGGCATTTGCTTTCTTTCCCCCTTCCACCATATTCCAGCGAGTTTTTCACAAAATCCAGCACAGTATTTGCTATCTTTTTTTTAAGTTTTTTGGGAGAATCCAGTGGAATAATGTCTGTTTTGGCACAAAGGTACTCAATCAGCAAGCTGAATAAATTGGGGTTTTGTTTGTTTGTTTTGGGCTTTCTTTTTTAAATTTTATTTTAATTTGAATGGAGTCTTGTTCTGGATCATTGACAGGTAACTTCATTCTGAAGTTTGGCCAGAATGTGCTACATCTTAATATTTTCTTCCAGAAAGTTTGCTATCTCTCTCAATTATTGGAAAGATATTCCTTGATGCAAAGATAATCTTTACTGCACAGTTAAATTGAGTTGTTTTTTCCCTAAAGGCACTGTAATGTAGTGATTTCCACTGTACTCTTAACAGTTGCCTGGACCACTCCAGTGTTAGACTATGATGGGACTCTTACTAAAAGAAACATTACTGAAGGCAGATTAAACCATGGATGTGGAATTATTTATGACTAATAAGTAATTTCTTAGGGATTATACACAATTTCGTATTCTGATAAGTATTTCACAGCTATTAAGTTGCTTGGTAAAAAATCCCAAACAAATGTAGACATGAAAAAAGGAGTTTTAAAAATGGGTATTCTTTTTCTTTTAAACATGATTTAATTTCCTTCTTTAGCCCCTTGTTCTAGTTTCTCCCAATCTCTCTTTAGTCTGAGTACTGAGCTAAAGAAAATGAATTTTAATTGTTTAGGGAGACTTTTAAAATTTTTGTGCCATTGTGATGTGACATTAGTTGTATAATATGGAAAATATTTTTAAATGGTGAGATTGACATTTTTTATAACACATCATGGCCCTTAACATGATTGAAGGTGTGGGTGGATTTAGAACAGGTTTCAAAAATGAAAAGGAATAAGTTATTTCCTGGAATTTCTGAATGTCTTGGATTTGTGTTCCTGAAAAGAAGTAAAAACAAAGAAGCTTCTTAGGATTTACTGTCTGTTTGTGGAAACCCCTAGGATATTATAAGTATTCTCTAGACAATCAATTATGTCCCTGCCAGCATTTTCCATATGAGGTCATGGATAGGGATAGAAAACTGGATGTTGATGAAACATAGGAAAGGGGTTTTTCTTTTTAGAACCATGGTTCAGCTTTCTTCAGTATTGGAGAAACAGAAGTGGGTCTTTGAAGAAAGAAGTTAAATGTGGCCGTGAGAGGATTGAAACACACACTGCATTTGTGTTCACAGTTACATTGGGCATGCTAAGTTGCAATAAAAGGAACTATATTTTTTTTTTTTTTTGGTCAAACTTCTGTTTCCAATTCCTTTGTTCTCCACCCCCATCCCCCTTGGACCAGACTTCCAGCACAGCAGGTTATCGAAGCTCTTTTGAAGGGAGTGGACATGTGGCAGTCCTTACTATCTGAGATTCAGCTCCAGGACTGTCTATTCTATTTCTGAATGTGGGCTGAGATAGAAATGTTCCTAAAGGTAAGAAAAAATGTATTGCTGTGATAGGTCAGAGGAAAGGTTTCAATAGCCCTTTCTCCAAAAGAGCTTCTGGCAGGTGTTGAAGGAAAAACATCAAGTTCTCCTATCCTAGTTATATCCAATTTACCAATGATAAGCCATAAAAAGAAGTTGTTTTTCAGACTCATCTGAATGACTAGATAGTAAGTATATATATTAAACTGACCCTCATGATTCTCATCCATATTTTAACACATTTTTGTCTTCTGCAATGTAGTTTGACATTGTATTCCATAATATATTTATATATTTCATAATATCCATCTATTATGGATTCTTTAATTTTGTTTTTAAATTCACTTCATGAATCTAAATTCATAGGGAGATCCCAAATTCTTGGATGGACACTTTTCAAAGTTTTTTTTATTGCATCATTTCTGTGTCAGCCAGGTTTAGTTGTGGGTTATATTAAGCGTGTTTATCACTTGCAAACTTTGCCACCCATTTGTGGTCCTCTGTGAATGTGCCAAACAAAGAAGAGATAGTTGTGAAGTCCAGCTTGTTAACTGCCCTGCATGTGAAAGCTGACTTCTGTTTCACTGAGTCTTTCAAGAGTGATGAAAATAGCTAATTTTTGTCAAAAGCTGTCTCTACTCTGAGCAATCTTTATATCTTGGATGTTTATTGTGTTAGAGATTCTACTTCAGCCTTCCACTTTCTGAGGTATTCAAAATGTTCTTAATTAGTAGAGCCTCTATCCTTTCAACATGGTGTTTCTAAAAATATCTTGGTTTTGTCTTACGTTCTTGTGATTTGTATGTTCCTCCTTGCCCAGGTTTATGCCTTTCCATTTCTCTTTTTTTTTTTTTTTTTTTTTTTTTTTGAGGTTGGCTTCCACTGACTTTTGAGTTTTAAAATGACCTTGTTACCTTTAAATAAATCTTCAGGGTCACAGGATTTGGTACAGTTAGGCTGAGACCATCCCTCCTGTGTAGAATTCTTCCATTTCAAAAGCTCTGTGTGTTCCTAATGTATTTTCTTCTATCGTGCTCTGTTCTTTGGGACCCTTTCATTCCACCTGCCTCTTTGACCCCATGGATGGTAATGGAAACATTAAACAAAAAAAGCAATCTGAATTTGTCTCCAAGACCTTTTTGTAGGGATAATCTAATGTAAGTGGTACCCTGCCATCACTGACACCTGGCATTCCTATACAAGGTGATACTTTGTGACAGAATTAAGATGCTAGCAGCAACTTGAGCATCCTCAAGCAGAAAAAAAAACCCAAAATCATCCCTGCCCCTCAGAGTATTTAAGAAACTCTGACTAAACTGCAGGAAAATGCCCAGGGAGGCAGCACTGCATGCCATAAATCTGAAGGCAGATTTAAATCTTAAATAATTCTTCAGACAATAGAGAATTCAGCTTTAAGTATTCTGCCCTTGTAGTACTGTTTCAAATGGCCTAGAGGGATTTTCTTTGCAGGTGAATCCTAATTTATGTGCCTGCACTGCTATACCTTACTCCTGTTAAGTTTATTTTTGGTGAAAGTTGGTTCTCCTGTGAAAATGTGTGCTGAAAAGCAGCAGTCATGCTATGGCTGAGGAATTAGGGAAGTGTCTGCCCTATTAGTAGGGAATTGGTGGTAACTCTGTGACCAGGCCAAAATTTTGTGTGTCATGTCCCAGTAGCCTTTTGTGAATCTGGCTGGTTTTACACAGTAACAACTTTTACAATGTCCAAGTGATGCAGAATCCTAAATCTTAACTCTCAAAGGCAGGCTGAACCTGCAGAAGCTGCTGTTTGTCACTAAGACTTCTAGCTGAAACTCTTGTGTATTTGACACTGGGATTATTTTCAGTTGAGGGCGCATTGGAGGGAGCCTCAGGTGTCAGGTAGTATGCAGTATTTGAAGATTAATATTCTTGAAAGTGGCAACCTCCAAAATGAGAGTGGTCAGAAAAGGTATCTGCCCTGGAGACATTGGCTATGCTTAGTACAGTGTGTGTTTGTCTAGAGGAGTGGGCATTTGCAGATTTCTGATGGCTGTAGAGAACTTGTTCTTCTTATCTCCTTGTTTTGTGGTAAAGAGGACTTATGAAGGACAGCAGGGAGGGCTGAATGAATATGACAACAAGAATCCAAGCAGCTCTTTAGATGTGGGGGATGATGCCTTCTTCAGTGTGTGATAACCATGCCTTATGCCTTAATTATGAGTGCTCACAATGCTTATGGGCTCAAAAATCAGTGTGCAAAACTGCATGTTTAGCTGAGCTGTGATGATCTCTGTGCCAAAAAAGCTTTTGAACATCTAGAGGACAAGGATGCTGTTTATCACCATTTAAATGTTGGCAGGCTATTATTTTGTACAGTTGTGGCTTAAGCTGACTAGGAGAAAAAGAACATACTCCTTCTGATTTTTTTCTTTTTTTATGATGTAACAGTAGAGGCAAAAAAATTATTCTGTAGATAGGTTTTCCAACATGTTGTTACAATGAAATATTATAACTAATGAAACTATCAAGATAGCTAGTAGTTTGGGAAAATAAGCTTAAATCAATTTCTGGCACAGATTTCAAGGCGAGCAACATGCCAATAAACAGTAGTACTGGAAATACAGGCAGACATTAAAGCCTCTTAAATCAAACCTCTGACCTGACAGAAAATCCTTGATGACATCATTCTTCAATGATTATCTTCTGTATAATTCAACTAATTCTTTCTTAACTGGATGTTTAACATGGATATGCAATCCTTAGATACCTTCTGTGTGTGTAAGGACTGTAAAATTGTGGCAGGAAACAAACATCTATTGTTACAAGGAGATTAACAAAATATACTTACCTGCCAGATGGTCCACAATTACCAGTAATATTGTTGTTAACTCATGGCTGTGGCTTGGGTTCAGCCAGGCAGCATTGCCAGTGTGGATGAATGTGTTATGCTGACAAGCAGTCTCCTCTTACACCCTGGATATTTGTCTTGATTGCTTCCACCAAGATAGCAACACTGCAATTATTCCCAATTAGTTCGGTAAATATAACGCAGGGAGTTGGTCCATATACGTTCTGGGAGGATGTGTTCTTCCATATGTTCCATTTTCTGAATGCTGAATCAAAAATAACTGGAAATGTGGGTGGCTAAGCAGGCTCTGCCAGCTACTGTATTAATCACAGATGAATTTCAAAAATATATTGTGTATGTATTGATGTACTCTGTGTAATACCAGTGGGGTGCAAGTCTGAGACGGTGCTTTAAAATGGCAAAGGATCTCAAACGAACGCAGTAGAAGTCTTGTACCATCATGACACTTTCTGTAAATGCCACATATACACTTAAAGAAACTTTTTTTTGAAAGCCCTGTATCCTCAAGTAGTTTCAGACCCTGGTACTACTTCAGAACTGTGATGTTACTATGAAACACATTGCAGAGGTCTAGTGAAAAAAAAATGTACCATGGGGCGAAACAGATGAAATCTTACGGCAGCTTGTAACTGCTAGGAGAGATTGCTTTCCTGCTTCTGCTCCTGCACTGTCCTGTTTCTCCTTGCTGTATATTTTCACCCCAGAAACTCACAAAGCTGTGACAAAGTGAAAAACCAGAACAACTTAACCATAGCAAAAGTTCAGGTTGTGCTACAGAAGAGCTGCAGATGAGAGAAGAGTATAGGTAAAAAGGTTTGCATTGAGTTCATGATGATTGGGTTTTGTGAAAGACAAACATTTTTGTAAGAAAAGTTCTAGTACAAGAGAAGCAAAAGGAACATGCATTTAGTTTGAAATGAAAGTTTTATGGTGTTTCTGGAAGAAGTATTATGAAAATATTTTCAAGCTTGGATGGCTTAACAGGGTGATCCTGACAAAACCTAAGTGTAAATTGAAGGTGCAGGTGGAAGCTGGGTCAGGTAACCTGAGAGGAATATGGAGACACTGTCTGAGCTTGACTGTGATCATGAGTATTTTGTATCAGCAATAGTGTGGCCAGCAGGACCAGGAAAGTGATCATTCCCCTGTACTCATCACTGGTGAGGCTGTACCTCAAATCCTGTGTTCAATTTTGGACCTCTCACTTCAGGAAAGACATTGATGGGGCTGGAGCAAGTCCAAAGAAGGGCAATGAAGCTGGTGTAGGGTCAAGCACAAGTTCTATGAGGACTTGAAGGAGCTGGGGGTGTTTAGTCTGGAGAAAATGAGGCTCAGGGGAGATTATTGCTCTCTACAGCTGCCTGAAAGGTGGTGGGGGTGAGGTAGGGGTTGGTCTCCTCTCCCAAGTGACAAGTGATAGGACAAGAGGAAATGTCTTCAGGTTGTTGCCAGAGGAGTTTTACATTGGATATTAGGAAAACTCACTTCACTGAAAGGATTGTCAAGCATCAGAACAGGCTGCCTGGGCTAAGTAACCATCCTTGGAAGTACTTAAAAGATGTGGCACTCAGGGACATGGTTTAGTGGTGACTTTGGCAGTGCTTGTTTAGTGGTTGGGACTCAGTGATACTAAAGGTCTTTTCCAAGGTATTTGCTGCTGAGTGGAAAAGTGTACTTTGTGATGAAGGATGTTGAAAAGTCCAAAGTACTTGATGTCTTCCAAGAACGACAGGATGATCAGTCTCACCTCAGTACCTGGGAAGGTGATGGAGCAAATCCTTGTGAAAACCCCTTCTGGAACACGTGAAGAGGAGGAATGTGATTGGGTGTAGTCAACATGGATTTCTGAGGGGGAAATAGTGTTTAACCAACTCAGCAGCCTTCTGTGTATTGATGACTGGTGTCCAGTTGGAGGTTAGTCACTACTGATGTGCTCCTGGCGGGCACCAGATTGACGTGAATCACCAAAGTGTGCTTGTGGCAAACAAAGCCAGCAGCCTCCTGGTCAGTGAGAGGAAATTTTGCCAGTTGGTTGAGGGAAGTGATTCTTTGTCTTTACCCAACCTGGTGGGGCTCCATCAGGAGTACTATGATCACTTCTGGGCTCTCCAGCACAGGAGACGTGGATGTATTGAAGCAAACCTAGTGAAGGGCCACACAGACAATTAAAGGTTGGAGCATCTGACACACAGGAAAGGCTGAGTGAGCTGGTAATGTTCAGCCTGGAGAAGAAAAGGCTCCAGGGGCATTTTATGTGTAAATACCCAGTGAAAAATTGTGAAGGAGAGAGGGACAGACCCTTCTCAGCCTTATTCAATGGAAGGATGGAAAGCCCAAGTGGCACAAACTGAAATACAAAAAGTTTCTTTTAAACATCAGAAAACCTTTTTTTTTTTTTTGACACAGAGTTTGGTCAGTCACTAGATCAGGTTTCCCAGAGATGGTGAAGTCTCCATTATTGAAGGAATAAAAAACTCCCTTCTTAACTGAGCCTGCTTTGTGCAGGTGATAGGACTGAATGATCACAAGAGGCTTTTTCCAATGTCAGTTGCTGTATGAATCTGATTTTCACATCTATTTTTAACAAAATAATTGTAATAAAGAGCTTTCAGCAGATGTAAGTTCTTTAATCAATTCTGATGTGAGAAGTCCAGAGGTATTTTCCTTTCTTTCCAGTACATGGCTTAGAGTGTTAGGATGCTCTCCTGCTTTCTGATGCTTGTCCCACTAGAACATGCCATGAATTCTCCAAATTGCAGCACTTCTGGTACAAGGCCCTACTCAAATGCTTTCTCCATATACTTACTGACCCTAATTTCTCTGGCTTGTGTGTGTTGTCTCTCACAAGTAGGTAAGTTTTCTTTTGAAAATGTTTATATCCTTTTTTTACTGGCACTCTGCTTCTACAGGGCTCGTTCATGATAGCACACAGCAAACTCTTAGAGGTCTTCTGGCAGTGATTAGTTTGTCCTTTATTTACAATCCGTTCTTTTCTTTGCAGAAGTGTTTGAGGAGGGGAAGGTCAGCTTCCTCTCCTACCAGTTAAAAGCAAAGTCTTCATAAGGGAAAAACTTTCCATGTAAAGGAAATAAACCTTCTTCCCTCAGGTGCTTCAGGTCTCCCAGGTGAATAGGTTGCATTTCTATTAAAGTTGAATCATCACTGACTTTCCTACTGCATAAACTGATTTCTTTAGAGTAGTCAGGATGATGCTAATCCTTGATAGCTTAGCCAATGTGGCTGGTGTATAACATGAATTAGGAGAGCCAGGAGTAGTGTTGGTGCTGCCTGCTTTGTGCCTGTATGCAGCCATGGGGAGATTATTCACTTGCAGAACAAGTCCTGTTCTCCGCCCACACACTAATGTTTATATTAGCTCATAAAGGTCCAGAAAATATTAGAAGCCTTCTGGGTGTGATCTACACATGACCAGATGAGTAATCTGTTCTCTCTACTACTATGGGTGCCTGAATCAGGCACCTTCTTGCCAGGTTAAATTTGTAATCCATTGATACCAACATGTTGAAGAGATAATCTGTGCAGCATGGCAGTTTTTTCTCTTGAGGTTATTGCTCACCTGAAACATGGAAAAAACAGTTGCTTGGGTTAGAAATATGGTTTGAACAGTCCCTGGTGAAACTGCTGTTCAAAACAAGTGTACAAAGGCACAAAGCTGTAAACTAAAAATATATCAGAATATTGCAGAAGTGTGGTACCTGCTATTTAAAATTGAACTTGCTAGAACCAGCACTTAAATATCTCAAGTAATTTATAAATATGCCCAGCATTAGATTGTTTAGATTCTAGGCAGGAGACTGAGGGGAATTAAGTGCTCCTGTTCTGCCTAACTTCCTACTGTCTGTTTTATGTAATTTTCTAATGCATTCTTCTGACCACTTACATGATGTAGTTGTTTCTCCATTTACTATAAGCATGTCTGAAGATGAATGTCCAAATTTAGCTGTTGTTGGCTCATGTTGTACTGGGGTTGGGTATGTCCTGGTTTTGATCGAGCTCACTCTTATGCCTGTTCTAGTTTTGTTTGTAAGTATCCTCTCAAATATATGGCTCTGTAGCAATCTTGTTACTATTATTGTGTTATGAGCATTAATTAAAAGAAGGAACACACTTTGAGGTGAGGTGTTTCTGAGATAGAGGCTGGGCTGTGCCCTTGTTGGTTCAGAGCCTGAAAGAAGGAAGATGATGGTGTTTGTCATTGTGGAAGTCCAGACTGTGGAAATGAAATAATCTGTCCCAAGTGGCTGAAATGATTGACTTGAAAGTAATGGTATTTTAGATTTAAGAAATCAGCACAGAGCATTTATCCACTATGAATGAGTTTTTGTAATGATTTAGCAACTAGAAGTTGCATATTGACATTTTTGTCAAGTGTGGACTGCAGGAAAACAGTCATAGATGACATGCTCTGACAAAATGATGCTATAAATGTTCTATTCTGAAGAATATGTAAATCTTTGAAGGCTTTTTTTTTTTTAAAGATATGCAACTACAGTCTTGTACCTTTTTTTTTCTTCTGATGATTTTTAAGGTTTTTATGAAATGGAGTGTCAGCTTTGAAATTGGCTTGTTAGCTTTTTTCAAAAGAATTTTTGAGATAAAGCATTGATGATGAAACCCAGAGACTCCTTGGTATAGGACTGAGACAATTCAGACAGTCTTTCAGGACATGTGTGTAGGAAGCCTTTTTTGGCTTCACAGACATGGTCTATTATTGGCTTGTGTGGCTTTCTGATGTTGTACCAGGTTTTATTGCAGGGCCAGCTGGAAGAGGTGTGGATGCCTGCTGGAGAAGGATGTTGAGCTGCTGAGAAGAGGCCTGAATGTCTCTGGGAAGAGTACAAAAAAAGGCTTTTGCCAGTTGTTTTGGCAAATAGAGTTTCCTGGAGGAAAGGGGAGAATGTAGCTTTAGCTGGACAGGAGGTGAGGTGCAGTGCCTGGTACCTTGCACTCAGAATTGGCTAGGAAGGTTCCTGGCTTCAGAAAAAGTAGTGCAGGTCTTTCACTGTGTTTATTTTGGGTCTTTGCTGCACTGTAAAATGTGAAGGGCATTACATTGTTTGAACACATAACTTGTTCTTAACTGCCACCCTACTCTTAATGTGTTAGATTTACTGAGCTCTTGTCATAATACATCTCAGTAAAGTCTAAAATAAGAATGTGTTTCTGTGATCATGGCTCTGGGAGCACAAAACTTCTCTGGTTTTAGACATTTTATCAAATTCCGTATTTAGAAGAAAGATGTAGTTCTGCTTTTCAGGCTACAGCATCATTAAAAAGTGTAACCTATTTCTGTAGTTGTGTTCAAGGCTGTTTCTCTCTGTTTTCAGAGGTGTTGTCAAAGTCGACATCAATCTGCAGAAGGTGGACATTGACCAGTGTTCGAGCGAGGGATGGTTCTCAGGGACGCACAGGTGTCATCTCAACAATTCTGAGGTATGTCTGTCCCTAAGGGACCTCACTTCACTAACAAATCTTTACACTGAGTGGTGTTCTGTAGTATAAATGTTATTTATTTTATAGACATTAAATGTGGTTTGTAGAAATCTTTCTGTGCGAGGTGTTCTGGAATGCATGAGTTTCAGGAATGCCTGCATTTCATAGTTATTGATGTTAAAGGAGAAGCAAAGTTATTGTGAAGAGATAACAGTCACAGGGAAGAAGATTGCCAATGAAATGATTTATGAGATTCTTCTTTGCAAGTCAAACAATTATTTTGTGCTCTAAATCAAAACAGGCTTTTAATGTCAGTGTCACTTTTGCTTGGACAGCTTTGCAAAATCTAGTAGAAGTAGCTGAAATGCTAATGGTAATCATTCAGCATAACATGGTCTTGTGATAGAGTGATACAGAATCACAGGCAGAATTGGATACTGTAATTCCATCATAGTGGAAATGCCAGCGTTTTGACAGAGCAGACTAAAATGTTTGTGCTCAGCTCCTTCCTGCTTCCCCTTTCTTCTGAAGGTCTGTGTCTGGTTCCATCTATCAGCAAATCATAGATCATTCAGCCTGGCCAGTTGTATGTGTTCAATGAAACTTTTAAACAAAATGCATTTTGATTTTTAATTCTGCCCTGTAGAGGTCATTTCAAAGGCACCCATTTGTTTCTGTGAGAGTAGGCACCTTGTGCACTTCTCTGCTTTTGGAAAGGACAATTAAAATGTAGGGAAAGTTGACATTTGTCTACCAGAAGTCAGGAGATGTTTGCCTAATTTTCTGTAAAATGCCAATTTATCAAAGCCAAGTCTAAATTTAGGAAAACAGTTGGTTTGATGAATTCAGCTGCTAACATATTTGAGCAAGAAGAACTTAGAATTTTTGTAAGCATCTTTTTTTTTGGTATTTTTCTCTTTGATTTTTTCTCAAAAAAAACCTTGAAATGCAAAATGAAGTCTTTGATAAAGACTGATTTAAGACTAAATATTTCTTCAAGTGAAAAAATGTTTTTCTTTTTCAAATACTTTTTGACTTCTGAATTCAAGGGAATACTTTTTAAATAGCTCATGTTTCTTCCTAGAAGAAAATATTGTTTCCCATGTGATCTGGTAAACCTTGTTTTTTAATACATTCTAGTTATCCCAAATGTGGTTATATACTTTGGCGAGTGCTCCTCCTTCTCCTAATGTCTTATGAGCAAATTATGTCAGCAGAGGGGTGGGATTGTAAACTGCATCTCTGCAACCAAGAACAAAAGGGAAAAAGCCCAGTCCTAGGTCTCCTGTGGCTTAGCTCCAGTTGGTAACTAAGTACCATGCAGTTGTTCACTCATTTCCCATAGCTTCCCAGCAATGTTTTCCACATAGTTTTGCTTATAAATGCTAATGACATCAAATTCCCTGTGCTCTCTTTTATCTACCTAGGAGCAGTTAAAGAAACAACTGCTGATGGTGGAATGCTCTGCCCCCATTTACAAAGTCTGTCTCCAGCAGAGTAGGAAGAGAATGGAGACCTCTGGATTTCCAGTTCTGCTTAAGTTAGACTCTCCTTGCTCACTTTAGTTTTGTTAGGTGACTTGAGTATTTACTGCAGCATAGCCTTTGTACAGACTGTTTGGTAAGCTTTTGCCATAGTGAATTTCTAATTTGGCTCTGTAAGTGTTTACTGCATAGCCCATACCATGCGGCCAGGCCACCAATACCATTAAACCAAAGGCATAAAGCTCCATATTTCAGATTATTTAAATATTTCAGAAATGCAACTCCCTTCTTCCCTAATGCTATGAAAGCACAGAGGGTGACTTAATGCAAGAACAAGAGGAAAAGACCAAAGTAAGGGATTAATCAGAATGTTTCTTTGTTTTATATTTCGGTAAATTTTATACTGGCTAAAATCCACTAGACACATGGCAGACAAATTCTCCTACTTTTTGTGCTGTTCTGAAGTGTTTATTTTCTAAAGAAAAATCAGTTGAAATGAGGGAGATGGAGGTGCATTACAGCAAATGGAAACATATGGTAAGCCAGTGGTCTGTATGTGCTAGACAAAAGAAGGGAAGGCATGGATGGGATCCAGCTCCTACCAGAAAACAGACTGTTGTTGAAAGTACTGTGTTGCCTTCATATAGTCTGGAACAGCAGCATTAGGAAATGATGCTAACTGTGGCACTGGGATGTGTCTTTGGAAGGTCATCAAGAGCAACCTGATTGTGACAGAATAGTTGTATTGCTAGTTCTTGCTTGGAAAAAAATAGTGTGTTGTTGAGTGATTTAAGAATATTATGACTCAAACAGGCAAAATGCTGAGACACACTAATCTTACTTAAACTTCCATCTGTCTTCAGATTTAGGAGTTCTTCCTTAGAATTGGTGGCTCTTAAATATCTTGCTTTATGTATGGTGTCCTTGAGTACAAAACAAAAACAAGCACTGAGAACTTTGGAATTCCCATTTTTAATTTGACTACCTAAATTCCTAATATGTAGTGAACTATTTTCCTGATTTGTTCTCATTTGTGGACAGTTCACATACATCCCTGTTTCATAGGAGTCTGGATTTGCTACTATGTTCGTGGAAGAACATGAGTGCCCTCCTTTAACCTCAGGGTAACTGGACACTGCTCAGCCTAATTAGGCAGGAAGTTAGGTAATACTTAACACAGGAAAGCCAAATTGCAGCCATGACTAAAGCCTATTTCAGTTGCGACTTTTTTTTTTCCTTTTTTTATTAACTGCATCAGCCAAGGAGAGGCTGATAGCCAGGTGTTATTTTTGTGAGAGGGAGCTACATTCTGCTTCCTGCCTTCTACTTTGTCTCTTAAATAGGCAACAGCTTCCCTATAAGCTATTGGGTAAGGGATTTGGATTCTCTGGGGCTGCAACAAATATGACAGGTAATATCTACAGAGTTAGAAATAATTAAGTTGAGTAGATCATAAAATGGTGCAGACAATTCTGAAATTAACAAACAGAAAAAGTGTAGTTACTCAATAACAAATGCAAAGTAATTTCATTGTACAGGCAGTGCTGTACAAGGTACAGTCAAGGCTGGTTATGGGAGTAGGAAAACATGCACTTCTATCTTGTTTGAAACCCTTGAAGACTTTTATTATATTGCATTTCTTCTCCATAAATGCTGACAGCAGCTGCTGGCACTTTTAGTAACAACTTTAGAGTCCTTGTTGAGACACCAGCAGTAATGTCAAGGCTGAGGAGTGTCTGAAGAAATCAGGTGGTGTGGCCCCTTGAGCTCAGCTGAATCTTTCCAGCCAGCAGCATCAGTCTGTGAGCAATGACAGCAGGCTCCACACTGCTCTCCTGGCCTTAATGAGCCTGCCAACAGCTTGCAATGTGAGGCAGGCTCTGCTGACATCCCTTTGGGTTTCAACAGTATTCCACAAATGACAGTGTGCAAAAATATCTAGAGGAAATGAGGGAGGCAGAGTAAACAAGAAAGCTGCACTGCTGTCTGTATACAGTGTCTGCATATCTGTGTTTGTAGAAGGATGCATAGGCTTACTGTGTATGTATTTATTGTGCACAAACACAAAACCAGCTGAGAAGGGAAAACAAACGAGCAGTGCAGCCAAAATCTTTTTTCCCTTTTTTAGCAAGACATTAGGGACTGTCATATTTTGTTATACTGTATGCAGGGTTACAAACAACTGAATAAGGGGGAGGTGGGGGCTGAGTAAAAATAGAATTTTAATGGGGACTGAGTTGGGAGGAGGGGGAAACCAATGCTTTCCAGGTTTTTCAAGCAAATGCTTTTCAGTGCTCTTGTCAGACTGAGAAAAGGCTATAAATGTGCACAGTCTGTGGGAGGGGAAACATGGCAAGAAATTAGCATCTGAAGTCATAACCCATTGGGTCATATTCAGTGTCATTGATTTTGCTTATTACTTACATTTTCTGGCCTATCCATTAGGAGAAGTGCAGTCAGAATTAGAGGAATTTGAAAGCAAAGCTGTTTGGTGATTCAGTCTGACTGAATGGGTTTATGGACTATAGTTAGCTTCTAATTTGGAAATAATAATCATTCTTGAAGCTACAGATTGCATCCAAGGTAGAGAAGAGAAGTACCCAACTAGAGTGGACAGTGTATGTCAAGATATATTGTCTTTTGAAACAACATCTTTAGAGGTAGAAGACAAATACTAAATGCTAAATCAAATCCTGGGCTGAAGGGAAAATCTAAGGCAGAAAGGGCAGTGGCTCACTTCAGTATTCAGGTAAAGAAAAAATAGCCAGGATTGTTCTTGGATTCAGAAGCAGACAGGTTCTCTGTTCTCTCCAACAGCTCAGGGTATTTGAAGAGCATGCAGTAGACACAAAGAACATCTCAGATGCTATTTTAAAAATAACTTTGCATCATCTGCATTCATGGGAAAAGTCCCCTTATGACAGTAAACCAGATCTAAGCTGGCACTCCCCCAGACACTGTTACATAAAATAAGGTGGAGGTTTGTCAGAGTTCTCAGTGATAAACAAGGTGCTATGAAAACCAACTTTCAGTTTAAGGAAGAGCCAGGTTGCTTAGCTACAGCATCTTTACTTTTAAGACAGAAAATTTAAATGAGTCTGTGTTGTGCATGAGCTCATCTTGGTTATCAATGTGTTCTTCAAAAAGAAAACCTTTGCAAAAATTCCTTTCATCCTAGTTAGCAGTTTTAACTTGAGCATTTACATTCATCTCGGTCAATTCTATTTGCTTCTGTTTTTCCTTCCCCAGGAGTTAAAACATGAGAAGGGTAAGTAGTTGGCTGAATTATGTTGTCTGTCAAATTAAAGTAGCAGGGAGGTATTTGGTTTATCTTGCATATCACAGATACGGTAGCATTGCATCTGTTCCCAGTTCTTCCAGATCTGTGGCTGCAATTCTTGGATCTTTCTCTGCTGAACGGAGCATCCTGTTAGGCAATGCCGATTAGCTGAACTGGGGCTTCTTCCCAATGTGTTTGGGAAGGGAAGAGGTGAGGCCCAGAAGTTCAGTTGGCTGGTGGAACATGAACAAAATATACCTGGTGGGAGCAAAGGGGAAGTTGCAGAGAGGGGCCACGGGTGCAGGGAAGAGCTCTTCCCTGGGGAGAGCTTGAGAAACTCTGTGGCTGGGGCAACAGAAGGAAGATCAGGGTGCATTGGGAGACACAGAAAACCTTGCAGTGAGGAGCATGGGGACTGTAGCCAGGCTGCACCGTTCTCATGGCAGACTGGCTGTGAATTGCCTTTCCCAGATGTGAAGTGGCAGAAGCTGTAGCAAATCCAGGCATAAATAGAACACATCTTCATTCAGAGTTCTCATTTGTTGTTGTTACATTCAGAGGACTGTACAATATCTGAAAAATACCTCTAGTAGCACTAAGCTCAATTCGATATATGCAATTAGATAAATATCCCACATTTTGGTTTCAAAGCATCTGGTCCATTCTATGAGAGGTTTCATGGGCTTATCTTGGAAGGTGTGCAAGTGCTCCCATATCTTGTGAGGTAATATAAAGACTATTACCCCTGCTTTACAGCTGGCCCACAGGCAAAATTATTATCTCTAAATTGATAAACTGAAATTGAAGAGTGATCTCCAGGTCTGTGAATTACCTTCTCCAGAGTTTTCTGCAGAAAAGTGGGCCAGGCATGTGAGCTGAGAGTCCTGATGTGCTCCAGCCAGGACTTGGGCTGGATCGTCTTCTGAATGGGATTTTGGGGTGCATCACAGCATGTTCTGACACCATGCTTCAGATACTTCCAGCAAGAATTAAGCATCCTGATATATTTTTGAAACGTGTGTCTGATGAACTTCATAGTTTTCTTAGTGATTTTGATGTGTGATAGAATTTTGGTCAAAAATGAAGTCACCCAAACTCCTCTTAGACAAACACAGTGTTGGTACACTTGCTGTCATTGCAAAGGACACAGCTTCCTGTGAACTGTGCAGACTCTGTTCTTGAGGTGCATAGTTAACTATCAGGTTACTCAGGTAATATACTGCAGAGGGGTTTTTCCATTGTTCAAATAGGAAAATTCTGCTCATGCATACATAACTGCAGTTCATTTTTTTTTTCTTGGGGGAAAAAAACCTAGGTGTTTTTCAAGACTTGAGAAACAGTTAACCAATAGCAAAAACTTGATGTTACTTAAAAAAGCTTTTATCAACTGTAGCAACTGTTTTTCATGCTTTATTTTTTACTTTATGATACCCACACAAGAGGCAAATTTAATTTAACCTAGAGAAGTAAGTTAATTCTTTTTTTTCTATAAGAAACTAAAATTAGACTGAAAACATATTAAAGATCTCGTGATGAAAAACTGGAGACAACAGCTGCTGAATCTTTGTATTCAAAGCAGTGTACTGAATCATAGTAATAGCCTTAATGGATAAAAACTAATTTAGCTTTATTTTTTAAGCACAATTTTTATAGCACTAGACATTCAAATGCAATAATTGTTGCTGGTCACTTCTGGCACAAATTGGTTTTAAGCACGTGAGAGCAAATATTTGCTCTGTAGAGCTTAAACTCCATAATTCATGTTGTTCCACTGCCCTTCACAGTTAAATACTGCATTACACTGACTGAAGGAGATGTCTCTTGGTAGCTTAGTTATACAGAATTTTTGTGTGGATAACCAATATATGATGCTTGTTTGAAATAAATGTCTAAATAAAATGCTGCCATCATCCTGATATGAATATTCTGGAATATTTTTGTGGAAAATGGGAAGACTGATTTTTTTATTTTCTTGGTAGTAGAACAAATTTCAGTTTTTAAATTAGAATTTTCTCTGTAATAATGATTGCTTTCTAAGGGACCACTTTATTGCTACATAGACTGTGAATTATAAAAAGCAATTCTCATGAAGTATTATTCAGTAAGCTACTTAAGGAAGAAATATTTTTGCATGTTTAAAGCACATTTCAGTTATGTTTCATTTCCATAGGTGATTGAGAGTTGCTTTTAATTATGCATAAGTAGATTATTCTAACTGCTTTCTAGCACTGTTTAAAAAATGGTACATTATAGCAGTCGTTTTTTTTTACAAGTGTAACCTAAAAATATTTTCTTCGGTGATTACATGATTATATGGAGAGACATTTTGCATCTTTGTCATTGTGTTGTACTGCAGCAAATATAAGTGTTTCCCCTATTTGTATATCTTTGTTGTAACACTGCTAAATGGTGATCATGTTGAACTACCTGTAATAACGTAGGTATTTAACGTTATTAACGTTGAAGTCCTTACTTCTCAGTGAATTTTCCATAGGCTTTGCATTAATTCTGTGTTTGAATATGCCTGTTGGAATGACTGCCATGGGTCACAGGTGTGGGAAGGAAAGGGAAGCTGGTGTGTATGGAAAGCACTGTGTGTGTCACTGGGACCCTGGGGACACAGAAACTATCCCCATAAGCTACAGCCTTCCAAGTCCTGTCCAGAAAAGGGTGATGGAAGAAGAGAAGGGCTTGAAAAGCATGAATTCTGTGCAACAGCTGTGTGCTTACTCTTTTAGTTAGAGGTACATAAAATAGTAACATCGTTGCCATTAATTTATTACAATTAAAGAATCTCACTTGTCATTGTAAACATCAAGCATTTGACTGTGCTCTTGCTCTGCTTCATTTGTTTTCTCTGAAGATACAAACACTGTTACGAAGAGCAGTCCTTGTGTTTTGTGAGAGGTTTTTTCCCCCTTTTTTTTTTGCCTTGATTAAGTCCCAAATAATTTTGGTTTGCAAGTGTGAGAATGTTTGTAATTATCCATTCAGACCATCCATAGCTGTATGAGTTTATAGCAATAGCTTTACATTAGGAATTAGTCTTTCAGTCTGTAGCATGCAGACAGTTCTCACTAATATAATTTGAATCCTTGTTTTGTGCTGAAGAACAGAGGCAGTAATCTGTATCTCAGCAGAGAGGAGTGGAGCTGCTGACCTGTTGTGTTGGCCATCAGAACTCCAGTTGTGCTTTGTACTATGACCAGCATTTTTGAGGGCATCCTCTGTAGAGAGAGACATTTTAGATCCTGAAGGCAGGTGGAATATGTTCTTCCCTCTTGCAGCAAAGGCTAATCAGCTCACCATTCAGGGGATCATTCTATCACCTTTCCAGGTACTATTGATCTTTATGTTCAATTTAACCATCAGTACAAGCAGCAAGCTCTTAGTAAATACAGTTCTGTGGACATGATCCAAATCCTTAAGATCAGTCTGGTCTCTGGTAGGCATTCATTCTGACTTCTGGAGTACCTTTGTGCAGGTTGAAAGAAGTCTTTTCTGCTTCTTCTTTTTAATAGGATGTTACCAATAACTATTTTTGCGTGTTGATACAGTGTCATAATTGGGACAATCAGACCCTTTCCTTTTTGCCCTCTCCCCCTACCACATCCCACACCACGTGTTGCGTTTTTGGTAAAAAACAACTCCAAACAACTGTATAAATTTTTCTTGAGTCTGCAGTCTTAGTTTTAGATTGGTGTCTCTACTTAGCTTAGCCTTGGGTTTAGATTATGTTCCTTATTTTGGGAAGTATACAGATGTAATTGCTGCTGTGTGCAACTCTGCCTTAATTCTGGTTTTGCCTTTTTCCTCTCTAGATTGACTACCCAATTGAAAGGCTCTGGAGTTGCAGCTTTTCTAGGATTGTTTATTTTGTCCTGATGACTGTGAGTGCAAATGTGTAGCAATGCTAGGAATATTTGCATTGTTAACCAGGAAAATCAAGTACAAGTACGGCCCAACCTCTTCTCTCTCTGGTGTTTAAATGCAGACCAGATACCTTTCTGGAAAACCCTTATTAGCCATTCCCATGCCGTTGGGATCCAGACAGAGATGTTTTATTTGAATTAATGTGATCTGTTATTGTAGGTGGTCAGATTATATCATCTAACACTGCTTTTGCCTTAAAATATACAGTAAACTCTCAGAAGTGATGCATCATTTCACCATAGGTGTCTCTGGTCCTGTGCTCCTCCTGGGGAGCACCACTGTACTGGTCACATCTCTTCCTGAAAATAGTCTGTAAGAAGAAAAACAAGAACTAGATTTTGGATGCCTGCCTGAGATTGGCAGTTTGGCTTTTACAAGGGAAATGCTATGGACATTAACTGAGGGAATCTTCTTCAGTATAGATAATAGAAGCATCCCAGCTTTTTAAAATCAGCTTGCACAATTTGCTCATTCACCTCAAATCGCTGTGGCCATCTGTAAGGAAAAAGTTCAGAGTCAGAACTGTAAACATAAGACTGTTTTTTTGCTATTTTTCTCTACATGTATGAAGTAGGTTGTTCCTTAAAATGCTATTAGCATTGGTCTTGTGAGAGTTGACTCAAGAAACCATGCTCAGACTGATAAAAAAAGGTTACATATTTGAAGATTGGTGAGTTGTCAAAATACCTAAAGATATTTAAATTGCTTCAAAAGTGACTGCTAAGTACCAACCTCATTTTTAAAATTTTTAAATTACTGTCCTTATTCAAGAATTAAGTTAATGACATACCTTTCAGGGACAGAGGCTGACGGTAGTTCAACTACTGTTAGCTGTATTCACAAATACTTCCAGTGAAGTCACCAGAAAGAGCGGTTACTTTCCAAGCTTCCTATCCCTTTTCCTTGGCATGAGTACAGTCTAGGTGATTACCTCTTCTACTGTGATTTACAACTGCTTTTAGGAACACTTTCATGACAATTAACGTGGCCGTATTGCTTAAATCTGTGATGTCAAACCCATCACACTTTTTCCCAGTAAAAGTGGGCTTTTTGGGGAAGAGTTCTTACCATTTGTTTCCACAGCTTCACAGAACTAGAGCAACTCTGGCACATGATATCACATTACAAAATATATTCTCATCTTTTCTCCTGAAGTAACAGTGCCAGGGGCCCTTCGTGTGAAGATTAGATTGTGCCTCAACATTCAGGACCATCAGAACTGAAATCTGTTAGGGACATTCTGACAAAGACAAACAATTCCTTGGGAGAAAGAGGAATAGATAAAAACACTGTTTTGAAGGAGTGCTGAAAAAAATACTCATTTTTGAATGTCCATTGAAAAGACATGCCCAGTTTGTCAATACATCCAAAGAAATTCTGACAGAGAAGCCATGGACTGTTGCTTTGTATAACTCAGCTCAGCATCTTCTAGGTCACAATGCAAAGGTCCTTTCATAAGGAAAAGAAACCCTAGAACTTAAAATTTACAACAGTAAGTAAAAGGTGCTTTCATATATAAGGAGTAATGAGGGACAGAAATCAGTAGGGTTCTTAGATAAAAAAATAGTGTAAGGAAAGATAAATAACAGGAGCCTCTTACTGTTTGATGTAATTATTTGAGAGAGCATAGTGATGATATTAACTAAATAAATCAGATGGGAAAAAAACACCATTTTATTAAGTTTCAAATATGTAAACTGAGAAAAATGCAGTCCTATTAATGTAATTGTTTTTATTAAGATAAGTGAACAATTTTTATTCAGTAGAGCACTTTGTAGAAAGCTGTTACATACAAGTTAGTTCTAACTTATATTTTAGACTCTAAATTTAGACTCATATATGAGCTTCTATCAGGCAGTATTTTTTTATTGGTAAGTCCCTGGGTTTAATGTTAATTTTAGATTAGCTAGAATGAAACTAATGCTGAAATTGTTCTGTAATAAGACTTTTTTTACCCAATAAATATAGTACTGCCATTACAAGAGTCAAGGATTCCTAAGCAATTTTGAGATAAAGCGGAAAAAGAAGTTGTTCCCATTGTAATGCTGATGAGCATCTGCAAAGTTAGTTTGTCCACACATGATCTCAAGGTTTTCAACTCTACCATGTGCCCACACCCTAAAATCCTACATGAGAGCCACTGTAGCAATCTGGGCGGGCCAGACAGCCGTGCTCAGCTGCTGGACCAAGCCTTCTGAGTTCTGGTGTGCCGACTTCAAGCACTATTTGTAGGACCACAGAAATTAACTGATAACTTATGTTTCAGGATGAAATGAGGGGAAAAAATATGCAATGGTTGAAGAGTTATGTTTTTGTTTACCTCTTTGTCACTGATGTTTGGCTGTAATTTTTTATAACAGTGGAGTAGCTTCAGCTGAGAAGCAGAAAATTCCTTCCCTAATACAGGATATCCTAGCAGAAAATTAGTGCAGAGAAGCCACAGAGGAAGTATGTATTTTGGTTTTGAGGCGAATGTCATCATTTCAAGGGTAGTTTAAAATATTAAAAAAGGAGAAAAAATAAAGTGGACAGTACCATGTGTACCTGCACCAGTATGGCTACTACATATAAAGTCAACACAAGCTGGTCTGGTCAGGGGCTTAACTTTTCCTCACTGGAGTGTGCTGCCTTTGACTTCAGTTTAGGACTGAACTTTTCACTACAGAGCTTTGCTGTTCAAATGATTGAACATGATCAAACAGCCTTTGAATTCATAAAGTGGTGACAAAGACATTTAGAAGTTTACAGAGCTTTCTAAAATGCTTATTTGGAGAAAAATTATTGAATTAAAAGTTCACAAAAGTATGTGTTGTTTATGGATAAAAAAACCCCTAAACCCATTAAAATAACCTCTCTGAGATACTTTTCTTCTTCTTGCCCCTGTGCAAATTCTCTCTTTCCAGACAAGTGGACACTTGTCTGCCACCTCCTGCAGGAGTGCTTGATGTTCACTTGTTAAATCAGGTAGAGGTGTCCAGGGATTGGTGTCTTCCCAGGGGGCAAAGTTGCCTGTGCTGTTTTACAGGTGTACCTACAATAGCTGCAAGTTCATTAGTATTCTATAGCATCCTGTGGTCTTTCAAAGGACAGGCGTTTCTGGGGACTTTCTTGGAAGAAGGTGGGAAAACCATTATGTTTTGGTTTTGCTCTGCCTGAGAACTCAAAGTAGATCAAATAACTCCATTATGCAAACAAGTAACAGATACATTATTCATCTCTGTCGCTCCCGGTTCATGCATTTTGTATATGATCTATTTCCTTCCATTTAATGAAGAACATAACCCCCCTTGGTCCTGCACTAAGTAGCTCTTTTTTCTCCTGTTTTTTCCTCTTTTTACTTTTACAATGTGCTTGCCAGTGCTGTCTGGTGAGAAGTCAAATCAAGGTCAGGGTGTCCATTTTACCCAAAGTGAAAAGGCTGGACCTAGTTTTAATTTAGAACTCCAGCAGTGGACACAATATTTGACATTTGTTTTACTGCTACAGTTGGTAATGGATACATAATTGCATGCCTGGATGGAATGAGAAACACTTGATTTGAGAATTAGGCATTCTAAGAAAGAACCCAACTAAATTATTGTGTGGCAGTGAACATATCATGCAGCTTGTTTCACGCTTCGCTCTTACCTTGATGGGAGGAATTATAGAATACTGGAAGAATAATACTGATAGGCTGATAAAGGGTTGCATTTTCCCCTTGCTTACCCAGGGGTTACTTGAATATGGCTGCGCGGATTCCAAGGAACTGCTTCTGAGTTAGGCTGTGAATTCATCACCAAGCCTTGTGTTTCTGGGCAATTTCAACCTGAGGCATTGCTCAAGTAACTGGCATCTGTAAAGATGTTTAGTTGTCCCAAAAGTCTCAAAACATGACTCAGAGGATTTACATTATTGCTCCTTCCTTTCCTTGCTGTTTTATATTTGTGCCTACTACCTAATTTCTGTGTTTGTGATTTTTTGCATATTTTCTATACTCTAGCTTCTCCCCATCCAAACTCCAGATCTCCAAATTAATCTGTGCTCTGGCTTCTGATTTCTGACAAAATCAGGTTTATGTTTGTCCAATCATATTAGTGTATTGTATAGATACCAAGGATTGAACTCAGACATAAGAATTAAATTCATTTATCCATCTGAAACTAAGTTACTTTGTCTTTAAAAAACTTGAAGAGCATCTTTCTCTGAGGTTGTATGTGTGTTACTGCTACAATCAGGGGGAAAGATTTCCTGAACTTTCCTCGCATCCAGGTCTATTGCAGGACCAAACTTACAGATAATTTGAACAATTTAGTACTGTTTAACACTGAGTATTAACTGCAGGAATGTATATTAACAATCTCCAGTCCAGTGGTTTAATGTTCCAGGTGTTGCTTTGAACTTGCTTTTCCCAAGTATTTTTATGCGCTTTGCCTACAGTATTTGTCAATTCATCACTAGGTAGCAATACCAGTAATGAAAGGTAAGCAAACTAATACATATGTACACGTAGTCTGTGAAGAGTCTACTAGGGCTTACCTTGTACCAAGATGGAATAATGGAATATTTATTTATGTATATTTATGAACCATTACTATAATTAAATTCCTTCTCTTCTTTTTTTTTTTAGTTTGTGTATTCCCAACAGAAAATAAGAAAAGGAGGTCAGAAAGCATGACTATAAATACACAAACTGTTTTTGGAAACAGAGCTCAGCTCTTAGGGACTTCGAAAATTCAGTTCCTCTGTGACAGATAGATGCTGAGCCGTCTAAATATTATTTCCTAAGAATGTAGTGAAAAATTAAGGGATTGCTTTTCTTAGGGATTTAATTACAATTATCTGTGTTGTCTTTAGTGGCTGTAGGGTAGTTAGACCTTAATGACTTTATTTTAAAAAATCCCACAATGTTAGGAAGTAAGCCTTGAAAGCCTTATTTCAGTATAACAGTGCAAACAATATGAGAACCAGCAACAGAGGAGCCAACAATTAGGTTGACAATGAAGACTGACCTTGAATCTTTTCACAGATTGGTTCAAGGTCCTAGGTCAGACCTCTTCTGCCCAGAGAAGTTGTGGATGCCCATCCCTGGAAATGTTCAAGGCCAAGTTGAATGAGGCTCTGATCAACCTGGTCTAGTGAACGGTGTCCCTGCCTGTGGCAGTGGGGTTGGAACAAGATGATCTTTGAGGTTCCTTCCAGCCCAAAGCTGTTCTATGATTCCAGGATCAGGAATACATTAGGAATGGGGTTAGAAGAACTTAAACCTCAACAGTATTGAAATGCCACCTTAATTTTCAGCACAAGCTTAAGTGCATTCCGGATATGAAGTCTGGCTGGGGAGTGACTGAATAAATGAGGTCAGCACACTGTAAAACTTGTCTTCAATCTGAAAAGTGTACAAGAGCCTCTCTTTAGATTTGTGGGCTATCCATCTTTGTAGTGAATTTTTTATATGCCTCCAGGAGGAGACTTGTAATACTGAAAAGGATTGTTTGATAGGCAAAGATATTTTCACACTTCATTAAGGGTAAAAGTGACAAAAGTTCATCCATAAGACAACTTTCATCTGCCTAGCCCAGTTAGCAGCAGTAGTGAAGAAGGATGGGTAACACAGGATTTGGGGCAGTTTACACCAATTTACACAGGTTTGTATGCTGCCTGGTTAGGTACAGGCAGCTGAGTTGTTCCTGGTCATGCTGAAGATATGATTTCCTGAGTGTTGCATAAATACATACAGGACACCACAACTCTTAAGTAGTATCCAAAAAGTATGAACGATATCAAGAGAAAAAAACCCGAGGAAAATACCACAATGGATGGCGTAACCTTGTCTGTGGTAATCAAATGGATGTGTCAGCATTTGTCTCAGTAATTGAACACTAAGTAATTTAATTACGTCTGACAGACACAAAGCAAGTCATTTTTATTTGAAGACTGATAAAGGCATACAAAGAATGCTAAGAGTGATTATATACCATCTAGTGAGCTTGGTGTGACTCCTCAGGAAAAAAACCCCCATGTTTAGAGTTCGTTTCGTGGTGGGAAGGGACAATAAGAGAGGTTGGAGGAAATCAGAGATGGGTTGAGCCCTGCGGTTCCCATTTGTTGTCTACTGAGAACCTCTTGTCTCTCTTCCCTGGAAAAAATGATATTTTCCCTACCGAGTAAAAATCACATTTTTTGACTGTCAGCATTGTCACAGCAGTAGAACTGATGATTAGTTTTAACAGACCAGAAAGAAATACTAGAATTTTCTTACTGATGTGGGTCACTGTCTCTACCATTGCGTGGTAGAAATACGGAAATCATTTCATGTAAGCAGAAAGATGTGTAAATTGTATCACAGCTTTGTTGTCAGAAGTATGGTGAATATAAATTTAATAAGATACAAGAGAATTTCCATTGCATTCTCTGAGAACAATGTTTACTGCCCTTCTCTTTGTTAGTTACACCTCAATTCACAGGCAGCTCTAATGGGTATAGTGAGGTGATATTACAAAAAGTGCTTTTTAGTATAAGACTTTCAGAACCTAGGAATCCTGATTTCTTTGTCGTAAAATGTAGAGTATATTTTAAAACATCAATTTTTATTTAATGAGCAATTATTGAAGGCTATTTTCAGGCATTTTTTTTTTCTTTTATCCTTCCACCTTCAGTCTCTCATCTTGGTAGTCTTCAGGTTTCTTAAAATACAGAAACATTTCCAGCTGAACAGTACTTTTTGCAAGGTCTGGTATTAGCAGATTCCAAGGGATTCCTTGCTGAAAAAGGAAAGAAGAATATTTATTGGGTGGTTAACACAGGTAAGATCTATTTCCATCTGCTTCCACGGCTTGTTCTCTTTAAGATCAGTTGACTTGTCATTGGATAAAGATTTATTTTTCATTAAAGCTTCGTGAGGGCAAGAAAAATATCTATTTTTGTGTGTGTCTTTTTGGCTTCTAAAATAATTTATTTCTATCTGTTGGTTTGTGGTTTGTTTTTATTTAATGAACAGTGATGCTGATTTATTTCTTAGGAGGAATGATTCTTATTGTCACCCTAGTCACAGCTAGCCTTACCTATCATGAACATTAAAAACAGACTTATATTTTTAAGTCAAAAACCCCGAAGGGATTCTGCCATCCATTTTTATGAAAGGAATAGCCATACTCCATCAATCTGATGTTACTTTTATTTCAGATGGTTTTTCTCTCGCTCTCTGGAAAGTTTTCATGGTTGTGCTCACTGTATTATTGTAATAGACTGGAGGTGCTCGTTCACAGTCTCCTACCTTTGCAGAACACAAAGACTGTAAGTATTTCAAGGTGAAGCAAACAGAAATCAAAGACACTAGCTAAATTACTGAGAGAATTAAAAATCATGGAGTGGTAGCAGGCATAGGGACTGAACCAAAATCATTCTCATGTTATTATGGAAGAGAGATCCCCAAGCTTTGTTTGCTACATCTTTTGTGAAACAGTTCTGTGCAGTAATTTCCTGAGCAAAGAAGCCAAAAACCAAAACACACTTCTGCAGCACAGGTTCACAGAATATGCTGAGTTGAAAGGGACCCACAAAGGTCATCAAGTCCAACTTTTTCAGCAAGGAATCCCTTGGAATCTGCTAATACCAGACCTTGCAAAAAGTACTGTTCAGCTGGAAATGTTTCTATATTTTAAGAAACCTGAAGACTGTCAAGATGTGGGACTGAAGGTAGAAGGATAAAAGAAGTAAAATGCCTGAAAATAGCTTTCAGTAATTTCTCATTAAATAAATGGACTGAAGAGTCTCACCATGTTCCTGAGAGGGAGATCCCCTTTTGTTTTTAGATTTCAAATCGAAAATGAACTTGCTTTTTCCTGTAGGTTTTTCAGGAAAAATACGTCTCTTATTCTGTATCTCCTTTACTATTGGCTAACTTCTGCTATAGACACTTGGTAATCAAATGAAGTGAGCCTTGTTTGTGAAAATGTGTTTCAATCTAAACTATTTAGCCTTTTTTTATCATGAAGTAAGTCTTCTTGAAAAGCCCATTTTTCTGGTGTTCAGCTCATTTTTATGGGTCTTTCTCTGGATTTACTCTAGTGTACCACTGATCCATCACAAAATGTATACACCAAAAATGGGCACACATCCCAGAATGTGCTTCACCATGGCTGAATTCAGAGATGATGTAATATCCCTTCTTCACTATTTGATATTTTTCGTGGCATTATAGTCAGTGATTGTTATGTATAAGTATTTCAGGCAACTGGAATGTCTGCATTTTGGGTTTTTTACATATTTTGACCTATAAGTGGATCAAGACTTATGAAAGAAAATATTTTAGAAATTGATTGGTATCCTTGAATGGAGCCTTTAGTGAAATAGGAAATGGTTTTCCTATGTTCTGTATATATTGATATTTTAACTCAGCTTTTTGCTGCTCTTGAGAAATTAAAATGTGAATTACATGCAAGTATTGTGTTTGTATGTCTGTGACTAATATGAAAAAGTAAAAGAAATGGAAATTTGAAGTGAACTGCACTTGCGGAGCCATAATGCTCCAATATTTAGCTGGTATGCTTCCCTAAGCAGGTGGGTTACTTGCACCAACTGTAATTATTATTTGATTAGCCTGTCACTGGTATGTCTATTACATCTTGCAGCACTTAAAAAGTATCACTGAAAATATCAGATGGCATAATACCAAATGATCTTACTCAACACCCTTCTGAGGCAATATTCAATAATATAACATGCCTAGGTATCACTTTTCCTTAAAACTTTCCAAATATATTTACTTCAGGTTGAACTGGATGTTATCAGCTGTGATGTGTTACTCAGAGTCACTGTGCCAGGGCTTCATGTCAGGTGTATTGAAGTGAATCTTGGGTAAATTACCTGAAATCAAAGAAGTTGCCCTGATGCACTGAATTTTGAAACTTACGAGTGAGAGGAACCACTGGTTTTGTATCACTTCAGTTAAAAAATTTCCTACTCAGTTTCAATAAGTTTTCTATAAAGGGTTTTTGGTCATCATTGAATTTCTTACAGTCATCTCTTACCAATCACAGGAGGCAACAGGTTGTTTCAGAAGTCTGTCGCTTTAACTGGAAAAAGTAATAAATTTGTTTCAGTTTCTAGTAATTGAAATGACTCAGGCCATTTTGTTGGATAAAGGCAACCAGTAACAGAAGTCTGTCTGGCAGGAAAGTATTTATGAAAATAATTGATTGTTATATTACTTTTTAAATAAATTAGATTATCATTATCTCCCAACCTTTAACTAATTCCTGTACCTGTTTTTGACTTCTTTGTTTTATTTGTCCTTACCTTTTCTGAAATTCGGATGCTAAGACAAGATGCTGCCTTTTAATTATGGCTTCATGAGTGCCACAACATGATACTAATGTTGTCTCTTCACTCTTGCAGTATTCCTGTCTTGATATATGTCAGGATTAAATCTGCTGTCATAGCAGTCAACAGTAATTGGTGATGATTTTTGATCGCTCATTTCTAATAAGTCAAAAGTCCTTCAGAGTTTCCTTTTGCTGATTTCAAGTTCAGTGGTTAGAAAATTCCTGTGGATTTTCTGAAGGTCTGAACTTTCAGCCATGTTCTGTGTAACTGCTTTCTCTGGCACAGTCTTTCATCTACTTTAGCTCCTTGCTCCTTTGGGTGTAAAATTCAGATTGCATGCTCTATGAACCTTCTTAACTGGCTATGAAATTCCTATTTTTCCTGTGTAGTCTTGGTAGCGCTAGTTCTTGAGTATGCCTTCCTTTTAAACAGTGGTTTTCCAAGTTTGACTCTACATTTCCTCAAACATCAGGAGGAGTTTCCCATATATTCCTCTTTTGTGAAAGCTTTTTTACATTAGCTACTTGGGCATTTGCTACTAGGGGAAGAAGGTGACTGAATTTATTCATTCAAATTAGGTGTCCTCAGCATACAGCTGAGTTACCTACCCAAGCCCATTCTTTAAATATCAGAAGATTTGAGTAACCCTATCCAGACTGCTGGCCCTGGATTTCTTACTTCTAGGAGTTAATGCTTGTTATTCAGAACTGAAGAATTCTGAACCATCATTTTGGGTAAAATTTTGTTCTGCTTATAGAGGTGGGAAATGTTTGCAGATGTTTCTGTAGCAGAAGGGCAGTGTAGCCTATTGGACATGTACTCTTTCCTTTGTAGTTTCAGCAGTAGCCTGGCAGCACCAGCAACCAGGGCACAGATGAAGCTTCATGTCTGTGGTAGCTACATAACATGTCTAGACATCCCTGTCTGGCTAGGACAGTTCTGAGAACAGAATAACCTGGCATGCTAAATGGAAATGGTCAGGGTGGTTTTGTGCTCAGGGCATGAGATTTTTTTTCTGCAAACTACTCCCCCCGCCCTCCCCCCTCCCCCAGCTGTAGCTGTAGGAATTAAGTGGTTTCTGGGGCTCAGATGTGAAATGTAATCCCTGCATTGGGTTATGGAACCTGACACAGAGCAGGTCCCTGTCACATGTACTAAGTGGCCATGAGGAATACGGGGAAAAATTCACAAAAATCACAAACAGGAAAAAAAAAGCACATGTATTTAGTAACAGAAGAAATCACTTTGTATTTCTAAGGTTATTCATTGAATTTTTGAATTGCCTCTAAATATTAGCTGTTCGTTATAAATCTTTCTTGATAAAACTGATTATTCTGATTATTGCATGTTCTGTGGCCTTTTAAAAATGTCAGCATTTAATTTTGAAGACCTGTAAATTAATAAGGTCCAGCCAAATGAATGAGTCATTAATGAGATGCAGTGTCCTGTTCCTATCTGCTCTGTGGCCATATCGTCACCCTTTTCTTGTGTGTTAGAGGCACCCAAAGGCACTTTCTCTTCAGTCAGGAATTTGGAACATAGAGGTCACAGTAAGTGGTTGAAAGTCCCACCAGCTTGAACTATTAAAGATCAGCAGTGGGAACAATACACAGGCTGGGTCGGACAAAATGTCTGGGCCCACACTCCAAACAGAATGGTTGGTTCTCCATTATCCTGAAGATGCTGATCTGCTTCTGCCCTGGCCTACTCTCGTCATCCAAATGTTTCTCTCACTCCTCTGTGATACAGTTAAGTATTTCCAAAAGGCTAACCTGGTGGGTCAAAATAAAGCTTGTCATAAACATAAAGTGAAAACTACATGAAAAATGGTGAAAACTTTGCAGTCTGTAGAGTTAGGACAGTTCTTCATCCTGATGTAACAGTTGGCCTGGGTGAAGCAGATCTGCCTCTGTTAGTACAGAAAGGGTAGATCGATGATCTTCAAAGGTATTCTCAGCTTTTTCAAACAAATTCTGAGAGTTTACTCTGTTTATGTATGCTGTAATTTATTTTACTTTTAGTTAGTGAGCATTGCCTGTGTAGAACCAGAAATTTCTGGAAAATGGATGTTTTCTATGACTGCATTTTTTGGTTATATCTGGAAACTTGCTCATTGATATTTTTAGCCTTTTCTTGTCTCCGCACGTTTCTGATTTTTGCTCTATTTTCTTGCTTGTGTCTGAACAGTTTTGTTATTTCCTGCTGGCTAATGGTTTCTAGTAGGAATGGCTGCTGCTGTAGTATTGGGTTTGGATAGGCACATTTCAAAACTTCAGGAAAGCAAATATGATCTACTTAGGCTGTCTCTAACATAACAGAAGAAAGATAATTCTGTAGAAAAAATGAAAGGCCTTTGGTCTTGTAAAATTTTGTTTCTGCTCCTCTGGAGAAGTTTTCCTGGAACTGATACTCTGCTATGCTCAGAACAACAAAACTGCTGACTTTATTACTATTCATGTCTGTGATTTCTCTGGGAAAGTTGACACACACAAAACCCTTCAAGGCTGATCAGTGCTGACATTACTGGGGTGAAAAGTCTCAGTTCCTCACCCCTGCTTGGTGTAGTACATCTTGTGGGGAAAAAGTAATTTTCTTCTGCCTCCAGCTGTGTTATAAAAAATTGTGAATTGTCCGTCCCTGTTCACTTGCTTGGTGTATGTCATTTTGAAAATGTCTATAATACCTCTGGTGAAGCAGGTCTTTGCCATGCTGGAGGGTCAGGGAAAACAGTGCTTGGAATACATGCTTGGTATGGTAAACACCAACAGGACCCACTGGATAATGTTTGAAAAGCAGAATGCACAACTTGTCATCAAGCATCATTCCCAAATTTAATCAGCTACTAAAAAAGTAAATAGACAGTAATTGAAACTAAATCAAATGGGAATAAAATCAGAATGAAAAATCTAAAGTTGTTCTTGTTAGGAATGTCTGGTTATTTTTATTTCCTATTTAAGCATTAAATTGAATTTCATGTTGATGAAATGCATAGTGTGAGATGCTCAAGAATTGAACAGCCAAGTGAGATGGTGAATAAATAGAAAAGGGAAGAGATCTTGGATTCCCTGGTGAACATATCTCTGTTCTTGTTTTGTATTAGTGAAAACAGCATGATTTTTCATTAAATGGATAGAGTGTTGAAAATTATCTTGGGAATGTGCCTGATTTTGACCGAGGGCTGTCTTTAAAACAGTGGGTGTGAAAAGGCATAGCTCTCTGTGTGCGTGAATGTGTGTACATAACATAATTGTTGAAGATTTGCATTTTATTTCAGAGAAACAGTTGTCTAAAGCAAGGTTAACAGAAAAGGACATTTTATTCCTTTCTCCAAATAAAACAGACAAATGGAAAACCATTAAAATTTAAAGCATGATATACAGGAAAATTAAAGTGGAGCTTTGTTTTTAAAATAGGTGAATATTTCTTAAGTTCAGAGATTTTTAAAAAACAGGTCTGTACAGTATGGAATAGGTGTCTACAGGGGGTTTTGAGTATGGTATGTAAGAAGTGCAGGGCTGCAAGCCTTGTTGGAATGGGGGAGGAATGCTTGTGGTGGCTGACATCTGCCTCCGAGCCCAAAGTGTGCTGTTCCCAGTGCCACCAGACAGACTGTGCCTTTCCTGGGCTCTCTGGTACAGGTCAGCTCTGCTCCCTGTGTATTCATAGCAGTGGCTACTTTTAAGCAGAATCTACTGTCTGTCTCTCAGGATGATCTGACATTAGTGGATGCCTGTGGTGAGAAAAGCTCTGCAATTTTTGTTCTTGTTGTAGGCTGGTTATTTTCTCATTACTTTCAGCTTCCTTCTTTGGGATTAGCTCTATATTAGTTAAATTTCTTTAGTCCATGATTATTGACCCTCACATATTATTTAATTGCCTGCCGTGTTCACCTGAGAAATGTAGTTGGAAGGAGTTTTCTGTGAAAATATGTTGTGCATTTCTGTTTCTGTTGGGAATATTCTTTCAGCATTTATGTAGAATTCTTGTTAAATGGCTGGCTATAAATACACAGTGGAGCATGCACATAACTCCTTTGAATGTGAGTAATTTTATTGATTAGTCTGTTAAGTGTATGTAATGTTGCCTCCTACCACTCCCAAAGAGGCTGAGAGACCCAGAAACAGTTCAGGTGCCTCTCTGGCTGTGACACTTGTGGCAATGACTTTCTTACAAAAACCCAGACAGGCAGAGCTCTACCATCTCTGCTGCTGACTACAATTACAACCACTGTAGCCTTTTGGATATAGCTCTGTCCCAGGGAAGAGAGGTCTGTTTTTTCAGGTTGTTACAAGAACACCATCCTTCATTGTCCTTCTCTTCCAGCACTGGTTTATTATTGTATACAATAAAATCCGTCTTATTTTTTACAGTCCTTCCCCTACAAGTGGATAATAAGTACCAGAGATACTTTCTCTTTCCATACTGGTGACAGTCTGGGAAGGAAGATACCAAATGCATCAATCTGGTGATAAAAAGAAGAGAGTATTCCTTTGTTTGGTGAATAGTTCTGCACTGGAATTCCTTGACAGGGAGCACTGTGGAGGCTAAAAGTTCGCATACGTACAAAACCTGTCTGGACACATGAAGGGAAGCAAAATCAAATGGGGATTAAATCAAATGGGGATTATGAAATTCAGCAACACTGCCTCTTCTCCCTGAGCTGGAAGTTGGGAGAGTATTGTGGAGGAGTATTGCTGTATATGATGAGGTCTCTGACTCTCTGTATGGAACAAAAAGTAGGAGAATTGTTGGCACTGTGTATCTTTCTGGCTTTCCGGAGAACACGGGGAGTTAAAAACAGTAGCAAATTCCTCTTTTGCTTAATTTTCTGAAGTCTCCCCTTGTTCTCTATCACCATACTTGACTGAATCCTAAATCTATGCATTTTTTTAAGAGAGCCTCTTAAAAGCAGATTTTGGATAGGACACGCACAACTGTACAGTCATCTCTTAGAGGTGGAAACATTATAAAAATTCATGTTAAAACTGAAAATCTATGCTACAAATCACACAAAAATACATGAGTAGATTAGGAAATTTTATCCTTCTGCTGAGTATGGTTACATTTTATTTTTCTGCTAAGTCTACTGCATATGTGGTTATCTTTTGATTGTCAATGGCCCACTGGTCTGCTCATCTGGGGCTGTGCTGCAGGTGGTACAGGCTCTTCCATACAACCCTGGGTTTTCAGGATGAAAAAAGGAGTAGGTGACCATTTCTTGTTTTCTCTGCAGTTTTTTTAAGCTGCCTGTCCTGAGCTGGTAACTCCTACCAACAAAGGGGCCTTACTAACTTGTCTGCAGCTCTCACTGTATGCAGGTACTCTGTTCCTGGAGCTGGGCAGCATCTCTGCATGATGCAGCTTTCTGTGGTGAGGTATGAGCTTGCTCTTTCCTTTTAGCCTCTACAATTTCAGGACCACTAAGCCATGAACGTGATCTAACAGCAGAATTCCCTCACAGATGTGCACCTCCCAGAGCTTGCACAGGTTCAGCTTTGCTGTCCGGCATCATGGTTTGTAGCTCTTTTCTTACCTAGTGCACCTCCCAATGTATCACATCAGGCAACTGCTGCTTTTCATGCTCCACGTGCATTTCTGTGCCCAATGCAGAAATACGGCAAATGTGTTCCTTTCATTCCTTCATGTTTTGTGTACACCTAAAGTCTGTAGCTGCTTCAAATTATTGTGGTACACAAGAAACAAAATACTGTCATTCCAGATCTAATTATTTTCATTTAAAGCAACAAGTATAGCAATTTAATAGAAAGCATTCTATGTTTTGTTAACTTTGCCAGATCCACCTGCTTACTCAACCCTGTGTGTACTACTGGGGTCATCATTATTATTTTAACTCATCTGCAGGTTTGTGCAATTAGCATAGTCCCTCCTCAGTGTACAGCAGTTTTACCTGTTGGCATGTGCACTGTATGTTATTTCAGTGTGTGAAATATCAAGCTGTCAGAGCCCTTGCTGAGCTGTCATAATAACCACAGCCAAAAATTCCACTGCCTGATATCCATGTGCTCAACTGGCAACATCCCTCAGCCACTTGAAGTGGTTTCTTTGGATGAAAATGGTCGACAGATCATAAGACCTTTGATGACCCTTGCAGTAATGTCACAGTGGTGACAAATCCTTTCTCTGGTATGGAGAGATCCTCTGGATTCTCCTCTGATCTTGGGTTTGCACTGTGTTTGAAAGGAGACTTGAACATGGTTTCTCACAGAAGCTTGGGTTGGACAGTAGCACTACAAAATTCAGGATATCATTCTGTACCACCAGTGGAACAAGGTAAGGTTGTTAAAATCAAAGTTTTAAATAAAAAAAATTATTGGGTTTTTAAAAAATCTCTGTGTAGTTATTGAAAAAAATAGAGACTTCAAATTTCATCTGTGGTGGGATCACTGGAAGATTGCTTCAACTTCTATATTGTTTCTATGAATTCTTAAAAGAGATTATAATCTTTTTTTTTGTCAGTTTTGAGAATCCTTTAGAGTGAGACAGAAAGTAGGACAATTCTATTTAACTCCACAGATTTAATTTTCCTCTAGATTAGGCCTGAATAGAGCCTTATATTTATCCCCATTTGCTGCCACTGGAGTGTGATATCACAGAAGGACTGAGTGTGGTCCCTGTTTACTTGCCTTGGTCAAATTTAGCCTTAATGATTATTTGTTTCATTAGAGTGGTTACTGCAGTGTAAAAAGCAATGAGACAAGGAGTATATTGCAGTTGGTTACAAAGTGCTTTATGGTGCTGCTACAGAAAGAGCTTTTAGGGTATACTTGGAAATTCTTATGTAACCTTGTACTGTTTATGCCTTTGCCAGAGTATTTACTTACTGTGAATTGTGAGATGTGACCCTTTGATATCTGCTTCTAATCTTGCCTCTTCCCAGTTCTAACTTAAGGATCCAGTATATAACAATTTTTCTAAAAAATTAAGGAGAAGGTTAATGCTTCATAGCCTTTGAAATGTTTTTAAGCTATTCTTGGCTAGTACAAAGATCTGATTTCTATTTCTAGCTGCGCTTGAATTATTGGTTGCTAATATTGCATCCAAATTGAAATAAGGGGAAAGGAAAGTAAAAATGTTATAAAAATGAAGTTATGTGATTTTAATGTCTGCCAGGAATAGAATGCTTTCTACCATTTGGTAATTGAGAATTGCTGCATTCCATTAGCACAGCCAGCGTTCTGCTGCTGCTGGCCCATGAGATATTAACTTTCCCAGCCTTGAACGATTTTCTGTGGGGAGCTGTGGAAATTTGAGTTCACCAAATCTTGCATGTAACATTTAATCTTTGAATTCTTCAAAGACATAAAAGTAATATGCTAAAGACTACAAAATCACGTAGTATTCCGCTGTCTTAAAATAATTACAGGATAATAGTTATAAAAAGGAATGTATTAATGTTATTGAAAAAAAAATATTGGTGGGTTTTTTGTCTTCTTTCCCCCATACAACCAAACCTGATTAGTAACTTACTTTAGGGCTATGGCTTGTGCATACGTGAAATGTTTCCTAATTTTGGACTTGGATTAAACCTAAACTGAGAAACATGTTCCCATCCAAGCATACTGGGAGTTGGGATCAGTCAGGGCCTGGTAACTTGATGAAGTATGCCACCTTAAAATTGTTTTGGATGGAGACCAGTCTGTGAAGTGAAACATTAATTTGGAAAGTCTAGGCCACATCTCAAATCACATATCATGGCCTCAGCTGTGACTTGCCAATTTCAAGGCCACAAAGAGAAAATACAAATAAGTGGTCTGATCACCCGCATAATTCAAAGCACAGAATGTCACTCAGTAATTCCTGCTGTGGAGAAAATTCATCTATTCTAAGATGTAAGTAAAAGTTGTCAAGTCTGATAAATTGTAGCTGAACTCAGTACCTTTCAGAGAAACCTACCATCTGAAATTAGAGACTAATCATCAAGAAATTCCTCAGTTCCTTTGGTAATCACTCTGTTACTCCTTGTTACTTTGGCTGTGACTAGCTCATACTCTGCTGTTGGGAGTTTCAGTGGATTAAATGTATGCTATGTCTTTTCTCCATGTCTGCCTTTCTCCTAGTGCTGTTTTTGCAAACTCTAATACTCAACTTGGTGAAAAATGTGCACAGTGATGTGAAATGACTAAATTATAGTAGACTGAAGAGTGGCAGGAAATAAAATTACCAGAGAAGAGGCAATGAAAGGAGAGAACATCAACCATGGAAAGCACCTCGCGCTGTAATATAGTGAATATTGCAACTTTTTTGCCAGTGGAAAGAAGTTGTGTGTACCAACTGAGGTAATAGTGGTGTTGAAATCACCAAAGTTAAGTTTGATTGAGAACAGAATTTGGCCACTTGTGATCCATTTTTAGCATATTACTCATATAAAACCACAAAGATGGGTTTAGTTTTCTGAACAGATGTCCTTAATGTTTATTTGAGCAGTCCCATCCAAATGTTCTGGAACTTCTGCTCATCATGCAGAGTATTTCTTGAAGCTCTATTTGCAAAACTCTTGGATAGGGAGAAGGATGTTAAGTCTTGCAACGCAAGTGCAAATTTAAGACTGCACAACCAACCTGTATTTTGAACTGGGAATTGTGGACAAGGTGATAGGAAGTTATCTCGCTTATCTCTTTATTGATTCAGGAAGGCTTAGCTAGGCAGGATTTTGAAAGACACATCTCTGACTTTTGAATTTAGTAGGATTCTTCCTTGTCTGCTGTGCTCAGTTATTTTTACTTTGCCACTAAGTCCCGCCTGACCTTTTGGTAACTCTTCTGTTAACAAACTGTTGATTTCTGGATACTCAGCTCAAGAATGTTTTGCAATAGAAAATACTTTGGGAGGGGTTATTTTTCCTAATTTTACCCATCTCTCTTGCATTTCTCTCTCTCTGAAAATCTGACTACAAATGAATGATGATATGCTGGAATTCCAGCCTGCCAATATGGTGACACTGTTTTTGGTGCAGCCAACTACTTTGTCAGAATTAGTGAACTGTAAAGTGGTTTTATAGAGATAATTTCAGAATGTGACGCACTGCAGGTTTCCATAGGGTCTTCCAGTTGCATTGCAGCCCAACATCTAGGATGCTGAAAGACATATTCAAATATGCTCCTTTACATTATGTTTCAGCTGGCTGAGTAAACAAGAAAAATCACAATATAATCTAATTCTGCATATTTTTGTAGTAAGGAACATTTTATAAAAAGTATTACTTCTAATTCAGGACATGTTTACAATAACCTATATGTTATGTATACAACCATTGTACATACTGTTGTATTCTGATCTGTGTTTTTAAGCAGTGAAAACCATTTACAATTTACTTTTATTCCCGATTTAATAAGACACTGGTCTAGTACCTTAAAGTGTAGACAGATGTCTCTAGCAGTGTTTATTTATTTCTAGTCAAACATGATGCCAACAGTTGTGAGTTTAGTTTTGCCAGCAATGTTGTTTTGGTGAATTTAGATGGGTTATCCTGATCCCTGAATGCAAGGGGGATCTTTAGCATCCATGTGCTCAGCAGCCAGGGACAGGCAGAAGGGACTTAGTTTTATCCTCTTATCAAGGCTATAAATAGCTTTATAATTAAAACATACAGCCTTTGTGAGTTGAAATTCTGAAGTAATTTCAGTGTTGAATAGTATTGATGCCTTATCAGTAAACACACGGTCTGCTAATTATGTCTGATTTGTGCTGTGCCTGGAGTCTCCTGTAGGTGAGGACCATGAATTTTGGCCTTGGTTTCATGGAGGTTGTGGATTAATAGAGGCATTAGCACTGCTGTGTAGCAGCTCCCATTTCTGTTGTTGATATAACTCAGGATCTTATCAATTGCCTGCAGAAGCAGCTTGTAAAGGTGGGGTCTGATGCAGGGGTTAAGTGTCCTCACTGTTCACTCAGCATGTTTGAGTGAGTTTTTCCAGAGGAAATGACAAGAGCTAAGGTAAGAGCAAAGTTTCTTGACTGGGACACAGGAGGGCTCACAGATTGAGCCAAAAGTATGCACAAGCCTGAGCCTAATCCAGATTTTAGCTCCTGGAGCTGCTGAAGTTCTGTTTATCAGTTCTCCTTAAGAATATGTGTGTACTTGCCAAGGAGTGAGTGTGTTTGCTAAGCTACAGTGACTCTATTGTTTTCACATCCCAGCCTTACTTTGCAATAGCTCCTGAAATATAAGTTATTCTGACTAGTGGAAGAAATAATAGCAGGGGGGACATACAGTGACACTGAAGATGCTGAAATATAAAAGAGCACCCAAATTAGGGACGAGCCACTGTGGCTCAGGAAACTGGTGCTTTCTTGGAGCAGGAGTTCAGTCCTGGCTGTGCTGCCTGAGTGCTCTTCAGAGAGGACGGGCAGGCAGCTCTGCCTCTGCTACTGCTTGAACCTTTTCCATGTGGTTTGCACACTCACTGAGAACAGCACCACTGCAACCTGCTTCAGCCTGCCCCTGTCACACTGACTTTGACTTCAACAGTACAGTCAGGGAGCCGGGGACTAATGACAAAATTTTTTTGGAAGTCTTACGGACTTAGCACGCAAACCGGTGTGGAAGTGCAGGTCCAAGCCGGAGCTGTCGCTGCTGCGGCACCACGGTTTCCTAGCGTGGCAGCAGCCTGTTTAAAGATGGTATCTCTGTGCTGCACTGCGTCCTGCAGCATCCACACACCCGCTGTCTCCTGCTGTTTGATTCCCCCTGTGCTCAGGGAAATAGGACTTTTATAAATATAAACACAGTTTTGTGTATCTCTAATCAATTGTTTCTCTTCCTGCAGACAGCCCTCAAGCCGCTGGTTCTAGTAGTGTATGTCAGAAAAAGTAGCAGTGTCATGCAGTCACATATATACACAGAGATTAGCAAATCACTTCGGCTTGTTTTGTACTTCTGTTTTATGCTTTTGCTTCTAAGCTGCCTTTACTTGCTGCTTCAAGATAAGTGCTCTGTGGTGTGACCTGAAGCTTGTTTCTAAGAGGTAACCAAAAAATATGGAAAACCCAGAGAACTGAAGGGAAATATGTCTGTGTCAACTGAAGTAGAAAATCTGCAAGAAGATAGTCCAAAAATTTCTATTAGCCAGTGGAAACTTTGCTGATTCATGCCTGCCACAGATCTCCTGATAAAGAAGAGTCAGGGAGACAGATTGAATGTTTTGGCTGTGCAGAGGGACCAGGGGCTCAGTTTTCTCCACATGACCTGCTTCTGGAGAGAGCTGGCACTTGGTGTGTTTGTTAACAGGGCCTTTTCCAGTGTATCGAGCTGAGGCAGCCTGGAAACAGAGCACACACAAGAGCAAGCTGCTGTAGAAAATGTTGCAAAGATCTACAAATACCATTGAGGAAGTAATAGAAATGTCAGAGAGGAGCATTACTCCACCTGCACCCATAGGAAGACAAACAATTATTTGAATTTAAGTTCAGGGAAATTGCAGGCTGTGGCAGATGTTTCCCAGCAAACGTGTGTGGTAGATTGAAGCACTGCTACCCTCAGCCTTCTGTATGTCCCTGCTGTCACAGACTTATACCCCTGCCATAGGTTGCTGCCAAGAGACTGTGGGCAGGTACATTACCTGCATCAATTTTCCATCCTGAGCTTTAATGCAAACCCACCTTTACCAGCTGATGATGATAAGCTGATAAGTAATTCATCTGTGTCTGAGACAGAATAAACAGCCAGGGCAGCAGTGTCCTCAGCAGTGGCATCTGGAGCCAGCCCTGCTGACTGCCAGGCTAAATATTCAAGATAATTAACAACAGGTAGGTTCTCCAGGGAGCATCTGCTAAACCTTTGTGTTCAGCATGCTTGTGTGCCTCCTTTCCTTGTGAAGTATCTGAACACTGCCAGCCTTTTGAACAGCCCTTTGTGTGACTGCCCATGCTTTAGGCATGTGCTGTAAGCTGTGCCTTCACAAGGTGATATGGTCTCAGACAAATGTCAAAATTATGCTGGGATAATAGGCTGCTGCTTTTATTTGAGGCACTGTAACTATCAACCTTAAAGACTCCCAGAGTGATTCAGACTGGAAGGCCCTCAGGAGTTCATTTAGAAATTCCTGGTCTTCTCGAGTAAAATGTATTAGCTTTAACCTTTTTGCTGAGGTTTTAAGTGGAGCTGCATTACTTCATAACTTTAAGTCAAATACGGGGAATTGAAATATAAAAAGAAATTTAGGGTAATGGAAAACAGGTTGAAGAGAAGGTATTTAGAGTCAGCCATTGATTAGTCTAGTCCATGAGACAATGTGCTTAAAGGACACTGCCAGAACAGCCACGGGTAAGATGGTCAATTTGAAGGAAGAAAAATCAGATTTCTAGTGCCAAATCTGGCAGCAAGGGTTGAGTCTTGAAGAACAGAGTGATTCTAACACTGGAAGCACTCAAAGGGCAGTTTAATCAACAGCAGTGCAGACCCTGTGGGCAGTAGTAAAAAAATGAATGAGGCCATCTTCACATTGTTTAGAAAAGGAAACTGTCACACATTATGGTTCACACAGCCTAAACCACATGTGATCCATGGATGGGAATTAGGATGACTTCTGCCATCACATTTGGGTTGTGACTTTAGATCTTTGCACAGTTTCTGATCAGCAGACTTATCATTTCTAGTTTATATATAAATTATGATAAGCAGACTTATAAGTTCATGCTGTTTCTGATTATTCTGTCTGATATTTTTACTGCCATTGTGTGAAGCACGGTGAACAAATGCCTAATCATGTTTGCATCTAAAAACATTGAAGTTTGTTATTCAATGTGTCTTATTTATCCACTTCTGCTGACAGCTTCAATGAACTGCAGGTCTTAGAAGTTTTATTTTCCCCATGGTCATTCATGAAATAATTATTGAAGGCCAATGGAGTAAGGCAACCAAGAACTTCAACAGAAAACCTATCTCTATTTAGTATTCCATAACATGGAAAGAAGGATGCTATGTATTAAATGGAAGATCTAATAATGAAAATATGACAAGTCACCATGTAACTGGTGGGTTTCTTTTCTTTCTATAATATACATGTTGTCCCTTTACTTTTTGATGATGTAATTCCATGTCACTCCTTGCTCCTCCCTTCCCCCTGGTTCAACCTGTCCCTATGGGAAGCTCCTCTCTGAGTTATATATTTGGAAAAGTAGGACAATTTCAATTCTTCATCCCAGAAAGGTGCCTTCTTCTCAGGCTTCTGAGTCATGATAGCTGTGACTCACATGGCTTGCTTTCATGAAGATGAGTCACTCCAAATTTTCTGGCATTAAGACTGTTCTACTCTCTATCAGCATGTTATCTGCTGTACACTGGAAATGTTCTGAAGCACAGTTTTGAGTAAGCGATAGTGAGGGGTAACAAATGAGAGGGAAAGTCTTCAAGTGATAGTTTGATTTATATTCTTGGGGGAGACAGGAAGCGGAAGAAGATGATGGCGATAAAGTATAGATTATTCTGGTGACATTAGCTGATGTTCTTCCTTGAACTGCCAAGTTCCATGAACAACAGTTCAGGAGATGGTTAAAGAGAAATTCTTTGCCAGTTAACTGTGAGAAAGAGATGGAAAAATCTTTAAGGGGCTGAAATAGCTGATGTGTGAAAAGAAGATGCCTTTCTTCCTTCCAAAAGCTGTAGGAAGCATGTCAGCAGGTATAGCAAAAGCCAACGTGGGGATGTGCTCCATAAACTACAAGAGTAAATATTTACTTTTTTTGTGAGATGTTATTTCTTCTATTCAAAGGACCTAGAGGACAGTGGTAACAGCAAAAATGGATTTTGCTTTGATCATGTGACCACAGACATGCACTCTGAAAAGGCTCCCTGGAGGATGGGCAGGTTGTCTCTTTGAATCTTCCCCCACTTGGCTTTATCTCTCCTCTGTCCTTCTCTTGAAAGTAGGGGAAGGGCACCTAGACATAAAAGCAGCAGGCCAGAAATACTGTGTGTGTGTCTTCTTAGGTTTGTCCAAGAGGAAATGTGCTGAAGGGCTTTAGGAGCCTGCAAGGCAAACTGAAGTAAAGCTGGGGATTCGTGGGTGGCTGAGCTCTACTTCAGCACTGGAAGTTGGGAGCTCAGAAAATGCGGCAGAAAGGGCACTGGGTTAGGAGGCAGACTTAGATTCAGTCCCCCACTCTGACCCATTGTATGACTTCTGGCAAGTCACTGAAGGCAGAAAATGGGTTTCTTTCTGTCATGCTGAGCCCCCCCCCCCAACCCCCAACACTAGGGGCAGCCTTTTTTATGTTTTCCCATGGAACTTCACCATGCCCCACTCTTTTCATTTAAAACACAGCTGGAGGAAGAGCTCTAGCTAGTATCCTCATGCTGTAATAGCTCAGTAATCAAAGCTCTCGGACAAGAAGAAGGAGACCTGATTCCAATATTATTTTTTCTGAGTTAATATAAAACCACTAGATCAGAGCAGTAACATGCCACCTGGCTGTTCTTAGGTGGGGCACTAAACTTTCTTCATGTTGACTTGTGTAACCAAGGAACCAAGATGAATCAGATGGGAGAAAAGGGTTGTGGAAAGCTCTGTTCTGGAGCCAGATGGTCAGAGACCTCACTAGATCTGGAAGAAACTTGTCCTCTTCCTCCTGCATATGTAATTTTTTGTTCAATGAATCTGTAATTGTGTTTAATAATACTTCAGCTACGTGGCTGAGGAGCACTCTCACCTCGTCCTGTCCTTCATCTCCTGTCACATGTGCAGAGAGATTAATGCACTTTCTCGGGATTCACGTGGTGATGGTTCAACCATTTCAGACAAGAGGAGCCTAAACCGATGTCTTTCTGTGTCCTGTGCAAGTGCTCTAATCCAAAACCTACTACAAAAATGGTGGTGGGTGGCAGGATGCTCAACTAGGCAAGTACAGCAGCTGCCTTGGGCAGGGACCTGCTCCTGTCAGCACAAACGTGCCTGCCAGCTACAGCTGCAGGAAGGTCAGGAGTACTTGAGTTCTGCACCTTCCTCAGGTGTCAGCATCTGTTCAAAGAGTGCAAAAGCCTGGTGAGCTCTTGTTAAGGGACACTGTCAACAGACCAAGGGCCTTTGGTACTCTGTGACCCAAGTTCTGACTCCTTTTGCAGGGGATGGGTGGGTGGGTCATTCATGTCAGTAATGGAGTGAGTGTAAAGACTGAAGTCCATCTGCTGTTTTTGGATGTCATCCTGAGTGGACTGCGGTAATGAATACTCAGAGCTGAAGGCTGGGGAAGGTTGTGTCACTGAGACCAAAATGTTTTCAGACTTAACCAAGATGCTTGAACTTCCCTGCAGTCTTATCTTTTCTTCAGAGCAATCCCTTCAGAAGATAGCAACAATGGAGCAAAGAAAGATCTTTGCTTGGGAATGTTTGTGCAAAAATAGCAAAACATTTAAAGTAATTTAAAAAATTATATCATTTTGATTATGTAACAGATTTTGCATAGTTCTTTCTACTATACACTTGTTTTGGCATGGTCATGCTTTGGAAGGGGCTTCACAACTCTGTGGAAGATAATTTGAAGGAATTCAGTTTATTCTGAATTAAAGTTTGTTATTTGTTGCAGCATGCATTTTTGAAGTTATTAGACTTGTTTAACATCCAACACCTCCAAACACATGCTGAATTTGAGGCAAACCGTCTGGTAGTGTCTCTTTAAATTTGTTTTTGCAGTGCTTTCATCAAGCTAACTAGCACAATAGTCAGTGCCATGAAGAAGCTTAAAACATACATATTTTATGAATATTTCAGAGAACTGCCACACAAAAAGAGAAGTAGGCTATGTCTACAGCACTATCACTTCACCTATTGTAACCTTCTCAAGGGTTTTTTTTTTTAGATAAAAGGAAAACTGCAGTGTGTGATCACTGCAGAGCAGGGTCAGAGATCATAAGAACGGGGAGGAAAACAATGACTTGTTTCTGAGGACACTTACTTCTTGTCCCCTTGGTGCATGCCATCTGATCATCAAACTGTTCAGAGCTTTATTCAAAAGTTGTTGGAGTCATGAAGAAGATATTAACACCCAGCACTTGTGTCTGGGTTTTGGGGGTTTTTTGCTAAATTATTTGAAATGTTGGCTGGTGTTTCCTGTTTTTTTTTTGTTGACTCTGAAGGCTTGTGACAGCTGGGAACCACACAGGATTCATAAGATATATATAGCATCCTTTACTCAGTTTCTGTGAATCCCTGTGAAAACAGCTTTTCCCTTTAATGGGAATGAAGGGATGGGCTTGCTAGAATGAAATGCAGTAGTTGCTTGTTTAAAAATAAACCAGCACAGTCTGCATCCTAGAATATTTACAGGTTAATTCAACTATAAAACACCATTGGGAATAGTAGTTTAGATCTAGCATTGCGCAAGTAAAACCAAGTGTGCAACACACCTTGTGTTTGCTAGGCCATGCAGAAATATGCGGAGCAGTATTATTGCATATTAATATATGGGAAGAACTGGAGCTATTTTTATCCATTGGAAAGGCAGCAGCCAGGAACAGGGGTGACCTCCACACGAGATGTAGCTGGTGTGTGCAGAGTGCTTTGGGAGCTGGTGGCTGTGCAGGGAAGCCAGCAGAGCTCATTGCTGCTGCTGGGGCTGAGTGGTGTCAGGGTCTGTGCGGCTGGGGTGAATCCTTGTGAGTCCATGAGGATGGTGCTCCTAGTCTTTGAAAAGCTGCAGGCTGCTGAGCACCTTGCCTAACATTTGTTTCAGATTTCTCATGAGGCAACCTTGGAAGGACTCTTTACAAAGAAGTTTCAGAGGCACTGTTACGAGAGCTCTCCCTGGAATTATTTTCCATTTTTTACTCATCAGCTTTATTTGTATGCCATCTTTTCTTGTTCATGCTCCTGTCTGGCTGATAATACCATGTGTGATTATCAGGCTGCTTCAGCTGACTTCCCCCACAGCAGTAGAAATGTGCAACTCCAATGGCATCTGCTGGGCACTTGTTTCTTGCTTCTGATCTCTCCTGCTTGGTTTAACCAAAATCCTTTGTGCCCAGGCTTTAGGAGATCCCTGCCTCTTGGGAAACACTTATTTTTCACGTCTTGATAGGCTAGCTGTCAGGAGGACTCAGGAGGAGTGCCCTGAGCTGCACACCTTCCTTGCAGCTGTAGTCCTTTGAAGTGTCTCGTATATATTGTATTTGAGACAGAGTCATGCCTTCTGCAAGTAAAGCATGAGCAAAGATTCTAAGTATGGGAAGATTACTTTTTTAGACTAGAAGTGGTGGCAGAGAGACCAAGGATCTCTTGTTTCTGTGGCCAGGTTTCCACACTCCAGGGTCACTGGTTTATATCCATAATGCTACTCCTGGCAGTTTAATAATAGAGTTGGTAGAATTATGAGTGAGGTGACTTGCTGTTATGATCTAATTGTTAAAGTTCTTTAGAGATACCTCTGCCTGAATTAAGGTACAAGCGAGACCATATGCCAATCAATAGTATGGGTTTTATTTGATAGTAAATATGAGAGAGAGAGAGAGAAGAAGAGAGAGAAAAGAGGGAGTAGGGAGAAATAAGAAAGAGAGAGAGAAGAAAAGAGAGAAAAGAGAGAGTAGGGAGAAAGAGGGGGGGGACAGAGAGGGACAGGGACAAAGAAGTATCACCACTCCGTGGGTCCCACTGGTGTCCTGATGTCCTCTTCAGCTGGTCTCGGTGGTGGAAGTCCGCCCAAAAAGCACAGAGTGCCATGGGTTAATATACACTCAGGCCAGGTGGAAATGTCCAGGCATGTCCCCCTGGGAGAGGGGGCAGCCTCTAGCAGCAGACTCTGCCTGCATCACGTGCAGTCCTGTGGTGCCAGGCGTCTGGGGAGCACTTTGGGGGGTCTGTGATAGATTGTGACTCCCCCTCAGCTGCTTTTCACGTGAGAGTCCAGTGGATGTGGCTTGTGGGTTGGAGGTTTCACGGCTGGGCCAGTTTGTGTACTGGAGGATGCGTGTGTATTGCCTCTGATCAGAGGTTATGCCATCCTCCTCCCCCCTTCAGCTGGGGGAGGGCTGTGTAAACGTGGCTTCTGTGAGCTGTGCTTTGCCCCCCACCCCAAACTCAGCCAGAAATGATTCTCAGTACAGCTGGCGGCTTCAGCTTCTGTGGACGCATTCCTTTCCTTTAGACTGAGATGACTGAACAATAGGCTTTTCCCTTTATCTAATCTCAGCAGTTTAGCTCAGTCCAAAGTCCCAGTCAGGTATCTTCAGGGAAGCTTCTCTGATCAAAACTTTATATCAATGTTTGAGGCATGAACTATTTTCAGTCTCTGACACTTGCTTTGCATCACTTGAATGAGCAGAGTTTCTCTGAAAACTCTCTAAGGTGGTGGTCTTGTTGCTGCCACAAATTGCTCAAATGGCAGGAGGCAAACCCCAGCATAGCTGTGAAACATTGAATAGATAATACTGGATTTCACTTTTATGGTGATTAACAGGACGGGTAACAGCTTCTAATGGGAATGAGTAGCCAATAATGACAGAAATGATCCTGGGGCAGATTGAAATTGTTCCCATATGATCTGGGAAAGATTTGTGGTATCTATAAGCATGCAATTAATCTTGTGAGGGAAGGAAAAAAGAAAAATAAAAGAAGGAAACTACCACTACTTGAGCAATTTTAGTCTAGCAGTCTAAAGGAGTGATGAAATGGGAAAGGAGTAAACAACAAACAGCAAAGATGTTGTGCAACCAATTATCTAGTAAGGCAAAAAGAAAACAGGATGCTGTGATTCATTTTTCTGCAGAAATCTGTAGTGTCTTCATGTTGATATTGGTTTAAAGCTTGGTTCAAACTCTGTAATAAGGCGGGAGGGCTTTTACTACTAACTTTGACTGTATTTGACTTAAATTCTTTATTGCACAATTTTTTTATTCTTTTATTTCAAGCCTACTAGTTAGAGTTGAAAAAACCTGTAAAAGGTACAGGTTTGTTTTAGAAATTTAGTTTGTAGATAAGTTTTTTTCTTGGTTTTCTCCACAATGTAATATTCCAAATTCAAGCAATCTCTGTTGGTTTTCTTAGAACATATTTGTCTCATATGTTCTGTACTCTTACTTATCTTACAGATATCCAGCTATTAGGTATTTGTCATTTGGTTTTCACTGTTTGCACCATTATGTCTTTTGGTAAACTGTTTAGCCTTTTATATGTGGGAGTTTAAATAATGGAAAATTCATTGAAACTTTTAATCATTCCACAGTATTATGTGCAAAATATTATGAAAATATATCTAATTTACATGTAATGATTTATAGCCATTCTTATGAATGATAATGTATATTTGGAATGGTAGCTATTTATATTGGTAGAGAGTTAAAGAAAGCATGACTTCTTATTTATGAGAGCAATACAATGATCCTAATATAAGTACTTTATTCTAAATAAGTGCAGTTTTGAACTGCACAACCAAAAATGAAGAAGCTATATAAAATTTAAATCTTCTTAAGGATAGTCACTATTGTGTGCTTTCAGTCCATATCCACTGAGAAATTAAATGAAAAATCATGTCATTCCCAGGAAAAAAAATCCTTAATTTAGCTGAAAGTGTAAATACATATCTGCTAATTAGAAATCTTATTAGAGTGTTATTAGAATTTCCCAGTACACCAAAAACCGAATCTTAAGTTCAAACAGAAGGCTAAGCACAAATGCAAATGTGTTACTTGTGTCTTCGCTGGAAGGAGTAGCAGCACACAAATCAAAGACATTTTTATCTGTCAGTAAGGATAACGGCAAAACCCAATAGTGGTTTAGTCAACCTTGAACTTTATTTTATTTTTTTAAATTATAAAATTACCTTAGTGAATTGACACTTCAATTCCCATGTTTTCTTGCTATTCATATATTTCTGTTCTGACATGGAAACTCTTCCTTAGTGGAGGCATCTAATAATTGTTAAAACTCTGGAGACTTACAAAGAGGAAAAAGAAAACAGATGTTGCTGTGTCTTAGACTCTGACTTCTATTTCTCCTAGAAATCTTCTGACACTGTTGTTGCAGTGCTTAGGGAACAGCAAAGCAATGCTCCTCATATGTGTGAGAAAGAATATAGGTTTCTTGCTGTGTGCTTGCTTTTAAACATAGCAAATCAGAATGACTAGAACTGTAGCCATCAGGAAAATAAGACTAAAAAGTACATTTTTTTCTTCATAAGCATTTCTCTGTAGTCCATTTTCATATTATATCCCATAAAGTTGCATCTGCAGCCTTGGTAAGGTTGAGGACAGTCTGATTAACGATATGTGTCTCAACAAGGTGCAGCAGTCCCCCAGCTGTGAGGAAATTTCCAGTGATTCTCAACTTGGTATGAAGCTGGTGAGAGCTTGGGATATTTAGATTTTAGGACAGATTCTTTTAGCCAGCAGACAGATGACCTCCCTGGTTGGGAAAGGTTCATGAAGAAACACTTATGGCATTTTTTAATTCTTTTTTTGGGGGGGGAGGCAAGGATAGAGTATCTGATGATGAGGCCATTGGAAAAATTTTGCTCAGGAAGGTGGTTTCTGCTGCTGATAATCAAATTAATTAACGATCAATAAGCAATTAGGATTGTATAATGATCCTTGCTTCGTTGCTGCTTTGAAATGGTTGGAAATTGTATTATAATCCCCTTGCTCAGACAGCAAGTTTTGGGTAGTTCTGTCTTTCCAAGATACCATCTATCTGTAGGTGCCCATCTTCCTTCTGTTGTTGGGTACTTGCAGCAGCTGTTAGTGTGCTAATGTAATGACTTTCCTCTGATATACTTCACTTAAGTGGTAGTGCTGGACAAAGGAGACATGCTCTTGATTAGCTATAGTGAGATGACCCAATCTGCAGCCAGGGCAGTGCTTGTCCAAAATGTGGAAGCTTTGGTAGAGATAATTCTAGGGAAAAGAATGGGCTTTTTTCTGATAAAATGTCAAACATATTGGAAACTTCCGTGTTTCTGCAGTCACTTTTCTTTCCAGGTTACACAGCTGAACTTGTGATTGCAGAAATCTACAAACTCAAGAGTAAAGAAGTGCTGAAATAGAGCCCTTACTAATGATGATCAGTGCAGCCGTGGGATAAAGAGAATCCGATCTTGTCAAATTTGTCAGCACATTCCGGTATCACAGTTTTACTAAACTGGAAGTCTGCTTGGAAGTGTTTTGGAAGGTCCATCATCCCAGGTTGAGTTGGGACAGTCTTGTGGCTCAGTGGGTAATAAGCACACAACCTAGGTCTGTGACTGAGAGGAGCAGGAGGAGGCTGTGTTACTCTTAGATGTATTTCTATTGTAATTTTAGCCTGGATTCCCATGGAAAAGTTGTATTCACCAACCATGTGGTGTGACTGCTGGGTCATCTTAAGGAAAATTCTGAGCCATTTGTCAATATGACAATGAAGTCACAGATATGGTCTGGTCCTGCTTGTTTTATGAAGAGGAAGGAGGGGAGGGAGGGCCAAAGCTCTCCATGAGATGAAAGATATGGGGTGACTTCATGTGTTTCAGGCAGGAGATGTTGTCAGAGTCCCAGCCACCTGAGATGATTGAAGTAGAACTGACAGTGAAAGATGAGGTACGGCTGTTAAGAAACCAGACTTCGTTGTACTGATTATAGAGATTTTTTTTTAGATAGTAACAATGACATCCAGAGTAGCAGGAGAGGTGTTAAATCCTATTGTCAAGCACCCTTTATATAGTCTAAGGTCTAAAAGCAGGGATTTTATATTCTGTCAATACTATAAAGCACTGCACAGCCTGAGCAGGCATTTTTCAGAAACCTAATTTCTGACAAAATTCAAGGGACAAAGCTTTGTGCCAGCCCACGAGCTTGCTGAATTCTTGCCTACTAACCACAAAGGATACCTCTGCAGATTGCTTTGATGGAGCACTGTTCCTCTGTGGCCTTTTGCCGATTTGCTATTCCTATAGCACACAAATGGGTAGTAAAGTGTTACACAAAGCAGCATTTCACTTGTCAGCTGCACCCCTGCTGTTGATGCTTCCCACTAGGGAGCCATTGAGTTAAATGCTGCATAGTCAGCTGGATGTATTTTTCTTCTCTCCGATGCAATGACTTCACCTCATTACCTTCCAGGTGAAACTGGATATGTCTGCATCAGCAACCTGCTTCTGATTTCAAAGAATGGGTTAGAATTTATGACTGTTGACTGTGTGAGGGAGGGACATTGGAGCACTAGCCTATTTTAAACCTATTAGACCAACTTTCTGTTGCAATCACTGCTTCTGGAATTAATTGTTGGGCTTTCTTGGTCAGTTTTGTTTTCAAGTACCACAGTAGAAAGTTGAAAAATATAGGAAAGGAAAGGAGGGCAACACTACAGAAGAAAATTTAAACTCTTCCCTGTGATTCCTGAGAAATGGCACAATAGTCTTAGATGCAATGTTCAAATAGTTCTTGCAGATCACCATTTATCAGTTTAAAAAATGTATTGCTAAAAATTGAAGTATGCAGAACATAAAAATGCATTAGGAAAAGAAGGGGAAATCATAGTGGTTTGTTTGCTTCTCTGCTCTAGCAGCTTAGATAACACAGGCTGAATGCTTTTAATTGTCTTTGTAAGATATGTTTGAAAATTCTGAACAGTTATTTAAAAATATGTAAATCCTTTCATTTCTATGGAGATGAGCAGTAACAAATAATTACAAGTGTAATCTAGGATCCAGTGTATCTGTTATTAAAAGCCTGTGCTCTCCCAGGGTGTCTGTATTTCCAGAGTGCCTGAATCCAGGCTGCCCAGTGAGAGATTCCTTGGCATTCATCTCCTAGTGGCCTAATCCTACACTGACAGCTTTTAAGAAGAAATCTTTTTTGTTCATTCTCCCTCAGCATTCAACATAACCTATTTAAAGCAGAGGCAACAACTAAAATAAAAAATAACACACTCAGCTGGTTCAGTTACTGTAAAACCCAGTGTAGAAACTGAGGGAGTTGGGTCACATGGAGTAATTTCACGTGTATTTATGGCAGCTGCAAGCAAAGAATGAGCAGTCTGAAAAAACATTCTCAAATTCTGTCCCTGGGTGTTGTTTCATAGTTGTGCATGTGGTGCTATTTGCAGCAGTGTTTCTTACAGACCCCAGGTGGGAGAAGCACTTCCCACAGAGCCCTTGGGAGTGCTTAGTGTGATGGTGCTCCAGCAGGCTGCATGCCTTGTTTCTATTTCCCTTGGAGCTTACCAGCTCTCCATTAGCAACTGCTCTGATGACACAAAAATGCTGTAGGTGTGATACAGATCTCAAGGGACAGAGTGCCTGGGGAAGTGGGCAGAAGGGGTTTGGGGTTGTAGGGAGCTGGTTCATCCTGCCTGAGAATGCCCAACTTCTTCAGCCAACGTAAAGATGTCTTCTGAGTTGCTGTTCTTTTTGTATTGTGTAGTTTCTTTGAAAAATAGCTCACATAAACCTCTACTGGATAACTTCTTAACTCAAGCATTTCATGTGACCTGTGTTATTGGGAAGAGCAGTGTGATTGAGTTTGTCCTTCATTCATTGATCAAAAGTGGTAATCATATCAGACTGATCTAACAATAGAATTGAAATGAAGGGAAAAGTCAGAAGCAGAAAAAGATTTTGAAGGAAATTAAAAAATGGAAAAAAAAAATCAGAGTAATTTCTGCAGATGCAGCTCAGGACTGTGAAGATGTCTCTTTCTGAAAGGCAAGTGCTCTAGAAGGCGGACTGGAGAGGATGCAGCACTAAGTAAATTCCCAGACAAAAGCCTGGGAAGGGCATATCCCAGAGCTCAGAAATTCTGACACTGACTGTTTCTGCTATCCTGCTGCCTTGTCCCTGCCTGCTTCTCCTGGCTATGAGTTCCTTGGACAGGGATCGTGTGTCTCTGCCATCCAGTGTTCCCATGAGTGCTATAAAATATTTCAGTGCTCTGGTGAAACATGTGAAAACTGAGAGGGCACCTTGAGGAGGGAAGTGTGTGATAAAATATGTAACAGGGTTTTTTGGTGTGAGAAAATGGGACACTTCAACTGTAGCCTACTAAGTGTCACTTAATAAATTACTTAAGAGTGCTGCCATGAGGCATGGAAGCACCAAGGAGGTGTGAATGGATTAGTTGCCTGGCAGCTAAAGGGTGCATTTGAGAGATGAGAGGCTTTTTCTAAGGCACATTCAGAGACTTGAACTAAAATGTCCAGAGATAATTTTTGGGACAAACTACTTCCAGAATAATTCTGAGTGCTAGAGCAGTCTCTGGGGACGGGAGATACAAGTTTGGGTCCTTCAGCAGAAGAGAAGGAACTGTACTTGTGATGCCTGCAGTTCAGTGGTAGGTGTAGGTTCTCCTGGTTTTTCAGTGCTCAGTTGAAAATGACCAGCTCTGCAGCCATTATTAAATCTGTGTTTTAATCATACAAAATTTAAGCTCTCCCTCTCTTCAGCAGTATTTTTTCACTGGAGTGGATTCAGACAGTTAAATAATTTAAATATGACCCAGACAATTCTTATTTTGCAATACTTTGAAAAGTATATTCTCAGCCCTGACCTAAGGTAGTGCTAGAGCTTTCCTTCAGCCCATATCTCATAGCTGTAAGTTAGCAAAATAGGAATGGCCCCCATTTTTCAATGGAGGCTCTGGTTCTGCTCTCCTCAGTTGGTAGAATTCAAGTATTTGTGATACATCCTTCACATGACATAGGTTTGTCAGGGAAGAAGTGTTGTCACAGCTGCATTGCTGCCATCAGCACTCGCAGGCAGATCTGGTGCACATCCCTGGGATAGGGCATGAAGCAGCTGAGCACGACAGGAGATGTGGAAAGGGTCTTCAGTTTGATCTGCTGATTAGGATGACTGCAGGAAATGTGTGTGTGTAGCTGGAGAGATGGTCCTTTCCTCCTGCAGAAGGATGGCTCTGGTCCCTGTGTGGATGGCAGGGACCCCGAATGGGCAGCTGGGTGTGAGGGCAGCCCAAAGCCTCTGTCAGGCAGGAGGGGAGGGGGAGCACAGGGGAGGTCAAGAACGTCTGCACTGTTGGCTCCCCGTGTGCAGGCTTAACTTCTCTTTGAACATCTCCCTCTTGCTCTTGTTGAAATAATACTCACATCTCCCATGATTTTTAGGCAGGATTCTATCTGGTTAAACTGGGGAGGACCATGGACCATAGCCTTTGCCACGGGGTGGGACTGATGCTTTCAGACCACTTACTCCCTCCTTGTGATCCACATTAAATAGGGCAGAAAGTAATATAGTGCTGTGCTAGGTATTTTTTGGCAGAAAAATTGCGATTTGATGATGGCCCTTCCCCAGTTAAATGCTGTACAACTACATTCTTGTAATTAATTTTTAATCAGACACTAATAGTACTTTATGCAGGATTCAGATGTGCTGGTGAGACTTTGCTGCATCTAAGAGCTTAGAGAACAGTTGTGTCTGTATTTTAAAATGGTACATTGACAGATAGCTCTGCTTCCATCTCTGCAGTCAATATAGAGAAAATGTATTGTAATGTAGGTAAACATGACTGCAAGTTGTTTCGCTCTATGAAATTTAACAACAGTGACAGAAAAATAAAAGCTTTGGGGGCTACAGTTCCTTCAGAAGACTGGACAGTACATTTAGAAAAATATGATGATCATTGGAGTGGAACCAGCATTTACTGTTTTGTTTGGTTTGCTTACTGTTGGTTACTTTTCTGAAAATTTTACCTACAAAATTGAAAGTTAATAAAAATTACAGTAAGTTTTCCTTTTTTTCCTCTCCATTCTGACCATCAGATCTCTTAACTGTGCTAGCAGGCAATGTGGCTTGATGTGTTGCTTTCCTGAGAATAAAACTTTGGACTGCACTGCTAAACAGAAAACCTCAAAGACAAGCTATGATTAAAATAGTCAGTGAAATTAAGTGGAAAGCTACATGTGTACAATTAAGAATAATAATGGGGAAAATCAATCTTCCTGGTGAAGCAAGTGTTGACATAGTAGATACTGCCTTTCAGGTTTGAATGAGACTGCTTATAATGTTTTTCTTCAGTTGTCATTCAACCCAGTGTTAATTACACTGTGGGGTTTCCCCAATGACATGTTTGTTGAGCTCTTTGTAAGTGACAGGATGATTATGTCTAAATGATTGGTAAATGTTTTGGCTTTGAGGGCTTAAATATTTGTATAAACGATTCCTCCAAAATCTGAGAAATGCTGACATCTTCACAAGATAACAGCTTTGTTATGCACCTTGTTTTAGGGCTACATTTTATTTGTCATGCTCATTTTGGTAGTTTCTTGCACCAGCAAAACAAGCATGAGAATCCAAGGGTTATTCCAGCATAAGAATCAAATCAGGATAGGGAAGGTGGCAGACTCTCCCATGCAAAGAAGGAATTTCTGTTGTAGCCACAAGACATATGCAGTCATGACACCTACTTCTCTTAGAGTAAATGAGGAGAAAATATATCTGAAGTTAGTGTCTCCAGTTGCAGAGCGCTTCTTACCTGTGTGAGAGGGTTTAATAGAATTCTGCAAAGTTATTTTATAGGATGAAATCTTGAATCCTGATTCAAATCTATGTCATCCTAATAGGAAGAATATTCTAATGATTTTCATTTCTAAGGAGCTGCTGGCACATCCAGTTAAGGAGATGTGTAAGGAATGTGAATTCCAGGGTGGTTGCCTAAAAATGTTTAGTGACTTTCCTCCTGTTTTTGTATAAATTAAGAAGCATGTCTTGGACTGAACTGAAAAAATGGAACAAAGGAATATGTAAAGTGAGAAGGAGAAAGAGAGAGCTTTAACTGGCACAATTTCAGGTTGTGCAGGTAGGGAAACCTCCCAAGGCAGCAAACGGGCTGCAGACAGGAGGGGGGAGAGGGCAACCCAAGCTGTGCTTTGGGGCAGATGGCCTTTCCAGTCCAGCAGGCAGCTCTCATGAAAAATGGGTTAGGGCATGAAAAGCACAGTGAATTTGCACAGTACAGGGCGAGGATGCTGTCCATAGAGAGATCTGGGTGATGCCTGAAATGGGAAATTCTCATAGCCCAGGTGAGTGTTACTGCTGTGTGAAAAACAGCTAATTTACTGACAGGGAAAAGGTGCCTCTGGGCTGTCAGGAGTTCTGCCAGTGCAACTGCTTTTTTTTCAGACAGAGGCTTTTTGCAACCTAATAGCTGTTTTGGTTGTCTAATAAAATGGGAGTCAGGTATAGGACAAAAGACAAGAGGCAGAAATTGATGTGCAGGAAGTTCCACCTGAATATGAGAAGAACTTCTTTGCTGTGTGATGACCATGCACTGGAGCAGGCTGCCCAGAGAGGGTGTGGAGTCTCCTTCACTGGAGACACTCAAGAATCATCTGATGACAGCACCAATTAATGTGTTCTAGGGGAACCTGCTTGCGCAGGGAGGTTGGACTAGAGACTTCCAGTGGCCCCTTCCAACCTTAACCATTCTGTGATTATATTCTGAGGCAGCTGTTACTGTAATCCCAAGCAGTGCTATAAATAAATATTCCAAGGGATCTTTGGTTTTCGTGGAAAGCATTCATACGATTGTATAACTCTCTTCCTCCCTCAAAGATCCCACAATCCACTTTATTGACTTCAGGAAGAGCTCAGGGATTTTTTCCTAGCTGCTAACACTGAAATCCAGCTGTTTCAGTGATAAAACTTGGCAATTGGTTGGCACCTCAAGGCAAGTTTGCAGTTTACAGCAAGGAGAGGGGATTGCTCAAGCTGTGGATTGGAAAGGAAGATTTGGGCATTAGACAGTTTTAGGAAAGTATTCATTGATAAAGCTGGAATTTGATGAGGACCTGGGAAACCATGTGGCTTAATGAGTGTTATTTGCTAATTGGCTGTAGTAGCGGGGCTGCCCTACTTTCTCATCCTTCTGGAATCTGCTGGTGTCAAAGGTGGCACTTAATGCTGAGGTGATCTTCATTCTTTAGGTTTCAAAACTTCTTAATAGTCTCAACAAATGAACTTATATTAAAGAAATTGAATATAAATTAAAGTATAAAAGCAGCAGGAGACAAAGTGGGTTTGATTCAAGCATCATTAGCCAGTAATTTCTGTGAGGTGACTGGAGTCACTGGAATTTTGGTTTATTTAAAATTAGGACAAATGAGAATAGAATTGGATCAGTCTGATTTGTCGTTCAAGTGTCTGTTACAATAAACTTCATATGACAGAGACTGTATATGTATTTTGTTCTGTGCAGCTCTGTGCATATTACTGTGATTCTGAAAATAGCCACTAATCATTTCCTGAAGAATTGTCCTTTTCAATGAACTGCTTTGTATTTTCAGCTGCTTTTGATATGCCACTAAAAGCTGGCTTGCCTTTCAAATATGTTTCCTTAGTTCTAGTTTGGGGTTCAGCAGCACCGGATAAAAGGCCTTGTCTGGAAGATTTAGAGATTACAGGAAGTATGAGGGAGGAAGATACTGGATGGGGTCTTTTTTTATATTAACTTTATATGGTTGGTAATAATGTGAATTTATATTACTTGTTATTGTAAATTAACAGTAGTATTTACTTTTATTACTTAGAGATTAGTACAAGATGAGATTTTTTTTTTCACTCTCTGTGTATTTATTTTGGAGTTTTGTAATAGGAGTTAGTTAGGAGATGTGGCTGAGGAGCCTGTGGCATATTTCTAGGTAGAAAGAAAGTCTCCCACCCTGGAAAAGTCCATAGATAAGAAAAAGATGTATCATCTACAAGATAAGTAAGAAAGAAGCCTGTAAATAAGCAAAGGAAACATTTTCCTGGTGAAAGATAGGTAAGGATTGTTGGTAGGTAGGTCACATTGATAGTCTGTGGAAGCATTTGTCCTGGAGCGACCATGCCTGTGAACTTCTGAACATTTTGAACCCTACCAAGAACCTCTTAACTTGACCTGGAATCTTGCAGGCTCTGCAGGTCTGCAGGGCTCTCATGATATTAAAAGAGAATGTTTTGCTTTTTCCTCTGATGTTTCTAAATTTTTTGAGCTTTCAAAGCATCGCCTCTGGGTTTTAGGGTTTTCATTACATATTCTGCAGCTGACTCACTGAAGGGTTGATGTGAGAGAGAGTAGGATTTCACCATAAGCTTCTGCCATGGTCCATTCATGCAGTTTTCTCATTCTGTAATACAGTGAATACAATCCTATAATAAGATAACTAAGATTGAACTTTTGGGTATAATTATTGTATTCTGGAATTGTATTAATTATATTATAGAATTACAACTTTAGTATATAGAATTCAGAAACTTCCTGAATTCTGTGAAGCAATGACTGGACTTTTTGAGAGTTTGCTCAGACTCAAGAAAATTCAGTATAAACTCTTATCTGCAAACTTTGCTGGTCTATAATTTGCTATAATTTGCTGGACTTGTGTCTTGCTTCATAAGTGTTTGAAATATGATTCTGTTGGAGTGAGGCAAATGGAGAGTCTGTGTTGTTCCTGGGGTGAGGTGGGTCACAAGTCCCATGTCCTTAGAGATGTGTTGCATTTTGCAGAATGAGAGACAAAAGGACAGAGAGGGGAAAGCAGTAACAGAAAACATAGTAGTAAGGTAATTTTACACAAACATAATAGAAAGGCAATTTTACAAGCCTCTGTGCTATAATATTGTTGTTCTTGAATTTTTAACCCAGGAAACAGTGAGCATTATTTATTTATAAATATGAAACAAAATCTGATGCCTTTAAAGTGCAGGTTAATGAAGTTACTAACCAAAAATTTTCTCTCTTAACCTGTAAGTTGTTTCCTCTTCCATTGTGACTTTATAACATCTACATGTTACCAACTAAAAACTGTGGATATGGGAAAGGACTTGGTTCTGCCTTCATTTTTCCCAGCTGTAGCTTCATTGTTCTCCACAATTTTGCTAGTGGATAGAAGTGGTAACTGTTGCTACATCTTCAAGTTATTTCAGAATGAGAGTTAAAAAGTAATGATACAGGGCGAGGATGGGCGCCTGTGTGCACACGCCTGTATCACATTAAGGCTGGCAGTCTTTGGTGCTATTTCTGTAGTGGCTTCCAATAAAAATGGGTTTGCTCTGTCAGATGGAAAGTAAACTTGACATTTTGTTCAGTCTGAGGCAAAATCTTCCAAGCATCCTATTGTCTGCTGAGGTTTATATGTCTACAATGTACTGCTACCAGATGCTGTTTCACCATTTCTGAGGGCTCTGAAAACAAGAGGGACATTTCTATAATTAATAATGGAAAACAATTTCACTTTTAATTTTAATGATGTCAGAAAAAATCCAGTCCATCATACTTTGTGAACCAGCTCCTGGCAGCTGCTGAATAATAGAGAGAAAACTCCAGCTTGCTTTCTCTTCAGATGATGTACCATGTTACTTGTTATTCATTAAGCCCTGTTTTCATGCAAGTTCATTAAATGTAATTGGTGAGTGATAGGTATGGTACTGCCTGAAGGCCACTTTTATTCCCATGTTTCAGTGTTACTCTTCTGCTACCGTATACTTGCAAGTGCTTGGGGAAGAAATAATTACAATGCAAGAAAGCTTGTTGAATTTTCTGACATTCTCAACGATTGCTTGGAAACTGACTTCCAAATTTACAGTCATATGTGTTTCAAACAGTGCTATCAGTAGTTACTGTGCCAGGAGAAGGAATACAAAGTTCCAGAGTTTCTTGTTCCAGAGACTGTTTGATGCTTTGCTTTAGCTTTGTGCTGCAAGCCGGAACACCATCATGTATCTCTGTGGTGTGGCCATCTGCTGTTTGGGTTAGCAGGGAACTCATTTTGGAATTGGGCAATCTGTCCCAAGGTTTGGGACCTTGGCTCAAAAATAGGGCATTGCGGAACCAAGTGAAAGCAGCGTACTCAACAAACTGAAAAAAAAAGTATATTTCATCCTTTCAGCTTACATTTGAATTTAACCATCATTTTGGAATGTGTGGTGTTATACATCTCAGAAGATTGATTTAATGTGGCTGCACTTCTGTTCTAAAGATTTGTTATACTATAGATTTAGACAAGAAGAAAGCTGTCCTTCTTAAAGATCTCACGACAGAGGAGGGCTGCTACCTAGATTTTAAGCCACCTTGGCACCCTTCTGAGACTGGACTGTTTTGTGGATTCCCTGGCATAACACTGTCCCAAAGCCCCTGCAGGGCTCTGGGGCCAGTTAAGCTTTGGGTGATGTGCTGCAGCAGACATCCACTTGGAAATGCTGTGGATGTGAGAGAACTCTGTGACACAGGGACTCCCTGTTGGAGACAGGACAAGGGAATATTTCCTTTCCTGTAGAGAACTGGACACGACCCTTATTCTTACTCTGAATGCTCTTTACAGGGCTGTATCAAAGCTCATGTTACACTGTGACCTTCAGAGAACAGCTTTATAGTGTGTGGCTTGTCTAATGTTAGATGGAGGCTGTAGCCTTGTGTGAAGGAGGAGCTCAGCTTGGGCAGGAAATGGCACTCGAGCAGAACAGGGTAAAGTGTCTTTTAATCACCAGGGCACAGGAATAGCCTTGTTGGACTAAGTGCAAACCTGAAGGAAAAATAATGATAGGCAGAGAGAAGCATCATTAACTATCAAAAGCAGCCATTTAGAATGAAACTTCTAAGGAATTTACATTCATGGCCAAACCCTCCAGCTCCAGAAGGCAATGGAGGAGTGAGATATGAGTCATCAAGGCTACATTGGCTTTGGAAAAAAGTAGCAATCTAGATTTGAAATAAGCGAAGCAGAAGAATAAAGGAAATATTTTCAAGGTGTCTGTCTAGAATATGGTGGCTTCATAAATAAGGCTTGGTCATCAACCCTCTGGTTAACCTTAGACCTAGAAGTAAGGACTTGCCTATGGAACAGTTACTACTCAGAATTAGGGCATTTTTCATCAAATCTGATCAAGGTTGTAGGAAAAACGCAAGTATTCAGAGCAAAAATAGGATTTCATGGTGTGCTCTTCTGGCTGATCTCTGAGATGTCCTGGATGAGAAGCAGTGAGCAGCTAGGCAGGCGTTAATTTATCAAGTGTATTGCTGTTTCATGTTAGGTTATAACATTTTGCTTCTGATTTGTTGCCCAAAAGTTTAACTGTCTTGCCCAAAGCATTTTTAAAAACTCTTGTGCTTGCCTAGTGCTGAAGAAGAGGTGGAATGAGCTATCAAATAGCTGGCAAATAGTGGGTGCTCTGTTTTCATGGTGCTAGTGGGACATGCAGCACCTCTGTGGGACTTGTGCCTTGTAATGAGTGAGTGTGCAGCTCCGGGCTGTGGAGATCAGTGTGAAGCTATTGCTGTCAAGTAGTGGGATTTGGAGAGGATTTTTTTCTGACAGCAACAATATGGTGTTTCTTCTCACTGTGGGATTGGAAGCAATCAAGAAGAATCTGTAATTTAACAGAGCTCAGGTCGTGGTTAAACCCAGAAACAGTGCTCTGAACTTTAGTTCTGAGGGACATTCTAACCCCGAGGATGGGAGACTTGTGCCTGAACATGGAAATATGCTTGACAAGTAGAAAAACTCATATTCTGATAGTATCTTGTAAGTAAAATTAACTTTCCTGATGAGTTGACATGTTGTCAAACTGTAGAGGCTACAGTCCAGAATGAAATAAAATTAATGAAAGGATATTGATCAAGTTGAGGGCAGAGAACACTGTGCTGCAGGATTTGGCTGTCTTCTCAAATTAAAGAAATATGGTTTTAAAATGCATGCAGCTGATGGACAGAACATAGCTGAGAGTTTAGTTTTACCAATGACCATCAAATAGACAGAAAGACTCATGCAGTTGACTATGTCAGACTCTGTTTTGTGGTAGAAGATGCTATATTCGAGTACTAGTGAGGTAGGTATTTTCCTTCAATTTCTGTCTAATGTGACACCACTATAAAAGGGAAAGAGTGCCGTAAAATTGACCAAATATATTAAAATTTGAGCCTCTATGTAGCTGTCTTCTCAACCGTGTTTCACACAAAACCCTCAAGTAGAATTTCTGTAAGAATTAATTTTGTAACTAGGAACATAACTTATTCAACTTTGCCCAGTTGGACTCAACTCAAGATTCCTGGCAGTCTTGAGTAGTCAAAACCTTTGGAAAAACAGGCCAATGAGTCCTAAAGATGGGCTGAATACCAAGGAATAGCAACATCAGATTACTGTAGTCCGGTTTCCTAATATATTTTCTTATCACAGCTCATAGAATGGGTCGGGTTGTAAGGGACCACAGTGAGTTATCTGGTCCAAACTCCCTGCTCAAGTCAGGTTATTCTGGAAAACATTGCACAGGATTGTGTCCAGATGATTCTTGAGGACTTGTCCTTGTTGAATTTCAGTCAGTTCCTCTCTGTCCATCTCTCCAACCTGTCAAGGCCTCTCTGAACGACTGCACAGCCCTCTGGGGTATCAGCCACTCCTCCCAGCTTTGTGCTGACAGTGAACTTGCTGAGGAGGCTTCTGCCCCTTCATCCAAGCCATTGATGAATAAGTTAAACAATACTGGGCCTGGTATTGAACCCTGGAGAACCCCGGTAGTGACAGGCCCCCAACTAGACCCTGTGCCACTGATTATCACTCTCTGAGATCTTCCATTCGGCCAGTTCTCAATCCACCTCTCTGTTCACTCATCCAGCCCACACTGCCTGAGTTTGTCTGTGAGGATGTTATGCTGTTCACTGATGTCTAAGACGGCACCAATGCCAGTGAAAGCTTTCCTTGTGACTTTGGCAAGCTCAAAGAGCATTCTGTGGTATCTAATAAAAGGTATGTCCTCGTGATGTAGTCTCCCCCTCAGCAGGGACAATCAGAGGGAATCTCTTCTCTACCAGGATGTTATTTTCATGAAGCTTGTGGGAATTTAGCAAGTTTCTGACCCCTCTTGCACTGTCTGGAACCAGGCAGTAAGTCCAGAAAGTGATTGTGGGCTGGGAAAACAGACACAAACTGTTGCAGGTCTTTTCAGTGTGGTTATGTATGTCGTGCCAGTGTGTGAATCAGCCTAAAAGTCATGTTTCAGGAATAAAGAAATAATTACATGAATGGTTGCTAGGAAATGCAATAGAAATGACAGATATATCTGCTGGCTAGAAAATGTTGGTTTAGCAATGTTGTCCACGTTAACTTACTAAGATATCATGCACTGTTTTCCACCATTTTATTCCCCTCTTTGAATTATGCATCTAAAATTGCCTACTGATTATGGCAGTTACTTGTTAGCTTTTGGATGAACCATAGGAAATTTTTCCCTTTCCTGCAATCAGGGCCAGCAGGCTGTCCATGCTGGAAGCACTTCAACAGTCAGACTCTTTCCAAAGAATGGTGCAGTCTCCTGGATGTTAGGCTGTGCCCTTCTGTGAGATGAACCCATGCACCCCCACCCCCTGTTACTCCTTCTTATTCTGAATAAGCTTTCTTTGCTTAAGCACCACAATTGTCTTGGTGAGTTACTGGGTTGGATTGGCTATTCTAATATTTTCTATTGGCCTTTAGAAGAAAATGTGAAAGACTGTTTTTAGTATTGTAAATAAATATTTTTAATAAAGTTTATAAATGTGCAAAATGAATTTCAGAATGGAACTAGTTTGCATTGTCATAGGGCCACTAATTGCATTTATTGGCAGAGATGGGCCAACTGAAAATTTGGTTAAAAAATTGACATCGATAAGTAATACAGAGTTAGGGAGTTCTTAAAACACTGCATCGTTTGTAAGGATCAGGAATAGATAGAGCTTTTCTCCCCACCCCCCTCCCCAAATGCTTTCGGAAATGACTCACATCCTTGCAGATTTTGGCAAGCTTTCTTAATCCCCTGTCTCACTGTGTGGCTCATCTTCCAGGCAAACTTTGCAACAGTTGCTGCCAATCTACAGATGAATAGAGAAGTAGCTGGCAGAACCAGACATCCAGAGGTAAAGCACCTCAGTGTGTTTTGGCATATTACTTGAGAGCTTCTGGAAGATCTTCTGCAGATAATGTTTGGTATTTCCAGTATTGCCCATGTGTAGAGCCTGCAATTACCCTGGTGATAGGAAGAAAGGCTTAGAGAGACAGCATGAAGACAATCCTCTTTTAGTTAAGACACTGAGGAAGTGAATTAAACTTTGCTCTGAATGAAGTTTAACCTGTGCTAATGGTGAAAAATGTCTTAACTCATCTTCAAAGCCAAGGATATCTGGCCCTGAGAAAGTGCCTTCAAATTAATTACACTGCATTATTTAATGGCTATAAAATTCTCAGTCCCTTTGGTGTCTGTTAACAGGTTTCCCCTTAATTGCAGTGCAGTTTTCTAGGAGAGGAAAAATGGTAATTTTATTGTTTAGTGTGTTAACCAGTAGTGAAGTTTGATGTATTCTGAAATCATGTTCAGGTTATCAATGTCAGTTCCAGACTACCAAATAAAGAAATTTTTATTTTTAAAGTAGCCTGATTGTAGATTGCACAGGTATTTTCAGCAGTAATGAAAAATCTGTCTTAAAAAAATGTCATTGCTGAAAACTTATGAGTGTCCAAGCTACCCATCCTCTGAAAATTGCTGTAATTGTTGTACTTTGATTTGTCTGTAAAGGAGCCTGACTGTGGGAAGCTTAGTTTGTAAGCTGGCCATGGGTTCTCCATGTGCATGACAACTGCTGTTGAGTTTTCTGCTCCTTAGCCCCATCATGCCCGAGTAATGTACTTTGAAACACTGCTCAATTAGACTTACTCCCCTTTCACCATTTTCCAAGAAGGTACTATGATTTGTACATACTTCTGAACTCCTCTCTTCATTTCTTTGTAAAATGCTCCACTTCCACCATTATTTTTTTTTTCACTAGCTCTTGCATGTTTGTAGTGTTTGTCCACCAATGGGCTGATAACATCATCATCTTTGAAGTGAAGAAAAGAATCAGAAGGGAGTCAATCCTATGTGTCCTCAAACACAGAGCCTGATCACCAAACTGAGTCACGCTTCCAGAGAGGTTAATTAGATGTTAAGGACACTACAGTCCCTTACATTTAGTGAATGACATTAACTTTTCTTTTTTTTAATACTTTGTCAGTAGCCATGTGTCATTTATTATTATTTGTGTGAATGAGATTCCTTTCCCTCACTATTCTCATCCCATGCTTAACAAAACCAGAATAATGAAAAATCAAATTAAAAAACACTAAAGAATTTTTAGCAAAGCATCAAACTGTAAAGGCAAATATTGTCCTGGCAGCTACCTTTGCTCTAAGCTGAATCAGATCAGCTGTTGCTGTGTTTTGACTGACTCAGATTTAAACAACTCGATGTTATTCTATGTCTCTTGTTGTTGGAAAACACATTTTTAACTTGAATATGAAAAGTAACTCCACCAATGCACTCAGAAAGGAGGAGAAGAGCTACAGGGGCTTAAGTAACCTTGCAGTAAAAGTATGGAGTGGCCAACCCAGTCCTGTCTCTTTGAACCAAAATGTTGTGTTTGAAAAGAAAAGTTAATGAGTGGTGTGGTTGGCAAGCTGGCTGCCTCCCAAACTGTCAGGAGGCAAGCAGGGCCTCCCAGGTGATGCACAAGGTTCTTGGATGTGTGGATGTGCTCGCTGCTCCCTTGTGAGGCTGCAAACACACTGTAACACAACACTCTGGTCTTGAAGGGTAAATGGAGTGAGAAAAGACAATGGGTAAAGCCTTTTCAATGACAGGGCTGTCACTGACTTAGGCAAAGGGACTTCAGCTTTTATCTTCTTTGTTTTGTTTCTTTTGTTGTTGTTGGTTTTTTTGGGGTTTTGTTTGTTTTGTTTCTTGGTTTGGTTTTTTTTGTTGTTGTTGTTTTGTTTTTTTGGGTTTTTTTGTTGTTGTTATTCTTGTTGTTGGGTTTTTTTTGAAGGGGGGTGGTGTTTATGAGTGAGAGTGCTTGACCTGAGTGGTAAATGGGATCAGCAAAATCCTCCTGGGGTCTTGTGGGACACCAACCTGCTCCAGCCGCTATTGTGTGCCAGGCACAACGTTACTCTATACATTGCATTTTCTATAAATCCCTTATGTGCTGCCCCTAACCAGAGAAAAGAAACATGGGCTTACATGTATTACCTTTGTTAAGCTTTATCTATCATGACATTGCCCTTACTACATTCTTTGAACAAGGAGTTGGCTTTAACGAAGGGAGACTTTTGTATTGCTGTATGCATGTGGAAATGCAGATTTTGAAAGCTGCTCTTTGGAAAACTTGAAATACTCAACTCAAGGCTGGCTGCATTTTCAGGGTTTTTTTTTGTTTGTTTGTTTGTTTGCTTTTGTGGTTTTTTTTTTTTCCTTTCTTGCTTGCTTTTTTTTTCTTAAACTCTAAAATTACTGGTTTACCCCCTCTGCTTCAGAATGCCACTGGATGGAGTTGTTTAGTCCTTTACCTGAGTTTCTAAATTACATGTGGGACATGATTCCACATGCTTTCTCTTTAACTACTAGTTTGTTTTTACCCTGTTCTCCCCTTTCGGATGTCTCACCTGCTTTGTGTGTCTGCTGAATACTTTGTCACTTGGTTTCTGGCTAATCACATCTGATGAAGGGCTTTGTCTCTCTTGTGCCAGAAGATTTGGCTCAGAGTTCCAAAGCAATTGCACAGGTTATTTGAAGAGTTTATTTTCTTTCCAACAGAGATAATCTTAATCACATTAGATTTCACCAACTTTGTCCTTTACAACAAGCAGCATAAAATTAAACCAATATGGACTTTTAAAAAACTGGTTTAGATGTTATGTTTAAGTGTGGTAGAGCCTTGTGTCGATTCAAGAGCTATTTGTTTATAAGTAATCTCAAGATAAATATTCATGGAATATCTAATTTTTTTAGAGGTGAACGTATGATTTAAAGCTTGCTATAAAAAGCTTGGGAGCCATTACATTATACTTATACCGTAAAGCTAGAAATATAATACCAGGGAACAGACAGGTGGAATAAACATGCTCTGTGAATTCTGCAGACACCTATTACTCTCTCTTTAGCAAACATGATGATAAAGCTGTTCTTAATTGTACCAAGCCATCTCTAAGAACTAATGGCTGGAAGTTAAAGCGATACAAATTCCATTTAGGAGTGTGATGTCCTGAAGGGCATATCAGTGAAGGATCATTCAATAGCCACCTGAATCTTTCACTGTTTGCCTCAATACTGGCTACTGGGCACGCATAGGAGGTGTGATACAAGCCTAAATGGAGCTTCTGATCCAGCCAAAGGTAGCTGCTTTTATGAACTGAATGAAGTATGATTTTTTTAAAAAGCTGATGATTACTGATGAGGCAAAATCACTAAGGAATATGGTGGCTTTATTCCCAGAACTTTGTTTTCACATTTATAATGAAATTTAAAACCACGTCAGTTTTATGCTTCCTTATTTTTTGCTTGTGTGGAAGCAGATATTTTTCACTCATCTGCTTTTATTCAATGTTCTATATGGATCAAATCTTAAGTAACTTAGCAGCAGATTAATATTTCACAGGGTGTGTCCAGACAGCCTGTTGTGTGTCACTCAGTTTCTGTGCTCCTCAGAGTCTGATGCCAATTCTGTGGGCTGAGCTAGTACAGCTTTGCAAGGCTGGGGCTCAGAGTCTGCCTCTGGGGCCACTGGAACCAGGTGCCACTTGTCAGGGCAAGGACAAAAGCTGCTTGCTTGTGGCCTCTATGTGTGGTGAAGATTCACCTACAGACAGCCAGGAAAAGCCTTTGTCTGTAAATAAGCATAACAGACAAGTCTGGACTTCGTTTGCTAAGCTCCTTTTGTACAGCAGAAAACAGTTGATTTATTACCTTTTTCACTGTAATATTTGCCACCATTGGTTAATAAAATATTATCTTTTAAATCTTGTGTAAAAAGAGTGAATTTTTTTCTTTCCAGAGAAAGTATTTTTCCTGATTTTGGTCTCATGGTATTTAGTGGTTTTTCCTGCCTAGATGCTGCAATTTCTTTTAAAAACTCAGGCTGTAAATAGTTCTTTTTTCCATGCAATGTTGAGCACAGTGGAATTTCAGAGTTTGAAGTTGCATCTAGACAGATTTAGGCTTCTTTCTCTCCTTCTCTCCATCCTACCTTTCAACATGATATTCTGATCCCTGTTACACCTTTGCCTGGGATTATGTGGACTGCAAGAAACAATTTAACTGATGGTTTTTAAGCCGTATTACAGCTGTCAAATTCTGGAAACAAGGATAATGTCTTAGACCAATGAAAGAGAACAGCATTTGAAATACTTTGTCCGTTTTCAAGTTCTAGACTGGTCAATGACAATAAAATAAAAGTTACAGACTTCTATTTGGTGTGAATATTGGATGTTTGTGGAAGGATCATCAGTAAAGCATTTGTTTTAATGCAGAACAGATTCATGAGCCTGTAGCATATTTGATATGAACAATTCTATGATTCCATTAATTTGTTCAGTGGCAAAGGATTGTGAATGCAGTACTTGGGGTGCTGCAGCGTTCACACAATATTGTAGTAGCTGCTTCTTTTCTTCCTTCAAAAAGAAAATGCAGTCTCTACAGCAGCATGTACCTTCATCTTAAAAAGCAAGAAGCCAGAATGCAGAAGAGAATTTTTTTCTGAAAAAGTCTTTTTGCTACTTTAACTGCCTTTCTGTGCTTGGTTGAAGAGGTTTGACTGTCATTGGACTTGCACACACATTCATCCCACTTCAATTTCTCCTGTCCTCCACCCTGTCAACAGTCACACTTCTGCAGGGTGAAGATAAAGTGTGGAAAAAAAAAAAAGTTTTGGGCTTTCTCTTTCCTTTTTTTTTTTCTTCTTTCATGCTTATACAAAGGCTGAATGAATTTTCAGTGTTCTTGCATGCCAGTTTCCTACTTACTAGTTGTTTTCCAAGAGCACCCGCAGGCCCACACTGCCTGCACCATCATCAGATTGGCAAAGGGTGCAAGAAGAGATGATACCATTGAGGAACTGAGGCAAAGAAAAGCAAAGGCATTAGGCAGAATGATGTCACAAAGCTGAAATCTAAGTAATAAGAAACTTTAAGCTTTTTTTTCTGAGTTTTTCTAAAATGTCTGCAGTGTAGACTGTCCTCTTTTGGTATGCATTTGATTTTTTTTATACTCGGATATTTTTTTACTGAACCCTGTCCTCTGCATCTTCCTCCCAGTTGCCGGCGGTTAGATATTGAAGCATATCCTAAAGGCACAGACAGTCACAAACAAGTGAAAAATATGAAGGTGAGAGGACATAGACTGTTTTAGTTAAATCATTCAATTGGTCACTGAGGAACTGCTAGTGTCTAGTTCATATTCATGGTACACCTACACTATAGGTACATCTGTACTCATGGGAAAGGCATCTAGTGTAGTAGTCTACTTTCATCTGATGAAGTGAAATAAAATGTACTGGGAATCATCATTTTACAAGTGTTTCTACCTTTATGTTGATGGATTGTTTCTTCCCTCTGTACTAGGGAAAGTCCATGATGGACTGAAATGGTACAGAAATGGTCTGACCATAGGTGTTCTGTCATGGTAATAAATTTGCTGTGGCTGAGCTGATGTCAGAACTAAGCAAGAGTGAAGCTGAGTTTAAACAAAACTTGATTCACATATTAGTGCCTCGAAAAATTACAAGAGATTTTAGGAGCATGGGGCTCCTGTTGGCATAGGTTTTCTCTTTCACCCAGATCAGATTTATGTCTGCAGCTATTTTCTCTAACAGGTTGTTGTCTTTCTGGTAGCTAGGCTATCTCCACTTTGCTGTGGTTGTAGGGGCATTGGCATGCAGGTGTTCATGTTCTTCCTCACATAGTGTGAGCTCCAGCTGTCTGAAACCCACCTGCTGTGCTGGGGAAAAGTGCTGGAAACCCTTGAGGAAAAAAACACAGCTGTCTGATGTCTTTCCTAGATCAAATGTGCAAGAGTCAAATTTGTCACTTGGTCAGTTTGTCAGTGGGACAGGCCTGATTATAGCTGTCTTTGCTGTTTGTTTGATATGGCAAAAAAACTGGAGTGATATATGACTATAGGAAAAGCTGCTGAGAAAATACTGTCAGTCTGGAAGGAGTGCCTATTTGTTCGTAGAAGTCTGCACAGAGTATCTTGTAATGTTTTTATGCTTGATTGTACATCTGAGTATACAGTTGTGTGATCATCTGCATGATTTTTCTTTTTTCTCCTTTCTCACAGTGCATGCCAATTAAAGGCCTCGGATTTGTGCTTGGAGCCTACAAATGTATTTGCAAGGCTGGATTCTATCATCCCAACATCTTCTCAGTGAACAGCTTTCAGAGTAAGTGCCTTTGCTTGAGTTAAAAAAAAAAAGAAAACAGAGTTAGCATTAATAATGCAGGGCTGCTTTTTATCCTCGTCAGGGTTATACAGTAAAATCCCAGTGGTTTGCAACTCTCAGATTATATAATCACTTAAGGAGTTCTAGCCCTTTGGTTTGTCATTCATGATACTCTTGAGGATCCTGTAAAACATACCCACTTGAAGAATATTTGATTTGTAAATAAATTAAAAAACATGAAAAGAAGCCTTGCTAAGGGGAAATAGAGATTTCTGGCATCGTGCTCGTGCACAAGTATTCTGGAAATTAATCTCCTCATTTTCTGTTTAGCCAGAGGAAATGAGAATGCCCTAGCCTCTGGCTTTGTGTGGGCTTTAATTGTTTTCATTTTACTTCATTTGCAAAGGAGAATTCAAAGGAGCATCCAAACTCCGATACGTGCTGATGGGGTAATAGAGATGGTTCAAGCCTGAGAGTCTGTTTGGCTGTGTGTATGGATGACATACATCCTACACATGCCCAGGACACACATCGTATGGTGCTTAGACTGAGTTGCCCACAGCAGGAGAAACAGAACTCGGCTGATTCTCAGCAGGGAGAATAGATGAACTGCATGCCCAAAGCTGATGTCTGTTACTGTCACCATTTGAACAAATCTCTGTACAGATTTTGTGCTGAAATAGTTGCAGTTGTACTGGTAGAGCTTGTGCTGCAATCACAGTGCAACGCTGCTGCTTGGGGGTGTGACAGGGCATCCGTTTCTGCCTCCTGCTTTCAGGTTCATCTCATGCCCAGCTTCTTTGCACCATCCTTTAGCCAGAGGTTCATGTCATCAGCTCGCACTGTGAGATATCCAGGGAATGGCAGGGAGTGACTTTCAGCAGGCTTGGTCTAGGACTGCGTGTGTTATCTCCTGCCTTGTGTGAAAACAGCTGTTTCTGTTCCCCTAGAGAAATACCTCTAGTGCTAATTAACACTTAATGTACATATGTATATATATGGGGGATATAAAGTCTCCTGCATATATTTGTAGAATAAATAGCACAGTTTGTTCAGTAGTTTATCTGCTGAGTGTTTCCCTTGTCTTTTCATATTGTAAAATGGTGCAGAAGGCAGCCTTGTGATAGTGCTATTTCTGTGGGCTGTGTGAATCTTTCAATAGAGTAAGGATGATGTTTGGTTCTTCCAGAAGTGCAGTGAGTTCTGGTGGAGTTAGGATTTAATTCCTTGAGAGAACATATAAAGAAAACTTCATACCAAATGCCATATAAGACACACAAAAATGTGGCTAGAGATATAACAACATCAATCATTAGGGATGAGATTAACTTTATTTCATATCAGTTGTGCAGAATACATCTGCTTGGTATGTATTAGTCACCTAGGTTTCAACTGCAGTCAGCATCAAGAGCATGGCTCCCCTGGAGTGTGATTGGTCTTTAAATGGAAAAAGTAAAACCTTCATCTTTTGTCCATTTGCTATAGAATGAGGAGCCTATATAGTCACCTTAAAATGGCTATTTAGCTTCTAATTAACTGAAATTTGTCTTGAGGAAGCTTGTAAATGCCTGTATTGTAGGATGTGAGGGGCCAGTTTGATTTGAGCCTTTGTTGCTGTGAGTTAACCTGAGTTTTGAAACAGTCATGGAGAACTTTAAATTCATCCTGATGCAGCTCCATCTGCCAAGTTGTACAGATGATTTCAAAAAGTGAACAGTGAGACTGGAAATTACTAAAGTAATGAGAAAAGCCTGTGGTTCGAAGGAAACTTGGCCCTGTCACACAGCTGCATTCTGTAAAAAGAAAAGAGGAAAAAATGACATGGCTAAAATTGCTGTGGTATGTATTTGGTGATTCAAAATGATGTTAGCATATGAATTCTAGACACGAATTCTGCAAGCAGTTTTGACAGAAACTGTATGACCTGGAGATCTCTTTGTGGAGCTAGGTTGGTGAAATCTGATGATAAAAGAGATGAAACTGAATAGGAATGTTAATAATTTAGAAAGTATTCCTAGTGGAAGAAAATAAAGAGGCAGAAAAGATTTGCAGGTCTCGAGATATAAGAAAGAAGATAGATAGAAAAAATGACCAGTTTTGTACTTCACTCGATTGAAAAATTGGATTGTGTTGTGTCTTGAAATAGGAGCATTTCTCAATGATATGGGGATTCTGCACCACAGCAAAATATGATTAACTACAGCTGCACATTGTGTCTGGAGTGTCCAGCTTGTGAGTGAGGGAAAGGTTCTGCTTTTGCCCCAGATCAATGTTTTGGCTTGAGTCTGAAAGATGACTGTATAATACAGCTTTGCAGAGATGTTGAACATTCTACTCAGTTTACTGGTAGGCTCTTTGGGAACCTGCAACGTGACATAAACAGTCCTGTGTAGGAAACATTCTGCAAGTCAGTTGCATTTCTGTCTTAAAGCAGCATGGTGTTGCTGCTCCCAGAGAGGCTGCATGTGTTGCAGGTTCCCAAAGAGAGTGTGGGATGGGCACAGCTTGAATTCAGGCCATTCTCTTACTGAGTAAGAAGCAAGGTAGGAGGGCATTTCCCTCCCAAGGCTGCATTCGTTCTTCAGAATAGATGGTGATAAAATATGTAAAACCTTTCTATTTTTTCTGCACATGTTAATGAGGACCTTGGGTACTAGAAGGGCACAAAGTTATTACCATACTTCCAAGGTGTCTTTTGAGGTTGGAAATTAATTTTAGAAAAAAACCACATTTTGTGTACACGGGTTGTATTAACCTGTAAGTGGTTCAGTACATGATTATGCACTTTCTCCTAATGGCTCATTTTTAGGTAGCACTATTAGTATAGGTAGAATAGACTAACTGGTGATTACTTACATTTTAACCTCCCTGTATCACCCTACTCCAAAGCACTTCTGTTCTCTACCTCATGGGGTAATCGGGTTTGCATTGGAAAACCTTTAACAGAACAACGATGCTTTGTTTTACCTTGAAGTTTGCTCTTTAGCAGTGCATCATCCCTATATTGCAGAAGTTCTCAGTTTTGCTTGTTTGGATGTGGAACTTGCCCTACTTGCACCAGCAGTGGCTCTTTTGTCTGAGAATGGGACTTTGCTGTCTCTGACACTGCTACGATCACATAAAAATTTTCAAGAGGGCTTTCCAGTTCAACAAGAATTCTCATTTTTCACACCTGCCCTTTGGCTTTGGTTCTTGAACAGAACTCACACGTGCAGTTCTTTGCACATATGAAGGTTGTCACTGACTTCAGTGATCCCTTTCTGGGGTGAGGCTTATGACCATGGCTGATGACCAGGTTTTGGTGCTAAGAAGGTCCAGTTACATTCTCACCAAGTTACTGCAACATCATTGATGCAACTGGAGTGTTCCTAATTTACTCTTACGGAACAAGAACAGAATCAGCCTTTTGTTCTGCTCAGTGCTTAGCATGCACTGTGCTCTCTGTGTTCATGTGCTGAGTTCTGACTGGAGTGTGGGATGATTTGGTTTGGGACAAAGCAGTCCCTGGCTCTCAGCAGTCTGTGGTGCCATTCTTACTTTGCAGGAAGATCTCAGCTGGCGATGTTGCAGCTGCTGAGGCATCCCTTGTGTGACAAAGTGTCCTTAGGAGAACCAAAGCTGATGAAGAGTTACCCTCAGGAGAACATTTCAAAAACAGATGGGCCTATCAGACAAAAAAATAGGACTGGGATAGAAGAGAGAAGAGCTAGGAAAAAAAATAAGGTGGATTAGAAATAGCTGAAACATTTAAGCTTTTTGTTTTATTTTGCTATACTTCATGTTAGTTTGTGTCCTTATTCCTCCTTTCCACCTACTTTCCTATGTTCTTTTGTCCTTCCTTTTTATCCTTTTTATTTTTTGGTTACTGCATTTTTTTCTGTTCTTCTTTCCTTTTTTAACACCTTTCTCATTTTCAGTTTTAACTCCTGCAGCACAGTGTTTGCTTCCATCTCATTTGTGACAGTTCTAAAACGGCTGCTGCCTTACACAGAGCAAAAATGACTTCTTGTCCATCTACCTTACCAGTGTTTAGAATCTTTTGTCATCTTTTGAGCAGGAAAAACTGTTTTTATTCACTGCAGGAGACACGTAATCCCAAAGAACTTCTGAGGCAGGAGAAGGCACAATGAAACATCTATCAGTGCTATTAGAGGCACTCCAGGCTTGGCTTGGACTGTCTGTATTTTGAATTGATGTTACATTGACTTTGGTGAGGGGACAGGACCAGACAAAAAGGGCAGGAATGTTCAACTCTGCATGAACTCTGTTCAACTCTGGCAGCTGTGCCCTGAGACATATAGTCAGGGCAAGGGTGTGGGTGGGCAAGATCCCTGTCAGTGGTATATTAACAAATGGCTCATGGGGCTCAGATATGTGAGGTTTTAAAGAGTTGGGCTAATTGAAGGGTAACTGTAGAAATGATAAAGGAACAGATATATGGTGGAAAAGCAGGTTGGCATGAGCTTAAATGTTGAGGAAATGAAGTGGTAAACATGGACAGTAGGGAATGCACTCCTGGTTTGGATATGGAGATGAGAGGTGGGAGTCTGTGACTTCTGTCTGGCAGAGGACAGTGTGGGTCTGTTGCTCTGGCTATCATTAAGAAGGCAGGGATCTAATGTTAGATTTGAAGAAGGTTGTTTCTGTTAAAGCTCTTGGAATGAGAATGGGCTGAGGTCCATGGGTGTGTGCTCTGAAGATAAGTTCCAGTCCTAGAATATCTTCAAGATTGGTATTCCTTAGAGGTTCTCCATCTGCTTGGTATGCCCAAGCATGGTTCCAAGATTTCCATTCCTGCCTTACACAGTCTGGGTCAAAAAAGCAAAAGATCTCTTCTTGCTGACTCCTTGTATCTAAAAATCTGACTTCCAACATGAGTCAGCACTACTCTGCTATATTCAGGTTTCCAACATCCTAGTTTAGAATAAAGCTCCAAGGAGAAATTCACAATCTGCATGAGAAATACCATCCTGTTCTCTGCTCACTATGGAATGGGGGAGGCAAGCATCCTGCACGGAGGACAAGGATCTTGAGGCTGATGGACAGCAAGCCAGATAAACAGACCTGAGTATATGGCCTCTGTCCCTTTCCCAGGCTTTGCCTGGCAGCAGATGTGTGCTCATGTGCATTTGGACATAGATTTGAGAAAGCAAGAAGTAATTACCCGTGTACATCACCTTCTGCTTCAATTGTTTCAAGATAAAATCCAGAAGAGAGTAGCATAAGGCCACGTGCATATGCAGCACAGATTGAATAGGCTGTCTCTTGAAGGACTCAGCATGATTTACTACTTTCACTGACAGAGGAGAATTTTGATCAAAGAAATTGAAGCAATTCTCTAGAATTGTGAAAAGTGAGAGGAGTTATCACACATTATAACACAGCATTGAGTTGGCTTCAGCCACGCTCTCTTGTTTCTGTGAGCTCCTAAAGCTGTCTTGCTTATAATAAACATTTTCAACAAATTCATTTTTTCCTTTTTTTTAACAATATTCTTTTTTTTTTTTGTCTCCTTTCTCTTTCACCTTTTGACTCTATTCATGGCCTGTAGGATAAGCAGCCTTACAGGGGTTTGTGGATAAGTGTCATGGATAAGAAAAGTTAGCAATCCTGTGTGCACTGGTGATGGGTTCACGTTCATGGATGAGATGTCAGTTCAAGAGTCATTGATTTCCCTAGACAAAATATTAACTTTCCAATAGGTTTTCTTCCTGGTGTGCTTGTGTGAACAATGCACTATTATACTTAGTCTAAGTGCACTGGTTTTGCTTTGGGGACAGAGTAGTGCAATCGTGCAGCAGCCTGTTGAACAAATGTTACTTAAGAAGGGTTTTATCTAATTTGAAGCTCATTAATTCACTAGATAGCATTTTTATAAAATTGAGGAGCAATCTGAAATAAGATCACAGCTTATACTATGAATATTAAGTAGTTAATGGGTCTGCCCTTCATCTGTCTGTGTAAAATCCTTTCCTTGTTTCCAAATATTTAATGTAATTTTTTCCCCATTCAAAATTCTTCTTCATAGATCTTCCTGTGCAGATTTAGCCCACTTCAAATATAATAGGAAAGCATTTGATGTTTAATAAGCTCACTTTCCCTCATTAGTCTGTGTTTTCTGAATGTTACAAAGGATGGTTCAGTGAGAAAAGCAGCACTGGCCAAGCTATTTTGTAACCCAGTGAGAGAGAACGGGAGGGAAAGGAAGCCCAGCAGAAGACTGGTGATGAACTCCCCATCCCGTACAACTAAAGGTGTCTCCCGTTGCTCTTCTAACACTTTCAGGAAAGGATGCAGAAAATCGCTTTTCTGGTGGTGAATTGTCAGAGGAAGTCTACACCTGCCTACCCTGCAGAGAAGGATGTTCTTTCTGCACAGATGATACTCCCTGCTATGCACAGGAGGACAAGTATTTACGGCTGGCTATCATCTCCTTCCAAACGCTCTGCATGCTGCTGGATTTCATCAGCATGCTCGTGGTCTACCATTTCCGCAAGGCCAAGGTAACCCCACGTGTTTCCCTTTGCTGTTCCTGCTCACTGCGTGGTACACGCTCGTTTGTCTTGGGTGTGCAGCTTTCCATTTTGAGAGTCAGTTTCTCAGGCAAGGAGCTCATCTCAAGGGGAGGATGGGATTTCCAAACAGGAATGTTTTCCTATATTGTTAATGTGGTTTTGGTAAAACAAACAAAAAAAACCCACAAAAAAAAACCCCTGAACAATTTGTGTCTTCCAGTGAAATATGCTTACATTTATAGATGTTCAGCAAAAATCAAGGAAACTGAAATATTTGGAAAATCAGGCCAATTAATTATGCACGTATCCAAGGGGACATGAGGTTTTTAGAAACTTGGGATCTTGAAAGTCTCTGCTTTACCACTACTGGGAATGATGTTTGGTTTCAAATATTTGAGAGACTAGCTGGAAAGTAATTATGGTGAAGAGAAATCTCTCTGAATAATTCTAGTTCCTAGAGAGTTTAAATGTGATTCTGTGGTTAAAGATTATTATTTTTTTTCACTAAAGCATGAGTATATCAAGGAGTGTCTGTAAATTGCTGATCCAGCATTTATGTACTAAGCTAATGAACTTTCTGCTTTTACCTTACTGAAAATCTGGTAACATCTCTTGGAATCTCACTTTTGCCTCAGTAAATGCAGAAGATTCTCTGAAACTTCAAACTTACTGAGAAGAAATTATCTGAAGCTGGCATATATTCACTACCTACGTTTGGGAGACGTAGGTGTGCACACAGTATGCTACATTATTGAAATTAATAGCTTCATCCACTTTCTATAACTAGATAAGTATTTCCATTTTGGTTTTTGGAACACTTGATCCCACAGTCTTCCTGCAGTGTCTGTGTTACAAATGCGTGGCTCATTTTGAAAGACTTTAATATCCTGCCAGGAAATCACAGAACGAGCAATAACATTCCTCTTTTTTTACCTCTTCTGTTTCTGACAGTGTCTTTGTATTTATTGATATTGTATTAAATTATTCAAATTACAGACTTAATTGTATTCATGAAGTTTTTTGTTATGAGAAGTTTATTGTAGGTATCTATTTAGTTGCTTGACATTAGCTTAGCAGAAGAGCTTCATTCTGATTTTGTGAGGTTTTAATCTGGTAATGTTACTCATTTTTAATGTAATAGTGACAACATCAGCTTCTTCTGTACACACTGAAATATCGATTGTTTTACAGGAAATTTTTAAGTTTTTTCACAAATAAGTTGAGATCAGACACATGTAAAACTATCTGCACCCTTGCACTTGTACACTTGAATATGTTCTGATATAGATCTCTGCTACAGTAAAATGATGTATCTTAATTAGACATAACACAGAAATCTCGTGTTTCACAGAACTTGCTAGTCATGAAAAGCACATTTTTACATTTGTGATGATTAGTCATTTCTCCAGAGTAGTCGATGAGTAAAGAAACACATGGAATCTGAATCTTTAATACCAAAGCAATACTAAAGAGGCATATAGGCATCTTTTGTTTTTCTGAAGTGCTTTTCAGTCATTAGGAAAAAGTTGGAGCTTATTTTTTCTAGATTCCCTCTTACCATTAGAAATCATGATATATGAAGGAGAACCAGACATAAAACAAAGCATTCTTTTTCCCAGAAAGAAAAATGATGCCTTTGAGACATTGAAGTTCATTCAGTTGACCAGAGATGGATTCAATTACAATTTTGGTACCTTACAGGAAAGTTGACTTTTCTCTAAATGTGTATCTCACAAGGAAAAGGGAAGGAAACATGAGACAAAAGAAAAAAAAAATAGGTGATTAACAAACCTTTCCATTATGATTGATGTTTTCAAGGAATAGAAACTGGTAAATTTTTCATTGCTTTTCCTGTCATTCAGTTGAGTTTTTCTTGGATATTCCTTTACTGTTCTTTATCCTGTTGGTACAGCGTGAAAAAGATCTTACGTGTTTACCATGGAATGAGAGATTATATGGAAGGCAAACATGCTGAGAACAATGAGTATTCGCATAAGAAAACCGCTGGTTACATTGGGAAATGACAGAAATTTGGAGTGAAGGAAAAAAAACTAGTAGCTCACTACTTAGTCTCTGCCAAGGAGGTAAAATCATGACAATGAAAGAACACATATTGAAGTGTATTTAAAATATCTGCCTTTTTGATAATTTCCAACTGTTAGTGAAGCAAACCACAATTAGGTTAGTATATATGTCTATGATTAAAATTGCTGTGTTAAACTGCTCATTTCCATTGTGCTGTGTGGAGTCAGAGAAGATAATTTCTTTGGATTCTCTCCCATGTGTAGCACTACAATATTCAAATGGTTGCAAAAAATAGTTTTTAATGCAACATTTTAACAGAAAGAACAGTGTACTGCTACTATATCAAGAAGCAAACTTCAATGTGTTTAAGGGAGCAAAAGATGGGAGTTGAAAATAAAATATGTTAAATTAAGGCCCTTTCAGTGCTGAAAGGAACGAGGAGTAGATATGTGGCATTTTGATCCAGCAATTGGTCAATAAAATCAGAAGGCAAATGGGATCAGGTTACCTCTTTAGTAAAAGTGACTGTGGAAGACTTCTCAATGCTTGTACTTCATGGGGGCTCCTGGTGATTACTACTTTCAAAAAGCTAAGGTCCTGAAAAGTTAAGGTCTGCCTACAGAAAGCACTTGGGAAGAAACACATCAGGCACCTTGGCAATGATATTGAGTATAGTAATTCACAAAAAGAATGATAAAGGTCCGTAAGCATCCTTTAGCTTATGGCAGAAGTGACAAGGCACATTTTTGTCTTAAAAAAAATCAACGTATCAGTAAGAGCAGATGCAGATCATAAGTATTTTAGGGAAGTGAAGAAACACCTCAGCCATTCAGATCACACTGGTTGCACTTCTTATGACCAAGCAATACTTACTATGGAAAATTGCTATCAGCCTACTTTTGTCAACAGTGTGGAATATATGTGAGATTCAAGGCAGTTACTGAAAGACCAACCACGCGTAAAAGATGGAGTGCTGCACTGCCACAGAGCATGGCAATGAGAACAGAGACCTTTTGGGCAATTACTGCCAAAGTGTTACTGACAAAATGTGATGATACAACTTCCCTTTTGACATGATCTTTATTACTGATTTAGGCTGTAATAATAAGACTCTACAGAGAACCTGGTAAATACCAGCTCATGCATTCCCACTCAGATCTTGACAAAATGAATTGTAATAAATAGGCAAAGTCTACAGCAAGCCAGATGACTGGCTTTTAAAAGCCAGGCTTCTCTTTGGAGGAACTTTTACAGGTCTCTGGAGTTTTAAGTCTCTCCTTCTAGAACTTCATAAGGTTCCTCTAAAGAATCCTCTTTAGACTTCTGTCTAGAAAACTGACGAACTATTTACTGTGTAATAAGTTTACATTAATAGCAGTAAAGGAGCAGTGAAAGATAGGAAATGTGTCACCCATATTTATAAAGACTCCCTATAACAGCAACAAGAACTAAAGATCAGTAGGTCCAACTTACACACTTGCAAATTCAGAGTAATCATGATAAATAATAGAGCTGCTGGGTCCATGGGCAAGTGTGGAAAGTAGGCTTTTGTGAGAAGGTGATGCCCTACAAATGTATTTGTAGCTCTGTGAAGGGGGATTATGAGCATGTGGATATGAGAGTTTGTCTTCCAAGGTTTGCCACCAAAAGCTCTTAAAAATTATGGTCTCAAGGGACTAGGTGAGCTGCACTATTTGTAGGTAACCGAGGGGTGGCAGAGGAAAAGACAGGGCAGGAAACACGGTATAAAAGCACGTACAGCAGTAAGATGCTGGTTCCTCTTAGGGTGTCACTAGAGGGATTAAGGATCAGGGGATCTCTCAAATGTTTTTATAAAATGAAGCAGTTGCATTACACAACTTCTGGTCGCTTTATGTCACTCATTAGCAAAGAATATCACAGATCCCAAAGTATAAAGCGATTCAAATAGGAAGGAATCATGGAGGATATTTCTATATACATGTTTCTTTATTTCTAGGGTGTTTAAACATAGTGGCTTTGGTGAAACATCTGGTGCCTCAAGGCCATAATTTTATTGTTGGAAACTTGGAGGATAGATCAGAAAGGAGCACTCTCTGCTTCTTTAATAATACAGCACAGACCATGAAGTGAGGTAGGACACTAGAGTCTAAAACAGAAAATCTTTTGTTCCCTCGGCAAAGAGTCATTGAGTTAGATTTCATGTCTCTTCTTGAAAACCTTGTAGTTACTCATGTAGACTTACACATTTGCTATGTGACAAAACAAAATTCAGCTTGTTCATCCAAAATTCAGTTGATTGAAACTACTGGTACCACTGACCAATCTGATCATTGCCAACCTGGAAAGGTAACTGCAAAGTAGTGGCTTCAGGCAGTAGTTGGAATTGGCCAAAAGAACAAAATGGAATGGCAAAAAGATACTGTGACAGAGCTCAGATCAGTGCTGTGGAATTCATTTGAGGCTTTGTCAAGCACAGGTGAAGGTGACTCAGCAGCCCTGAGATCAGCTCAGCAGTAATGTTATTAAACTGCAAGAGTCACAACTGGAGAAAGTCACAGGCAGAGAATGTGGCCCTTTGACAAGAGAAGGAAGAACTCCAAAACAATATGAACAAAAAAATTGGAAGAAGGCACCAAAGGCATAGCAGAAGCTAAACCACTAGTGGAAAGCTTTGTAGGGAAAGACAGAAAAAGATAAAAAATATAACAGATGAAGACGAGATGCTACTGCTATAATGGGAAATGATGAAGCTTTTCAGCAGGAGAGTAAATGGGGGAAATGGGCTGAACAAAGAAAAATTATTCATAGCTAATACAGAAGGGAAATCAGATGCGTGGATCACTTAAAAGAAATCTTTGCTCTGGACAGCCCTTGTGCCATTCAGTAGTGAAAGTTGGAAGCCATGAACCTGGCATTGACACAAGGTGCAAGAGGCTCAAAAACTCAAGGGAGATGAAAATTTGTGAAATCCCATCAGAAAAGCTGACAGCACCTGACAGGACCAGTTTAATACCACTGAGGAAGCTGTGTGGTGAAACCCGGGAAAAACAGATTTTTCCTCAATAGTGAAAATGTTGGCATTCTATTTGACTGCTCTGACAGAGTGATTTTCCTGAATCTGACCTGGGAAGATGGTGAGGCTTCTGCAGTGTCGGAGATGGAGAGGGACACTGGATGCAAAACAAGGAGCAGGCTCAGTGCCTTTGATGGTCATGGTATGTGTCTTAGCAATCACAGAGGAGTCTGTAAAGGAACAGGCTCCTCTTATTTCCTGGGTTTTCAAAGGCTTTCGCAGAGTATGAGTATGAGAGGATCTTGCAGAACAACTTTCAGCCCTACCAAGTCAGATTTTCATGGCTGTGTACAGAGGTGCAAAGCATTCTCTAAGTTGAGCAACTAAGGGACAAAACAACTCAAGGTGATACTAGCAAACATTTTTAAATGCTGTGGCATTATTATTGGTTGAATAATGCAAACATCACTACAAAAAGCACCTCCAAAAAGTATGAGGCTAAGCTAACAAAAGGAACTGGTTAGACAGAGATCATGGATGTTAAAACAAATATTCTCAAAAATGAGAAGCTGAACAGTGATTTTGTAAGAAAACACATCAACAAAATAGGAGAATTCATCTGTGCGAGCAGTGCTGTGTGGACCAAGGGAGAACTCAAACAGGGAGTGACCAACTGCAGTACTGATTACATGCAGTGTAAGGATAGCAAAGCTACTGGAAAGAATCAGAATATTTAAAGAACTATGAATAAAAATCAGATTTTTTAAAATTTCAGACTTAACATAGGGCAAAAAATCTACCAGAGCCTTAAAGAGAAACCATCTGCATGCATGTTAATCATGTTTTTGTAAAAAAGTACTGGACTGTGGAAGGACATTACCTGCAAAGAACCTAAAGGGCTCATCAGTCATCAGGCTGCTTTTTCAAATGAATCGGAAAGAAGAGCTGAAAATAACTGAGCTTTGCATAGCAGCCTACCACCTCAAACAGGGAGCTCTGGAGCAGAATACACCTGCTGTGAGGAATTGTAAGTGCCCTTAAGAAGTGCCAGGAACCTCTACTGGCAAAGAGAACAGAGAAGTTGATCTCAGCCATAGAGTGGAAGAGACTAATTGCTGCTTTGTGATGAAGGAGAGATGAGAATGTCCTGGCAGCCTTGACTCATGCTAGACCTTTTCAGAAGGGTCTTGTTTGCTGGGAATTCTCGTTCAGATCAATGCTAAAGGCTTCAGAGTAGTTGCACTAAAGCCAAACTCCTTTGCCCTTATCTCACCACCTTGTGGTGCTGCCAGGTTCTGTAAATAGGGGAACTGAGGGTGGGGATCTGGTCTTTCCATCTTCCTGTAGCCAGCATCTCTGGATGTAAATCCAGCCTACCAAGGTAAAATTGGTAGCAGTGAGCACACTTGGAAAAGGTTGTTTTCAGCTCTGAAAAATAATGAAAAAAATCCTTAGAATTCAACACAGTAATATGGAATGGTGCTGTCATATGGCATTAATAATGATGAAGGACTGTGATAGAGCCCATTGGAATGAAGGGCTTTGCCCTGTTCAAAACCATTTCCAATCCCAAATATTAGAAATTTTTAAATAAATATCATCTTATCGTACTGGTCTCCTCACCCCCCCTTTTATGAAAATTCAAGAACTGTTGGAAATACAGAAATACAAATACTTTTAATGAGAGAAGGAAAATATGCATCTTGAACACTGATCCAGGTAAGTGCAGTTAACAGGATGACAGGAATAAATCATTCTCCCTTTCTTGGGAGGGAGCTACAGACTAATAGCTAAGACTCTTTTGATATGGTTTTTATTCTGTCAAATACAGATTTTCAGTTTGGAGTTCAGGGTGGCTAGATACAATCTGCCACCACTATCCCATTTTTTCATTTAGTGTAAATATATTTAAGTGTTCTGCTGAATATGATTTTAGAACTGTGAAGATAGTTCCTAAGCAGTGCAATTTTAAACATTGCACAGAACAGCACATAGATGGAAAGGCAACTTGCAAATTTGTGCTGTAGTTCCCCTTTCTAATACTGAGAAATCAAGAATGTCTTTTCTCCCTTACTGCAGCCGTGATAGGATACCATAATTCAGAATGAGGTAATCACAGGCTATTGATGTGTGATACATCTTTAAATATTAAAGCATGCTGGCTTTGCAAACATACCTCGTTTTCTAATGTAAATCAGCCAATCCTTTTTCCTTTTTTTGACTCCACAGTGGCATCTTGATGTGCTTATGCCTGGATGCCTTTCATCTTTGGTGCACATTCTGCTTTTTTCTCCCTAGATGACAATTTCTGACTTTTCAGCTGAAGTGGAAACTTGATAGAGGGAAGAGATCTTGCGCAGATGGAGCAGCTGCCTTTACATGCTGTGCTGGTGGGCATACCTGATAGTTCACTCAGCATATAAACATTCTGTGCAGTGCATTATACACCCTTTCTTCATCCTATCCTAGGGTGAGAACCTAGTTTCTTGTGATTTCTCAGGAAGTTTATTGTAGTCTTCAGGTGTGCAACTTTAAAGACATTGCGGATGTTGTTTTCAAAACTGTTGTTTTTAGTGCAATTCTCATTTCCTTTATTTGCATGTCCCTTCCCATTTTTCTGTGTAGTTAAGATGTGCCTTTAGGGATGCTGTACTTTCTTAAGTCCTACATAAATAATTTAAGAGTGCCATATTGGCAAGATAAGAAGTGGAGGGGCTGTTAGCCTGCAGCAAGAATTGAGTCTCAGGGAGAATGTGGTGGCTGCTGGAGTTCCCAAAGACAGCAGGCACTGGTGGGCATGGCTGCAGTGCTGGCACAGCCCTGTGTTTGCCTTTTTATAAGGCCAAAGGTTTCACATGAGTATGTAGCTGCATTCTAATACACAGTTTAGAGGCATTAAGTACTTGTGAATAGAAAAATAAACTACAGACACTTTAGGCCTAATGAAAACTGAAGTGTGAAGAAAATAAAGATCTAGATATGAAATATGTTCATTGATTTCAGTTCAGCCTCATAACGAAGAGCTAATGAGAAGAGCAGGGTGGTAGGAAGCAAAAAAAAGTGCTCTAGATAGAGTCTACTCCTAATGGACAAGGTAGGTCATAAAAATAACTTTCCATCAATACTCAGCAGTAGCTCTAAGGATTCAAAAGCTACAATCTTCTCTGTATAACTTCATATTAAGCCAATACTTGTCTCTACAGAGTTGAATTGCACAACACCTTAGGGGGCCCATCTGGAAAACATTCATGGTTTTTCAAGGAGTGCACTGCCTTCGAAGTGATGTGAATCAGCCATGGATTGTGACACATTTGCTCCACTTTGACATTGAAACTGATTCCTGGCCTTTGCTTTCTTAATCTTAATTTCTGGCTGCATAAGACCTTGCAGACTGTGAATCATTGTTACCTTTTGTTGCTCTAAAACTCAGAGCCTCAAAGGAATAGAGCTGGTAGTGCAGTTTCAGTGTAGGGTGCTGGCCAAGGATATAGCTGTCACCAAAGAAAACGCTGTAGTAACCTTGAAGCCATATGTTAATTTAATTCTATTACATTCTGATTTCACTTTAAAAAGTAAGTTACGAAAAATTAAGTAATTGAATTCTTGAATTCCAACAAATGTTTTCCAACAATGATAGCTGTTACAGCATAAAAAAGTTTTTTCCAAAGTTGTTTCAGAGTCATCAATTAAACTGAGCAAACTGCTAATATTTTTGCTTGTCTGTTATTCCCTGATTCCTGCTGAGTCTCATAGTTTAGCCCTTATAGGGTATCTGAGTAAAGTGAATGGTCTGTCAAATGTTAATAAGTTTTCCCCACTGATTCTTTGATGCAGTTACTTCAGGACAGTTGCATTTACCTGAAATTTCATTTGGGTTCCTGAATGGGCATTTACAGAATTGCTGGGAAGAGACTTCCTATCGTGTCAGCAGAACAACGACAACATTATTTATTTATCCTGCTATTTGTCTTGGAGTTGTATCCTGCTGTGAACCTTCCTTGTACAATCAATAGCAATAGCAAAGTCCCTGGTGGCTTTCATGAGGTCTTTGGCATGCCTCCCTCTCCAGGAGAAGACTTCTGTTTGAAGCAGACCTTTCTTTTTCTTTTAAGGATCTAATAGTAGGACTCCATTTTGATGTTGAAAAACCAATTTAACTAAGAAGAAGCTCTTACGAAAGTGAGAAAATAGGGTTTTTTAGGAGTTTTACTGAGAGAGAAGAAAGAAGTAATGTAAATTAAGAAACTGGGAAAGAAAACACCAGAAAAAATGTAGCATGAGAACCTTCAAATAGAAGAAATAAAACTGTATTGGAAACCTTATTCTAGGAAAAGTCTTGAATTTTTTACTGCATATTTGTAACTAAAACTCCTAGTTAATGGCAGAATGTTCAGAGAAACTTTGTTCTGTTTTTAATATTTTGGTTGGTTGGTTTTGGCTATGTCATGTGGTACAAGCTGAATACAGATCACTCAGACTAAAATATATGCATGTTCTTCATTCTTTTCTTCATTTCTTTGGGTAAAAATTGAACGTTTTTAGGAGCAGGCTCATGCTGTCAGATTCTCATTAGGACTTTGTGCTGTGAACACAGATTGCTTTCTGCCTTCCTTGTCCCAGCCATGCCTCCCCCTGTCTGGAATAAAATCATGACATTTTTCTCTAACATCTTCTCATGACCTTCAATATAGCAAAAAAGAAACCTTGATCTCCTCCTGCTTCCCTCTAGGACATCCCAGCTACTGCTTTCTTAGTTACTGTAGCAACCTGCTTGCTACTGAACGTCGTTTTGGACTCTGGAGCTCGCTGTGCCTCCGGCTATGTCTAAGCCTTGCTGAGCTCCTTCTGAGCTCCCTTTCAGTACATGTTTTCTGCTAGTCTGCAGCCCTAAGTTTATTGTCTCAGCTTGGTGTCTTGTGTCTTGCCTCTCGCGGTGTCCTTTCAGCTGGCCGTGGCAGATGCAGTCACAGCCTGCTCCTGTCTGTTCGAAATGATGCTGCACATGATTTACTGCTCTGTCCCTTTGTTTTGTCCTCGTTGCATCTCCCTCTTGACATCATACATGAGCTGCATATCTCTGCTTTTTTCAACTCCCACATGAACTTTTTTCTCTCTCCTAATGCCATTTCTTTGATGCAGAAGTGTCAACACGCCCCTCATCTTGTTACCTTTTCCAAAAAGCATCCCGTGTTCCCTTCATCCTTTCCTCATGCTTGGTGGAAGCTGTTGAGAGCATCCCCTGCTCTCCATATCACATCTTCAGATTCAGGTGCTGACAAAGAGTGTGACTTAGAGAGGGATAGATACTGAGAGGCTAGGACTACTAATCACTAGCTCTGAAATGTGATATTGCCTTGTTGTTCCATTGTTCTTCTCATCTGCCCTTATCCATGTGCTGTCCCTTGTCTTAAACTCTTAACTTTGTGCAGATAGCACAGCCATTTTCACTTTTTCCTTGTGCCCTAACTTGAAGCTTCCCTGGGACTGGGCCTTTCAGCAATACCGTGGTAGAAAGAATAAGTTATGCACAGCAGTATTTCCTTCAACGACAAATGTGCTTTTATTTTCAGTGAAACATAAATTTCATGATCTAAACTAAATGAGAGATTACTTAGCAAAATAAATTCTGAAGACCTGAAAAATCTCACCATTTTTGGAATCAAGATTTCTCAGATGCAATCATAAGGTATTAGTTTGGAGTGGTAAACCACTTGGCTTTTGTAAAGTAAAAGTGAATAAAATAAACTTAAGCTGGATTTAAAACCTTCAGAATTATGAGGTTTTGACTGATCTGAAATTATTATAATGATTTTCATCTATAGTTCAATTGCCTTCTAAGTCATGAAAATAATGAGATTTTTTTTACCTTAATCAGATTTATTCTAATGCTTCTCACATCGTTCTCAGTTTGTTTCCTCTGAGATATTATGAATCTTGAACTTTACAGTCAGGTTGGGATTTTTATCCTTTTACCATAAACTATTTATTTCTGTGTGATTGAATTACAATTTATACAGACAATTTTAGTGAGCTGTGATTTTTCTTCTGTAATGGGTGAGGCCATGTTGAATAAGAAAGCTGAATTTCAGGTATTCTGAAGCTATTTGTGAACTAAACAGGGGAACATACTGAGCCCCACCTCCTGCTCCTAAAATTTGGTTTTCTATTCCATCAGATTTTTTGTGTATTCCATTTAATCTCTTGTTGATTAAGCAAATATCAATATTAGAGTGCATTTTATTCATGAAAGTAATGTTTTTGAATCTTCATTTAATTTCTGTGTTAATTGAATGCATAACCTAGTGAAACAGGCACTTCAAGTGATCCAGATTTTTGATGATTGTCATTGTACATATTCATCTTTTGAATTAACCATAAAGCTGTGACTAGACTGAAATTGAACTTAGGTGTTATTTACCTCATTACTGATTTTCTTTCATGTATATATTCATCACTATTTGATGAGAAGCAGGTATCTTGATCTAAGCAGTATGTCCCCAAGGAAGGAATTTCTGCCCTTATAAGAAAAGATGTCCCTGGGACATTACCCATTTTTGTTGTGACGGTTCTTCACCAACAAATATCTGTTTTCTCAGACATCTGTCTTGTAGGTTGTGTAGTGTATTCTTGCAGCAATATCCATGTTTCTAAATGCAGAACACCGTACCTTTACCATGATCATCAAAGCAGATTTCGTTACTTGTATAACAGAACGGGTCAAGGGCCACATGAATTGCAAAATAAAGTATTTGGGGATTTCTTGGGTGCCTGACATCTTGTGCACTTATAATGAAATTGCTTTATGATTGATGGCCTTTGCTTTTCCTGACTTTTTTTTCCAAGTAAAAAGTAAATTTAATAATTATATTCTGTTTGAGCTCAGCTATAACTAGTAATAGAATGAAAAATTGACCTTCATGTAAGTATTCTTCAAAGGCTTGAAGGGAAAATTAAGTAGTATGAGGATTATATTTATTTGGTTTAGAAATAGTGCACAAAACCTGCAAATTCCAGAAAATTCTGACAATTTGTCAATACAGTTTAAGTGGCAGCCTGTAACTGTAGGCCTGTCTTTGAAAAATTAGCCTTTGCTAAGAATATTTCTGTACCTGCAATCTGTATTCTATTAGGAGACTATGATTCAAATAGGTTAAAAGTATTTGTCAGTGTGATGAAAGGTTGAGCAGGACACACAATTTCCTGTTCATTATTTTACAGAGAAATTTTCAAAAGGGGTACAGTTCTTTCTCCCTTGAATTGAGGGGTGTTTCCTGCAGTTAGCTGGAAATGAGTTGCTTGAATTTTGTACCTCAACCAACAATAAAAAACCAAGCAAAACCTTGTTATGGAACTTGACATTTACATTTTCCTGGATAGCGGTCCTAATCAGTCCCTGAATTTATTATCAAGAAAATAAATAACTTCTGACACTGCTGTTGCAGGGTACTAACTGAGGATTCAGAGGACTTCTTCCAGTTGCTTTTGTGCCCATTCTTTAGTCCCCAGTACTCCTCTTCCAGGTGTGAATAGTATTAGGATAACAACCACAATGAAATGCAGTTCCACTTTTTCCTGCAAATCTTAATATCGGTGTCTGGGAACTGGCAAGTCCAACTTGTCTCTTAACAGAAGAGCCAAACATCTTGCTGTTACTCAGCCTCAGGAACAGAAAGAAGAATCTCTGCATTCTGTTTCTAAAAAGTGAAATTTAAGTGAGATAAAATTCCTGAAAATAAGCACTTCAGTTTTTCTGCACAACTCTTTCAGTAAGAAAGATAGCAGTGTCTTTGTGGTTGGGAAAAGGTATATGGGATAAGAGAGAGAAAAAAGGTTTAGTGAGCTTTAGAAAAACAGCACATGGAGATCAAGACAAAAGTCCTACTGGAATAAATTTATTTGTTGAGAAGGTGTATTCTAGTAAGAAAAGCACCTGGTAATAAACCATTTCAACCAGCTCCACTTCAGACCACTTATTTTCAACTTGACAAAAATCTCTTCTCACTTCTGTCATTTAATAGAAGTAAAGAACCACCTATACAAGGAAAAAATAGAATTTGAACAGGAAGGGTTTTCAGAGAAGTAGGGGACAGATTTGAGAATACAATGTTATAGGATCTCATCCTATCTCCCATGTCCTCACGTGCAGAGTAGGATGGATCTGCCACACCTGCACCACAGGGGTCCTCCAGGGAGCCCTGCTGAGAGAGCACATTGCCTTCACATGTACCTTTAGCTATGCTTTTTATTACACTTGTCTTGAGACAATTTGCATTGTCATTTTTCTAGTCACTTCAAATACATCAGCTTAGCACAGCAGAGCAAACCTGTGCCTGTTCTCTGTATTTCCTTGCTTCTCTACCATTCTGTTGTGTATCCATATGTGTTTTCCAGTTACACATGGAGTGTAGATATACTTTCCAGTTTAATAAATATGAACATATTCAAAGTTGAGATCAAGGAAGAAGGGTATCTGAATTTTTTTCCTCTAATAGTTTCTGATGTGTTTAATTTATCTGAAAGGCAAGCTCAATTCTGGTGAAACCACCTTTGTAAAAGGAAATTATGTGTAAATCACAGCCCTCTTTGGTCATTCTTTATATTACAGAAGTTGCAGAACTGGTTAACAAAAGTGGAAAAAAAATCAAAATATGCCAACCTTTTCCCCTCACTAGTTTTCCATGGTACCCTGCTCATGTAATACACAGTGGCATGTGGCCCTGGAGGAACCTGCAGTCTTCCTGGACTGACACCAAAAGTCTACAGTTTAGTTAATTCAGTATTACACAATGTAACTGATACAGGATGACTTTAATTTTATTTTGGCGTATAATTTTTTTTCTCCACTGTGAAAATACTCTGTCATGCATATCACTGATGTATGGCATTCAGGAATTTAGTGCTAATTATTGCTGTTGTGTTTCCTGGATTGCTTAGGACCGCAGTTGAAATGCAGTATCTTCTGTGCTTGTTTATACATCATTTCAGCTTTTATTTTGTTATGCTTGATACAACTTGAGAAGCTACACTTTTTAAAATTTCCCTTGTGCAAATTATTGTTAAATATTTACTTATGACCCTTTAGCAGTGGCCGAGGCACGTATGACTTTCATTTCTTAATGTGATTATTCACAGAAATGGTGTTACTCTCTGAGATTCAAGGATAAGGAATGACTGTTTATCTCAAATGCTACTGATGTGGCCTGGATAGAATGGATAGATGGAAGACTGAGCAAATTCCAAGGCATAAATGCATCCTTCACAAATAGTACTCTTTGCAGGCCTAGATAAGTAAATGGTATAGGTGGCTAGGAATGAAAGTTAGTATTAAGCTAGAAGCAAAAACAATTGCAGTGTCGGCAATGTGTAACCATTGAGTGAGACAAGGAAATCCAAAAAGGACAGTTCTACTGACACAAGTAAAGATAGAAATGAAACCTTGAATGGGAAATGAATGCACAGACAAAATGGCAATAAACAAACTGTACACAAGATGAACAGCCAGAGAAATATATAAGTAAAACCAAAATAAATGCCAACAAGCAAGACAGATGCATAACGTCCCAAGCAGTTGTTAAAAGAGATGAAAAAAGAAAAATAACACAAATATTACATGCAAGTGGAAGAAATTCCCACTGCATGAAGTTTCAGGACTGTATCCTCAAATGCCCTGATTTCTGTGAATTCCATTGAAGAATTTTATTTGTGCAGCCTGTATAGGTGGAGACGTTGGGCTATCATTGGTTTCCTTTCTTTCATTTATTTTCTTAAAGAAGTGAGGACTTTTTCCTGGGGTGTGTGGGCACAGTCACTGCTGTGTGTCTTGCAGATGCCCATAAAGTGAAGGGTTTGTGATCCTGCCCCCAGCCATGCCTTAGGGACCCGTATTTGCAGAGTCTTTACAGTGGAAGATGCAGCTTTTGGTGGAAAAACTATTACAGACTGCTGGAATTACCTATATAACTAATAAAAAATATCTTTAATAAATTAATTTTGAAATATTCTGCATTAGTTTTTCATCTTCTTCTCTCTTGTTAATCCCTCTTCTCTCTAGTTAATCCCTTCAGTTCTGGGTAGTTCTTTCTTCCTGGGCTTCTTAGGGTATAGTGGCCATTATGGAAGGAATAAAAGTATTTTAAAATCTAGTATTAAAATATCTCTTTTTCTTTTCAGTGGAGAAAACCAACAGTTTCAAAAATGTAGTTTGAGAGAATTCTTATACTTCCATTTCCAACCTATTTTTTTTTTGTTTTCTCTACACTTATGCAAAAATGGTTGAACTATTTTGTATTTGAAGTTTTGAGGTTTTTCTTCATCATTGTGGATAGCATTCATCTCTGCTAGGATGTCTATTCCATTTGCCAAGGAATCCTGTTTAGAAGAGCTGTGATATCTGTAAACATTAGGTGAAAACCCCTGTTCTCCTGGTATCAAAGACCAAGGTGAAAGAACAGTCAAAACCTGGATTCAAGCCCATTTTGAATTCCAGCATTGCTCTGGAAGCCACACTTCTTTCAGGGCAGGAAGCAGAAGTGCATAGATAGAATTCTCAGGGAACAGTCCCTACCAGAATATGGGTGAGAAGAAAATTGTGGGATAATTTATTGTTATGGGAGAAGATCTAGAAATGCTGAAGTTCTTTGCCTCAGCAGGTTATCTGATGATCGTGCTGCTCAGAAATCAGCTTGGTAAGAAAAGACTGATCGACTGATCAGGATGTAAAAGACTTGTTCAGAAAAGAATGTCCATATGGAAATTACGTGGAAACCAGATGTTTTAAATAATTTCCCTCTTCTCTATATGAAGCTCATTTCAGTTGCTTTGTTGGTCATTCTGGTATATAGAGTCATTGTACATAATAAGAAAAATAATATTCTTTAGTGGTTTGGGTATTGCTCAGTCATGAGAGACATGAGCTCACTGACCTCTGCCAGTGTCTTGTATGACGTTGGAGCCACTTGTGGAAGGGAGGGCACTGGCATGATGAAAAGCATTATTCCACCTCTCAGGGTCTGCTTCTTACTGGCCTCTTCCCTTATCTGGCTCAAACCCAGCTTCTTGCTGAACAAAGATTGGTTTGTTGTGGTCATCCCCGGTGCTCTCAGCCTCTGCACCTGAGCTGTACCTTGCACATAGTCAGCAAAGCACCCCTGCTTTCGCAGAGTATGATTCTCTGAGTCATTAACCCTTGACATTTCAGTTTCTCACAAGTACTGATGTTTTGTCTTTAAGATAAGGCATAGTTGCACTGTACATGAATCATCAAACTTACTGGAATACACTTTGTATTAGGAAAAAGAATTGGGGTTTTTTGTTTCATTTTAAGATGTAAGAAAACCATATTGGGGAGGCTACGTTAGAATCTGTGAGGAAGTGGCATAATATTTTACAATCCTGACAAGTTAATGAATCAACATCTTTGTAGAAAAATTTTAGAAAAAGTAAATGCACATGCACTCTAAGAGCTCACTCTATATTCAGTAAAATTGTAGATTATTCATACTTATTATGGAAGACAAGTCATTAATATTAAATAAGAAAAATATTCGAGGGACTTCTTGGAATTAAAACAATGCAGAACAAATTCTGCAGTTAAATTCATGTCTGTAATTCCCATGATCCCTAATTCTTGACACTTGAGAGCAAATTTAGCAGGTTCAAATCATATCCAGGTAATGTCTGTTCAATAGTATTTAATATAGGAAAACGATTTTTTAAATTGAATTTTGTAAAACACAACCATTGTAATGGGCCTGTGAATTAAAGAGTGTGGAGCGTGCAAGCATGACAGACAGCTTAATACTGTGTTTTAAGAAACATTAATGTGGAAGTGTTTTACTGACAGAAGTGAAGGTACTTTTAGCAAAATGGCACAGAAAATTTTCTAATATTTTGTGTTGGCTTTTGTCTTCTAGAGTATCAGGGCTTCAGGGCTGGTGCTGTTGGAAACCATTCTTTTTGGATCACTTCTTCTGTACTTCCCAGTAAGTCAAACTTTTAAAAATAATTATATCCTAGCTGACATTTTAAAACATTGTATAAATTACTCTGGTGAAAATATAAATATCAAAACTGTTTATTAATTATTCATTTAATCTGACTACAAAATGTGCTGTATTCTGTAAATAGTCTTAGAAACACTCAAATGTTTTACTGTATTTGTAATAATTCTCCATTTTCAATTTAGTTAAATTGCCAGTGGTTTAATTGGAAGTTTTTGGGTGTTCTGGGTTAAGGTGAGTTTTTGCTTTAAAAGAAAATACCTCTCTAGTCTATGCTATGGGGAAATTAAACAAGGTTTGTAAAAGGAAGATACTGATTATGCCAAATATTTCTCTGGAATGTAGTACAAAGGAGATAAATTATTTCAGTGCATTACTGCCATGTGTTTTGATGTTTCTGAAGGTATGTGGCATCTTCAATACCACGATGTCAGGAAAATTAGATGGCCTTACCCTTCACCTTAAGTGAGAAAAAAAAGTAATTTCGCAGTCGCATAAGAAATACATCTCAAAACTCATAGAAATATGTGTCCATTCTCTTTTCAAAAGTCCCAGGAAAACTGTGTGTTAATTATGACATAAACCCAAAACAATGACTAGATAAAGCAAGACGTCAAAGCGTAAATTGAATGAAGTTGATAAAAACATGCAGGTTGGGAGGCAATCAAAGATGGAGTTGTGGACTGTTTTAAAATACGTTTATGTTCTCTTTCCCTCAGTAGTCAGAATATTCTGTGCTTTTACAGACCGTCATGTAGTTGCTGGAAGTAGAGCTGGATAACAAAACTCTTCAGTAGCTGCAGAACAAGTAGGAAATAAACTGCAGTAGAATGTGTGGAGAATATTATAAATAAACACAAATCCTGGTGGAATTTTTATACATTGTTTTTTTGAATCATGTGGGCCTTTCAAGTTCTAAAGAAAAAGTGTGTGCATTTCTAGGATAGTTTTATGTATTTTTTCATTTTTCACTTTGCAGAAGTCAGGGGAACCAAAGTTTTTGGTTTTTTCATATTGTACAAATGATTTTACAGCTTGCAATAAATACATCTCCCATGGGTTTTCAGAGCTTCTTTCATATTTCCTTCTGGTGAGCAGAACAGAAAGTCCATGAACTGCTTCCTTAGCTGGTGCTGTGGAGCATTTACAGAAATTCATAGCACAAGGCATTATGCAAAGGATTTCCTTTCCATGGCTGTCTCCTCTTTGCTTTCTCGGGGAACTCTGAAGCCAGGCAGGTGCTTCCTCAGGCAGATGCTTCATTAGAACCAGTCAGTGTCTGTACAGCCACAGCTCCAAAGTGTGAGAAGCATCATCACAGCTCATCAGAGTTGTGTCTGCAGTCTGCTCACCTATCACCCATTCTTCAGTTCATTTCCCAGTCCTTGGCTTGGTCTCCCATTTGTTATATTTCACTAAGGACCACCATCCTTTGGTGGTTGTCCATCTTCAGGCTTCATGTGCTCAGCGCCTGGCCCACTGAGATACTGCTGGGGAAAAAGACTTCTCTCAACAGTTGACTTGAAGGACCGTGCTATAGGATGCAAGAGCTGGTGACCATCCTCAACCTTTAAATGCAGAGGGAGAAGAAAGGAAGTGGTTCTGGGAGGGAGCAGTTCAATAATCCAAGCACCCCCTCAGCTCTTTGCTGACATTTAAGCATTTCCCCCTTTTTTTTTTCACTGACATTAAGGATGTTAAATGTACAGCAAGTGCAAAATTACAGTCTGATGTATTATGAGGAAAAACAATTTTGCTGGAAATTCCTGATTAGCCTGTGTCCCAGATGGAATGTAGGTACTTGACCAGAGTTTATCTTTCTCTGCACGTCTCAGGCTCCTACTACATAAAACTGTTCCTCTGAGAACACATTCTGTTAGAAATGAATAGGCAACCTGTACAACTTGACTTTTCTCTTCTAGCAGTTTTATGTTCCCACACTCTTTGCTGGGGCACGCTTCCTTTTTATACAGGGTGTTACTAATCAGGCTGGTACTCCTACAGCCTGAAGAAAAAAAAAAAGAGCAATTTTATCATTTCTATTTTGAGGGGTTTAGGGGAGGGATGTAGCAAATGTGATAGTGGGAGGTCCTTTGCATTTTCAGACAGAGAAATTAATCCTGATTTCACCAACCAGAAAAAGTCGGTTTTGTAAAATCAAAGAAGACCAGAAAGATCAGCTTTCCAATATCCTTGTCCCTCAATTCACTGCAAGGAAGTTTTAATCAATTTCTAATTCAGGGCAAGACAGTGAAACAGTAAATGTGTGGAAGCTACAAAGCTTAGTCTTTTTAAGAAAGAAAAGCTGCAAGTTGTAAATTACAGGGGGTGAGTCCTTGGCATGTGAACTCTTGATGTTTTGCAGTACATGGACAGAATCTAAATGTGCTCACCTGCTTATTGTCTGGAAAAGGAGCACAAAGCAGAGTGGAATGACATGAGAAAGAAAATCCAAGCTTTAAACAGAGTCTTGTTTGCACCAGCTGACGTTCACACATAGACTCATTAACAGCAGGGTGTAGAGCACGTATTGTCAATGTATGTTGGTCATAATTCATGCAGATTTTGTTTTTCCTGGGTCATATACATTATTTATTTACCCCTTCATGTTATTTGGTGTTTTTATTTGCTTCCGAGAAGAATTGGGAGTGTTTGTGACCTAGAGATGTGGTTAAAGACTTAGCAATGTGTGCCCAGAGGTCATCATTTCAGCTATTTGATTTGGTCCTCATTTTATGCTAGAGGAGTATGTTAGAGCTCTAAGGCTAGTTAATATAGATCTCACATCTTATACATCCAAATTAGGCTGTTTTCCACAAACAAAGTGAAGTGTGAGTTAACGTGTGGAATAGAGTTCATAAGCATCACTGCAGTAGGGTGTTGTCTTTTAACATAGGCTGTTTTCCTTTTGCATCATCTCTTCTTCTGTTGTGATTTGGAATGTAAAATTAAAAAGCTTTACTTTCACACACAACCAAGTGTGGAATTACACAGTTTAGCTTAGTGCATGTAACAATGTAAAGATATTAAGTGACGGCATTTCGGGTCTAAATAACTGAAATCTCTATTCATTTGAGGATTCAGTGCAAAATTACATTCTTATTTAAAAAACAAAACCCCCTTAGATTTTCTCAACACTGCTCTAGTCTTTGGCATCTTTGTTCTCTGCTCTTCTATGCTTCTCTAATTCTCACTTTTTCTAGATCTGTTTACTCAGTCTGTCTCAGATTGTTTTGAGAGCCTTCAGCATACAAATTTCACTGTGTCTAGAAGGGGTTTATTGCATGTCTGACTTTCCCTACCCTCCATTTAAATGGAAACCAAAACCTGCTTTGTTACATTGCTGAATTTCTTTCACTAATTGTTGTTGTTTTCATGCCTACATGCAGTAATCTATTCATAGTGCAACATCATTAATTGAAAAATAATATCACCAGTCAGCTGCTTTTGGTGAGAAAAACAGCTGTTACAATGCCCTTCTAACCAAATGGGAAGTGCAAATGATGGTCTTCACCTAAATTTATTATTCAAGTTCTGCTATACTGATAACAACACTGGTCTTTTCCTGAATTATAAGTAGGCAGATGAGCTTTGTCTATTACAAATGCACAGACTTTACTCAGAAGTTGTTGGGCAGCTCAAATTTCTGAAGCTCTCATTTCTTATATTTTCTGTAGTCTTGTACTAACATCTCTAATTTCCCTTTACTTAGTCTTTCCAATTATCAATGGATGTCTTCCAAATGAACACTAGGCTTTCTAATTGATTTTGTTTATATTTCTTTTTCTTAGATTTTTCACAGGAAACCAAAACCTAACCATGAATCCCTTAATTTCTGTACTTGGCATCTGAGGGGAGGATTCTCATTACTTTCCTTGTCCAGAAATACTATTTTGAAACCTTTAGACCTTTCTTAACTCCCTGTCGTGCTAATACTTGGAACCACAAGTTTAAAGACTCTTTGCTTGCTACAAAGACCTTCAAATAAAGTGAGCAGTAGCACAATGTTGTAAGAGAGTAGCCTGTTAATTGCATTGGGGGTCAGACCTCAGGTGATTTTAGACATCTGTAGTGGGCACTAGCTGAAAAACAGGAGATTCTGATAAGATATCAGGAAACATTTTTTAACTGTGAGGGTTGTCAATTACCTAAACTATTTGTCCAGAGTTTATGAAATGTCTACCTTTGAAGGTTTCAGGACTTGATTGGGTACAGCTCTGAGCAACCTGATCTAGTTTTGGGCAGGGGGCTGTTCTAGATGACCTTCAAAGCTCCCTTGCTTCTGAAATTCTGTGAGTCTGTGTTTCTTATATATGCATCCATAGCTGAGACAGTCACCATGTGCCCACCAAATCCTGAAGAGGAACTGGGCCTTTTATGACTTGTTTTAGACTTGGAACTTGAAGATGAGGTGCATCATGGCCAACACTACATGGACTGTAAACGAAGTCTGAGGTACTTGCCTCAAATGCTGATGAATTCCACCTTAGGCAGCTCGGATTACCTGATATATTAAATAATTCCCATACTGCTACTCTACATTAACTGAAACTCCAAAATCCATGCAATGGATTGCATGATATAGTGGTATGATATAGTTTCTACAGTCAGTGATTAAAGTGAGTATGACGATGCAAAGACTAAGGGAATAATTTCTTTTCCATGTTCTTGATATAGCAGATAAGAAGTACTAGGTTTAAATTCCAGCAAGTGAAAGTTGTTAGACTTTGAGGCTGAATCTTAGTGAGGTCAGGTAGATCATAAGATGGACTAGCTTTGGAGGCTGTAGAGTATCTTTTTAAAAAACTTCAGATTTTTTTCTTTCACTCTTCCTTTGGCTGAAAAAAATACAAATTTATTGCAGCTTTCCCCTGTTTTTCCAAATTGCAAATTATAACAGGGCAATATTGTTAGTAGTTTAGAGGAACAGAGCTGTGGGGTGAGGGGCATTGAATTCCTAATGCTTAGGAAGTAGTTCAGTAGCAAATCCTGGAATAACCTTCGTGCTCAGATGTCTTGTTGCATGTGTTAGGTGTTAAGACCTGTTTCTGGGCTGTCTTACTCCCTCTTTCACACTCAAGGTAAAATCACCTACCCTTTTGTGCAATGAGTAGGAATAGAAAGTGGGGAGTTGTGGACCTTAGATATGGATATGGGGTTTTTTTCCCCTCAAATGATCTGTACGTGTGTTAACATGGAAGAAATGAGCTATGAGGGTTGGTAGCCTGAGACTGTGGTAGGTCCATTAGTGATAACAGTCCTGATCAGAGCAAGGTCACTGGAAGGCTCTGGTTTTGACATTAATGAATGTGAAAATAGAACACTGCAAAATACTCTTATGCATTTGTTCTTCAAATAAGGGATGTGTTACAAAAGCACAGTCCCTGTTTATTCCATACACATTGAAGTGCACTGAGGCCAACTGAAAAATTTGCTTTTCCCAGCGCAATTAGCACTGCAAGTCTGCCCTGATACCCTAGATGTTTTAGATTGTTTATTTTTCAGGATATAACTACAGTGCCTTTACTCACCTAAATAGTGTTTAAAGCTTTTGGAATGAACACTTGTCATCTTATTCTTGTTCAGGTGAAGAACATGCCTATCATTGGTGTTGGTGTCACTGAAGTCAAGGATACAGTGTAAATACCTGCTCTGAGATAATCACTACAGATTTCCCTAGTACTCCAGGAAAGGGTCTTTCAGTTTTATTTGGGTCACAGTGGATTAGACACCTAGCCAATGCAAAAGGCAGATTTTAAATACCATGTTGCAAGGATTTTATATGTGCATTGAATGCTTGGGCATAGAGGTGAGGGGGGGAACCAGGCAGAAGATGATACAGTAGTTTATCTGTCTTGGTCAATGTCCCTGTCAGATGAACACACTCTTTGAAGTTAACACGCAACCTGTAAACCAATAGCTTTCTTTTGAGAACCAGTTTGCTTTAAATGCAAAAATCTGAAGTCAGCTGGTGTAGCCTCTGCATTACAGGCTACAAAGTACAGAAACCTCATAGGTACTGGAAACACGTGAGTCCTTGCCCTGAACCACAGTAAAAAAAATGTTGATGACTGTTTTTACTGATAGGAAACAAGCAGTGATTATTTTCTGCTTTTTGAATACGTTTATTTAAAATGTCAGAAAAATAAGATACGTGTGGTAGTTCTTCATGGTTCTGTTGTCACTTATCTACATAGCTATCCTAAAAAATTCTGGCAGCTACTGTCAGGGAGATAACTAGAGGCTGTTGTATATATGATTATCCACATTAGGAACTGAGATTAGGCAGAGCTATATGTCTCCTGATCTTAATTACATATTGGCATCTCTGTGTATATGACTAAAGTTTAGGGTATTGGAAACTCAGTAGAGCTGTGACATCATGAATTCTAAAAGATTATACAGGTGGAGTTTGGTGAGGAGTGTTTGTTTATGTTCTCTGTGTCTGTGTACTGTGTTCCCAGGATACCTTAAGCTGGAAGGGACCTCAGTAGGCCTCTACTCCACCTTGCTGCACAAAGGACAGTCTGCTGTATACAAGACAAGGTTACTAAGGGCTTTATCCAATAGGTCTTAAAAACCTGCAGGGATAGAGACTACCCAATCAGGCAGTGTGCAGGCATGCAATAAAGTCACACTTCTGTAGTTTTTTTGGATAGTGATAAAATATGGGATGTTGCTGGAACATACAGTATGACTTACACATGGCAGGCTGAAGGTAGGTCAGTGAAGGCAGAGATACTGATTTTACTATTCTTTCTCATCTTGGACTCCCATGCTCATCCTTCTGGCATTACTTGTGATATCATGACAAAACTCGATCTCCCCTTTCCGTGGATTTGAAGGGGCAGTATGGTGTTGTAGGAGGGCTCTGCTATTTTTGCTACTCTGAAAGCTTTTTTTGAGAAGTAAAGGGCACATTTGTCAGAGTCTGAGTTCACTGAATATCCAAGCATATGTGTGAAGGACTTGAGAGTAGGAGAGAAAAGGACAGCAGCCAGTGACCTGAGCCAACTGCCACGTTGGGTTTTCGTTGACCTTTTTATTTTAAATTAATGTCTTGCACTGCCAGCTTGCAGGGACTTTTGTGGTACAGTCTTGCCAGCCCTTCATTCAGAGAAATTAATCTTGTAGTGAGGGTAGCAGAGCAAGATCTTGTGGTCTTTCCTCTTCACGCATAACTCCTCTGAAGTAACTTGCATGAATAAACCTACATATATAGGAAATTTTAGATAAAACTGTACATTAATGTACTCTTTTCAAAGAACTGATGTAAAATCAGACTACACTTCTGAAAAACAGCGCACAATTTTTAGCCAGGAGGTTTAAAATTTTTTGATACAGCTTGAGCAGTAACACGTGCACAAATTAAAAGTGTTCTACATTTGAAAAGTAAAAGTGTGGGGAACTCTTTTCTGATCACAGAAAGCTTTGAAACACAAAAAATTATCAGAGGGTAAAATGTGGGTTCATTCATATGGAGGAAAATAGTGCTGGATGTATTTATGGTATGTTCCTTACTAAAGCCTGGAACCATGCTCTAATAATCCATCCTCATTGCTCTGCCCTCTAAAGCTGAACCAGTTGGTGCTTGGCGAGCACTTGGACCAGAGACCACAGCAGGGCCACTAGCACGCCAAAGAATTACTGAAGAACACCTGATTTAAAATTTAATCAGTGAAAGCCTTCATCTGGCCCACTGTTTCTGCTGAATTAAGAGTTAGAAAACAGGAAGGAAGTCTTTTATATAACTCTTGGATGTATAGTCTTTTATGTATCTTTTACATAATTCTTGTTGGATCTCAGTGCATAGAAGCTAGAAAGGATTGGAATAATTTTCTCAGCCAAATGTTTTGATGACCGCATTGATCACTTGGCAAGTGAACTGAGTCAATAGGCATGATGCTTTAGAATATGTTTGAATTTTACTCTAGTGACTTAAACTTATGAAAAATTGACACATGAAAAAAGGCACTCTCGTGTATTAGTTCACAATATGTGATAGAACTTTTACAGGAAAGATATTGAAGGACAGTATATTACATTTTTATTATATTGTAAAATTAAAGAGGCAAGAGGTTTTGATAGTATAGATGAGCCAGGATTGAACTGTGCCAGAAAAGAAAGTATTAAAAATTGTACATATTCTCAGTAGGGTGTAGTCCTTGCATCAGTGATTTACCTTCTCTCATTAGTTTAGCACTTGAGAGGCTATATGTTGGTGGAAGATAAATTTTAGTCATTTTTTACTTATCCAAGTGTCTTTCAGTGAAAGTTGGGGGCGTGTTCCTTTTTTTCCATCAAATGCCTGTTCTCTTTGTTTATTCATGCTTTCATACCTAGGACCCGAGGAACAACACCTATAGTCATGTGAAAAACCTGTAGGTTGCCTTTAATCTTGCTGAACTTGCTAGATTCAGCTGTTGCCTGCTTTGTGGTTGTTGTGATCTGCATCAAGAAGAATCTGAAGCAAAATGAAAGCAGAAGCAGTTCATGCTTAAGGAAGACCTGAGTTAGATAAGCTGATACTACCATGCTGTTTCTGATATGAAATCGGGCGCAGTTGTAAACTGATGCTGTCAGAGGGAAACTGGCAGTGTCATAACTCACCATGCCTTGGAATATGAGGTTGAGATAAGACATTGACCAGTATAATATGTACAGGTGAGTGATAAAACATGATATCCTACCTATCAGCTTCCATGTCACTTGACAGACTACTCTGCATCAACACAGAGGAAAAGGAGAAGACAGAGTCTCCATCTCAAGGTCTGTTCCCTATGAATAATACAGCACCTGAATTATGGAATTTTTTCTCATTTGGTTTTTCCTCTCAGTCTCTCTCCTTTTAAATATGTATGCATTAGGTATTTCCTAACCATCTACTCAGATTTTAACTGTTGCACCATGAAGGGTGATTAATGGTTAATAATTCAGAGAGATGAGAAATTCAATACATTACAATGGAGAAAGAGAAGAGCTGATGTTTTTGGAAGAGATCCTTAAGAAAGGAGATTTCATCCATTAGAGATGAGGCTGCCCATAGTCATCCTACAAGCTTAGAGGATGCAGGCAATGGTATCCTTACGGGTTTTGATATCAACTGCTAGAAGTTAAGCAGTTTGCAGGGAAAATTATATGACAACTAGTGAAATCTTTTTACTGGAAAAATTTTACAGAATTATAATACTGATAGTGCAAAGTTTTCATTACTGTGTAGCACCTCTAAACATCTCATTTCTAAATTCTGAGATGAGTGATCAGTGGAATTTTAATCAGTGCTTTTTACCCAAGACCACATATCATCTGGTGTAAATAGGAAATTAGCTTTTTGCTTGTAGAGAGGAACTGAAAAAAGTAATATAAACACTTACAAGAATGAAGACAAGTTTACATATAACATATAAGTTGCAATATGAAATTATCAAAACACATCAACAAGTACCAGTGTACAAGATATTCTCTATTTCTGCTAGTAATGATAATAGTAGAGTCATCTGACAAAAATATCAGAAAATAAAAGGATTAAATGAGACTTTCATTGCACAAAAGGTTGTAAGTGGAAGAAAACAACATTTTATGCAGGTCTCTTACATACATATATATAATCTCTTGCATGATAATTTATCAAATTTAAATTATTTCAATCATCCACAATTTTCATTACTATTTGATGTCAGTACTTTAAGTAAGCCAGGATACCAGAGCCTTACTGCATAGGGTTTAATTAGTAAAAGCAGTGTAAAGAAAAAAGGTAAAGAATGATATGAGAAAATAGAATAGAGAACTTTCCTCCGAGAATTAAATCACAGCAAAAAGTCTAATATAGGAACTGGAAAATTAATCCAAAATTGAGCAACCAAACAGTATAGAAATGAAAACAAGACACAAATGACATCTTCTACTTTAATATAGTCAGGACTCTTATTATCATGACTACCTGTTATAGAAGATATTTATAAAACCACAGATTGTACATTCAGTGCTCGTTCTTTGCTTGCATACAGTTATTTCTCACTGCTCCTTGCAAGCTTTCTTCTCCTTTCCTAAAACACCACTTACGTAATTGTAGAAGATAAATCTTTTATTCTTTCCTTTTGCTTCCTCTGTATTGATGTGTGGTTTCTCATCTCATATTTAAATTATGAACCCTTTGGTACAGGGATGTTTGGCATTGCTGGGCTGTGCACAGCAGGGTCCTGATCAATGAGTAAGAATCACATTACAAATGGCTGTTACTAATAATAGCACTGAAAGTGTTTAAAAATATTTTATTAAAGGTGTGAGCAAGGACACATTTAATGATGAATTTCTCATATCCTCAAAGGACTGGTAGCATGCAGCTGTTTTTATACTGCTAGAGAGTACAGGTACTTTGTGAGAATTATCTGAGAATATTTGACTTATTCTTGAAATGATAAAGCCATAAAAGTACTAATAGAAAAGAGCCTAATACTGGTTCCATGTGAAAGTGTTCTACTAATGTCTATGGAGCTGCACCCAACTTGTATGAGAAGACGTGCATTAGATGATAAACAAGGCAGTTGGAAATAGCAGAAGAATATTCATTGCACTCAGTAGAAAGCATCAATCTGTGGTAACAGACGGAATAGTGAAAAAGCTGGCAGTGTGAAGGGGCAGCAGCAAGAAGAGATCTGAGCTCTACTGAAGTGAATATTTCTGTCCTCTCCTGAATAGACACGGAATGATGAATTTGTCCATTTTTAGGGGACTGACCTGAGTTCTAAGGTACAGGCTGTCCCTGTGGATGCATTCAAGCATTCCATGTGAGCTGGAGCAGCTCTGTTGGCATGGGTTGAAAACAGACCTGCTTCAGATCCCTGAGCTGCCTCACACGGGGGATGCCTTTACACATAAGGGACTTTGGGCTCTCTCAAACTAACCGGGGATTTTAAACTGCTGTTCCATGGCCTGAGCAGAGTTACTCAGTCCCTTGGTTTGGTCTTGCCAGCAAGACTGGATCCTACATGTTACCAGCTGAAGAGGGCTCAGAAGGGAGTTCGATGTTACATAGTTTGGCACCAGCATGAGTTGGGTGGGTTCAGATACAGATTAGATAAGGTTTTTGGGATTTACAGCAGCAAGTAGTCTTGAAGCTAAGTCCTTTAGATGCCTTGGACCCCTTCACAAATAATGATTACTGGGTTACTTGTCTGTTTTTTTCTTATATATTGCAGACAGTAGAGGATCCTTGCTTTGTATGTCCCATGTGAGATTGACTCAAAGTGGTGAGAAAGGCAGTAAGCCAAAAAGCAGGCAAAAGTAAACCTAAGCAGTTACTTGGAATACTTGGAAATTTTATCAGTGTCAGGGTCATTGGTTTTAAAAGTAATCAGAAGGGCCAAATGCATTAGGAAATGCAAACCATAGTCATAGCATATGCACACATAAATTCTGACATATTCTGAATGTGTTGCACTGATGCACGTGGGCAGATCCACCACAAAGGCAGAATGTGTTCCTTGGGTGTGCTGCAGTCTTGGTGCTTGCTGGTGGAGTATAATTGTGTTAGGAATTTCTGACAGGAGAGCATTCCCTATACTGCTGCCAGGTCTGGCTGCCATTCCGGCAGCAGCGCTTCATCTCTGACAGCATTTGCCGACTGAGAGGCTGTTACAAAGTGGTTTGGGTCTACTTTGTGGTGTGTACAAAGTTTGGGGAAGAAACATTTTTTGATAAAGGGAAATCTTAGTAGTTCTTTGTTTAACTTGTTTTTTCTATTAAATTTATATTGATGCAATTTTTCCTGTATGATCAAAACCTTTTTGACAATTTTCAGTGAAAGAAATGTTTAAACATGTTACACCTTTATCACACAGGTATATTTTGTATAGCATATGCTGGTACTTATGCAGACTATGTTGAATTTAATATAAGAAATATTAAAAAGATAAGATAAATATAAGAAAGATATTAAACTATTAAAGACTGTCCAAAGGAGGCCAACAAGGATGGTGAAGGGCCTTGAAGGAAGCCATGTGAGGAGTGCCTGAGGTCACTTGGTCTGTTCAGCCTGGAGGAGACTGAGGGGAGACCTCATTGCAGTTACAACTTCCTCGTGAGGGGAATAAGAGGATCAGGCACTGATCTCTTCTCTGTAGTAACCTGTGACAGGACCTGAGGGAATGGCCTCAGTTGGTGTCAGGGGAGGTTTAGGTTGGTTAGTAAAAAAAGGTTCTTCCCCCAGAGGGTGTCTGGGCACTGGAGCAGCTCCCCAGGGAAGTGGTCACAGCACCAAGCCTGTCACAGTTCCAAAAGCATTTGTACAATGCTCTCAGGCACAAGGTGTGGTTCTTGGGGCTGTGCTGTGCAGGGCCAGGAGTTAGACTCGATGATCCTTGTGGGTCCCTTCCAACTGAGCATATTCTGTGATTCTGTGATTTTGTCACATTTAGGAAGAAAGATAGAGAAAGTTATATTGGCATGAGAAAGTCCTTTTTACTTTTCCTTCAAGCATTGTATTGTGTTTAGACTTTATGCTTCCTTTTAAATTTTGGAATTTTCTGTAGGAAATAATTTGGTCTGAGTAACCACAGTTTTTAAGACATGAATCTATGATTTAACCTTCAGATCTCTTCTTCTATGTCAATCCAAGTGTGTAAGTTGTCACATTTGTCAAGGTCAAAAAAAAATTGTATCTATTCCAGCAGTGTGTTGTTGAATGTATTAATCTTGCTTCATTTGTTAACAACCTAATCCCCAGCACATACTGGAGTGCTATATACAGACCAAATGTTCTCAATGCTCAGCTCTCTCTTAAATTCCTAATCTGGCATCACCAGCATGTTGAACCCTTGAAATGTGGTTTGTTGTTTTTTTTAAATCTGACCAAGCTTGCTGGCCCATGGAGTCAGCTCATCCTTTTTTCTGACTTTATTGATGGCATTGCCTTAAAATCTGTAGAGAACTGATCTATAAAAGTCTGTGTACAGGGTTATTTAGTCAGCTATTTATATCGATATTTATTATACTTCTATCTACTTTCCAAGCCTTAAGGCGTATTTACATCTTTGAAATCATAATCAAAATAAGTTACTGCCATAGTGACAGGCACTCTCTGTTCAAGTAATCACCAATTGTTGCTACAAGAAGGCAAAATGCTGTCATAACGGGTATTTTAAAGGAACACGTTTATTACCCATTAATTCAGCATAAGGCTCTGTTAGAATATCATATGCTCAGTTGTTTGAAGACCGAGGAATTCTGAAAGATAGCTGAATCAGAAACATACTCTTAATGCTTACCAGGTAAGTCTTAAGCAAGATTAATAAGTTAATTATTGGCAAAAATAATGTATCTGTCCATTTCAGATGTCATCAAGAATACATTAAAAAAAAATCAAAATTTCTCTTTTATCTGCTCTGAATGTAACTTTTCTGGAACCAAAACACATTGCAAGTTACTAGATTTGCGGGACAAGAAACTTGATCTGTTTTGATCCTGAGCTGATCCTTTAAATGGGCTGTGGTTACTGCTCTTGGTTATGGGATTAACAAATAATAAGGAGCACTTCTTTTTTCAGACAGGATATCTTGTCTGTTTAGGATAAGAGACATCAGTGCTTACTTCATTTGCAAAAGAAACCTCTAGTATTTTAGATTTTTCACAAGTATCTATGAACTGGGCTAACCTGGTAACATCAAAAACCTTTCGTATCAAATGATGTAGTTGTGCAAGGCACTCATTTCTGTTTTGACTCTCCAGTGTGTATAGCAGACATCAGATTTGATCAAGAACTTGGAGATGTGTAATTGATAGATAACTAATTATATTTGATACCATAATTAGTATGTGTTACTGTTAATGGTTATAATAATAATAATAATGGATCAGATTAAACAAGGAAGTTCACAGAATGAATTCTTGAGGAGAGAGTAAAGGGGAGAAAAATCCTCTGTTATTTTCAACAAATGCAAAAAAAAGTTTGGAACCTTGATCTAACTTCAAGTAATGTTTAGTCTTAAATCACTAAGAAATAAGTTAGAGAACAGGAAAAAGTTGAAAGCATTTAGAGTGAAAGACAGAAAATTATATAGAGCACAGAGAAGTCCCTGTTGCTAAACACTGAGTGCTCTATTGGTCTAGGGAGCACAGCAGACATTCTTAGGATTTAGAGTTATCCTGAGTTATCTAAGCAAGTTCAAAGAAATGTTTTTTTTTTTTTACCCTCCATATATGTCTTTCATAAAGTAGATGAAATTTTATGGCATGAGACACTGAATCTGCTAGGTTCATTTCCTCAGACTGTTTAAAGTAATGCATTTTTCTCAGACATGTCATAAGCAATCCTGTCAAAATCTGCCTGAATGGATTTGTTTTAAATCATAAATACTTGTGTTATATATAGTAAACGTTCAAGAACCTTGAAGAAAAAGACGGTCATGGCCTTCTGAGTACTCACAGCTCCTCAGCTAAATAGGAGTTTTGAAATGTTTGTTTTGGGCAGTCTCACATTTGGGGTCTCACCACTTGGTTGGTTTATCTCATTGCTATTTCTCTATCTATCTTAGCAGCCTGACTTCTCTTTTTAAAAATTGCTGTGTTTCTCCCCGGCCCCTTGGAGTTCAGTTATTTTGGTTTCTATCTGCCATCTCATTCTTAGTTCTGGTGACAGCTGTTAATTTTGCTCTTAAATATTTTGCCCTTCTGCTTTTATGCTGTTTTTATTGTACAGTTGTTTATTCAACACCACAAGCATCTTGGTAGGGAGGATGGAGAAGGAAGTTCATATAAATAAATAATTGCAGTTAAATGCAGAGAATTGCCTAGCAACAAAATGCAGTAGAATATGTCTCTCCTGATAGAAGGTGGGCCTTTCCTTTGATAAATCAGTGAAATGTTTGGAGGACTCCCCCTGTGCTCAGAAAGGAGTGGAACATTTGAAGAAAGCCTCCTTCTGCTGTTTTGTTATCTGTTAATGAATGTGTTTTGTGGACCGTGCAAGTGAGCTGTGCCAGGAATGCAAATAAGCAATCTTGCCTGGGAAGGCTGCTATTTCTAATGCCTTAATTTTACACCTGCAGCAACAGGAGGGAACCAGCAGGTACTGGTTGTGGGTATTTTGGCTGGTGTCTCTCAAAGGTGGAAACCAAAGATGCTTGAACAGTTTAGCCATTAGTAGGAAACATGTTTCCTAAGACACTTTCAGTTTTTATCACGGCAAGTCTTTTAGCACTCACCATTGGGTAGGCATTGCAAGCACAGACTGCAGTGCTCCATTTTAGTGCCTTGAGGTCAAGTGAGGTACTCTTTACATGAGAGGGCTGTGTGCTCAGTCAGGGACACAGACACTAGCACGCCTGCTTTGCTTGCTTAAGGAGCTGGATGTGCTGGAGGGAGAAGGATTTGTGCTTATCATCTGCCTAGTTTTTTTCTGCATGGGAAAATGCCTTCCTTCACCAGGCCTGCAGACTTGAACCCTCTCTTCAGGTACACTGTGCAGTCCTCACTTTTTTACCAACTATAGCTGGTAAAAACCCCAGCCTATAGACAGTGTTTTTATTCAATATCTCACTTGTTAATGTTCTCCTTCTGGATGTGACACTTGGGTTCTGTTCCCCTCTCTGGCTCAGAAGATACAAACTTGTACCGAAGAAAGTTTTACTCGTTTGTTTCTAGGGTGCCACAGCATGTTATGCTGATGCTGTTCCATTTCACATTGCTCCATTAAGCAGTACTAAATGGGTATAAGCACAAATCTGAATCCAACTACAGAGCAGTAGGAAAGGTATTGTACTCATTGCTTAGATTACATATTGGTTAAAATGGGGTGACCTGGCTTTGTAACTGCTTCAGGGAATGGTTAAGGTATTTTTAGGTATGAGCAGTAAGTAGCATATGGGCCTCAACTGTTGTCACTGAAAAAGCATAGCTTGAATTTGGTTGTTTTCCAGGTTAAATCATTCACTGTCAAGAGCTTCTAATTGTTGCACTGCAGACAGATGTGCTGTTTTGTGTAATTCCACTAAATTTTCAAAATAATAAAAAATTGGCTCCTCTGAGGTTTTTTCCTTACAATCAATTTCACTATACTTAACGTTTGAAATAAATGGCAGTTACAATCACATTAAACAAACCCTGGGCTACAGAGGAGCCATAGTACAACAAAACCAACTACAAGTCCTGGGGTTGTTCTGAGTGTCTGAATTCAAATCTTTAGGATCTCAAAAGACTTCATATCATGTGAGGAAAAGGATTCAGGTTTTTAATGATAACTTCAAAAGGCATTAAATATCAAAGATATGCCTGTCTAATTCAACCTTACTTCTCAAATGTTTTTGTGGTGTTTCTTTCTTCTTGAAAAAGAAATTGCCTGTGTCAAACAATTAAGAATTCATCAATAAGTGTGTTTGGCAATGCAGTTTTCTGGAAAATTAAATGTATGCAAAGGTTAGAAAACGCAACATTTGGAAGATGAGATGTGCTGTTATTCCTTAGGGATTTTACTGTTGCTGATTTGTCAGGTGGTGAGCAGCTATACAGATCATTGAGGTGTCATGAAACTTTGTTTTCAAGGGGAAGAGAAGTTACTACCCTTAGTTTCTCCCAGTCAATAATTTCACATTGTGCAACCTGATTCCTCTCTTTCCTGCATCACTGTACTTCAGACGTCTCATCAACTCTTCAGTGACCTCCATAGACTCTTTAAAGTTTTTCAACTCTACACTCAGTTTCCTGAAAATTCACTTCAAGATTCATCTCTCCTGCTTTCCACCTCCATGCAGTGTTTCCAAGGGGAGATTTCTGTTCTGAGTTGTTCTGTTTAGTTGGTTGCCACCTACACGTGTTGAAGCTTTTGAAGACTGCTCTTTCAGAGTCAAGTATGTTGTTCTCAAACTCTTAAAGAAATATTCTTCCTGAGGTCTGTAATGAAGACTTCTTCTCAGGCTCCTCTCAGTCCATCCAGCTCTGGTGTTGATGCATTGCTTGAGATTGCTTCATGACAGCTTGTATGCTTAATCTTGAGATCAGTGCTTTCCATTTTAGGAGTTTTTAATTTTCTTCTGTAATGGAAATGTCACTTGTCCATTAAGAACATGGCCTTCAACATGCTAATGTCTCTCTCACTTTCTATACCATCTTATTTCTGCGTTTCTGCATTTTTCAAGAGTTGCCTTTAAATCCATGAAATATAACTTTTGTTCTAGGTCCATTTCTTTCCGAATCGGTTCAGTGTTCTAAAGTTCTTTGCTTCCTTTGAGACACCCAGTTTAAAATAGTAATAAATATTAAATTAAGATAAATAGTTCTGAAGCTTTTTCCAGCTTGTTCTCCTCTGTAGTATATCAGAGTTGAAGGATGGGCTTTACATGGTCTGACAGGTTACTAGCTGCTGCCTGCACTTGAGAAAGAGAGAGTGCTGAAAACTCTGAGTAAAACTTGGGAGTGGCTATTCGCAATGCAGGGATTTTTTAAAAATTAATTTTAACTCTGGACATCACATTTAACCCTAGGCTCCCTTTAACCTGTGGAGGGAAGTAGGCATCTGTGGAGGACAGCACTTGTGACCCACCTTGGGTGCCTGCAGAAGGATGATGTGGTTTGCCCTCTGCTACAGTGCTCCCCATTGAATACAGAGGGAGCTTGGGCTGACTGTCTTGGAATTTCATCATTCACTTGTTTTCCCTAGCTCAGGTGTGTAGAACAACTCCAGATTCCTAGTCCTTATAGAAATAGATGGATTGTAATATCAAGCTATCATAGTTGAATGTGGTGAAGAGAGTGAATATAGAGAATAAAGCTTTCTCACATGCTGTGTGGAGGAATGTTTTAGGGTTCATGGAGATGCCCTGTGAATCGTTCTGCAATAAAGTGTATTTCAGGGCTGCTTAGGATTACAGGAGGCTGATACTGATCCAGTTCTGTGTTGCTTTTCAAAAAGCAGAAAACATTGGCACAGATACACTCAAATTATGCTGCTATTTTGGAATCAAAGTGCTTTAGAATCTGCATGAAATGTAACTAACTTTTGAAAGAGAATCATGATTTTACAGACAAAAAAGAAATCACAAAAAATGCACCAAATCTATTTCTGTATTTAAGTATACATGTAGTAAAATATTTATACAAGAATGTGATTAATTTTATGCTGTTCTTTAAAAATCACCTGGATGGCATATGTGACAGAGAAAATGACAGAAGAGCCAGATCATCTTGGATATAAAAATTTATTTTGCTACATTTTTAAAAATTTCTCAGTCATAATAATTTTTTAATATCTGCTCAACACTGTATAAATAATTTTTGTGCATAGATTTCTATTAAACTATTTTTTTTCCTTTTGACTAGACCAAAAAAGTATGAGCATTCTGGCCTTCTTAGCCAAGCACTGTCCAAACAATTTTTTTGGAAGGTAAAAATGTTCATATCTGTTTGATTTAAGAACTGTAAGAATGTCTTCCTACTAGGAAGAGAAATGGTGTTTCATTCCTATTTCCCTAGTTTCTACTGTGGAGTGAATTTTGAGTTTGCAGACGTGGCTGGCTTCTTCTGGACTTCATTAATTACCCATAATGAATTAATTATGTTAATAACATAATTTGCTTGATATGGTTAGTGTAGATTGAAGATTAATGTAGATCATGCCAGCAGAGTATGTCACTCATTTTTGCAATTCATCCAATTACCAATAGCTTCAGTTTACCTAAAGCAGATTGATCAGACAGACATCCAGTCTTCATTAGGGAACATTAGTAGATGGAGTGTTCCCAGCACTTCTGGAGGCTGGTCACGCTGTGGTCTCTGGCTTGTGCCTGCTGTTGTTGCTGCTACAGGTGTATAAGCTGAAAATGAAAAGTCAATAGTTCCAGCAGAGATGTCTGCAGTAAACTAATCAGCACTGGCTGGATTGAGATGTCCGGCTGGTATTTTGTGGAGAGAGTTTTTCTAAATTGCTTGTTGTCAAAATAAATACCAACAAAAATTGTCCTGAGGAGGATAGCAGACAATTCTGTCCTGCTCTTTGCTGTGGTTTAGCATGGTACTTCAAAGTCCTGGTCTGTCCCCATTATCTTTTCCAAATAACCATCTTAATAGCTGATGTCAATAAAATTCCTACCTTGACTCATGAACCTGCCAACATGCAGTTCAGAGAGAGCATGCAGCCAGGAAGGAGGTATTTCTGAAGAACCTAAACCATCAGATAGGTTTTTTTTCTCACAGAATTTGTGTTAAATACATCTCTGGTTTTGTTAGATTAAGATGAGGAGATAAGTATTTTTGGAAATCTAAATACTGTTTTCTTTTCCCCGGGTAGGAGTCACTATGTGGAAATACTCAAATAACCACACCCACACCCCCCCACCTTACACTGTGTATTTGTTGGGATTTCAGCTATAGTGTAACAAGATAAAAAAGTCTGACTCTCTTTTATGACCTGTGTCTTGCATTAAGTATACTTGACAAGCTGCTCTGAATAATTTAATCTATTATGTCTTGCTTTAGCTGCAGCTCTTACAAAATTTATTTTAATATAGACTACTTCACCATTATATTTTTAAAAGATTCCTTTTTCCTAAAATCACAGATGTGGTAATAAAATTAATTGTTAGATTTTCCTTGGTTTTAATAAAATGATGAAAATACATATCCTTAAAACTATTGTTAAAATGTGTCAGTGGTTTGGCAAATGAACAGACTGAAGAGATGTCAGGGTTTTTCATTAGGCATGGTTCATTTCATTAAAATGTTTCTCTTCCTGCTTTTTTTGTTACCACGGTTTCTTTAAGAAAAGAGGATAGTCATGCAACCAACAACAAAGTTTAGGGTTTTTTTTCATGTATGAGGTAGGTAAACTAGGACATTCAGTTGACTGTTGTCATTTACCCAAGTGGCATGTCACATGGAAGAAAATGTATCTGGACAGATGAAAGAAGCAGTTGGATTATAAAAGTTAACTGGTGGAAGAAGCAAATATTTTAGAAGATATTTTGACTTTGCAGCTTTCTTTGATTTTCCACTTTTAAATTTTGCATCATGAACAATTTTTGGTATGTCTATACGGTGCTGAGATAAAGCGTTCTGATGAAATTATTTCTATTAATTTTGAATTATGTTTTTTGAATGTAATGCAAACTATGAAAATAGAAGCTATGAATGATTAAGGAGCTCATCTTCTCCTCTATATTTCACTTGTGCTTCTCTTCTCAGCCTTAGTGTGCATGAGGCTGGAGCCCTGAATGCCCCATCTGCCCATCTTTGCTTTTAGTGTTGCTGCTGGCAGATCACATCTCATAATCTTCACTCAAAACCTGACCATTTTCTTGATCAGGAAACTCACATTTTCATATATCTTTCAGTATTTAACTGGAAAGCAGCTGAAGACCTTTTCATATATGTTTAAAAACGTCAAATGAAAGAGTGCAGAGCATCAGTGCTATATACGCTGCTCTTAGCACTCTTTTTGAAGACAGGAAGCCAGATATTTTTTAAATATTTGGAGAGTTGCCTTTCAGTGAAGTCAATGGCTCCTGACTCTCTTACTAGCCCCTAAGTGTCTGTAAAATCAGATCAATGACTCTGCGCTAATTTTGTGCTTTACAGCTGTGGTTGGTGACCTACGTGAGTCAGGAAAAGCATTTTGCTCTGTACACAGTTAGCTAGGTGGATTCTGGTAGGCTTTAAATTTTCAAAGACAATGGTTATTGTTGTTTTAAAAGAATCTTGTTTAAACACATTTTAAACTTTCTGAGGCAGTGTCTTGATTTCAGTGGAACCTCCAGATGTCCAGCCAAGTCCACAACTGGCCAGTCTGAAGTGTCTGAATTGCTGAAATGAGTCAGCTCTCAAGCCCTCAGGGATTGACTTCTGAGGCTGTTCAGGCTACTTTTAGGGTAATTGTGAGGTTGTCAGGAGGGAGCTAACATACACGTGAGGGATAGATGTCTACCAAAGACAGAGAAATAGCTGGCACATCAAAGCAGATAGGTAAGATCAGTTGGGCCAACCAAAGTCATTACTTTTCTGATTCCCTGAAAAGTACTTACTTGCTTCTTTTGCTTTATGGTAGTGGTGAAGCAGAAGTACATTTGAGTGAGACCAGGGAAAGCATAGTGTACAATTCAGACTATATTTTCTCTTCTGCCTTACATGGGACGTGATTAAAACTAATTAATTTTACTTTTCAGGCTGGATTTTTCAGTGTTAGGTAATTTGTGCTACACTTTGGCATGGTCTCAATGGAACTTCTGAGCCTCAGACCTTCTCCCTGTCTTGTACTGCTCCTACCAGCAGTAGTCAGAAAAACACCTTTCTTGGGCAAACATTTGCCCCTAAGGTACTGTAATTTCAGTGCCTATAGCCCCTTAGACTGGGAGACCTCATTCTTCCTGAATGATCATGTTTTACCTGTCTCATATCACCACCCCCTGGGCCAGGACCACTGAAATCTTTCCTTGTATTTGAGAACTCCACAGCTGAAGTTAAATAGTTGATTCTATTACAGTGAAAAACCAAACATGATCTCTGTGTTTGGAAATAGATGCAGAGAATGTATGTGATAATCCAGTGTTTCAAGGTGATTTCTGTTTCTCCTCAGTTCCTCAGAAGGTTCCCACAGCAGCCTGGGGTAGAGGTCTAGTCCTTTTGGTAATACTGGGTTTTATGCTTTATTTTTCCCCAAAGAGTGTGTGAACTTAGTGTGCTGTCTTCCTTTGTATCTGTTTTCTTTTGTTGGCTGTGAATTGGCACTTGGAGTACCCTTCAACCCTTAGCATTTATAGCCAGTTCAGCCAGTGCATCAGTTGGTGTCCCTCCTAAGCTAATGAACTGTTTTGTGACAAAGTTTTATCCTTTATTAGGAAGAAGTCCTGGATTCCTCTTCTCTACTGTGTGGGCTTTGTTGGGCATAAAAATTCATTTGTTGTGTGTCAAGTCTGTCTAAAGAGTGCAAGCATGTCTCTTTCTAAAGCCATTGTGGATTACATGTTAATTTATTTATTACTTGATTTTAGAATAGGCCGAAGCAAATAGGAACAGTGAAGCTGGATCATTAGTAGGGCTTAAATAGAGGCTAGAATTTATGGTGAATAAATGCATTTTCAGACCATGTGTTCAAGTCACTTATAAATAAATATTTCCAGAGCTGGTAGGATCTGTGGTATATCACATTTTCTCTTTAAATTGGAGGAAATACATGACAGCATCTTGGAAATCTCATGGATGTTTATTTTCCTCAAAATAACCTATTCAGGGGTGTCTTGTCAGTAATTAGTTGAGATCTCCCTTATGAATAGAGGAAGGAAAAAAAAATTAGGGAAAATAGTTGAAAATGTATCTGTAAAAAGACATTTTAAGTATACAGTCTTTTGTCAAACCAGAATGATCTTGAAGGTTCTGTTTGCTTAAGCTCCAGTTAAATCTCTCAGGGGCCTAAATGAGCTCCACTGTAAAATATGTGTTCCATAAAGAACTTTAGAGAGCTGCTGTTACTGCCTGATGGGGATGAATCCAAAGTGTAATAAAACCTAGTGATAGCAAAGCATTCTGATGAATCAGGTTCTGGAAGTCTGCCCTTTTATTTTACACTGGTGCAGGTGGTTATGTTCTTATACTGGGTCATGGTCTTCCAAAAGACTTCACAGGCAAGACAGGGGTTTGATATGTATTAATAGATATTTTTAGATAGGCAATGAAAGAAACACCAGTATCTAGAGTTGAAAGTATAGTGGGAAGGAAAAGAGGATTTCAGGGGGCAGAATTTCAAGCTGGACTTTGTGTGGGTGATGAGGAAACAGTTGTCTTCTTTTATGAAGAAATCCAGATCTTACTTAAATGGCTGCAAAGATTTTGACTGTGTCATACATCTTATCTGAAATACATTGCCCCCAGCAGCAGAGTGCTTCCAATGCTGTGTACTGGGAAGTTGATTCAGTTCCAATTCAGAGGCAAGAATAAAGCCTACTGAGCAGTTACTGTGGTTTTGTGCAGCAAATATGTGCTTTACAGAGGCATTTGAGCTAATGATCTGGTGCAGCTCTGCTTTAAAATTGTGAGATTTGCAAGGATAGCAGGGTTTGATGGTACTGTGTGCTCGCAGGGCTGTTATAGTAAGATGTAATGCCTTAAAAAGCACGTGTGGTTTAAAAAACGGGATGGAAATGGAAGGAAATGTTCTTATGTAATTAGCCTAAGCATACATTCAGCTGTTATCATACCTCTAAAATGTGTGTAGCTGCACCGGAAATATCCATGGATAGTGCAGGGCTGGATAAGGAGCTGTGCATTCGCTAATATTTAAGCAGATGATCTGAGCTGTGACTCATGTTTCGAGCAGTGGTGTGTGGTGCCCGTAGCGTGCACAGGCTCATGAATGCCTTCATTCATCCCATCTGTTAAGATGGCAGCGTGCCCACATACAAGTGGATTGATCCTTTTCCTAGGAAGCATAGTGCCAGACTGTCAGGAGTTTGGATGGCAAGCTTATCTAACATTGCAAACAGCATCTCTGCTGCAGGAAATCCCTTCTCAGTGTTAGGACTGAAACATTGATAGGTGACTTGATGTGCCCTGGAGGATGTTTGACGTGTTGAAAGAAATACTGATACGCAGCAGAAGGAGGAAGACTGCCCATCCCTGGGCACAGCAGGGTACTGAGAGGAAGGATCTGATGGCTTGTTGCGTAGCAGAATTGCCTGGAGACAGCCCTAGACAGCTGTTGCAGTCAGGCAAGGGCAGATGGTGTTGGGCAGTGGAACAGATCAGATGGATCTCTTCACAGTATCTCCTAGATGCTTGTTAATGGAATTAGCCCAAAAGGCATTATCTTGAATAGCTGTGTCATGTCCTGCATTGAACTGTGCAGAGTGCTTGCAGAAAATTCTGAAGTTCAATTTAGAAAGTAGATAGTTTTCCTGTAAAGTTCTTTGAGTTGTGGGCATAATTTTAAGATTAATTTGGTTATTTGCAGATGAGAAAAAAAATATCACTTTTGCATCAGTTTTGTCTAAAGTGGGTGACTTGCACCTCAGATCCATAAGCAGATGACGCCTGTGCTCAAATTCTAATCTCTGAATTTAATTTCCAATATGTTCATTTCCAACATGGATAATGTCCCTGTCTACAGCACTAGGAACTACATGATCTTTAAAGGTCCATTTCACCCTAAACCTTAGTATGATTGTACAACCGAGGGCAAAAATAAGAAGAGTTCAAAAATTTTGAACACTTCGGGGCTTTTGGAGTTAAGGTACTGCTCAAAATTTTTCATGTTTAGCTTTAGGATTTTTAGCACTCATGTATTTTTTAAAGCTCTTTGGCTTCTGATCTTTTGAGATATAATGTTGCCCATTTCCTCTCAACATGAAGTATAGCAATTTGATTATTGTAGAGGAAAATGAGTTTTTGATCTATTCCTGTGACTTCTATGGCTTAAGAATTGAAGTAAAAAGTACTTGTCTTAAATATGTTACAGAATAGTTACAGCTGGCTTTAAAGTGCTTGGCTTAGTCCTAATGCAGATTATTAATTGACATATAGTGAAGCAAATTCCTTAAAATAAATGCTGTCGTGCCTTTTTAGTCAATGGAGATGTGTACTTGAAGCCTTTAGGCCAAGCTCCTGTCCAAGTAGCTGAAGCTGAACTTTTTCAAGGCACTTGTTTTTATCCCTGGGTTATCTATAAAACTTGCATTAGTAGGCCTAATTAGTAGACCCCCTAAAAGAGTGTAGGAAAAAATTATATTTTTGATTTAGGCAGACTGAATCCCAGTCAGTGCACCTTGGGAAAGTGCACAGTGTTAAAGTATTTTTGCCTCAATCTGGTGCCAAGGTGAAGGGCAGAATTAACCATCTTTTAATGTGCACAGTAAAGTTAATCTGAAAGACAAAAGAGAATTTTGCAATGCACAGTTTTGCTCACTATTGACATTATAGGGCTGTAATAAGGTGGATTTTTTTTGTCTTAAGAATCTTTTTAAATGCTGTTTATCTTTTAAGAAGCAAGGGCACTGAGCCTATAAAACTCATTAATTCCCAATTTTTTGTGTGGCTGAACTCTGTTATATTTTTGAATGTTCAATTGTTCAGTGTTAGTTCTCTTTGCACTTTTACTTTCCTACCTGTCCTGATAAGGAAAATTTTCCTTAATGTGTGAGGTGCTTTTATTGACTTCAGCTGTTGTCTTTAGAGAGTGTGTGTGTCTGTTCATCACGTCAGATGAATAACTGAGCTGGCTGGTCGCTGTGTCAGCAAGCTAAGTCCCTCTTTTGTGTCCGTAATTCCCCAGCTCTAAACACACTTGACAGTTATCTGGTGACCTTAGGAAGTCTTTTCATCTCTGACTCCACAAGTGGTAGCATGACTACTGGAGCAATGTTTAGGCAAGGATAGTAATAGCTTAAACCACGTTGAGTTTAAAAGCAAACATCTAAATGCATTTGTCCAAATGACAAAGACGAGCCACAGTTCATGAAGTCTCACGCACAGCTGCAGTAACAGGGATGTGAACAGCCATTGTTTAGCTTATCTTCTTCTGGTTTCCAAATAAGTTTACCCAGATCTTTTTGTTTAAGTAGCAGAAACTGATGTCTAGTATTAAAGTGGATGCCAGGAGCTGGCAAAACTGATGATAACACATTTCTTTATGTACAGTAAGGATGTTTTGTTACATCCATCAGCAAAACCTCCCAACATTTTAAAGGAGATCATGGTCTAATGCATCATAAATGCAGAAAGGGAAAAAGAAATATTGTCAGATTTTTGGTGGGCAGGGTAGTCTTTCAGAACTGAGGGATTCCCTTGTTCTGCTGAGAGCAGCCTGGATATGTGGGTGAATCTCGTGCTCATCCTACGCTCCTCACTTGGAGCTCAGCAGCCCTTTTCTGCACATTTGTTGTCACTTGAAGACAGACTGAAGAAGACTTAGCTCTGGGGATAACAGTAGGGAATGGGAGTTTTGGTAAGGTAGAAAAGGCTGACACGAAACAAACCCAAGACTTCTCTGTGTTTCCTTCCTTCCTTCCTTCCTTCCTTCCTTCCTTCCTTCCTTCCTTCCTTCCTTCCTTCCTTCGGAGAGTGAGGAATGGAGTGCAGGAGCTATACTTTGGACCAGATTCTTTGCAAGAATTGTATTCTACTTGGATTAAAAAATTGAGCAAGGATTCCAGGGCAGTGTTTCTATAACCCCTTGTCTCCAATCCATTAAAGATTGTTCAGTTTAAAAATTGTGCCTCTAAAATTCATGGTGCTTGTAAGAGACATAATTCTGACAAGGGCTTTGAGAGGGCAGTCGCCTGAACATCCTGGTGAGCCCTGATGGGAATGGGAATGACAGATTCTTAGAATAGCCTTCTGCAATGCCTAAGAAGAAAGCAAAATGTAATTCTTGCAATTGAAGAGCAATTCTTGCTCTTCAAAGCCTGGATGCATGACAGACCATATGCAAGAATAGGCAGAAGTGAATACTGGCCCTTGTGAAGGCACTGTTACTGTTCTCCATCATGTGAACACGGGAAGATCCAATAGACTCAAACTTGGATGAAGTCTTACTTCTGCAGTATCCTTCACCACTGGGTGAAGGAGCAGTTAAAATGTGTCTGTTTCAAATGGGAAAATGAGAATACTTTTCTCCAACAGAGCCTTTCCTCTGCAGCCTCCATGGTGAGCTATCACATGCCAGCTCACACCAGGCTGCATTTGAAGTGATGGTTTCTTGGTTGATATCTAGCCAAATGCCTCAGCTGCTCATACAAATGATTCAATGCAAATCAATGAGATTTTCTAGACACAAGCAGTTAATGTTTCAACAAGCAGCAGCAGATGAAATTGCTGTGTCAGATTGCATGGCAAAGAGAGCTGTTGCCCTTGTTCAGAAAATTCTATGCCTGGAGAATTTTCAGACCTTCCCATTTCAATTATCTGAAAAATTCTGCTTTCAAATCAACTTTGAAATGTTCAGAGTCTCCGTATGCCAGCCTTTTTTTGACATTGTTTTTCTTGTTTGGAAGAACCAAAGATGAAACGTGGTGTTTTCTACCCCCTGGCAAACCTCAGGAGACAAGTTACTGCTACAGACTTTGCTGAGATTCTGCAACTATCCTAGTATATGTAACTGTATATTAGGATGAGAGGTCATTGCTGCCATTCAGGTCTTTTTGAGAAACGTTTTGCTGGATGCTCTGTTTGCCCAGGCATGGTCATGCATGTGTGGATGCATTTTGGTTTTCCAGCTGATTTCCCAAGGAGAAAAGCTTGACACTGCTTCCTTTCCTACATTTCCTTCAGAATCCCAGAAAATGTCTATATTGAAGCATGTCAAATTAGGAAAAAGTTTTTCACTCAGGAGGATGGTTGGGCACTGGAACCACTTGGCTCCCCAGGGCAATGGTCACAGCACCAAGCCTGAGTTCAAGGAGCATTGGGACAGTACTCTCAGGCACATGGTGTGACTCCTGGGGTGTCCTATGCAGTGCCAGAAGCTGGACTTGATGATCCTTGTAGGTCCCTTCCAACTCAGTACATTTTGTGATTATATGTCAGTCCAATAAAAGTGAAAAAAGGCAGATTAAATTTTACAGCACAGTTTGATTCAGCAAATCATATCTTTAAAAGAAATAGTTTGATTCTGCTGTATAAAAAAGCATACCAGTGAAGCACAGCAGCTTCCATCTCTCTCAGCCCACATCTGCCATTTTTGCCCCCACTCTTCTAAAGAAGTCTATGTCACCCAAAGGATGTAATCCTGGGCTTTTGGCCAATATCCTGAACTTGAATTCCCACATAGAAGAGCATTTACTTAGGAAAATAATATGTGGCAGCCAGTAGGCACAATACTACCTCAGCTGCCAGAATGTACTGACTGTAAATGAAGCTGTGACAGATGGCCTGAAATGTTTCAGTGCTTGCTTTCTCTAGACCATGATTATCTAATTAATTTGTACTATGGTGCATTGGGTTGTTTTAGCAGGTTCTGGTCAGACACATTGAATGCATGGGATCTAGGTTTGCTGGGCCAAGCAGGGCCTACAGGTGGGGTAGGGGCAGCTTTCCAACAAATTCCTGAGACACCAAGCTCCTGGCGGGACCAAATGCGTGGGAAGAAATATGGGATCAGCGCTCAGGACACCGGGGACAATGTCTGCTGGAATGAGAAGAAATGGACTCCTGGTTCAAATTGGGACAGAGTTCACTGAGCAAGCCTGTTTTAGAGAAGAGTGGTATTTTACTTGATAGTGAAGCTTCTATATACGCTCTACCTACAGAAGCAGCTTTCTGTTACTGCTTATGGAGTGCTGTCCTTGTGCTGGTCCTTGGTAGACAGGGCAAAAGGCTGGTAGGACCTTTTTTTTGTTGTGACTAGAGAAATACCTAGGTGAACGAAAAGGTTATTTCCCTTAAGGAAGTGGTGATGTGTGGGGAGATTTGATATAGCTTAGGCAAAATATATGGGGAAGAAAGAGTTAAATGTGTCATAAATATTTCATATTTTAGATAGAAAGAGGCTAGTGCAATCATTTTTAGTTTGGCAGGGAAAAATGAGCAGCTATCATTTTGCTAGGTTTATTAGGAGTGACTTTGAAGTGTAACCTAGTAAATACAGCCTATCAAACCAGAATTAAACCAGCTGTATATTACTTGAATAGCTCAAGGAAAATGTCCTTGTCTGTTCTATCCTCTTCTCCGGGTACATGTTTTCACTCAGTTAAGAAAAGTCAGTGGAATTGCATTTAAAAGTGTTGTCACTTCACAGTCTGTCACAGGGCTTTTGCCAGCTCCCTTCAAAAAGGAGTTGGTGCCTAGAACTGTGCCAGCTGGTTGATCTGATCATCCTGACGCTTTACTAGAAAATCTAAATATACAGCAGTACGAGCTGGAATGTGTCTGCTGTCCTGTTTTGCAACTATTCTGCATTTGAATGAAGAACTACTTTCTCGTGAAAGCAGTACTGAAGCTCTCTCTGTCTTTCTGTTCTATAGGTTGTCATTTTGTATTTTGAGCCAAGTATATTTCGCTGTGTTCTCCTAAGATGGGTTCGTCTTCTGGGCTTTGCTACTGTTTATGGAACTGTGACACTCAAGCTGCACAGGTATTTCACATATTAATTTCCATCTCTGTGGGAGTATGTGCAATCTGTGTGGGTACGTAGATGGAAGAGCTGCAAATATTATCATAAACAGGTGCTGTTTCTGATTTTAAACCCACTGTTTATTTCTCCTCAATTTTCCTGCTCAAATTATATGCTACTAATCTGAGTAAAGAGCTATGACGCTGACAGGATTTGATGAAAAATATATATACATCAACTGTTAAATTGTGCAAGAATCCCTTTTCACAGGAGGTGAATATATTTTCCTTGATTATAAAAAATACAGAAGTATTCATAGAGTGTTCAAAAGTTTCCCTGTGAAGTGTTCATAGTCATAGAGAGATGCTTTTGAAGTGTTCAGACACAGCAATGGTGGGTAAAACAATAGACTATGGTGTATGTACTTACTGTGTTTTCTTATCCCTCTTAAATCAAGGGCTGTTTTCCTCAGGCTGTCATGGCAGACAAGCTACACACTCGCAAGCATCAGTACCTGCCAGCAAAAATGTGAGGCAAATTATGGGTTCCATGGGGTTGCAGTGTATTCACACGTGACTCAGAGATTTAAGATTTAGAGGCCCAACTTCAATTCCCACTTCTACAGTCCCCTTAAAAATTGATACCTTTTCTGTGTATGCTGGATAAAATCCCAATACTTTTCCCTCTTTAAATTTTAATGAAAAAAATTACTGATACATTCTGTAAGTATTTTTATTCAAGCAAAGAGATTAGCAGTATAGTGATACTTGGGCATATTGGATGAAGTACTCATCTTTTTATCTTAGTTTCATTACTGTGTTGGTATGTTAGAGGACATTTGACATTATTCTCATAGACTGAATGAGAACTAAAAATACCTTGTGTTTCCTGATGCATTATTGACTTGTTGCATTTTAGGTGGAAACTGCTGTTCTCCCATTAGAACAGAGCTCCTTCTTGCAGCTTCCTCTAATTTGTGTCCCTGGTTACAAGTGTACACTTGGGCTAGTAAACTCTAACTGTAAAATGCGATGTCTGGCCACGTCTTTGCATTCAAATTGACCAAGAAAATCCCACACCCCCATGGTATTTTCTGGGATGAACAATTTCTGATGCAAAAAGTAAAACAGCTAACTGGAGAAGTAGAGAAGAGAGGGAGCTGGTGACTTTGCTTGGATGCTTTGTTATCTGTAGCTCAGATAGATAAAAACCTTAGACTGTGGGTGGCTCATGTTGCCACTGCATTTCTGCTGTCCTAACAGGTTGTTTATGTGAGTGTACATGATGTGAGGAAGCAGCTGTCCTGACAGAACACTTGATCTTCCATTCATATTAAGTGAGGATAGGTTGCAAAATTGGGCAGGAAGTCTCCTGCTTTGCTCATTCAGCTGTTTGGTGTTACTTGGCACCTGTGCTGACAGGGTCAGCAACCAAGACAAAATTGAATAAGAAACTAAGAATGCACTGCGTCATCCTTGATCATCACAAAGCAATGAAGGATAGCAGCAGGCTGGACTGTATCAACAGGGCAGTAGCCTGAAGGCTGAGGAAAGTGATTATTCTCCTTTACTCAGACCAAATCTGCAGTGATGTGTCCAGATGTCAGCAAACTTAGATGAGTTCAGTGAAAGGCCATCAAAACGTTCAGAGCTTGGAGCACTTGTCCTGCAAGGAGAGGCTGAGGTAACAGGGCTTGTTCAGCATGAAGAAAATATAGCATTGGAGGGACCTAACATGACCTACTCAACACCTACAGGGAGGTGAAGCCACGTTCTTTACAGCAGTGTGTAGTGGGAGAACAAAAGATAATGACAAATTGAAACAGGAGATTTCAACTTTATACAATATGAATTAGTATCAGGGTCAGTGTTATACAAGGAAAGCGTTTTTAGGGTCAGGGTGATTAAGCAGTGGAGCTGGTTGCTCATGAGGTTATGAATTTTCATACTTGGAGATTCTCAAGACCCCACTGGATAAAGCCCTGAGCAACCTGGTCTGGATTCACTGTTAAGCCTTCTGTGAGCATTGGATGGCCTTCTGAATGATTCTATATTCCTTTGTGTAACATTAAGAGGGAAAAAACCTATTTAGTGTGTTAATCTAGATTTACTTTCTCTAGGAATCTATCTTCTGCTTTCCACCCATATATCCTGACCATTCCTTTCCTACATTTGTGATATTGTGGTCTCTTTTGGTACTGAGTATCTCAGTCCCAGAGTGTGCCTTGCAAAAGACTGAGTCAAGTTAGATATCTATTTTATTATACACATTCACAGCAACTAGGCTGTTAGGAACAATGTGATGCTAATTGAAATTTGGTAGAAAATTTTGGCAGATGTAATTCAACCCAGAGGTCTCACAGGGCTGAGGAATGGCTTACTGCAGACATCACAAATACTCCTGACAATCACTGGTTCTCTCCTGCAGCTAGCCTGTATCCTGCCTGGGGGAAGAACCAATTGCCAGCAAATAACTTGTGATTTTTCTGGGTTAAATGGGAAAACCAACATTGTGTAAAGGTAGCTATTAATGATAATGAGAAAGCCTAATGCTGTAGTTCTCAACAAATGAGATGCTTTTAGTAGCATTGAAGCGTGAAGGTTAACCAAAGCCAGGTAGGAGTCACTGGAAACACTAGGGGGTTTTTGTAGCTTTTTAAATTTTCCTGTAGCTCCTCTCTCCCTAAGGAGGTCTCAGAGGTTTTGTTAGGTTCAAACATCAAGGGGAAATCAGAAAGGAAGTCAAAAGCAGATGCTTAAGGAAGAGTAAAAGAACAGGGAAGTCATGTACTGATTCATTCTTTGAACACCTGTCACAGTCAATTTCTACACTGCCTCATCCTTAATTGCCTCCTTCTTATTCACTGTGCATTTTTAAAATAACGAGCTGATGTTTATGGGGGTGGAAGGATGGGGGCATGGAAATGAGCTTAATTTAAGAAATCTAGCTGAAGGGCTATGAACATAAAATACAATACTTTCCTTTAATTTTTAAAGGAGCTGTTGCTATTGCACCTTTCAGTTTATTTCTGTAACTGAAGACTCTCTAGGTCCTTTTTCAAGGCCTGTGTTTTATGAATAGGTTATCTCATTTTTAATACTGCATGTACTTCTGTCACCTTCATGTCAGGATTAATACAGAATCCTTAATTCTGGACTAAAGCATAAGAATGAAACAAAGTTACATACATACAGACAAATGTATGCACTTGTGTGTGTACACATAGGATAGCTTTCAGATATTTTAGGAAAAGGAAACCCAGGAATGGGGTCTCTAGTTTGTGGGCATCTCCATTTCTTATATTAGTAAGAGAAACAGAGGAGAGTGGGAAAATGAGGAGAATGAGAAGGTATGGGGAAGGTGATGTTTCAGGTATGGGAAACATGACAGTGACATAATCCACACTTTTTTGTAAGCAGTGATGGTGGGATGGGAGTGTTAGTGAGAGAACAAGATGTTAACACTATGATGCAATTCTGCATTCCATCTAAATGCTGTGCTAAGATTATATTGCTATGCTTTGCCATCTGGTACAGTTGGTACGAGTACAGTTGGAGCAAGTAGTGGACCTTCCTACAGGTTTTGGAGGTGGTAAAGAAAGGAGAAAAGCAGTGTGGGTAGTGTGCAGGTGTTTAGAGGCATGTTTTAGTGGGGGGGCATGGTTTAGTTGCTCATTTAGCAGTGTTAGGTTTATGGTTGGGCTTGATGATCTTAAGGGTTTTTTCCAACCTAAAAAATTCTGATTCTGTGATTCTCTGGGTTGTGGTTCAGTATTTTACCAAAGAGGAGACTAATGCTAGCAGAGAACCCAAAGAAGTTTGCTTCTTGAAGCATCAGTGATGAGGACATGGTGTCCTGTTCCAGCCAGGACAGGGTTGAAGTTGGCATCAGCCAGGAGGGGCACAGGCAGGACCCCAGAGCTATTGGATATCATCTCACACCATGTGCAGGGGGGACCGAGGGTGGAGGGTGGGTGGTGGGTGAGTGGCACATGAGGTGTGAATCATTTGCCTAACTTGTACACTCTATTTTTAGTATTGTTGGTTGTTACTGTTTCTTTTCTTATTTCATTGCTGTTTCTGCTAAATTGTTCTTATCCTGTGATCTTTACCTTTTTGTGCTTTCAGTTCTTCTCTTCATCCTGTCACACAGGGAGGTGGGGAGAAGTGAGCAAGCAGCGTGTGTTCCGGGGTGTTTCAGTGGGAACGCTTAATTTGGGAATACCATTCCTAACCACAACACATGGCATATATGACCTCCCCTAGGTCAGCTAGGGCTGGGAAAGAGGATACAGATGATCTTGTCTAGAAGTGTCTGGTGGGAATGTGGTGCAGAAAGGGGCAGAAGGTACCTAGGCATAATCTGGATAATCTCTAAGCCAATATTTCACAGGTCGTAGTGCCAGTTGATTCCATAGAGCCAATACACCACTATCTGGTGGTTCCATGAAATGGGACACTAGTGATGAAGCAGTGCAGAGAGAAGTTTTGTCTCAGAGAAGTGGTTACTGTGGAACAGTTTAAATTGGCAAGCAAAGTGAGCTGAGCATCGGCTGTACTGGTGAACCACCCTGTTTTTCTGAAATGAGTCAGGCCCTTGTGGGTATGTTGGTTGAACACTCAAAAAAAAAGTGGAGGATTTACTTCCTATGGAATTATTCCTTTTTCTTGTGGAAAGTAAGAGTGAAATACCTTCCGACAGATGCATTCAGTGTTGGATTTGCCACTGGATATGGTCCATAGGGATTTATGTAGCCGTTATCTGACATGAAACAAAAGGAGGAAAAACTGTTTGCAAGGTAGATGTTACTGTTGGAGAAATGCAGAGTGCTGGTCTGATAATTGCCATGTTGAATTGTTTGGGTTTTTTCTGCTTTAACTTGACTGACAGGATTTCAGTCTGTTTGCAATACAGGAAAAGGAGTGGTTTGGTAAAGCTCTAGAGATTTTTACACTCTAGGGACTTTCTATAACTATTCCAACCATTTGTCTATCTCTTCCCTGGAAGTGGTGCATTTTAGCACCTGAGGTTGTATGAGCTACAACATCCTACAGTCCTATAAAGCTTTGTGAAAAACAGTTTTGGGGCAGAAAACAGACCTTACACATGTTCCCACAGAGCAAAGGCTGAAATCCTCAGCACCAGCAGGTCCTTCTTCGCCTGGTCTGCCCTGGGTGGTCAGTAGGCACACTGTCCTGGTGGCTCCCACACTGTGCTGGTGGCTCCCACACTGTGTCTCATACCTGGCTGCTGCAGAAAATGGCAGAGAAACAAGGGTTTTAAGGGCTGGGGACAGAATGAAAGGCTGGGGGATGCAGGTTATGGGGGGGGAGAAGCTGGGTTTGCTGGAAAAGTGTCTGCACATACAGTAGGAGTTCATAAGGAATGAAGTTCCACTAATTAGACCCATCATGGGAAAATCTGTGTTCTTGTTAGCATGCCTTAACCTAATTAATTAATTTCATGAGTATAATTCATGCCTCTTGTCTTCTTCAAACCTTTGCTACTTTGTTTACTTATTTTTATGGTGTACAACAAAACAGGGCTTTAGACAGTAAATTCCATATAGCATTCTTGCATGATGCACATTCAAGATTACATTCTCATTTTTGCAGTTCTTCTAGATTAAATGAGCCACATTCTGTTGTGCTGTGGCTTTTTTCTCAATAAAACCTGCATTATTAAAATCCTATTTAGCTCTTTTGTATCCCTGCCATTCTCAAACAATAACTAGCCTTAACTAGACAGCATAATAGTTCAGTTTCATATTTCTGAATAAAATATCTACTTGCTTATGCATAAACTAGTAAAATGTAGCACAGCTGTTAAAAAACACAGTGCAGAATTAATCTTGGTGGAGCACCATGTAGAAGTGGGACTAATAAACATCTTAAAGCAAAAAAATCAGCAGCATATAATGTATTTAAGATCATTAGAGCACTGGGATCCTGGAAAATATTCTCATACATATTTCTATTAATATTTAATTTATATAAAAATGTTGGAGATACAGCTGTGCAGTTCTATGGGCTGGTTTTTTAATCACCTTAATGTAGCAAACATTCTGCTTTATCATAGCAGACTGAGCTTGGCTAGGAAGGTTCAAAAAGAAGATAAAGAAATTATCTGGTGTTTTAATATTCAATTACATTGTTATCATGATTAGAAGAAAAACAGCAGTGGTTTGGAAGGCACTTTGTAATGATGCACAGGTATCACAAGACCTCTCAGATGTCTTTTGATGACATGCAAGAGCACCCTGGCAGATACTGTGAGAAAGGACTGGTTTTGCACATCAGGTTAACATGATAGCAGAAGGGCTTCAGAGCTGGAACTGGAACCTGTCCTTTCCAAGGCCTTATCCAAGTCCAGGACCTCCCTCAGGTAGCAAAACTTAGTGCTGTGATGCAGTGCCTTCCAGGTAGGTGTGCGTTTGTGCATGCATTTGCAATACAAGTAATAATAGCTCTACAGACTGTTTTTTTCTCATTACGTGGGCAGGATGGAATTGGTCAGTGGAACTAGGTATCTCTGCTGGGTGGGAGTACAGCATAAGAGAAACCAGGCATTACACTGCAATCTTGAGTTATAGCTATTTGTGGAGGAGCATGATGAGGGAGTGAAGGATGTGACTCACACACAGGCTGATCACAGTGGAAGCAGAGATTTGCAGATGACATACACTGATTCTCAGTGAGGAATCATGACTGGAGAGGAGGCTTCTGGTGGGCTACTGTGAAGGATGAGGAGTAAGCCTGGTACTATTTAGCATTTTCAGCTGCAATGAACAACCAAGCACAAAATGATTACTCACAAAATTTGTGGATAACAAAGCTTGGTGAAATAGTAAATTCTGTTTCAGAAAGTATAGTAATGAAAAGTATTCTTTACTGAATTGTAGAATATCTTGAGTTGGAAGGGATCCACAAGAATCATCAAAGTCCCACTCCTGCCCCCACAGGACAGCATCAGGAATCCCACCATGAGCCTGACATCATTGTCCAAACACTTCTTGTACTTAGACTGGCTTGGTGCCATGACTACTGGCCTGGGGAGCCTATTTGAGTACCCCAGCCACCCTCTGGGTGAAGAAAATTTTCCTAATATCCAGCTTAAACCTCCCTGACACAAACTCAGGCCATTCCCTTGAGTCCTGTCTCTGGTCACCACAGAGAAGAGAAGAAAACAGTGTCTGCCCTTCCTCTTCTCATCCTGAGAAAGTTGTAATCGCAATGAGGTCTCCTCTTCTCCCGGTTGTACAGCCCAAGTGATCTCAGCTGCTTCTCATATGGCTTCCCCTCAAGGCCCTTCACCATCCTCATGGACCCCCTTTGGACCCTTGCTAGTAGTCTAATGTCTTTCTTACATTGTGGCACCCAGAACTGCCCCCAGCACTCGAGGTGAGGCTCCCCCAGTGCAGAGCAGAGCAGGACAATCCCCTCCCTTGCCTGGCTGGTGATGCTGTGCCTGATCCCCCCAGGACAGGGTTGGCCCTCCTGGCTGCCAGGGCACTGCTGGCTCAGGTTCAACTTTCCATTGATCAGGATCCCCAGGTCCCTTTCCACAGGGCTGCTCTCCAGCCCCTCATTCCCCAGTCTGTCTGTACATCCAGGGTTGCCCCATCCCAGGTGCAGAATTTGACCATTGTCTTTCTTAAATGTCATATGGTTGGTGATTGCCCAGCCCAATAATTTGTCAGGGTCTCCCTGCAGGCCTTTCTACCTTAGAGGGAGTCAACAGCTCCTCATAATTTAGTATCACTGGGAAACTTACTTAGTATTACTTTGAGTCCTGTGTCCAAGCCATTATGAAGATGTTGAAGAGAACTGGGCTGAGGGTGGAAGAGCCTTACAAAACCCCTCTATTGATCACTCAGCTGGTGTAACCCATTTACTGTAAACTTTGCACCTGACCCAAGAGCAAGTTGCTCACCATCACATGATGTGTTTATCCAGCTGTGAGCTGGACATCTTGTGCAGAAGGACTCTGTGAGAGACAGTATCAAAAGCTTTGCTGAAATCCAGAAAGATTATATCAACTGGCTTTCCTTGATCAACTAGGTGAGTTACCTTATCATATAAGGAAATTAAGCTTGACAAGCAGGATTTCCCCCCCCTCCCCCCATAAGCCATAGTGACTGTGACCCATGACTGTGTTGTCCTTCAAGTGTCTTTAAATAACTCCCAGAATTCTCTTCTCCTGAATTTTACCATTCACTGAAGAGACCCTAAAAGGCCTGTAGTTTCTAGGGTCGTCCTTTCTGGGACATTGGGACAACATTAGCCATCTTCCAATCAACTGGGACCTCTCCAGATTCCCAAGACTGTTCAAAAAGCATTACAAGAGGCCTTGTGATGAATCATCCAGCTCTTTGAGTGTTCTTGGATAAATCCCATCAGGCCCCATCGACTTAGAGGGATCCAGCTGGAACAGCAGATTCTGTAGAAGTTCAGGGTCAGCTGGGAGTGTTTTATTCTCACAGCCGTGGTTCTCCAGCTCAGGGCACTGGCACCCTCTTAGCCTATTATCAGTGTTGCAGACAGAGACAATGAAAGCATTAAACATCTCTGCCATGTCCACGTCCCTGTTGTTATTGTCTTAGTCAAAGAGATGCATTTGAAAGCAGCCAAAAGGCAAATTATAACTAGGAACTATTTAAAGACAAAAAGTTATGGAGAATAGGAGATTACTGAGTAGGGAATTGATTTTACAACAGGAGAAGTCTTTGAAACTCACATAATGCCTTATGTCCTATTCTTGAGAAGCATTTTTAAAGGAGGTATACAATAGGTGGTTGTGGTTCAGAAAGTATTTGAGGGCTGGGAAAATGCTCGATACTATGAAAGCTAATCTGGTTTTTAGACCCACAAGAAGATTGAGAGATGACTTCTTCTGTGGTATATAAATAAGCAGGGAGAGGAAAAGTAGTCACAAAAGACTCTTTAATCTATTGCACTGAGATTTAATAAGATCTGGTAGCTGGAAGCCAAAGCCAGAGAAATTCAAATGAGCAATCTGGCATACATTTTTCTCAGAAGGGTGCTTAGCTATTGAAAAATCCAAATAGATTGCCGGAGAAATGAGAAAATTTTTGTGTTGCTTTCAGTTCAAGACTGATTCCTCTCTTGGAAGATTCTGTAGTTAGGTACTACTTCAAATGGCAGGAGTTTCAATAGAAAAATGTAAAGGTCTGTGTTATATAACTGATCAAGCTGTATAATTTAGTGATTGGTCCAATACTTGGCCTTTGTTTTACAAACGTGCAATAAAAATTATATTTAAGCATTCTTTCTAGTATAGATCTATTAAGATATTAAGTGTATTTTTAAACTGAAATGACATATAGTAGTACTGTTTGTTGGAGTGTACCAGCTGCTTTGACATTCATTATTCCTGATCACTTATTCTAATGTAGATCTTAAAGTGGTAACCAACCACTGGTGACATAAAATGCTGTGCTGCTCTGCTGTAACATGCACAGGGGTAAAGCTCATTCAGCATAGTACTGGTCTGCACATCGGCGAGTTATCCTCATAGATGCTTTTCTGAAAGAGGCACGAGATGCTCTGAGAATTTTACATGCAATATATTGGATCCATGATCTGAGCTGGAAGGGCCAAGATAATTCTGACTTGACTGCTTGAAGCTCGGGAATACATACACAGTAGGTCCTGTAGAAAGTTTCAGTATTAATTCAGTTGTAAGTATTAAGCTATTCCTTTTAGAACTAATCTGTAGTATTTTAAGTTAATACTCACTACCAAAAAAAAAGTATTAAAAATTAAAACTGTTTTTCTGCTGTAGAGTATTATAGTACAGGACGAATTTTGGATGTTCTTGAGTCTTACTTCCATTGTGTGCAGTTACTGTATGTGGTTCAAGCTGGAGCCTCTGTTTCTGGCAAATTTAAAAATACTAAATGTTAATAATCAGTGTAAAATTTTGAGTGCCTATTTCCAACGTGTGAATTAAGTTAGCTGGGAGTTCTCATGCTGAGCTGCATTGCTTGGGGGTCTCTGAGTCTCTTCCCAGCCATCAGCAGTGCTATGCTCTGGCAGTTCAGGGCAGCACAGCTGTCCTGGTGGAACCACGTTCTCCTCTTGGCCTCTGCTACAGCAGTGTCTGTTCTTCCTCTGAGATCTTCTTGAGCAAAAAAATCCTTCTCCCCTTTGCTGGGCTTTTGGGGAGATGCCACCTGCTCCTCCCAGGTGTACCTAGGGGATGTTACAATTTCGTGTGAGTGCAGGGCTGCTGGTGGGGAGGCCCCTGCTCTTGGCAGCCTGTGCCTCGAACGCTGGCTTGCACAGAGCTGTTGGGAAGTGGCAGCCAGTCTTGTCACCACAAATCTTACTAAGCTTTTTGTTTCTTCCTTTCTTTCTCCTTGTTTGGCAAGGAGAAACACAACCATTAAGATTCACTGACTGGTATCAGTCGTCACAGTGCAGGTATTCTTGTTTTCACCATTCTGTTTTAAAAAATGTCGAGCATTGGTAACCAGGGGATTCACTGGTTCTGCCTTGTTGCTGTATGTGCATCAGGGTCTTTGTCGTGGTTGTTCTTCAGCATTTTTTTTATACTATTTTTTGCTGTTTACTTGTGATTAATGCAAATAGGCATTACATGTCTGAAATTATACTTCAATTCATGGCCTCTAAACAAGGAGGAATGTCATAAGGTACTATGGCAATTTCACCAGGGCTAACAACATGACAGTTAATATGTATAAGCATGTATGGTACCACTGTCTTACTGAAACAAGGCTAAAAATCTATGAACTGTTTCGTTCCAGATGTTGCAGTCGTATTTGTGAGCGCATTTTTGCAGATCTTCTGTTCTTCTCCTTGTCTTGCTTTCTTAGTTTTTGCATGTGACAAGCTTTTAGAGCTTTTTTCTTACTTCTGTTTTGTGAAGTTATGTATTAAAACTTAATATTTTAAATTATTTTTTCTTAAACCATGTATTTTCTAGCTCTCCTATGGTCTCCTTCAATCTGTAAATGACCATCATATATTCCTGAGATATTCTCTAGCACCTCAGAAATCACTCTCTTGTTGGCTTTGAACAAAATTCCACATAGTGCTGAGAGGCTTGAAACTGCTAAAAGAGCTGGAATTACACTGACCCAGCCATCCCTTAGTAAAAGCCTTAATTGCTTTATGCAGGATCTTGCCTCAGCAATAAGTCTGCCTTCTATCTTAGAATGGACAGGCTTTTTTTTTTCTTTTAAATCGGATTAACATAATCCAGCTCTGGACTTTGCTCCTCTGCACTTTTTCAAATGCTTTGGAGAATGTGGCTGCAATGACCAAATCTTCATTCTAAGTTTCTATTCAATTTGCAAGTGATACTTTGCTAGTTGAGAAAATGGCCTGTGTATTGCTCTGGGATCCTTGTAGGGTGTGATTATCAAACTTGTGGTGAAGTAACAATTGATAACTTCTGGTGAAAGCCAGCTACCATTGGCCTGTGAGGAGCAAATTTGTGTTGGCTGGTAAACCGTGACTCTATTGTACTCAGGATAAAGAGACATTGACTGGTTTGCCATTTGAATGTATGAAAATGTAGGAGTTTGCAAGAACATACACTATGTAATCTTCAGTTTTCTCTCTGGCTCAGTCTCTTGTAATGAAATTTTGTCAGTGTGTATCCTCAGAAATACTGGCTGGTGCTCAGTTTGTTTGCTTCCTAAGATGTTGCCTCAGGTCTGAAAGCCCAATCAACAAACTCCTCCTGTTTTTTGCATTTGTTATTGGGATTTGCACTCACGTGTGCTGCACAGCTGCACCATCAGGACCACAGATGTGAGCAAGGCACAAAATCTTTGTTGACCATTCTGTGTGTTTTCATGCTCTTTTTGATTTGGCTGGCAAACATGATGGTGGTGCTCACTGATTATTCATACTGGTCTTTGAACTTTGTTTCTGTGCTTGCTGTTTCTGTCATGTGGCATTCTGGTATTTGTTTATCTTTGCTCAGAACTCTTAGGTCTCATCAGAGGTTCTCAGGATCTTGAACAACTATTATGACTGTCCTGGAGTTCTTGAATGGTTTTTGTGCTAACAAATGGCCTTTGTGTTTCTGGCTGAAAATTTAGCTATGCCAAAGATAAACTATCTTGCCCAGAGGAGAATGTGAGCATGTGCCATGCATGGAAGCATGGGGCAGTACTACCAAACAAATGCTATTACTTGATTTTTTTCCACAAGATGCAACATCATGTGGATACCTAAAAACCACAGAACCCTGCAGCAGTGTGCCAAACACCGAATCATAGAATCATTTAGGTTGAAAAATACCTTCAAGATCATTGAGACCAACCATAAACTTAACACTGACAGGCTCCCCAGTAAACTATGATCCTGCATGCCACACTTACACATCTTTTAAATACCTCCACAGGTGGTGACTCAACCACTTCCCTGACAGCCTGTTCCAGTGCCTGACAATCCTTTCCAGGAAGAATTTTTTCCTAATATCCAATCTAAATCTCCCGTGGTACAACTTGAGGCCAAACTGAAGAAAAACTCTAACTATTAACAAATAGCTGAGGTGTGTATCTCACTAACATAGGGATGGTGCTTCCTATCCTGATACTGGTGTGCTTTTTTACTAATACAGCATTTCTGTGCCATACTCATAATGTCTGGAAGATAAGAGTATTGCACAGTTGCCTTGGCATTGGCCTGGTCCATGTCCTCCAGATTTTCCCTGGTTAGGGCACCCAAATATTTCTTTCAAATTGGTATTTGTATTTAGGCTTACAGGGGCAGGATTGCATACTTAGCTGTCTTTATTTCCCTTCTGAAGAACCAGAACCGCCTACTTCCTTGCTGGTTTGTCAGAGCACCAAGTAACTCTCTCCATTTAAGCTGTTGCCCTGTGGTAAGCAGCATAAATCACCATAAAACTATAGGTCATTTGGACTCCTATGAATGTGCTGTGTTCTGCCAGGATGTTCCTCAGTTGCCTGTTCCTTGCCTCTCCAAAGCTGAGCGAGACAGAGAATGAGGCATGCTATTATCCTCCTAATTCATACATGATTTTGTTGGTAAAAGCTATAAACTGAGTAATTTCAAGTTATCCATTTATCTATATGTATATTTGACATTCCCAGCTTATGGGAAGTTTGATCGCTAATTAACTCTGAAACTACACGTATTTTACATTAGCTGTGCATTTACTTTGAGGATTAGGCATTATTTCAGCTGCCATTTTGACTTGTGAGCCCTGGATCATGTTAAGCTTAGTCTTACAATACTTGGTTGGTTCATTCATCACTCCTGTGGAGCCAGCAGCACTGCTGGTTTAGTCCTGTGCAGGGTGTAAGGGCAGGCAGGCAGGCTTGTGTCACTCTTCAGTCTGTTCAAACAGGCATAGCTCTACATAAGGCATCTTTTTCTTCAAACACTGTGACTGCTGTTTGAAGAATATAGATGTCTTGTCTAGCACTATCGGCTGCAGTGCAGTGTTTGTTGTAGATTTTTTCACATTTTTGTCCCACAAGTCTTCTGATCACAAGTTCTGTTAGAGTAATTTAATTGCTAGACAAATTCTAGTGGCATTTTAAAGAGCTAATTCTGGGATCCCAGTAATTCGCTTCTGAGTTTTTTCAATTGGATGTCCACCACAACCAGGTCTGTCATTCAGTTTCACCATCTCAAAGGACAAGACCAGTTCTTTGTCATAGGTATGTTACAAACTCTCGTGTTCCCACCTTCTTTGGGGTGTCTGTTTGGAATACACTCCCATGAAGGAAGTCCTGCACTTTCAAATGTCAGTGCAGCAGTTCCTTAGCTTACTGCCACTGTGCCTGCTGCCCACACCTGGTTGCACATGCACAGCTTGCCTGGGTCTAACTCCAGGCACCAGAAAGCACTTAACCTGCTGCTTGAGCTGAGAAAGGTAGATTGACCACAGAAAACTGAGAGTTACCTGCGTTTCATTTGTTTTCCTTCTATAGTGTTCAGAAATCATGCAGAGCCAAAGTCTGCTTTACCCAGTGGGCACAATCTAGTGTTGTGTGACAGGAGGGGCACAGCCACCAGCTGCAGTAGCTCTGCCACACCTTCCTGAAGATGCAGTTCTCCTCAGCTGACACCTTCTTGAACAGAGTCACAGCATGGCCAGAATGTCCTGTCTGTGACATCTGCAGTCCAGCCAGAGTGCACAGGCCTACTGGAAAAAGCAAACAATAAACCCAACCCAAAGCCCTTGAGACTTCAGCTGTGAGGCTTTTTTTTAAGAAAAAAGGTAGAATTTATAAATCAAGTCAGTGAACTTTGTAGTTGTTTTCTGCACCTTTTTACTAGAAGCATAGTGACTGTAGTAAAGCCACTGACAAAGATCATCCTGAAAACCCAAACAATACAATTTATCCCAAATCCCAGAAGGGTTTTCTGGGTGGGCTCATCAGTTTCTGGAATAAACACAAGACAGTAAGAACCGCAAAACTGAGTACCCTGAAAGATATTGGAATCAAATATAGTGAGACAGGTTTTGTAGCTGTCTTCTCAGAATGCAGAGAGCATTGAAGCTTAGCTGTTTCCTAGGCTTGCAGCCCTAGCAGGCTGGGGTGTATGAAGAGCTGGCAGCACGCCCTGCCCTGGACAGCCTCAGGTCTGTCATCATGCATCATTAGCATGAAAAGTCAGAGGCATCAACGTCATTTGTAAGACTTATCAGATAGAATACAGAAACCAAATTATGTATCAATTATGTATGTATTTTCAGTGAAAACAAACTGTGTGTTCTGTCTCTCTTTGCTCAGTTAGGCCAGGGTTATTTGTTTTATTTTCATCTTCGTGCTACATGAAACACCACATTTAAGCTGTTTGTTATATTCAAGAGTCCAAATCTGTTTCTTGTGTAATTAGCTCTTGTTACATGGATGTCACCAAGTCTAAATTTGAGTCCATGTCTTACTATTAATTAAAAAGGAGTCTTATTAATTCCCCCTTTTCCCCCCTGTTATCTTTCTTGGGTTATTTGTTGTGAAGCAAGGTCATTGTCACTGCATTTCTTAGCACTGTTTGATGTCTCTCTAATTGCAATGTTTCTTTTTAAGCAACTGCTCTCTGAAAAACATCATGGCTATCAACACTTCTAATGTGTGTGTGACCACGAAGTGAAGATGGGACTCTGCCCTTAATTTATTTTTGCAGATTTTGTGGAGCTTCAAGCTCATTGCATTTTACTTCCATTCTGCTCAGTCCCTGTTGTTGGCAATAGGGTCTCATTGCTCTGTGTGGGTAGATTGCCTGTGTCTCGTAGCAATCAACTGTTCCTCTTTGAAAATTGTGGCATTTAGATTAGCTCTCCCATGTCTCATTAAATAGAAACATTATTCTTGTTTTTCTTGACAACTAAACCTTCAACTGCAATTTAAATTGTAATTTCTTTCATTATTTTATGGTGAAAACAGAAAGCAACAGTTTGTGGAATTCGGCTTGTCAGATGATACTATTTCTCCCTCTGTTTGTGAGACGAAACACGGAAGATGAGAGTTAGTGTTTCTTGCAGTTGACTTTTTAACTTGAGTATTTTATTGCAGAATGACAAATAAAGGGGTTTCATTTATTTATTGAAGTTGTATGTGGTAGTGATGTATATAACCATGCAGAGGAATATGAGTAATTGCATTGCCCTCTTCATTAGAATGGGTGATGGTACTGTATAGTAATAAATTTGAAAAATAAAAGTGAAAATGTATACTTTAGTGGGCCCCTGAGAGCATAATTTGTGATGCCTTGTAGAATATTCAGTCAAAGCTCAGAAGAAGATCCTAGGACAAGTTATACAAAAGAGCTTCTACTGCTAACTGTGCTTTTAATACTAATACAGTTCTAAAGCATATTATATTTTAAGATTTTAGGTCTGATTACAAAGATTGTTACAGAAAGCATACTAAGAAAATACAGTTTCTTCCATCTATGCATCTGTATATCAGCTGCTCAAAGATTACAGAGGCACAGAAAAGCTGAGGTTGGGAAGGACTTCTGGAGATCATAGAGTCCAACCCGCCTGCTCAGAGCAGTCTCAGCCAGATCAGAATGCTCAGAGCCATGTAGAGTCAGGTTCTGAATTTCTCCAAGGTTTTTCTTATGTTTACATGAATTTTCCAGGATTTCAGTTTGTGCCCATTTCCTCTTGTCTGGACATAGGGCACCACTCAGAAGAGTCTGGCTCAATCATCTTTACTCCCTCCCATCAGATATTTATTTCCATTAGTAAGTTTCTCTCTGAGGCTTTTCTTCTCTAGACAGAATGGTCCCAGCCCTTGGCCTCTCCCCTTGATCAAGTCCTTCAGTTGTCTTTGTGGCCCTTCACAGGGCTTACCTCCATATGTCCATGTCTCTCTTGTACTGGGGAGCCTGGAACTGGACACAGCGCTCCAGCTCTGGTTCCACCAGTGGTGAGTAAAGCGCAGGATCTCCCCCCTCAGCTTGCTGAACATGCTCTGCCTGATATGGTCTGGAAGGCTGTTGGCCTCCTTTGCCACAAGGCTGGTTCATGGTCAGTTTGATGTCCACCAGTACCACCGAGTCATCCTCTGCAAAGCTGCTTTCCGGCCAGTCGGCCCCCGAAATGTGCTGCTGCATTGGATTGTTCTTGCCCAGCAAATAATTAACAAGACATGCAACTTTAGTTATTTTCACAAAATTTAAATTCAGACAGACATTCAGAAACCAGTTTCCAAGAAGCTGTAGCTTCCTCAGAAGTACTAATGATAAACCTAATTAGCATTTTTTGTGATTGCCACACATGCTTACACATATTGAGAGTAAACATAGTTGACTGAGCATTTACCTGGCAATAGATCATGAAAGCTTATCAAAGGATTCATTTTAATCAGATATTGCTGACACTATACAATGATTCCAGGCTACTATTCTTTAAATTTCTTAAAACTGTATGTTTTATTTTATGTGTCGAAGCATAGGGTTCTTTTGTACTGCTGTGTACTGTACTCCTTGCACAAGTCAAGCTGAAGCTAATCGGAGCACAGGAATCCATAGGGATGCATTTTATCAGGTATTAGTTTTATACAACTGAGGCTTTTTGATTGCTGGACTTTTTTAGTTATTTGTCCTGTTACTATAGTATTATAAACTGAAGAAGTGCACTCTTCTCATTCTTCTGTATATGACTTTGTTCTGACCAGAACTTGTTTTCTGCTTTAGCTGAGAAACTGTTTTGCACGGACTGATGTGCATTTTCTTACACAGGCACCTGTTCTTCCATCAGGAGAGGTACCTAAAGTATCTAAAAAATCTGTTTTGGTCCGCTTACCTTTACTGTAGAATTCTTTTTCCTGAAGTTTTTAGTGAAGAAAACAAGTAAGTTGGGAAATTTGTCAGGGAATTAATGCAACTCTCAGCTTGGTTATGAACTAATGTATTTTTGTCCTCTGCATCATCTATATTTAGGAGAAAAGACAGGAGTTTGAAGTAACGCAGGCTTGAAACCTTTGTTGTTGTTGCTTTTGAGAGTGGAGAACGTAAAACAAGATGACTAGCAAAGCAAGGGGAGGTCTATAGTAGCACCGCAACCTCTAACAGCCGTATCTGCACCCCTATATTGATAGATTAAAGGCATGATTTTGTATGATGTTGCTTCTTCATCTCATCAGTATTTCCTCAGAGCCTGGAATTTGGAGTGAAAGACATGAAGCTTCTGTGACAACCTTTGCTATTTAGCTTCATGCTAGACCTTCTGTTCTACAGAGGGTCACTGCTCTTCCATGCCAGCAACCAGCCTCTTGCTTTCCCCTCTGTAGGAGATACTTGACATAATCTAATAGCTCAAACCCCAACTGTACAAGGTCCTCAGTAACCTGCTGTCATTGGTCTGGCTTGGATCAGGGTTGTGTTAGAGAATTCCTTGATTTCTCTCTTCCAACCTTGGCTATTGTGTGAGTTAATCAAACAGAGATGTAGTAACTCCCCAGATGCCTGATGAGCTTTAATACCCTTGCCAGCATTTTCACTCCATTCAGTGTAAGCTACTCCAGGTGTGCATTTACAGAGGAATGTTTTAATAATAACAATATTTTATAACATGGAAATTTTATTCCGTGAAGTTAACATTGTTTATGGTTTCAGTTTCTATTGGTGTTGATACTGCTGTATCTTGTGACAGGTGGAGATGTTCCTGATTTTATCTGGTATAAAAGTGGTTTGAATCTTATCTTTTGCAGGCAAGCTGAAGAACAAACTTTCCTTTCAAATACACATGAAGGCCTTAGCCATGATACCTGAAAGTACAACCACAAGATAAAGTTAATATTTATTCCACAAGTGGAAGGAGAACACAATGCTGATAAAGAGCTTCTTATGCAGTAGTTGATACAAAACTCTGCTGCCTGTCAATCATCTTATAAATTGGTAAACACTTGTTTTATCAAAATGGGCACAAAACTAGTAACAAATATTATAACTAAATAATGCAATTACGTGTCTTTCTGTACCACATTTCATTAACCCCTGTCAACTTGGCATCATATAATAAGGGTGTTGGCAACCCAGCACCTCTTCTGAACTCTGCTAAGTACAGCAGTCTGCATTGTGGATCTGAGGGAAGGATTGTGTTCAGTGGATGTGATTATTACTCTTTCTCACACCTAAAGGAAGTAAAATAGTCAAGACAAGTTCTTTCTGTTACATCTTAGCTGTTTAATTATCTGGCATGGCAATGAAAGTATCTAAGTGAGAGCACAACTCATCAAAGACTTTCAGTGTATCCTCCTCCTCTCTCCTCATGCTTGAAAAGAAATGTGTATTTATGATTATCAATGAAGTGATAAGATTAGGAGGATGGTGTGTTAAGAAAGTGAACATCTAGATGGCTTCATTTGGATATGTAGGGATGCACATGCTTCTGGTCATTCAAGATGGAAGCAATTTAGTCAGTTCACAGTAACTTCCAGCACTGAAAGACTCTGACAGAAGGAAAGGACAAAAACACACTACAAAAGATATAAGGGCATAAAAATGGTGGCTTGTTGCAGTGTATAAAGACAGGACAGGCTGCTTTGAACTGTCCCTTCAACTGCTGATGTTTGCTTCCTGCATCTTTAATAATGAATTGCCATTTTAAAGTAGTGTGTAGGAACGTCATTGCACGGCAGAAAAGGAAGTAAGTGCTTGCAAGTAAATCTGTGAGGAGATACTTTAGTGCTGAAAGATTTTGTCTACGGTGCTTTAGTCAGTGCTTCACAGATACAGTTCTTTTCCTAGTCTCCTTTTTACTGGATTTTTTCAATGCACTTTCAATAAACTTAAACCAGTTTATTTTGCAAAATACTTCTCTTGAGCATCCTCTGAAAATGCAGCTGGACCCACAGTCAGTGACACCTTTGCACTGTTTGCAGCTGCTCCTGCAGGATTCTCCTCCAAAAAGACAAAGAGAAAACTCAGAAAATCTGATTGACAAGTCAAGGTGATTTATTTTTTTAATGGAAAAACCTCAAAGCATTGAAATGTGTCAGACCAGAAGTAGCAGTGCTTGTGCCTAATTCTTGATTTGTGTGCCGTGCTCTTGCAGGGTGGTCTTGATTTGGTCCAGCTTGGTGAATTTTGAAGTTACATCAAATTCTCCACAGTCTTCTCTGTTTCTTGGGAATTTTGTTTCCAGATTCCTGCGTCTTCTCTGGGTCTCCTACTGTTACCTGCTGCTGTCTTCCAGATCTGAGCTTGCTCATCAGTCTGTAGATTGACAGAGAAATAGCACTTCTGTCAGAGAAGTCTACTGACCCCATGGTTTCTTAAAAAATTGTATTTTTAATGCCTTACAAATGTAGCTAATGCCAGACATCACACAGTTTGAACATCCACAAGCAAATCATCATGAGAAACCTTATAAAGGAAACACAATTTGACTTCCAAGGAGAAATCAATTTTCCTGCTTTTCATCTCCTGCAAGTGGAATATTAAAAAAAATCATTGGGTCGCTGAAGCTTCTGAGATGACAAATCCAAACCCTGACTCTGTGGTTAGATCTTGTAAATCAATGTGTTTGTTCCTTTAGAGCAGGGTTGGGAACGTCCTCCTTGCTGGGGCTGTGGAGACCATGCAAACACCTCCACTGGTCTGTGCATTAATGGGGTCCCAGGGATGTCAGCCACGAGCTGTCAGCCTCAGTGAAAGAAAGAGCTACATCTGCTCTGCAGATGCTGCTGTAGAAAATCCACTAGCATAGTTGTATGATATTATTAGAAGAACACTATTAAATAGTTTTTACTGTTGTTAAAACAGCTAATAAGACAAAAGAGTTCACGTAGCAACACTTTTCATTTTATTCTGCTTTAGTGTAGGAACCTGCTATGTAATTAGGACTAAAAGGATGAGATATTTTTAGTGAAAGCTTTTTATCTTGTTCAAATCCACACAAACTAACAGTTACAGTATCACATTAGCCACTAGTGAAGTAGTATACAAATGGTAGAACAATGAGGCGTCTATCTGTGAACATGAAAATATTTATCTGTGAAATTCTGGTTGTTTTCCTTCAGCTGCCCACTACTGTTTAGTGCAGTTCTCAGAAAACAAAACATAGTGATATGTAAATATGCTACATATATATGGTTCGATCCTCACAATAAATAACTTCTAGCAGAGCGAATTGTAATTCACTCAAGTCCTCTAAATTTTGATTCACTATTTTTTGATCAGTGAAAAGACTTAGATTCTTCTTATATAGTACCTGAATAAATTTAGCTAATACATTTATAGAAGTGGTGAAGTGTTGTACAGCTGCAAAGGATTGCTAAATATTTATTAAAGTGGCAACTTTTCACATCATGCAAATGGACCAGAATATTTACCACCTTTAGATTAAAAGGAGTGAGGCATTTTGGTTTTCTGGCCACATTAGAAAAGCTGGAAAAATACTGTCTTTCTTAAGTGGGGCTTATCATTCTCCGATCAGAAGTGCAGTGCTTGCCAGTGAACTTAAGGAGGAGAGGAAAGGAACGAAAATCACAGAATATTCTGAGCTGGAAGGGACCCACAAGGATCATCAAGTGCAGCTCTTAAGTGAACGGCCCATGAGGGGAATGAACCCCAACCTTGGTGTTAATAGCACCATGATCTGTCTACATCAATATAAATAGCCACTCTCAAATTTACTTTGGTTTGAATTTGGGCTTTATCCATTTCAAGACTTTCCCTGTTTGTAGTGCGGGTGTTTTAAAAACAAAAGTACAAGCTTTGGCATGAGGTTTTGCCCAGCTACCTTATTAATGATGCTAGAAAATGCCTCTGAAAATTGAAAAAGTTGCTGAAATTGTCTGTGAATGTTTTCAGTGGTAGAGGAGCAGTGTTAGATAGAGCAGCACTAAGAGGGAGGGGAATTTTTCATCTCAGCTGGTTTTACTCATCAGCCTTCGTTAAAGGAAACATTGTGAGTCAGGTTCATGAGCAGAGTTGCTTTTTGTGCATTCAACTCCACAGTAGTCTATGAAACAAATTTTGGAATGAAAGCCTTGAAAATGTTCTTGACCTGTTGTAGGAAAGGATTACCAGGGGGCAGTTCTTGAATCTGTTTTCACAGTGTAAGCTTCCTGATAAATAGTGACCTTGAGATCTTTTGTACTGCCTGTTCTGAAAGTCTTTGATAAGGATAAAGTACTCCTCAATGGCTTTAGATTTGCAAAAAAGATAATAACCACCTGATGAATTTTAAAAAGCAAATAATTAATTTAGCCAGAGCTTATACAGACTGAAGGATTTATAATCTTCAATCCAAACTACTAGCAGCAGGCGTCTTGGGGATCTACGAATTAAAGTTTTTGTCACAAAATCACTACAAATTTGAGTGAAGGAAAGATTTCAACAAGATTGGTTTGCTTATGGAGAAAATTGTCTGAGGAGCTGACCTCATTTTTCATGTGTGAGGGATGTAGTTATTTAAATATCTGTCAGGAGGAAAGTATAGAAATGGCTGTGTTAACCATTCCATAGGAGACTTGGAAAGAGATACATTTGTGCCTGTCCTGATGACCTGGGATTTTCAGAACTTTAGGCATCAGATTCTGTGGTCATGAGCTCTGTGTGATGTAACCTTAAGCCCAAGTAGCTGACAAAGAGGAGACATTAAAGTGTTCAAAGCTGGGTTGGATGGGGCTTTTAGCAACCAGGTCTAGTGGAAGGTGTCCCTGCCCATGTCACCAGCGTGGAATGGGATAATCTGTAATGTCCCTTCCAAACCTAACCATTCTGTGATATGCCACTGCTAATAGTCTGGGGACAGATTGATGGCCTTTTTATTTAATGGTTTATTGTGTGCTCTGTAGCAGCTCTGCCCTGTCAGAGTTTGACAGCAGAGTGTCAGATGTTTCGCTGGCACTCTGTAGTTCTGCTAATCTCAGCAGGATTCGTGGGGGTATTAGTGCAGTAAGTGGTTTATTAGAAGAGATAATTAGCACAAAGCAGATGAGGATTAATAAATAAGGAGACTTGGTCTGCATCACTGAAACCTAGTTACGTGACATGGCAAGTCCCCTTTTTGAGCCTTCTTACCTCTCTGCTCCCCAGTGCTTAATACATCCATCAGCACACATTAGGGATGGGCAAATCTGTTGAGGAGTGGCCATTTCTGAGGAGATCTACGTGGAAGATACGCTGGTATAAACAAAAGCACTTCAAAAAACAGCACACACAGAGGCAGAAGCTTCAGTATCTCCTGCAATGGGAGCTGGCAGGAAGCTGAAAGAGATGCAGGCAGCAGGGCAGTGAGCTGGGGAGCAAGGAGGCACTGGGGAAAAGCCAAGCTCAGCTGGTCTGTCAAAAGACTTCAACTGCAGTTCTTGGAACTGGCTTCAGGCAGAGAAAGCTTTTTGTTCTATAGACCACCAGGAAACTGAGCTTTTCTCAGGTGGGAATTTGGACTTACAGGTGAAAGGAGAAAATAAAACCTATGCATAGCATGAAAAATGTCAGAATCCTAAGCTACATTTAAGAAATAACATTGTTTGCTCACTCCAGGCTTACCTACAGATTGGCAGACAAAAGCTACTTCAAATCAATAAATTTTCATCAAAGCAAGTAATATTTTTAGACCTTTTCCATGTTATTAAATATGAAAGAAAATGTGAGTCCAGTGCTGCTCACATGGGAGCGAGTGAGTGAGTGGTTCTGATTGCAGTGGGAAATCTATTGTTCTGTTGTTCTGTTGCCTCCTGATACCCAGAACCTTTCCTTGAACTGCATATGATTTCCTTCCCACATTCCTCAGTCTGCTCAAACTCCTGGAAATTGTGTCAGTTTTGATCCAAAAGGGGAACTTTCATTTAAGCACTATAGGATTACCTTTATACATGTAGCATTAAAACTAATCTAGGAAACTACTGTGCGGAGTAAGTTAGCATTAAGTCATGATGTATGTCTCTTTGCCTACGAGTGGTAGATTTTACCAGGCACTGAGGTAAAGTACATCTTCACAGCTTGTTATTCTAGCCATATGTTATAAACCTGTATTGCATTAATTTCCTGTAATAGCAAATCACTTTAAAACTCCAGGGAAGATGTCAAGGAAACCGTACTTTCAAAATCACATTTTTGAAAGTAAATATAATTTGTTGCAGAAAATGTTTCTGCAGCAGAAACATTGCAGAAAATGTTTCAGAAACTACACTGTTTCTCTCACTACTTAATGCACAAAATTATCTGATTGGGAATTTTTACTGTACCACAAAGATATCCTCACATATTAATATTGCTGTTTATTAAACACAGACCTCCAGGTAAGGATTTGAAGTCAAGTACACTTCCAGCACAGAGGAAGCAGTCCTGCAGCACAATCTCCCTCCCCATATTTCCAGTGCTGTTGGTACTTATAGTTTACCTTGTAGCTATTGAGCAAGCTTATGAATGGTAATTGGTGGCCTCGGTGTGCAGAGCAGCCTTCACAGAATCACAGAGTGGGTCAGGTTGGAAGGCACCACAGTGGGTCCTCTGGTCAAACCTCCCTGCTCAAGCAGGGTTTTCCTAGAGCACAGTGCACAGGATTGTGTCCAGATGGTTCTCGGATATCTCATGGGGGGGAGACTCCAAACCTCTCTGGGCAACCTGTTCTGGTGTGTGATCACCTGCACAGTGAAGAATTTCTTCCTTGTATTCAGGTGGAATTTCCTGTGCATCAGTTTCTGCTCATTGCCTCTTGTCCTATTGCTTGGTACTACTGAGAAGAGCCTGGATCCATCCTCTGACACCATTCATTTAGATGCTAATTGACACTGATGAGGCCCCTTCTCAGTCATCTCCTCTCAAGGCTGAACAGGCACAGCTCCTTCAGCCTTTCCTCATAAGAGAAATGCTCCAGTCCCTCAATCATCTTTGTCACCCTCAGCTGGATCCACTCTCAGAGCTCCACGTGTCTCTAGTTCTTAGGAGCCCAGAACTGGACATAGCATTCCAGATGTGCCTCACCAGGGCTGAGCAGAGGGCAGGATCAACCTGCTGGCAATGGTTTTCCTAATACAGCCCAGGATCCCATTCGCCTTCTTGGCCACAACAGCACACTTGTGATCTGTTACCCATTACGAAATCCAGTCCATTTGGACAGGTTAGTCAATTATTCTAAGCACTTGTTGTCTTTCATGGTAATGTTCTTGACATGTGTTTGCTATTACAAAATTCTTTTCTGAAATAAAATATGTGGGAGATTTCCTATTGTCTACACTGTAAAATGTTGCATGCATAGTGTGAAGGAATTGAGATATTTTGATGGCTATGAGTGATATGTGGCCAAGTTTACTAGCTACATACAAGATGGGTGCTCTCAGAAGTATCCATACACCCACATAATTGACAAAACTTCTTTCCTAGTTGTTGTGTGTTTTCATTGGACAGGACATGAAGTATATGATGCAGGTTTTGCCATGCTGTTGTGCTGCTGGCGTGGCACGCCTCTCAGCCCAGGTTTGCTCAGATTCAATGTGGTCAGAATCAGTAAAGCAAAAGATCATCCCAAAAGAGTATTCTCTTCAGTGATGCACTTCTGTTTTGTTCTGTGCTGAGGTCTTGAGAAATCACTTGGAGAGTAGACAATGACTAATTTGGACACTTTCAGCTGGGAAGTTGTTTAAAAAGCTGTTAATTTCTCTCTCTCAGTTGGGTTTTATCCTTTCCAGTGAGAGCCAGTAACTGATGGTATCAGTCTGTCTAAATATGATTTCTGAGGTCTTGGGCCTTAAGTGTTGATATTCTTTATTCAGTCATCTTTCCTGACATGAAAATTATGCCTGCGCTCGGTATTTGTGTGTGTGTGTCAAGTGTGAAGTGTAGGCACTCTTTTGTATCGACATGGTGCCATGCATGTCCCACTGGTACCTTTTCACTTCTAGTAGAATCACATCAGTTTACTAACTCAAAGTACCCTGTGGCATATTCACTGTTAGTCCAGAAAAGTAGATAAAACATAATCCCTGCACTGTAGGAGGGCAATATACTTCCAAAGGGCTTGACTCGTTATCTTTCCGATGTAGCTTTTGTATCATAATAAAAATCACCAGTCTGGAACAGAACAGTTTGACAGAATGACTCAGTAGAGCCACAAAATGACAGATGCTAGAAATAAAAAATAAACAAACTGTGCCAGGTCATTGCTGTCAAAGCAGGATCCTTCACCTGTGGTACCTGCTGCTTATGCAGTCAGTGGTATTTTGGGGGCCATCTTTTTGTTGATATAACATGAAAATTTAATACGGTTTTATTTATTTTCTAAGGTTACACGTTGCATCTTAGGATATAAATACAGCAGCAGCCACGTGCTTCATTTGGTGTTGCCAAGCTGGTGATCCAGTCCTGTGAACCAGCGTGCTCTGTCCCTCTGCTTCAGATCCACCTGCAGCACCTTGGCTCTCAGTGTTTGCAACCAAGCCCTCCCCTTCTCTATTTATGTGGAGCCAGACACCCCAAGGAAAATCCTCAGATCATGTAGCTGAATTCTCCCCAGACTTGACGGTGCAGCCAGCAGAGTTGGGAGTTATGTGTAGTGGTCTCCAGGCAGTTCATTCAGCCTGAACTACACCTTCTGTTTACTCTGTAAAAAGAATGGCTATTGCATATCAGCTTTAATGCTGGCTGCAGCTGTGGCTGTGAGTCAAGGCTTTGCTTGAAGGCAGCTGTCTTCCAGAAAAGCAGGTAAAACACATAGCAGTGTTCTGTCTGATCTGCCTGTAAACAGAGCTGATGATATGTCACTGGAAATGATTCTTCAATTATCCAACAACAGTGCAGAAAAGTGGATTGCATGTGCTGAATGGTTTTAGGTGGGAGTATAACTAGAAGATGCTGAGGAACGTGGTTAAGTTTCCTCTTCTGCTTTAGATCAGAGACCATATGTCTCAAACAGACCCCTGAGCTTCTACCAGGGGATTGACTGGCACTACCAGGAATTTTGGGTGTAGATAGGACAGGAGGAGGAGTCTATCCAGTTTGCCTTACTTGATACTCATAATTAAATGTTAATTTGCTCAGGAACTTGAATCTGGAGCTACATCTCTATTCATAAATTAAGTAGTATCTGAGAACATTCCTGGGCACTGGGACTCCATCCTCTGTTCTGCTGAGTTGTAATGCTGAGGGTAATAGTATGGATGCTGGCTGTTCTGTGCCAGTTGGCTTTAGTGCCGGGGATGACCCAGGGCATATTTGATTTCCTAGAATCACCAGCCCCACTTCCTGCCTGCCTGCCTGTAAGAATTCTCTCTCATTTGTTCAATAGCTAGTTTGACCCAATATAGAGATATTGAACTGAGTGGAAAAGGGGGCTTGAACATTGTGTACCCAGAAATCAGGGCAGGTGTTTGAATCAAGGATTCAACTGTTTTCTGATAGAGGGTAGTACCAGTAATCAAATACTATGTGTTTGCCAGGGCAGTCTGGTCTCACACTGCAGTGATTCAACTTTTTTATAGTGAACTTAGATTGTATGAGTCAGAGGTATTGGAAGGGTAATGACCCTCCAGTCTGGTGAGAAGGTGTGCCCTTGGGAGAGGAACTCCTGGGCAGTTGTCTCTGCTTTGATACATGTTCAATAATACATAGAAGATGAGAGCAGACAGAGCACATAAGTCAGTGTTGAGGTGGTGAGCAGTGAGGCTTTGGATTCACGTTGTGGTAGGAGGATGAGGGAATTGCAGCTTGGGAGCTTGTGTTCTGCTTGACTGCTTTTATACCACAACCTCTGAAAAGGAGATTTGCAACATTACTGATCTAACCCAACTGTCTTTACAGCTTTTCAGAAAAAGAATGTTTGAAAAAAGAAGCGTAAAGGTTGGCTTATTTGTAAGCCTGTGAGTCCAAGGTAGAAATGATTGTGGTGGGGGATGCTTATTTTTGTGAAAAAGAGGAGAAAAAAAAGAAATGTGATTTGATCCAAATTGGAGGGGGTTTGGCTGCTGTATTGTGAAATATTATTTGTTTCACTGTGCTTAGGTAGATAATGTCACAGCAGCCCACACCTCTCCCTTAGAAAGCTGTCTCACAGGCAGCAGTTAATGAACTAGTACTAGAAAAAATCTAATGGGTTCTGCTTTATTATGCCCATAAGAGGCTCACATGTTGACTTTCAGTAGAATCATCAAGAATTGACTTTGGAGCCAAAATACAAAAGGTGTCTAATAGTTCTCAGCTGGTTTGTGTGATTTCTCTAATAATTAAACATTCATAAAAATGTACGATGAGATTTTTCTCAAATGAGAAACTATAGCTGTGAAATTTTCCAGTTCATTACAAAATAATACATTTTTCTTCCCTTCAGAGAAACTAACTATTGACCAGCATTCACAACAGGGAGAAGGGAAGCCTTTACCTCCTCATTTTAAAAAAATCAGGAATTTAGTGTTTAGAAAATAAGAGTTCACCAGTGCTGCCCTGGAAGGGTAGTGCTGTAGCTCAGCAATGCAGAGGGAAGTGGCCTGCCTTGCCTCAGTGGAGTTTTTTGTCTCTCCTGGCTGAAGTCTTTGGGAGTCTGCTTCCAACATAAGGCACTTAGCATCTCTAAAGGGAGAGCAGAGCATCTATCAAACATGGAAAGATCAAAAACTGTGACTCCCTGTGGAGTGACTGTTGGGAGGGAAGCAGCTGAATAATGTTGAACATATTCAGATCTCTGACTTCACCTAATGCACACTGTGAAGGCTGTGTTTGTAGTCAAATGCTGATTCATTTTTATGGATGCAGAAAAGCTTTCATGCTTCTGCCTTTAAAGACACTGCTCAATTAGTTGTTTGAGAGGCAACACTGGTTGCTTCTGCCTTCTCTCAGACAAACATAAGCATAAATGTTGATCTGAAGTGTGATTTTGTATTGCTGAAAAGGCAGACCTGGTTGTAGAATGTCTTGGGAGGTGGCTTGAAGCTTGGTGCTCTGAAATAACTGAAGAGCTGACAAGTACATTTAAAAACTCAACTTTAGGGAAAAAAAATCAAGATCCCAAAACATCAGTGATAATTTGCCCCTTCATGGATATCAAGACTGGACATGCTCATGCTCAGGAGTCAGGAACCACTGTGGCTTTGAGGACAAAATCACTGAAACAGTTTAACTCTTAATTTTGAAAGAACTCACCCCAGTGTTTAAAACAGCCTTTAAACTTCAGCTCATCTCCTTCTGATGGTCTGGGCACATAAAAGCTTCCATGATAGCCTTTCCTTAATGCTCATCCTTGGTAGCTTAGCAGGGCCAAGGCAGGAGCACTGCAAAGCTCCCAGAAGATGCTTTTGGCAGATCCCATGCTGCAGGCAGCACAGAGAGATATTTTGTGCTATATGAAGAATCAAACTACTCCTTCTTCCCCAGGGGATTTCCTCAAATTTTCGTTGTTCTCATGCTCCCAGGAGGACTATTTTCTGCATTAGCAGGTGGTGATGGATAGGAAATGCAGGTGCTATTTCCTTGAACAGTTCTTGGTGGGAGTAAACTTATCCTAATAATAAGTGCAATTATTTTTAGAGTGTTACACATTCAGTAGCTGTTATGTGGTACAAGTGCTTGACATGTGGCGGTGGCTTTTCCTATGATGGTTCTGTCCCAGCTCAAAAAACCTGCTGTTGCCTGTAAACAAATCAAACCCCATTTAATTAGCGAAGTGCCTTCCACAGTTACTTCTGTGATGAGTAGGTTATTGTCTCAGCAGCATCAAACTCAGGGGGAAAAATATCTAAGAAGTGTTAATTTGTTCTCTGGAAGTAGCAGGATTGGGGATGAGCAGACAGCATCAAAACAGAATAAAATCTCACATACATGGTTGCTGTTTTATGGAAATGACCTTTAGTCTTTCAAAGACAAGTCTTCCACTGGGAGATGGAATGTACAAGACAGCCTGTAAATGAGTGTCTCTAACATAAGCATAGCTAATATTTTCTATTATTGCTATGTAGCACTCTCTGGGCAGCAATCAAGTCCATTTAAATATGATTAATATTGAAGTAATAATGTTCCAAACTTCGTTCTTGTTTATACTGTCCGAGGAAAGACTGTTGATTTTTTTTTTTTAATGATCTGGTATTGAAATAAAATAAAAGTCTAATTCCTGTGACATTACTAGTGCTCTTCTTAATTCTGCACTGTCTGAATTTTTCAGGGTTTTGAAGGTATTCCTGTCCCGAACGGCTCAGCGTATTCCATATATGACAGGTGGGAGAGTGATGAGGATGCTGTCTGTTATTCTTCTGGTAGTCTTTTGGTTTCTCATTGGCTGGACTTCTGCAATAACCCAAAATTTGGAGAGAAACATTCCACTCATTGGTCAAGGGCAAACATCTGACCATCTGATCTTCAATATGTGCCTCATAGACCGCTGGGATTACATGATGGCTGTTGGTATGTTAATTTTCTAGCTTATCTTTGTTTTCTAAAATAAAGTTTGGTTGCCTTTTAATTTTTCTTCTTTTAGAATATCTTAAAGTTTTGTCAGACTGCCAATATCATGTGAAAACTTCTATGGCAGTAAGATATCAGCATATATGGTTTTTAAATGGGCTGAGAAGTAAAACAAAATATGCTGACACTTCTATGACTTTCAAAGGTTTGTAACTTGGATTTTAGTAACAAAGTGATGGGTGCTCAAGGTGTTCCATCTTTGAAGGCAGAAGGAAGAAGTAGCTCTTCTACTATTGAATCTCTTCAATGGTTCTTCCACTATGGAAGTGAGAAATTGTGACTAGTTTAATGAAGGCTTTTTGATTTTGCACCACAGAACTGGGCAGAGCTATTGTGTGAGGAGGGAAAGAACTTCCAAGACCACTCATTCATAACCTTACAGAAATTCGTATCAAAGTACACGGAACAGGAAATGAACATCTAATATGCCAACTTGATTTGTTAGATGTGCTTTCAGTGCATGGAATAGGTAGGAGCTAAAAAATGACACCCTGCAGAAGTCATATAAAGCAGAGAAAGATTTAGTTTTTGTTTCCTGAACTTCGTAACAAACAGTGGGTTCCTTTTGTCAGGGTTCAACTAAACAGTGTAATGTGCTTTCTCCCATGGCCTCACAGCTTCAATGTTTCCACCTAGAGCCACTGTTTCTTGTACAGCCCAACCTAGCCACCCACTGTCTCAGATATTTCAGTATTTTTGAAATATGAAATGAATTCCTGCGTTTCTGCCCTTTCCCTGCTTCACCCATGGACATCCCACTGACAGAGCTCTGCTGCTGAGGATTAGGGAGAGGTAATGGGGGTTTCTCCACTTGAGAGTGCAGGTGAGATGGACGGAAGTGTTTTCTCTGAGGCTGGTTTACAGAAAGTCAGTGTATGACAAAACACTGCTGCCAGCTTCACTGAGGAGCTTCCATGGCTCCAAGGTGCCCCTGTGCTCTGTTTTTCTCTCCTTTGTATTAAATCCCAGAGGCAGTCAGGCACAGGGGTACCCCATCTGTCAATACGCTCACTGGTAAACCACACAGAGAGGAGTAGAAAGGAGCATGTTTTGAAATGCATCTCAATTTGGGTCCTTTTGGAGGGTGTACTTTTCAGTAATGGAATAGTAGTGTTGCCAGAAATGTTGTAAAATTAACAAAAAAAGAATTAAATGTGAAACCCTTGATGATGTCATCTGAACTAACCCATTTTGGATCAAAATGTTGGTTCATTTGACAGTGTAGTTTTATTAATATTTTTATAGTGGTGGTTTTTGCATAATGGCAACAAATGGTTTTAGTCTCTGGATTTTATAATTCTGGTGGTGTAGTGACTAACAATTCCGATCTTAATACCCAATTATGATCAATTGTCTATTTTGGCAAGAGATTACGTAAGTTGCCGTGCGCCTAGTTTTGAAAAAAGTAAGGATTGTTTTTTTAAGGTATGTTTATATTTAGAAGAGTTTTAATGTTTTCCAAAATACACTCAGGGGTAGTAGAAGCAAAGTGAGCTCTCAAGCCTGGAAAATTGGGCAGAATTTCTTTTGTTCAGTTATTTTGTCTTCTTACCCACGCTACCTCATAAACAGAATTACGCAACTGTTCAGTAAACTCTGCAGTCATCTTAGTGGTACCAGGAGATGTGCACCTACAAGACTGTAGTAACATATGTGGTCTGTATATATATATGTGTGTATTTGTGTGTGCATATGACTTCAAGATTTTTATTGCTAATAGCAGCCTGAAAAGCTTACAGTCAATAGGAACTAGTCCCAAAATCAGATACTTCATCTCAGAAATGTGTCAGAAGTAATGTCCTTAACACAGAACTCCTTTTATTCCTATGGCGGCAGCCTTGCAAAATATAATATGTAATAAATTAATTGATAGATTCTGCTATTTGATTTCAAATGCTAAAATAAAAATGGTGGATGGTAATTTATTAAAGACTTGTTATTTCATTTAATTGAGTCAGGCACAGTATTTTATATAAATCTAGTGATTGTTTTGAGATATATTCTGTCACTTGCTGGAATGCCTCCCTATTTCACTTGGTTGTCAACACTTCACTGAAATGTGGACAGGGAATTTTCAAGGTCACAGATTAGTGAAGTGAGAATTAACAAGGCTCTGCTAAAAAGTCATAATGAGATGAATCCTTTATGCTACCAGAGATTATTGGAATTGGGATTTATGAAGCATTTTCCACACTAATCACGCTACTTAGACTCTATCTCCGGAGACTTTTATTGCAGTGAATGTTTTATATTTACATTTCCATTAAGTTTAAGAGGATGGTCTCTGTGAGAGAAGTAGGGACTTAGACACAATGGTTATCACCATTTCTAGCATTGCCTCTGCACTCTGTGATATGCTGATGAGTAAAATTAGCATTCAGTAAATCTTATTTTATCTACATAATGTAATGTAGGTTAGTATGTATTTTCCTTAGGGCTGGATACTCATGGGTAGCTTATTTGTTACATGCCTTTTATATTGCTTTATTTCCTTTGTGTTAGTTTCTGCATCCCTTTCAAGGTCGGGGCATCTGTCTCATTGAAAAGTCATGGCATGGTTGACAATCTGAGATTGCAGAGAAAGATCTGAGGCCTTGAAAATACTCACCCTCAAAGCCTTTTTCCTATGGCCTGAATATGTTCTCTACCTCTACCTGTCACTGTCAGATTTTGACTTAGAAAGAAAACTCCAAGAGATAAACTTCTCGTACCTAAGGGCTTGCAGTGTCGCAAATCAAACTATTATCCTTTATCCTGAGGGGAGAACATCTTGTAACAGATACTGGTGCAGGATTTAAAAGAGCTTCCCTAAAAACTGGAAAAAGAGACAATATAATAAGTTTAATGAACAAAGCCCCAGGGAGGAGACAAAGGCAGGCAGAGAGATAAACATGCATGCACAAGCACAAACAAAAAGCAGAGGTGAAATCTTGACAGGTGGATGTTCCTGACTTCAGCAGGGCCAGTTTCACACAGAATGGATAGAGTAGTTTTTAAAAATCCCACATGCATTCTGTGTGGGTTTTCCAGTTTTAATTTAGACCAGAAGTGAATGGCAGGTACTAACTGAGCACAGGGAGATGTTTTTCCCCTGCACCTGTTTGATTTCTGGCTGGCAGGAGCAGTGCTGTTCCATTGTGCTGAGCTGCTGCCATGGCCCATGCATCCGTAGGTCATGCTGTGGATCTAGGGCATCACGAGGGTTTCAGATATGGAACTTCCTTGTAATTACTGCATGCTCTCAGCCAGGAAAAGGAACAAAGTGAGTATTTTGGACTGTTCCAAGAACTCCCTCCCACTTTCCATTTGTTGATATTTAACATACATAATCTTTGCATTAAAAGAGGGCATGAAGTGTCAGGACAGGCTCTGACAAACTGGGCATCAAGACTGCCTGTACAGTTTTGAGCTAGGGCATTGTAATACATCCTTATGAGGCCCTTTATTAAATTTTCTACAGGCCCTCTGCCCAGTGAATGGGTGATTATTATTTCTTTTTGTTATCCCCATTTGATGTGGCCCTATGCCATATTTGGGGTATGTTGTTCAGAGCATGCAATGAATAAAGAACTGTTTGTTTCCAAATGGGTGTTTTTAAACATGTTCCGCTTAACATGAATGTACAAAGATTAAAGCCAAAATTATCCATTTTCAGTGTCTTGTCTTGAGACATCAAGGGACTGGTTTTTCAGAGTACTGTTTATAGGTTCCTCTGTGGAAAGCACAACCAGGAGATGCTTAGAATTCAGCACTAGTGTGGATCTGACTTCATTTCTCACATTACATACTCAAAAAATGTATCATGTAAAAATAGTGATCGCTTGTGAAAAGCTTATTCTAAGTGGTAAGGCCAGGGCTGTACAAAATGTTTGCAGTAGAAATAGAACACTGTTTTACAAAGTACGTTCAGCTCTGTGCCTTTTCTGGTTGTAAACCTCTCCTCCTGCCACCCTGTGCACCTCGTCCTCAGCCATTCCACAGTCCAGCGCTGTGTGTGGTTTGTGTCATTCACTGCTAGGATCAGGTAAATCTGGAAGAGTCAGGGGGACAGCACCAACGATGGAAGTCAGGGGGACAGCACCCCCAGGTTTAGCAGTTTGAGTTGCATTATCCCCTGCGGTAACATTGCTTTTTCTTGTTACCTGCTACATGATAAATGAAATCCCATAACCTTTAGTTAGGCATGATTTCTATGAAATATTTCTGCTCAGGGAACCATGTTTGTGTTTCCTGGGCTGCTTGTTTATGTATTGGTGAATGCCATATTTGGTTGCTTCTGCAATTCCCCTGTGGTTTGGGAGAGGCTGAAAGGTGCTCTGACTTCCTCTTGTCTTTGCACTGCTCTTTTTGGAGACCACTACTGGTACTGCTCCAACACTTCAAGTACTTTGGACACCATTGGCATTTACTTGCATCCCCTTTAAGATGTGACAGAAGAGGCCCCACACTCAGCCAGTTTTCAGCTGTTCCTGTTCTCCCTCTTTCATCCACGCACAAGCGAAGAGGGTGATGGAGCACAGGAAGAATCCAGCTGACTTTAATAGCAACAGTGAGCTATGGAAGTCATGAGGCAGGGCAGCACATCTGTCTAGAGGAATTTAAAAATGCTTGAGTATAACGGCTAAAATAAGTGCAGAAATGAGAGGAGCTCCTAGAGACCTGAGACCGGCATGTATTTAGTGCAGTGAGATTCCTAGATCTGGTGCTCACACTCAAGTCATGGATATGTCTCCACTGCCAGCAAAAGCCATCTCTAGGGTACCATGAAGCCTCAGGACCCACAGACCATGGTCTGCATGTCCCTTGCATTACTTTGAGTAGACCTTCAAGGCAGTCTTGTGACTGTGTGGGGGACAGAGTATGCTGTGCCTCCCTCCAGCCCAAGGACCCCACTCTTCTTTCTCAGTCTTCACAGCCACAGGCCGTGGAAGTTCTGATAGGAAAAAAAGTCTGAATCTGGCACCATCGATTCTTTCACCACAAATAGGTCTCTTTATTGATGTGCATAGCTGGTTAAAATGATGCTGAGATACGGTGGGAGAAACAGATAAACCTCTGGTAATTTATAATTTGCTAGGAATAACTCAACACTAAAGACTTGTAATCACAGTTCATTGAAATAGATGAAAATCCTTTCAGCTGAAGAAAAAAAGCTTCTCCTATGACATGGTGCAACTCTCCAGGTGGGAGATTGGACACAGCGATGCAGAAAGAGATTGCGTTGGCTGGCAACACAGGAGCAATTGAGGACACAATTTTTTTTCCAGTTTTAAAATGGTGCATGCTCAGCTCCAGCTGGCACCCTGAGTGAATGAACGGATGGAAGAGCTGTGCTTCCAGATCCAAAGCTCACTTCTTTTCAGTAAATGGGATTTAAAATTTAGTGAAGTGTAGTAGAGAAATAGATGAGTTGTCGTTGCTGTGTTATGGATGTAAATAGAGTGGGAATCAGTAAGTTGAGTTTAAAACCTGGGGGAAAATTGGTTTAATTGTTGGAACAGTACTATTTTGCCAACAGTGTAGAGTTCAGAATACCAAGTGAACTTAGTCAAGTCACAGCTTTAATGTCACCATCTCTGGGGAGCAGTGGCCTGGTTTTGGCCTATGATAGTGCTTTTTAAATGAGTAAATGTGGTCAGACATAAAACTTCATACAGAGCCATGAAAATGGGGTTTTTAATCTTTCAGAGCTACCTTCTTTTTGCAAGTAGCTTCTGGACAGCAGAGTCCAGGTATGCACAGGAATGGGTTCAGGGAGCCCACAGCCATCTTCACCAGGGGTCTGCCATGAAAAAGAGAATAGAAGAGAAAGGCATTTCTGCCAGGGTAGGAGTGCTGAGAAGCAGCCAGGATAATCTGAAATAATTCACTTTCCTCTCCAAACATGGCAGGAAGGACATCCACAGTTTAGGACTTAATCACAAATATGGGTAAATTTATTTCCACTGTTGTCCTGCAATGGCAGGGTGGCATTATCCCTATTTTAGTCAGGCTGAGCAGAGGCACAGTGAGATTAGGGTTATATGGTCCATTTAATCTGGTTGTCCATGTTGCAGTGCCTTTGGCTCTGTTACAGGGCTTAGTCAAATGTATTTGTAACATTATGTATGGTTGCACTGGCTCCAAATACAGCCCTGCATGCTTATTTTTGTTGCAAATTGCAGCAAAAATGCATATTTGGCACACAAATGAAAAATGCTCCCACCTCTGCCAAAAATGATCACCTCTGCAAAGTTTGGATTGAATGGGGACCTGAAGTGGGGGCTTTTTTCATATTCATGGGAGCTTGAGGCACAGGCAGAGTTAGAAGTCAGTTGTGCATGTATGCTAGACCACTTTTCCCCCTTGCAGTCTTTCCTGTCATTCACTAGACATCTAAATGTCATTTGGAACAAATTGCAAAGCTTTCTTCATTAGGCAGCCTTGATTAGGTGAGGTACAGAAATCTGCATAGCAGGAGTGAAAGCAGCAATGGATTAACGTGGGGATTTCCTTCTGCTCAGAGCAACGCAGACCACTGCATGTTTAGCAAAACGTTGAAAATCCATTAACACAGATCTTTTGAGAAGGTTTATTTAAGCCACTAATAACAACCCTGAGTCCATCCTCTTCTATAAAGCAGACTCATACTACAAACTGTGGACGTATATCATTGTCCTTCATTATCAGAAGATGCAGAATATGAGCAATGGCCTCAAAAGATCTCAAGTGAGCAGACATGGCACAATCTTTATTGTAACAGGCCAGTGGCATCAGGTGAGTCTGTCCCAGTGTATTGGATGATCAAGCTAAGTGCTCCAAATTGCTTCATTTTCCAAAAACTTAATCAGCATCGTGAAGACAAGGAAGAATCCTGATTTTTAAACACCAAAGCATATACTAAGCAGGTTGATCAGATAATGCAAAGACCAGATAAAAGGTTCTGTGGATAAGAAGCAGGTAGTGACTAAGAGAGATATTTAAAGACTAATTCATTTGTGCACATGACATATTGAGGTCACTTTACATTTTCATCTCCTAGCTTCCATACATATCTGCATCCATTTATGCCTTTAAAGCAACTGTGCCTTTTCTTAACCTCTTATCTATCAGAGATTTTATCCCAAAATCTGAATGCCTGTTTTGGACAATTACAGAGTAACTACTGCAAGGTTTTTTTTCAGAGCTCTTTTATGTTTTATTGTTTTGACTTTGCATTTTTTTGTCCAGAGAAAAGTTGGCAGCTCTCTCTCCTAGGAATTTCCATAATTTTTCAGAAGGAGAAAGGAAGGTTTTCTTGGTTTTGTGCTTATTATGTGAAATGGGATAATTTATAAGCCTTGTTCTAAATCATACTTACAGGAACAAGATCATATGTTTTGAGTTTTGAGTTTGCTCTTGACAGGTATGCAGCTAAGATATTCCTTTAGTGGTCAGAAAGTCACTTTTCTATACCACACTTTTAGTGGAAAACTATTTAGCAAGCCAAATAGAAATTTCATATCACATTTCAGAGTTTTTGACCATTAAGGATATTTGGTGCAAAACAGTGACTAGTGTCCCATAAACAGCCTAATCAAAGATGAATTTTACATTAGAACCTTGCTGCATGGTGGCCAGATGTGCTTAATTATCTATCTATCTATCTAAAGTTAATTATCTTTGTTTTTCATTGGAGTAGTAAATACATTAATACATTACCTTACTTAATATTGTGAAAGTAAAAACGCCATATAGGAAAACAATACAGCAAAATTTTATAACACCTTCAGATTTTTGTTGCAAATTGCACTATTAGTCTGTAGCTAATTATAGGAACTTGACTTCCCCCCCAAACACAGTTTTTACATGATACATTTAAGCTGTTTAATTAGTGCTTTAGATAATAAATTGGTTTTCTATCAGTCTGTTTTGTTTTGTCATTGCTAATGAAATTATTGTAATGTTGGACTTAGCAAGTAAAGGAACTCTGTTATTTTACCTTATGTTTTAAGAGCTCTTCCCTATTTGTGTACCATACCAGATGTCACAGTAATTATTATCTGCAGACAGGAATGCCAACTCTGCTCGAAATGTAAAGCTTTTCTAAAAGCATTATGCACTGAATGGTACAAACTACTGTTATGCTCCAGAATATTAATACTTTGAAATTGCCTCTTGTCTTAAGAACTCCTTGTAACTGTGATTGTGAAACTGAAAACTGAAATTTTCAGAATTAATCAGATCTGGAGATCAGATGCTACCTGCCTTCCTACTTAGCCCAGCTAATTGAAATGTTTGGGTTGTAAGGGTTTGTTTTGGGTTTTTTTTAATGCAAGTACGGCTTTTTCATTTTCATTTGATCTGTATGCAAAAAAAAAAAAAAGCACCAAAACCTACTAATTCTTGTAAATCTTCAAAATCACAGCAATTTTAGTTTTTCTTCTGAAAATAAGCAAAATTTGGCCCTCACTCTTAGTTCAGGTAAGAATACCTTCAGCACATGAAATTTTACATGGGTATTTTTATTTCTTTGAAAGCCAAACCTTTTCAAACTCTCAGCCTCTGTTAGCACTTGTCAGTGATCTTTTCAGTCAGGAAGAGACTTGGGGCTCTTCTCACTTCAGCTGAGAAACAGGGAGGAGAGCAGACCATGAGTAGTTTTGTGGAGTGTGCCTGTTATTTCACGATTAGCTCTTCTATTCAGTTCTGCTGCTCATGTTGGGGAGCAGGGGAAGTTTGGATGAAAGGCGAAATGTGAGGAAATAGGCATTGTCTGGCATGTTGGAGGAGCCCTACTGAACAGTGTTAGGATGAAGGATTTCCATAGAAGATAGGACAGTAAGATACAGTGATCTGGCTTTAGCAGCCTGATTCTAACAATTTTCTGCTTTTCAGTTCCTTCTAAATCATTATGGAGCAATTAAGGCAATAAATTAAAGTCATTTGAAGAGCAACACATTTCAGTGCCATGATTCTGCATATGTGAGGCAACTTCCTAAAGAAAAAAACGCAGACAGCTAAGGTTTGTAAAAAACCTTTATTCTTATTTCATTGAAGCCAAATTTGTATTTCACTTGGTCAGGAAAGACTTCAGGATCAAGATGGCTTTTTAAGTCATTCTGTGCAGGAGTTTTTAAGAAACAAGAATGATAGACTTCATTTATAGCATAGCTAATTTTCTAGGAATTAAATGGAAGCAGCAGCCAGTTTGCCCAAGTGTATGGGGAATTTGGGAAAAGCATACCTGCTTTTGTGCTTTTGTTGAGCTCAAAACCAGGCTGGGGCACATAGTCTCAGGAGATTCATACCAAGCTTTTGTTCATTTTGGCACTCAGTAAGGCCTCAAGTCATACTACTACTTAGTCAAAAGATCAGAAAGTTTATTATTGTTAGGATTTGGTGAGAAAGAACACAAAACCAGCAGCATGGGTGGATTATGCCCCTTCAGTTGTTTGGGTATATGTAACCTGGTAAGGCTGCTGGGTCTATGAAGGATGTGTTCTAGTAAAAGCTATGATCTTGGAGCTAAGACATCTATTTTTCATTCAGAAATGTGAAAAGTGTTCTTCAGAGTTCAAACTGAACTCTTATCATAGCACAGAGAGATCTATGTAACTGAATTCATTTTATCCAGACTTGTCTCTTACTGATTTTACTGGAATTAATAGCAAAATTAGAAGTTTCCAAATGGTATAACAATATATTATAGGTAAGTTACAGCAGTCATGGACTACTGAAAGTGGAGGTACTAGAGGACTTGTTCTAATGAGATATCCAGTGCTGATGTTATATTTTAATCTGTTGTTAATGGTGGGGTTCACAAGCGTTTGTGTCATTATTGAAACCAGACCAGTAATTACTTGCTGATCACTTCCACACGGTGATGTCACTGATCACCAGGTATAGTTACAGTACAGAAAAATTACTGGCAAAAAATAAGTCTGAAAAAAATTAGTTTTCTATTGTAGTGCATTTAACTGTAGCTGTTACTGCAAAAATTCAACAAGACAAAATCAGCGTATGAGTAACAAAGGGATCACAGTTTCTGAAGCTGGTCTGGAGCAGTGCTGGCATTGCAGGGGTCTAACATGGAACTGCACATGGCTGGGTGACTCTCAAACACTTCCAGCCATTGCAAGCCCACACTGCAAGGCAAGAGGGACTGGCACCAGCTCTGTTCATAACTACACAGCAGAGCTGTAGGGGGTTTTCTGGGAGTTTTTTCAAGATGGTTAGGAAATCATTTGTATCAAGATCAAAATGATGTCACATCAGGCTGTCCGCTGGGAGCTGAAGTCAGCATACTGCTGGGTGCAGATGAGCTAGCTCTGACTGAATAGTTGAGGCTGATCCAGACACTCTACTTTTTCTCCTTTCTTCCTTTACTCATTTTTCTCCTAACAGAAACACATCATTTGTTTTAATTGCATTAGATCCTCAGAAGTGACTTGTCATATTATGAGTACCAGCAGAATTAACTATCATGAACAGAGAAATTTTTTAAACACAAACTATATTGTTTTATCTAAGTTATAAACCTTTGAAATGAAAGTGTTGTCTTAAAAAGCATTTAGTCTGGTAGTAGCACTGTATCTGCCTCTGTAACAAGAACCAGAGCTACAATTAAAAATACTTGTTATCTGAAGTGATGTCAGACTTCTGTAAAAGCAAGCAAGACAGTTTTAGACATTGTCTCAAAGTTTGTCAATTGAAAAACTGAAATACCATGAATGCAAAGGTTCCTGATCTGAAAAAAGATGTGTAAAATTAAAACCAAATATATCATGTACAGTGACAATATCCAAAAGTTTGAATGCCTATGTGTGTACATATATACATGTGTATTGTCTTTGCATAGATGCTCACACATACAGAAGATACTGTAGTGCTTCAAATTTCCTTCCATCTATAAAACTAATTGCAAATTATTTCTTTTTGTTCTTCTCACAGCTGAATTTTTATTCCTCTTGTGGGGTGTTTATCTCTGCTATGCAGTGCGGACAGTCCCATCAGCATTTCATGAGCCACGTTATATGGCTGTTGCAGTTCACAATGAGCTCATTATCTCTGCTATATTCCATACAATTAGGCAAGTGATCTGTAGACCTAGTAATTAACCATTTATCTTTCAGGTTTCCTATGGTGCAACTTAGAATGGGTGAATGGGGTAGGATGCATAATGGAAGGTCTTGCAAATATTTGTTTCTGCAAATTAAGTGACTACTAAACTTAAAACTGAGATTCAAGAATATGAAATTGTATAACTAGGATTTTTTTCAGTATAGTTAGGTGATACTTTCTTTGCTCAAAGTTAAGTATGTATGATAAATTAGGTATAGCAAAACCTGTCTGTCTTCAGTCATCTACATACTGCTCACTGTTTTATATCCCTAGAAAAACAGCAGGTAAGAATGTTGGTTTGGATGAACTTTGGCTGGTGTGTTGAGCTGCAGCTATGTTTTAAGATTATTGTACTGGTTTGGGCATGAAGCATAGTGTTTTATACGCTGACACAAAAAGAAAAGTTATGCATATGATGCTGTATTGGTAATATAAAGCACACGTTTCTTATAGATTCTGTAATGAGCTCTGCATTTCATACTTGTGAATTATTTGGGTAGTAAAAAATAAATAAAGGTCTTTGCTAGAGCTACATGAAAATTTACTAAATCTGGCTTTCCTTCAGAGCACCCTGTAAAAATTAATTGATCCTAGAAAATATAAAAGAGCAAGATAACATGAGTTTCATCTCATCCTGTAAAAACTCCTAAGACTTTTTTCTGACATTCTCACACCTTCCTTTGCCTCCTAACAGACTTTATCTACTAAGATTGTTGTTTTTTTCATATTGCTTCATTGACAGTCTTCAAATACTCTGTTCCTTGGTCTGTCTTGGCACTAACATTTCTCCCTGTCTTCTTGATTTTTGTTTTCGTGTTTTTTTTCTGAGTAAACATCAGCAAACAAATCCTTCATCTCTGTTCCTTCTTGGTGCTCTTTTCTCTTACCTTTGTTATACAATTTGCTGCATTTTTCAGGCTTGCCATTTTTTTTCCTTCCCCTTCTCCTAAACCTGGACCTCAACATCCACATACTCTCAAAATCTATACTCCCTAACACAAGCATTTGCAAAGTTATTGTTTAAAATCTTTATTTGATGGAAGCATTTTTCTTTTAATTCCTGATGGATGTAAAATTCACTTACAATACTTTTGAATTTATTGTAACCAATATGACATATTCTCAGTCAGTTTTTCTCCCATTAATTCATATTCCTAAACTGTGTGTTGAGCCACATTAGAAGATACAGTTCAGAGCTGTTTTATTGGCTGCAAGTTTCTTTTAACAATAGAACAGGAGGCAAGTAATCTTGGATGAAAGAGAGGGGGAAAGGAGAAAATGTGGCATTTTAATACATGCCTTATGAAGGAGACACAAAGGGACTAAGTCTTTCAGTTTGTCTTATTGACAATCCTGTTCCTGCAGCCTAGGGTCTGCTGATCTTATTCTTCCTTCTTTTCTTTTTTATTTTTAATGTACATTTTGTATTGATCCTTTGCCCATCTGTCTGATGTATGCTGGTTTGTTGAAGAAATATCGTGTAGTGTTTATAGATAAGATTGAATAAAATGCACACGATCCCTCCTGAGATTATGTCCATTTCTGCTTGCACAACTCTTAATCCATTTCCCTACTTTTTTAAATTTTTTTTATTTTTCTTCCATCTTCCCTGCCAAGTTCTGGATACAACTGAAAGGGCAGAAGTGTAAAACTTAGATTTATATGACATACCTGAATTGTCATGAAGTTGAAAATACTGGAGCCTTGAAGGACACCTACAAGGCAGCCATCCAGTCTGAAAACTCCCAAAGCTCAGAGAAGATTGATGTGAGCACTAAATAAAACCTTGAGAACTGTTTGCATTCTGTTTTCCTTTGAAAGTATTCCCATTTCAGAAACACAGGATTCTGTATTATCTTCAGATCAGCATAGTATTAAATTCCTGCATTGCTCTTTCTTTTGTATTACTGAGAATCCCAAAGTTAATATGGAAAAAATCTCATTCAAATAGAAATCCTATCTTTGCTAGGTCTGAATGGCTACTACAAACGTGATTTTGCTTTCAGAGGCATGGTATGGCATGTATACCTTAATTAGTCAAGGTCCCGAGCATAAAACAAGCAAAAAAGCCTTCACAGAATCTGAGGATTAGATCTGTTAAGGGTTAATCAAATCCAGTGGCCATCAGGACATGGGTGCTTTCTCCTGTCTGCCTGATGGATCTGCCTGCTGCAAATCCAGTCAGGGCAGTCACACAACACCTGGCTGGCCACAGGGACCAGAGCAGGTCCAACACACACAGCCTGGTCCTGCTCCTCCTCTGCAGTTGGGCTGGGCTGAGACTTTGGGTCTTCCCAGGGGCGGTCACCCACGTGCTGCCTGAGGTTTGCTCATCAATTGCACGTGCACTGTGGAGAACATGGTATCACACACATCAGAAGGATTTAATGAGAAGGTAGGAGATATGTCAGGTACGGGACTCAGTGACAACTTGCTTACGTGTCACTACCCATTTTATCCCCCCTTCTTTCAATGCTTGCTTTTCCCTCACCTACCTTATCCCCCCTATCTGTCCCAGTCCCTGTCTTGTCCCAACCCACCCTCATAATTTTTTTTGTTATTGGTCACAGTTTTGCTGCATCTGTACTCAAATCTGGCATTTGTGATGCCATTAGCTAGGTAATCACAGTCTTATTTGCCATTGCTGATGTTGTTACATCAGTGCCACTGACCTTGCAAGTTCTGCTCCCTCTAAGGTTCTTCAATTACCTGTGAAGTTTGGCCATCTTTCAAATGACTGCCTATTAACCACCTGTGAAATCATGCTATCCCTTTCAGCACTGTCTGCAACTTCTGTTCACTTTTTGCTCTGTTATTTGTTACATCCATCAGTTTCTCATGTCATCTTCATCAGTTCAGTTGTGTTCCGTTTGCTAAATCTCAGACCTGAGCCTCATACTCCTGCACACCCCAAAGCAACATCTCTCTAGGAATTAATTAATTGGAATATTTTATTGTGTTCATAAAACATTTCATTTACAAAGTATTAAACAAGTAATTATGACTGTATTATTACAGCATGTAAGCCAGTGTTTCATGCCAGACTACTTCTGTTAACAAAAGCTTCTTCAAAATGTGCATCTGTGAACTTGGATAAGTTGCAAATGTCATTTCTATCTGAATGATTTTTGTAAACCTGGAAATTGCAAGCCAGCAGTACATCCGTTCATCCATTGCATCGCTTACTGCTTCTGTCTTTGGGAGCTCACTAAAGCAGACAAGCCAAGCATGCTCCAGCTTTAACTGCACTGCTTGTTCTACCACTGCTTCAGAAAGCTCAGCAAGGAACTGTTTTGTTTGAGAAGTTCAGCCACTCATTTCCAAGCATTCACAGGCTCTTGGGCCCCACAGCAGTGAGCTGGGCAGTCCTGCAATAAAGACCATTTCTCTGCTCCCTGCTAAAATGCATTTCAGTTCGGTTCTCCCTTGGATGGCTTATCAGCTGTACTCGGTAGCTGTGATCTGTGGACATCCTGTGTTTATAAAGTGCACTGCAATTCATCATAGTACATGTGCTTACTTAACCTAAAATCATCCCTTCAGATCCTTAATGTATGTAAGCTGCCATAACTCAGGCCAAAGAAACTGTGACAATATACACAAAACAAAAAGACAGCTCAATAGTGAGAAAGATGGAATAAGCAGTATAATTTAAGGTCTGTTGGTTCTTTTTATATTTTGGTTTGTTGGTTGTTTTCTTTTCAGAGTTGTTTTGAAATTGTAGCATATAGGAAAAGCATGTGAATGTAATTTTTAGTCCATATGAAAGCAGTACAGAACAAAACTAGTCGTGTTTGGCCATTCAGTGAAAAGAAACCTAAGGAATACTAAAGATGTTAAATCTAAGGCACTGGAGAAGTGTGGTGAATTGCAACCCTGAATTCTATTTTCAGATTCATTCTTGCTTCAAGACTTCAGTCTGATTGGATGCTGATGCTGTTCTTTGCACACACACATTTGACTGTGACAGTCACTGTTGGTCTGCTTCTGATCCCTAAGGTATTTGAGTCTCCTGTCTCTTTTCTTTTGCCAAGACTGAGGAAGATAAATGTTGTCATGCAGAAGCAATTCTGTGTAAATCTAGCAAGCAGCTGATAAAAAAGGGGGATGTAAAATTGGGCTATTTTACTTTAAAAGCTGTAATTTTTTATTTTAAAAAAGTATGCATTTTCAATGTTTCTTTCTTTCAGCTTTCAAAATTCTAGGAGTTTAAAGTACTTAAAATGTTGATGTGGTTAATACAAGAAGGAAAGAATCCTGCCTAACTGTGCTTTTTTTTAGGTATTTCTGTGACTGTGCTGCTGCCAGAATTAGCTGAGATCAGATAAAGAATTTAGGCAAGGGCATAGAAGCACTGGAATCAGGAGGCTGGACTAGCCATGAGATAGGAATGTAGGGATTTGAACCAGGCAGCTCCAGGCTGAAAAAGGAGAACCCTTTGCAAGTCAGCTGCTGCACACTGGGAGGAGACATGGCCATGACAGGGAGGCAGGAGCGTGCTGGGTGCCAAGATGGGTGTGGAGGGGCACAGGCAGATGGGGATGGAGGAGTCAGGGAAGAGCAGAGAAAGCCCCCGAGCTGCAGCCTAGCCACAGTCCCCAGGAATGGTGTGGACTTCCTTCTTAGGACACTGCCCCAGCAAAAGAAATTACTTTCTAATGGGTTTTGAAATGACTGATTATATTAATCAAAAGCTCAAAAGTCAAAATAGCGGTAAAGGTGAAAGCTACAGATGAAGAAAGAGCATTAAGCAGTTGACGTCGATAGAATTTTTGGGTTAATGAAGCTGCTATTCCTGCCTTTTTCCTGTGTGTCAGAACAGGCTATGCTGATGACTGTCAAATATATGTACCTTGAACAGTCATAACAAGGGACTCGTTGATGCAGTCTTAATACTGCATAACCTTGTTTTATTTTAAATTACCTTCCTGGTCTTTAGCAATGGTCTTATATTTTCTATCTTATATTAATGTACTTTTTTACATATCTTCAGAGGTGTCTTTCTAAACTAGCCTAGAAAATTTGTTGACCTTTCTGAAGCTGACTCATAACTACTGATCAGCATTTTCATTTTTAGCTTTTTATCTGTGTTACACTGCACAGACTCTTCTTCCAACACACCAAAGAATTCAGAGAATTAAGATTCACAAGGTTTAGTTCATTCATAAAGTCCTGAAGACAGATGACTGTGGACAATAGTAACTAGAGATGAGTGAATCAATATGAACAAAACAATAATAACGACCTCACTCCAGCTCCTGATTCAAGGATTTTTGGAAACATAAAAGAAAAAAATTGTCTACTTTTTCATTATTTTATTTCTTTTTTTTCCTTTTTCTTTTTTGTGGTTTTGTTTTGTTTTGTTTTGTTTTTGTTTTTGTTTTTTTTTCCACTTTATGTCTTCCTTTTCAGGGTTAGGATCTAAAATGGGAGAATTGCTTCCTGCAGGATTATTAAGATGTATGCAGTATAAAATAATGTCTTACTGTTTTAGTAGTCTAATTGGAAATACTGTCTGAACGTCTGTTTTCACACCAGCTTAACTGAAATGCCATTTAAAGAGGCTCAAACAAGTATCAAAATAAGAAGGAATTTTTTTTCCTTATGCAAATCACTAAGATTTATCAAGTTAAGCCATCATTAATAAGAGTTTCTTCCATAAAATGCTGAGACTCTGTAGGACACTGTAAGCCAGCGAGGCTTACAGTAATACTTTGAGTTTGAGAACCACGTCAAATCTATAGAAGGGTTCATTATACCATAAAAACTGTTGTAAGCTCTTACACTGATGTTGAAGTAAACTTTTGCACTCATGGCAACATATTTTTTGTGAATACTTATTGCAGTTTTCACATTCAAGCAATAACCCAAGAGATGATATAGCTACAGAAGCTTATGAAGATGAGCTTGATATGGGTCGGTCTGGATCCTATCTGAACAGCAGCATCAACTCAGCATGGAGTGAACACAGTTTGGATCCTGAAGATATTCGGGTACATATAACTCATTTAAATAGCATTTGATTTCAAGAACATTTTTTCCTACAAGAAAACTCCAGCTTGCATGCATTTTTTTCTCTTTGCAGATATTAGCTCAAAAATGCCAGCTTAGATTTTTTATGATTGCGGTATCAGGTTATGTAAACTCTCATGGAAAGTATTAACTAGTGTGAAGAGATGCTGCATTAGTATTTGTAGTAAAAGTCATAATGGTGGCTAAGGAGGAAGATTCATCCTCAGCAGGAGCTGTTATTCAGTTTACATAGGTTCTTTGAATTATCTTGAAGTACAAGCAGCTTTTGGTTTCAGTGTAGTTGGTCATTTGTATGTAACATAAGCATATATAACTATAAAGATAAAATTTTTAAAACTTGATTAATGGAGAAAATTATTCTTATTTTTACATGATTAAAAGCTTTATGTCCTGAGAACAAAGAGTAGCTATACAGTTCAGCAGGAAAGCATACACTACAGCATTGTGAAATCTGAAACAGTATTAATGAATACGAAGTGTGCATGCTGTGGAAAGTAAGTGTGTGTGCATGAGGGTTGAACTTTTTTTAAAGTGGAAAAAAATGGGATTCAAGTTGATGGAGAAATGGCATATTCAAGAATTAGAAAAGACAGTGAAATGAGTTTAATGCCCTTTTTAGAGCAATAGGTCTTGCATTCATCAGGCTGCTGGTTTGACTGTACTCACTGTGTACATACTAGTTTTGCCATTCACTTTGCTTTGCAGGATGAGTTGAAGAAACTGTATGCTCAACTTGAAATCTATAAAAGGAAAAAGATGATTGCTAACAATCCACATCTCCAGAAAAAAAGGTGCTCTAAAAAGGGCTTGGGGCGCTCGATAATGCGGCGTATTACAGAAATCCCCGAGACGGTCACCAGGCAGTGCTCCAGGGACGAGAAGGACCTGATGGAGCACAGTGCCGTGAAGAACTTGGCCACACTGAAGAAAAACCCACCAGATTCCACAAGTTCTGCAAAGCCAAAAGAAGAGACTTTGAAAAACAGAGTATTTTCCTTAAAAAAGTCCCACAGCACTTACGATCATGTTAGGGATCAAACAGAAGAACCAAATGGCTTAACTACAGAAAGCACAGAAGTTATACCTGCTGAGAAAACGCATCTGGACTCCTTGAATGGTAACAAATTAACCAAAAATGCTCCTGAAAAAGTTGAAGCTGTCTCCACTGAATCGGTCCCTTTGGTGTGCAAATCAGTAAGTGCGCATAATTTAAGTGCCGATAAGAAGCCTCTGCATCCAAGAACATCCGTGTTACAAAAATCCCTCAGTGTTATTGCTAGTGCCAAGGAAAAAACTCTGGGACTAACGGGTAAAACACAAAGTCTAGAAGAAAGCACTAAATCTCATAAATCTCAGCAGAAGGGTAAGGAGGCCAGCAAAAAGCACTCAGCCTCCGATAGAGGGGAACATAAGGATTCCCACCGGAAGAACTCTACGCAGTCTGAGGAAACAAAGAAAACCCATAAATCTGGAATTATTAAACAGCAAAGGGTTAGTCAAACACCTGCAAATCCAGACACAGGCCCAGGTAAGTCTCTGCACAAGGACAATTTCGACATAGGAGAAGTTTGTCCTTGGGAGGTATATGACAAAATTCCTGGTCCTGTGCCTTTTGACTCTAAAGCTCAAAAACATGTGTCTATTGCTTCCTCAGAGCCAGAGAAAAACCACCCTTCCCAGCCAAAGGGAAAGACTCATCATAAGCTGAAGACACCTGAGGGGTACCAACAGACAAATCAAAAGAGCTCAGAGAAGGTGGAAGCAGCCACTCAGGAGACACAAGAGCAGCAGATCTTTGAAAATGAGAAAAACCAGTCAAATTCCAAATCCCAGGTCTCTCCTGGGCCGAAGTGTGAGAATGTTAATAGGTACACACCTAATACCCGTGCTGGGGAGCGGGAGGAGCTGCCCCAGAAAACAGCAGAAAAGGAAAACCTCAATAAATTGGCTGAACAGAAAAAAATTGCCTCTTCTGAGGGAAATGTGCTTTCATCTAACTCCCATAAGCCAAGTAGTTACTTACAGCAACCTTTAGTATCTCGAGCTGAAGTCTGCCCTTGGGAGTATGATATGGCAGATTTACCAAAAGCAGAAAGAAGTGTAGCTTTATTGAACACCTCTGCTATAAGTGCAAATAAAACAGCAGCACCTCGAAAATAAGAGGCTTTTGGACTGAGGAGAGTAGCAACATTGAGAAGACAGACAACAGGAAAGACAGAGGGGACTTAGGCCTAAAGGATCTGAAAATTCCTAAGGAGCATCACTTAAATCAAGGGAATCAGCACTACAAATAAGTAGGAGTTAAGCAAAGTAAATTATGATTAATGTTGTTATTATTTTTATGTTGAGTGCCAATAATGTGATTAGCAGTGCCCAGAATATGGTCCCTGCTCCAAGGATTTTACTGTGTCAATGAAAGAAATCTGCCTTTGTGAAATCAATTCTCTTTTAAAAGAAGACATAATAAGATGATAAAAAACGCACAGTGTAGATCTTTACCAAATTATTTCTGGATGCTGTAACTGGCTGTAACTTGCCCTTGGGACTTTAAAGATCCAGCAGAAATAGGGCACAGAAAATGTCCTGATGGCAAAAAGGGGTATCAATGAGCAGCTTATTAAAATGACGACTTTTCACTTTACATATTTAATCTAAATTGCACTGCTAACTCAATGCATCCCAAAAATATTTTATAAAATGATTGCTCTCATTTTCTTATTACTGTGTGTTTAAGTACATTGTTGTGTCTCATATTAAAGCATTCCAGATTGTATAATTTTTGCAAATAACTTTATTATAATAAATAACTGATATTATGTGACACAACACCTTATTTATGCAATCTGCAGATACTGTCTTATAATTGCAAGTTAAAATACCTGCTGTAGACCTTTTTGTTTATATATAGAATTGCAGTAATCTTTCACTGGCCATGGAAGCTGTAATTAATATCGGGAAATTCTTTTGGGCTTTGGAGATATTTTTTTTCTTTCCTGTGATTTATATAGTGATTTTTTTTATTTATTCTCCGTTATTTAAATCTGTAGTTTGATACTGTATTATTCAGGGGTTTTATATGCAGTAAGTTATGCACTTCCCTGTTAATGCTCATAGTCTTTGTTAATAGTGGAAATTCAGTCGTCTTAGCTGCATATTCCGGTAAGTCTTAGGACAACTTATCTGGGTTTTTTGTTACTAATTGGAAAATATCATCTAAGAAACCAGAAATCTTACTTTAAATATTGATGGTGATGATCTTGTTCAGTATTTCATACTGAACCTATCCTGTTAAATAAGACAAGTAAGAATGACAATGAATATGCCCCAGAAATGATCACCTGTTTTACTAAAACCAGACAGCTCTGCGAGATATATTAGTTATGGAACAACACTATACTGTTTATCCCTGTTGGCAAACCTCAAAAAATTGGCCCTTGGAGTGAGAGGTCCAAAATATTACTCTTCCCCCATATATGCAAATGTAAGAGACACTGGGAACAGAAATGATGGCATCTCTCTCCAACCCTCCAAAATGCTTTGACTTTTTTTAAATTTATATGTACATTTACAGTAAAAGTTAGTGTTTGATACAGTGCTACTTTTCAGCAATAGCTGCAGTCCTCATCGTGCATATGAGCTTAATTCATAGGTGGCCCATTCACAACTGTGAGTCTTAGTGACAGTTCACCATCAGGGCCTGAGGACGTGTTGAACCCTTCTGAGGAGTATCAGTAGTAATGAAACAGCCCCAGCCATCTCAATGCAGTTCCAGTAGAGTGCTGCTCACAGGAATTGGCTCTATGTAGTGTACTCCAAAACAAAGACTGCTCAGTCCTAAATAACTTGTGCAATTTGAGAGAAGTGATGGGATTCGGTGGAAGAATATGAAATGCGGATGATTGAATAGAATGTGTTGTTTAATATATATATAATATATATAAAAATAGATATTTATATATGTTTAATATATATATATAAATGTCATATCTAATACACACATGCACATACATGTACGTAGTAAAAACTGATTTTTGTGGCATCATAGAAAAAGTGGCTTAAGATAAAATGCAATGAGCAGAGGGACTTAGACATGAGGAGGACTTTTTCTGTCCTTTAAAAAGGAGAGGAGTCTATGGGCATGTCTAGACTGACAGACCAGGATGGATCTGATTTTCCTACTGCCACTGCTAAGCCCAAACCTGGAATGTGCCAGCACCTGAGCCAGCTGGGGACAAGTTGACTCAGGTCTTGGTGCTGTCTAAACATGTTACCTCACTTATAAATTCTGCTCATTAGCTCCAGATTAAGTGGCTGAACTGCCCCAGCCAGCCTGGTTATCCAGGATAGTGCTCAGTTCCACCATGGGGACATGCTGACTTGGGTCTTTACAACCCTGGGCTTGCCTGACTCTCCCACCCATCATTTGTAGGGCATAAATATGGTCTAGGAGATCTGACTGAGACACTTCAACCCAGAATCCCTGTTCCACCCATGAAAAGGAGTCAGGCACATGAGTCTGGGTGCTTCAGACATCAGTGTACCCACTTCACACACACAGTGCCACTGGCATCCTATGTGCAGCCCAAATCCAGCTCAGTCCTTAGTGTGAGAAAGAGTTGAGATTAGACCTGGTGTCTCAGATTCTCCCTTGCCAGTCCCAGACACTGATGGGATTTGTCTGTATCTTGTCTTGTCAGCTTCAGTGGGATTGATCAGCTTTTCTGAGAGAAAATAACCCTGTATTTCCATGGGAAGAAGTCTATCCTAGGAACAGAGTTTCCTGGGAAGCCTCTGCACACTGACCCTGTGTGCAGAGAAATACACAATTTTAAACCTGCTGAAATGGTGACCATCTCACACCTCTCCTATCCTTCAAGGGAATTTCTGCAGTCTCAGCAGTGGTTTTTGGGATTGGGACAGGGGGGCAGCTTATGGCAGGCTGCCCTGACTCACTTACAGGAGCCCAACTGTGAGGTTAGAAGTGGGCATCCACAGCGGAATCATGGAAGGAGGTATTTGTATGTACTCACTGCCTCTTGGAGACAGATGGTTGCAAGGAGCAGGCACCAGCCCTCATGCCCTTGCTCATCTAGCCCTCCATCCTTTACCTTGGAGCTGAGCAAGGCCCACTGCCCATGCCCTGCTCTGCAGGAGCCATGTCAGGGTGTGGTGTGCGCCAAGGATGAGGGATCCACATCGGCAAAGTGTCTGCACAGTACCACTGCCCCTTGCATTCCTGGCAGGATCAAGCCCTTCATGCATGACTGTGTCTGTGCCACCACTATATATCTGTACTTGCTCAGTTTCTTTTCCCTTTCTTTTGTTTTTTTAAATATAATTTCATTAGAAACACAGAAACAAAGCCCACTCGTTGGCTGGTGTAAAACAGTCCAGCTGCACAGCAAGCAAAAAGTGATGGCTGGTTAACCAGGGAAGGCATTGGCTTCTATATTCTCATTTGGTTTAGATTTCTTTCATCCTGACCCTTTCCCTCACTTCTTAAAAACTGTCTGTTGTGGTTCTTTAGGCTCATTGTAGTCACATCCCCTAAGACTGACACAATTGGAAAACTTTTCCTTTAGGAAACAAAAAAGCTTTCCCCAGTTTATTAAGCAACTGATCTTTGGGCTACAGATTCAGTTGGGACTTAAATTATTTCACATTTAAGAAAATGAGGGGCCAAACTTCACTCAACTATCCTATTTCACTATGATGCTGCTAGAAGCATTGCTTAATGAAGACATACTAAGTTAGACATAAATAATGTTCTGTATTTCATAGATTTTTCTCCACCAGCATATATTGACTAGATTGCTTAGATGTCTTTTTCTGGAATTTCATTGTCATTGTTCAGCCAAGAGAAGTGCAACTCTAGAGTAAAGATGTTATAAAGATGTTTTCTAGCAGATCTGTTAAGAGAAAAGACAATAAACATGAAGGTCGCAAACATTTGCTAGGTTGTCCTTCCAAATGCATGTGCAAGCTGCATTTCTCCTTTATTTCTAAGCCATGGTTTATAAATAATTAGATTTATACCAATCGTATTAGACTTGTATAATTTATGCAAGATTACGCGCTTTAAAATATAAATCAGTACACACCTATCATCAGCTTTGGTGGCATCATAGACCTGAAACCAGACAAGACGTTTATATTTGCTCTCCTTAGGCTTTTGCATGCATATGACAACAGGCAGGCCTGAGCAAACACTGCCTTTGACTTTTAAAATTTTAGCTACTCCAAGTTGTAGAGTATATAAAGCTGTAAGTCTCTTCACTTTATAATGTGGTTCTTATGACAATGTTATCTGGCAACCAACAGCATCCACCATGAAATACTTGATAGATTTATGTTGTAATGTGTTGCAGCATGTAAATAATGTAACTTCTCTGCAATAAAGCACATTTATATTAAATCTGTCTGCAGGCTTTTGTGTTGTGATTTTCTGAAGTCACTACTGATCCAAACTGAGTGGGTTTCCCATCAAACTTCTAAGTAACTGACTTTACAGCTTCCATGATCAGATCATGCCATTATCATTTTCTGGATTTTCCTTATATTTTCATCAGAGCAGATGTGTACTGTGTTCAGGATTTCAGGTTAAGGAAATAACTCTGTTTTCCCAGTGGTTGCAGTTTTGAGGTCAAAATTGTAGAGTCCATTCTATATTCTTTTGAATTTAAAGGCAACCACAATGTTAGAAAACAATAGGAAATAAATAGATGACATTTTACTACGTCATTGTAAAATCCTATAGCTCATCTGTACTATGTGTGGGCATGCCTGAATTCCTCATCTCAAATATGTGTCTAACAGGTATAGGAAAAATACAAAGAATGGTAACAAAAAAGATGAGAGACAGAGAGTGGCAGCTGTGCAAGTGCAGCTTGTTTACCTTGGGAGAGAGATGACTCAGAAAGAGGGATGAGACCTATAAAAATTTTTGAATGATTCAAAGGTAATTAGGAGTCTGGAATTTGCTGGATTTTGTTGTGCAGGAACTACAGAACACCCAGGGTGGCCATCATGCAGAGGCTTAAAATAAATGAAGTTTTCTTCTGTATATGTCATAAATAGATTGTGGAGCTCATTTTAACAGATCGCTGTGCATATCATGGGTTCAGAAAACATTGGAGAGGTCATGGAAGACAAATCCATTAAGATCCCTGAGCATGGTGGATAGAAAACTCTTAAATCCCTGAACATGGAGGATAGAAAACTCTTAAATCCCTAACCTCTAGATAGCTGATAAGTAGTATAATTCTTTTTGCATAATCACCCAGTTCTCTCGCCTTAATCACCCACTGCTCAATATGGTGCTACACTAACATTTAATCCAGCACAACCTCTGTACATTCTTATGTCTGCATAAATACAGATAGTTTAGGCTCGATTAGTTTATTTTCACTTGTCATCCCGGTGGTTTTTAGCGACAGATTGTTGATGTACAAGTCCTGGTAGGTTCCTGCATGGGTGTATGCATGTGTTCACATGAACCTCTCCCAGTGTCTCCTGGGTTGAAAAGCTGCCATTTGGGGAGCCAGTCTTGAGTCATGGTGTCAGGTGTAATGGAAACATGAGGTGGAAAGAAGGGAAGGGAATTATTTATGTTCTGTAAATGAACTGTATGCCTTTGAAAGCAAGTCCAGATATCAGAAAAATAAGGCCTGGAGATTTTTCACTGAACCATTTCAAGGCACTCAGCTCAAACTGAGGGCAGCTTTGCTCTCTCAGGTGCTGGTGAGCCCCACTTCTAAAGTTCTCACAGCTTTTAAGAAGTAAGGAAATGATCTCCAGAGTTTTGTGGCTTTGGAAATCATCCGGAGATGTATTTTCACCCACCCTCTTGCTTCTCCTGTTATATCTCATGAGAGGAAACTGGCTGCACCTGCAGAGCCATGAGAGACTGGGGTGGGCAGTGTCCCACCATCAGCCTGCTGGCACCCAGGGGCAGGGTATGGAGAAGACAGATGAGCTCTTCACAGTGCTGCATGATGGGAGGAAGAGACATACAGGCATAGGCTCAAACAAGAGAGGCTTAGAATGAACACTCAGAAAACTTTACCCCCATGAGAAGTCAAACAGTGGAGAAGGTTACTCAGAGGTTGTGTCATTCCCATCCTTGGAGCTTTTCTTGGATCAAGCCCTGATCTTGTAGCTTTGAGGAGCAGGTTGGGTTGGAGATCTCCTGAATGATCCTATCATCCTACGAAGGGTGTTGGCTACTAGAGCTGACTCTTCCCATCACCCTCTGGAAAGCCTGTAGGCAGATACCAGGCAGCTCCAAATCCTGCCTGGAAGCACAGGACACACATTCATTTATACCACACATAACTCTGGGCAAGCCCTCCTAACAAACACCAGCTGCTGAAAGAGAATGGCTTTTCCTCTGACTCCAGTGCCCAGAGTTACTGTGGCAACAAAGTGACAAGGGAAATGATTTTGTTTAGAACTCCTCGAGAAGAAGTTTTCCTGCCTGTGTTTAATGAGCACTTGAGCTGATGCACAGTTGAAAGAAACCCTATAAAATTGTAATGTTTTTCTTTAACAATTTAAGGATTTTTTAAAAATCAGTACTTGATTCTGAAGAAACCATTAAAGAAAAACTGAATTTTGGGGGGTTTTCTGAATGCAGTCCTTCAAAAAGGCAGTTGATTCAATTCAGGGTTACAGGTTTGCCTGCCTGTCTGCAGAGAAGTTATTTCAAGCTGAATGTTCTTTTTTACAATAAAATAGGATTTCTGACAGGTTGAGACCAACTTTTTCCAATTCTGAAGGAGCTTTTCCATCAACTTGGATATTAGCTTTAGCAATGCTTGAAATTTTGTAAAAGATACTGATCATTTCACTGGTTTGGCAATATTTCATGTTGCAATATCCAATCTTCTGGTTCTTTTAACACCTGGAAGATTAAACATTGTCTCTCCATTTATGCAGATGATTTTTCCTTTTTTCTTTTTCATTTGTTTATGAATTAGCTCTTTTAGTCACTGAAAGTGTACAAACAAATCAAACCCTGGACATTTTACCATTAAATTATTGGATTTTAGATTTCAGGATATATGAATTAGGTTAAATTTTTCATTGTGTCAAAGCATGCAAAAGCATTACATTGTACCCAAAATAGCCATATGTATTTTTGAAATGTGCATTTATGATTGTGTAATACAGATATACATATCTTATATACGAGGCACAGAATCATTCCTGCAGCCTTGTAGCTGCAGAAGGCAAGGTTTTCCAGTAGATAAGTAGCTGCTTTTAGAAGCAATTAAAAGAGAAAATTGCTAAGCCTGCTTAATGGAAGTCTTTTAATGAAATGCAAACCACTGGGTGTCTTTCAGATCTATGGGTATAAAATGCGTGTGAAGTTAGGGCTTGCCTGTGCCTTTGCTTCTTGCCTGTTGGGGAGATGTTCAGAGGAAGAGCAAATGCAGAGGCCTCTCTGGTCCCACCACAGCGTGGGTTGTCATGCCCACATGAGTGACCTCTTGCTCTCGTGCTTGCTGTTCACCTCCTGTGCCCTTATTTGATGATGCTGAATCATGGAGTAGATTTGAAAACCTGTATTTGGCTGACCTGCAGGGCAAACACCCATGGTGGTAGCTCCCTGCGGTGCCTTTTCCCCTGCTGCTCTGCAGAGGTGACAGGAGCAGGGGCCATGAGGTGGATTTGGATGCTGCAGGGTTGCCAAAGCAGGGCAGAGTGGAGGCTGCCTGGCTCTGTTTGAACACTATTAGTTGTACTGCTTGACAGATGATGTTGGCAGGGAGGTTAGACTGGCTGCAGTACTACAGATAAAAACCAGGTTGATTTGACATAATTCAGTGCTAAAAATAGTATCATATAATGATGTCTCTGTCATGAAAGTTTTTTTTTAAGCTGCAGGGGGGTAAGAACTGTGTGATTCCAAAGCAGTCATCTTGGAGACATCATCAAAGGAAAATCACAGCAGCACTGGAGAAGCCACCTGTCCAGCTCTGTTCCCACACCATGTTTCATGACGTCCTTGGCAAATGCGCAGGATTTGTGTAAGCCAGCAAAATTGGCTAGTGCTACTCTGTATGAAATGTATTTTATGTTTATATTCACTTTAATGCTTTTGGTTTACAATCTTTCGGTTTCTCTTTATAGCAGTTTTGTTACCTCTGTGATGGTTTTTTTAATTCTTTTACAGAAACTTGCTACGAAACTTGATTTGTGTCTTAGTGGCTCCATTGCAAGGACAGCATTATCCCTACAAAATTATTTGTGTGTCAAGTCAGAAAGAATAATTTCACAATTCATGGAATTTTCCTTCAGAAATAGTTAAATGTTTTAAAGTACAGATTTCATTATTTTTATTCTGATTAATTATTTATTCTGTTTTCAGAAAAATTGCAATAACTAAGAATTGGTAACTAAAGCTACATTCATGACTTTCAAGGTGTCATTTAAATGTATTTCAACAGAAGGTGCAGAAACCACATATATATGTTAAAGTTTCATGCCTGCTTATGATTTTTGGGTTTTATGCACCATTTTATGCTGTTCCTGCTTTTACCTCACAGGAAATTGCCTTTTTCTGGAAGTAAATTATTTGGATATTGTTTCTTCAAAAGCATGTGCATGTTTGAAGTGTCAAGAAGGTAGGTTATAAAAGGAAATACATTTGCACAAAACAAACAATGCAGCATTTTGTGAGGGCTGCTTAAGCAGAGCTCCCACTTTCCTCTGCTAGTTTGTTGTCTCCTCACATGGGAAACATATTTACTGTAATTTAATGTGACCCAAAAGAAGACTTAGAGGACAAGAGGTTATCAGTTACTCAATGAGAGGCAAACTACACGTTAATTCTTAGCACAGAAATTACTGAATTTCAAAGCCACCAGAGAAGGGGTTTAGTCTCCAGTTCTCTTTGAATTCAATGACTTCTTTGAAAACTCCAGTCTGACGGAGTGGATTATTGGTTTTGATGCTGTGCCGAATCTTTACAAATGGCAATAACAAATCTGCAAAGTCAGCAATAGAGTCCATGCTCTTGCACAACTTCTTGGAGAAACAGGCTGGTGGGAAGCCAGGTGGACTCTTGGCATGGGGAGCTGTCAGTAGCAACACACAGGACCACACATTGACTATATCCAGAATTAATTTTGCACTACCAGGAAGGAGTTACTAGAGCCAAACAGGAAAGAAAACTTTTGACAGCATGAACACCTTTTCAGCCAGACTGGGATGGAGAGGCCACAGGCTCACACAAACTAGGCCACTGAATAAGCTGGCCTGTGTTAAGTCAGGATCTGGTTCATATTCATACCGGGGAAACAGAAACCTGCTGTCAGCAATCCACCTGATACAAAACTCTTAAGAAACAAAAAAGCATTCATCATTCCAAGAGCTGCCACTGCCCATTCACTTCCCTGCTTTCCAGCTGGTGGTCCCACCAGGTGCTGACTGCCCTTTGCCACCCTGCAGGTAGTACAAAAGGTTTGCCTTTTCATTGGAAATGTCGCAGCGGTTTATGCTTGCTGCTGCTCTCTTTTCAGGCAGAGGCCAGAAGCATTGTGCTGCAAACTAAAGCTCTTTTCAGCTTTTTCTCCTGGCTGTTCAGCTCCCTTCAGCTCCCTTTAATCACTTTCCCCAGCTCAAGTCCTGGGCAGATGGCAGCACTGTTATCCTCATCTCCTTCAAACATTCCACTTTATTTTTAAAAAACATGCTACCATACAGACTAAGCCCATCCTTGTGAAATACTTCACCCCTGTCCCAAATCAGGACAAAGCCACACTCATGTGCTTTTCTGCTTAGCTGTAAATTCCCAATCTGGTATTTGGCAAATCATTAAAGGGCACATTTTTACACAGGTACTGGTCTGGCTCCCAGGCTCCCTGTACCTTGATTTTCTATCATTGTGTGAGGGAGACCTGACTGCTTCCTACTGATGGGAAAAAGGATGCAGTTAAAATCTTACAGTCTTCACATACTTTTGATAGCATTTAAGAAACCCATGTATGATACTGCTTCTCACCTTCTACATGACAAAGGATTACATAGTGTTGAGTTACAGTGAAAGGCAGTTTACAAAGCTGGTTATTGCCAGCTTTCAGGTTATGGAAGCTTGGTTAATGAAAAGCATTTTATACTGTGTGAAATTCCCTCTTGGCTCTTTTATAATTTGCATTTTTTCTTGGCAAAATAGATAAGACCCATATGAACTCAAAACTGAAGTTACCTGACCTTTTCCTATATTAAAATTAATACAGTCTCCTGAGTTGTTTGGTTGTGGGAAGTGAATACTTGTTGGTTTTTAGTACCAGTGCAGGAGTTGTCCAGAATTTCCACTGCCCACTTGCACAGCTTGCTGGTGCTGTTGCAGCATTCTTGTGTACACATGAAGTGCAAATTAAAAATCCTCCTTTCTTCTTCAAATACTACCCAAATGTCACAGGGAGGGTCTTGGGTATTTGTGCTTCTGGTACGTCTGGTACAGTTTTATGTGTCTGTTTAATTTCAGCAGGTCTTCATCTCTGTTCAATTCCATGGAGCCAGGTACATTCAAATAAATAAAGGCTGTTCCTCTTTACATCCTTAACTAAAATAGCTGGGCTCTGTTAAACAGAGCTGACTCTGGTCAGAAGAAAAGTAATTTATGGCACAATGTGGAGATAAAATCTGTTGTAAGCATCCAGTTTGTTTGTGTCTAATGTCACTGTCACAGCTTTCATGCATAGTAAACTCACATCTTGAGGAAAGCTTTAGGTGCATTTCCTGATCCTCCTTTTTAGTGTTCTCTATGGATCTCCTTCAAGGGCTGTGTTTTCTCCCCCTCTTCTCTTATAAAGGGTGTTCACAACGAGCTCACGTAGCAACACTGGCTCAGATGCACAGATGTCTCCTAGACTTGCATATTTCTTTTACAACCCCTTCTTCATGCCTGATGTCCAGCTCTTGCTCAGCCTGACGAGCTCTTCTTCAGGGGGATTTGTCAGCTCAACCTGTTGCTTCGAAGTAGGATACTGAAAACAAGAGACACTTAGGAGCCCCAAGAATTTAGGTGTTCTCAAAAATCATATTTGCCCCATGCCTTCCACACGTTTCCTTGTCTTTTATTCTCAGCTTCTCCATCAGGCACAGAAATTTGTGTTACAGTTTTCCTCTGCCTTTTCCACTAGGTCTGTTCTTGTGCCTTTGCTAAAGCCTCCTATTTTTTCCTATTCTTTCAGCTTCAAAATAATCTCAGATAGCAAAAGCCATGTGCTCCATTCTGACATCCCAAACATGCATCACCCCTCACCTTGACATCTGCTCTGAATTCTCTTCTCCCCGTGGACACGTGTTTTGCTCCAGACAAGGCTGCCCACCTGAGCAAACCCCCCTCTGCCTCATCATCCCCACTCTTTCCGAATTCCCTGAGCAGCACAGGCAGGAGTGACAGCATCATTGCACCAATTTAGGTTGTGCTGGGAACTGTACAAAAATGCACATGCAAAATTAAGTGGCAATTTTATTCTTTTTTTAGTCTTTACAGCCTACGATTATGGGAAGACAAAGACAAAAGAGGAAGAGAGATGACTCTCACGTGAGTATAAATGAACACATCACTGACACTAAAAAAAAGTATTCCTCAGTTTTTCAGCTATATTTGCCTATTAAGATATTGTTAAAGATCCATAAAGGGTATTTTTTCAGACAAAAGTAGAATACAAAAGAGATAAAAATAATTTTAAATTATTAAAATAATTCTGTTGATGAGACTAAATTCTGCATGTATCCATACTGATTCATGAATCAGGAACTCTACAATAATGTAGGAAGGCTCCATGGTTGTTTACTTACATAAAATAGATTCTTAAGAGAATTTTGTAGCTCCTTTTTCTAAATGCTTTGCTGACAGCAATGTAGCCATGTACACAGACTGCTGTTTCTTTCAGGTCCAGCTCCAAAACCCATGACTTTCCTTTCTCTGGACCATGCTGGATTAGGATTTGCTTTGTTTAGAAAAAGCTATTTCAGTGGCAGCTGGCTGTAGCAGGGGCTGTGGTGCTGATAAATGAATCACACTGAAGGACAAAATCTCTGCTGCTGTTCTGCTGCACCTTCCAGATACATCCTTCAAGTGTCTTGGATTTTGTATTGACTTGTTATTGTTATTGTTATTGTTATTGTTATTGTTATTATTACTACAAGGAGGAGGAGTCCTTTGACGTTGCTGCTGTTGCCCCTCTGCTGTGTGATGTTCTGATGATGCTGTTCATATGCTCTGCTTTTCCCAGCTCTGTGTAATGCCAAACCTCTCTGTCTTGCTGCTCCTAACCAGATCAGCTTTCTGGATGAGGTACTGCCTGTCTCCTGCTACTTTGCAGTGAATTTAATGCCTTGCTTTTTGGGATCAGTAGACACCTTTTGCACATGTCATGTAAGTGTGGTTGTGGCTAGCAAGCTGTTCATTTAACTGGACATTTTCTCTTGCATGCAGCCCTACATGGGACTTTGGCATGGGACTGCAGTGTACAGTCTACTAATTGAAGGGTTTTGTGCTCCCTTAGTGTCTGTGGCAGACTCAGCTTCCTCAAGGAAGCATTGCAGTGGTTTGGCATTGCCAAGGAGGGATTCTGCCCATTTTGGTGGCATTGGCAGCCTGGTTTTTCTCTTGCCTTGTAAAAGGTACCCAGCAGCAGATGCTTCTGGGTGTTTGGGACTGCCTTGAATTAATCTCCCCATGTAAAAACCTACATGTGATTCTACTTTGGGCTCTTGTATGGTCAATGGAGACTTATCCAGTATATTCCCTGGAGCCGATGGCGTAATTCCTTTCACACTGAAGACAGTGCCTACAGGAGGTAGCTGCCATCTTTCCATTTTCTGAGGGAGATTAGGATGACTGTCTCAGATTTAGAGGTATCCAAGATGTCTCATACTAGGTGAGATGTGGGATCCCACATAGGACATGATTCATCCTGCATTATATACATTGGCACTGCCAATGCCTTAGTCTTCTTTCCAGCCTCCCAACTTTTCATCAGGCAAGGATAATTCAAATTTCTGATCTGACATCACTGGTGACTGTCTGAGTAAGGTGGAATAGACACAGGCCAGACAAAATCCCTCACTTTTAAATGGAACTCATCATACCTGACAGTATTCGGTATAAAGTTGTCATGTATACAGAAATAATGTACTTCTTATCATTAAAAGGGAGCTTTATCTGTCTCTCCCAGGAGCTGAGTGGGGTTTTCATTAAATTGAACTTTTCCATTTGGGTACTGATCACTATTTGTTGCACACTTTGTATGGTTGCATGTTGTAGTATACTCTCTTTTGGTCCCTTGCACCCAGAAAATGGATACCAGCCTACCACCAAACCCCTCAACAAGTTCAAGCAATAATTATTCCACTCTTTCTGCAGCAGGGAAAATGTTGTGCTTTCTGCAGTAAGAGGTGTCTGAAGGAATAAAATGTAATTACAGTTCCACCTAGAGCTTGGTCAAGCTCCATCTGTCTTGCTGAGATGAACGTTGCAGCTGAAGACTGTGCCAGGAGCTGATGTGTAGGAGTCTGCCTGAGTTACCAGCCTGTTGTCTGCTCCTTTCATGAGTGTGGTTCTGTTATTTAGTGGCAGTCTGATAGGAAGCCCAGCAAAGCCACAGGCAATTTTTCCACTGATTTAAGTAGGTTTAAATTAGGCCCCACAATAAAAATTCTCTCTTTAGAAGACAGGATATAAAAGAATGGTGAGGAGCTGTGAGTGGCTTAATCATTACATTTACTCAGCTTTATGACTAATGCCTGTGTCAGTTAACAAGTTTTATTAACAATACAGTGACCTTGAAAACTCTGTACATCTGACTAACTCATTCTCTTTTATGAGTAAATGCTCTCTATATTGATCAAGGATGTAATTGAAATGATGTCACATAAAGTGACTGGAAGCTTAAAATTATTTAAATAATATATGGATTGCAATTTCACTTGAAATTGATACAGTTTTTAAACATTGAAATAACACCCTAAATTACTGAAATTAAAGGAGTCAGCATACTATCAGTATCAGGTAAAATGTATGTGTATAGTGAGATGAATATTAAGGCTATTAATCATAAGTATGAAGTGCTAGGTAGTACAGTGTTATTCCAGCACTGGAAACCATTAGTTGTGGGTATGATGAATTAGGGGTCTATAATCTGCCAAGGTTACAAGGTTTATCTGTATGACAGTGAGAGTGGATATCCATGAAGTGTATGGATTATAATGCTAATGTTGTGGCAGGTCATGCTTAATATGAGGTGAGGCTTTAAAGATGCTCCATGCACAAACAAGTGCAGAAAGCTGGACAGTTACTGTGAAGTTATGGGGAGCAGCTGAGATTCGCTGTACCAGTGGTGAGGGTAAAAACTGTACATCATACTCCAACCCACTCAGAGATCCAGCCACCCCTTTGTTCTGCCCCTGAAATGTCACTTATCACTGAGGTAAATCAGCTCATCTACTTAGCCATTTCAGTTCTTTCCCTTCCTCAGAAACTTATATGCCATAGCACAAGTGTGATATATGCGGTGTGATCACACCTCCCAAGATACATAGCTGGTCTGCTTGCTGCTGAAGCCAATCTTCTGCACCACTCAACAAAATAACATTCTTTCTTTGAGAAATGAATATCCATATGTTTCTCTGTGCATGAATGCTGTGTTTTGCCCTGCATTATAGCTGCAGTCCATAGCAGCCATCAGTGTAGGAAATTATTTGCATCAATAATGCACCATGGTCGAGGACCATGACTCCGTGTTCCCCCAGTGGCCTCACTGACTCAACAAACAGACACCAGAGCCACACACAGATGAGACCTGACCTCCTTACAAACACTTTCTTACTTAAATCTTCTATTTAACCCTGCTTAAATGTGCAAGGACAGTTCTCCAGTGTCAATGTCTTCATTCAGGAATACAATAATGGCACCAAATGGTTCTGAATGACCGCAGAACTCAGCAGCCTTGGGGTGCTCTGTCATCACACTGCACAGAGAGGCTCCTCTCACCTCTTTTGCACATCTGTTGTGGGGAGGTTGGCATCATGACCTGGTGAAGGGGCTGAGCCCAGTGCAGGCAGGTGAAATGGGGCTTTCTGTCAAACCTGCTGTACAGGTCACAATGGTTCACTGAGAGAGCCACCCTTCACTCCACATTCCAGCCAAATCTGTGCTGGGAACCAAGAGGAGCCATGATTTTCGTGTGCTGCAGGAGAAAAAAGCAGAGAGCGAGAACTCCACCATGACAGATGTGTGGGAGGGATGAGGGAGGGAACTGAGGAAACCTGGGAAGTATCTTTGCAAAGACTCCCCGAAATAGTATCCGAGTAACAGCCACCATCTCTGTGAGTCTCCCTGGGTCCCCTTTACAGACATCCAATCAATAAAGTTGATCAAGTCTGGGACACAATTAGTCTCCTCTTAAACTCCGTATCTAAGACATCAAATAAAACTCTTCCCAAAAATTTCTTGCAAAGCATTGGAACAGGCTGCTCAGGGAAGTGGTTGAGTCACCATTCCTGGTGACATCCATAGATGTGTAGATGTGGTGTTTAGGGACAGGGATTAGAGGTGCACTTGGCAGTGCTGGATCAACAGCTGGACTTGACCCTAAGGATCATTTCCAGCTAAATGATTCTGTGATGGTACTAATTTCTCTCTCTTGCACATGAAGGATGTCAAGGTTCAAGTTCAAGCAACAGTGTTGACCATGTTCATGCCTAAAGGTTAATTGGGGTAAAAGCCACTGCTGTTGCGTTTACTGAGAAAGCCACATTTTCTTCCCAGAATGCTGTTAAGCAGGATTACTACTGAATTATGAGTAAAAACACCTTGTCAATAACTGTAATTGCTAATTTCATTGAACTTTAGTGAGTGTACTGAAATTTTTCCTCTGATATTCCAGACTGATAATTATCCATTTTAATCTTGCTTTGAATATGCTTGCAATACTTCACAGAAGTTTGTGGGAGTCTCAAGTTTGCACCAATGCAATCAGTTTGCTGTCAGTAGGTGAATGAAGTCCTTATTCTTGGTGCTGTCCCTGTGCCTGCAGTCCCTTACCACCTGCCTCGTGGCCACCCCAGGCTCCTCACTGTGCTGTGCTCTCCTGCCCCAGGAAGGCTGCTTTGACTTCAGCCACAATCCATCTGGGAGAACTGACAGCTGGCGGCCAGCAGTGGATCACAAATCTCTGCCAAGAGTTCTCAAGCTCTTTCTTGTACCACACTTTCATGAATAGCCACCCAAAATATACAGCAATTTACATGGAAAAATAGTTTGTGCATGTGTTTGTATAAATATGTGTAATGTATATACATGTGTATACATGTGTGTGTATGGTGTATATATATATGCATTTAAATACACACGTAGGCAGACATAGAATCATATACAACTATGTCCAACTATCCCTGATTTATCTCCTGGGTGCTGCCTAAAGACCCTGACATAAAACAGCAGTATTTGAAAAAATTCCAACCAAAAGCTCTGAAAGCAGGAGGCTGGTACTGCATGGTAACTTTCTTGTTATGCAGATGCATCCCATCACCACTGTAGCTGCAAATCCATCAGGCTGTACCTTTCTTCAGTGATGTTTATGCAATGCTCCAGAATTTAATTGATCAAGTAAGATGACAGTCAGTCCATGTACATTAAATAAATGCTACTTTGGAAAACTGTGACTCAGAATGAAGTGCTGTTGGGGAGGTTTTCTGTCTTCTATCCACTAAAGTGAGTCACAATGGAGTGAACTGCTGCTTTTTGCAGGCAGACCTTTAGACAGAGACTGAAATATCAAGAAGCTCTGAAAAATCAGCCTTGTTCTAGAAATCCTTAAATGTAAAAAGCCTATCTACTCCAATGTACTCTGGCATGAGACACTAATCCAAGTCACTTCTATCTCAGTTTATTTGGTCATATCTGGCAGTGTTTTTTCCCAGAGTAGAGGAAGATTCTGATGGTGTTAATTTTCCCATTCAGAGGTTACCAATGTACAAAATGCATGCACATTTGTACATGGGTGTTACAGATGACTATGGTATTGCAGCTCTAGTCTTGATTGCTGCTGGCAGTATACTGTGTTCTTAGGATTGTACTGAACCTGGTTAAGGTTCATCATGTAGGGCAGCAGCCTGAAAAGAACTTAATGTTTAAGTTTCAAGAAAATCTGTAGCAACTTATGAATTCAGCCTCTTTTTTAAAATCTAAAATATGAGCATTTTTGAAAGCAAAGCAATGCGTAACTAAAATACCTTGGAAACCCCAGCTCTGCCCCACTAGCATCAGCAATCCAATTTCCTTCTTCCTGACAGAGCTTCTCCAAGAGATCTGTACTTTGAGTGAATACACTGTGTTTTGCCATTAGGGATGGACTAAGGAGAACTGCAGAAATAAAAACCCTGTTCTGTGAAGAGTATCATTATTGCTTATGTGGGTTTTTTCAAGCTTAATTTAAAAAAAAATCTGGGAAGAGTGCAGCTTGGAAATCATGGCAACATCCTGGAGCGTTACCGTCGCTTGTTTGACCACGTGTACATTAGGAATTCAAGAAGCTCCTGCTGAGGAAAGTTACATCAGTACATTGCCATCAAAACATTCAATGGGGTGGCATTTTCCAGCAGCACTTTGAAAGGCTTCATGAAAAATAAACCTTAACCATCTCAAGTGAGGGTGTCTGTGCTATTGTCCTGGCACAATAAGCGTCCTCTGTAGCTTAGCTTTTACCCTTTGATACGCTGCTTTCAGAAAGGCATAAAAAAGCTTCCTGTAGCTATTGCTGCCATCTCCCACTGAGCCAGATCTCTGTGTGGCATTACTTCTCTTCCTCAAAGTGAGTGCTGAGGAAGTCAACAATGCTGAGAAAGTCAACAATAAGATGAATAAGTGATCTTAAAACTGTGTCCAAGAACCATTGTTTGCTAGGAAGGGAGCTGGAGGGGCGGCTTCACATAGGTTTTGCACCTCTGTGATTGAATCAGAGAGAAATGCATTCCTTCCCTCTCCTCCTCCTACACCCTTAAGTAATAACGCAGGAAGACATTTGAAATAAATAGTTCCTTGATAGGAGTGTGTATCTTTAGTTTCCTTACTTAAATGAAGGGACTTTATTAATTGGAAAAGATCAGCTTCTGTTTACATGAATTTGTATGAAATAAATAGCTGCAAGGAGGATAATAAACCATGAATCCTAAAGGCTCAGACATCAGAGGCAATTAAAACTTTAGGCTTTGCACATACTGAGAGAAAGAGTGGCTATACAAAAATAACTTCGAGGAGGATATTTCCACAGCAGAGAAGCAGCTAACTCCTACATGCAGCAACACATACATGCAGCCTACTTTTTGTCAGGAATGGATTCCAGGGTCCCAGGGGTCCTGTGTGAATATTGTCACTCTGCATTCACAGCTTCATGCACAAGAAAATCCACTGCAAGGTGCACTTAATCCTTCACAGGAGCCTGGGAAACAGCCTGGACTTTGCTGCATTTCAGAAATCTTCTTACAAATCCATGCCCACCTCACTGCAGTTTTCATAAGGACCCCCTCACTGCCCAGGTGAGTTAATTCTTCTCATCTCCACCTCCTTTTCCAGTAGCACTGATCTCTGGGAAGTAACAATTCAGGCAATTATCAAAATCTTTCCTTCATGCAGAGGTGAATATACCTGGGTGAGTATTTAGACCACCTAACAACATGAAACTGCACTGTTCCAGCCCTTTCCCACATAGCTGGGGCATCACTGATGTTAGCTGCTGAGTTTTCAGCATCCCTAAAATACTCCTTTTTACAACATTCTTTCAGAAAAAAACCCACAATAAACACTTCAGATTCCTAGTCTGATTTAAGTATTCATTGAACTCTGTTTAAATCAGGTGCAAAACAACAACATCTCCAACACCAGTGACTGTATCAATTAGTAAAAGATGATATTTTAAGCAGAATTCTCTGTGGGAGGCTCCATTTTCCCATTAGAAACTTCCTGATCCTTGATTATTTCTCCGTCATCACTGGTGTTTATAATTCTCCTCATTTGCTGAGAACATCATTAATATTATGCACCAGATAGGTAACAAAGTGACTTTTAAAAAAGGGTAAACTAATTCACAGTAGGAAGCCAGAAGTGCACCAAGCTGTGGATAAATCTGCAAAAAGGATCTCCAATTATGAGGCCAGAATCTCACAGCTTTGTATGTGGATGTGTATTTACAACTGTCTCTTTTTAATTTATTTATTCTTTCTCTGAGCCTCAACTAATGTTACACCCCTGTGAGGCTGTGAATGCATTCATATGTGAATGCATTAATAGTGGGCATAAACTAGGGGGAAAATTACGTCCCAGCATGTTTCCATCCAAAGATATGGAAAACTTTGATTATTCATTAGGCAAGAAAGAGCAATAATAAAATTTCTTTTCTTGTACTAAAATAAAATCAGAAATGCAGGAAAGAGCAGCTTGCCACCAGCCTAATTGTTCCAAGGGCTGCAGTTTAGGCCAACACTGAGTCAACTGTATTTTTTAATTATTTATAATTAAAAAGTAATATAATTATTTACCTAATTCTGATGGGAGACTCTCAGTCCTTCAGGGCTTGAGAAGTCAGCCTCCTCTCCACTGTGTTTTCTTTATTTCACTGTAAATTTTTTACATCCAAGTTTGAATCTGAAAGGTTTTTTTCTGTATGGGTTTTTGTGTATATTTCAGGTGGTTTAGTTAAATGAATCTTCCTGGAGTACCATGATACTTGCCATGTTATAAAGAAGCACTCGATGCTGTCAGAAATTTGGGGTTAAAACAGATCCTTCTTATCCTTGGGCCTTCCACTTGAGTGTTACTGCTTTCTTCCTCCCCTGTAAAAGGGAACACCAAAATCCTATGAACACCATGTTTGGGTCATTTGCTGGAGAACAACAACCTAAAAATGCAATGTCTCTCTTAACTATGGCAATTTCTGTAAGACAAAACATGACTGGTAAAAGATGTGAGACCATTTTCTCACTCAAGACAAATATAATTCTTAATAAATAAATAGTTTTTACAGACAGGAATAAAAATATAACTAATCTGATTTGCAGTTTTCTCTTAAAAGTCCTCCTCAATAAACTATCTGTATAGACAAATTACATTGCACACATGAGATCAGTGAAAACATGCAAAATAGGTTGATGAAATTCCTTCTATTTTGTGACTCCAAGAGTTAATATGCATATTATCTTCAGAAAATAGAACATAAGATATACCAGTAAAAAACTACCATAGTGGTTGGAATAATAATGTTAAACGTGAGTGAACCTTAATATAGAAACACAAATACACCTCTGACCCAGCAGGCTGACTCAGAAAGGAGCCAAGGGGAGAATCCTAGAGGGAGGACACAAGTAAGTTGTCATTGCTTTCATTATAGAGCAAGCAGCCTGTCAGGAGGTAGCCCTCACTCACAGTATCTGTGTCCTGACATTCACTCTCCTGTTGTTAAATCCTGCTTCGTTGTGGTGACCAGATTTTAATTCCTTTTTCTGGTCACAGATTTATGATTTGTGCTCTGCAACAACAAATTCTCAGTGCCATCTCTTAAGTCATTCTCTTTTCCATTCTATGACCCTTCCTAATCTAATCTTCCCTGTTCCCTTCCCTGCTGCCACTGCCTGCTGAGCAATAGGGAAGCCACTGCCAGGCTTGGGGCACTGCCTGTCCTGGGAGGCTGTGGAGCCTGGAGGGCCCTCAGGGATGTAGGAGAGGAGCTACCACAGGCCACTCATGAACCCCCTCAGGCACCTGAACTTCAAACCTAGTTTTTAACAGCAGTACTAATTCAGATTAACATAAACTCCAATTATTCTTGCCAAGCACCACTCTCTGCATGACATGTCCCACCTCATTGCTTACACAATTTTGCTGCTGTAATGCTTCCTGAACTCTTCTCCATTTCTCATATTTTAATGTAAATTTTTTTGGAGGGCAGTGTTATCTGCAAATGATTTCATTTTATTGTATTTTTCCCACAGTACTTAGTAAGCAGATTACATACCATTCCTGTAGAGAATATTGTAGGCTTACCTTGTGCCTGGCTGAAAATATATGTATTCTGATTGTTTCATTAGCTGCAACTGACTCTGGTAAAGAAAAAACAAACAAAAAAAAATCCCAAACCACAAAAACCCAACAAACTTATATGTAAGAGAACCACAATTTTTCTTTGTCAAAGTTCTGGCAAGAACCTCATGATATCATGACTACCTAACAGTTTCACCATTTCACATTTAAAATTATTATTACAGTGAGTTACGAACCTCTGAAAATAACCCTGGGTGATGTATGTTTTTCCTGAGTTATCTCTATTTTTTAATAATAAGGACAAACACCTGTGGCTTTCTGTTTCCTTATTACAGCCATTGCATTCTAAGAGCTGAAAAAAGCAAACTGAGAAGTGGGAGATCCCGACAGCACGGAGGTGTTTAAGCCCACTGCAGCTGGGCTGTGTCCAAAGTGAGTCTGTGAGCAGACGTGGTGCAGGAGTTGCAGACAATGATTCAGATCCTGGTGATGTGGGATACAGTACTGAGCATAACACAAGGCTAGAAAGGAAAGAGGTAATGCCCTACCCCTACTCAATACAGCATGAGGTATCCAAAATTTAATCATAAGTGTGGCACTTGATTAAAAACATGGCAAGATATACAAGCCAGGACTTTTTTTGTCATTCTATTTGTTCTGCATTTTTTGTTATCTGGATAAAGCAAGCCTGAGGGGATATCCTGTATGAAAAGCACCGCTTGTCTTGAAAGTTCAGTTCATTAAATCAAATTCTGACCTTTTAGAGTTTATGCTAGCTGAGCCTTTCTGCTCCCTGGATAGCAAAACTGTTGGTCCACAGATGTGACTTTTTCCTCAAACATTCCTCACCTTCCCAACCATTAAATGACCCTCCTTGTTCTTGAAGTGTTTTCTGATGCATCAAAATGCAAACAACTAAAGGGCATCTATGAAGCAACTGTAGAAACAACACAGCTTCAGTTCTAAAGGAAATACTTAGCAAAATAAAAGAATCCCTACAATCACAAATTTCCAAACCAGCACAAATGTATAATTGTAAGAATATCTGCACACATGTACTATGTATAAATATATATGTAGCCACATGCACACTCAAGCAGGTGAGACACACTTTAGCTTGCTGTGCTGGCTGTAGTGGGGCTCTCACCTGAATGTATCATGTACCTTTAACTCCAGCCTGAGATTAACAGATTGCTGGCTGAATGGAGTCTTTTTATAGCACTAGTCCATGGGGAAAATCTTCAACAAAAATGCTTTTCTGATCACATTTGCAATTCATATATGCTATGAACAGGATTCTATTAATTGAACACTGAAAAACATTCCTAATTATTGCATATATTATTAATGACCTTCATGCCTCTACAAAAAGCAAACCAGCAGTGCTCAGCACCAATGTACGCTCTGAGAGTTTCCTCACTGTGGATTCTGTGTAACTGCTCTTCAAATGGTTATTTTTTCCTAAGGATTTCTACATTTAGATGACAAATCAAGCTTCTCTAATTGCCAAATTGTATCTGCTCCTTCACCAAGAGACACCTTACAGAGTTTCTGAGTCAGAGTAACCAGGCAACCCTAAGCCTCTAGACTAGGAGGCAAAGGAAAATGTGTACTCCTACAGCAAGAAGAAAAATTATCATTTCAATCTCTATTCAAAAATCTGTCATAATAGAAATAATGTTTGCTGTGACTCAAACATTTCAAAGGGTGATATAAATCCTCAAGCTCAAGATGTCCCAGTCAGACGCTGATGAGTTTCTTGCCAGTTCTCCCAGTGCTGCTGGGCAAACTGGAATCCTGGCAAGAGCTGGTCAGACAGCTCTGGGCCTCTGAGCTCCAGCGTGGTGATTTCCTTTGATTCCTCTTAACTGTGTAAAGTCACACCAGGGAGATACCAAGTGCCAATCTGTTGTTTTTCCTGTGCAGAAATTCCCTGATAGTCCAGTCAAAGCTGAGTCTTTACAGTGCAAATTGCTAATCCCAAAGATGACCTTCCACCAAGGGCAGCTGCGTAAGCCCAGCTTTGCTTTGACTCTCTGAGGTTTATCAAATGACCTGACAGAGACCACAAAACCATAATTATTACCAGAAAAAAACAGAACCTTAAAAATAAATAAATAAACAAACAAGTATCTTGGAAAAAGAATCCAGAGGAAAGGACCATCAGCACTGGTCATGGTACAAAAGGTGGCTGAACTGAGAAGCCAAGGCATTTCATGTAGTGCTCCCCCTTTCTGGGGAAAGCTGCGTTGTGGGAAGTGCAAAGAACAGTGCTGCCATGGCTTCAGCAAGGCAAGTAGCAGTCTGGAGAGCCAAATATTCCATGGTGATTGTGTGCATGTCCCTCTCTCAGAGCATCTCCCACAGCTGGGCAGTTGGGAGACACAGATGAAATCCGCTTTCCACAGAAGCAGCAGATTAGGCCATCAAACCCCTGTCCTGATTGCTTCTGATCAGCTTGGCTGCTGGATGCAGAGTGCTAGAAGAGCAGCAAAGCGACAGAAACTCCTTCCCCCGGCTCTCCAACCTTCCCCTCTCTAAAAGGACGTGTGCTTGCTGATGCCCAGCCTCCTCTCTGCTCCCTCTGGGGAGCTTTTCCCCCACTTGTGGCTGTTATTGAGGTCTAGTGAGTCTCTTTTGCTTTGGTGGCTGTGGTTTAAAGCCTTTCATCCCAGCCTAAAGGAATGCTCCCCTGCCTTTAAAAAGCTACACCCCCAGATTATTCAACAGCACTTAGGCACCACAGGGTGCCTCAGGTTCAATAACACAAGTCCATGAAATGTCTCAGCTACACTGCAGGTACACAGTTCCCAGGGGAGCAATGGTTTCTGCAAGTGAACATCAGCACTTCCTTGTGTCTGCCTAAAAAGGAAAATGAAAACTAAATACTGGAATTATCTTTGCATGTATGTGCTGCATTTAGTTTCCTGTTTTCAATGCTGGAGATTTACCTTACAGCAAATACTTCTAACAAAATCCTCTGGGACTATTACTCCTTGCACCTGTTTGCATGTCTGTTCTCTCCTTGGGGGATGCAGAAGGGAGCAACAGACTTTGGTGGTCCCTCTGGCTTCGTTTGACAAGGCTCTTGGAAGATATTCACAGGATCTTGGAAGAGACTTCTCTTCTCTTCTCTTCTCTTCTCTTCTCTTCTCTTCTCTTCTCTTCTCTTCTCTTCTCTTCTCTTCTCCTTCTCTTCTTCTCTTCATTTTTTTTTCATAATTTCCCTTTCTTCTCACCTTGCATCTCCTCTCTTTTTTCTTTCTCACACAGATCCATTAGTTTCTTCCAATCATTTGCACACTGTGCACTGCCCCAGGGACTGACACTGCCACAGAATTCAACATCCTCATAAAGAAAATTTCTGCTCAGAGCATTTCCCCTCATTGCCTCATGAGGGGAAGAGAAAGAGGAAGAGGAAGAGGAAGAGGAAGAGGAAGAGGAAGAGGAAGAGGAAGAGGAAGAGGAAGAGGAAGAGGAAGAGGACAGGGCTCCAGTCCTGGACGGCAACCAGCTGCATGCTGAACCTCAGCCCTGGACCTAGCTCCATTGGTTTCACTGGAACATATGTAGATATTTCCATGATTTGCCCCAAGTAAAGGGATTTAGATATTTGTAAAAATGCATAAATTGAGACCTTAATTGACCATTTGTTTTAAGTAAGATTATTCCTGGATTTAGATGTAGTTTGAAGGCATTAAGGGATGTGACTGGGCCTCACACTGAGTAATTTTTGATTCCTGCCCTTGTTAGAAGTGTATTGGATTACTGAGTTGGTGTGTTGTGAAAAAATCACAGGATGAGAAATGCTGTGAGCCTGGTCCCTGACTCTGGGCAGCCCGGCCGGACAAGGCTGCGCACGGCAGCGGGGCGGGCAGGAGAGAGGGGAACACTGGAGGGACAGAACTGAACCATGGGCGAAAGACACGGGGGCAGAGCCGGGTTCCTGCAACCGGGCTGGGAAGCAGGAGTGCTCGGCAGAGAGAGAAAGGGCTGCAGTGATGGACACGGGGCACTTTCCTGAAAACTCCCCCCGCCCAGCCCGTGCCCGGGCACGGCCGCACCGCACAGCGCCCCAGGGCCCTTTGGCACAGACTGCTGAGCTCGGAGGATGCTCCGAGGGCCCGTGTTCGCAGGACTCGCCCCTGCGGGCGGCTGAGCTCGGAGGATGCTCCGAGGGCCCGTGTTCGCAGGACTCGCCCCTGCGGGCGGAATTTCGGGTTGAAGCTGGGCTCGGAGGATGCTCCGAGGGCCCGTGTTCGCAGGACTCGCCCCTGCGGGCGGAATTTCGGGAGCGTTTCCAGGCTGGCCGCGGGTGGGGGCGCCCCCTGGTGGCGCCGCGGCGGCTCCGCGCTGCTGCCCGCGCCCCTCCGCGCTCGCTCCGCTCCGACCTCCGGCCCGGGAGGGCCCGAACGCCGCTCTAAATAAAGGAGTTACAAGCAGGAGAATCCGTACGAGATTTACACTGATGTGTGCTGAGCAGTTTCTATCATGACGTTAGCTGTTCACAGCACGGCCAAGTCCTATTTCGCAATTAAATATCATTTCCCCATTTGTGTATAGGTCACGATACAGTTCAAGACTTTGAAAGAGGTCTTTCAGTGCCAGTTCAATGCGTAATTAGGCACTCACTCAAACGCAAACTTTCCAAAACTATACTAAATCTGAATCTAAAGAATGCTTTATCTGCAAATGTCCTAAGTATTTGACATTTCTTAGTGAAATCTGCTGGATTTCTGTGATATGCAGTGTTCATAAAAGCAGCTGAGTCAGATCAGCAGGTACTTTCGATAATACAGTCTTTTATCTGTAATTAACTGCAATGGGAAAAGTTCCCCCAAGTGGTTTCCAAGTCTATTGCAACATAAAGTAAAAGATGTGGGCGGCAGTGGAAGGAAAAATTCCTTTTTTTATATGATGATTACAAAATAATAGAAAAGAGAGCTGCAAGGTGAGTGGATATATAAGGATGCCACGCTGTATTTATGCCTCTCCTCTTTACTGTATTGCTCAGTCATTTCCAGGAGACATTTTGGTAATCAGAATAAAAGGAACTGCCTGTGCATCCAGCACAGATGTTTTACACCTCGGTTTTAGGCGATGAGCGTGTGAGTGAAGGTCCGTCCCCGAGGGCTGCCCTCAGTGCCTGTGCCCACCCTCTGCAGCCTGGGCTGAGGGCAGCCCTGGTGCAGAGAACTGTGTGAGCAGCACATCACACCCATGGGGCAGCCCCTTCCCAGCAGGCATGGGAGGGGAAGAGAAAGTCAGCACAGCACATTTCTGGATTTGCAAGCACTGGACAGCAAAGGATAAAAAACAGGGCAAAAAACGAAGGTGGGGTGTTAAAATATTCTTCTTTTGCTTCTGTGAGCAACTCCGTGGATGCCTCGGGCTCTGCTTGGGTGCAAGGCATCTGAGGTCCCAGGAACTCCATATAAAACAAAACCACAGCATGTATAGCTCATGTTCTGGTGCTTTCCGAGACCCTGCAAGTAAAGAATGACAGCAAAAGAAGTTTATCATTCAGGATAATGTGTCTGCAAACAGACGAAGTCACATTGGTTGTAGGCAGTTGTAGGCATCCTCTGATGGGACTATTTAACCAAGTCTGTCTAAGGTATGGGCTAACAAGCACCACATTTTCCACCCCCCTAAGATCATCTTCTCAAACAAGAGTGGATGCAGAGAGAAAAGGAACAGAATCTGAGCATGCAGCTCTGGAAGCTCTCATCATAAAAGCAGAAGCTGGTCTTTGTCAAATTGCACAAGGTAAAGAAATGAAAAGTAGAGCAGAGACAATGGGGATGTAACAGCTGGGATACATCAGCTCCTTATTACTTCCATGCTTATCCCCTTACTCCAAGAGACCTTTTAGCCTACAAGTTAGTGAGCACAAATTTAGGATTGAAAAATGGAGGATTTAATTTTGAACTAATAGCCCAAGTTTTGATGCCAGGGTGCTGATGGCATTGAGGTGCCAGACCTTGCTGGGGCCCCCATAATCCTCTCAGGTCGTGCAGGTGGCCATGCCTTACCCTTGCTGCAGGGATGGCAGGTCAGCAGGAGACAAAATAGAAGCTGCAAATGGAAAATGGCCCCTGAATAAGTGAGAAAAACTTCCCAGAGTCCTAGAAAAACTTCAGTCCTGTTCCTGATAGCAGCCAAAGAGGAAAACTAAATATTCAGGAATTAACAGCAGGAGAGTAGTAACTAAAAGAGGAAAAGCCACATGCCCCAGTGTAAATACTGTAAAATTTGGAGCCACCTTCTTTCTCCATATTATAAAAACATAAAATAGACCTAAAAAGGTATTCTTTAAGATGATCAATGTATGTAGCAGCTACTGTGAAGAGAGTATCACTGAAAACATTATGATCAAAGGGAGATACACTAGAACATTTTATAAGTAACAGTTTCTACAAGATGAGCAGTTATTCAGCAGGGCTCCACCTACAAGAGCTGGGAGTTACCCTGCAAATTTTGTGCACAAAGGACTTAAAAAAAAAATGAAGGCTTAAAAAAAATTTTTATACACCCACTTTGGAAACAACAGCACAGGAGAGCAGAGGAGCAGCCATTGCTCCTTCCCACAGCTGAAACCCTCAGAGTCACACACATTTTCTTCACTTTTTAAATGTAACCTGTTTTTCCTCGTGGCAGCTGTTTCTCTCATGGCTATTACATCTTCTTTCTGCCTCCATTTCAAAACATGGGCTTGCTATGAAATTAGAAAAGTGAGAATGTTTTTAATGCTGTTTAAAATGGAGGTGGGCAGATTTGGGTGGCAGGGGTGGCCCTGGCAGAGCTGCAGTGGTGCTGTCTGCTGACCTGTGCACAAGGAGCAGCTAAAACTCACTGTGGATGGGGATAGCATGGGAGGTGAAAGGGAAGCTCACAACCTTTGTAGTGCAAATTTTGGCCCCTCCAAGAAGGCAAAAGGAGCCAGAGAGTTCAGTGAGGTTCCAGACGATCAGGAGATGGCATTTCTTAGAGTTTCAAGCTTTCATCTTGAGCAAAGAGCATGAGACAATGTGCAATTCAGTTGTGCTTTGAGGGAGAGAAGTGGGCTTAGGACAAGCTCTTCCAGTCACCTCTGAAGTTGGGTTTTCACAGAAAATTTATGAAGAATATTAATTTTCTTTCAGTCTGCCCTCATAGTAATTTCCCAAATCTACTTTCTTGCAAAGCAAAATGTCCCAAGCATACCAATTCTGCCTCCTTTGGTGAAAGTGCCTCCCTACGAAAAGTTGCCCCCTGACCTTTGCTGTAAACCATATAATGAAAAAGAGGCACCAAAAGGTGGTTAAAATGGCATTAGTTATTTTTCTTGTGGTGGGAAAAGAGCAATGGAAACATCAAGATATGTTAGTTTCTGGAAAGAAAGAAATGAGATACCGTGAGCAGCAAAGGCCTCTAAATTTTCCATGGATATGTGATTTAGAAGGCAATATAGGGATAAAATAAATATAAAATACTTACTAGATTTAATTTCAATGTACAAAACAGGAAACATATTAAGCTCCTCTTTTTCATAAAGAATGCATCTCTTCACTCATCTCAGAAAAAGTCATGCATAAATCTTTTATGTGACTAGAATAAAGATTGTGAGATATTTTATTGAAGGAATGGTTCATGGAAAGAAACCTGGAAGCATTGACTTACCCTAAAAGGACATGTTGTTTAACAAATGCCCTCATTAAGTATAATTCAGTTCAAGCTGCAGAGCTGTGTATGGAAGTCTGTGCTTAAGCAGCCATAAAATCAGAGCCTCATTTAGGCTGGAAGGGACCTTCAGAAGTCCAATGTGTGGTGGCAGGAGGGCTGGAGTGAGCAAATGTCATACACTTACAGCACAGAAATGGAAATCACAGCACAGCTGTTGATCTTGTTCTTGGCATTCTAATAAGATGTTGCCAAGGCAGATCACAGCATCTTTCAATGAGTTGAAAGAAAGCTTTCACTAAGAGACATTCAGCTGAGAGTTCAGTGGGAGGCCAGATTGAGAATAGTCCAAAACTCAATTTCTTAACTTCATATTTCACCCTTATAAATTCAGATGCCAAACAAGAATACTTTGAATATAACAATTTTAGAAGGCCACTAAACCTCCACAAGATGACAGCTACAGAGACAAGCAGTTATGTGACAGGACAAGCACTGGAGACATGTGTGCCTGCCCAGGAAGGTGTGAGGTGTTCCCTAAAACCAGTCTCCATCAATCCATGGGGTGAGCAGTGAGTAAAACACATTGTGCTCTGTCACATGTGCTGGGTAGCAAAGAGCAGCTGGGTGCCCAGTGCAGGCTTTCTCTCTGCTCTGACATGGGAGAGCATCACAGAGCATCTGCCAGGGGAAGGGATGTGGATGCCAGGGCCAGCATTGCTTTGGCAGCTGCTGCATCTCCCTGACACCCCTTTAGTTTACATTCGAAATTTGAAATATTTCTGATCTGGATCTGGGGGAAAATCATGGCACTCACAGTTAGGTGCCATCTTCTGCTCCTTCCCGTTTTGGTAGTGGAGACAAGACAGGATTCAAATAGCAAAAAATTCTAGTTTAGAAGGTAAATTCTGACCAAATCTGACAGGTTTTGTCATTATAACATGAGAACTTGCCTCATTCACTCTTGTCGCCACAGGTGACATAAGGTGATAGCAATGTGTTTTGATAGCACATCTTCCACCTTCTCCCTCCCTGCAGGAATGTTACTTTGCCTCCTGCTGCTGTGATCAAAACATTTCAAACGACAAAGTGTCTGTCAGGTGCCCAGACATGCTGTGACTCTAGGCTCACCTCCCAAGGTGGCATTGCAGCCATGGGGGGAGCAGTGGGCAACCCTGGCTCCCTCCTGTCCTCCCCAGAGCCAGTCTGAAGGAACTAAAACACAGGTGCAAGTTTCTTTTGAAGCAGGGGTTGGATATTTTCGCTGTCCGTGGGTCAGCAGAGAAAGCCATGGAGGAGAGAGGGAACCTCATCTGGACACTGAGTGGCATCTCTAAACAGGAAGCCTCTGTGGTGAAGGGTTGGCTGCCTGTGCTCTGCAAATGCCTGCCTTAGGTGGGAGTGACCTGCCTTTTTTAAGGCCTGTCTTGAGCCACTGATTTTTCACTGAGGTAATTATTTCAGCTGAAATCTTTTCACTTTAATTTTCCTATATTAGACAGGAAAAATCTCAGGGACAGACAGAGAACAGCACAGGCACAGACATGGACACAACAGAAATATCAAGAATGACTGAACAGATGCAGACAACATCCTAAAGTTTGAGACTCTATAATATTTCCTGTCTTTCTCTAATATAATTTAAAACAGGCTACAGTATTCCTGTAACAATAGCAGTGCAGGAATACTCTTTACTTACACTGACTGTATTTAATTTCTATCTTCTTAATTTCTGAAAAGATTAACATTAGGCCAATCAGAAACTACACTTTCTCAGAAAGATGAAATAATTCACATTTTGATCCACTCAAAGATCCATCCTAATATTTGAGAAAACACAAATAATCCTGTACCCAAGAGGCAGGGGCAGAGTGAGGAGGGAAGGCAGAGGAGCCTGTGTGGCCATGGAAGGGGACAGGGCTCTGGCCATTCTTCCTCCTACAGCTGCCCACGTTGCCAATTCAGAGAGTCAGTCCTGCCAGGGATTTGAAGGAAAACAGCCAGTTCTGTGTTTTCTGCAATCCCCATCAAATCCAACTCCCTGGCTTTTCCACAGGAGCTAACAAACTGGTGACAATGTAAAGAAATATCTTTGACATTGCGAAGAAATTACTTTGAAAGACACAGAATGAAGAAGATCACGATGTGTCCTGATGCCTGAAGGATTTTTCTGCTTTTTCTCCTGAATATTTCTTACACTGTTCCCTATATTCACAAGTATTAGCATGCATACTTGTGATGTTTTAGGTGATAGTTTAGCCTGGTTTCATGGTGTTTAGTAGGCCAGTAGACTAAACACCCCTGAAGCCACGTAGAGTTAGAGACCAAACACCCTGTTTTCGTGAGCCCTCAAGGTCTCCTAGTAGGATAGATTTTGTAAACTAGAAGTTATCCCATCCAGGCCCCTTATTGGGCCCTCCTGGTAGATATGCTAATGTGTAGAGTCTTTAATTGTATACTCGATTGGGGGGACGGGGCTTTTGCGGCGTGTTCTACCTGGACGGCAGAAGCCATCGAATGGGATCCTATTAAAATACCGAGGGAAACAACCCCCAACCCTCTCACCGTGTCTGAGCCTTTATTTCCTAAGACCAGAAAAAGGCATCAGTCCACAAGCCACTGTACAAACGTCATTTGGTGTTGCTGCTTGAGCTCACTCGTACCCCAGCACAGAAATCCATCCAGTACCCACACTGTTGTCAGCAGGCTTAAAGAGCTCAAGATCCTGTGCTTTTTCTGACTTAATCTTTTTGAGGTGTAGATGTGGATGGAGATGAAAAGTTTTGCATTGTTTGAAAAACAGACCCTTGTGAGTGCATTATGCTGAGATACAGAGCATATCTCTTTTTTTTCTTTTTCTTTTTCTTTTTTTCTCTTTTTCTTTTTCTTTTTTCTTTTTCTTTTTCTTTTTCTTTTTTTCTTTTTCTTTTTCTTTTTCTTTTTCTTTTTCAGACCAGAAATTCCTGCACCTGATACCTACATCCCAGAGTCAAAATTTCTCATTTCCAGGAAGACAGGGCTCCATCACAAATAGTGGTTATTTGGGAAGGCAAGAACCAAATACCCCTGCTTTCTTATTCTTTACCTCCAGATTTTATTGCTGAGGACCATGTAATTCTGTTGGGATATCCCTCTGTTCAGTCAGGGTCAGCTGTCCCAGTTCTGTTCCTGCCCAGCATCTTGGCCACTGCCAGCTACTTGCTGAGGGAGGAGCATGATAAAAAGAGCAGGTATAGAAGGAATGCATTTTTGCAAGCGCTATTAAGAAACAACCAAAACATTGGTGTATTATCAACACTGTTTTGGTCACAAATCCAAAAACACAGCAGCATCTGGACTGCTACACAGGAAATAAACTCCATCCCAGCCAAAATCAGTACACATAGAGAGGACATTTGTGATACCTACAGTCCCTATTTATGGATGATCATCTGCACTTCTATTACCATCACTCAGCACAAATTACAATTTGCAGGTTGCCCTCCTGTGGCATTCTATAATAGACAAGCAATGAAATTGCTCCATTGCTTGCTCCCCTAATCCAAAACTGTAATTTAGTCAATGACAACATTATATAGACATTTTGCTACCTTTGAAAACTTAGCATGGCCCCTGAGAAATTAACACCACCACATCTTCCTACATTGACTATTCTAAACAGTCACAAACTGAGAGGTACTAAATGGATCTAGATTTGTCATTCAGAAAGCCAGTCTGGCCAGCTCAGCATTACTTCCTCAGGAGTGTAGGCAAATTTACTGATAGAATAAACCAAATTAGCTAGGAGGCATTTAGCCCAGTCTGGTAGTACATATAAATTACCCTAAAAGCTGACACTCATCCCAGGTATAAAGTCACGCTTATTGGAAGCTGCCTGCCATCAGGTACAATTCGTAGAGTCTTTTTGGAGAAAACATTCTTGCTTTACATCTCTTCTCAGAGCCAGACAGGTATTTATGCCATCACAGCACACCAGTACCATAGGTGGTAGGGGATGGCTGGTGCTCCTGGGGTGAGCTCAGCAATTGCACTCCCAGTCCAGCTGTGTGACACTGGGAGCCCTTTGCTGGTGAGTGAGCACCTCTGTTCTGCTGTCATACACAGACAGTGCCCTGCAGGCTCCCCTGGGGGCCAAATGGAGTCTTCAACTGGTATCAATCAAGTGCTTTCCTTTGGAATACTTAGAAATTGAGTCCAGGCCACTTCACCGCCAGTTGGTTACTAAACAAATGTCAGGGAAACAGAAAACTATGTTAATTACACAGTTTTTGAAGGCTCCTAAGAAAACTAAAGTATTCTACAAAAGCCAGGGACACAGATGAGTGACTGCCTGTGAAAGCACCACAGTTGATGGCAAAATTCATTAAAAAGACTGAAAATTATATAATTTTGCTTAAGCAGCATTTTCTCTGTTTAATGTTTAAATCATTCTGTTAACCAGTTATTTTCAGCATAAGATTTCGCTTGCTAAACACGAAAGCTATCCAGCTAATCATGTACCTGCTCAGTTCAAAGATAATGGCACTTGGGGCTCAGATGCAGCCTTCAGCAAGCACAAAGCCTTCATTTGACCAGTGCAATGCCAGAAGTCCCCACTGAGCCAGGGGAGTTAGCAGGGATGCCCAGGAGTGCCTTGGTCCTCGGGGGGCTGCTCAGTTACAGCCCAGTCGGAGGCACAACAGTACAATGTTTGTGAAACCCAGGCCCTGCAAGGTTTCCAGAGGAGGGAGAACTCTACACATCATCCAGAGTGGGATTCTGAGACGTTGAAATGTAGATGCAGCCAGTGAGATCTGGGCTCCACTAATTTCAGCTGCATCAGGATGAGAGGGAGCAGAGGCCCCTGACCCAGTCCCATGGCCAGATTCCTAACCAACCAACACAGCTGTGGACAGTCTGGCCCTTGGAGTCCGAGAGGGATGTAGCTCACTCTGCCAGGGAAACCAAATCAGTGACAGCCTCAGTCATACCCTATGCTTCACCAACATTATTGACTTCTGCTGTAATGCATGTTACATGCTTAGCTATCAGGTATAGATGTGTGTAGATATGGATTATTCTCATGCTGAATTCAACCACGTGCAAAGGCCCAGGTAGTCAAAGACAACCAAGCCACTGACTTCCAGCTTAATTATAGAGCTACATGTAAATTTAGGAGAGGATAACTGGAACAACTTAATGTAATACCGTGATAAAAGATGGGGAAACTCTTCTTCGAGCTGTAAGGCTTCTTTATTTTCTCTCAAACTAAGAACAAATAAAGCAGTTTCTTTCTGCATCAAGGAAATCTAGAGGACTATGCCATGTGTTTTCTCCCTTGCACAGCATAAGCCAGATCATGATTGCTTCACCTGACATTGGGCTACCATGCATACAGTGCACACTAACCTACTCCCAGATGGTTCATGACTGTCAGAAGACAACTGGATGAGCCATTCTCTTTGGCTGACCTTCTCCTTGATGCTCCTGCACTCACAACACAAACTGCAATTGGTTTCCTCATCAAAAGGCTGCAGAAAAAAATTAAATGAAGGCAGGCTGCCTCATGAAGGAGATGCCAGCATGGCCATAACACTGTTGCCAAGTGAGTGTAAGTGATCCCAGCTGCAAAATAGACTAGCTGGCTGTTAGATCATCTTTTTAAAGTAGCCCCTCAAGCTATTAAATTCTACCTCATATCTTAAATATGTTTTGTGCTACCACTATGGTGGAACCAGCCTTGTTAGCTTTTCCTTTTGACAGGCTGTGTCAAAGCCCCAAACATAAATACTGTCTGTTGTGCTGTGCCTCATTTAAAAATAATAATTTTAAAAGCTCCACCTTAAATGTTTGTTCCTAAAATTGGTGCATCTCTGTACAAATGCAAAGTAGGTGACTAAATGTTCTAGGACATGTGGCATGGTGACAGTCTAAATCAGGTGCTGCAATCACCAATTTGCTTATCCTCACGGGTTTTCAATCTGAGAGTTGCAACATCCTGAACTGTGCCAGCTGTGAGCAGGGGTGCCTTGCTACTCCACAATGCAGATTTATGATGCATTTTGGTTTCCTTCTTGTACTCCACCAGCAGGTGTGTAAGCAGTGCCCTTGCTGGTGTGCTGACTGTTCTGGTAGCACTTACCTGTTTACTCTCTAGCCAAAGGTGTATCACAGCAAACCTGTCAGAGCTCAGTCACATTGTACACGTGGGTTTGGACTCCTGAGCAGTGAAATTGGTGATAATCACACAAATCTCATCAAACTTACTCTTCTAACACTAGGCAGCATCTGCTGATATTTAAGCAGCATCTCCCTGTCCACCACATTCAGGGCATTTTGCTTCAGGCTTATGGATGCAAAGGGAGGAAAGCAGAGCCAACTGCAGTTATAACCATTCGTGAAGGTGCCAATTCCCCTTCCCCTCTGGCTGGGGAAAAGAAGTGAGCTGTGAGGTTTGAAAGACCAGTTGCACCTGCTGCAGCACCCAGCAGAGCTGTCAGAGTGCCACTGCCCCACGAGCCATGGACATGTCCCCTGGGGCAAGGGCAGCACTGCCTCTGAGTAGCCATGAGATCATCTAGACAGCACAGGGGCACTTACAGTACAGGGTAACTCACAGCTACCTAATTATACAGGTTTTATAAGTTGTGCATTCCCACTCAGCTAATTCTACAGGCTGGTCATGATTTACTGAAAACTTCATTTCACTCTGAGTAAAAAATAAAAACTGTAAACTACTGGTATGCTTGAGCGTAGTCTCAAGTTTGTCAGCTTCATTCAAATGCTGACTGGACTAAATGAATGCTTTCCAAAGGAACAGAACTTTAGGATAATTAAAAACTCCAAAGGAGGGGAGGTTACCAATGGTATGGCAGTTGCCTAGCATAGATTAGTTAGAAATAGACTAACACTTGCACAAGGTTGTGTATGCCATCCAGAACATAAAACTCATACTTGGCATGTAAGTTACAACATTTAAGCATTTCAGTCCTTTCTGTGGCATCAATAAATATTTTGAAAGTTAAATATTGAAACATATGGTGTCATCCTCCAAATTATGAGAATAAAGTTCAAATATTGCACTTGAGGGTTTTAAAAATTATTTTGGGTTAAAATATATAAAATAAAGCAGAAACTGAAATGCTAAGGATAACCCTTATCTCCAGGAACTGAGATTTTAGATGAACACAAAATATTAAAGGAAAGCTGAAGAATTTGTGAGAGTTGGCACAGGTAGAACACTTTATAAACAGACACATAAAATTGTAGTAACTCTGTCAGGGTGAGCAAAATGCTGTTTTGACTCGACAAGAAGTTAAAATAAATTGCACAAAGCAGATGAAATTCTTTTCTTTAAGGCTGCCATATCCATCTTCTGTAGATGTAAAAATGAGGTAATGCATTAGCTCACCACTCACTGTGACACCAGTTCCCAGTTCCTGCTACCAGCTCCAGCATCCCACACATCTCTCTGTCGGCATTTTACTGCCCTCAGACATTTAAAAACATTTCTTGTTAAGAGTCAATCTATTACACAGCTGCCATGGAAATCTGTGGTGAAATATCTGTTTCTGCTTGAAGAGACTGGGGCTTTGATTTGTTCCCCTGCTCTGCAGTGGGCTGGTAGCTTCCTCCCAGGATCATGCACTGCCAAAGCCAAGGACTTTGTGGAGGTAAAGCTGCCTGGATAACATGGCGTTTTCCACTGGGAAGCTTCCTTCTGGTCAGCAGTGTAAAGGAAATCCTTTCTGTGTCATTCCACCTGGCACTTCATTTGGGCATCAGTTGAACAGATTCATAAAGGCACGAGAGCAGTTTCTGTGTGACTTGAGGCAGGTGGCCAGGGAAGAGGAGCTCCCACCCTGGGGGTTTGGATCTGTAAGCAGGAATAGCAGCACGTCCCCTCTGTTGCATGTCTGGGTGAGGGGAGTGCTGATATCTCACACTTTAATTAAAGAGAAAGTCCCAGAAGACTTAAGCTGCAAGGTCTGACCCACTTTTCTTCTGAGAACACTAAAGGACTGCTTTGAAGGCTCACTTGCACTGGGCCTGCCCTGAGCCACAGCTCTGCCAGGAAATCTCCCTGCCACTCTATTTTCCTCAGCAGGTAAATTGTAAAGTGAATATCAGAGGTGGGACACACAGAGGCACTGTCCTCACAAAGCTATGTCTCTTTAGGAGTAGAGAGGCCACTCTTAGTTTCTGATGAAGAAGCTCTGCTGATGAATCACCAAATTCCTGAGGCTGGCTCTCCCACTAGGGGTTATTCCTGGAAGCATTCAGAAGATGGTGGAGAAAACATGTGCAGGGATGGAAAAACCTGAACCAGGATGTGACTTTGGTGTCAGGGTGTGCACTACCCAGCTACCCCCCTGCTCATGATTCCCTGTTCCACACCAGGTGTGGTGGCCTGGGGGAGCTTGGAGCACCCTCCCAACCCAAACCTGCTATGCATAATGGTTAAAATTATTTTGGCTGAAGAGGGTTGGATGAAATTACTTTGTTTTCTACTGATAATATTGACATGAGTTTGGAGGGAACTGCCTTTCAATCACCTCTTTGAAATATCTGGGAGAGGTGTGATCCATGTAGTACCACTTCCTTAGGACTGTGTGTCATGGCATGAGCAGACCTATAGCTGTGTGACCTGTCTTTACCATGACATGCAGAATGCTTCTGCCAGCTCTTGGAGATGTAGGATGAAGAAATATCTCAGCTTTCACCTTTTAAAAAATTACTGCAGACATGAAAACACAACACAAGAGCAGTCTGTAGGTACAAAATCTAAAATACTCACTATGCTTACACTCGAAAGGGAGTCGGTTCATTTTTGTCTGTTAATGAGATGGTTCAGAAACTTTGCAGCATTTCCAGGCCCAGAACAACTGGGAGTGGAATCTGTTCGAGAAAAGCCTGAGCTGCTGAAGTGAAGTCAGTGGTACACGTGAAAGTGAAGGTTTGCAAAATCAAACTTTTGAAATGCACATAAGCAAAACAAATGAAATTTGTCATCCTTTCAGGGTCTCTCTAAGTGGTTGCCTTTTCTGCAATGAATGTCATCCATTCTACAGTGAGGCAGTGTTGCCAATGTAAGCAACCACCTGCTTCCACCATGACTCAAAATCCAGATTCTCAGAAATTTCACCTGCACAAAATAGTGCTGCCAGTTTTGGGAGCCCAGGCTGCCCTGGGTCTGCACATCACAACAACCCCAGCATTGTTGCTCCCTGGTTGAGTGCAGAAATGCACTTTCTAGGTACTTTATGGCACCAAATGTCATCTTGACTACATTGAGATGAATATTATGGATTACTTCTATTAATTGACTGCACATATGGACACGTGTGATGCAGAGGAGCAGGTATGTGTCTGGCATATGGAGGCATGGGGCTCCTATTTTCACCAGGAGTGTCCATCCTGTCCACCCAGCACTGCTCACCCCCATACCAGAGTCCAGATCCTCACTCACCCGCTGAGGCAGATGCAGTTGCAACTTCGGCTCACCCTGTACGTACAGCTCTAACTTACAGAAAAGTATTTTGCCTTTTTAGCTACTGGTTTTGAGTTTTTTGCATTTCCATGATAATAACAACTCTCAATTGTTTGTTTCTAATGCAGAACCCATTTATATTTATGAAAAGGAATGTGTCAGAAATTACCAGAAAATTATACCAAGGAAATCTCAAGATGGTTTCACAAGTCATTATTATCATCCTATGAGGTCAGGAGGAAACTGGTTTGTTTAGTGACACACTGTTTGATTTAGCAGCTGAGTGACTCACACCAAATTGAAGATTTGTTGCTGCATTGAATGCTTAATTGCAAAGATAAGCTGTGCTGTTAGTTCAAAGATAGTGTGTAGGCTGAGATGAGCAGATGCCAAAATTGTGAAGACAATTGCTGAAGTTTGAATTATAAAGTCTGAATTGAAAGCTGTGATTAAATAAGGACTGTTCTTCATTAATCATTATTTAGGTTTTCCCCTCTTTGTTTCATTCTTCACATCGACAAAAGCAACACTAGAGAGGACCTGAAGCAGAGCTAAATATCAGTGACTGATTTGAATCTTGCTTACATGGATCCTCCATTTCCACTATGTAATTAGCACCAGTGAAACTACCCAGGTGCAAAAGTAATCAGAATTTTGGCTGTATTCATTCATTTATTCTGAGATGGGTTGACAGCACACAGACCCCTCCCATCACCTCTGTGTGCCGTGTTTCTTCCAAAAGGAACACATGAGAGCATCACATAAACTGTTCCATGTAATTAGTGAAGCTCCCTCCTTCCTCACTTGCTGTCTCTGCTGCAAACAGGAGCATCTCAGCAGAGCACCCAATATGAGCACTGGCTCACTGCTGGCAGAGTCAGCAGAGACATGGAAAAACTGGGATGCTGAGGTGGCTGCAGCTGGAGCCCTCTTGCTGGGGCTGCCTGGGGTTGGGCATGAGTGCAACAGGGAGGGGGAAGAGCCACTTCTCTTAAAAGTCAGTTTTAAAAATGCTGGCAGAGGCAACCCTGTTTCTTACCTGGGAGCTGAAAGCCTTGTCTCTGTGTCCTGATGTCCTTGGGGATTTAGAAGGGAGGTACCAGAGATGAAGCTCTCTCTGGAGAATCAACTCCAGAGAGTTGATTTAAGTTGTTTAATCTTAACTTTTCATCTGGTAAATACAGTAATGACATAAACCTTGGGGGCAGGAAAAGTGTATTTGGTCTCGAGCAGCAGGTAGAGGCAGAGGGATTCCCTACAGTGGGTTGGCAGGACGAGGAGCTCCCAGTACCCTTGGGGAGCCTTGGGCCCCAGAAATGGCCAAGACACCCCTGTCCACGGTAGGGAACATGACGCAGAAACTTCCCCTCGATGCTGCGAGCTTCTTGCTTTGCTCACCAGCAGATGGGGTAGTGTCTGACACGAGCAGCAGCTCGAGGAAGAAGCTTAACTAGTCATGGAGAGCCCGGATGCTCCCCGCTTCCCCTCCGCCCCCAGTTTGAGGGATTGCTGCTGGCTGCTGCCCGCCCGGACACAGACGAGCGCATTCGCTCCCTAAATCAGGCGCTATAATGTCGCTGTGGCTATCAGAAGCGAAGATACACCTTGTGTGGTGCAATGATGCCGTGCCTCCCGCCGACGCCATCAGCGCCGTGTTTGCAGCGGCATTGCTTGTGTCATTACCGTGGAGCCCAGCACGGGGTGGCAGCTCCGCATCCAGGTCCCTCCGTCACGCCGTGTCCTTGGGTGGCAGGGCGGGATCACCCCCCCGTCCTGCGCTCCGAGAAACGTGTCTGCCACAGCGCTGCCCGCTGGTTTTTCTGAGCAGACACCGGCTTAAAAATGCCCTCTGCATTTGCAGCAGCCCGGAGGAAAAAGTACACGCTGTTAATCCCCGTGGCTCCCCTGGAAGCTGCAGCAGGGCCGTGTGGCTGCCGTCGGCGGGGTGGCTCGGCTCGGCTCGGCTGCTAACCCTGCAGCGCGAGTAGGGCTCGGGGGAAACGAGAGGAGGTATTTGAACAGCGTAAGCACACAGTGAAAGCTAAGAACAGAAATCATCGATAAATAAACCCCAAAGCTGTTGGCTGAAATCCCAGGAAATGGGCGCCAGGGAAGGCGCCGGCGTAGGTTTGTGATGCTGTCGGCACGACACTGCGTGGTTCGTGCCACAGACCGCGACAACACCCGCAGGCGACGCGGCTCTCGGTGTGCCTGTGGTGACAGTCCTTGTCACCGCAAACCCAAACCTGAGCGGAGATGACAGAGCCCTTCATCTGCAGAGGGCACCCCAAGCACACCCCATCGCTTCATCACACCCCGTATCAGAACTCAACAGCTATAGTAGCTTTATGGAAATTACAGAAGATAGTATTTATCAACTCAAAGGCAAGAGTCATCTTTTCCCATTGCCTTGGGGAAGATTAAATAAGGACCCGTGAGTGGGATGTAAAGAAGCAAAGCGATTATTTGATTCAGAAACCATGGGTTTGGGGGGCAACTTTCAAAGCAAAGCTTTTCCTTTTTCTAAGAGGGGGTGCAACAGCACCGAGTGAATCATCACTCCCAGGGGAAAAATAAGAGGGTGAAAACCCTCCTACCTCTCTTGTGAAAGTGCTGTCTGTGCCCAATTGTTCCCGCGAAATAACAATATTGGCTGCAGGGCTTGTTCGCTCTTGCAAATAGATTAGGCTGCTGCGGTTTAAGCTTATTGGAGATACTGCCCTCAACTCCCAGGATTACCTTATCAGCAGCAACCAGATGGAGCGTATCAGTCATTCCACACCTGTTGATCCTACATGGGAGCCAAAAAATTAATTGCTTAGAAATGTAAAAGTAAAAACCTAAAATCATGAAAAAAAAAAAAATTAAAAGGAAAAAGTGGGGAGGGATGGGAACTTCTTGCCTGATACTGGTAAGAGTGCCAGCACATTTTGGAGGATGTCTTATGCGGCATCTGATGCAGTTTGCAAACGCGAGACGCTGGAGACCCCAGAGAGCAGATATTTTTGGCAAGAAATACCTATTTAGCAGCTACCAGCCGTGTTTAATTTGCATACATATGACTCGTGGAGATAACAGCAAATGCAAAAGGCTTTCTAAAAGGATGCTGCACTGCGATGCTGTCAGCCTCCCGCTCCCGGGGTGCCGCTTCCCCGCCTCGAAGCGCTCCCAGCGGGAATGGGGCTCCCCATTCGGAGCCGCGAGGAGGAGCTCCCGCGTCGGCTGAGCCCCCGCGCAGGGCTCAGCCACGCTCCCGTGTCTGCTCACAGCCTCCCTGTGCTGCGGAGCGTGAGCGAACAAGGGCTTCCAGCCCGTGACAATCTCCAAGTGCCCCCCGAGCCACGAGCGTGAAGCGGATTAGATCTCCACGTCTGCCACGGGAACGTGTACCATGAAACAGCTCGGGGAGCAAACACACGAAAGAAGGATCGGGCTTGTTCCGTCTTCTGTAAATCACTAGTCACATTTTGAGTGATGGGAATAACGGCAACAAATTAAGGGGAAATTCATACAATGACAAATATAGAAAAGCTGGTATTTTTAGTGTTGCCCTCTGTCCTGAGGAGCCCCGGAGCTGAGGAAGAAGTGAGGGTACAGGGATGTTACTCAGCTCCCTGCACCCGTGGGGCATCGTGCAACCACCGCAGCACTGGAAAAGGCAGCGGGGTGGAATCTCAGCCTGCCCCACACCTCGCACGTCTGTCTGAGCACTCTGCGGGCTGCTTCATTTTACACACATAGGTGATTGCAGCTATGCCTGTCAGGTACGCGGGCTGTGGCCGGGCAGGCAGCACAGCAGCCTCGGCTCCACGGCAGCCCCCGACAGCGAGCAGGGTGCGCTGAAAGCCCGCGGCTGTGCGGAACGTGGGCTGGAGCTCCGGAGCACTGCACACCTCCAAGGAGAGCCCGAGGCTGCCTGGCAGGTACGAACCTCCTGGTGGCCATCAAAATAAGACCTAGAAGATGCAGCTAGCGTGTGTGTGCACACACTGGGGAGACAAGTTTCCTACCTTTGTCTCTGTAGGTACCAGTAGCCCAAAGATGCAGGTGGTGGCAGATGTTTGTGCCCTGGAGAAACGGAGGAATTGCCTATCACACCCCAGGGGAGCCCCACTCTGAGCAGTCATCCTAGAAAGCCTTATTTTGAGAAATATCTTATCATTTCGATTCCCTGAAATTAACTTTGCACGATTCAGACATTTTGCTGTGCTGTATTAAATGACAGCAATCTTTCCACACTCCTTTACTTATGGATATGAAATCAAAAGAGTGCTGCTAGAAACAGCCGGGACTCAAGAGTTTCCTGTTCAATTTGCACAGTACACATTATTCCTCCTTGTTGTTTTAGCATGATTTTAAATTAAAATTGGCAAATCTCTTAGGCCAGTCTGCATTAATGACCTTTAGCCCCAAATATGTTAACTCCTCCCTGGAATAATTAGGCATTTATTCTCAATCTTTGTCTCTTCTTTTCATTTTCTCCCATTAAGTGATACAGGCAGCTGTCAGAAATTTTTTATTCTCCTTATTTACCCTATTCAGACTTGCCTGACCTCTCAAGAGCTCCTTAAGAGGAGCTGGACTCTCATACTCTGCTTCTGTACAGAAGTCTACAGCTGCTATCTCATTGCATGGACCAGTGGTGCTGGGGAAGGTCGATGATGTCTGGGAGAAGTCTGTAACACTGCTGCTTGAAATGTGTGTGAGAGGGAGAACAGTTTACAGAGCTGAACTATTTTCATGCAAATAGAAGTCCACTTTCTCAGCATTGCATTTCATGTCCTGTCAAACATAACAACAGTTTTGTTGACCTCAGCGTACCAGATAAACCTCTGGGAGCCTGGGACTGAAATGGAGGTCTATGCAGCTGCCACCAACAGAAACACATTTGTTTTTCACCTAAACTGCAGCACTGATTATGAAATGGCACCAGAAGCCTTGTTGGGCACAGCAGTGCCACTGTCCATACTGCAAATTTGTTGGGTCAGCTCCTGGTGTGTTTCAGCAGGGCCACTGACGGCTTTCCTGACTCATTCTCAGTCCCTGGATGGAGGTAGCAGGGCTCCTGATGGGCAGTTTGGGATGAGTCACTGGGCATCGTGTGCCTCTTTTGACATGTTTAGCATGAGGGAAATATGTAGAAGATAACCTCAAAGAAGATTAATGATGGAGTGGAGTTTATGTAGAGAAGGTGTGCATACTCGTTCACAAAAACCCTGCTGCAGAAGTGCTATACCAGGAAAAATGGGTAGGAATCTTCTTGTGTGACTGGCCACCGAAGCTTTCTGCAGTGTCACTCGGCAGAAATAGGTGTCTAAAAGCCTTTACCTACCTCACCTGTGTGTTACAAGTGTTCTTTCAGATGGGATGAATCACTTTCCTGGAATTGCCTGTTCCTCTTCGCTGACTCTAAAGAGAGTTATTTGTCTTCATTTGGCCAGCTAAATACCACCCCAGGCAACCAGTGGGGAAGACAAAAGAGCTTTTTCCTCTGTAAGGAACAGGGTCTGAGTTTCTCACTGACTATTAGTACAGGAGGTATGGGAGATTTAGGGGCAGTCTCCACACACTCTGTAACATTGGAGGGAAGCAGAGGCCTCCAGGGTAATCCTGAGTTACGGGCAGCACTGCCCTGGCAGTGCCCAGCTCTCTGGGCTCCACACAGACAGTACCACAGGCTGCTGCTCCACAGACAGCTCGCACCTCCATCCCAACACAGCTGCAATCACTCCAGCCCAGGTGAGTTGAAATACTTCCCTGGAAATGAAACAAACAGAAGAAAAAACCCCCAAACCAACTGAAATCTATTGTGGCAGCTCTGCCACACTCTACATCTACCACAGCAGAAGACAATCGTTTATGGAAGAGATGCCTCTTAGAGTGTCACAAAAGGACCCATAAACACAGTCTCTATAAAAATAGTCATCAAAAATATGAATGAGAGCCAGGAGGTTGCACAGACTTCCTGTAATTTCAGTCCTTGTGCAGAAAAGTTGTGGGAAAGAGAATATAAATACATGTATGTATTTATATACTAAATATTATCTGTCAGAAAGATCACAATAAGATTTTCGTCTTTTATGAAACAACAGTGACATCCAGTGGTACTGTAGGTATAGCCAAGGAAAGGTAAAGCCTTTCACCCTGGGACAGGCTCCCTGTGCCCTGCCCCTCGTGGGGAGGCTGGCAGGACCCAGGCAGCTCCAGCTGCCCACAGCCTTGAGCAGCTCCTTGAGCAGTAAGGGATGAACCTGTAAAGAAAAAGAGAGAGAGAGAAAAACCGGTGTTTTTCAGAGTATGGAGTGAGGACACGTGCATTTCAGAGGCTTTGTAACAGCACATACAGGTAAAAAGAAAGCAGCTAGTTTTCAGAAAAACATCTTCATGTCAATTAAAGTCTACTTCCATGTAAACAAATGCATCTTATAAAAAACCTACTCCCAGGCACTTAATTTCACTTACTCTAAGACATAATTAAAATTGCCTTTTCCCTTTCTTTAATTTCCCTCCCATTTTCTGTCTTGCTTACTGTTTTATAACCTTCTTAAAAATATTTTCCTTGGGCTTTCTCTCTAATCTCTTCCAATTTCCCTTTATTTTTTCTACCATTTAGATTTGGATGGGCTCAATTAAATTTTCTTTTTTACTTCTGACTGGTTCTCTTAAATAAGCTCTCAGGGAACGTCTGCCTCTTTCTGCTGTCATTTTGACTTACTTGCTTATCGCTTTCCATCGATCTTCCTGTAGGATTTAATTTTAATCCAATTTACAGTGTCAGTAATCTGGGTAGTTTCTTTGAGGTAGATTTAGATTCCAACTCATTTCCTTTCCATTGACAACTGTCCAACTCGCTCCGTTTAAATCATTGTACTCACTCTGCCTCGGCCACGCTGTTCCCTTTCCAGCTGGGGCTTGCTGGCTCTCGCCTGCTGCTAGCTGGGGAGCAGAGGGAAGGAAGGGCTGGATGGCGGGGAGATCAGGTGGCAGGAGGCAGGGCGTCGGAGGCAGACACCCTCCCCACCCCGGGCTCCAGCTATTTCCTTGTGGCCAGAGCGAGTGGTGGGAGCGCAAATCTTCCCTCTGTGCCAGCATCCCCGGCAGTCTCGATGCCGAGTCCCGCTGGGTGCGGGAGCACAGCGCCAGAGACATCGGTTCAGCATCATCCCGAGGGACATCGGATCCGGCTTCCCATGGATATTGATGGGAGCCAGGCTCTGACTGCGTGGCTGTACCACTCCTCGGTTTGTCGAGGAAGAGTTATTTGCCCGGGCACGTCTAAAGAGCCATTAACTAGTGGTGTGAAGCCAATACTCAGTAACAAAAGCATTTGAAATGCTCCCCCTCATCCCTGAACCATAATGCATGCTCTTGCTCCCAGAGCAAAATGGTCAGAATTTGTTTGTCATTTGTCAGGAGTGAAACTACAGTGAGCTGTGAATGTTCTTTTCAGGGTAACTCCAGAAGGTATTTGTAACTGTATGATGCTCCTCTTACTTTGATTCCTGTCTTTTGCTTCTGTCTTGTTTTCTTTTCTTGCATAATTCACCCATCCAATTCCTTCTTTGAAATGTAAATGAAGAAGCTATTTCATCAGATCTATATGGAAAATAAATGCTCTTATCTCTAACAACCTAACCACACATTTGGGGGAAAAAAAACCCACACTATTATATGAGAGCTTTTTTTTTCCTCAGAAGTGTACCTCTTTATTATATTAAATTAAAGATACAAAAATAGTCTCTCCAGCTATTTTCTGATAGATCTGTCTTGGCTTTCTTCTGTAGGAATATTAGGAAAATTCTTAAATAGGAATTAAAAAGCAGCTATGCTTGGAAGCAAAGCTGCAGCTTTTTGTGCAGCTTACATTGAATATCACCACCACAGATCTTAGCTAAATCTCTCAGAAAACATTACGTGCTCTTTCCCTGCCATACACCCATCTTTTGTCCAGTTACTGACTGGCTTAATCTTTCATCAACAAATAATTTTCACTTAATGCGAATTTACTCTTAAGTGCCTTTTCTCCCAGGAATGCACATTTCCCCTTCATCCAGCATGAGTCTTCCTATGCAGATTGAAGCGGTTATTGGAGCATGATGAGCCTTATTACAGGTATTGATTTGTCTTAGGCTGCTGCCTGGACAACTATTTGCACTCCCAAGGATCTGCCTTCATTTTCCAGTGGCTGCTTGTTTTCCTGGTGGGGGCACAGGCAGGCTCACTCTGGTCAGCTCCGGCGATGCTGCAGCCACGCTGCTCCGTACCTTGTGAGGGCACATCGAGCAAAGGCAAGGTGGAGGCTGTAATGGGCTGGCACCTCTCACAGACTGTGCAGGGTTATTTTTAGATCTGCACATCAGACGCAGATTTGACTGATGGGAGCTTGCTTTCAGCTGCTCCATCTCCAAGTGACCTTTTGAGGTAGCTCTGTGCTCCTCCCCACAATGACTCCTCTGGGTTTCCTCTCCTCAGAGCCAGGAGAGCAAAGGCTGCCTGAGCACTGCAGGGGGAAAACAGAGAGATACAAGAGGACAGTGAGGGTAGCACCTTGCCAGAAACATGGGCAGGGTGAAAGTCATTATAAATATCTTCAAGCTGTCCTGTAATGTTCTTATCATAACATGGGCCCACTTTTTGACATACTCCATGCACTTGCTTAACTTTTATCAAATGACAAGTCCCACCAGGATCTATTAACATTCAAAAACACTTGAAGGAAGTTGCATGAGCAATATCCTATTCTTGTTCTGCACCTCTGCATTGATACTTGCTGTGTTGCATATTCAATGTGTAAACCCTTGATCACAAGTTATGCCTCGCTTGTGAGGAAACTGCTGCCATAACACCCTGAGCACTACAGCTGCATGCACTTCTGGGCACAACTTTCTGAGGAGCAATTTGCAAACAAAAAGAAAGCAATTTCCTTCCAAAAAAATTCTCAGAGAGAGATGAATCTTGTTTCTTAACTGTCTCCAACATCACACTGGGACTGGTTTTCACATACCTGGAGGTCTTTACTGAAGTGCTCTTCAGTACATCTGTTCAATGTTTGTGCCTTCATTTTTTTAAGGGACACAATGTTCTTTGCAGTCTCCATCTTTCTTCTTTTAAAGGGGAAAAGTGTCTGGTAAAAGATGAAAGCAGGCTTACTCTAGAACAATTTTAAAATCATGAGGCTGTTCCTCTTTAATAAGGTGTGTTATAGCTTTATCCTCTGCTCACCTCTGCTGGACCTCTGATCTCAGCTTCCCTAAAGCGAAGATTAAGTCTACCTCACACACCCTAGGAACACAGAGCTGCCAGATAGCCTTCCCTTCTCTGCTGTGACCCATTTTTCGAATTATTACATTAGGCATAATTAGTTGTACTGCTGCATTTGCAATCAATTTAAAATTAGCTATTTCAGTTTGTTTGTTTGTTTGTTTGTTTGTTATCAATGAAACTATCCAAGGACCTGAAAGTAAGTGCAGATTAAGAAATAATTGCAGAGGTTTATAGTTCAAGTCAGGCAATCTCCTTAGGGATTTGGGGGCTCTTTAGAAGATACCCATTTTCAATCACCACTGGACCCTGATGCCACCAGCACTTGTATGCACACAGTCAGCAGCTTACATTTTCAGAAATGACTAATGGTCATTGCAGTTTAATATGAAGGAATTGCTATCTGCCTGCACACACCTACTGTGGTTCCTGAAATCAGACCTCAAAAATGCAGACGTGTGAGGCCACTGGCTGTTTGGTAAATACAGAGCAAAGTGTGTCTATAGTTTTCAGATCTTTGGCATACACATTTAGTTCCTTGTGCTTCATGAACGATTTGCAAAGCAGGGTAATAGAACCATGAGTAAGTCTAAGATGCAGAAGTAGGTATCTAGGTGTTCAACCCTGACTAAAGGAGGTGTTTCCAAAGAAGTGAATTTAACTGACGTCCTTTGTATGCATACTCCCTTAAAAATCTTACCTTGAAGGGAAATTATCTGGAGAAAGACTATCCTGCATTGACATAGAAACAAAAGGATTCCATGATGCTTGAAATGACAGTGGCTCTTCCAGTTGAACTGGGCGGGAGTGAAGCTGGTGTTTGATGGTTCCTGCTTCAGTGCAGCTCACACGGGCATGCAGCTCTGTTACCATAGCACCAGGCTCTCCTGCAGCACATTTTCCATCAAGTGCTGGTTAACAGCTTTTTTCTTAAATCCAAGAATCCAAAGCAAGTGACATGTTAATGGAATGTCTTCAAAAGAAAATATACACTCTGATACTGTTATATTGTAATAAAGATGCTGAATCTGCAAGTTTCCCTTTGGTTTTTCTGTCTCCTCTCTCTCAAGATTTTGAACCATTCTTCATCAATATACTATAATTTTCACTAGCTAGAGTGAAAATTTGCCATGAACAATGGAAAATGGATGAGAGAATAAATATACGTGCTCCATCTTAGCACAGCACTCTGGATTTTGTTTCTTATCATGGCATGTGTTAGAGATCCTGAATAAACTGATGAATATTAAGGGCAAATCCCTATGCAGTCTTGGTTCAAGACCAAATTCAACATATAAAATAACAAAGGAATGGCAACATAGAGTAATGCCTCCTTATATTTTCAGCCTATGGCCTGGATTTAAGATCTTCAGGTGTTTTTGTGCATTGTAAAAAATACAAGCCTGATCACCCCGGATCACTCAGTCCTGCGTAAAGAAATAGTCACCTTCAGAGCACTTCTGATCCCACTGCACCTAGAGATAGCCCAGGATGTTGAAGGTCAGCCAGCTGTTAAAATTAAATAGGGTAATGTCAGCCCCATGTTCACAGTTTTTAAGTAGGGAGAGAGTTTTAAAAGTGCTTAGTTTGTGTCTCTAAGTCTAGGAAGTAGTTAATCATTTACAAATATCTAAGAGCATATCTTTCAGCTCCACCAAAAGGGTTTTGACTCAATCTTTACATTTTTATTGGATTCTCTGCTCTCATAAATCAGTTTGTTCTCAATAGGCATCAGGAAGGCGTTCCACTGCTGTCTTCCCATAAATTTAGTACCTTTTAATCAAAGAAGGAAGCTTTGTATTGTAGCAGGCAGCTTATAAAGTGGCTTTTACCAAGCTGAGCCACTTATTTGTAAGCCTCTCTATTAGGGAGCTTCAGATAAGCCATTTGAGAACTGAGCAAGGTCTGATGGCTGCAGACCAGGGGCTGCTCCCAGCAATACTGATGCAGACTTGGAGCAACTGCCCTGGAGTTAATAGCTGGATGGGTAAAAACTGAAAAGTCCCCCAGCCACATGCTCATCCACCTCAATGTGCAGGTGTTTCTTCTCTAAAGCTTCCTGTTGTTATGAAATGAAATACTTTGTTCAGAGGGAAACAGGAACACCATTTTGTTTTTCAGCACCCTTTTAATCTTGCAGCAGGATTAAAATGCTTTTTGGTTTAATGCTAATCATATGCCCCCTGATTTTAGAGTGGCCTGGAGTTCCTCTAAAAGGTTCGTGTGGCGTGATGAGGCTGCTTCTGAGAGGATTAGAGAATTGTGCGTGTCATTTAAGGTCAGAAAGGCCTCCCGTTCATTTTCAAAATAACAAAACCTTTCCTAAAAATTCAGTCTCCCTGTAAATACATCCATTATAATAATAATACAGAAAGTTAGGATATACTTTGTCCACTTCAGAGGCCTTGCTGGTAAGGGCAGCTCCCCCCACGTGATCAGCAGTGATTACTGTGTGCTCTCACTGCCAGAGGGGATGCCCTGAGGTACCCCTGGCCTTTGTTCCTGGGTGATAATCCCCTGTGGCACCCTGGTGTCACCAGCAGGGCATATCCCAGGCATGGGGCTGGTTCATTATGAGGCTTCTCCTTTCACCAAGTTGAGATAGTGGTATGTCTTCCATGTATTCCTATTTCCTGTACCTTGTTTTTCCCCTCTGGCAAGGCCACCTGAAAGCCTGGGTTCAGGGTTGTGCAGACATGGATTAAAATCTCTTTAAGGACCACAATATCTGCCTGCAGATCTACTGTACATTTTGAAAAGAGCTATTTTGCTTGCATAGCCTGCTAATTTCTTAGACACAGTCATGAAAGATAGACTAAATCACCCTGGAGAATAAAATTATTTTGTTATAAATTAGCCCTTGCCACTTTTCTAGCTGATAAATTTAGCAAAAATTTTCAGTATCTATTCTTAACCCTCTGCTACATATAATTTTAGTCCATGCAATATAGCATGATGCAAGATATTTAAAAGTTTGGAGTCTTTGTCAGCAGAAATGATTGGCAGCCTGAAGCAAAAATAACTCATTATAATGGGAAATATATAGAATAGATTAATTTCTTTTTGCATTCAAATTATTTTGGGGAGGAAATTTTCTATGCTAGGTTGAACTCCTACTCCCTTTCCTCCCGCCTCCTCTCATCTCTCCCACACACTTAGGTGGTTCCTGCTGATATTTTTACTGCTTCTTTATTGCAATATATATATTTTCAAATATTTGAGTGTTTTAATCTGTCCCAAGAGCAAAGGATCAAACAGTGAAAATAATCTTACCTATCTCAGTGCTATCTGAACTGATCTCCATCTTAAAATAGGTATTCTTCTGAGGCGTATTAGCTTTATTTAAAAACATTTCATTAAGTTACTTGATTTGCAAATTAGTCATTTAAAATACAAATCTTGTCTGTGGGAATACGTTCAATATAAAATCAGATTAAAACTCCTGACTTGGGAAAGAGATGTATAGAGAAGGTGAAAAGGTAGTGACGTTTCTCACTAGCAGCAACAAAAGGACATTAAATGACATTTTCAGCAAGTCTCAAAAGATGAAGTAATTTGCTACAGAATCCATAATGAAACTGTGGAATCAGTTGGTGCCACAAAATGCCAAATGTGGATACTCATGCAATGCTGGGCACTGGAGATATGGAAATGAGCTCACTTGAGCTTTTGTCCAGCTCAGCCTGTTTGTTCTTACACTCTCAGGTTCCTGTTGTGTTTCTTACCTACGTCTAGAAAACTAACCTAGTTTCAGAATAACAGATAACAAGTACGTTCATGCTAATCCATGGATGTAGTGGGAATTCTTCCTGAAGATGCTGAAGGCATAACTCCCTCACTCCATGGAGGCAGGACACTTAAGCTTCAGGACAACCTCCTAGTCCTATCCTCATGGCCCATTCAGGACATGAAACAGATTCACCCTTTTGTTTCCCAGCCCTCAAGGATACTGATTACATTCAGATGGTAGATGGCTTTTTGAAAATAAGAAACCAGAAGTTGAACAGACATGCACCAACACTTTGGCAGGGAAAGACGTTTCTTTTCTGTGCCAGTCCTTCATTGTCCTATCAGGTAAATACCCTGCCTGCCAAGGAGATCTACTCTTTGCACATAGACAGAAATAGGAATGAAGCAACCTGAACTTGAAAAATCTAATCATGTTCATACTTCAGCTTCATGTCTTTCCCCTCTCTTTAAAAAAGAAAGAATACATCTGCATTTCTTGGAAAGTTGTGCCTGAAAGCTGCTGGCAGTAAGAGTTTTGCATCACCCACTGTCACAAGCAAGCCCAAACCTTGGCAAGGGGAGCATTGCACAGCCTTGGGATGTGGCTCAGCAGAGAAGCCCAGCTCAGGGCTGCTCCTCCCTGAGCTCCCTGCTCCAGTGATCTGGGGGTAGGAGCATTTGTGATGTTACCAGATGGCACTTTTTGGAAAAACTTGGATGCATTGAAGTAAACTCTGCCTATTCTTGGGGATCAGCTATGAAAGCACCTCAGGAAGCTCTGTGCCCTCTTTTTCTTTTGCAAACTGTCCACCTGTGGATTAGCTAAACTGAGGACATGACCTGAACTCCACGGTCATAAACTCCAATGATCTGACCAGAACTCATGGTCAAGCTGACCTGAACTCCTTCATGGTCCTGACCTGAACTCCATGGACAAGCTAGGTTAGCAAAGATAAATGGAATTTTCTTTACGTCGAGGGAAATCCTGTGGCTTGGTAACCTGTTATAAGAGAAAGAAAAATTTGATGTCTTTGATCCCTTGTGCCCTAATGAAAGATCAGACTTTTCATGTGGGTCCCTCTTTCTTAGGAATCAGGTTGTGCTTTGATTCTCTCCTCCCTCTTAATTACAGCAGAGCCTAAAAATAGTATTGATAGCTTTTTATATGTATAGCTTATTTGTGAAATTTTTTTGCAAGATTAGGAGAGTATGTGACAGCTCACAGGAGGAAGTACCTCAGTTGTTCTATGGCTGCCCATGTTGCCAGTGCCCATTTGCACATCAAACAGACAGGATCTCCTCTTGTAGGAAAGGAAGTCAGACAATGCAGTGTAGAAAGAAGCATTTCCCCAGCACTTTGGCCTTTAGGACTCCCTGAAGGATCAGTACACATCCATTTGTTGTAACACTGGGCAAGATACAATCCTCCTTTATGGTCACCCTAACGCTGTTTTCCTAGGTTGAGGCACTATGTCAAAGTCAGGCAGCTTCACATGGCAGCACTTTGGCTCCTTCTGATTGAGTTTTTTGTCTCCCCCATCTTGGCAGCTCAAAAAAATCAGCTCCATTTAATTTGAAATAAAGACAATGGATGTCAGCACTGAAAATTTCCAGTCTTTGAGAGGAAAAGAAGGAGTCAAGCAGCTGCCACGTGCACAAGCCTTCTGTGAGGGCTTTTCTCAGACTCAGCAGGGAAAATGAGATTCGGGCAGACTGTGTAATCAGTGATTCTTTCCAGCCCCTGAAAAAGGGCAAATAGACTTAAACATCCAAATTAAAAAACGCAGCTGAACGGGCCGTGAAATACAGTACCTACAAAACTAGCCTGGTTTGAGCTGTGCTCTTGGCAGAGAATGTGGCTCCTGTGCATGAATAGCTGTGAGGAGAAAAGAAAGAAAATAGAAGACAGCTGTGCGAAATAAATATTACTTTACTTCTGTTTTAAGAATAAGATATCTCTCAGCTCATCTAGAGCACATCTCTAGAGTTTGTAATAGAGGGGAATTATTTTTTGTAAATGAAAATGTCAGAAGTCCAGTGTACAGGTTTGTGGGTTTAATAGAAATGGTTTCTGTTGTGATGATAAGCTTTATATTCTAGTCACGATGCATCAGCAGTTTATTCTGGAGTTCATTCTGAGGAGGTAATGACTAGGAAAATGACAAAGAAAACTGTTACTGACCATTAGTGAGCAATCACTCTGTCATATTACCAAGATAATTTAGATAAATATGGGGTTTAGCTGTCTCCAAGGGAGACGGGATGCTGATATCTCAGATAGTGCTGCTTTTTAAAGCTTTTCCATTTGATGAATATATATCTTTGCCTCAAAGACACAGACTAGTTCCCCATATCTTTCTGATGGAAATAGTAATAGCTCATTTCAGTGCTGTCATCTTTGCTCAGTTGTGTAAAGCATGAGGCTACAGAGTTTTGCAGCAAATACGGGAAGCTCTGTTTGGAAACATAAGGTATTTAATAAATGAATGTAGAGTATACCATGTTTTTCTTCAATTGGCTTCTATTATTTTAGCAGCTGCTAATTATGCAGTGTTGATATTTAGAGAAAGAGTAACAGATTTATCTGTTCCATCTGGATAATCAGGCTTTTAGAGCATGTCCTTCTACCAACATTGGACTTAACTCTTCCTGTTTCCTTTTTTGATCCTGAGGCCGTATCAGGTTAAATTAAAAGGCACAAATTTCAGCTGAGATAACTAGACTATTTTGTTTTAGTTTTTAAAAGTAGTTTCACTGTAATCATCACTGGCATAAGATGGCTTACAAGGAGCTGCATGGGATCAGCTGGATATTAAGATATGGATTCATAATACACAGTCAAAAAACTTCCAAGATCCATCTGCCAACACTACGTTTGGGCAGCCTGTATAATATCTGTTTTTCCATGTTATGCATCAAATATCACATCTTTCTCCAAAAGCATACAGTTTTGTAGGAAGGTTTTGCAGCAGTCAGATGATTGCCCAGGTCTAAAATCAGATATTCAGGTGCAGGGGACACAGAAAAGCAGCATTTGCACTTTGTACATACAGTTTCCCTATACGTGCATGAGGCAATCCTGCCCAGCATGCAGAAGTGCTGTAAAGACACTGCTGTAAAGAATTCAGTCATCATTGCACCCACAATCTCCATACATCCATGAACAGCCCCAAAATGGATGTGCTACACATCACACTTGGCACGAGTCACTCAGCTCCTGTTCCATAATCTGAGCTTTCATCTTTAAATTGACTCCACATTCTTGAGCATTGTCAAAGTGATGAGATCTACCTGGAACAGAAAACATCCAGAGCCAGGACCAGGAGGAGGTGCAAATCATCCTGATTCACCTCCAAGGACATTAACTCTCCAAGCACAAATTATCATTTGTGCCTTCAGCTTCAGTAATCTTTTAACTAAGGATCAAACTAAACAAAAGAGGGGCTCAAGAGTCTCAAGAATTGATGTTGCAATAGACTTGAGATCAGACCCTGCTACTCCTGAACTTGTGGTCAGTTTTTTCTGTGCAGCATGATACTTTTGCATCAATTTAAGTGGCACAGATGTTGAAAATTAAAGGTCAAAATTAAGTCAGTGTGTGGGATGTGATGGAGCTGAAAGGACAGAACTGGCACAGGGGGCTTGTCAGATAGGAGGGCTGGAGATGCAGACTACCAAGTCTTGGAGTCCGATGGGATAGAAATGGTTCCTGTACAGTTCATGTGGTTCAATTTGGGATGTAGAATAAACTGCTACAGGCTTTTTGTGGGGCTGAGGCCTTATGGGGCCCTGCCAATTGGTGAGAAAAATCAGTAGCCCTGCCTGCAGCCCCCATTCACACAGTCCCCCAGAGCAGGGAGCCTTTGCTCTCTAAAAACTGCATTACTTTTCACAGACTAAAGTCATAATTTCTCAACCCTTAGTGTCAGCACTGCTGCGTGAGAGCAGATACAACCACTTCAACTAAATACATACTCAGCAAAATAGTGAACTCATTTGGGGTACTTGGGGGCAAGTAATTCTTCTCTGTTGCACTCACCCTGCCTGGTGGGAGGCAGTTCCTCTGCCTGCAGGCAAAAATGAGCCAATGAAAGCATAATTAATAAAGGCTAAATTTTCACCATTAATATTTCATTGATGTAATTCACTCAAATGTAATTCACTCAATTTGCTTACTCTGTTGTTTTATTTTGCTCCGGCCAGACTTCCCTCTTTCTTTCAACCTATTTTTAGCCCAGCAGAAGTCATATTGGATACCATGGCTATTTCCATAGCAACAGGCTGTTCTAAATCTTGATTAGGATTTCTTGGCAGTGCTGTTTTCTCAATGTCTGGTTTTTGAAGAAGGAAGCTTTACTCAACCAATAACCTTTAAAGAAGACATGCATCAAAAAAACATCTGTAAGTGGACATAATTATTTTCTGGAAAAGAGCACCAGAATTTAGTAGGATGTGTTTTTATAGGATTTTTGAACTCACAGCTGTGAAATAACATGTATACTAAATATACCACACAGTATGTGGTTCCAGATGAGTAAAAACATCAGCCTGAGGAGAACACTTGTTTCTTCATGTTTCATCCACCCAAGTGATGAATTGCAATGCTTTGTGTCTTTCTGTAGGATGGATTTTTCCAGGGTTCAGGTTCCTCTTTTGAGTGAGATGTGTTTTCACCAAGGCTGTCTGGCCTTTAACCAGGGACCAAAGGGAGATTATTTGCTTCTGAAGTCACTAAGCAGGAGCTCAGTTTTGTTTGTTTTCTTTTCCCCCCTAATACATCTCTACTTTTCTGAATCTTTCAGCCTCTGTGTGTTTAATTCACTGGAAGTACAGTTCTAAAAGGGGTTAGGGGAAGGATATATACTTGTTATGCAGTCAAAAAACTTGTGACTAAAGTTGCTGATGAACTGGCATGATCTCTAATACTGTGTAAAGGTTTCAGGAGCTTTCTGATTAATCTGAATTAATCCTAAGAAATAACAGAAGAATAAAAAAGCCCCAGTGCACTTTCTGCAAACAGTAGCATAAAGGCCAGCAATTATTTAATTTGGTTATCTTATATAAGCAAAAATTTTTCATTTATCCTAGCTGGTAAATTAATATGAGCTTGGTGGTCCTCCAGGTTCCAATCAGTTCTGTGCTGGCAGAGTAGAGCTGCAGAGCTGGGTCAGTGGTAAAATACCAGTTTTGACCTCTTTGTCAGGTTGAAAACTGCAGATTAACTTCACAGGAAGTCCCTGCTTGGTCAGTCTGACCATTAGTCAAAATGTTCAAGCTGACCACAAAACACAGACAAAGCGCATAGGTATGAATCTCCCAGAGAGACCCTAGTGGGACAGCAGCTGCCACGGGATTCATTACTGCATAGGAAGACATCTGTCACTTTACTACTTTTTCAACTCTTTTCTTATATTTGTATTAAAATAATTAGTGCATAATGTGGGGAAGTGTATTTATTGTTCAACACTTTTCTGACAGAAGGGATGGCAGTGGCCAGATCACAACCACAGGCAGCCCTGGGCCTTGCCCTGAGCAGTACCCAGCAGCTAGAGAGCAGTAAAGCACAGGGCAAGATGGGATTAAGGCCTTCTGGCTCTACCATTCTAGCTCCTGGAAAATTACACCTCTGACACTTTTTGAGAGAGAAATAAATTTGTATTTCATTTTTGTTCAGTGGATTTTTCTCTGTGGAATTTGTCTCATTGGTTCTGTAAGAAATGACACTTAGAAGTCATAATTCTGCAGAAGGGAATAACAGTTTTACTCTACATTCTGGGGAAAAAAATCCTTTATTTGATTTGCTTTGGGCCTATGAATTTTTCATCTGAAGTCCATCTACTCTTTCCTCACTGTTACGTTCACCTTGTCCAGGACACTTGGGCTCTTAGAGAGTAACTCTTGCATTTATTGTTAAGAAAATGCATTCTGGTGTAATTAATCAGAGCTTTAATGGAAGTTGCATTATATCCATAACCATCCTATTTTCCTTCCTCTAAACTTGTTCCAGTTCCACTATGCTCCCTGAGGGCAAAAATCTGAGGACCAGAACTATCTAAACAAGTCAAATTCAAATTCATCATGAATTGCTACAGAGGCACAACCATGTTCTCTGGTTTGTTCTCTGTTCCTTTTATGTAATTCCTCATGTTTGGTGCATTTCTTTGACTGCTGAACTTTGAGTTTGCAATTTTAATACGATACTTATAGCCCAAGTTTTTGCTTAAGTCAGGTCAAACAAGTTTTCATTGAGCTTTACATTTATCTGAATTCAACCTAATTTCCTTTTTTTTTTTTTTTTTTTTTTTTTTGCCCAATCCCTCATCACTTTCAGGTTCTTCTGCTGCTCTTAACAAGCAGCCCTAGTTTTTTTCCTTTCTGAATAACTCTGTGTCATCATCAGACCACATCACCACCCTGTTCATTCCATTTCCAGGTTGTCTGTGATTATGCTGCACCACTCAGACCCCACTGGTAATCACTTGGTCACTTACTCTCTTTTTTGTACCTTGAAACCAATGAACCTGTTCAAGCCAGAGCCATTTTTCTTCCTCCCTTGTAGGTGAACTACTTTGACAAGCCCATTGTCCAGTAGTCATCCAAGAACTTTTGGGTGTCTAAATAGGTGACACCACGTATGTTGTTGTCTCAGTCTATTGATGCTGGTTGGGAATGATCTGATCTTCTCAAGCCATTGCAGTTTGCTTTGTCCATATTTGCTCCATGCCTTTGCTCACTGGGCCTTGGTTATGTTTTTGTACAATATATTTGTAACGAGGTGTCACCAGTACAGTCCGATGTCACAACAGGGACCTGGAGCACAGGCGGTCTGGGGCACATGCTGTACAAGGGCACTGAAGGTAAAACAACAGGAGCATTACCAGAGCTCTCCTTTCACACCTTTCTCATTTTTGAAAGTGGTTCCAACAGTTGTGCTTTCATGAACAATATGGATACAGCTCCTGACACACACTTGTTCATTGGTGACAACTGGATAAATTATTTAGTGAATGCAGTAACTGTCATGTTGAAAATAGGAAAGAAGTGTCACGTTTGTGACACCCCCACAGCCACCATCACAGCCACCCCTACAGCCACCCTTACAGACAACCCTGCAGCCCTGTATGCCCCAGCCTCCCCACAGCCACACACAGCTGAAGACAGTGTTTTAATATGGGAGGAGGGAAAACAGACTGAAACAGCAAACACAATTGTCAGTCAAATCACCCTCCAATCTGTTATGCTCCCCTGAAATGGTGATGCTCTTACACAGCCTAGGGAGATTTTTTAATTTATGTGTCTCACAATGCCTTTATTCAGGTTGTTGATACCTGATTGCAGAGAGGGACAGCCTGTGTTTATGAAGAAATGTGGGCTGTCCACTGGCAGCTGGGGAGAGGCATGACCCAGGTTTACAAATTAAAAAGCACAGTCTTTATTTTCTTCTGTTTTAATAGCAAAAAAAATTTGATGTTATATGTAGTAAGTGACACTACAACATTATTTTGGTTTTCTGTCAACACACATTTCCCTCACAAAATCTTTGTTTTACAATAACAGGAGGAAAAAATCAGCCTTCTGTCACATTTTTCTAACATTTTGTAGTCAGCTGCTTGAGGACACCAGTACATGCCAGCCCTTTTTTGAGTAGGGATTTTGGTATATCATAGCCAGTGTTTATATTCTTGTGTTACTCTATTTGGGGGTAGAAAATCTACGCAGGATATACGAAGTAAAAGGATTTGTGGGAAGTAAATGAGTTCCCATTCTTGCTGAATCATGCATAAGATAAGGTCACAGCAAGACAAAATAGGGTCACTTTCAGATAAAATATATGTAATAATACCAGCAGAGAGTTTCTTTGATTAAAGATATCTTCTAGAGGAATTAAGTGATGTTATGAAAGCGATTTCCGAATATAGTTGCAAGATAACCTTTACTGCACTGCTTTTATGGCTATCAATTAAAATACATATCCCCATGAAATTTAATATGTCAGTTGTAATAGCTTTGTAAATCTTAATGCTCTTCGATCTGTAGTTCAAGAGTAAATTCATGGCAAAAGAGGACATAGTCTTTCCTACAAGGGAGTGTCTGGTACTCCACAGGCATGCCAGGTGTAAATAAACATACTACATACACATATGCATGCAAATACATGAAAGTAAGTTAATCAAAAACCTTGTTTTTGTTTCAAATGTGTTGCTTCCATGGTGCTCTCATGGAATTAGATGATTAACTCCGTTATTTGGGGGCATGTGGTTTCAACACTGATTACATTTTCCTTAAGCCATAAGTTCAGCATAAACTTGACAGACATGGATTCTTGGTATCTAGTCCACTGGAAACAAGGCAGAGAAATTAATGAAGAAATAGATGTCATTATTTGCTTAGGTTTATACTCAAAAGACAGAGTCCTGAGCAAACCAAGCTATTGTTTTTGGAGGACTGCTCAGTGCCCAGAGGGTTTTGATAGTTTTGGTCCTTCATCTCCTTTTGCCTACCCTGGGCATTTCAGCCCCTGGGGGTTAAGTGTGGCTTCCTAGCCCCACACATTTCAGATGGGGCTGGCCTACATCTGCCTTGCCAGAGCTGCTTTAGTCCAGTGTTCACTGACAGGAGAGTCAGGTGACACGGTGGTGTACTCCTGTGCTGCCTTAGGAAGTCTCCCTGTCTCAATCTACCCAAGGAAATCAGCACCAATTTTCCCAAGCTATCGAAAGGTAATCCTAAAAATGACCTCTCTGGGAAAACTTTGGGAAAATTCAGCATACTCCAGAAAATACACATTCTGAGGCAGACACAATGTATCAAGTCTAGCCATATTGCTTTGCTGTCCAGTAAACTTTTATTATTGTATTATGGTAACCTGGTGTGCTGGTTTGGGATGGGGTGGAGTTAGTTTTCTTCACAGCAGTTGGTACAGTGCTGTGTTTTGGACTTGTGCTGAACACTGAGTTGATAATAGAGAGATGTTTTTGTTATTGCTGAGCACAGCTTACACAGAGCCAAGGCCTTTTCTGCTTTTTGTATGGGCATGCTGGCCAGGATGTTGGGGGTGAATGGGAAGATGGGAGGAGACACAGCTGGGACAGGTGACCCAAACTGACCAAAGGGATATTCCAAACCATATGACATCATGCTCAGTATATAAAGCTGTTGGGAAGAAGGAGAAAGAGTGGAACATTTGGAATGATGGCATTTTTCTTCTCAAGTAACCACTGCACATGATGGGCCCTGCTCTCCTGGAGATGCCTGAACACCTGCATGCCCGTGGGAAGAAGTGAATTAATTCCCTGTTTTCTTTGCTTGTGTGTGTGTCTTTTGCTATCCCTATTAAACTGTTTTCATGTCAGCCCCCATGTTTTGTAGGTTTTACCCTCTCAGTTCTCCCCCTGATCCCTGGTGGGGAAGTGAGAGAGCGAGTGTGTGCCTGGTTGCTGATTGTGGTTAAACCACAACACATGGATAGGACTATACAACCTCTTTATGCTCAGTGATCCCATGCATTTAAGTAATTTTGCTTTCAAAATGCTGGTGGGGACATTTGTTCTCCAAGACTTGTGGCATGGACATGCCATAGCCTCAATTAAAGCAATATATAATATTCAACCGTTAGCAAATATTTTTTAAGTTTGGTGAGTTGCTGAACATCACAACCATAAATTTTACAGGAACATTTTTCCAGAATAATGCAGATGTCTCAGGTAAATGCTGCCACTGTTATTACAGAACCTTTTATATGCACAGAGCCTTAGCAGATTTATTAATAAGTTTTCTTTCCTCAAATCTTCTTGGTGACAAATATAAACCCAGAAGACTGACCCTTCATAAATGCCAAGCAAATATAAAAACATTGCAATGCCTTTTACAAACGCATCAGTCACTCATCTCCCAAGGCTGCAAGTTTTTGATCCAAGTTATTGCAGCCTTTCCTACTTCTTGTTCTCTGTCTCCTTCGCCAGGTTTAGGATTGGGTCAAGCCCCAAGTGAGCGTGCTCTGCTTGCCCTACTCTTCCAAAAATCACCTCCTTCACTTCCAGTGGGAAAAGACTATTTGGCTTTTGAGCAGTTATCCTGCTTCCTTCAGAAGGTGTCCTGGTATAACAATAAACCTTCACTAGGCAATAGTGAACTAAGAGGATGCGACTTATTTCATTTTGCTAACCTCAGAGCCCAGGTACTTTCTTTGGGTGTCTGGTTTTCAGAGTCTCTTTCCAGTTGTAAGAATTTACTTTCTACTAAATCAACATCTTAGCAAATTATGCCCAACCTTTGGTTTTATAGGATACCCCAATTCAACAAAATGTTCACACCAAATTTAGTCCTAAAGTTGGCCCCCTTCAGTCTGATGGAAACGTAAAGAGCCGATGGCACATGTTTTATGATCAAACATGACACAAATCAATCTGTTCAGTGTCATGTTTGACTTCTGGATTCTGATCTCCCAGATGGCATTGATTACTCAGCATCCAGCAATTTAGTATCAATCTTTCTGACATTCTGGGGTCTCTATAGATAGAGATATTGATGCTCTAATTTATTAGACTGACATTTTCTTCTGCTATGAAACAAAAAGAAAAGGAAGAATTGAATGCCAGTGTTCATCAGAATAGTTATTTCTGATTCAGTCATTGACTATCCAGAGCATAAATATACTTGCTTCATGTAGGAGCAAGATGTATTGCTTTTAGCTTTGCATTTAAGGAACAGATCATTCAATTCCCATTGCGTTTAATTTTACCATAGGGAAAAACTTAATGTGGCTTATGAATAAAATCATTATAATCATGATTATTGAGCAAGATGAGAATAAAGTTTGCCAGGAACTGAGCAATTTCAATTCCTTGGCTTCATATTCTATTTACTGAATAATAATGTAATTTGGAAAACAAATGAAGACTAAGAATAGCCTTTCTAAAGAGAAGACAAGAACTGCTGTTTAGCAACATTTTATTTCAGGTTGATAGAAATAATATTCCATATGTTTCAGCATTTCTAGTGTTGTAAATATTTTTCTTTTTACATAACTGACTTAAACCATATGTCCTAGAGATTAGCCAGATCCTGCTCTCATCTCAAACCTGATTAAGTCAAAGTCCATATCAAAGTGTCACACTATTGGCAATGGGAATCACAAGATGTGATTTTTCCTGATTCTTAAGGATCCAGTGCTGATTATTACCACAGCCAAGGCTTCTGCTGGACTGGGGCATCTCTGTGCCATGCTAGTGGTTGTGTGTCCACATCACCACTGTGGTTTGACCAGGACCCTGCAGTTTAAGCAAATAATCATCACATATCATGCAGGGTAATCTGAGAGCCTGCAAAGCTCTTTTTTGGGTGAAACAGAGCAGAATCTGGGCTCTGCAGGAGCACCTCAGGTGCTTTGATCAGCCCTGGGTATTTGGAGAGTGCCCAAAGTGGCCATTAGCTGTGGGCAGCATGGAAAGCACCCACTGCTGCTGTCCTGCCACTCTTCCTGCCAACACAGAGAGAAGTTACCCACTCATTCCTTACATCAGGAAAATGATGTTAGATGAGAAACTGAAGGTATTTTGAGATGTAACTGATAGGAGCCACAGGACTACAGACCAGTCTATTGTAAGGGCAGAAGGAGACTGCTGTGTTCACTGTTGTACATTGCAAAGGAGAAGGATTCCTCCTATCATTAATACTTGAACTACCTAGTCATGACAACTGCAAAAGCTGGAGGAAGCAAGGCAAATATTTCAAAAAGAAACCCAAGATTTTACTTTTACAAGTGGTGGCAGCAAGGACACTTTATATGTAAGGATTTCTTCCATGGCTTATTACTCTTCCTACTTAAAAAAGTTTTGACTTCAAGACTGCTCAGTTTGCTGAGCTTCAGCTGCTCACCTTTGCATCTGTGTACCAGTTGGCTCATCCTGGATTGCTGCAGGGCTGTCTTTGTTAAGGCTGCCCCATCCATGTCCAAGCAATGGCTCATCCAACTCCTCTCCATGGCCCCCAGCCATGTCTGTACAGCTCATACACGGGTCATTGCTGCACTCCCGACCTTTGCTGTCCCTGCCACATGCAAAACGTGAAGTTTTTGAGGAGAAAGGAAGTAGTCTGAGGATTAAGCTCCTTCCCCTGAGCACCACAGCAAGAGCAAAGGCAGTGTGCTATCTCTGCAGGTGACTAGACAATTTCCCAGCTGGTTCACCAGTGGGGCATCCTTGAGGCATTGTTGGTTAAGATATCCAGAGCAAAGCAGTGCATGTAGTAAAGAAACTGATTTTCCAGGTGCTACCACCAAGTTCTGAGACATGGGCACAGACTCCTCTCAGGCTTGAAACTGAGGACTGCCTCTGTGAGGAGCTGCTGCCTAAAGTGAATAATCCCTCTGGACTTAAGTATCAGCATCCACAGGTATTTGTAATATAAAGTAAAGGCCAGCTCTGTATCTAAAAGATTTAAAAAATCCCAAAACGTAAGTTAGACAATTGTGTGTTATACTGGTTGAAAAAAACTGTGTCTTACTCTACATTTTCTCCCATAAGGTGGCCTCTGAATGAGGAGGGGTGTGTAGAAGGGAGGCAAGTGTCATTCCTATGCTCTGTCTTTCAAAACGTACATCCAAATAAAGTAAAATTTCGTAATCCCACTCAGGACAATTGCTTGGATTCTAATAAAACATGTAAATATAGTAAAGATTAAGATCCTCCTGTCAATAAAGAATCTGAATCTTCAAAAGTTCACACTAAACCAGTGGGAATATCTCCTGACAAAGGCGTTTCAGTTCGGCAGGATGCCATGACTGGGGTTTTGCAGTGGAAGTCTGGTGAAGAAACAAAATGCTGTTCTGCTCTTCCCCCTGCATCCTCCTGTACACACAAGAATGTCAATTAGCTGAAGGCTAATTGCAAGGCTTTCACTGCTTCTGTGCCCTCATTTCAGTTCTGCAGGCACATCTGGTGGGGTCATGCTTCACTAAGACTAAGTGGTGCCATATAAATAGGTGAGAAACAAATGGAGGAATATTATTAGCCAATATGAAACTGCATCAGTCATGTTAAGACAGTTTTAAACTAATAGCTATTATAATTTTAATTAGAAAAATGCATACTATGATTAGTATCTAGCAAAAAAATGTAAATAGTTCATCACCAGGAATATGCTATGCCTATTGGTTTTGTATAATATCACTGAACTAAGCCATAACTCTGAACTGCTTTAACAAGAAGTAGCCCCATTTTTGTAATATATTTGTATTTCAAGGGGTGGTTTTAATCCTTTTTGTATGTTTGGGAGAAAGTGGGCTATTTTACTTTATTCCATTCATTTGTATGTTACAAAAGACCAAATATATTCGTCTTTTTATAAATAGGATTATGCCAATGCTGGACAAAGGCTTTGTGAAACCACTTGGTATATTGCAACTATTTTAGCTCTTTTTTGAAAACTTTAAAAAATACAAAGCTCATGGGTCTCTACATCCAGTAGATGCTGCTGAATTTCCACAGACTACAGAATATAGTAGAGCAATGAGTTCTTCCATGCAAATAAGTTGCTTCCCAAATTCAGTATAACATTTGTGCCACTTAGCTGCTAGCAAGGCTAAAGCTCCTCAGTGTCACTGGGATCAATCAACTGACTCTTTATGAATGGTTGTATTTTAGTAAATGATAAAAAAAGCAATTTAAGGAGAAGTTTGCCAGGGAAATGCACCAGTATTTTATTGTGATGATGCCTGGCCTGCTCCTCCTGATGGGGAAGACACATAGTTAAATTAGCAAACAGAAAAATGAACAAATCTCAGCTGACTGTAAATGCAAAGCAGCGAGTGCAATTGATAGCAATTAGTCCAGCAATGCTCCCCCCCCTGTATTTTTTCTGCTCTAACTGAAGTGCAGGTAAGTCTATTGAAATGAATAACATAAGGGTGTGCTTATTGCTACCAGTAACATATAATTGACACTTTTTATCTTTAAAGTGCTTGCAAAGATTAACTAAGTAATCTTCAGGACTTTCCATCATGCCTAGCCAAAGTAACTTAAAGTGATTTCTAGACCCTTGATACAGAAGTTGCACGTATTTGGGAAAATTTAAGGGTCTGCAAGAAGCTCAGATTGATTTTTAGATAAAACTGTATCAAGTAGGGTGATATCTCCATACATACAAGTTCCAGTTTGACTTTGTGAACCTTCTGTGTCCTTAGAAGAAACTTTTAGGACCCACAAAAGACAAGGTAACCAATTGCATGTGTTGGTGTGAGGCTGTCACCCAGCCATAGCCCTGCTGCTTGCTCTGCCTGTGCCGAGCCCTGCGGCCCTGCCTGGCAACTGCTGGCATTGAGGAAGATGTGAAGACTTGTAAAGAAGCAATTACTTTCAAAAGATCTGTGATGTATTTTCCCAGAAGCACTTACTGCCCTCTTTCACATAGCAGCAGCAGCAGAGCAGTTGTGTTAAGGACCTTTTGCTGTTCCTCTTTCCCCATTCCCAAACCCAGCCTTACCTTTATCCTAGCTCTGTTGCTTCTCCAATGCCTTCATAGCCCCTCTCCCTTAAAGGAGGATTAAATAACTAAATTTGCCTGTACCATGATTGCCAGCTATATTTTATTTTATTTTAGATGCTCCCTGTGCTTGTGATAGCAAGACAGAGCAATTGCATTCCACAAATAGATCTCGTTTGGGAAGAAAAAGGACACATGCAGGGCAGAAGGAACAGAGTTCAGAAAAAGTTCAGAGTAGCAATTGCATTTTGGTGTAGGTAGAGAGTCCTCTGACCGTATACCAGAGTAAAGAAGGCAGTGAGACACGGGTCACGCAATTGTGTCTTACCTCTTTGGTAGAAATAGTAATTTCTAATAAAATACTAAGTGGAGAAAGGGATTTTTGCAACCAATGGAGCCTTCATTTCCCAATGATCCTGTCTTGGGGTGACTCCGTTGTATCCCATAGTAGCTTCAAGTTTGGAGATCCAAGGAGGGCACAGAAGAAATTCCCATCTAAGGAAAGTACCTGCACTGGGCTGGTGTATTCCATTGTCCAAGAACTGAGAAAGGGATGCCAGAGAGGCTGAAACATGAGGTAATTCTGGAACATTTCCCCAGAATCTGGTGGTATTTCAAAGCCAACTGAGGCAGCTGCCTTGTGCACTGGCTGTAGTATCCTGATTGCAAGCATCTATCACTCCCACATGGCACAGCTGTGACACCAAAGGAAGGAGCTCTTCATTCAAGTGTGTATCTATTTAACATCAAAACTGAAGCAGTCAGATTTCTGCAGTGAGAAGCCAAACACACAGAGAAGGGGAGGCCCTGTAGCAGTGCTGTTGAACAGAACATCAGCCAGCCAGTGCCCTGGGCCAGGACACCTGCAGTGAGTCAGTGCTCCTGTACCATTGTACCTAGAGAGTACCAAAAGCCTCATGCCTGCTGTGCTGCATGGTGTTCTCTTTGGTTCAGAGTGAAACCATCTTATTTGGGTACACAGAAGAAAAAATGAGCCTTGTGAGACAGCAGGAGCACAGAGCAGCTGGGGGAAGAGGTGTGACTTGCAGGGTCATTAGGAGAATGGACATGTTGTGGTAGTAAACAAGGTTTGGTGCCATCCTCTGCATGGATCCAAGACCATAACAACTTCCAGGAGAATGCTCTCTAAAGTATTTATCACTAGCAAAGGATGAGAGCAGGAAGCCCATTTCTTGCAATTTTGTTTTCTTAAAAAGCATTTACATTTCGTCCACCCACACAGAAATGGAGTGAGAATGGTGCTCTCATCTACTGAGCCATATGCCATTTTCAGTCATTTGGTTTTTTGTCTAAGTGATTCTTCAAGTATTTTAAAGAGCAAGAAGGACAAAAGCATCTTTCACAATGATAATTACCTAATGCACCTGCTTCAGAAGAGGGCCTCATATTTGATTACTTTAAAGAAGAAAAAGAATCCAGTGGCAAACAATGGAATTATAAATCTATTATTTGGGAACATGCTATGACAATAAATCAATGGCTGTATCCCTCAGTTCCATTTTCAGCCTCTGTAAACTTCTCAGTACCCCTTAATTGGTTTGATTCTCTTATTGATTTTTACAGCTTGCAGGGGTCACTAAGGTTGTAGAGAAGCTGTCTCTCTCCTATGCCACTCTGCGTTGCCACCCACTGTGTAATAGGCCTTCTGCTACCTTTTAGAATCCTAACTTGCTCTCTTTCAGTATTTGAACCAAATTATCAAAAATTAGCATTAAATATATGAAGAGCTCATTGTCTGTAAAATGCTAGATTTTTAAATAACTTTGAATGTAGTAAAATACTACAGAATCTTTCTACTGGAATTTTAGGATGACTGCGTTTACTTACACATTTCAATATTTATGTCTGGAAGAGAGACAAATAAAAGAAGAAAAAGACAGACAAATGAAAAAAAAGAAAGGAATAATTATTCAGAACTCAGTGGCTGAATTACTGCTCACAGTAGATGCAGGATGGTGTACCTCCCCTCCATCATTGTCATCACCTGAAAGGGTTGCTAATAGACATTATGAGGGCCTTTCATCTATAGAAGTGCTAATAGATGCCATTCTAATGCTGTCCATCATAACAAATTATAATAATTTGCAACATGTCCACAGAGAGATGGGAACAATTCAAAAATTAGTAATTGAAATAGTGCAGTGGCAATTAAAACACTTGTGGTTAGCAGCTGCTTCCAAATTACTAGAAAGGGGTATTTACATAAACAAGGGCTTTCTTAACCAGAAGGGGCTTGTGTGTCAAGTAGGGTTTGTGGTTCCCTTTTCGAGTTTCTGAGCATCCAGCAGCAAATGGATTATCAGCTGCATGATCATATTTACTCCTTCCCCCTGTAAAGAGCTGCTGTGAGGCATTTGTATCACTGGGTGTCCCCTAGTAACAACGCAATTAAATTACACTGAAAAATAAATTGCATGTAATCCAAATACAGATATTTTGTTTTTCATGCACTTTTCGAAAGGTCTTCCTTATGTATTCTGAGACTCATCCTGAGACTGTCTTTTAAAGAAATCTGTGGGATTTAGACCATCAAGGTGATTCCTGTTTGAGGGATAGGATTTGTCTGAACTCCCCCTCTATGGAATTGCCTTCAATCCCTGAGGATATGCAGAGGAATAGCCTTGCCAGCAAAGGGCATATCACTGGCAGGTTTTCTTTTCTGATTGGTCTAGGTATTTTTCAAATATAAATAAGAGAACATTAATAGGAATAAGATATGACTTTAATCCACTTAGTTATGTTTGTACTATTATTAACTGACTAAATTTCTCTTTGGTTCCAGAGCCTGTAGTTTCAAAAGGAATTTCAGTAGCAAAGGACCAAGGTATGGAGGGGCTGGGGCCAGGGCTAGCTGTGGTGCAGGGCAGAGGGAAATGGGGGAGGAAGAGGGGAGGACAAGGGTGGTGCTGGCTGTGAAGGAAGGTGTGTTTCAGCACTTAGGTACCAGTGGGAGGGTGTGATGGCAGGGCAGTGTATTCAAGAGGCACATCAGGGACATGCTTGTGTCCCGTGCAAGACAGGGCAGGCAGAGAAGGTTGGTACAGAGTCCCTCAATATAATAAACATAACATAACAAAACATAGTATATTTCTGTGGTTGATGTTTTCTCAGAGAAGGTAATCAGTGAGCAAAGATATTTGCTTGTGACTAATGGATGCAACAAGCTGGGGGGAAGATGTTTCTAGAAAAAGTGAGAATAGTATTACAGAACTAGAAACCTAGTTTACTTCACTTTAGACACCCCTCTCTTTACCCTCTCTGCATAGAAAGTGTACCCACAACATGCATCCTAGGTCTGAAGGTTTTTCTCATGCACTATTACAGACTGAGAGAAATGTCACCTAGAAAAATGTTGACAAAAGGCAATTTTCACCATATATTGACAAGATGATGCACTAATACACTATTTCTGCTCTGTTTTTTCTTTTTTTGTCTAAAAGGAAAGTCTGTATAGGAGGCCAAGAGAGATTTTTTTGTAAAATAAAAAGAAGAAATAAGAGAAGAAAGCTATTTTATCTCAAGGAACTGAACACTGTCAACTAAGTTATCAGATACAACAATGTGGAACATTTTGTAATGTTTACATAATATTTTAGAAATGTTTTTGTTAACTTTTATATGCCACTGAATAAGACTTGACTCCTGTCAGTAAGCATCTGGAGGGGATGGGCACAGGTTCATTTTTTTCAGGAAATAAAAGTATTTAGTCAAAAATGTCATATTACAGACAGGCAGTAAAACCTATTAGTGAGAAATTAAAACTGGACAAAGTCAACTTGGTAAGAATCATAGAGGTTTGTATTGGACAGGACCTCATAGATTATCTAACTCAACCCCCCTGCCATGATCAGAGACACTTTCCACTAGACCAGTTGGCAAAGCCTCATCCAACCTTGCCTTGAGCACTTCCAGGGATGGAGCACCCACAGCCTGGTCCAGTGTTTCACCACCGTTACAGTACAGAATTTCTTCCTCATACCTAATCTCAACCTACTGTCCTTCAGTTTAGAGCCATTCCCCGTTGTCCTGTCACTACATGCCCTTGTAAAAGGTTGCTCTCCAGCTTCCTTACAGGCCCCCCTAGGTACTTGCAGGCTGCTACAGGATATCCTGGGACCCTTCTCCAGGCTGAACATCCCCAACTCTCTCAGGCTGTCCTCATAGGAGAGGTGCTCCCAGCCTCTGATCACCTTTGTGGCCCTCCTCTAGAGCTGCTCCAGCAGATCCATGTCCTTCTTATGTTGTATGTGTCCTTCATGGTATGTGCCAGTTAATAATTCAAGTTAACAGAAAAGAAAGGTAGAGGTTTCTCAATTATTTGAAATCTTAAGTTTTTCTAAAAACGTTCTCTTGAATGAAAGCCTGCAGCAACATTATGCAGGAAGTCATAACCAAGGGAAGATGGTGGTTTCTTTCTGTCTTTAAAACACACAATTTCATTTGCAATCTGCCATATGGGCAGAAATACCAATCCACTGGAAACAACTTCCCTGGTGTAGGAGCATTCTGCCATACACCTTTTGTTCATTTTCATTCTCTTGCACAACTTTTCAAAGCCTTGACTAACATTTTTTTCTTGAAAAACCAATCTTTTGAGTGACACGTAATTTCAGTTTCATGTCTAGGCTGGCAACAATTACCCTAACTACAAAACAACACTTACTATTAAGGATTTCTGTATCTCTGTCTTTCTTGGCTATTACATCACTGATGAAATCTGCACATGCTGAGAGCTTTCCATTATTTCCCATCTAGTCACCAGTAACAACCCCCTTTTCTGTTGTAGGAATAGTTATTTCACTCCTGACAGTTTATAACAGAAGGAGTCAACTGTGCTAATATGAAACTTTTCTTTTTTTCTTTTTTTTTTCTGCTTACTATGAAATAATACACCAATCTTATGTGATAAAGTGTCAAAGTCATTATTCTGTGCTTTTTCATTTGTCTTATATCCTTCCATTCCTTATCATTGATTAATGAATCTCATAGACTTTTACCTTTGACTTCTTTTTTTCACCATTTTTCATATTTTATGATTCTATGCAGATGTGTGTGATAGACTTACCAATGTCAGCATCCTCTACATCTGCTTCTTTCACAAAAATCACTCTATTTGGCTGGATCTCTGCTTATCCTTTTCAGAGAAGGGATATTCAGGCTGTCTCTCACTGATGACCTGCTTTATGTTGGATGTAATTAGCATAGCCAAAAAAAAAAAAAAAAATCTAAGATCTAATGACTGGAGTTAGGGATTTTGGAGGATTGTTTGCTTTGTTGGTAGGATATGTCTCAACCTGAAGGTGATGTCCCATTGCAGCTGACAGAGCATTAAGGCTTTGAAACTTTCAAAGGAAAAATGTTCTTAAAAATTATTTTTCTTTATTACAGAGTGAACAAATCCTGCTCATCTGCTGGTCCTTATGGTTTCCTCAGACAGCTCCAGGGAGGCTGACTGGACATCTCCCAAACCTCAGGGCTGACTGGACCTGTACATCAGTCACTGGTAACTGACGGCAGCTGCTTTTCTAACTGATCTTACATGCTTCATCTTCCAACTCCCCAGTTTTCTTTGCCCATTTCCTTCCTTTTCTGGGTGGCAGATAAAGTTTTCTTCTTCTCAGTGAGGGTGTCCTCTGTTGTGTAACTTGCCCTCTTTCACAACTTCATAATAATAACAGCTTTTACTGTGCCTGCTGTGCTGGAGTTACCTGGCACTTGGCAAGATGTGCATCACCACATGACACAAACTTCTTTGAAGAACCTGCCACACCAGGGCACAGGCTTCAACCTGTCAGTCCCAGCATCTGGACAGTTTGTATTGGGGTTCATTCCCCAAAAATATTAAAGCAAGGATTGGAGTGAAGGCCCTCTTACAGATTGAAAGCCAAATAAGGAGCAAGAAGCAAGTGCTAGTGTTTAACAATCCATTTTTAAGATGAGGAGAAGTATGGACCAGTTCTGGGACTAGTTTTGTTCAGCATCTTCATGAATCACAGTGAAACTTCCAGGTCTACGAGTGGACAAGGATTCCATCTAATTCTTACTGAGCAACTTCTGTACTGCTCCCCTGTACACCCCCAAGCCTCAAGTTGTTGATTAATATTATCATGAAGAGTTAGCAATAAAAAAATTGATATGTGGCTGATTCTGTTAAAAAAGAGAATAAAAAATAGTGAAGGATTTTGTACAGTTTTATCCCTTTAAAGGAGCAGGAACATTAAAGACTAGGAAAGTAAATCCCAAGGTCAAAAGCACTGTTGTCATCATACAGTCAATGCTATTTTCATCCACAGTATTGCTGTTAAGAATGTACTTCATGTGATGCTGCAGGAGTGATGTAGATGTTCTTCATACCCTTGAAAATCCTCCTCTGCACTGCTTGGAAGAGATCAGGTACCTTACTGGATGGATGGAACCAGGAATCACATCAGAGTCAGGATGTATTTCAGGAAGCAGGACAAATGTGCCAAAGTCCTTCAGAGACCACACTAGAAGAGTGATAAAAGATTTCTTCCTCTTTTTGGGGAACCCAGATGATTATGAACCCAGATGTCTAAGGGGAAAAAAATTAACTTCCTTAACAAAACCCATGGCTTTAGTTCTCAAAAACTGGTGGCTTCAGGAAAGAAGATATCAATTCTGATTTAACTCACAGGTGCTCCAGATTTTCTCTTAGGTCTCAAGACATACATTTAAAAACCTACCACCAAAAACTTGTATTAAATGTGGAGTGAGAACCTGAAGGACAGAAAGCCCAAAAGTGAGTTGGACGTATCTGACCTCTGTGCAGGAGGAAGCAGAGCACAACATCTAATCAGAGGACAGATACTTTGAATCTTGCATGCAATGTCCCAGGGATCAGCTGTGATCCTTGGAAATACCTGTTCATCATGCCACAATAGATAGCTGTGATATATAGCTGTCACTGTTGCTTTTCCCAAATGCCAATCAAAGAAATCATGCGATTCATAGGAATCTGGGGAATAAATGCATCTGTTTGTGAGACAGACTGGACTGACTGCAACTTTCATTGCAGCTGAATGTCAGTAGGGAGATCCAAAATTCAAGATTGAGCAGTGCCCTAAAAATTAAAAAAATAAAAAAAGAGAAAAGCCACACACACAAAAAATGCAAAATCATTGCAAGAGCTTCTGCTTAAAGCCAGGCAGGCTGCCAGTTCCTGCAGAAAAGGAGATTAAGAGATGAGAGAATTACCAAGTTCAAAGGTAGAATGCAACTGCAAAACACTGAGCCTGATTCACTGCCTGTGGGTAAGCCCTGTGTGAAAAGCAGGGAGTCAACCAGCTTCTAGTAGAGACTTTAAGTATTTGACTGTATAAAACTAACAGAGGTTTCTGCCTAAATGTTTCCGTGCTTGTTCCAGTGTACTGCAATAACTGTTCCCAGGTCTAGTGGCAGTATGAAATACCCAGTGTTTCCTTCCAATGAAAAAGGATGTTCATAGCAAAAGTGACATCATCACCTGATTCAAAGCATTGAAACCACTTATTCTGCACAAAGTACCTTCCCAGATTATTTTTAAAATTAATATTTCTAACTTTTATCTTGATCAGTCATCACATTTCCAGATTTTTCACTCATGCCATTTCACTTACCTTTTTTGTCCCTCCTTCCTCCCTAGAATGGTCCAATCTCACCATTCCTACGTTGCTCACATTCTCCTTTCTGAGCAGTCATCCTCATCAGGTTGGGACCTTTCCTTCCTGACTCTAGTATCTCCCTGGTACAGTACAGACCACCTGAGCTGTGTCATGAGTCTGCTGCCCATCTGGTAACTGGCCTGAAGGCAGAGCTAGCCCATGTGGAGGAGGCAATCACACTCCCCAGTGGATGTGTCCCCAGCTGAACTGGGGTGGAGGATCTGATTTGCTGGGATTTTGAGAAGTGCACCTACCAGAGCAGGTCATACGTGGAAATTAAAGTTTATTGATCACCCTCTCAGCACCAGTAGGAACCCTAGTAGAGATTACATGAAGAGGGGCAAAGCTTTAAAATGGACCACAAGACAACCAGAGAGAAGGATGGAGATGCTGGGACTGACATGTTCTGCCCTAGACATAAGGGACTGAATTTGCCTGAATCTCGTGGAGGAACTTTTGTTGATGTTTCTTTGTTTGAAGGCAATTTGACAGTTCAGAGGAAGAGGACAAAATAGAGGGTAATGACCAAAGACTGTGAAAGGAGAGGACATTCAAGTGTAAAGAGAAAAGCTCCCAAAAGCCAGGATATCTTTAAATTGCAAATGCCATGAGCAGATATTCTCAGTAACAGATTACTACCACAGTACCTACATTGTTCTTTGATCTGCTGCATCTTACACACTTTGTAAACAGTGTGGGCTGTTGCTGCAGGCCATATTTGCTGTGGGGTCTGTCTGTCCAGGATACAGAGTGGCAAATTGAGAAATCAAAGGCAGGCACAAACGCAGATTCAACCTTTCTTTTCCTTCTAAAGTGTGTTTTTACAATAACACAAAGCCCTTCAGGGCCAAGCCCTCAGCCTCAGCTGTCCATGTGTATTAAAGCAGCTGACCTCCACTGGCACAGCCTCAGACACAGAGCATCTCCACGGGTCAGCACATCCACCAGACCTCTGTATTGCACACGACACACATGACTTGAGGGCAAGGAGTTTCTTCTGGCCTGGCATGACAAGAACCACTGTCACATGCTCTACTGTGATTAATGTGAAGGAGCTGGAAACACATCAGAAAAAGGAGTATTATGAGTACACTGGCCTGGGGAAAGGGCAATTCCACATAAGAAGGGGGCAGGCAGGTGCCAGTCTTCAGTTCCATGAATCTGTAACAGCTGGCTGCAACCTAGTAGTTTTGAACTTTTTTTAAAACAAACATTAGCCTGAAAAAGACCCAAACAGACTGATGCAAAATGGTGGGAGTTTTACTCAAGTCTTCACTTTTGTAGTGGTATCAGAACAACATCAATTTATTTATGCAATTATAATTTTAGTATCTGATTTTTGAATGCAACAGTAGAAATCATCCATCTCTGCAGTTCTCTGTCAACCTTCTTATCATCACACTTTCCATAATCTGTCTGTTTCTGGTCTGTTTTTCTCTGTTCTTTCTATCCCTTTCCTTTGAATGAGAAAATGGCAGTACTTTCCTTCCTTGTTCTTTCAATAGAAAATGATAAAAACTACCAAAATATTAGTACCTATTTTCATGCCTATATACGCAGCCAAAATATTTTCATGCTGAGTCCAAAGTCCTCAGCAAAAGTCATTGCACTCAGCAAAATGGCATACACAGTGCCTAACTAAAATGGTTTGAAAGGGCATGCTTGTATTATATTCATATTTCAAAACAATGCAGTCATTTCACTGTATCATTGATGGCATTAGACTTCTCTTTGTGTTTCCTAATGACAGCACTGTGACATGGAGAAAAAATATTTGTTTAATTGGTTGAAAAAATGTTTTGAAGAAGTTTTCAAATAAAACATACAGTGCAAGAGTTTATAAAACCAAGCTTCCCTTTATGATCAATGTATTAGTGATACTATTGATTTCTGTAGAAATTATTTCTAGTAGAAATTTTATACTCATCTTTCTTGTTCTACTAATTAATTCAATAGTCAGCTGATATCAAATTGGTTTTCTAGTGATTATTTCCTTCTTTATAGAGTTTATGAGATGAGTTTGATGATTTGATACGATTTTCTAACTCACATTAGACTGACAATGAAATGAAGAAGTATTGCTGAATAAGCCAGCAAAGTACCTAATCATGAACCTAGTTTTAAACATTAACAATTCTTAAATCTCATTAAGATTTGAATTGACTGTACACTGGTAAGCATAAATAAGACAAAGAGAACCAGGATACTTAGGGAAATGGTATGGAATACGTACATTTTACATATATATATTTAGATATTTATATTTTTATTTATATTTATATTCATAATGTACAAATATACTTGTAGGAGGGTTGAGGTAAATCATTACTTGAAGACTTGCATTTTAGTAGATTTTCTCCAAAGATGGGGTGAAGAGATGAGTTCAGCAATTGTATTCCTTTGTTGAGGGCTTTTGTGGATCTTATGTTGTGACTAAAAGTCAGAGATAGTATATCAGAAGACGCACCTCAAAGGCCATTGAATATTCCCTCCTGAACCCATTGGTAGTGTAGGATAAATGACAGCCTGTATGACAATCACAAGACACCACAGGGCAATTTCTTCCTCCTCGCATGGAACAAGGGAAGGCCCTAGAAGAGACCCCTCTCCTAATGCTACAGATCTCCACTTAATGGTGCTTCCTGGAATTATCTCTGCCCTGTCCAGCCTGCTTTCCTGCAGCAGCTTTTAAGGAACAGTACTGGAGTCTGTGCTGCTGTTAATCACCTTTGGCTGGCCAGGAGACTGCAGACCTTACCGCATTCATCCATGACTCTGTCTCAGTCAGGTTTGTCTCCTGTAGTGCAACTATTTTAGGTCATTCACTGAGCAGTGCTGCTGATGGAGGGAACATCAAAAGCCTTCTTGCAACATTACCCCAAATAGGTATGTACTTTTTTCAGTGATCTCTCATGTATGTTTGTACTGCTAAGAACAATTAAGTTCCCTTCTATATAGAAAAGTGCTGTAGTGACACCTGGTATTGCATGATTTCTGTGGTATCTCTGGCTTTCAGTGCTAATCAACTGCCTAGAACAACAAACAAACAAATACCCATGTAGATGAGCAAGGTTTGCACACATTGCATCAAATTATAAGCCAAAAAGCTTATGACTAGTTAATATGCTTTACGGTAAAAATGTTTGCTGATGCCGGTGCGTGGGAAAGTAAACTCAGTGTACTTGGAGGCTTAAGAAGTGAGTCACTTCATTTATCAGCGGAAATAAGCACCCAGAAACTGTCTGACTGCTAAGCTGCTCTGATTTTCTTTTACTTGCAAATATTCCTCCAGGCAAGCCTAGAAAAGTTCTGGCGTTGTGCAAGTGAGGTGTACAAAAAAAGAGAGGCATAAACAAGGTGTAACACGGTTCTTCCAGGATCTTTCCTTAGTACCTATGTCTGCAGAATTTGGCTGCTTTTCAGAATTATTCTTTCCAGCAGGGCTTGATCCCATCTAATCTTTGAAAGGGGCGGAGTTCCTGAGGTCACAAGCTGACCCAAAATTTGCAGAAATGGGGCCATTTCCTCACATTCCATGCTGCCAGCTCCTACCTTACACTCACTCACAGGCTGGTGCAGGCAGCAGGGGTCATGGGAAGCACGAGCAGCTGGGTAGCTGTGGCTCTATTACTTTTTCAACCTTTCACTTTTTGCAGGGAAATTGAACCCCAGCGACAGCACTGATTCCTGAGCTATTTGCTGGGATTGCCCTCTGCTGGGCTAGGGCAAGCTGGGCTCCCTGCACTGTGCTGCAGGAACCAAGGGGCCAGAAATGTCATTGCTCCCTGTGCACCACTGGCCATCAACTCCCTTGCCATCTTGACAGTCCTTGTTTGAAAAATGCTTCCTAATGGCACCAGTGATTTCTAAAGCAGGGTTTTTTTTTTTTTTTTCATTATAGGAAAAGCTCTTTAGGTCTTGAGTCTTCTTTCTTCCACTCAGTGTAAAAAAAGCAGAGAGGGTTTGATAGGGAAAGGGCAGGCACTTTGCAGCCTGCCATGCCCCCTGAGAATCATAATTCATTAAGGCTGGAAAAGATCTCCAAGATCATCAAGTCCATTGACCAAACACCACCATGTCAACTAAACCAAAGCACTAAGTGCCACATCCAGCTGTTTTATGAACACTTCCAGGGATGGTGATTCCACCACCTCCCTGCAGATCCCATTCCAATGCTTAACCATGTTTTCAGTGGAAAAATTCTTCCTGACGTCCAACATGAACCTCCCCTGGCACAGCTTGAGGCCATGTCCTCTTGTCCTGTCACTGGTTGCCTGAGAGATGAGACTGACCCCACCTGGCTACACCCTCCTTTCAGGCACTGGTAGAGAGCAATAAGGCTCCTCAAGCCTCCCTTTCACCAGGCTAAACATCCCCAGCTCCCTCAGGTTCTCCTTGTGCAACTCACTCTCTAGACCCTCTACCAGCTTCACTGCCCATCTCTGGACACACTCCAGCACCTCAATGTCTTTCTTGTGGTGAGGGGCTCAGAACTGGACCCAGGACTTGAGCTGCAGCCTCACTAGTGCTGAGTACAGATGGACAATCATTTCCTTGGTCCTGCTGGCCACACTATTTTTCATATAGTCCAGGATGCCATTGGCCTTCTTGGCCCCTTGGGCAGACCTCTGGCTGAACATGAGCAGAAGTTTTGTTCATTTCACTTTAGAGGCTGCAGGGCTGAAACTGCACCCATGTCTCATGGATCTGGAAATGCTACTGATTCAGTAGATAATGTCTTCTAGTAGCCAGCTGTCACTGCAGCCTTTCAGAACACCTCACACTAGCCAGGGCAGACGCCATCTAGGCAGCTTTGGCTTATATGGGTGAATGGGTGGCACAGCTGTTCGAAACGCTTTCTTGCATATTGCGTGTTAACATGTTTGTGTGAAAAGGCCCAAGCAGCAGGGCGGAAGGCTGCTCTTCATCCCAATGGCTCCCCTCTTGGTCTAAGGAAACCTGTAGGGGAAGAGCAGTCTGTGCCATCCCTTGGGGCCATGCAGCCAGCTAGGGGATGGAGGTGTTTTTCAAACACCTGCAGGCAGGGCATGGGGACATAAAGGCTGAGGAAAATGCAAAAGCACTGCAAGGAAGCCAAGTATTAAGAAAAGCAGGATTCTGCACTATAAGGAACCACTGAAAAGTTCTTACATGGAGAGTGAGATGCTGTCAGACCCAGCTTCTGCTGCCCACATATTTGAGGTTAAGAGTATTTCCTTCCAAGGGAAAACTAACCCAAATGCTATCTGTTGCTTTTAGTTTAAGCACTCAAATGCTCAGGCTAATAACTCCTGTCCTGGATGCATAAAGGTCTCCCTTCCTTTCACTGTGGGTGAACATAAAGGGACATAACTTGCAGAAAACAGGAAGAGAAAAGTGACCTGAGACCAGTGTGTAAGAAATGAGTTTGAAATTATAGAAATAACTGCGTGATCAACAAGTACCTTGCCATTCTGGAGAAAAATACAGCTCCAAAAGGAAACAGTAAATGTAGTGGTGGTTCTGAACCAGGAAGGATGAAGACCTCCGGTGGCATGTTCCACAGACAGAGAGTTTCCCCCCGAAGCTTCCAGAGACACTGGTTTAGACCACCAAGCCATGAACCCCAAATTCCTGCTATTGGTTCCTTGATTTGTCTGTTATGTATCCCAGTTCTGGAACATTCCCTATTACTCGGTTGTTCATTCGTTGTTCTCTCTTCCCCCCTCCCCTCCCTAAACCTCATTCGACCATGCACCCTGGACCCTCCCTTGTATTGCCCCTGTGCCCTCAGATTATTGGATGTTATCCCTCCCTTAAATACCCATGGATTGAGCTGTTCTGGGCTCTTAGTCCCTGAGCTCCCTTGGGGGTAACAAACCTGCCGAACCCTCATACTAAGAGTCCTGCTTCTTTGGGTAGTTCTTTGCTATCCTGCCGTGCTCTGAGCGCATCAACTCCTCAGCCTGATGCAGACTGGCGGAGCCCGTCGCCAGCTCCCCGGTGAAGCCTTCTCGATCGGAATGTGAACGGCTTTTCAGGGCTGCGCTAGCGCTCTGCCGCCGGGACCAGAGCGGGATTAAGAAGCAGGGAACACAACAAGTAAACATACAGATAAAATTATATGCCCCTGTTGATGACGAGACCTAAGTAGTCACTAAATGGTCATAGCCACTTTTTACCTTCAGGTGTCTTCAGAGACTTTATATAATAATAGTGTTATTATTTATGATCTGTGGCATTATCTCTAGCTGCACTGGCTGGTTCTCCAGACTTGCCTGCATAGGTTGTGACTGTATCAGTTGTAATATATATATGGCCAGCCTGGATTAGTGATTGAGTGAAGGAGACCTGGATCCTTCAAAAATGCAGCAGGTAGCATTCTTCCTTCCCTGTCTATCTGATGTGGCACCTCAGAATGGTTTAGGAACATCATGTTGCTGACCCTATAGTTTTACAAAACAAGGACAGGTACTTCAGGTACTGAAGAAATTTGGGGTCATCTCTCTGTGATTTCTCACCACATATACCTCTGGCATATGAAAGGATCATTAGGCTTAACTTCCCATTTTGTCTTTGCATGGTTGTGTCCTACTGTATTGAAATACCCCCTGCAATTTCACCTGGTCATGGTAACCTGCTGTGTATCTCAGTGTGAACTGCAATCAGCCTCCAGGAGTTACCCTACAGCAAACTCTATTTCAGATGTGGCTAAAGTGATTTTTCTTGCACATACGTGCATCACAACTTGCCATTAGCCTTGCTTCATCTGGAACATTTAGTCTGTTAAAATATTTCACACAGATCTATTGAACGATGGACTCATTTAGTACTTCCCTTAAAACAATATTGGTGGACAGAAGTAATTCCTTGAAATACAAGACACATGCTACTGTATGATCATTACAGTTTCCAGCCTGTTTCACATCATTTGCCAGGTGTTAGGTGTAACTCGCCTCTAGTACAGAGCATTTTACTGGAGCAGTTTACTGCACAGAGCAACACAATTAAGGCCCTTAGGGCACTTTTTGCAAATGTTGGTGCTGATAGAACTGATAGAGCTGATCAGAGCATTTGCAGTTCTGCTTTACTGTATTATTGCCTGAAATTTCGAAGTGAACCTTAATAGGGGAACACTAATCCTTCACTGAACAAGAGTGTACTCTGTCCCAGGCATGAACCACAAGACTCCAAGTAGTCAAGCAATGTCCAAACCGACCCAATGACTGTTATAAAGGCTGTTCTGCCTATATATCTGGGGTGCTTTGGCTCACCAAACCCACTCTATCACTTCCCTCCACAACTGGACAGGGGAGAGAAAATATAACAAAAGGCTCATAAGTTGAGATAAGAACAGGAAGAGATCACCCACTAGTTGCCATCATGGGCACAACTGACCTGACTTGGGGAAGTTAGGTAAACTCATTACTAATCAAAATCCGAGTATGATAATGAGAAGTAAAACAGATCCTTCTCCCCCTGCCTCTCTCCTTCCTGGGCCTAACTTTTATTCCTGATTCTCTGCCTCTCCCCTCCAGCAATGCAGGGAGATAAGGAATGGGGTTTACAGTTAGTTCATCACATCAGTTTTGCCTCTGCTTCCTCATCTGGGAGAGCAGTTCTTCCCCTCCTCCAGTCTGGGGAAGGGGGTGCTTACCACAGGACAGTCCTCCATTAATGTCTCCAACACCAGTCCTTCCCACATGCACCAGTTCTTCTTGACCTGTTCCAGTGTGGGTCCATTCCATGGGCTGCAGTCCTTCAGGAGCAGGCTGCTCCAGTGTGGGCCCCCCATGGGGCCACAAGTCCTGCCAGCAAACCTGCTCCAGCACGGGCTTCCCACAGGGTCACAGCCCTCTGGGCATCTACCTGCTCCAGCATGGGGCTCCCCCATGGACTGCAGGGGCACAGCTGCCCCACCATGTGCTCCACCACATGTCTTAGTGGAAGCTCAGCTCTGGTGCCTGAAGCACTTCCTTCCCCTCCTTCTCCACTGACCTTGGTGTCTGCAGAATCAATTGTGTCACATATTCTCACTCCTCTTCTCTGGCCAAAATTGCTTCTGTGCAAAACCTTTTGTTTTCCTTCTTAAACACGTTGTCACAGGGGCACTGCCACCACAGCTGATGGGCTCAGCCTTGGCCAGTGTTGGGTCTGCCTTGGAGCTGGCTGGAATTGGCTCTGCCAGGGGGAAACTTTTCGTAGACTCTCAAAGAAGCCACCCCTGTAGCCTGTCCCCCTCTCCCCCCACTGCTACCAAAACCTGGCAACACAAATCCAATGCAGTATCAGAAGACATCTACATATGTATATGCAGATATAATTTAGAAAACGAAATCTCTTGCTCATAGGAAAATTAGTCTTTTCTTTAAGAGCAGCAGTTAAATAGACGTTTTGATGACCTTACAAAGTTGATTAAAGTCATAGAGTTTTGATTCCAGAAAGGGGTTTGAGCAGACTGAAGAAAAAGTTCAGCTGTGCACTTAGAGAAAAGGCAGAGCTAACAGACCACCTGGACTTCTTCATATCCTAACACTTCACCAAGTAATTACTAGCCAAGTATGAGAGGAATCAAGAGACGGGAAAGGTCCCTGTATGTGATCTTTCATTCTTATACCAAATTATATCTTTTCATATAGCCTCTCCTCATTAATTATTTTCTGTAAGACTTGCAGGACAAGGTCCACTGGAATTTAATCCCAGAGTGGAGGAATTACGATCCAGTAACAGAGATGCTGTGTGTGCTGAATGCAGACTTCTTGCTGATGTACTTAGCTTGATTTTTCAAGCCTGAAAACCTGAGTAAGTGCTTGAAGAGTGTGTTAACAACTCTCATTTATCTTGGTTCATAAAAATGCAGCCAGAACTAATACAGAAAACCCTTTTCTTTTAAGGAAGAGAGACATTTACAGAGGATTTACATTAGTTCAGTAGATATTTAATGTAGGCAGAAGAGATGAGTCAGTGCTCATGGAGTGAGATAAAAGCTGCTGAGGTTTCTCTTCCATACAAAGACACGTTAGCAGTGGTCAGACCTTTGACAACATATTAATTCATTGATGAAAAGCTGATACTTGGCTTTTCTGTCCTTTGGTGTTCTAGAGAGACTTGCTCAAAGCACTCTGTGGTACTCTGTTGCTTTTGACTATTTCTTCCTATGGTTCACTATGTTTGATTTTTCCTGGACAGAAGATACTGCTTTGGTTAATGCCATCCTGAGTTACAAACCACCTCCTATCCACCTGTAGTTTATGTATATATGTATACATGTGTACATTTAAATACAAACTTTGGTTTAAAAACCCTCTTTTGTTATGCTTGGGATGTTGAAGCAAATAATATTTGGACTCCTTCCTGCAGAGACAGTAGTGCTGATAAACCCCTAAGTTTTGTTTGCCAGCTGGTTAACTGGGTGTGGGAATGTACACCATAGGTAGATGGTTTTATCCTGTGTAGGTGAGGGACTGCCCTATATTTTCATTGAATGTTTCATTAGTAGCCTGGCAACTCATTGACTTCTGACCCTTTAACACAGCAATTAAAATTAGGTTTTTTTTAAACTTGGTAAAATTCAGTTGCCTGAAATGAATGATTTAATTCGCCAAGAATCCAAGAGCATGGAGTAAAGGGGGAATACTGTGCACAGGCACAGTAAGGGGAGACACTGAGCATATTAGGTACTAACAGTGGGTCTTATGATCAATTTTAAATGCTTGTTTTTATTCACAAAACAGAAAGACCAAAGAGCTCATTCTGTCACACAGAGCCTGTTACTCTGGTGGCTATTTCACAGTCCTAGCCTGGCTGGGTGAGCCTTCACTGCCCCTGTTAAGATGGAAGAATTGCCTGATAGAAATCAGAAAGATGCTTTCTGTTTTTCCTGCAGGCTCAGCACTCTCTCCTGTTTGTAGCATTGGTGCAGTTCTCTATCTTGTCTCCACAGCCCAATTTTCTTTCTTGGTGGCAGCAGGATGTCTGTTAGGCAGTTCATAGTAGTTCCTGCTATCTTAGTTTCCTGACATATCATGGCTCTTTTAACTACTCCAGGGCTTATTGTCTCTCACCCAACAAGCATATGAGAGTTTGGCCCTTTGCCTCTGATGATTTCCATCAAAAGTTGCCATGCATATTTCTCACATTGCTCAATATATGGATCTCATATCTGTTGGGCAGCCTTGGTTGTCAAATACGCTTTACTGCTGTGTCTTGACTTTCTGTCATCCCATGTGACTGCTCACGGGCAGGTGTAGATATATGTTGTGAGCTGATGCAGCAAAGGAAATTGTAATAACGATTGGAGCCATGGCCATGGCTGTTCTGTGTTTTTCACTGAGCTGGAAAGTCATGCTGAGTGGGCACACTGTGGCTCAAGCTCCATCACAGCACTGCTGGTCTGTGGTGTGTGACTGTCCAAACTCACGTGATTAGTTAGTCTCCACTCAAGAGAAGTTTCTGGTAGTACAAACAGCAATGTAGGTATGCTTGGACAATCCTTATACATTTTGCCTTCTGTATTTCCTCTGGATTTCGTTCATGGACCTCTCAGTCTCTGGCAGCTGAAGACATTTCTTACCTGATGACAAACACACACCATGAATGTTCCAGACTCGTTCCCTAGACCAGGTCTCTGGCTGTAATGCTGCACTGTCTTGGGACTCCCAAGCACGACATTTTTCACATGGAATATCGCCATTTCCATTAATTTTGTTTTTGTATTCTTAAGTGGGTAAGTTGCTATTTCCTTTTAATCCAGTATTGAGTAGAGAACCTCACAGGACTTTGTTGATGGTTATGGCCGTGGGCACTGTCAAGACTCAGGCTGAGCTTCAGCCAAGTGTATCCTCCAATGCTTTGCTGGTTTTTTACTTACCTGGCTCAGTTCATACTCAAGACAGAGTGCCAAAACTAGGGCAGCAGGAAAAATTGGGATCTTGGCCTATGTAAATATAAGCCTAAGGCTAATGTGACAAAATAGATCTGAGATGATTACAAAGTCCTCTTCCCATTTCTGTAGTTTGAAAGAAATTATGTTAGCAGCTCATAGTGACAGAGTGAAGCTTCAAGGTAGAAGCAAGAAGGTGAAGAGTCTAGACCTTCTGCGGAATATAGATTAAAGGGGAAGAAAATAAATTACCAAACTACCAGCCTGAGTGACAGATGAAGCACCTTGCAGCAGCCTCCTTCCTCCTTCCTAAAGCAGAGGCCCTGAGGAGATCAAAGCCACAAAGGAAGCACCCCACTGCAGCCTCCAGCTGGTTGCAAATGCCTGTCTCTTCTGTACACAGGAGATTAGCTGAGGAGTTAGTCAGGCTAACCAGACTAATGCAGCTGACTTGCAGATGTGGTATTGTACCCACGTGCGTGATCACTCATTTTTTAATAGCAAAAAAACTGTCTGTAGGGCATCAGATCACATCCAGAAAGGCAGGTGGGAGCTTACGGGTAAATTTATGTAGCCAAAATCTAGAAATTCCATTTTGGATGTTTTAAACCAAGAATGCAGGTTGTGAATTTAGCCCCAGAAGCTGCCCTACTCTTGGTTCTAGAATGGGCAAGAACACAGGGTTACAGTAAACCACAAAACTCCCAGAGTCCTGAGATCTTACTTTGCCAGAAAGATTCAGGTCTAGCCAAAGAACTGCATGATAGAGGCTGTTTGAATTGCAGACCAGAAGACAAATTAGGGGAGCCAAACAAAAGTTCAATATAAATCAAAAGAAAAATATATTTTACAGGTTTGAAAACTATAAAAAATGAACTTGATGTAGGTGAAAGACGAACTGTCACTTTGAAACTGTTTTTTAGAAAGAGTTCACAAGTGTTCATATGTCTTCCAGTGGGGCCAGACTAGATTTTTTGGCAAAAGAAGCTACCTCTGTGCCCACCCCAAACCAAGAATCAGGTCATGCAAAATCAACACAGGTTTGTATGTTAAAATGTATAAACTGAAATAAATTTCATGCAGCTGTAGCGGTGACAAAAAATGTATGATGGTTACCTCATTTTAGTGCCTGAAGAGCTTCTTCAAGTGGCTGGCCAGGTCTTCCTTTATGAGCTCTCTCTCCTTTCATTTCCTCAAGAAGTGCCTTGCTTTTGTTGTCTGGGATCCTCAGCTTCTTGAAAGACCTCCAAGGCATCCACAGGCCGCGTGAGGTAGGTCCTCAAACATCGAGGAGACACTCTGAGCTTCACTCCCATTGGCAATGTTCTCAGTTCAGACAGCAGGACAGAGCTCTTCAGAAGTGCCTCTTGACTCAACATCAGCCAGCATCAAAGCAGACCACCAAGGAACCCCCAGCTTTGCACAGGGGTGACTTTTATTTCAGTGCACCACAGATTAATCTTAGCTGGTGTCTTTTGTAGTGTCCTTTTGATTGGCTACAGCAGTAAGTAATTTTTTATACATTTAGCACTCTATTTGATATTCAAATGTACGCAGTTTTTATTTAGGCAAGGCTGCATGTCCACTGGAAGGAAGGCTCTTGAAGGGCCTTCCCATGTCCTCCTGTTCAGTCCATAGGATGCCCCTGGGATGTCTTATAAGTGCTCCCACCGCACTGGTAGGGAGAAACCTGAGGAGCAGCTGGTCCTTGCAGTGCCCCCAGCCAGCCTGACTCCTCTGTGAGTCTGTTCAACTCCATGTCCCATCCACAAACAGCAAGGCATTTCTAGGGACACTCCTGGCAAGACGCCCTGGTTCCCTTTGCTGGGCAGATGAGAGGATGGCATTCTGCGGCCACCCGCTGTGCTTCTGAGGGGTTTGTGTTGGCTCACAACCTGCACCAGACACGTTCTCATAGTATGGCAGCTTACTCATGAATATACAAGTGGCAGAATAGGACAATAAACATTTGTCTCTTACAGGTACATATAAAACATTTAAACATCCATGTCCCAGAATTTCATCTATCCTTGCAGACATCCTCTTCAGATGTGTCCCAACATTAGACTTTACTGTCTTTTTTCCTGGTTTAGAAACCTACATGTCCTCTACTAGCCAGTTAATAGATTTGATTCTTCCTTGCAGCTGACCCTATAATGTTCCCTTTTAGAATTACCATTTTTAAACAGTGCAGCTAGAAATTTGAAAGACATACTGGTAAGACTGGCTCCTAGATGAAAGTAAAGATGCAAGATTTCAGAAGAATCTTTGCTTTATTTGGATGGAAGGAGCTCAACTGTAAACAAATAAAATTTTTGGGGAAGAAGGCATGAAATCACACTAAAAAACCAGAAAATAGCTGTAGACTAACTTGCTGATTACTACAGATAAGCACATATGAATATAGGATGGAAATACCTGCTTAAACAAGTGAATGCAAAATTTATTTGTTTTACCAAAACAAAGGTATTCAAGACGTATTTTTTTACCTTAGGTTTTTTTGTTTGCTTTTTCCTTGTCTTCTCTTCAATTTTGCCCCTATAATGGGCTAAATATTTACATTATGCATTCTCAGGTTTTCCTGGAATCTGGAATAATGCTGCTGCAATTTAACAATATGACAGAACAACAAAAAAAATTCCAGCAGAGGTGGAAGGATGGAGGGACACACTGCATTATCTTTGTGCCTGCAATGATTTGTACTGTACTGCATGGTGCTAACTAGCCAAAAGTATTGTTCTGGTGGTTGTTGCTGTTGTCAAATGGTTCAGGTTTCCACAGTTGCTCAAACACTAACAGTATTTCTATTCTGCAACTGAATGAATTTGTTCTCTCATTTGCACATGAGAGATTAATATGTCACATTCCTAATAGCATTAATAGGAGCTGCCTGCAAAAATCTTTTGATGATGCTGAGCCAGGTCATTCAGTAGCAACACAGACCTAATTCTGCTCTGGAGGAAGCTGGATGCTGCCTACAGATCTGTGTGAAATGAACAAAAATGGTGTTGCAGACTCAGTGTGCTGTGTTGAATCCTTTGCAAGTCACCCTTCTTGAAGAACTGAGAGTGAAGCTGCATTGGCACTGAGGAGCATTCTCAAAAATAATGAGCCTTGAATTTTGCCCTCCATGTTTTTGTCTTTGTCTCTTTAAAAAACAACAAAACAAGCAACACCTCAACCCAGAAATCCAGAGATACAGAGAAAATAGCAAATTACGAGAATAGTACATAGTAAACATGGAAAAACAGCAAACATGAAGGAAATACTAAATAAAAACATTCCATTACCACTTTCCCCTTTGAGAAAGATTCCATGAAACATAAAACAGACAGAAAAATAATAAAAAGAAACCCTCAGTGTTATTTACAACTGGACAAAGATTTCTGCTGTCTATCTAATGTAACTTTCTTGTTTCTCTATGTGGATAGGAATCTGCTCAAGTTGTAGAGGCAGAGTTATAAACAATAATAATGTGATTGACCATCCCACTTTACCTAGGTGGATTTAGAAACTGCAGAATATATGATACATGAGAAGAAAAATTATTTAGAGCTATCTAGAGAACAAAAGCAGAGGCCCTTGTCCTGCTAGCCATCTTTGAGGTGCTGTCAAGGAAATCCAAGGCAACCAATCTGGATAACAGCAAACCTGAGGCTCTGACCTAAGGTGACCAACGTCACGGAGACTCAAAGAAGCCTGAAAGAAGCTGAAATTAATTTTTTTAGCAGTTGCAGCCAGAATTGTAAGAAAGGCACTGCCAGTGAGGTTTGCTTGGAAGCCACATGAATCACATTGTCTTCCCAGAAGCTCTTTGAAAGCTGGAGGTTGGACATAAACCTAATTTTACCCCATGTCTTTGACTGTAAGCACTTCATTCTCTGTTGTGGGACTTCACCACCAGGTGCTTCAGCATGGACAGTTTTTACAGACTGACATCAGCGACTTTGCAAACTAAACAGGTTTTGTTTAATTCTCAGTTTTCTGTCAGATGAATCTCGTATGTGACACATCTCCTATCTCAACGGATACAGCCTCCTGTCTGTGGAAGAAAGCACAACTATTTCAACTAAGAAATAGATGTGTCTGCAGTTTGGTTTGAAGCCTTCAGTCATGAATCTCATGATAAAACTGAGATTGAATCTCACTACATTGTGAAACAAACTTTACAGACTGAGGATGTGTCCCCAAAACTACTGAAGAGAGAGACTCCTATTTTGAAAAGAAAAGAAAAGAAAAGAAAAGAGAAAATGCATCTACTAAAAAGAGGCAAGACAGTGGTTCATTACTCAATCTGATCATAACTCCACTGGTACCTTGATAAATAAATCTTAGCATAACTGTGCAAGAAGACCACAAATCAGGACATGCATAATTATCTGAGCTTTGGTACAGGCCCTCCAACTGAGAAGCTCAACAAACATGGTACAAACTAGAACTAGTATAAAAAATCCACTTCTTTGAAGAATATTAACTCAAAATTGATTTTTTAAAATGTCCTTTTGCAGAAAAATGTTATCTCTTTTAGAGCAGCTGGTGACCTCAATAAGCCCTCTGTCCCCAAGTGAAAAACAAAAAGGCCCTATGTTTTAGTTAAACTGCACTTGGTATCAGAGCAAGCATTGTAAGATGGTACTGCCATCTTCATGAATAAGGAACATTTGATTTATTTATTAGTTTGAAAGTGAGAAGATTCTGGGAATTTTCTGTCAATCCAGAAGACTTTCTATTGTATTACCTGTTCTTCCAATTTGTATAATGAAGCTGCAAAGAAGAAACTAGCAACTGAGTTAGTCTTTTATGAGTTATTTTCAGTTATTTCCTAAGTAAACACACAGAGTCCTCTGTATTCATAACCCTCAGTCATGGTTTAGTACCTAAGACACTTGAGCTTGCCACCTAGGTCCTAGGATGCAATCCTATGTAACAAATGCCTAGGAAACTAAAGACTCCTGCCACCTACGTGCCAGAAAAAAAGTGGAAGATGGAAAGGCTATCTCCTACCTTGTTTTCTCATGGCTGGTCAAGAAACAGTGGTAAGAAAATGAGTAAATGCTCACCCATGTACCTTGTTGTTTATCGTTTTGCCAATCAGGGAGTACAATATGAAGGTAAGGTAGAAGTTTATTTATTTATTTATTATTTATTTAAATAGCCCACCAGAAATGCTCTTTATGTAAAGTCTGCATTGGTTAATGATACTTTGCCATTCTGCGAGCTGGAATTTTTCTCTTATATCAGAAACTGTAGACCTCCTACAAGCAGATGAAATACTTTTTATTAGTCCCAAGGGTTTAGCTGTTCAATAAATTAAGAGCAGGAAATCCAAGACATGTTATCTCTTCTACCTGAATTAATTGGCAAATTGTTCTCTGTTGCATAACAGGTGCAAAACACATCATATCCTGCGTCTTGCTCCTTCTGAGACAGCCATCCGAGATGCTCTGATGCTTTGTGTGCAGTGGGTCTTCTGTATCAGATTCCAAAAGCGAAATCTTGCCTGTTCTCTGTGAGCATGGAGATCTCTACTGCCTACTGCAACACCTTTGGCAATGGGCTGATGATGTGTATGTGGACTGCAGCATATTCATAAATTAAGCAGTGCCAGAAAGTGTAAAGTATTGCTCCTTATTGTTCTATATGTAAAAAGGCAATAAGGAAAATAACTAATTTTCATTTAAAAGTATTGCTTGTCAAGGTTCAGTCCCCAGCCCATTCCAAACCAACACAAGTTTTACTGTTACCTTGAATGACATTGTGGTTGGGAATGCAAATCTTCATAGGTGCATCTGATAATCAGAAACACACATGTGCTTCCCCAGTCAGAAAACAGTGCCATAGTGAACTCCCTCATACAACCACAGTAACTCACTGTTCCATACTTGCATGCAGTAGCATTCTGAACACTAAACTAAAGGACGTAGCTTTCACATAACAAATTTGGGAGTTTCTTCTCGAGACAGACAGGCCCAGGGATCCTAGAATCAGGCTCACTGTCCTTCCAGCACACACAGAGCAGGCAGGAGGTTTGCATTGCATGGGAAATGCATGCAAAGCTCTCCTAGGTGAGACTTTAAATTTCTCCTAAGATGAAGTCTGTTTTTACAAAAAAAAAAAAACAACAAAAACCCAAACCAAACAAAAAAAGTTGTTTGTATTTGCAGAAAGTTTGTATGCAATTTTCTGCTATGCACGGCTCCTTTCTTTGGATTCAAGCAGACCTGAAGGTAGAAATCCGAGCTCAATTGTCAGCTGGCAGCAGGGGAGCGGTGGGTGGCCCTGCTCTTTGCTGTGCTCTGCGGTGAGCACCAGCCTCCCCCGCTGCTCTGATTTGCTTCCCCTCCACATCCCGCCGTGCCTGCTAAGTAAGGCAGCTGCCACAATCAAAGTCAGAACCTCAGGACACAAAACCATCTCCAGGAACAACCTTTCTGCACAAGACAGGCTGATTGAGGATGGCAGTGCACACAGGATAGAAGCAGCAGCCCTGACCTCTGCATGGCTTATCAAAAGTCAAAAGTCACATTGTTGTCTCAATTGTGGGTGAAAACAATGACTGACTAGTATGTTTTAGCTAAAAGGGATAAAGCAGACAGTCTTGGCTTGTGCTGAGGATGCTCTCCACAGGCGACTGTGTCAGGCAACAACAGGGTAAGAAAACACCCTAATCCTGAGGCCAAGACGCTGCAACAGGAACACCAAATTTTCACAGCAGTGAACCAAGCCTGTGGGCTACCCAGTCTAGGGTCGGGCTTCCAACAGTGAGCAATTTCAGCTCCATCAAAGAAAAGTGCATGAAGCACTGTAACAGGCAGAGATGGGATAAGACAACCCCATATGAAATGCCTCATCCTAAATCTTCATTTGGGACTGGCTTGACATTTGGAATAAGAATTTATGGTCTGATCTTTCCAAATAGTGTGTTTGTGGATTCACAGTTGTGTAAGGACAGGTGAGGAAGGTGGAAAGAGCATTAGGTATTATAAAGTATTGTATATAGCACATACATCTTAGATGAAGAGAATATTACTATGGTCACATAGTCAAGAACGTGAGCTTAAGACTGCCTGCGAGTGAGGCCAGATCATCTCTTAAAAACAGCTGTTCTTCTCAGTGCTGCCTTTGTAATGGGGGCGAAACAGCCCCACCTCTACTTCCAGCAATACACTTTCAGCCCCACTCTCACCCCTTGAGATAGTGTGCCCTGGTGTGAAAACCAGTCCAAAATCCAGTTCACACAGGACTCTGTAAAGGAAAACTCATCACCTATCTCATAATTTAAGGTGGATTAAAATTAAATTTCACTTTGCATAATCCATTCCTCTGAGACTCTTCAGCATTAGCAGCTGCAAAGGCTGCGAGTTTGAGGAACAGAGTTTATGCCACTCAACCTGTACCTTACAGCACTTTCATAAAGACCATTTTTGCCTTCAGGACTGAAAACTTACACAGAGTTAGATCCTTTACAGTTCCTTTGCAGGTTTCCTTAACAATCCCTTTTAAAAAGACATTTTAAAAGGCAAACTCTAACTCTGGCACTGGAAGGCAGCTAGACACAGAAACTGCTGGACCATTATACTAATTGCAACTTAAATGTTTTAAAGAACAGCCAGATAAGTTTACCTCAGCTTTGCAAAGGTGTATTATTTAACAAACACAGAGTACAGTCTTTCCTATCTAGAAAATGTGAAGGAGAAAAATTTTACTTAACTTTTATTAACTTTTTGGGGTTTTGAATGTTGGCTTTTTAATTTAGTTTAGATCTTGTATATTGAAACCTTCAGAGCTAATCTGCATGATTTACACTGTCATGTTGTTGTGACTTATAATTCATATTGAATCATGTCAGATACCATTTGAGGCATAAGTGTACAGCAACAAAATCAATACTACCTAATGCAGAAATTATACATAAACTCATAAAATGCATTCTGTGACTTTTTTATTTTAATGCAAAATATTTTTAAAATTTAATTTAAAATAAAAATAATTTTTAAAAATTTAATTTAAAAATAAATTTAAAATTTAAAAAAAATTAATGCATAATACAGATAAGGCACATTTGAAAATTAGACCTCTAACCAGAAAAACATGAGAGGTTATTAAGTTTATCTTGATTATCTTATGTGTGTTTTTGATAGAATATATTATTGGGTATCTTCTTAAATGTGAACCCTAGCTACCTGTGACAACTTACATGAAATACCAAAGGCAGTCACTCTGGGTATCCTATATTAGACCTAAGAATCTATAAACTCAGTCTATCACCATTTGACCGACTGGAAATGGGCTACATTTTCAAAATCTTAAGAGATTAAAAACCATTCAAAACCAGGTATGTTTCTAATTGAAGTCAGAATCAATCTTTTTCCTAAAGAATTTTATTCCTGACAATAGCAGGGAAGCAAAATTATTTTCTGACACAGTTTGCAGCTAATGGCACAAATTGAGGGAGTTACAAATAATGGAGAGAGATGGTCATGGATAGAGCAATTGGGACCATTTAGCATGCCAGCTGCCATAATCAATATGCAATTATTACACAGAATAATTGATGCTTTAACAGCTTTTCATTGTTTTAAATGCTTTGCCTTGATTTGAAGGTAATCTGAAATGGCCAACATACTGGTATCTTCTGTATTTCATTTCAGTATTTTAAGTTACCCTCAGTGTTTAAAAATCCATGGTTTTATTTCAAAAGTGCTTGTTACCTAAAAATCCTAATGACAATTTGCTTCTAAAAAACCATCACCACAGAAATGTTGGAAGTCCTCTGTGGGAGCAGAGGAGGTTTGGTTCTGCTCCTGCTACCAGATGAGATTACAAGGCTGTCACATCATTCAGGAGAATGGAGTGTTAGAAATGCACATCCAGCTAACACTAGAGCACTGGGACACAACTGTGGTGACAGACAGATAAAGAAGTTTAAAATCGGGATGGTACACAGTTTCCCTCTTCCTCCTTTATTTATTTATTTATTTAATCTGATTTTTTTTTCCAAAATAAGTGTGTTTTTTCAAATGAGTTTACAATCAGCCAGAAAAGAAGAGGAGGAGCAGTTGGGAAGACAGTAAACTGCAGTGCTGGAAAGCAGAGCTCAGCGTGTCTGTGTCTGTGTGCCACTCGCACAACCAGGCACAGAACCCTTCCAAATGTAATCCTGTTTGTGTCACTGTTTGCTACACTCCCTAACTGGATTAAAAAGAAAAAGAAGACGAATCCAAATCCTCCAAGGGCTATCTTTGGAACATCCTCAGAGATTAATGACAGGCTCACGAACAGAAAACTGTTTATAAAACTCATTTGTGGCATGCCTCTGGATTAGGAGGCTGAGGAATTCAAAATAGTATGGGCAAAATAATGGAGAAAAAGTCTAGAACAAGCTTTCCAGATTATTCTCAGATTATGCTGTCAGACGCTTTTTGTGTCTGTCTCTTCTTTCTCTTTCAAGAGAAAGAATTTTCTAGGTTTTTTTTTTTTTTTTTGGCAACTGTTTGAGATAAATGAAACATGTATTTGTGAAGTGTGTGAAGTCTGACAATGTGATTGTTACCTCTGGCTCCAAGGGAAGGAACAGGCTAACAGCAAGCTCCTGGTATGTCTGTAACAGGGAAAAAAATGTGTAAAACAAAGAATGTCAGATACATTCTCTTTATCCATTGAAAATATTCTGGACATTATGTCATATTCCAAACTTGAAATTGTCCAAGGGATAGTATTTTGAGCCTCAAATTTGCAAACCTCACAAGTAATTTCCATTCAAAATCACAGCAGTTGCTTGAAAAATGTTATTTAAAAAAAGGTATAGTCAAATAAAGCTCATGAAATTGCTTATTTATCATTCTTCTCTATCTTGTTCCTGAATACTTAGGTTACATTTTACAGTTCCTTACATATTATAAAGATTAGTAGCATAATTTTTCCAAATGGTAACCTCAACATCCAGTTAATCCACAGATTAAGGATCTGGTGCCTTGTGGCTCTTGCCAGGCCTCCTGGAACTGATACAGTCTGGAAAGAAGTTGGTCTCAGATAAACTGTAATGACTTTAATGCCTGTACAGAAATGTGTGTGCTCTGGCTACATAACAAGACAGATTCTCTCTCCATTTCATTTGTACAAAATGACATCTATCATTGCTGGCTGACACTTCCATTTGTGCACTGTGACCCCTTCAGAGGCAGAAGAAAAAACACACTTGTTCAACACTGAGTCTTCTTTAATCACCTGATATGAACAGACCTCTATTTGCCCCATTAAAAAAAAAAGGTTAGTTAGTATGACCTGGAATGCAATGAACTGAAGAGACTGAATGCTACATGCTAATTAGATGCACATATCAAAAATCAATTTAACTGCTTCAGTTATCAATACCCTGATGCTACTTGTACTTCACTAGTTCACAGTCCTATTTATATGTTTAGTAGTGTCAATAGTGGTATTTGTTTAATAGGTATTTTACTTAATGTCAGACTGTTGATAAGTTAAACCTTCAAGAGCTGTGAAGAAGGACAATTGTAAAGAAATACACATAACACCTCATAAGACAGTCATGCTACTCCAGGAGACAAGTGAGACCCTCCCTGATTCAAAAAGATGTTGCAAAAGACTAGAAAGTACCAAACCTGAAATGTCTAAGCAGTTGGTTTGGGAACTGCTGTATTAACAAGATGACTAACAAGATGACCCACATGACCAATTATTACCACGTGACTGGTGTTGTTTATCGCTTAGTTTAGATTTTTAATCCCACAATTTTCAAGCCAGCTTCATGACTGAGGGATATGTTGTGCACACTTGGAAATGGCCAAGTACACTTGGTACCACAACCCCAGATCTCTCCCTGCACATTTTCAAGACTGGCACTTTCCACTACCCCCAGGTATGCAGAAAGCAGCAATCCTCAGATGTCCCAACACCTTCTTACTGGTTGACATCACTGCACGTAAGCAAAATCCTTTAATGTTATTTTAGTGATCAGTGTGTTCCAAGAAAAGGATAAGGGTACTCTCTAAGTAACTGCTGACACCAGGCCAGGACACATTTTGCAGCATAGTTCTCTGCAGTTATCACTTGGTCCCTGAGCTTCTCTACTGCAATTTTTTAGAACTGTAGAAGGTTTTATATCCCAAATTTTCCAATGCATCTTTTCCCAATATTTTGTTTGAAAAAATTAAGAGTACTTTTTAAAAACTGAATTTGAGATGAGTTCAAATTGTGTCTAATTTAGGACTTTCTTAGATGGAAAACAACACCTACAAAACCCTAAAACTTTGCTACCTCAAACCCAGTGAAATAGAAACAGCTGTGAAATTTCAAGACAATGTCTTGCACATTTTACTTGCAACATTTTTTCCCTACTGGATATGAATCAATAAGCACAAGTTAGGCTATCACCATTCAAAGGTAACACTTCTGTGCTGGATGTGCAGCTCCTGGGTCTAATGACAGGGACTGACAGAGCACATTTTAGTGAAGAACTGTCAGCTTCCTAAACCACTCCTGCTTTCTGACAATTCCTGGTTTTTGATTACTCTAACTCTCACCTGTGCTTATGGGCTCGTTGAGACTGTGGAGACAGTTTTGAAGTGGGAAATTTCAAAATTCTTTTGATTGCAGATTTAATTGGATTCATTAATTACCACCAAGCTTTTAAATTATTTTCTAGTTCGTCAAATGTTCTGTATTACATGTGCAGTTAAAAAGAAGTCTGAAAAGCACATTCTGTAAATCTGAAAGAATACAAACATTTCTTCTGTAGGAACTAAGTTAGGTCATGGGGCATGAAAAAGCTGTTGAATACTTACAGCTTTTCATCTGCAATGATCTGGGTTGGATGTTAAAGGTTTTGTATCCTATTAACAATCTCCTGAGCTAACCAGCCCCTTAAATGTGATTACAAGGATCACGCATCTAAGACCTTCAAAAGGGGTTACGGAGCTCTTTTGATCAACTAAAGAAAATATCTGGCAAAGCTCAGGGTTGCTTTAGAGAAAACGATGCATTCAATAAAAAACATGCTTTTGGACATCCTTGATGATTAATTATGGTAGATGGTATTTATGATCAAAAGAATACTGAGCCAGATGTAGACAAACTCTGTGGTGGTTTTCCTAGAGGATATTTACTCAGGTGTTGCAGGAAGTACTGCTTCTCTGTAATAAACACCAAAGGGGAGGAGTTCCTTATATTTGCTACAGGCTGTGCTCAGTTAAGCAGCCAGAGAGGTCAAAAAGCACTTCCCCAGAGAGGTAAGTTCTTTGATTCTTATAGCAGTGGTCTTCTGCTAGTTATGCATGCTTGTTTATTTTCTTAAGTTATCGTTTATATATCTGCTGATCTTCCTGTGTGTCACTTGTTATTTGCATATGTACCTCATTAGCCATCAAAACACCTCCTTTCGAGTAGAATGCTATTGAAAGATCAATTATAAAGAGAAAAGTAGATGAAAAGCAGGAACATATGCCTTAGGTCCCACAAATTTTCTATGGCTGAGCTCTACCCAGCATTTGGAGCCTAGCAGCCAAGGACCTCCTTTTGGAGGGAGGGTCCACAAGAACATCTTTCCTGCCCCCCCCCTCCCCCCCCCCTTTTTGTTATTAGAAGCTTCAAAGAATGTAGAAGTCTGAATGTATCAGTTTTGGAGTAAAAGATATATATTCTACTTATATATGTTTTGGGTCCATTATATTCTAATAATGAAGAGGAAGACATTCTAATAGCAACTCTCTAACGTGATCTAATGTTGAAAATGCTTTGAAAGGTTGTCTGCTCATGCTGCTTTTGTATTTGTCACACTGTAATTTAAAAACAGTGTTCAGACTTGCACCCACAATGCTTCTAATGAAGGTAAAAACTATGTTGAAAGGCAAGGAGAAGGTCTGAAACTAATCTAATCACAATCTGGTAAAAAGATAGTGTAGTACAGATGCTGTATTTTGGCATTAAGAGCAACGTAACCTCACACCAGGTACAGCTGGAAATGATCGCACTTCATTTATCTTTTAATATATATATATCTGGATATTGTCAAGACATAGTAGTTGTCCTTAATTTTTTCAAATTTATTTTGGGGGAGAGAAAGCGTATACCCATATTTACTCTAGAACTTTGAAATCTAGGCTTTCTAGATAAAAGCAAAGCAGTAATTTTTTGGGGAAAAAGAGGTGCAAAAGCCAAGGCATGTTGAAATGGAAAAAGAACATGAAGGAGTGAAAATAAAGGCAAAGAAGGAATGTGGCTACACTGCATGACACTGAATGTCATGTAATCATTTCATGACTAAGTTTTCCAGCACAGTCAGTGTACATTTGACACAAAGATTGTCATTCCCTAAGGGCATAAATTCCCTGTTTGTTTGAACAGTGCCTAGCTCTATAGGCCTTGGACACTGGTTGTAGCTTTGGTTTAAACCAGGACCCTTTCTGCAGCAACAAGCTGCCATTACTCATATATCATTCAGGATTACCTAAATAAAACAGATACAAGTGTTTTGGAGTTTCACAGACCAGTTCACCTGAATATTTACTTAATGTTGAAGACATAAGTGTGTTCAACATTCCAAGTGGATCAGCTGAGCCCTATCACAGGGTTTTGCTTTTGAGGCCCCTTTGACAGAAGGAGTGCTCATAGGGAATTTCAGGTCTTCAGAGCTAAGGGATGGTAAATTTGGCACACAGCGAGAGTTAGACGAGGTGGGCAGCAGTGGTTTCAAGACAGAACTGCTCACAGTGGAATGGGACATATCAACCAATCACCGATGTTACAGTCTTTTCTTGTTCCCATGATTGTGTCTAAACACTCCTCAGCTCCTTGCTCAAGGTTTCAGATGCACACAAGCTTTTCCTGGGAGAAGAGCTATGAGTCCCCACCACTCCTTTTTGTACCTGGGTTTTCACTGAGAAGCTTCTAGCCTTTTTCTGATAGTGCACTCTGGCCAAGCTCCTGCATGATCAGAGGATTAGATTGTCATGCTTCTGCATGTGACTTGCCATCCAGCAGACACGCAGCCGAAAGGCGCTGGGGTGCCAGGCACTCCCAAGCACTACTAAAAGCAATAAGAGCTTTGCACAGAGAGGGGGAAGCTTTCACTGAGTGTTGTTCCTGTAGGGATTTGAGCCTAAAAAATATGGATATTTTTACAACTGAGGCCCTATTATACTAGTGCTTCCAACTCTAATTAGTAAAATGGGATCATAAAACTAGGAAGATCATTTTGTATTTCAATAGGGTTTCAACCAGGGATAGAGGAACAGTTATGAGGGGACAGAGCAGCCAGCAACAGAAGGAGTTAATAAAGTCTATATGGGATGTTAAACTATCCCTCATAAATTTCTACATGCACAATGCAGTGCACAGTCTAAAAATGAAACAACCTTTATACAATAAAGTAGTAGTGCTTGGACAAAGGAAATCAAAGAGGCCTCTTGTCCTTATACATATCTGGCTCACGGCTGTTTAACTTTGGGGTTTGAGAAGCTTCCGTTGATGATTTTCCCACAGGGAGGAATTTCATAGGTTTCTTGTCTGTGTGATTTCTTTGATGTTTGGGATGGGATAAGCAGCCATACCTGTTACAGATATAATCATATATAAAGGCCACACATGAACTACCTTGTGTCTACTCTGCTTAGACATAGAATATAGATAGCTCTGAAACAGCTCCCCTCGTGTCAGACCTGTCAGAAAACAAAGTCCAGGTTCAAATATTATCAGAAAAATGAAAGGAGGCAAACTCAACACAACAGACAAAGTCTCTGATGGAGGTACATGGTCCCCAGTTCTGACGGACTTTGGCTGCTTCTTTGCAGCGGACATGTCAGGGATCTTGCAAACAAAACCTAACCAGCATAATTAAAGCCCGGTACATACATCACACAGGAGCTGTAATGATAAAATTCATCCATTTCCCAACTTTTGAGTACTTGTCTTGCAAATTCACCCTGCTATTACACTAATGTTGTGCTGCTGCGGTGCAGTCGCCTCTCGCGTGCACCAGATGTGAATTATTTCCAGCGGGCCAGGCAGGTCGGTTCGGTTTCCTCAGGGCAGCGCAGCCATGGGCAGCCCCAAGGCCACGAGCCGCAGCTCTCCCGTGCCAGGCCAGCAGCCTCGCTGGGCGCCCGGCGCCGTGTAATCCCCGCGGGGCGGATCAGGGTGCGGGGGCAGTGACCCGGGATCCCCAGAGGCCGCGGCCGGCCCGGCTGCGCGCTCAGCCGCCGCTGTCCCGCCGGGAGGGAGCCCGGGCCGCCCCGGCGCCCCCGCCGCGCCCTGCCCGGGGCGGGCCGAGCCCTCCCGGCTTTGCCGGCGCCTGCGGGGGATTAGCGGGGCCAAGCGCTCATCCGCCGCTGACCCCGAGGCGGGACCGCAGCCGGGCCGGGGCCGTCCGCAGGAGGAGCAGGAGGGCGAACCCGAGGCACGGTGGCCGGAGGTGGCGCGGCCCCAGCCCCCTCGGCGGGGCTGGCTCTGCGGGGACCGGAGGTTTCGCTGCGGGTAATCCCCGGCCGGGAGCGGCGGGCAGGGCACACGGGCGAGCCCCGGGGCCGGTGCCTCAGCGGGTGCTCGCCAGGGCCACGCCTCGCTGAGGGGCTTCGGGGCGGCCCCCGCGGGATGGTGGCCCGGCCCCCGGGGGGTGGTGCGGCCGCGGGCCGGGCCGGTGCGTCCCGCCGGAGCCCGGGGATGGGACGGGACCCGGTGTCTCTCGCCGGAGCCCGGGGATGTGATGCGCCGGGCCGGGCCGGTGCCTCCTGCCGCAGCCCCGGGACGGGACGGGACGGGCGCGCCGGGCAGCCGCGGGGCGGGCCGGGGCTGCTCGGAGCCGGGAGATTCCGTCACCGGGCATCTGCGGGTTGGCTCTTGCGGTCTCTCGTTCAGATAAGCCCTGCTTGTTTCCACTTTTTTTTTTCTCCACTTTTTTTTTTTTTTTTTTTTTTTTTTCCCATGGGTGAGTTTCTGTATAAGAAAGGCGTGCGGAGCAGTCGGGAGGGATGCCCGTGCCGCGCGGTGCCCGCGGTGAGAGCGGCGGGCGCTCCCGATACAGGACAGGGCGCTGCCCGCCCGAGGGACACGCGGGGCTGCGCCGTGACCGCGGCCTCGGCACGACACGTGTGAATTCTTACCGTGCCCACTGTACACTCGCACCCCGTAACTTCTTGCCGGCTAATGCTACGTGCTGGCAAGTTTGCTTGTTGTCTGCAGTGCCTTCCGTTTCTTGCTGTCGAGTTACTGTATCGCCTTAATTTCAAGCCTTGACAAAGCTCATTGATGCAGCAGCGAAATTAATTTTGGGTTGCCACTTTTCTGTTGTTAGAAGTTCTGAGAAATACGGAGTGAATGAGGCCTCACCATATTGATTTTTATGGCTTAATAAAGTTTTACTGTGTTAAAATAGGAAAATTAAGTGATGCTTTAGCTTTGAAAACCAAGTTATTTGCTAATATATTGATCTAGTGTTCAGTCATTGAAAAATTATTCTCATCACTTGCAGTGCCTCTCTTCTGGGAGCCACAAAATTAGCTGGATATAATTCAGTTCATGGATTGCTAATGTCAGTTCATTACTTCTGGTGGCACAAAGTCCAAATACAATTTGATAATGAACCATTCCCCCCTCTCTTATTAATCTTGTTTCATGATTGTAATGCCCTGCATAAATATTGTCTGTTGGATGACAATTGCCACAAAAATCTTTAGCTGTCATTTGTTTTCAAAACATCAGAGCTTTTAAAATTGACAGCATTAATTAAATTTAGCATTTTGTTTTCCTTGTTCTTTTCATATCCTCTTCCTTTAACTAAAGATTGGCTTAAAAAAAGTTGGGGTTCTGTACTGGTATCATGTTTAAACTCTGAAGGATTGCAATCCATTGGGTAGTCCCTATGCATGAGAGTAGATTGAATGCTTACAGCCCTTGCTGATTCTTTAACCTGCTGCTTAAAAATCCCCTCCTCCATTGGAGTTTCCTGAGAACTGTAAACCTCAGGATGCAGTGTGACTTTGACTGTTGTGGGGCATGGTGGGGAATGGATGGAAACGCAGGTGGAACCTAGCACTAAAGTAGATTTCCTTGCATCTGTGCCCTCTGAGGACACTCAGAGAATGAAGAGCTGGAGCTTCCCGTGAGCAGGGCTGGCCAGTTCAGTCTGCAGCAAGTCAAAGTGTCAAGATCAGCTGAATAGTAATCAGCAGATGAAATGTCAGTGTGGACACCCAATATGCATTTATCAATAGAAGGAGATCAGGTACTGATACCACACAGTACTGCTTCTCTACTGCGTGTAGAAGTTTTACAAAGGTCAAGGAGTCCAGAGGCATCAAATGTCTTTGAAAGCTGTCTTGCTTTGTTGGGAAAGCTGTCACTGGATAACAGTCACTGAAGAAAAAACGTGGTTTTAGAAACAGAGGAAGTTACCCAGCCTTTCAGAGAATAAGCATTAAAAAGTGGCCTCAAAATCAGATCAGTTTCTTCTGTGAACAGCCCTAAGATTGATGTATATACTTTGAACTGTGCCCAGGAGATACGTTGTCTGATACTTGCCTAAATTGATCACTACTCCTTGCCTCCAAATGCTTTACATAACCATTTATTCCTTCATTTACATTAATTCAGCGTTTGGGTGCTGGGTTCAAAGTTTGCTTGGCAATGTCATTGCATGGTGCTCGCCTTGTCTATGCATCATCAGACAACGTCCAAGTTGCCTGACAGCTTTAAGTGATGAGAAGTGATGACTTGCAGCTTTCCTGGTTGTAATATGGAACTGATACTCATTTTGTCAGTTGTCAAGCTAAACCTCTTTATTTCCAGCACTTAAGTAGATAGAATTAATTTACCTTAACATATCTGCATCTGAAGCAGTGTAACTGGGCTCCTGTTGTAGGCAATGGAAACTTTGCCAGTACAACCAACAGTGTCTGGAGACTAAGCTGTCTTATGCTAAGATAAATGCTGACCAGGTAAGGTGAATCAATTTTTTATTGTTTTGACTGAAATGGAATTACAGCATCTAGTTTAAGTTCCAATAGGTGTATTCTACACATCAGCTTTGGTGAAGCCTGCCTAAATTGATGTCTTGTGTCTTTCTTACTCATGTAAGCACACAACAGCAAAAGACATGGACTGACTGTTAGAGAAGGCTGTTGATTTTATTCTTCATCTTCCATAGCTTAAAGAGATATTTTTTCCTTCTGGAAGGTTTCTTGCAGACGGGAAGGACAGTTGAAAGCAGTGGGGAATATATAGACTGAAAAGTAGTAAGCAAACTGATGTGCAGTTGAAGAGGATAATTTGTCTAGACATATGGAGAGTTCAAAAATTATGTAATTATGCAAATTTGTTGTTGTTTCACAGTGAAATTATAATGCTAAGTGCATTCAGCTTTTGACAAATGAAGTAAAAAAAAACACCAGCCTGCAAACCTCCAAACGCTTGTCTTTAACTAATGGCCAAACTAGATAATCTGCTCACATCCAGTTTAGATTTGAGTATAGTTCCCATTAAGATATAGGTTGCATCACCATCAAAATCAGAGGCCAGATATTCCATATTGAATGGGGGTGATATTTGGATTTCCAGAGCAAAACTTACTCTTTGAATGATGGCTAAGATAATATACTGTATAAATGAGTCATTATAACTCTAGCTGAGAATCTGAGCTGCAATCCATGTTCTTGGTTGAATAATCAAATTATTTGGACATTTATCCAGAAGTTGCTAGGTGCTAGTATGATGAAGGGGATATTGTAGCCTCATGCTTTCTCGCTTGTTTTGAGAATTCCATGTGGCAGCCTTTAACTTTCTTATTAAGTACTTGTCAGCGTGGCATAACTCATGAAATAAGAAGAAATGTGGTTTGGGATTTGATTGGGCCATTGCATTAAGTATTTGAAGGCCCCACTGTGCCAGACCAGAGAACTTCCAAATTAGATATTGGATAAAGCAATAAAGGGGGTGAAAAAGTGAGGTGAGATGGAGTTTTTTATTTGATATAACAAGCTGCCTATTTTTGTTTGTTTTGTTTTTGTTAGGGTGATTACTTTTTCTGGCATCCACTAGGCAAGAGGTTTTAAGTTTCACAATCTGAAGGAATGCATTGTGTCACCTTCAGAGAGGTAACAGACCTGATATGCCATGTGTGCCAGTGTTCTTGGCACCTGGTATCTGCCAGTTGTGGCCTACGGGAAGATGTCTGGCACATTTCAGGGTGGGATGTGTGCAGGAGCTATCTGGTTAAACATAAGTAATGTTTGCAGTGTGAAGGAGAGAGGGATGTGGACAAACAAAACAGAAGACAACCTCAGTAGATGTGTTTTGAACCGAACCAACAAGGTTCTGGTTCCAGTTTTCAAGACGAGGAGGTTGTGGTAGCCAGGAGACGAGATGCTGATGGGAACCTAAAGGCTGGATTCATTGTAGTTAAATGTGAATAGATGTCTGCTTCACTAATCATGTAGGCTCCCTATGTGGAGAAAGATGAATGACATGAGGCAAGGGGCTCTCATTTAATTAGCTCTTTGTGGAGGAAATTGGTATGTTTTGATCCAAATGAGATGGTCCATTCAGAAACTGTTGAGGGGGAAGGTTTATAAAGAAGTTGCACAATTAGGTGGTATGAAACAGTAGTGAAAATATTGGATTAACATATAATATTCTGTGTGAAATTCAGGCTCCAGTGTGCTTTCAGTCCAGCTGGCAGAAGCAAAACCAATTGCTTATTCCCATGTGACTGTGTTGTCTCTAATGCTCTGTGGCCTTGACTAAAAAGCCCTCCACAGGGCAATGGGTTTGTGTCTGAAGCTTTGGGTGTGATAAATGTACTTCACTGAATTGCCTTGGCAGCAGCAAGATAGTCCAGAGGAGATATACTATGTTCTTCAGCAGGCTTCCCCTTCCCTCTCCAAACTGACTAGATACTGAAAATGATGGAGAATGCAGTGGTCTGCCAGCACAGCTGCTGGACAAGTCGTCTCTAGGTATCTCTGATATTTGACCTGAAGTCTGCTGTATAGGGCGCATATGTTTGTTGTGGAGCAAAAAGTCACATAGGAATGGCTCATAAGAATTCTCACCCAATTTGTTCTTAGAACTGGCACCACCTCCTCTCAGAAAAAAAAAACCCCACCAACCAACCAAACAACCAATCAAAAAAACCCCAAACCTTGTTTTCTTGGAACTTCAAATCTTTTTTTTTCCTTGCCTTGAATATCCTGAATTTAATCGTTGTGTCAGTCTGTTTGGCTCTCTCGAACTTACAGGACAATGTACTCTGTGATTTAAACTTTGTTTCATGAGCTCCTTAAGAACTATAACAAACACGACAAAGAGGGGCTCAATCCTCTTTTGCCCAGGTCAGTCTATCACCTGAATTCACTTATTCACCATTCAAGCCATAAGGTTTCATAGTTTATAACCTATAATTCTTAATTTGTAGACCTCCAAGCAAAACCGAAAAATGAAACCTATCTGGGGTTAAGAGACTATTTATCTCTTCTCCTCTGTCATGGTGCAAGTGTTCACGTTATCACACCAAGCATCAGGAAGGCCTCAGCAGTCCAGCTTCTGTTGGATTTGCTTCTAAAACTTTTTGGGTATGCTGATATTTTGTACCTTCTAGCTTGGAGGTTTGGCCTATACTATTTTTTGTAAGTGAGCAGATTCTGGGGAAACTGCGACAGGAAAGATAATAGGAGACAGAGATTTGTCAGAGATAATGGTGCATAATGCTCATAATGGCTCTTGAGCTCTTCCAGATCACCTGTCTGCCTACTTGGTGCTCTTGCTTTGACTTCCTGACATTGTGCCCAGCATCCATCAGGCCTCACCAGCAGGTTAGCCAAAATCTGAGCAGAAGCTGAGCGAACTGTTACACTAAGCACACCACAAGTATTTTTAAAAGTTGTTTTTTTCCTAGCAGTTCAAGGGTACATTCCTAGCTTAGAGATTTGGATCAAGTTATAAATTGTGGTGGCTTTTAAGTAAATTTTTAATGGTGAAGGGTATGATAAATTATCCAGTTGGTTGGGCATCCAGACATATTCCAGGAGCAGTCCAATTTATTGCTGAAATATGAGGTTAAATCATTATCAGCTTTCACAACTTCACTGAGATGTAATAAAACATTATCCATCATTCAGAATAGAACACTTGAAATCATTCTATTTAATACATTTTTAATAATAGAAGGGGAAGTAAACAATTTATCTGCAGGGACTTGTTCTTAAACTTCATGAAAGTGAGGAAACATGGTATTCAGTATAATTTATTCAAGTTATTATTTTGAAGCTGTAAATCAAAAGAAAGAACTAACATGAATAACTTTTTTCTGGAATAGCACTCCTAAATTATTGAACTAAGTATGACAGCTAGTTAATGCGTATTTTTTAAGTATGTGGTGACTTTTCTTAAGACTAGATGATGTGCAACTGGTGTGATTTTGAAAAGAAAATAAAAGCACATGGCAATTTCTCTAGCTCTTTTTCTCTGGTAGACAAATAGCACCTGCAGGATCATGTTTCTTTAGCCCTTTAACAGTTCTCATTGTACCAGTCTCTGCAGACAAATAAGCAATTGATACCGGGAGTCAATGAATTTCAGCTTCATTCTGTCAATGTATAGGGAGTTAGTGAAGCCTGGGAGGCTGTCTGAAGCATCAGGTTGGAATGCTACTTTTGCTTCATGTAAAACATCCGTGCAGCAGGGTACACCTTTGCTTAGGCATGTATTTGGAGAGTCAAGGTATCAGAGTTCCCTGCTTGGCCCTGGCACAGCCTAAATATATGAAGCTGCTCTTTTGAATTCCTGTGTCAGAAGTGCTCATCTTTGACAGGAATTAAATTTTTCTTTCTTCAGTGCTGCAAATATCCTACTGCCTGGGTCAGAAGCTCCTGTGTTTTCTGGTAATGTGAGACATAGCAGGCTCTAGGTTGTGATGGAAAATGACATATTCTGTAGAAAATAGCCTGTATGTAGACAGGCTTCGGTATGGCTCGGATGCCTCAGTTCTTATGAAGGCAACCATTGATACCTTTTTACTTTTTTTCCTCTTATAAAAAAAATCACTAGTTACAGATTTAGTATCCAGTAAGATCTTAAACAAATAGTTAGCTTCAATTTAAAAAACTAAAGCTTAGATAGAAAAATTTTGAAATTCTATCATTATTGAAACCCTCAAAGCAAGAGTTTGGGATTATGAATCCTCATCCTCTTATCATCTCAAATTTAGTTACTGTTTCGTGTAGTCCCCTAATTACAGCAGAGTACAGAAGCTAATTACAAAGCATTTATATATGAAGTGATTTAAAAAACCCAACAGAATGATTTTATTTGAGCATGACTTTAAAGGCAAAGAAAAAGAAAGTTAAAAATAAAAAAAAAAAGTTGTAACTCATTTGTGTTCCTTTTTTGGGGGAAGAAATGGCTTTGCCTGAAAGTGGTGAACTTCCCAAGGCATGGGTAAAAACTGGGCATAAGGTAATGCCTTAGGAAGAGTCTGCAGTCTGTCCTTACTGAGTTGAGCCTATGTGAATCCCATGGGACAGAGGAAAGAAGCAAATTTTGAATCTGAAATAAAAACCTGAGGATTTACTTATTACAGGTGTATGTCATTGGATCTGGATCTTTACTTTGACCTTAACCTAGAATAATGTTAAGGGAGATTTCATTGTATCAGGTAAAATTGGGTCCTTTTGTTCCCACATTATTTGAAATCAAGGAGCTGGACCAGTTCTGGTTGCAATACCAAGTACACAACAGACTGCTGCAGGTTTCCTGGTGAATTATATCTCTCATGAACAGGGTGTTGGTGTAACCTGGTCAGTGATGGATACAATTCAATTATTGTCAAAGATCTTTCCTTTACAGTCTGTAAACCAGTTGTTAGAGGATGTACATTGGTAAGCAAACCAGTTGTTAAAGGAAGTATATGACTTCTTGCCTGATTCTTGGTAATGAACCTAAATTCTTTGAGATTTTATGAACTTGACTCTCACTCCCCCGTCCCTCCAATGATCCTGTAGTGACAATATATATTCATTGAAGTGCATGAGAAAGCTTCCACTGGCTTCACTCGAATTTGGTTCAAATTATCATTTGAATTTCCCTTCATTTGACCCTGTGTTGACTGCACATACCTTGACTTGATATTGTGCAGTCAACACAGTATCGAATGAAGGGAAATTCAAGTGCAGCAGTTCTTGTTCATTATGCTATCTGTGCATGCACAGTATATGCAAAAACATTTCTAGTGTTTGAGGCTGGAATGTGTAGCTCTTCTCCCATTTGTAGGAAGTGAATTGCTATTAACCATTTGTTAAGTGAACATTGACATCTCTTTTTCCTAGGAGCCATCATTTGCAATGCTTCCGTTGACTGGGAAGACAATAATATTTGATAGCTTTCCTGATCCTTCAGACACCTGGGAAATAATTGAGACTATTGGCAAAGGAACATATGGAAAAGTTTTCAAGGTGTTAAATAAGAAAAATGGCAGCAAAGCAGCAGTCAAAATTTTGGATCCTGTTCATGTAAGTTACTTAAATTACTTGGTTAATTGTGAGTTTATATAGTCTTTTTTTCTCTTAATCTTTGTAGATAAGTTGTATTGGAAGTGACACTGAAATAAACTATTTCAGCCTGCTGAGTATCAGGCTAGCTATCAATGCATTTTTCTTATCATCAGTGATCTTGGAAGTGGTTGCTTATGCTAAAAATCAGAAATGTACCTAAACTTTGTTGCTTTTACTTTGTTACCCCTTGTTTTTCTCTTGTTTTCAGAAGCAGAGCTGATTATTTTCCTTTTCAGTACTAGAAGTCCTAGCTTGTTTTATTTTTACTGTTGTTCCCTTTCACTTATTAAAGTTTTTGGCATACTAGCCAGTAAGGAAGTTATGTACTTCTAAGTACTTAGCTGTACCTTCTAGCATCTGAGTACATGTTTGTAGCTGAGTTACCTGCTAAGAGTGATACTTCAAAAATAAAATAACATACTTTATTATTATTGTTCATGCTGTGTTTTCAGAATGTGCCAAAATATGTAGGTCTCACAGAGGGATCCATCTTTTCAAATGGAAAATGCGAAGGGATTAGCTCTACACACAAAGCACCAGGCAACTGGGAGGTGGAATTATGAAGTTGTAGAGCATGGTTTTGTTCTCAAGAACTGACATTTGTTGCATGGCAGATTAATGTTCAAAGAATAAGGAAAAACACTAGTCTGGTTTGTAAAGGCATGTCCCAGTGACTTCAGTGGTGCTGCACATGGCTTGGGACTTTTCTTGAGAGCAAAACATGGAAAAGCAGCTGTTCCTGTTTCAGTGGCCCTTCTGAGTTCATCTTCTGCACTCCCTGTATAGGTTTGTGAGGTGTGTGCTTCCACAGCATGACCTCTGGGCAGGAATGGGCGAGCATGTCGTGCTGTGTGGGCCCTACAGGTCTGGAGCTGCACAGCCATGCGGGGCTCTTCTACCTCTGCACATCACACAGAGGCAGATCATGATCCCGTGACTTGAAAGCCTATGAAATATCTTGGTGAAAATGCAGTGTCTTCCCTTATTGTTGCTATGTTTCTTGCTGATCTGCTTTTTATTTCAGCATGCATTCAAAGCAACAAAAGGGTGCTCATCTCAGTTCAATACCACAGCCTCTTCCAAAGTAAACATAACTTGCCAACTGATAAGCATCTTGATGAGTTCAAATGTATTGGAAACGATTTTTGACTTTCTTGCTTTCTGTAAACAAGATTCTCGTGCAATGAATAGGCACGACTTCCTTGCCATTGGTGTTCATCTAAATGCTTATTTGGCAGGAAATGCTTCAGAAGTGTTCAGGAGTGATTCTTAAGTGGCAGCTGGCTATGGCAGGAATTCCTGAAGGAATTAGTGAAACTTCCAATGTTCGATACACTTTAGAGGTTGCAGAAAAAGATTAAAGGATGATGATAGGAAGAAAACAGAAATAGTAAAGCTGATGCTAGAGGAAAGAGAAATACATTAAGTAGGAAAAAGGAATGGAATGTAAAGGAGACAGAAGAAATAGAATGGATAAAGATGCAATATAAGAAATTGAAGACGGGCAAATGTATAACTGATGGAAACAGGTTCCTTATTTTAATGAAAAAATAGCAGTAGTGCAGTCAACATCACACTTCCGAGACTTGACTCTTAACTAAATGTTTTACCCTTTTTATTCTAAGAACATTGTTCTTCTTTTCACTCTCCTACTTACAGGGTGTCTGGAGTAGCTGCTGTACCTCCATGTTACTGCTAAAATGACAATCCTGTATTGGAAATAGAGTGAAAGCCATAAATGAGTTCTTTTTATTTAAACTGAGAGTATTATTAATGGCTGCAGAGGGAGCCATTGCAATGAAGAAAAAGATACTTTATGTATTTTCTTCTTTACATTTTACAATTCCTTTTCTTTGAAGATCATTTCAGAATTGTGCCACTTGAGAGGTGGACTGGAAACAAAGCAGAAGAAATGTGGTTTGGTTTAACTGACATTTCAGAATTAAACTGGAAACCTACATTATCATGGGTGATACAAGACTGAAATAAGCATTTAATGTTTAATCCTTTAGAGCACAGATTCTTTTTGCTGGATAACAGCTCAGCTTTTTGAAACTGAAACAGGAAAGCAAAGGTATTGAAATGAGAATATATGAAGATGGAACTGAGAAGGCTTAGTCTTGTCCTCAGGGCTATAAGTAAATACTGTTGTACTTTAGAACTCTTAGCCAAATTATCCTGTATATAGGATGAAAATATTCAGTCTTCCATTTCTAATACATTCTTTTATGAAGGTAAATATGCTAAATTCAACCAAATATTTCAAGTTTTTTCCTTCATAAAATACTGAGGAAGATTCTTCTTTTTAGTAGGCACAGAGTGAATAATCTATTCATTTAATTTCTCCTTATAATTGTAAAAAAATCATAAAGTCTGAGTACCCCTCAGGAGACAAAAACCTCTATTAATTCACAGTAGGACAGTGGGCTAATTCTCTTCCAATTTCCCCAAGGCAGTCAGAACTATTGTATGCTTTGTTTTTAATTTCTTGGCTTTTGACTGCATCTTTTTTTTTTCTTTTATTTTTGCCAGATGCATTTTCTGTTTTCATCCCTGCTTCCACTCTTTCTCTTTCCATTCTCTGCCACCTTCAGTATTTTGGTTCTTTCTTCCTTCCCTGTATTTTTTTTTCTGTATTCTGTGTTGTGCTGATGAGAAGATTACCTTAAAGTGAGTTCCTCCTTTTTTTAGAAAGAGGGAAATTCCTGCTGTTGTTCCAATAACAAGGTCTCTAAAATCCTTTCTTGTGCAAAGACTTATCCTGGTAATCTTAATATGAAAGTTGAATGGCCTAATTCATGAAGATACCAGTGATAGAGGAAGTTCTTGGAGACTAGTCAAGCTGGTCTCAAGACAAAAGGCTCGTGTGAGGAACTTGAATTGGATATTGGAGAGGCTTGTGTAAGAAACAAGTGAGCAAAGTGCTCTTGGGGCAGGTGTGTTGAACAGAATGAGAAGGAGCATCATTCATTGGGAATACAAAGCATCCCCTTTCTCTGCCATGATCACTTCTATTTGACTTTGCTGAGGCAGGTTTTTGGCACTGAGTAGATGCTTTTCACTGATATGAAATCCATTTATATGGACAGTGGAGTTCATAAGGAAGCCTTCTAGAATGGATTTTTCACTTCTTTTTGTGTAGTTGTAAATAGCAAATTGTATTTTAAAATGTTTTAAATCTGAAACTAGTATGTTAACATTTTTTTTTTGAGATCTAAACAATGAGGGGGAAATGACTGCAGGTATTTTGCCTTTATCTGTTGTCAGGAGGGATTGAATATTTTGTCAGTATGACTCTAATGCAGTGTAATCATCATCCCTCAATGAGCAATTCCAGTGCACTGGTGGGAAGGGTTTACCTGAGTCACCCAGTGCCTCCTAAAGCCTGCCAATGCCTGCGTCCATTTTTGGGATTTGCACAGTTCCCAGTTCATGTGTTGGCAAAACTGGTCCTCATGTCTCACCTCCAAATGGATTTCCTTCACTGTCTGAGAAACCCCAGGTCTGTAATGAGAGTCCAACAAAAAGCTGTGATTATTATGGTTCAGTAGCAGAACCCAGAGAGATGACGGATGTCATCAGCTTCTATGACAGTAGAAAATGAGAAAAATTCCCAGATAATTCTAGAAAGTGGGACGGCAAATGAGTAAGATGTGGCTGCAGTCATACTTGTTCATGCACAGAGGGGTAGACAGGCAGTTTCAACTGCACCATTTCTATCTGAGGTTACCATTAAGACTAAAGCAGTGACATATAATTTCCCATGGCATCTGCATACCTACCTATTTGTGGATTGAACTGGCTTTGCCTCGGAATGTTTAAGGTTGGAAGGGACCAATGGTGGGGTCCTATGATCCAACCTCCCTGCTCAAGCATGGTCTTTCTAGAGCACATGGCATAGAATTATATCCAGGGAGTTCTTCAATCTCTCCAGAGAGGGACACTCCACAACCTCTCTGGGCAACCTGTTCCAGTGTTCTGTCCCCCATGCAGTAAAGAATTTCTTCCTCATATTTCAATAGAACTTCCTGTGCTTGAGTTTCTGCCCATTGCCTCTCATGCTGTTGCCTGGCACCACTGAGAAGTGCCTGGTTCTATATTCTTCAGACACTTGTAGATATTTTTGAGGTCCCCTCTCAGTCATCTCTTCTTGAGGCTGAACAGGCTCAGCTCCCACAGCTTTTCCTCATAAGAGAGATGCTCCAGCCCCTTCATAATCTTTGTAGCTCTCCTCTGGGTCTGTTTCAAGAATTCCATGCTTCTCTTGTATTGAGGAGCCCAGAACTGGATACAGCACTCCAGATGTGCCTCACCAGGCCTGAGCAGAGGGGCAGGATCACTTCCCTCAACCTGCTGGCAATGCTTTTCCTAACACAGCCCAGGATCCCATTGGCCTTCTTGGACCCCAGGGCACACTGTTGGCTCACGGACAGCTTGTCCTCCCAGACCCTTGCTCCTTCCCCAGTGTCCTGAGGGCTGCTCTGTCATACCCCATGTGTTCATTAGTCAAAATTGATAAAGACAAAGTAAAATTTAAAAAAATAACTGTTTTTTATTCACTAAACAGAACCAGGCTTTGTAGGTCTCTAAATGGTACATTCATGTTCTAATTGATTTTTTCTTTGTATCGTTTCAAACTACATTTGAATTGACAGAAAATACTTTGTGGGGTTTTTTTTTAAATGGCTATTGTTATTTATTTATTAACTGCTATGTATTTCTCCCTTGTGACACTAGGATATTGATGAAGAAATTGAAGCTGAGTACAACATTTTGAAAGCTCTCTCTGATCATCCCAATGTAGTCAAATTCTACGGCATGTACTATAAGAAGGACGTGAAAAATGGAGACCAGCTTTGGCTAGTTCTTGAGGTAAATAATACAGAAAAATAGGAGGTTTATTCCAGTTGGTATTCCATTGTTGAGCATAAGATCTATGAATGAGATGCAAGTCATTTGTTTAATGGTTTTTTTAGAGTGGTTGCATGCAAAGGGATAAATGCTGTTTTTAGTCTTTTTAGTGTTCTGATTAAATGGTCTTCTCTGAGTTCAGCGTTCTTGGTATCACACTGATAGTCCTGTGCCTTCAGAATTAGGTTATAAATCCTAATAAACTCATAGGATTTGCTACCTAGAATATTTCTTTGGTGAAAGGCTGGCCATGGGAATCTTCTTGTAGTAGCAATTCTTTAAATATGACTAACAAATGACATAGCAGTTAAAGAACAGAGTATGGTGATTTTTTTCCAAATGAAATTATAGAAAGTATTTGACTGAATTCCTTTTTTTCTGTGGGAGATAAATGCACAGATAGATAAATAAGCCAATAAAAGCAGCTACTGCCCAAATGCTGTTGACAGCAGCAGGATTTCCTCAAATTAGTTTCAGAACAAGGTGTGTCTGTCTTTAGTTTTGAGTAATCTCTGAGCAAAGAGCTTGATCATTACAGTTTTCATCGATTCGCAACCTGTGAAAATACAGTTTTGTAATATCAAAGCTTATTGTAGAAACCTCTGATTTCTGGAGAGGTAGAGGGAATTGCCAAGAAGTTACAGAAGTACATCCCTTTGGCTCTGCTGAATGCCAAGAAGACTGACAAAATATTCTTTTTAGGTGATTTTTTTCCCTGAAGTGTGTATATGAACATTTCAGAAACATTTGCCGTATCCTGCTGAGTTAGACCAATGCTCCATGTAGCTCAGCTTTCTGTGTACCATGGTGGCACTAAAAGATGCTATTTAGAAAGAGTCTCTTGTCCAGTTTTTGCAGTTCATTTCCCTCATGTTTTCCAGCAACCATGATTGCTGTATTACAGATGTCCCAGACTATTCCATTTAGTAGCCATTTATGGACACAGTAAACCTGATGATGATACAGGCATGCTCTACAGTCTCCCCTTATGAGCATACAAGTTGAATTTTGCATCACTATTATATGCTGATTTCTATTTATATAATATTCCACATGGTAGAATATAATGTTTTCAACATTATGAAAATGTTTCTAAATCTAATTATATTTCAGTGTGAAGAAACTTAGACTCCTGCTCACTTGAGAAGGAGGAATATGTTACAGTTTCCAGTGGATCACAGGCTCTATTTTCTAACCAGCTCTGTTGTTAAAAAGTACCTGCAGAGTAGAGATGGTGGTTATGCACAGTCGAGACTGAGCGAACCTGATTCATCTTTGTTCTCATGTAGAACCTGGTCTTGATCTTGTGTAAACTTCACCAGAGAAATCATGTGGGAGTGTAGACTAGCTTGTGCTTGTAATCTGCTTCTCTGAAGAAGTGTCATTTTAGCCTTTCCCCCAACCTTTTAACATGGGAAAAATAATTAAATAAATTGATAACTTGTATAATTCTGGATTTTTGCAGGCAAAGTGGTATACTTTGAGTTTCATCTTTTGGATGTTTCTTGGTGTTAATTGAACCTGCTAACCAGACACTGATAGCTCAAAAGAATTAGAAAATTATTGTCATGATGGATTATTGTGATTCAGTTTACAGCTGTTTTGTGATTTGCCTGAACTGATTCAGATTTTTTACTTACCTTTGATCACTTAAAGTTAACATTAAGAGGAAAAAAGGTGGAATGTACAAATGTCTAAATTCTCTTTTTAGACATGGAGATGGTTTTATTTGTGATGGTTTTTTTTTCAGAAAGAAGAAAAAAATCTTAAACCCAGTCAATAGAAGCTCTCAGGGGTTTGAATTAAACTAGAATACAGAAAACTGGTGCATCAGTTCACCTGCCACTCCTGCAAACATAGGCAAAATGAAAACCCATGGTTAATCAGAGTGGGGACATTGTAACAATTGTAAAGGTAGCACCGTATGGAAAAAAGGAATAAAATGCCAGTACATCAAACTGCCAGCCTGCTATACCAGGATTATGTCAGTCCATTACTACTAGTTTACTTCCAGTGGCTTGTCAAAATGCTTGTAACAGGGTAGGAGCTGAGAGAGAACCTGTCAAGAGACTGTTGCTGTGTTACGGGCACAGAGTAGCCCACCAAAGCAGTTCCTGTCCAGTTACCAATTACAAGGGCAGTTGCCTTTGTCTGGTGAGGTGTTTAAATAAAACCAGAATGTAACAAGCTAAGATCTTCTGATAAAACTCCTTTCTGGTTTTGTGGAGATCCTTTAGAAGAGCTACCATTCTTGAATTTGTCTAGAGATGGAGAACCCAGCACAGTGTGTAGGGTATCAATTATTCACTCCTTTCCTGTCTAAAAAGTGACTCTTCATAGCAGAAAGCTTTCATTGAAGGTTTAAGCCAATAAAACAAATGGCTTTGGAAAAGGAGAACTGAATGGATAACAGAAGTCAGTTGTGATCCAAATCAGCAGTAAGCATTTGTCAGCACTGTAGTACAGGAGAGTTAAGGAGGATTTGAAGGAGGATGGTGCTGTGGTTTTCTGTTCTGTGTTAGCTGCTCCTTCAAAGCAGAATAAAAAACATGTCATGGCTACAGATACTCAGTAATGGATAACAGCACTGTGAGCTGATCAAGGATAGAAGTAGATGTCTTGCTGCATAAGAAATGGTATTAGAGCTGCTTTGGGGTTTGACAGTAAAAGCATCCAGCTCATGTTTGATGTGATTGAGAAAGGGCAGCCAGCATGAGCATTCAAAGGAATAATGTCATGGTTGGAGATGGCTGATTAGGGATAAATAGTCACTAAATCCAAGAGAAGAAGGTGTTGCAGGAACTCCCAGGTAAAATTAAGAATTCTGAACAATACATGTACACTGCTGAATCTCGCCTGGAGTGAGTATGCTGTGCTCTTGCACTGTTGCATCTGCTCTTTGGAGAGAGAAATTTAGTAAATCAGATGCTTCCAGATATTTGCAAATCTAACTGTGGTCACAAAGAGAGTCTTAGAGTTCATGGAATATTTATAAACTTTCCTCACAGATTCATAAATGAACAGTGACAGCACAATTTACATGTGTGTCAGAGAAAAACGAGTATAATTAATGCCCAAATTTTGTGTGGTTAATAGTCTTGGATCCTTCACTGACCTACTATATGTGAAAGCATTTCTGATCATGTTGCCTTTTAAACATTGCATGTAATTCTAATAGATGGGGAGACTCACTGAAGTGTATCCTTCTTATTTAAACAAAAACAAAAATCCTCTGCTTTGTTATATAATGTCCTAACTATGGAGTATTTAACGTAAAGAAATAACAGTCTCAGCAAGTCCAGTTGCTGAAAGGATGGGAGATTTTTTTTTTTCATACTTCAGAGCTGAGATGTTAATAGTGCAATTCTAGGTTGCAGTGTGGTTTCTACAAAAGAGGAGCAACAACTGTCCAAAGACCTAGTTATTGGTATTTTTCTTTAAAAAAGAGAAAAAGAAGGATAAAATATTTCACTGCTGTTGTGTGCCTTAACTTGAATTAGGCTTCAGCTGTTGGAGAGCTGGAAGTCTGGGTGATGTACAATATAAAGACAAGAAACTATAAAAAAACAGATACCACCCCTCTCCCCACCCTCCCCTAAAAACCCAATGAACCAAAACAAACCCAAACCAACCATGACAGATTCTTTGACTTTTACAATCATCTCAGTTTTTGCAATAGGTGACAGTATAGTTACTCATTTCATTTTGATTCATTAATTTTGATTTTCTAAGCTGTATAGGGAGACTGATAACTTCTGTGCGCTAGGTACATAGGTCAATCTTTTTTAATCTGTTTGTCTAGATAATCTTCCTTGACCAATCTTGTGATGCTTTCACCTCATTCCCATATCCCAGTCTAAAAGGGCAAGGAGTTCCGTGACAGATATGGAGCAGTGGCTTGTGAAGAGTCTGGTTGTGTTAGCCATGTGGGGGTGACACTCTCCCTGCCAGAACCATATACATCCCCTGCTCCTTTTACAGGCTGTCTCTTCAGAGGGCTGCTTTTGTGCCCAAGCAGGCTGGGCACAAAAAGGCAAAGCTCAGAGCAGGATGCATGGTTCTGCCCTTCTCTCTTGCTGAGATTTCCAGCACTGTGTAAAAGTCCTGATGCCGGTGGTAAAGCATTTTCTCTCTCTTTTTCCTTTCTCAGCTAGTGGTGTTGTCACTCTTCATGGCACCTCTCTGTGCATGGAAGAGGCGTGAGAGGAATGGCTGTCAGTGTTGTAAAGCAGTTAATTCTTGTTCTAGATGTGCAAAGATATTTGGCTTAAAATATCTGCAGCCTCAGAGGAAGGAAAGCCCAGAGCCTGGGAAGTCGCTACCATGCAAAAGTTCAGCAAACAAATTCATGTCATTGAAGCTGTTGGGACTCCACTTGTTGAATTCCATTTGACTGAAGATTTTGTCTTAAAAAATAATACAATTGTAATGAATCAAGAAGCATATGGGCAACGCTATCAGATACATGATGTGAGTCTTGGGGTTGTCCTGTGCAGGGCCAGGAGTTCATCTCGATAATCCTTGTGGGTCCCTTCAGACTCAGAATATTCTATGATTCTAAAAGGAATGGGTAGAAGTATGGAAATTGGAGTTGTTTTTATTGCTATGACAGTTTCAGCAAGAGTGGGAAAATCCAAATTCAGTCACGTGATTCTTTTTGTGAGGCCTCTCTGAGAAATGACCACTGGCTGGAGTGAGCCCTACAGGAATTTGTGGGAGTGCCTTGAAGCAAGATCCAACAGTCTCACTTTGGCTTTTGAAAAGATGAGCCTACCTGAGATAAACTAGACACATTGCTGTATCAGTTACTTCTCTTTTGCATGAAACAGAGGACCTTGGGGTATGGACAGCTTAATAATTTAGATAGGATTTTCCTTTGGCATGTTTACAGTGTGCTTTTGTTAGATACAGGAGTTACTATATACAGATGTGTTTCCATCTACGGGAATAAAGGCAAGTTTATGGAGTTTAAAAAAAACTTTGAATGGAAGTTGTTCTGTTTAATGGAATATATAATAAGAGTTATAATAAGGAAGCAGATATCCAGCTTTTTTGCTGTGTGATATTTGCTGTAAAATAGTAATGTTTCAGGAAATTAGCATAGTGGAAAATTACAAGTCCATTTAGGTTTTATAAAAGGCTGGGTGAGGGGAAGAAAGCTGTCATTTGCCTAAATACTATTTGTTATTTTCAAGTGGCAGATATAGAAGAAAAATTAAACAATTGAAAATTGCTTTTTCATATTTCTTAACACAGGTCATTTTTCAGTAATGTCTTTGGTTATAATTGCTCCATTCAGACCAACACTGAATGTTTTGATCCATTACATATCTGAATTGGGCTTGATTTCTCCATTTCTAATGTGTCCCTCTTTGCTTCCCAATTATAGCAATTTTTCACTTTTGAATCATATCCTATTTTCTCAAGACCAAAGATGTGTGGTTACAGATATCATTTGATGCTTCAAACTTTTACTAAGTACTCATAATTTCATAATAAATATTTTGTATTACATTGTGGTTTGCACAGTTTGCATCTTAAACAACTGGTTATGGCCCACCTTGCTTGAGAATACTCACGTGCAAAAACCTGGTTCTCAGTAGCCTCTAACAATTTTTGCCGTCATGCAGTAAAGCAGAAGCCCAGAAAAAATAGTTTTACCTACCATTATGTAATTCAATAGTATATGAATAATATGACTCTCATATTCTAATATTTAACATCACTTTGCTTCCTGTGGCAGTTACAGAGTCCTGCAGCTCCTTTCATGTCCCACACACTCCTGTGAGGACACAAATTGCCTTAGAGATGAGTGGGTTTCAGCTTCGCTCCTTTTGTAAAAGCAGTCTTTAGACAAGTCCCATTGTTTGGATCTGTGCTTCCCCAGCCATGCTTTCAAACTCAATAGGGAAGATTTCTATTGCAGTAATTTAAATTACAGTGAATTAGACTAAATTACTGTCTTCGTGTAGAAACACACATATAAAATGGATTATGAGCAGTGTGGACATGGCAGTTCTTGGAACTACTGTCTGAATCCTGAATCATATAGAAACGATGCTACAGAAAAGGAAGGTGCTTTGTAATGTTTCTTAACTGGTGACGAGTGAACAAAAGTAATGCAGTTCTGAGCAGGAAGTAAAAGCTGTGAATGCTTGCTGTTAGCACAGGCTGCTCTATTTGCTTAGGAGTTTCTGTGTGTTTTCCAGAGCCTCAGCTAAGGTTTGCAACAGTCAGTAGAAATACTTCAGTCATTATGGATCCCAAAGTTAGTCCCCTGTTTTTTCTCCCTAGCCAAGGGAATGGTTTTGCCCTCTAAATGTTATTTTTACCAGTGCTTATTGTGTATGATAAAATGGTGAATTGCAGTAAATTTGTTCTATCAAAATCTGTCTTAGTAAGCCGCCTCTTGTATTTGCCCAGAAAGTCCTTGCTCTTTACTGACCAATGCCTCTCAGTTTTGTAGTTAGGTTAGCTTTGATTTTGCAAAATGACCCTTCCATTTTTTTGATTATTAAAAAATTACAGCTGTGCTATGCTGTTGCCAGGCTATGAAGCTATAGTTGAAGCTCCTTTAGAATTTCTGTTTTAAATGTATTTCGCTCCCAGTTGCTTTACAGAGAATTATTTGAAATAATAACTTGGTCCACTTCAGCTGTATAATCTTTCGAGAAGATGTGGACAGGTGATACATTGATTTCTTCATTAGCAAGTTGATGGGGATGTAAATGTACTATAACATAAAGATTGTGAAATATGGGATAGTGCAATGTAAAGTTTGCATTGGGATGAGCTAGAAGGGAAACTGAGCTGCGCTCTGTCCATTAAACCTTTTCTAATAGCACCTTCTTGCTTTTTTTTCCACAATATTACAAATGTTTTAGAACACAGAAGCCCTCCTTTTGGGGATTAGGGTTTTTTTTTTCTTGTTTATGTAAAGCCTGCTTGGCTTTATTCAGTTATCCTGAGTTTGAAAGAAGAAATTTAGTCAATAATTGCATAGTTGCGGCTTTTCCATTTTGGCCATGATGTGAAGATATCTATGATCTGACTGAGAAATATAAGAGTTTGTGAAGGTCAGCATTGCATAAGATGAAAGAGGCAAACTTTTCCTCTGGCTGGCTGTCTTGTCAGTGCATGTGTGTGGCAAAGAAAATGAGAAGTTAAAAGCCAAACTGAAAGGCAAGAAGTCAGAAGCAACAAACAAACACCCATGAGGCTGTGACTAACATAGCCCTGGAGGTGCTAGATGATATAAGAGAGCAAAATCATAAATACCACATGGTTTTTGATCACTGAAGCAAAATAACTCAGGAAAGATGCCTGTTTCAGTGATACATTCTGTTCACGCTAAATTGAAAGCAATCAACTATATCTAAAAGCATAGAGAAGCCATTGCTGTGGTTTCTTTTGGTTATGGGTTGTCTTGTCCAGTTGTTCAGAAAAATAGGAGCTACAGTGCACATCTTTCTTCCATTTGAGATGAAATGAAAACTGTGCTGCACAGACAGGAGCTACGTACTGAACCACTTGGCCCATTGAAGAAACTGATTTAGTTCCCTGTAAGTTTTCACAAGAACCTTCAAGTATGGGTGGTAGCTGTTAGATGCTGTCAGTGGAATGTGCTCTTTGGCAGTAATAATTATGAAAACGTGTCACACTGTAGGCAGAGAATAAGAGTTACCCGGTCACAGCTGACCCTGTGAGATGATCAGCCCATAGAGTTCTTGCTTGGAGACAATGGCAGCAGGGTAAAGATAATGGGCTAAGGGAGAATGTGCTTTAGCTCGCTTCAGGGACTGGTGGGTACCTACCTGTACTTAGGAAAAATAATGTAAAAATACAGGAAAGTACCAGGGTAACTGGCAGTTCTTTAAATTCATTAAAAACACAATAGCAAATTAGCTGGTGCAGAGAAAATAGAAGCACAGTAAGAGACTAGTAAGAATGCGGTTCTAATATTTCAGAATGCCTTCAAATAGGAGAAACAAAAATGCTCAGCTAAAGCATTTAAAGACAACTTCAGAGGGTCTAATGTGGAGAGTGGTAAAGACAAGGTTACTGGAGAAGTGAGATACAGAAGTATTTAGTATATGTCTTTACAAAGTGAGGAAAAATAATGTCCTAGGGAAATACAGACCAATCTGCTTAACTTTGATACCCACTATGGTTCCAGAACAAATTAATAGAAACCACTGTAGAACATGCAGAACCCAGTAACATAGTAAGTGGTCAACTTGGACTGGGCCAGAACAAATTGTATTTATACAGTGTCATCTTTTAACAGGATAACTGGTGTAACATGGAGAAAGCAATAGATGAAATGTGTCTTTTCTAAGGATTTTATATGGTCCCAGGTGACATGCTTGTGAGGAAAGTGTGGAAATGCAGAAATCTCACAAAAACAATAAAACAAATAGCCTCTTTTTCATAAAACTGGACTTAGTTCACTTTTGGGCTGGGGGAATCTCAAGTGGGCATCTGCTTTTGGTCTATTTCTGTTCAGTAGTAACTTGAGTGATGAAAAAAAGTCCACATAAAAAGTTGAAGTGGATACCTAGTTTAATTACAGGCACATTGGGGAATAGCATCAGATTCACAGCTGTGAATAGCAGAGGAATGTTTTTGAATCACAGAAGAGATTTGTGCAAAATACTGCTATCCATAGGAAGAAAAAATGGGACATAGTTGACCAGGCTGTGGTTCTGCAGAAAGGGATTCTCTGTAAAGTGGAGATGATTGTGTTCTGTTCAGCTTTTCTCAGCTAACACAGGACTTCCATAGGCATTCTGTATGCAGTATGCAAAATGTGAGACAAACATCAGTGGCAAATTGAAGGCAGTCTAAGTTGAGAAAATGTGGAGAATTTCAGAAGTTTACAACAATTAACATTGTTACAGCCTAAAAAAAAAGAAAAAAATTGCATATCATGACAGTAGTCTGACAGAGATGGAAATAGAAATTAATGATAATTTATTATCAGATACTGCTGAAAGGAAGGGCAGAAGTAATGCAGTGTGTTGGAAGCAAAAAATATTCAGTTTGGATAGCAGGAAAAATGCTCTGTCAGACTACAGAAACACAGAAACAGGGTACTTAGAAAGACTGGAATCTTCCTCAATGGGAGATTTTTAGGAGCAAATTAGACATAAATCTGTCATATCTGAAAATACCAGGTCTCTATACAGTGCATATGTGGTGGACTAAGTGATTTCTTGAGGTTCCTTTTACTCCTCTGCTTCTGTAATTTTATGATGACAAAACAGCAACAATAAGAATCTTCTGTTCTTACAGCAGTCAGCCTTGAAAGGAAGGTACAGTCAGCTCAGAGACTGGCAGTGCTTCTTAGGAGAGCAAGTCAGATTATTGAGCTATTCTAAGAACAGGCAAAAAAAATAGGGATTAGTGCCTGTGATGCTTTTAGCATTCCTATGTGTGGTAACATTAAAGCAAGGTTGGACTTTTTCGTAACTATAATTCATGCATGACATAAATTGTGCATATCTGATGTGCTGCCCAGTCATTTATGTCTGTGCAGCCTGTAAAGATAGGGAAGGGAGTAACTAGTTGTCCCGTTGTTTGAATCCAAGCTACTGAAGTTAGATGAAAGCACCTTGACAACTGCAGGATGCTAGCAAACATTACCTGACAGCTTAGTACAGATGCATAAGTCAGGAGCAGTTGGATGATCAAAGGCTGTAATGGCCCTAGCAAAAGAGCAGCTGATAGTTTTCTTAAAAGGGGAGCTGATACTGAATCTTCAATGGGCATGAGAATCGAGAAGAGCTGGAGAGGAGAAATGTCTAACTGGGTCAGTTAGTCACTGGTGAGTGACTAAGACCTAAAAAGAACATCTGCATCACTGTGATGTGATGGCAATTTTAAGTGACATTTCATGTGTTAGGATCATGCTTTTCTATAATTTTTTTGCTGAAGATAGCTTAGCATACTAATAGCTCAATTACAGTAGCACATGGTTGTGGCAGATGGGTGGGTGGAGAGCTGCATGTTGTCCCAGTATGAGTCTTTGCCTTTTTGAGTGCCAGAAAATCATAAGGGAGGAGCCCTTTTCTGCCACTGTAGAAGGTTCCTAAGCACCTCTTTTGGTACAGCTATGCATGGCAATCAGAGCTACAGCTCTTTAAGGCAGATTTTTATATGAATCAAGCCTTCCATTAAATTATTCTTTCCATTGGTTTAGGTATGCACGATTTCCCTCATTCTATCCCACTCTTTCTGCTGTCTGAAAATCCAGACTAGGAACTGAATATTGGTAAAATTCATATATTCTGAATCATGTAAAAGTACAGCATGGAGAGGACCTTTGGAAGTTATTTGGTCCAGCCCCTTGCTCAAAGACTATTAACTGATAAGTTACAGATTTGTCTTTTCAATTCTAGTTTGAATATCTCCAAGGATGGACATAACACAGACTCACTGTGTAATCTCTCCCAGTGCTTAACTGAGTGGGAATTTTTTTCATTTATGTCCAGTAGGAGCCTCCTGTCTTGCAGTGGGGATTGTTGCCTCTCATCCTTTGCTGTATGACACCAGGATAATTCTGTCTCTGTCTTCTCCACCCCATTTTAGGTAGCCTCAAGGCTTCCGTTTACCCTCTTTTTAGTTGCTTGTTTTTGTAGATAATACTTGCATTCTGTCAATGCAGGCACTGAAAAAACTGCCAGTAGGGGAAATACCTCTAAATCACAAGGGGACAACAGAAGAAGTGACTAATATTAATTTGATGAAAATTGCTCGTGTGCAAAGTTCTGACATTTCTAAATTACTTCCCTGTGGGATGATCACGAATATCTTCCCTTCCAATGTCTCACAAGCTGGACATTCCAAGAGTCTGTCCTTCTAAGCTGAGTATATTCAAAGTTAAGTGGGGGCTTCCATCTGATACAAACCACAAGAAATGCTTCTGTGTCTGCAAGAGAATGTGAATGTGTGGGAGAGAAAAATAGAGTTATGATCCTCTCCTTCCAGAAGAGGCCATGTCTCATGGCAGATGAGAGGCCATTTGATTTGGTGAATTGCTTTGACCTTCAGGGTAGGGAGCAGCCCTGTGGCAGAGCTCTGGCAGACGCTGAGCTCCTGCTGCAAGGCTGTGTCCCAAGTTCTCTGTGCATTTGATGTTCTCTGCTTATAGTGCCTCTCATCAAGGTGTTCTGAGGAGATTTTACCAAATGCTGTAGAGCAAGTGACACAGAGTGGTCAGCTATTTGGTCATGTGAGTTCACAATGTTTGCAACAAAATAATAGCAACCAGCACCTCCCTTCCCTAGACGCTTCACTGGAAAGTAGGAAGATATTTTTAAAAAATTATCTCTTTAAAAAATTATCTCTGTTGCCTTCATGATTTCTTGTCATCCAAGCATTTCAGTTGGCTTAACTCAAACTGAGCAACTTTGGTAAGAGGCTACACTGTTTTTACTGTGGACAGCATGCTACTAAGAAGCAGCAGATATCATAATTATAAGCTTCAATATTTAACAACACCTCAGGAAACTTTATGTCAGCAGTACTGCTAAATAATGTTTACTGCATAATCCTCATTAAAGGATTGTATGAATCAGGGTTATGTGATTTTTTTTTTTTAATGATTTAGGGTTTTTTACTTCTATAAGTTTATATGGACTAGGCCGTGATCAACATGTCCAGGGATAATTTATTTCCTGACTACTCAAATTCCAAAGGAAGCCTAGTCCAGCACTGTATTGGGCAGGAGTATCATAACTTTCTGTAGCTTCTTGTTTTGAGAGGGAAGAGAAGAGCCTGACTCATTAGGACAGGGACTTTCTGAGGTGTTTATGATACCTTTGGATTAAGTACACTTGATACTTCCTTGATACCCAGAAGAAAGAATTCCCTTTTCAGCTTTAGTTATGTGCATTGTTTTAGGGACATGTGGAAGCTTCACCTACAAAAAACGCACAGTAGAGATACAAAATTAGAGCAGATACATTTTACCCATGATGGTAAAAATAGAACAAGGTTAATACTAACCTGTGTCATCATTGCCGTCATCGTTCCCCCCTCCACCCACACAGCGTAGAGCACACACATACAGTGTCTGCCATAATCTCCTTTTCTAATTGTAGTTGTATTCCAATAATCCCTTTTTCTCCTTATAGCTGCTTTCATTCTAATATCCAGCCTTTTTCCCCCTCCTCCTACCATGCTGGTGGTCTCAGAAAAATATTAATTGCCTGATGTAAGTAAAAGTACAGCTCTTTGACACAGAAGTAGCAAAAGAAAAGTTGCCCCATGTGCATGAGCCTGTGTCTATAACATCCTCAGCTGAACTCTGTCTAAGCAGCCACCCTACCTTGGGAGTTGGTGGAGGATTTCTGTGGTGGTGTGGCTGACATATGGGTTCTTTATTTCGAGACCTGTTTAGCTGACTTTTTACATACCCAGGTTCAGCTTTTGTTTGGTCTAAAATAATCACAGTTTTAGTATCTTACATTACCTCATATTTTAAGTCAGTTTTATCTTATAATGCAGGTATTTATCTCATAATAAGGATTTATATCTTATGAGAGTAGTGGAAAAATTAGTTAGAGCAGCATATTAAAGAAAGTGAAAACATATTCCTTTCTGCATTAGTTTTCTTTACACTGAACAGGTATACAGCTCTGTAAAGAAAAAAGATCCATCTGTAAGAAGCAAAATATAATATGAGATAATGAAGAAAAATAGTTTGAAGAATATCATATGTGTAATGTATTTCACAGTTGGTTTGTTACTTGTCAGTTTCAGTGCCCTGAATTCAAGTGCATTACATTAACCAGAACTGTCATAATCCATTTGGTTTGATTAAATATATCAGTGGCCTGCCAAAGTTAAAATGATAGAAACTCTGAAAATACAATGTCACTGTAAAAAAATAACTAACTTGAAAAAGTCAGTGTTGAAGGCAGACCAGTGTGGCTAATGACAGTAAATTAAATCCTGGTTGGGAATCTTATCCTTATCCAGCAAAGCAGTTAATCCCATCATTTAAGCATATGAGTTCTTCCCCCTCTAAGCATGCATATTGTCCCACTTAGGTAAGGGTGAGGTTAAGTGAGTTCCAAGACCGTTGCCATAGAGCTCAGCCCCTGTCAGACCACAGCCCTTGCTGACCTGGTGGGGGACACATCTTGCAACCAGAGTCTATGTATTGAATGGCATTTCTGCAGGCTTTCATTTGGTGCAAGTTCAGTGCAGCCTAGGGCTTTCAAAGGTAGTCAGAATGATTGTTATGTGTGGGTACAAAGGGATAGAAAGTGATTTATACTGTAAGGTACAAGTCTTTTTTTAATTGCAGTGCGGGAAAAAATATAGGGGTATAGAAGAACAGATGAAGGATATACATACACAAAAGAATCTGATGTCTAGAATTCTGCAGTTGAAAGGTTTTACTGGTAAATGATGCCCTTCATTTGAATATACTTCAAAAGTCATGAAAAGGAATTACTGTTTTGTACTGCATTGTTAAAATATCTTACATGGGTATTTAGTTTCCTGTGAAAAGCTATTGGATGATGGTACTGTATAAGAATTAAAGTTTATTTTACTGTTTTATTGGAAGCAGCTACTCGTCTACAGAGGCAAATGGCTCTTCAATCAATGAGTATTGTCAGGTGCATTAAGGATAGTTTAAGGGCTAAGTGCCGATTTCATCTTTGCAGATGTGTAACTCTCACAGTAGTACGTACTCACTAAAGTTACTTTGTTGCTTCTTCTGGCAGAAAAATTGTAAATTATAAAAATGAACATATGAAGTACTGCAGTCTAAACTAATCTTCTGGTAATGTGTGCTCACTATCCTTTTCAGAGAGGAAGGCCAGGTCTCTTCTTCCCACATATCTGGTACAGGACAAGGGTTTGCAGGAGTTTGGCTGGTCTCTCCCCTCTGGAGAGTGAGAGAGGATTGTCCAGAGCAGATTGTGGCTCTGCACCTGGAATAAGGAGCTGGCAGGATTGATGCAACAAGGGCTATAATTAGTCTTACAACAACAGCATACCTTGCTTCAGTGGGGGACCTTTCTTTCCACAGTGCTTTCATCGTATTCCACGATGTCCATACCTTGTGTACCACATCTCCCTATGCTAGCAATTAAGTGTTGCTTGGCAAAAAGGGCAGCTTTACCCTTGGAAGATTTCATGTTGGGGAAATTTCTCTGCTGCCCATCTTCTGATGCCTTAAATCCATTTTATACGATACATAGCTTTTGTTCCTGAGAATTGATGTAATAATCTGCATTGTGGTGAATTGCACATGATGAATATAAGAAGCAATTAGTATGCCCCACAGAACATGCCTTTACAGCTAATTTATTGCACTGTAATCTACTTCTGTTTCAGTGAAAAGCAATCATGGATACAGGAAAACAAAGAGATGCACTACTATACTTGTGTTTGGACAAGAAGAATTAAATGCAGAAAGTAGGGAAAAATAATTGGCAAAAATTGCTGTGTTGTTTGTATAAATGGGAGACTTAAAGACAAATTTGTGTTTTGTCAGTTTAGTAGAATCTCATTTGGCTACATATGCAAAAAAATACTGAAAATTAAAACCAGGTGGCTACTCCAACATTCCTTAATTCCTTTTTATATTCCCCTTATGTTTTGTAGCTGTGCAATGGTGGATCTGTGACTGATCTTGTGAAAGGATTTCTGAAGAGAGGTGAAAGGATGAATGAACTTATAATTGCTTACATTTTACGTGAAGCTCTGATGGTAAGATAAGCTTTCAATGAAAGGACAGTCAATATTCAGCTCATACTTTTTTCTTTGAATGAATGAAGATTATGTCCCCACTAACACAGCTCACTATCTTGTATTATAGCAGTATTTACTTGAAATCAAGGCAATGTGTAATTAATATGGTTCTTTTAAAGCAAACAAGGTAAATAGCACTTAATCTGTTTGTTTCACTATTAAGAGAATGAAAATTGATTTCTGACCATTGATCAATTTTCTTAGTAAATACAGTTCAGCATCAAAATTGCTTTTCTCTTGAGAAATAGCAAAATATGAACAAAATACTGTGCAGCTTCCTTTGTATGGATCCAAAATATTTTTATAAATACATAGTAAAACAATCCACGTATCTAGGAAATTCAAACCCTGCTACAAGGATTTGCTTTTGCTCATTGGGATCAAGTGTCTTTATTTATCATTTTCTTATAACTGAAATTTTACTTTCTCTGGTGGAATTTAGTGGTTTTCTTTGAGTTTATCTCTAAAGGTATTATATGTAGGTTTACAGTGATATTTTTGTGCTTTCATCTTAAAATTTCTATTTGACACAAAGTGGGGCAATTAAAAATATTTTTTCCTTGTCATGTGGCAAGTAGTTTTGCAGTTAGAATGACATCCCTGTGGTTTTGGACTAAAAAAAATTTTTTTGAGTATTTTTCATATTTTTCCACTACCTTGTTGTTTCTGCAAATGTAACACAGAGGACAGAGCTGTTGTTAAGTCTGTGTTTATGTCTCGCCTTCCAGGGACTTCAGCACTTGCATGAAAACAAAACTATCCACCGTGATATTAAGGGAAATAATATCCTTTTGACCACTGAAGGAGGAGTCAAGCTTGTGGATTTTGGTATGTTATGTGTACTTATATATACAATGTTTTGCATCTGAAGTATATAGAATAGAGTAAATGAACCAGAAAATATTGACTGTGTTAATTTTTTGTTAAGTTTTTGAGTTCTTCATTAGAAATAACTTGGATTACCAAAGTTACTGTTTTTTAGCTTGATAGACAGTTTAGTAATTTTGGTAATGCTGTTTCAATAGCATGGCTAAAAACCAGAAATTATAATATGGTGATGATAAGTGCCAAATGCTTTGAGGCAAAGAGTAAATGAAATGGCAAAGTGAGTAAATAGGATTCAAAATAAGGTTGGTGTTTAGTTCCTCCAGGAACCGTGCACTGGTTCAGTGAAATTAGGAGCTGATAGGAAAAAGCTTCATGTTCTATTATGAGAGCATTTAAAACTTACTAGATATTGTGAAGAATGGGAGAGCTCTACCTTGGACACATATACTTCATTTATTTGAATTGAAACAAAACAGGAGGTACTTGAAGGCAGTAGAGGGGGAAATATTATGTAGGTAATCCCCACTTTCTATAGTCTGGGAAGATGAACAGATTTTGGCAACTCTAAATCAAAGAATTGGCATTAAAAGGGTCACTTGAAGTCTGTTAGGCCTAAAGAGATTCTTGAGTGCTCTCATCTTTGGTGTCACCATCAAAAGGCAAGAGGAGAAACATGGGTAAGTGGATGCAACCTGTTATTTATCGGCCATACCACAGTGATTTACCTAAAAACTTATTGACTGTTTCATATGAGGGGTACAAAAATTTGCAATGCTTGTTTTTATGAACTATTACCTTCGGGTAGAACACTGTCTTCATATGTTAAAATTAAATTTATTGGTCACTATTTCGTAGCACAGCAGACAACTGTAAATATATTTAATTCAGCAAATGTAAAATGTTTGTTTTTCCTTTGCCCTCCTGTTTTGCTAATGGTATTGATTCAGTTGATACATAACAATTGTTTAAACTACTCATGGGATTTTAACTCTCTTTAGTATAGTATCTTCTGGCCAGTAGATTGTATTTATGGAACTCTCATGACTTCACACACAAATTCCCCACAACTGTTAGGGTTAGTAATTCTTCTGAAATGTCATGTATTTCTTTTATATTCCTCAGATAAAACCTTACCTTGAAAAATCTTCATACTTTCTAAATCATCTGCCATACACTTGCTAGTATTTTCTGATAATCTGGAAGTTTATTGTGAGGCAAAAATCAGTATTTTTGCCCACAGGCTTTTAATTTGTTGTGGAAAAAGAAATTTTAAGGTGCTGAAGGCAATTAGAGGATCAATACTTCTGAAAATTAATTCGCTTATGCAGATATCAAAACGTATAAGCTGTGGGGATGAGGACCTGAATTCTTTATTCCACAGTTACTGCAATCTACTGATAAGGCAGTAATTGAAAAATAATCTTAAATTCTTGTGGGAAAATTGTGATGCCAATATATGGGTTAGAACGTGTGCAAGAAACAAATACACGCACACACATTTATGTGGGCTCTAAAGGGGCCGGTAATAGCGGCAGTCCATCCTCTCAAAGGAATATAACATGGCACTTTAACTTAGGAGTAGACTGATATTTTCCCTGGCTTCCCCCCACCTCCTCAAGAAGAAAAGTAATCTGAAGCCAATGAGTAGTTTCAAATGAAATAAATTTATAAACTTCATAAAATCATCATGGACGATGTACCATTCACTGTTCAGGCTGCTGCTTAAGGTATTCAGCTGGGATTTGTGAGGTTTGTGTCTTCTACTTAAGGGGATTTAATCCCACATTAATCAGATTCCAAGATCATTTTTTAGCCAGGAATGTGTGTTGATCAAAATCTCTCGTGTTGGTGGTGCTACAGACTGTTGTACATAAACGTTTATTGGATCAGGGACTTAAACTCAGCCATCTTTTATTATACAAGCCTTAAAATTGTCAGGCTACAGAGTAAGATAGACACGGGGGCACAGTGTCCTTTTCACCCAGTAAATACTCAGAGGAAGCAAAAATTTGGTTTAGGCTGAACCAGTTATGACATGGGACAAAACAAACACAAATAGTCCCAACCCAAATAATCACATCACCCTTTTTAGCCTGCACCCAGCTTTTCTGTGTGGAGAGGGGAACAGAGTCAGGGAACCAAGGACTCCTTCAACCACTGAACACACATGACCAAGGAAGTGAGCCCTTCCCAAGATAATTTTGTCTGCACCATCCTTCTGCATACTGGATGCTGATGAGATGTTTCTGAAGCCTTTGTTGTCCTCCCCTGATACTAATTAAGTTGATTTTCTTCTAAACATAAACGCTGTGTCTGAAAGGTGAGCTTATGAAGTGCCTTATGAAACGTGAAACTAGGAAAATACTTATTCTCAGTCTGGTTGTGGTGTGCAATCATTTGACTTGTGCTTTTTTTGTCCTCTTTTTAAAGTACATTTAGGAACATTTTAAGAGTCATGAGTGAAAAAATGGTTAACTTTCAGTGAATTAAATCACATTTGAAAATGACTTTTTTTTCCTTAATTTCTTTGTACTCTTTGAACTCGGTGTATAGTGTTCTGCCATGATGAGTCCTTCCTTGCACAGCAGTACCAACTTTTCAGAAGCTTCATTTTGTGACACAATTTATACACATTGCTTTATGGTCATTGTATCATAGGTATTTATGTATGCTGGGACCATAGTTTCTGAACACTGCACAGCCTGTAATGGCTGAGCTTCACAACACCCTTATGGAGAAGTAAATTACTTTAATTCCCACTTAACAGCTGGGGATCTGAAACTTTGAGAGATTGAGTTGCTTGAGGTGACACAGAAAATGTAGGGAAAAGGTCTTCCAAAATCCAGGCTAACTCTGTGAACTGTTTGCCTTTCTAGAGGTACTGACAGTTAAAGAGATAGACTTTGAAAAAGTACCCACATCCATGCCTCATTCAGATTGCTTTGAAGAGTGAGATTTTCCCTTTCCTTTAAAATTCTGCTGTAATATTGCTTAATCACCCCAGTCATATTCTTGTGTCTAAGAGACACCCAATCCCAGTATAGATTAATGATGAAATCAAGTCCAATACCTAAAGAAAGCCTAAAAGAAAGTTGGAGAAAGACTATTTACAGGAGCATAAAAGGACAGGGCAAGGGGGAATGGCTTCAAAATGAAAAAGAGTAAGTTTAGATTAGATATTAGGAAAAAAAATCTTTACTATGAGGGTGGTGAGGCACTGGAGCAGTTTGCCCAGAGAAGCTGTGGATGTCCCATCCCTGGAAGTGTTCAGGGCCAGGTTGGATGGGGCCTTGTCTAGTGAACAATGTCCCTGCCCATGGCAGATGAGTTTGGACTAGATGAACTTCAGAGTCCCTTCCAAGGCTATTCTATGATTCTGTAGTGTCCCACAACATTGCTTCTGGAGCTCAATTGCTTATCAAGGAGCTGACAGATAAAGGCTTAATTTAAACTGTCCAAGCTACAAAAATTTTGAAGTATTGTTACCTCCCATGCATCCAGTATGATAATTTAGATCAGCAGAGATAAACAAATTAATTTTTATTTTCTACAGATAATGAGTAGCAGCCAAGGGGACCTACTGTGAGAATGTCCACTAATCACAGATTCAGTCTATAAAGCCATTAAACTTCTAAATAGTCCACATTTTCTTTGTAAGAGAAGAAGGCTGACTGAAGGCAATTTCACTACCTGAACATTTGTGAGAATTAGCTGTTCAGCTGTTCCAATAGAAAACCTTTGGGGTAGGAGGTTATGCCTGAGAATTGCAGCAATTAGGCTCCAAGCAAGGAATATCCTCTACCAAATCATATAGTGGCATTATACTCAAGTGTAGTTGCTATGTTTTCAGTATAAGATAGAGATTTGATAGAAAACTATACATTTACATTAAATTCCCTGTAGCACTTTAAAGAGTGACTGCTATGTAATCTGTTGTATAAAAAGAACTGAAGGCAAGTAAGGTGTGAATTAAATTCCTTTTTGATAAATATTCCTAATTATATTCACAGTTTCTTATTACTGTTCTGTGAAGAAAGTCTTTTGCATCTCTTTCAGAACTCTGGTTGCACGCAGGGGATTGATGTTAAAAAGACAGATTTCAAATGAAATTTTAGCCTCTAAAGGTGCAGAAAATTAATTTAATGAAATTTAAAGAAATTAATTTAATGCCAGATACCTTTTGAAAATCATGTGACAAATTTATCTGCAACCTTTGCTGCCTAAATATCTGTCAGTCTCTGATCTTTTTTCATCATTTAAAAAGCTGGCCTGAAGTCACTTGAACATGTAGCACCAACTCATCTGTAGTAAAAATTCATATATTCACCTGCATCTCATTCTGTGTAACCAATTTCATGGGGTGCTGGGGGTATAACATTTGCTTCTGCTGACAAATACTTGCTTCTTTGAATAGTCCCTCTCAATGCAGTTTCTTTTCTTGAAATCACGATGCTACACAGGGTCTTTCAGGTGTTAGTGTCAGTCTAAGGCACAGTTCTATAATGTGCTATTTCAGAACGGAAGAAAAAATTCAGCTATATTATTATCATTGTTATTATTTTAACTTTGTTCTGAAAAAGTCTGAGTGATATTTCATTTTGAATGATTTGGAATTGTTTCTGAAATCCCCTGCCATTTTAGTTTTCTGGGAGCTTGAAAGCCAGAGCTTTTCATGCTTATATATTTTTGAACAGAGGACCCTAGAGGACACAACTCCCTATCAGCAAACTAGACAAATTGCTGATGTCTCAGAAGCCATGGAGGAAAGAACTATTTTTCCACTAAGTTTTGAAACACCTATGATCATGTGGCAAAGTGATTCTTTTAGCTAAAAAGAGGAGACTGTAATGCTGATGAAAAATTCCTGTTTAGCTATATTTTTCAGGGTTGACCTTTAGGCTGATAGGCTTGACCAAGAGCACAGGTAGCTCATGCTTCTTCAGGACTACAGAAACCTGCTCTCCCAGACTAGAAATATTTCAGGATGAGCAGCTGTTGCCTTGGAAATGTCCAGAAAAAAATATAAATTATACTCCCCCACTTAAGAAATGCATGTTTTTCCAGCAGCATGGTTTCTTTCTGAAGGCCATGCCTGTCTATGCATCAAACATACTTTCATACCACACGTAATTAGACTTTTTCTGTTATTACCAGGAAAGGTCATTGGGAAAAAATTCAGACATCTAGATTGATATTAGAAATATTCAAGTACCCATAAGGAAAATAAAATGTGGGCGGACACATTAAATCTTTAGAATGCAAGCCTACTCCTAGCTACAGGAGATCCCATGATTCCACAAAGTTTGCTCTGCAATGTAAGTGGGAGATGGGGATATTGAAATGGGTTGGCACTGTCCATTTTTAGTTTTTGCTTAGGCATTTTGGTAATAGTACCTAAAACTCTCTAACAGTAGAGGCTCTAGATAAGCAATACATAGGAAAGATCTATGTTTTTAATATGTATAGCAGGTTCCGATGGAAAACATAGAAAAAAGGTAATGCAGTCTCACTGGTGCTGGCAGATGGTGGAAAAATACAAGCTGTGCTGCTGCAGTTAATAGAATAATGTCTTCAAGTGTTCCTTTAGCACTGTGGATAAATAGGTTGCATAATTAAAACATGTATTGCAATATTAATGGAATAGATAGTGAAGGTAGGGTGTTTTTTTTACTTTGAATACGCTTAGTTTGCATTTTTCTGCTTTTGTGTCAGTGTTGGATGTAAAAGTTGTGTGTGAATATTGTCTTGACATTCCAAATGCACTTCCAGATATCCCACTTTGCATGTAGCTAGCACAGTTTTATCATGGACAGTAGCCAGGGTCAGCTGGAGATTTAACATGAGTACGACTCATTGGGGATAAAATGGATTGTGGAAGGGAATATGTATAGCTTTATTTAGGCATACTGATATTGCTTTGCTTAATACTTGAACTATTACTTCTATGTAGTTTGGAGACTGTAGGTAGACAGAGGTCAGCTTTTGTGTTTGGGATGTAACTGGGTTATTATTTTCCTGTGGAGAGAATGGTAGTTCTTCCTTTAAAGCTATTTGAAGTTTTTCAAAGTTAGGATACAACATTTCTAGATGGCCTTATTATTATTATTATTATTATTATTATTATTCAGAATTGCAATTTGGTGAAACTAGTCAAGACACTGTTTTGGTAGCATATTTTTGTATTCATTCTATCTTTACTTTAAAATGTATAAATAATTTCATTTGGGCAATGCTAAGTGCAAATATTAATTTCATAATTCAATTGTTTTATTAAAATAAATTAATTGGGTTTTTTTTCCCTAGAAAGAGTAATTCTGCCAACATTCTATATTGTGTCTCAGCAGTGGTGTACGACTTCTTTACGAATTATGGACTGTTAATAGTGCTTTACCTTTACTAGTGATCAGTAACAATTGATCAACATGAGTTAGAATGCACAGGTGTTTTTGTTAAGTTTTGTTCCATGAAATTTATGCCTATTCTGATACAGAAATACAAGCCAAAATGTTTAAATTTTGTGAATGTGCTAAACAGGTTGGGTACTTGAAGTGTACCTGAGCCAGCAGCTGCTACAATGACAAAGCAAGAGCAGTAAAATCAGTTACACTGTACAGCACATCCAAAACAATGGGGACAGTCTCCAGAATAATGAGTCCGTGGTACGAGTGCATGTTGGTAATTCCATCTCTTTAATTGTTCACCTCTCCTGGTTCTCTGACGTGTGAGGGGGCTTCCTGCTGGTCTTGTGGGGAAAAAAGCATCTGAAATCTCTGGTCAGAGGTTGGTGAGGGAACCACAGCACTGGGTGTCATCTTTCACTGTGACACTTCACTGGTTCTCGTGTTGTCTTGCTGTGACACTGTGCTTTAGCCATTCCTGACATGACCTAAATGACCACGAATAGCCGTGATAGATGCCGTTTGTTGGCTGATCATGGATCAGCCTAGTGAGTGTCTGGGCCATGTGGATTTGCAGAGGCCAAGAAGGCTCCCAAGGACTGTGCTGAGATTGCACGTGGCACAGGTCGTGCTGCAGCGGAGGGAGTCTAGAGCCACCTTGTGCTCAGAGAATAAGTTGAGAAGTCACTTGTGAGTGATCCAAGTTTGAGTGTTGGGGCATTTCAGTCTCTGTCCTTTTTAATATAGCTTTAATATAGCTTTGCATGTCCTGCTGACATTGAAGAGGAGCTCAGATTGACCTTGAGTTCCAAACTTTTGTAGATTACTTATTCTGGAGTAGTCAGAATATCCTATTGTGTCCTTTTGTGCTTGCCCTGCATTAGCTATAAATGCTGTCTGAATCATTCTGCAAAAATGAAACAATTAATTAAAACAATTTAATTTGAAAGTATTCAAAAACAAAATAATTTTCTTTCTGCCCTTAGCTTGCTTTAAGCAATGAGTCATAGCAAGACTTGTATTTGTCTTAGTCATTCTAGCATGCATCCATAATAAAGCTGTTTGCTTCACTGGTTCAGATCAAAACCAGGCTGTTATTGTGTTGTCATTTCTGCATTCCATATAGCATGACATTCACATGTTGCTGCTGAAATGCATCTACCAGGAGACATGGCAGAAGCCAATAATAGTAAAAGACTTGGAAGAAAGCTTTCTTCATGAGCAGCTTGTCAAACTGCTTTGAAACCAATCAAAGTAATAATTCCAAATTTTTCAACCCAGGGTTTGCAGGGATAAGATGGATTGCATTGACTTGAGCTGTGGAGTTTTTTCATTGTTGAATGTTTAATTCTTTGTTGAAGGCTTAGTCCTGAAAATTTTTTGGGGGGAGGGCGTGTTTGAATGAAAACCTTTGTGCTGTCTGGTAACAAAAAACAGAAATCATGTGGCCAAATGCTATATCCAGGATAAGCTGTTCACTTGGTCTTTCAAATATTTTCTTCTATTAATTCACATAAGGATGTCACTGGTGGCTTAAGCATTAAAGAAGCTTGATGCTGAAAGCTGGTGTTGGATGCCAGAGACACATGAAGTGAGAAAATAGCCCTTTCTGGCCAGCAAAGTCTTCCACTTCATTTTGTCACGGGTCACAAAACAGTCAGCTCTTGACGTTATTAGAAACTCTTTGGTCTCATCTGTATATACTAAATCCCATTCATTTTTACCTGGAAGTTGAACCCAGTGACTTATTTATACTGGAGTATTCCAGTCCCAAGGTATTTTAAATATTCTGTTCCATCAGCATAGGTGTTGCCAGCATTAGCATAACAGATTATCATAACAGGAAAACCATGCCATAGAACAATGGAAAAATCTCCAGACTTTTGCCACTCATACAGGGAGAAAAAACATCATTTCTGGGTGTCAAAGCAGCAGTCAGTTTGAAATCTAAGGTATAAGGAAGGCAACATCTGAGAAGGAGGAATTTCCTCACCATCATACTGCACCAGATTGTGTGTAGCTGTACAAGTCCCCGAGGCTCTAGAGAAGAGTAGTTCTCCTATCCAAGTGCATCTGGCCAATTGTGCAGCAGGACAACAAATGTTCCTGTGCATCCCTTTCAGGAAACCAGCTGAAGCCCCGAAGCATGAGATTTGATTAGAATCACTGGTGGTGTGATGCACTGAACTGGCAGGAGCATGTGGAGGGGAGTCTGTGGTCACTGCTCTACTGGAGGCCCAGTCTGTAAAATGAAAGATCTTGGATTTCTTAAAGAAAGAAGTCATGTTAAACCCTTTCGTTTAAAAAAGATTATAGATCTAACAAATGTAGTGAATGTTCTGCCTTTTTTTAGGGCATTGTTTGTCATTTTATTATCAGTATGTACCTTTTAATGATTCTGTATCAGATTTAGGATTTTAATTTTTTTCCTTGTATGCTTAAAAATATCTTTTTTTGTCTTGAAGCCTCATAGTGAGTTTACTGTGAAAGCACCTGGACTTCCATTTCTGTACCATCCTTTTATATCATCTTGTATTTGATAGTACTGATTAATCTTTTTCTCTCCCTTTACTCCATGTCTCTTGCCTTTGTAGTAAATGCCATGGATTTTTCACCTCACAGACAGTTTATATATATAGTCTTCTTGGATACAAAGCTTTTAATCTCTCTGGGCCTTTTGGTTATCTTTTGGATATGCCTATTGCAGTTAAAAATTTGCATATGCAGTGTGTGTTTTCCTGAGGGCTTGGGAAACGCTAGTTTTCAACATTAAAACACAGTGTACATCAAAATAATGCAGAAAGATGGAGAACGTGGTGACGAAGGATGTGGAAAAGGTGGAGACACTGAATCTCTTCTTTGCCATGGTCTTAACCTGTAATTCCAGATCCCTGAGGCCAGTGGGGAAGTCTGGAGCAAGGCAAATGTAGCTTCAGTGACGAGGGATCAGGTTTGAGAGCATTTAAAAGAATTGGATGAACGTAAGTCTGTGGGGCCTGTTGGGATGCACCCAAGAGAGCTGAGGGAACTGGCTGATGTCATTGCAAGATAATCTTTGTAATGCCAGTAATCTTTGAAACATCTTGGAGATTGGAGCAGATTCCTGAAGCAATGAAGAAAATTATTTTCACTCCAATCTTCAAGAAAGGCAAGAAGGAGGTTTCAGAGAACTACAGTCTGGTCAGACCCACATCTCATCTTCATCACAGAAGGTGATGGAGCCAGTAATCCTGGAAATAATTTCTAAACATATGCCAGAGAAGAAGGTGATTGGGAGGAGGTAGCATGGACTTAAGAAAAGCAAGTCATGCTTCCTCATAACATAATGTAACACCTTTCAGCATAAAATGCTGCTGAAAATTCTAATATTTTTGACTCATCATTTCAACTTTGTTTCCTATTTCTCTATTTCCATCTCATAGGTCAGAACCTGATTTTTAGTTCTAGACTTAATTTGAGCCTTTATCACTGAGCAGTTCTCAAGCATGCTTTTCTTCTAATGGCTCACACAAGAAAACTCTATTGCCTCTGTGCTCTTTTCATTTAAAATTTTACTTTTGGGGTCAGTTTATAGTCTATAAGGAATTTTGAATATTGACATTGTTTCAAAAAGGTTCTGAAACATCTCTTGTAAAGTCATCAAACCAATCACTTACGTCCTTATGGTCTGTTAGTAACATTTTCTATTAAATATCTTTATGCTTTCAATTTATGATAAGTAATTAAACCTGGGAGAAGCTCTTTGAACTCCTTTTAAAGTCTTAGTGGGGATGCCACTATATGTGGTTGCATGTGGTTATGTGCCTGGTGTGTTGTGATGTTTGCCATTTGGACTGCCAGAATTGCCTCGGTTTAATATTGTTCTTTCCCTGTTGTCTTTTGTCATTATGGAGTATGAAAGAATTTCATGACTGAAGTTTTTCTTAGCATTTTGTGTGCACTTCAGCTGATCCATCTGAAATATTCTGTCTGGATATGTATCATTACACCAATACAACCTGAAATAAGCAAACAAAGAAATGAGTGTCAAGGGTATCAGCAATTACAGAAGAATTGAATCATAACTCCACCACTGTTGTGAGGGAAGTAGCTACTTCCCTGTCTTCATCCTAACAAGAATAGTGGCTTCTTCTCAAAGTGAAGCGTAAGGTGCTAAAGGAAAACCTGGGACCATTAGGACATGTTGCCTCCAGGTCTACTAGAAAAGGTGGAATTGGGTGATTTGTAGAAGACTCACTTCACACCTTTGAGCAAAGAGATGAGGAAGGAGAGGTCACTTTTTGCATCACACAGCATGGGACAAGAATGGCAAAACGTACCTGCCAGAGAGCTTAAGGGGAATGCAGTGTGAAACACTACTGCTATTTTACATCTGTTTCCCAAGGAGATTAGAAAAAAACCTGGAAAATAATTCGAAGCATTTTGGCCTGTTTAGATCTGCAGGGTTAACAGTGTGAGCAGTTTTGGTCCACACACTACCTTGAGGAATGATGGAGTTACATTTTCTTAATCTACAGAAGGTCACAGTGAGTATGTTTTGGTAGCGAAGTGTCCACTGAAGGCACAAATAAAGAAGGAAGAAATAGCTAAAGAAGTGTAAGCCCTTGGGGTCAGGTTAAGGTTGTTATGTATGAATCCAATCTCCCTGCTGTGTGTCAAGTGTGAGATGAGTACAGTTTACTAGGGCTTCCCATTCTCTCACTAGCATCAACCACTAAAATGTGCATACTTCTGTCACAGGACATCATCATAAAGGGACGTTGTACAGCCTCCCAGGTTAGATCAGAATGTTGTCTGCTCAGATTGGGCACTATGAGACAAGTCTTTTCTAATAAGAGGGAACTGATTTCTGCCCTGTTTTTCTTTTATTGAGTGCTAAGGTCAGAAATACATGGCTTTACTTACGAAATTATTTCAATATGCCCATTTTTTCAGTGAAAACTTTGAATAATACTCATAGTTTAAGTGTCCTGATTTTCAGTTTTTATTAATGAAATGGTGCCTGAAAATATCAGAAGAAATGCAACTATATGCACAATATTTTCTTTTTGGTATGCTTTGGTACTATTAATGCACATATTTATAAAGCTCTTAAGTTTCATAAGAAAAAATAATTTGTGTGTAATAAAACATCATTTTATAACATATTTTAGATTTTCTTAGCATAATATTTGGCTCATTTTCCAACAAAGCAGTAGTAAAATGGGAAGGGGAAGGAGCAAGGTGGTTTTGCTTGGAAATATGTAAGTTAAAAAAAGTGGCCAGCTATATGCTTGACTGGTTACCGAAATGCTGGAAGAAATGTTACTAAGTGTGGAATTACATCATCTTTCCTCTATACACAGAAAAAGCCCAAGGAAATATCATTTGTCATAAGACCTACACTGCATAATCTGAAATGCCACTTTAATGCTGAGAGCAAAAGGATTAAAAAACCAACCAAACAAAAAGCACACAAAACCCCCAAGAGCCTAAAGAAAGTAGTGGTGAACAATTCAAATTAAATCAGTTTTTTTTTTAAATAAAAGAAGGGTGAGGAGGAAAAAATCTTCAGTTCATTTAATAATAACAGTTTGAAGAAGGAAAAAACCCAATAGTGTATAGACAGAGAAGACTGAACACATTAATGTACCTTTTATATTTTGTTCCTTATCTCTACAGAAAGTTATGTTTATTTATAAAATCTGACACTGGAATAATGAAAATATAGTTAGTGCCTTTCTTTGTCTGCAGTTCTGAATCCCATTTCCTTGTCCAAGATTGCAAAAAAAGAGCTTTGCACAGGGGTCTCCCACAATAAGGAAGAGTAGCCTCAGCTCCTTCCATAATCAAGGATCTCACATAATAATGTCTGTTGGCATCCCTGCAATAGTTTCAGACCTAAGGTGATGTGTGCTTGCTAAATTGCATGTTTTTCTGAGAGCTCAGAACAGCCACAGACTCTGTGAGCCGGAAGCTGGACTTCAGACAACTCCTTGAGATGGCAAAAACAAAGCCCCTGCTCAGCTGAGTCGAAGTAGGATTGATGGACTTTGTGCTAAGGCTCGCATTGTCCTGCTTTCCATGATGCGTAACCCTGTACTGGACTTTCTGCAGACATGAAGAGAGAAAAAGATCCTGTTTTCTCAAGGCTGACTTAGACTAGAGGGAGGCAGCCACAGTGGTTGCATTTATCTCAAAGGAACAGGCATAGTCTTCCTTGCAGCCTTTATTTTCACATGTTGCATACATTTCTATGACAGTGAAATGCAGATATTCAGTGAATCAGAGCTGAACACATAGCTTTAGAGTGAAAAAACAGATCAAGCTCTCCATGGTTTCTTAACTACACTAAAAAGAACCCAAAATAATCAAACTATATCCAGACAGAGGCTTAGTTAATATTCTATTGAGTTGCTCTTGTTCTGAACTGTCCGTAGGCTTTTCAGGAAGAGAAGGTCAAGCATTTTCAAACCAGGCAATGCGGAGTTGAAACTGGACAGTGGTGCTCACTGGAGCTTCATGTGTTTCAGAACAATGAAATGGAACTCACAGAGTGAAACGGAGTCTTTTTAGATTAAAAAAAAAATAAGGGATATGTATGAAGGCAAAATAAGTGAGCTCCAGTGTCAGTCAGACAGAGACTGGAGCATATACATGTGTAGAACAGGACCTTTCTGGCCATCTATGGCATCAGCTGTTCAGAACATGCCTCTGGTGGACCTCAGTGTTGGCTGTTACTCAAATCCATAATAGTTTAGGACTTGCTAGCTGAGGGGCTGTTTTTCTCCATGTATGGACTTCACTGTTACTTGTGACTCATAAATCCATAATAGTTTAGGGCAGGCTGGCTGAGGGGCTGTTTTTCTCTGTGTGTCGTACTGTCCCCTTTGCATGCACTAGAGCTATTTCCAGCCAATACACCCTTGTTTCGTCAGGAAGGAAATTGGTGGCAGGCTTCTCAGAATTGTGCTGTAGCCCACTTGAATTTCTAATATTTCAATGTCTTTTAACTCAAAACTGCAAGGAATCTTTAAACTTCAGAGTTCACTTTCCAGCCCTTGGTGTGAAATAGTTAATTCCGTAAACTACAGCTCATATTGCAAAGCTGATTTACGGGATTGTTGCTTTGAGAATGTGCTTTGAGCATGGAGAGACTTCTGCTTTTGTAAGAATTTTTGAGATTTCACTGTTTTGTTGTTTCTTTCTTATGGCAGAGGAGTTAAGAGATGAGAATAGGTATCTTTTCTAGCATTAACATGAAATATAAATATATGCATACATATATATTATATATATATAAAATGAAACAGAGTTTTAGTGTCGGTACTGAGCATTAGAAGCCGTGGAAGGTACAGTACTTTTCCACCCTCCCTAAGGTGTTTTACTGCTCTCTTGAAACAGGATATAGAAAAACTGTAATTAACCAGTCAGAATATATGGAGTCAGATTACTGGTCAAATGCTCCTTTGGGACTAAGTCCCGGTTCTGCTGAAGCCACTGGAAATAAGGATGTGGAGAACCTTTCAGGACTGGGCCTCTCTTTTCAGAGAAGTGGAAAGATGTATTTCAGATTCACCTGCAGAGGAAGTTGTAGCATGACAAGATGAGAATGTCACCCTTCAGAAGGGCTGTCTTGGATGGAAACAGCCACTGCTCTGATGATAGCTTCCCCTCGTTCTTCCAGGTGTGTCTGCTCAGCTGACCAGCACTCGTCTCCGTCGGAACACCTCCGTGGGCACCCCGTTCTGGATGGCTCCAGAGGTCAGGTTTCAAAACATTTTGTCACTGGTACTTGAGCTGCTGTATTCTGCATTTCTGCTCTTCATCTTTCTTCCTGGTCCTTTCACCAAATGAAACAACAATGTCCTTTTAAAAAGTGTTTTTTACCTTTTTTTCTTACATGTTTTCAAGGATTAAGTTAAAGTGGGATTTATTTTTGAAATTATAAGATTAGAGTTAGGGAGCAAGACACTGAAATTCTTTCTAAAATGTTAAAGGATATAGAATACTACTGTTGATACTTTCCAGCCTTTTAAGCTCTGAAACTGTAGATATCTCCCCATGAATGGAAAGAGCCATTGTGACACATGGCTTCTATTTTTTTGACATCTACACCCAGAAAAGTTTTTAATGCTATATATCCATACTTGCTGCAGCAAGAATTGGAAAAGGTTACCATGAATGAAGAAGATGTGATTCTGTGGAGGTTTTTCCAGACTGAAATTGAAGCACATAAAGAAACATTTTAAGCTGAGACAGGAAAAATATTTCCTTATAAATAAGCTTATCTATTTAGAGTATTTGTGTGCACACAAACACATGCAAGTACATCTGTTTATAGCACATAAAACTACTCTGTTTATACACATTTATTTTTATCTACACACTCTGTTCATACACAGAGGTCTAGCCATATAACTAATGGCATACATGTTGGTTTAGATCTGCAGCAATCGGGATGAAAAATTCTAGATTCATCCAGCATTATGGATGAGCTGAAATGTGTATGAAATTAAATACTTTGCTGTGATCTAATGAACTTGGTACAGATCCACTAGATCTAGAAACTGGCTGATTTGGTTGACTAAGGATCCAATAAGAGATAGTGAATTCAGTGTCTGCCTTCCTGATTGTTTCACTTTGCAGACAGAGCAGTATAGTTGTAATAATTACTTAGCAGGAATAATCCATATTAAGAGTTGTAGGGTTGCTGAGTTTCCTTCTATTTCCTCAGTTGTGGGATGAAGTTTATCACCTTCTGCTGAAAACACCATAGATTTGTGCCCCTTTTTTCAAATCAGAGAACATCTGGCCAGAGAATGTGGTGCTCATGGACACCTGCTTTGTCTAATTTAAGCATTGGGGGGTTTTAAGTGACTGGATGGATGCTTTAGCTTTCTAAATGTGTACATGTCTGTTTATTTCACTGAATGTTGTGTAAGAAATTCCTCCACAGTAAACTGTGGGTTTACTCTTAAATTTGGACATTTGACTATCCCAGTCTTTTACTCCAACAGGTGATTGCCTGTGAGCAGCAGCTAGATAGCTCCTATGATGCTAGATGTGATGCATGGTCACTGGGTATTACTGCAATAGAGTTGGGTGATGGAGATCCACCCCTTGCTGATTTGCACCCCATGAGGGCACTCTTCAAAATACCAAGGTAATATCTTGATGTGTTTGTTCGTTAACAGGTTAGACTGAACTTTCTCCTTAATTGTTACTTTCTCCAAACTTAGACCTTGTAAGTTTGTGGACTTTCTTTATATTATTTATACTAGGAGATAGGTTAAAAATACTTTGCCCAGCTGTATTTTCTGCAGGCTCTGCTTCAACCACGTGTGTACATTGAGAAGTTCAGAGCTGACTGTAGCTACATTTGAGGAAAAGTCCTAAGGCCTTCTCCTGGGTGGGCTGCTGCCACATGAATGCAGGACTTAGTTGAGTCTCATATATTCTGTTACAAAGAATGACATATGATAGAAATAGAGTCTGAATGTGCCACTGTGGTGAATAGATCCCACACCTGTCTTCAGGAAGCTTCTGTCCTTTGAAGCAAAGATTGTTCACCACACTCATACATATAGGCTTCAGCTTTTCATTAGCTTGTGCTGCTTCTGGCAGTTCCAGTGTTGCTGTCCTTGGGCAGTGTAAATGGCAACTTTTCTGTTGTGTTTTTTGCTTTGAAGCTGAAAATAAAAGTGCCCAAAGTGCCACTTATGGCATTTCAAAGAACATCAATATCCAAGTCTGTAGGTAATGATCATACAGTAGTAGTTTGTGTATTTCATCCTAAGAACTGGAGCAGTTCACAACACAGCTGAGCCCACAAAGTATATGTAAGTTCTTAGAGCCCTTTTCAGCTAAGACACCCAAATTAGTTTAAATTACCTTTAGGTTTAAGAAATCTTGGCTGACTTGACACTGAAGCAGACAATGAATGCTCTTCCTACCCTTGCTTGCTATAGGAAAAGCAGTTGCAAACTATTGTGGTCAGTCACTGCAGCTAGGACTTCAGAAAAACTTCTGGCTTATACTCTTACAAGTACTGGGCACCTTTCTGCCCTGAAGCAAATACAAGATCAATACCCTTTCATTCCGTTAAGTAAAACCTGAGAGTGACAGAGTAAACATTAAGCAGTTCTTAAAGAAAAGCAGTTATGGTTGATTGAAAAGAGACAGCAAGTCACCTCATCTATTGGCTGGTCATTCCTTTTGTCTTCACAACCATACTCAGCAAAAATGGCACCTCTGAATGGAAGAAGACTGTCAAGACCATTTCAACTAAATTAACACCTAGAATAAACAGCTCTAACAATAGAACAGAAAGTGGTATATCTATTAACAATAGATCTGTATTTAGACCTTCACTTCTGATTATCTTCTGATGAATGAGGAATAATTAACAAAGAACTAGTTCCTTCAGATACTTTGTACAGCAAGTTGATTAATTCAATCCTTCTGAGAAAACTTAAAATAGAATTTCTTTTTAAAAATTCTCCTAATACAGTGTGTTGTTTCAAGCTTGAAAAAAGGAACTTGCCATTACAAGTGAATAGTGATTAATGGGTTGTTAGTTTAATTTCCTTTTATTGATTTGATTGAAAAAATCACAGTGATTCTTAGCTACACTTGGTAGATAATCTTGATGCTATTTCTCCTTATTAGTTATGTAAAGTAGGAGAACCAATGAGGCATTGCATCATCTACCCATGCTCCTTTTACCACTGGAAATCAATATTCTTTTTTCAGTGGCCTTCTAAAACTCATTACTCAGCCTGCCTTCACACATTGTTTTTGTCAAGTGAGTAGCTTATTAACTTATCATCACACTGACCTTTGCAGGAATCCTCCTCCAACGCTACAGCAGCCTGAACTGTGGTCACCTGAATTCAATGACTTCATTAACAAGTGAGTAACAACTGAGACCACTATGGTTGAATATGGAACATGTGTAAATGTCATCTGTAAAATACATTTTGTGGAAATCTGTTACAACTAATACTCTTCGTTAAAAGGCTTGTTCGTAAATCTTTTTTGACTTCCAAGTGAGGCTCTATATTTAAAACATGAAATAGCATTTCAACACCCTTGACATTTCTTAAAGACTGTTTAGTTTTAAAATGCAATAATTTTACTTCTTGGACTCATCAATTCTGTGAAGTCGTATCAGGTTTGAGTGCAGAGCTGTTTTGATTAAGATGGATGTATTTATTATGGAGGCATGAATGAACTCCAGACCAATATTTCAAAACTTAACTGTGAACCCTCAATGATCATACGTTTTTTTCTGCCAGCACAGGTGCTTGACTAAAGATTATGAGAAGCGTCCAACAGTATCTACTCTTTTGCAGCATGATTTTATTAAGCAAATTGAAGGAAAAGAAAACGTGCTACAAAGGCAACTCATGGAATTTATTGATGTTCATCAACAGATGGGAGTCACTGAAAAGGCAAGGTAAAAGTAGCTAAAATGTAGAGCTGGGTCATTTTGATACTTTCACTGTTTCAGAATGACTAGCACTCAGAGAAAGATTCAACCCTTATAACTTTAGCTGGCAAAAAAATAAAAAGGTTAATATTTGGGGTCCCCTGTACAGCCAATGGAAGGAGAGAGGCATCATGATGCACATGTGGGATGAAACAATCTTTAGAAGTGCCTCTCCTTGCTTCTGTGACTCAAGATACAGTCTTAGACCCCAGCTTTTAGAAAGCAAAGGTGAAGTGAAGTTAATGTTTGGCATTTTCTTACATTTGCATGGTCAACTAATGCTTAGTTTGAGCAAGTGTGTTAAAAATAGCTAGTCAGGTTCCTGCAGGAATTGGATGTTTCTGACTGAAGCAGTAAGAGTGGTAGCAGACCGTATTTTGCAAACTTCAAATCTTATGTCTTCTTGAATAGATACTTTCTTTCTTCCACTAGTATTTAAGTTATATCAGTTCTGAACAAATCACTGGACACCTGATGGCTTTTATTTAAAATATTTGAAAATGTCTTGGCTCAATTTTACAATTGAAAAAAAAAAGTGTATTAGTGTTGATGTACTACTGGTGTGACCGCTCGATGCTTTTTCTTTTTTTCTTTTTTTTTAATGGAACATGAAATTTAAAAGACATTTTGGCGTTATCATCTATGTGGAAAAAGCTTATTAAAATCTGTCACATTTCCTTTCACACATTTATAGTAACAATATACATGGCAGTCTTCAGTTCTAATTCTAGAGAATTTTCTATTTACTCTATGCTTTGAGGGTAATAGTAAAGATATATTTATAAATAATCATGATATTGACGTTTTCTTCGACTTAAAGTGGATTTGGGAGGAGTAGTGTTTTCTCTTCTTTGACATCTCAGTATAAAATTATGCATTTGTCTTAAGTTTAAGCTTCAGACTGGATTTATATGCTCTATATATTGCAGACTTGACATTTGCTTAATCCAGAAAGATTCTTGAATTCAAATAAGCTTATTGGATGTCAGTGCTGAGCACTAAACCAGCAACATAATCCAGACTTTAAATAGCATTTATTTATAAAACATAGGAAAATTATATGCAGTAAAATCAGTCCAAACCACTAAGATATATGAATTGATATCCTGTTAACACGTGTGATATTAGTCCTTTTAAAGCCTCAATAATTTTGAAAAAAATCAAACTTCCAAGTCAGTTAGATATTGTGGCCTTTTCTACCCATTTTAGAGAATTCATTTTTGTTCTCATATTCTTTTTTTGCAAATCCTATTTTTGTTATGTAAATGCTGAATAAAGCAAACTATGTGAACTTTTTTTCCTATACAAAACAAATGTAAATAAAGTGGCCCAGTTACATGAGCATAGAGCAATTAAGTGGCACAAGAAAAGGACGATCTACTTGTATTTTCTCTGTCTTGTTTAGACTGTTTTATAAGCTGATGGCTCTTCATGAGAACTAGAATTAAATGGAATGTATTACTATGTGATGAAGTTACCTATGCTTTTATAGTTGATCAAGTGTAACTTTTATGTAAAATTTCCCAAAGGAAAACAGAATTTTCTCTTTCAACATAATAATAATAATTTCTTATCTGAAACTGTGCAAAAAATGTATTTATTTAATTCAGAGTGTAATTTAAATGGCATGATTCAACTGAGCATAGCCCATATTTCAGTTTAGCCGTTGAAAATGCTGACAAGTAGTATTTCCAATCTAAATGATTCTGTGATGGTGTAATTTTGTGAAATACTCTGTAAGACTCACTACAGAACAGAATTTCTGGTTTTTTCTGCTGTGAATGACAAGCAATTATACAAAGATCTTTAAATACAGTGGTCATGCTTTTTTAAATGTCTTGTAATGCTAATCATATGTATCTTCTGACCTTTAATCTGCACAAAGCAAATGGTGTTAAAAGCAGTCTCTGCACAGAAGTACCATGTAAATCTGTTTTAGTGTCAAGACATAGGCTGTATTATGACAAGTCCTCTGGAAAAGCTGCTCTTTTCATGCTTATGCTATTCTGGCACTGTTTTTACATTGATGTATTAGGGTCCTACTGTGAAATTTCTGAACTTTCACCAGTTCCTGGCAACTTTCCTTGTAAAACTTCTTTCTGATCTTGAGCTCACACTCTCTCAGTCCCTAATTTGAAGGCATAACTCTCTTTGTCAATGGGAGTGACAGTGGGAGGCAGGTAGTTTAAGGGATTAAAGATCTCTTCCTTCCACTGAGGGAAGAAATCCTGCTGCCTGTGCTGTGTTGTATAAATGGGCATTGGAATATAAAGTCAATAAATTTGGTAATGTTGACTTAAAGCTGAAAGTTAGAAATACAGTTATTTTCTCTGTATGTATTTAATCTCCTCATGAAATTTTACTTTATTAATTTTAATTTTGTATTTAAAAAGAAAAAAGAAAAATACTTGGAAATTAATAGCTGAGGTCCAGTCACTAGGTTTTATTGTGTGAACTATTTCTGTTTTCACTCAAAATCAACTCACCTTCTTAGCCCATTGGTCTGAGGTGTAATTTGGTTCTGACTGCTTTCTGCAGCAGTAGTCTGTTGATGTGCTTATGGTCTTAACCTTGTTGTTTGCTGAATGTGCAGTTGATACAATTCAAAGAGAAAAGCTCATTACGTTATGTCACATTTTCAGGATTTTTTTGCTGAAGGCCTTACCCTCAGATTCAATCTTTGTGCACTGTGTGTGCTCAGGAAGGATGTGTAATCTCTAGGCACAGAGTGGAGCCACCCTGAAGTCTCCCATTGGCATCATTGTTCCTGAGGTATTTTCTAACACTGAGGAGTCACCAAGTCATGAGGGCCCCCAGAACCTTCCCAGTGTTGCTATTCTGGTGGAGAGGAATTAACGTTTCAGTTCTGCATTGTACTGCATCCTCTCAAGAGATAGAAACAAGAGGAGGAGAGCTCACCAACACCTCACTAACCAGAGAAATCTCAATTAACACTGATAAAACTTTAAATGGCAATGAGCCACAGCCTGGCTCCAGACTTAATGAGGGTGATTGAAGATAATACTGGTTTTTCAGTAGCCCTTGAGCAGTGTTTTAGCACTAGAATATCTTGTACTACTCAAGACTCAAAAAAGCATGAATATTAGCAATAAGCTTCATTAGAAATACCACTTTTTTACTTTGAGCAAATGCAGTACATTTTTCTCTAAAATCATCATATTTTTATGCTAAAAATATCTATTTGCAACTTAACCTTTCCTAGCTCAGAACTCAGGCTGAAATGACAATGGGAGTAGCAGGAGAAAATATTCCTTGATACATTAACATTTTCCCATAGCATTCTGACTGAAACATCTTTAAAATCTGCTGCTGAGAATGATATATGAGCTATATATCAAATATGCTGCTATATGAGATATGCTGTATGGGATAAATTCATGTTAGAGAAGAGGTGAAGCAGGCAAAGTTGCATACTAAGTGCAATTAATTTTGGTGGGTTTTTTAGGAGGAGAGTCACTTTCAGGGCAGGGGCTCTGAGCTTGACAAAGGCCTTCAGTATAGCAGTATAGCTGTTAAAAGTTATAATTAGTGATGAAAGTAGTTATTAAAAATGAGCACTGCAGCATGTACCCCAAAACAGTTCTAAAAATACACTTCTCGCTAGGCCAAAAGAGGGAAAAGATCCCTGCATTGTAAAGAATTTTATTCTGCAACAGAAATAGCTGTCTTTGAATCAACCTTCAGAACTGTCGCATCTACACCTGACAGTCAGGCTTGTAAGACTTTTATCTTGAGTTGTTTGGCTGTCTTCTTCTTGACTGCTTTTACAATAATCTCTGCAGAAATATGCAGTGATTAGTACATTGTGTATTTCCCGGGAATTGTGAGTCATTCCAGAATGAGCTTCACATATGAGGGATATTCAGTGCACCTAGATTTTAGCAAATGACTCTGGTCCCCAGATTAAGAGTCATCTTTATATACTCTCTGAGTAATTATGGGAAAGAGACCTATTCTACTTCAAAATGATGCAAAGTTTTGGGTGAGCTGAATTATTTTCTTAGGAGTTTGTCCTCCTGTATAGGCCATACAGGGTCAGCACTGAAATCAGTAACAGAACACTAAACAGTTGCTCTATTTAACTATTTGGAAAGGTCAGGGAGATAATTTCATAGATGTTCAAGTACAGCATGTGCAAAGGTGGTTGTCAATTTGTTGACCCCTATTAAAAGCAGGGAGTACCGTAAAGCTTCCTTTTGTGACTTTCTCTGATTGCAGACTTGTGTCACTCATTTTCTGGTTGTTCACTCTGTCCCAGTCTCTCTGACTCATCCTGCCAGTGGAAAGCAGCTGACAGCAATCCTTCAGGCTCAACTCTGCAGGGCAGGCTGTAGCAGAGGGTGGGAGATCACCACACTCCCTTGACAAAGACATTATGAGGAGCAGTACAAGATCATACACACAGAGTCCTGTGCTGTTGTGGCCAAGGTCTCCAAATGACATCTAGATTGGAGTAGGGAGCCCTTCAGGCCAGTTCTTCCCCTCCTGGAACTCAGTGTGGGCTTTGTTACACCAAGAAGTGTGTGCTTCTGCATTGATGACACTCCTGTCATCAATGTAGGATGGCTGTGCTGCAAACTTCTGTCAGGCTGTAGAAGCAGTAGGGAGTTCTGGGAACAAAGTGCTTCTTGCTAATACACATCTCTATATCTGAATAATGCTCTTCTACCTAACACAGTGGATGACAGCAGTGCCTGAATGGTTTACCTTCTAAAGAAAACAGGAGGAGGATGTTCCTCCTGCATTCAGAACTCCTCAGGAGAAATACTCTGCAAGTGGTACTTTACTGTTATGCCAGTCCACTTGCTCAGCAACTCATTTCTCCTGAAGGTGGGACACTTCAGCAGGCATTTTATACCTTTGGAGCTTCTCCTTTATCTTCTTGATATGGCTGTGACTACAGTGCATGGGTCTGACTAATGCCAAAGAATCCTTTTAGAGATCTCGTATTTGCTGAGTTAAGAACATATACTTCCCCCTGAAATTTGTCAAGGATACAGCTGTTTCTTGAGGCTGTTGTGAAGGATTAATAATCTGCTTTGTTTGCAGGTCACAGTAGAGCAGCACAAGCTTTGTCAAACAGATTGTGTAGAGCTGGGCACAGGCCACCTCTGAATCAAAAGCCCCATAGCTCTGCAGGGCAGCAGTGTGCTCTCAGCACCATTGCATAAGCTGCAGCACAGCTCCCTGGGACTGCAGCCTGTAGTCCCAGTGCTGTGAATCATTTAAATACAGAGGGCTACATAGGTTTGTCTGCAAAGTGTTGTGCAGATGCAGCTGGAGGCTTATCACTTTCTAAAGTCAGGTACAGATTTTTCATAGATAGCAGACTGTAGTTTCATTTAAGCAGATTTCACAGGAAATATCTGTGAAGACAAAATTTTGATTTTAAGTGTAAATGAATATTGCTTTGTGCAGCCTCCAGAGAAATAGAATCACCAGCAATGACAGATCCTGTAGAGGTTTCTCTGTGTTGCTTCTTTGTTATTTTACTGCTGTTTGTAATTGATGGGAGGTGTACAGATGTTTCCACCTTCACCTTACAAAAACTTCATTATTTTTAGTTTCTTCTTTACACCTCTACTAAGGCCAGCTTTTTCCTTTCACTTCTTAGTCTGTAGATGATTCTCCAACCAGTTTAGGCAGAGAGTTCAGCGGGGCATCATGAGTCACACTTTCCTTTTCATGGTATTTTTAGAACTATCAGAAATCTTTTAAATACGTTCTGACAATCCGAAGAAGAAAAGCTGCGGTTGCTTCATTTTGATTTAACTGAATATTGAAAGATAAGTGGGGGGGAGGGGGCATTGGTGTGAAAGAGAATGCACAGAAACAATGCTGCCTTGACTCATTTTCTTGTCCATACTGCATTGATGTTTCTGGCCTTTAGCTGCCTGAATTGCTTGTTGGGCATGCTTGTAAAATCCAATGCCTCCAAAACATTTTTGAGCAGAACAGACATATGTGGTTATTTCAGTTCACAATGTCTATGTGCATGATCTTAATGAAACTTCAGCACTGATGTCAACAGCACTGATGTGTGGTTTTTTAAGTGGTTGGAGTGAAGCAGTATAACTGCCCTTGAGGGGTCTGTGCCCTTTGACAGCAAAGTGGAAAAATATTGTGTTCTGCAAATCTGCCACTCTTACATACTCTGGAGAATGGAGAATATAATCTGGTCCAACAAGCACTAGTGTTCTCATAATGTCAGCTGAAGGGGATTACAGGAGGATCGATTTTATGTAATTAAACTTCCCTGGCATACACAGAGATTTGTTCCCTTAAAGGAAAAAAAATAGAAAAAGAAAAGTGTCCATGACTGGAGCATTCTCCTCCCTTCCTGCAAGGCAGTTGTTAGCTTCCTACATTAAATGAAAAATAGTAATTGAAACTAATCCTGGGAAATACCACTCTCTCACTGATACGCAGTAACATTTACAGATTTAACGTTAAAAAAAAGTATGTGTTGAATGTGCTTGAAAGATGCTTTGTTTTGGGTTTTTCCTCAGCAAGGGAAAAAATAGAACAGCAGAGCTTGACATAATCCTGCAATTCTCACATCTTTCCCTGTGTATGTATTGATAGCTCTCTCTCAAAGTAACACTGATATTAGTTGCATCCTCTGGACACAAAATGACCTTCATGCAGGTACAAAGGAGAAATCATTTCAGCTGTCCAAATTTAAAATTTTTCAAATGAAACTGTTAAAAAGAGGTATAAATAAGAGTGTGAATTATAGAGCAGATGGATTTCTATTGAGAAGGTAGGATATTGCCTGCACTTCTGACTAGATTCAATAATGTCCTTTAGCTGGTAAATGCAAATCAAACAGCAGCAGATTATGCAAGTCTGAGGAGTGAAATCTTAATATTACCACATCATTTTTAATACAGCATGGGGGTACATGCTACTAAAAATTGTCTCATACTCTTATTACAAGGACAGTACTATCAAGACAGCTCTCATGGTAAAAGGAAAGGGAAGAATAGTTCAAACCTAGGATAATGTAGTTCCTGTCAATCCTATGGTTCATTGTGCTTCCTGGTCACTTAGCCTCCTCACTGGATATTGTGCTGTTATTTTGGCACAGAAACTGTGAAAACTATGGTAGCTCTTGCAAGGGAGTCTTACATGTTTGTGTCTTGATACTGAAGTTGCAGAATTAGTCAGCTATGGGTGTGAAGCTCCTACCTTTGCAATGTGGACTATTAAAAGACTACAGTGGTAGCTGGTACCTGTGTAAAGAAGGAAGAAACTGCACCATTACTGGCACCAGGGTAGGACAGACCATTCTGTCATCCTCAGGGAATGATTGTTAGAGACAAGAGAAATTGAAAGAAGTGATAGATGAAGTGCACTCCTGTCTGGATTTCCATCATCCAGACTGTGATTGCATTTACAGTTTGGGAGGGCATCATTTGCCCATTTCTTCCAGTCCCTTTTCAATCCTGGCAGTCAGTAATTGCACCAAGTCAGTGCCTGCTTGAGTTTCTGCGGCTACATCCCTCATCAGTGCACAGCCAGTGTGACCTGAAGTAGCACTCATGACCTAGGTGATGTTCATGGAACAGTATAGCCCATTAAATACACAGGAAATCGGTGGCTGTTCAGAAGTCTCTTAGCTTTCCCCATCAGTGTGATATTCACTCACTCTGACTTTCCATCTTGGCGTGACTACACTCTTTCCTCTGTCATCTGTTCTCTGTATATCAAAATTCTTGCCTGTATAGAAAACACCTGTTTGCTTTTACCTATGCCTTAAATGCAAATATCAAAATTAAATAAAGAATTTCCCTGATCTTGCCTGGGATTAAGGTAAAGAGTGAGTGCTTCACACAACAGTTTCCCAGCTGTCTCAGTTTACCAAGGTACATGTTCCTTGTGTTTGAGAGATGCCTTTCTACCAGTGGCATCAAGGGGAGTGAGGTCATATCAGGAGATCAGAATTTGCTTAATAGGTTTTCTGTGCTTGTGCTTTATTACACATCTGAGCTTGATTTAGTTCGTGAACTCTGCTGTTACTTATCCAGTTTCCCTTTCCCTTATTTTCCCTCATCTCATAAAACAAGTATAACTAATGTGAACTGTAAACCTTGCATTCTCTTCTGTGTTTGCTCTATTTAGCACTGCCTTTAACTCTTGGATAAAGAATGATCCAAGTCTCCAGGAATTTTCTTGCTAATTAAAATAAGACTACATAAAGTTGGGGGTTTTGTTTGATTGAAGGAGAAAAGAAATCTAACTTTAAGACAAATTTAAAGTTAAACTTGAAGTTTAACCCTGATAAGAAAGATATTTGAAATTTGTTTCCTTCTCATGTATAACTTTATTTCCTAGCAAGTCCAAGAAAAATTGGTCAAGATATTTCACTTACCCCAGTGGTTGTGTAGCACTTCGCTCAATAGCATGGTCATCTCGGCCAGATTTAGAGCACTGTCATTACTAAGCTGGAAACGTTTCCATCCTGAATGCTTTGTCTGCCTCATCTTTGCCATACTATTTCATCGTACAGCCCTGGTTTTGTCCTATCCATAATTTTCATCAGGATCTTTTTGCATGTTGGTGCCAGAGTTTCACTGTTACATGCTTTATAAAAATGTTCTTTTTTTTCCCCTTGTATTGCCAAGCTCCGGCCTTGCAGCTGATGTAGGGGTGTGATCTAAGCAGGGATCTATAGAGTGACAAAGTTCTTCATGGCAGCAGTTCTGGGATCAAATCATGGTTTTAGAATTGTTAAGTACAGGTATGCTGTACCAAGAAGTTGACTCCTGTCCTGCTATTCAAACATTTGTGTGTTTATTCAGAACAATGGAAAGCTGAAATGTGTTGACCTTCAAGACGGTTGCAAATGCAAGATTTGCTCTGTGTTTCCTTACATCAGGAGATTGTATCTCTTTCTTTTCTAGATTTGAACGTATTCACACAAAGAAAGGGAACTACAGTAAGTCACTAGTTTCAAACCAGGAAGAGGTAGATGATTTAGCAACCTTGGAGGTACTGGATGAGGTAAGAACATCTTTTTTCATGTTTTCCTGAAGAGGAGTAATCACATATTAAATAACAATGGTGTGCTGTTGATTTTCAAATTCAACTGTATTGTCACACTTCAGTTGTGTAAGTGTACAATGACATTTCACCACTTTATGGCAAGTATTTTAGACCAGATTTACTGTGTCAGAAAGGTTCCAGCTCAAAGCTAAAACAATCTCTGGAGTTACAGCTGTAGACCAAACAGTATTGTAACACCATTGACTAAACAGAATTTATATCACTTACAGCTAAGTATCCAGTTTGTATCAGTGTGTTAACCTGAAATTGGTGTAGGTCCAAGACCTTCTATCCCTGTTGCTTGAACACCAAGAGTTGTCTTAAACTAGCTTACCATACTCTCCCAGACTGGGTTCTTGTGACTTATTTTGGTGTGGAGATGCATGAGGGTCAATTTATGTCAGCTGATGCTCTGACCTGTCAATGCCTGCTGGTGAACTTTTGACAAAATTACTGATACAAATATCACTGGATTGTCAAAGTTCAAAAAGGAGTACTCTAGGAGCAGGGAAACATGGCAGAAGGGAGGGGGGAAGCCTGCTGTGTTTATGCTTTAAGCTTCAAAACCAGAAAGAAGAATCAGGATGTAGCACATTATTTGCAGGTCTTGGAGGCCATCAGTGGTTGTAAACAAACTGTCATTCTTCATCTACTGGGCTGTGCATAGACTGTAATTCACATTCTCTTATCTGTAAAACTTCTCTGGTATATTGTGTCTTTGTCAGTCCAGAATACTCATTGTGGCACTTGAGCTGGCAAACTGTGTAATGCTGACAGCTCACAGAACATCTTCCATCTCCCAAGAGCTTTGTTATAGTAGCTTGGTGTTTAGTTAATTGTAATTGAACTAATCCAAACTTAATCTACTGCACAAAGTTCAGGTTTAAGCATTTTTTAGTATTGGGAAGAGTAAGACTTTTTTGGGTTGTTTTTTATCTTTTACCATTATAAATAGAAACAATCCAAGGTAAAGAGATTTTATTGCACAAAAAACCAGACTAACTGGAATGTATCCCATCTCCTCAGAGGTGGAGCATTCTCATGGAAGTCCTCAGGCAGCCTGCATTGTTTCACTATGTGGTGTTACTAAATCAAATCCAATTTAAAAACTCTTCCACATATGAATGGCAGCTTCTCAGAACTGTATTCTTTCTTCCACTGAGATTTTTCTTCCAGTTTAGATAGCCCCATCATCAGAGCAAGACAAGAGACCTTCTATTCCTGCAAGAAATAATTTCAAGAAGGGCAGAAGTTCCCTTAAAATAATTCTGTAACATGAACATGGTTATGGCCAAAAGGAAAGAGAGCATTCAAAACCAAAAGTTGATCAAGGCAATGGAAAAACAAGATTTTCTTCTTATGTTTTCTCATAAAGGAATTATAACCTCTACAGCTGTTGAGAATTCCACTTTTAAGTGTGGAATTAAACAGGACACAGTGTACAACACTGTGAATAAATGGATGAGGAAGGAAAGCAATTCCTTCTGTAGCCTTTGCTGTCAGTTGGTCTATTCCAGTGAGGATGGGGCCTAAGTATTTTCACATATACCTCAGATTAGTCTCAAGACTGGTTTGAATTTCTTCATTCAGCTCTGTGGCCTGTTTTGATTGGAAGCCTAACCAGGCACTTTCTATACCCAGCTGTGTATTCAGTAGAAGCTGAGGGAAATTACATCAAGAAATTTGAATGCCACTAATGGGCCCTCCTTTTTCTTGGTTCAGGGAGAACTGGTTCTGCAACAGCAAAGAACAATCTCAGCAGAGACTGCTTGTTAAAAGGGAAAGATGTCTCATTGTTCCAACAGTTGAATATCTGTGTTGTATCATAACTGAAAGTAATGTTAGAGCAGCTGTAATGGCAGTCATGGACTCAATAAATGGCTCTTGCTTGATAAGTTACACGAAACTTTAGTAGTAGAAATGTAGACAAGACAGTCTCATGGAAACCTCTGATGAACTGAATGAAAGCAGTATTTATTAACTCCTTTTTCTACAGCTGCTTGGAGATCTGTAAGTATATATTGTTCAAAATGAGCTTGGACACAAAAAATTAGAAATTCCAGTGTGTTTGGACACAAAAAATTAGAAATTCCAGTGTGTTTGGACACAAAAAATTAAAAATTCCAGTGTGTTTGAAAATATTACTTACTTTTGATCATGATCCATTGTATTCCTGACTATATTACCTTCTCTCCCTATCCTTACTCATTGAAACTATATAAATATTTTTTACATTTTCCTAATATTCTTTTTCCCCCCATGTGATTCATTGTTCCTGTTCCTTCTCCATCAGAATACAGTAACGGAACAGTTGCAGAAGGGTTATGCCAAGGACCAGATCTACACATATGTTGGGGACATTCTCATCGCTGTCAATCCGTTTCGGAACATAGATATTTATTCTTCACAGGTGTGAAAATTTTGGTTTGGTTATTTTAAACTAGCACCAATTTCCACTAAAATATAAATATTCATGTTACGTATAAAGTAAGACCATCCTTGAGATTTATCTTAGCTTACTCTGAAAAACAGAATTACCAATAGAAATGTTCTTTCAAGTACACATTGAAACACATTCTTAACACGTGCTGAATTTCAGCACAGAAATGAGAAACTCAAAAAATTAATTGATGGTGTTTTTATGCCCATACTGTAGATCATGCACAAAGCAACCCTGTAAAATGTTAACTTCTGTGAATCTCTCGCCTCCTTATACAAAAGGGAATTTGTCTCCCTATTATACAAAAGGGGAAAGATACTAAAGTCTGATCATACAATAATTTGGGGTTATTAATTATCAGATACTACAGGTACAGAAAGGATCTTAATTTTTAACATCAATATCATGCAGAGATACTAATAGGAAGTGAAGCACAAATAAATTTAAATGATAAGTTGGAACTGTGATGTCTGACAACAGTAAATTTTCTCCTAATAAATTGAGTTTCATAGTGTAATCAGGGCTAAAATTATAGAAAATTGCACTTGATTTTTCTTAGCAGTTCTTGTAGTACTGAGTATATACAGATTCATGGTATAGTGAGTGCAGTAACAGCTCCCTCAGAAAACACCACTTCTTGAAACCTCAGCATGCTGTACACTAACCTAAAAATATAACCAAACTTCAATTAAAAAAAAAAAGTTTTTAAAAGACAGTTATAATGCATTTGTTTTTCTTCCACTTAGCATTCCAAACTGTATATTGGAGCCAAACGGACGGCCAACCCTCCTCACATTTTTGCTGTTGCTGACATAGGCTATCAGTCCATGGTGACATACAACTCGGATCAGGTATAGATGAGCTGTCTAATTTTATCCTCTGCCAGGCTGAGAGGTATGTGATGAGCTCAGAGTCTTGCTCTGTTCTCTGCAGTGTATTGTTATTTCTGGAGAAAGTGGAGCTGGCAAGACGCAAAGTGCCCATCTGCTGGTTCAGCAGCTCACTGTCCTGGGCAAGGTAAGTGGCAGAGAGGATGTCCCTGTAAGGCTTTGCTGTCTTGGGCCTAAAGGGCTGAATCTATGGACAGGGCATTGGTTGTGGGGTGAGACTGTTACACTTTTTCCAAAGAACATTGGAACATGATCTGTCTACTCCTTCCTCCCTCATGAACTAGGGTCACTTGAAAATATGTTGGGGTTTCCACAAGGAGAAGAACCCACTGCAGTGAGGGATGTTACTTAGTCAGAGCTCTGTTTAATGGAGTGTCTTCAGGCCACCCAAAATGTGCTAAATAAAATCTTCTTCTAGCTTCTCATCCTTCCCCAACCAGATTGCTTTCAGTGGGACATAGTCCTTCTGGGAAGTGGCCACCATAACTGTCTAAATAAAATGAGGTTTTTTGCATGCCCCAGGTGAGATGAAGGCAAGCTAATGGATTGGTAGGGTGCAGTGGAGAAATAACCAGATGCTAACAAGGGTCCTAAAAGCAAAGTGGCCATCTCAGAGCCGCAAAACCACAGAAATTCATTGATAGTCTTGTTATCATTGTGTGTTATCTCTTCCAGACAACCTTAGTTCTGAAGATTGCTATATTCTGACAGATTTCATTTTATATATATATGTAAAGAAACACCTAAAAATGTAGGTATTTGAATAATTACTGATAATTTGAAGCAATATCTTTTTCATATCCAGGCTAATAACAGGACTCTGCAGGAGAAGATTCTCCAGGTGAACAACCTTGTAGAAGCATTTGGAAATGCAGGCACTATCATCAATGATAACTCAAGCAGATTTGGAAAATACTTGGAAATGAAATTCACTTGTGGTGGCACTGTGGTAGGAGCTCAGATTTCAGAGTACCTCCTTGAAAAATCCAGAGTTGTCCACCAGGCAGTGTAAGTATGAAAGTTGTATTTGACCTAATTTGGGAGTTACAGAGTAGACCTATGATGCAGAAAATCACCATAGTTCAAAACACAAAGATGAATAAAGTACCTGGACTTTTTTTCTTAAAAATTGTATATGAATAGCTTATAAATCTGTAAGTCAGCTGAAAACTACTCCAGATTTTCTTTTTCATTGCCTTCTGGGTTTTTTAAACAAATCTTATAAAAATGCCCATGTGATATATAAAATAAGAATGTGCAAATAATTTAAAACTTTCTAATAGTTCAGTTATGCATTTCTATTTGGGATTTTGGAGTACTGTGTTAAGTATATAACTTGGATTTACTTCCTCTAAATTTCCTCTAGTATTGTAGCTTATTTCTTTGTTTGTTTATTTTCCATTTTGGAATATCTAGTAGGATTTGTTTATAGAGGGTTATGGGTCAAAGATCCCTGTGAAGAAGGACTTGGGAGTGCTGGTGGATGGGAGGCTGGGCATGACCCAGCCATGTGCACTCACAGCCCAGAAAGCCAAAAGTGTCCTGGGCTGCACCAAAAGCAGCGTGGGCAGCAGGGCCAGGGAGGGGATTCTGCCCTGCTCTGGTGAGACCCCACCTGCAGGGCTGCTTCCAGCTCTGGAGGCCCCACTACAGGTAATATGTACCTGTTGGAGAAATTCCAGAGAAGGCCACCAAGATTATTAGAAGGATGGAGCACCTCTCCTATGAGGAAGGGCTGAGAGAATTGGGAATTGTTCAGCCTGGCGAAGAGAAGGCTTTGGGTTGATGTAATTGTTGCATTCCACCTGAACGGAGCCTACAAGAAAGATGGAGAGAGACTTTTTGCAAGAATGTGTAGTGACAGGACAAGGGGAAATGGCTTTAAACTGAGAGAGAGTAGGTTTAGATTAGATATTAGAAAGAAATTCTTTAGTATGAGGGTGGTGAGGCACTGAAGCAAGTTTCCCAGAGAAGCTGAGGATGCCTATCCCTGGAAGTGTTCAAGACAGGCTGGATGGATCCCTGAGTAACCTGGTCTAGTGAAAGGTGTCCCTGCCCATGACAGGGGAGTTGAAACTAGATGATCCTTAAGGTCCCTCTCAACCCAAGCCATTCTGTGTTTCTATGATCTAATGGTGCCCCTGAGACATGCACCTAAGCTCATGCAGAAAGCGGGGGTTTGAACACAGTTCCTTTTTGCCATTCGGTAGTGACTGACTTGGGCATCTCAGGGCTCAGTCGTGGTTACAAATTTTCACCTAAGGATCCAGTTCTTTCTCATAAGGAGTACAGAAACCTTGAATGTGTTAGAAACCTCTGTCCTAGGTTTGGGCATCTAGCTTCTAGGCAAAGCATGCCAAGTCGTAAGTCCCTTATGCTGAATGTCTGCTGCTTGGTTCAGGGCTGAAGAACACAGTAAACATACTGCATTCAGTGAATCAGGAATGTGTACTTCTCCTACAGTCAGAAGATTTTTAAAAATAACTGGAGTTAAGCAGGCCATTCAATGTGGGTGGGTGAGCAATGTGCAAGATCTCACCCAGCATCTACCAATTGCATCAAGGGCAGAGTGGCACTGAGCTGCTTTAGCACCGAGCAGCCACCCTGGCAGTGTCAGGACAAACACACAATGGCATGAAATGGTGTTCACAGGCAGTTCTGTAATAAAGCTTCTTTCAGAGTCCTCTGTCAGTTTGTGTGAGTCTTGCCTGTTATTAAAATAACATTTAGTAATAGTATGTGTGTCACCAATAAATGTAGCATGGTTATATTACTAAATCAGTTTGTTGTTTCTGTTGTTTCAGAGGAGAGAAAAATTTCCATATTTTTTATTATATTTATGCTGGTCTCGCAGAAAAGAAAAAACTGGCACATTATAAACTGCCAGAATATAGACCTCCCAGGTAATGCAGTTTATTTTTGCATAAATTGATTACTAAGAAATGCAGTGTTGAATTCTCAGCCTCATTCACATTCTAACTCTGTATCCATCAACTCTTTCAGATATCTGCAAAATGATCATTTCAGAATAGTGCAAGATTTCATGAACAATAGCTTTTATAAGTCTCAGTTTGAATTAATAGAACAGTGCTTCAAAGTCATAGGTTTTACACTGGAGGTGAGTGCTGATAACCCTTTTCCTTTGTGAACTTTGCCAGCTACCTTAATCAGAAAAAACTTATATAAAGCATTCAAATCTCCCTTGCTATTTTCTTCCTTTAGCAATATTGTGTTCATGTTTTGGGATCTTGCATGGTCAACTTACTGTTATATAGTAAGATCTAAATTTTTAAGGTTTCACGGCCTTGATTAACCAATAAAAATGTATTAGTCAATAAGACTTTGAAATCAGTGAACACAGCACAGCTGACTAATTGGGGGGAAAGATGTTAACAATTTTAATGCATAGAAAATGATGTTGTAACTTTTTAGTATCCAATAATTCCAGGCCTGTGAATATGAGCCTCATCTCACTTTTAAGTGGAAGTCCATGGTGAGAGTTCTAAAAATTCACTGAGTTGATTTGAGTATTGATGAACTCAGTGCATTTTTGCAACTCCAGGGATAAAATTGAATGAAGTTCTTAAATTCCTTTGGAGATGAATCTCATCACTAAACATTAACTGCACCCATTCTTTCTTTATGATCTCATGTCATTGCTCAGCTAGCCGTTAAACCCCTCTCCTTAGTCTGTCTTAGGCAGAATTAAAATAAAAAAAGGACTCTGGATTTATAAAGGAAAGAAATTCCAACCTATGCCCTAGTTTTACCTTAGGAGAAGTGGTGCATCAGAGGTGTCACTTATCTCTGACTTTAATTATAAACTGTATAAATAGTAGAGGTATGATCCACACAGTATTCCTGAAATATAGCACTACTGCTGCAGGATGTATGTTTTAATTTCTCTGACAAAACCTTATGTGGTAAGGAGCTTTTCACAGAAAATTGCTTGCTTCAGTTGACTATTTCTGGCTTCCCTCAATGTAAATATCTGAAATAGCTAGCAGAACAGATTTATTCACCTATTTTGTTCCTCCATAGTCACTTTCCATTAAGTTGTAGTAGCAGTGGCATTCACACTCTCTCCTCTACATGTTATTCGCAACTGCATTTAGTAATATCACACCTGTACTATCACATCCTTTCGCTTGTGCTTTCACCTTTCCAGAAGCGGCATGAAAGGACGTTCATGGTTCAGCACTGACAGCAGTTTTGTCACAGCACTAGAGACCTTGATAAGTCCTAATTTAAAGCATGAAAAGCAGCAAGTCTGTTTTTGTTTTCAGTTCTTTTGTTCACTTGGATGGGTGGAAACAATAATCCTGATCATCCAAAAGAGGCCTTCCATACATACTGAAGATGCGGTTAGAACTAGGTCACTGGCTGCATTGTGCAGTTCTAGCATGGATCTTCACTTGATTAACTCAGCAAGCCACTGGGAGCTGAATCTGTGACGAATTACCTACCTGTAGAACCCTGCAGTTCCAGAAGCAGGCTGAGTGCCACAGGCAATCTGCTTGTGGCTACCTGTGAGCCCCAGCCATGTCAGCCTGCCTTACATCCTCCTCAGGGTGAATTAGCCTGTCTGAGGCTGTGCTTGCAGGAGTGAAGGAACAGTCTTCTTCCCCCACTGAGGTTCTGATATCTGATACGTGTGCAAAGACAATTTTTTTTCAGTGAGAAAAAACGTCCCATAGGCCACTGACTTCTTTTCCTAAGTTCACTTTTTAGGAATGCAGCCTTAAGCTTTGACATTCATCCCAGTGCACAGAGGAATTTCTATATAAGCATGTTCAGTGTTTTATTAGCAGAAAGCCATGGACAGAAAAAAATCTTCAGTTAAAATTGAGACCTAAACAAACCTTTATTTCTTTGAAATTTGCTTTTAACTGACTGACAGATTTTAAAAGTAACTACTGTCAGTATTTCCTGTCTTAAAATCACATTGTTTTATTTCAGGCTGCGCCACAAAATTAGTAAGAAAGGACTGCCTGAGGGGAGCAATAATTATGCTGTATGAGACAGATCAAGCCAGATTTCAAACACACTGGAAAAGGGCAGAAAAATGTCAGCAGCTATACATATTGTACAGCATGATGGCAGAAGTTAAGCTATCCATTTCTTTGCATTTCAACTGTGTCCCTAAGCCTAAAATGAAAACGATTGCTTAAATCCTAAGTAAACTGTGTGCCAATTATCCTCAGCATAATTTTTCAGAGTGAGCTTATCCAGTTTATCTTACTGTCACTGGAATCACTATTTATTAACTGCTAGATTAACTTCTGAAAGTGTTGAAAACAAGCTCAAGTATTCTAGAGCAATTAGAGATTTTATCTGAGTAAATGATGCCTGACATGGTACCAGCAAACTATTGAATAATATGGATAAAATGCTGTGCAATTATAAAAAGTTCATCATTATAAAATACCAATCAGATCTGCAAAACTGCATATTACAAAACTACTACAGAAGTTTTCAACCTGCTATTTATGAAACACACTAGAATTGTATGTCTCATAATATGCAGTGTGATAGACTCCTAGTCTGCTTTACAGGTACACCTAGCATTTTCTGAGTAAAAAATACTCAGATCATCAGATATAATGATAAACATTCACTGTTCAGATGAAAATTTGCAGTTAAAATCTAAGTCCAACCTGCAACGAAAGCATTATTTTACTAATTCCAAATATTATTTTCTCATATATAGGTACTTAAAATAATTTACGGTATGTATCACTTCACTGTCCAGAATAGTATCAGCCTTTTTCAAGGCAGAGTCCCTGTTCACAGGATCACAGAATTAACTAGGTTGGAAAAGACCTTTGAGATCACCAAGTCCAGCCTATGGCCTAACATCACCTTGTCAACTAAACCATGGCAGAACCTCCTAAAAAATTTGAAATCTAAATTTGTTTAAGCAAACTCCATCTTAAGATGCTTTGGTGAGTTCCTAACTGACATTTTGAAAGGTAAAGTGCTTTGCCAAATCAGAGATGTGGGGCCTCACTCTTCTTCCAGTGAAACTTTTTCTGATGTGGGAGATGATACAGACCTATTACTTGGAGTACCTTTGTTTCCATGATGCAAGAAACATAAATGCAGATTTTTTAGTATTTTTGTTGCTGTAGGTTTTAAATTTTTAGACATCTTTGGACCTGCAGACACAGTGAAGGGTAGATAAAAATAACCTCTGAATTCTTTCTGTGTAAGAGGTTATGCACACCACTGTCTTTGCTTTCCCTACTTCGTGTCAATCCTGTCCTGTCAACAAGTACATAAGAGAGGTTAGGCCATGGTTTGTCTTGCCCTCTTTGACTGTCTTACTCTTGAAAGACTTTTCTAAGTACAGAATAGGAATAATTGCTGAGAACAGCATTCCTAAAAGCAGTGGGCATGTGGCAGACAGCAGGAAACATCACACACACACATGCCCATTGCACAAACCACAGATGCAAATTACCCGGCTATTAAGTATTGTATTTTTTTAATATACTTTTCAGGAACTTGGAAGTGTGTACAGTGTCCTGGCTGCCATTTTAAATGTGGGTAACATTGAATTTTCTGCAGTAGTATCTGAACATATGATTGACAAGAGCAACATTTCCAATCCAATAGCCCTTGAGAATTGTGAGTGGTTTTTTCTTGACTTAACATTGGTTTTCTTTGGTGTTTTCATAGTAAATTTATTTTATTGTAAGAGAGGTATCAATGAAAACTGTATTCACATGGAAATTTTGCAAGAATAATTAAAAACTGAAGGTAGATTAATTCTAAGCCCACCTGAATTCAAATGCAAAAAAGAAAAAAATTTCCATGTTATGCATCTTATTTGACTAACCAGTTCACTGGCATACAGGAAACATGACTAATACTGCAGATGCCTGAAAAAAATCTTTGGAATTTTTCCAAGGTTATTTGAACATTTGATGGAGAACCTCATCAACACATTGAATAGTTTTTTCCCAGTTTGTTTCTCAGCTGCTCATTACCTGTTCCCCACATGTGCCTGTTGAAATACGGCTCACTAATTCTTTGGAAGGGATGCCTCACCTTATAAGCTGCTGGGAGGTGGAGGGGGCAAAGGGGCAAAGATTCTCCAGAAATTTGCTACACTTTCTCAGTAATTACACCTGGGGAGATAAGAAGTCTTCACGCCAACTTCTTACATGTTTTCTTGCCATAGAAAAATATTGTGGAACTGGGAAAGAAGCACCCCTTTTTTGGAGCAAAAGGAGAACAGCAGTGACTTGTATGAGTGGGTTGTAATTGAGAGGGGTATTCACACCTCACTACCTGGATACTTCTTACACAGTCACCTAGATTCCCTAGCATTTCTCCATAGATTGTTTGAAGGAACAGGAATTTAGAATCTAAAGCCTCTGCTTTGAATTGCTTACTCATTGACTGCAGTGGAAGATAGGAAGGTTGGTGACTAAATTAGATAACAACACTTGTTTGGTGTGGAAATTCCTCATTAGTCCTAGTTCAAGACTTTGATTTGGCCCTTATTCATAATACACTGCACTTGCAGCTTTGTTTGCAAAAATGCCTGTTTTACCTTCCAAAATCTGTCTCTTAGCTGTGCCTGTGACATTCCTTCCTAGGTGCATCCCTGCTGTGCATCCAGGCAGATGAACTGCAGGAGGCCCTCACCTCTCACTGTGTTGTGACTCGAGGAGAAACAATTATTCGTCCCAACACTGTGGAAAAAGCCACTGATGTCAGGGATGCCATGGCCAAAGCTCTGTATGGGCGCCTCTTCAGCTGGATTGTCAATCGCATCAACACTTTACTCAAACCTGACAAACATTTAAGGTACAAGGAGATTTTGCAGAATAAAGAGATATTTTTTTCTGAGGGAATAATATTGTCTTGCACTAGAACATTTAGTGTAGTAAAGTTAATTTTCTTTGCTACCTTTTTGTTTATGATACCACCATGTCAAAAATGTTTTGTCCTGTTCTAGTATATAGTGAAAATACAGTAGATTTAGTTGGCAAAAGCATCTGGTGTTTTCCTGTTGATCTTTACTCATTTAACCCTTTCTAAATTACATACTAGCTACTTTTCCTTTTGTATTTTTTTCAGAGTAAACTTTTGATACTCATCATGTTGATTACATAGGTCAAATTCTGCTCTTATTTACACTGATGCTGTTGCTTTTGTCACTGTTGTTATGAGTATGGTTTCATATATGTGTGGGAATAGTTTGCAAACACATTTACTGAAGGTATTCTCCATTTTACACTTACAAGGTGACATTTTAAAAGCCATATGAACAACAAATAGCTTTGGTTTGCAGGTCTGAATTTCCTGGATTTCTTCTTCTTAAACATCAGAGGAGAGCCAAGGTTGCAATCCTAGAATTTGTCTAAACTTCTAAGTATTTGGTAACAGCAGAGCAACAATAAACAGAACTTTAATTAATAAGCGATGGGATAGAATCCATGATAGATGGACCAGCACTTCTAGCCTGTGTGCCTCTCTCACTTGTCTGTTACAGAGTCTTTTTCAAACTGAATGCTTACTTACTATGCTGGTGAGGAGGGAGAAAATTCAACCTGAAATGTTCATTGTAAAAAAAACCCAAACAACTTCTCCTTGATTTTGTGGTAGTAAAATAATTTGCATTTCCTATTTTCAGGTAATTAGCTCTGAAAAAGGAATGGGGCATATAAATTTTAGCAGTCTATTCATCATAAATGTAATTTTGAGACAGATTAAATAGTCATCAAATTCAGATCCCTCCACAATGAAATGCTTCCTTTTTTGAGAGGGACTTCACAAAGAGGTTAAAGTGCTATTCATGAGTGTCTTGAGGCTGATTCTTAATTTCTGATTTCCTAAATCTTTATTTAAAAAATGGTTACAGATTGCCCCTCAAAGAGGTTTTACAGAAAGAGTGTGATCTGTATTTTATTTGCCTAGAAAAGACACTAATGTCAGCCTCAGCTTGTTATAAAATTATATCCTCTTAATTTTTTGCTTCAGCAAATAAATACTAGAGCTTTTTTCCAGTTGCAGAAGTGATCAGATACGTTCAGTATGCCCTACTTGAACTATCAAACCAAAGTTTCTCCAGTTCTTCTCTGGAATTTAATTGGTAATTTAAATTCATACCACATCCCAGTGCATAAAGTAGTTATTTAGCTGCATAAAAGGTCTAGCTAGTCATTCTTTTTACTTTAATGTTAAACTAAGCAATTTTAATTGTTATGAGTAAATATTATGAAGAAATAATACTTAATAACAGCAGTCTTTAATTTCAGGATGCTGGTGAGTAAAGTCTGTAATTACAAGAGAAACAAAAAGAACTCATGTTCTTTCTGTACTGTTGTCAGCTTTTTAGAATAATTACTAACAAATACTTGTGTAAAAATAAAATTTTAAATCCCCTATTCACTTATCAGTTGACTTGGTTGTTGTGTGATTCAGTATATCTGGTCTGCATATGCAGTAATCTTTGAATTGATCTGCATTTACTGTATTTCATGCAAACAATTATTGTCATTTTAAGAGCTATCTGGTTCAGCAAAATTTATCCTGTGTAACTGGTGTACAGATTTGACCCATGATGTCCTTTTGTGAAATAGTAATGAAGGTAGTTAATGTAAAATAAAGACACAACAATGGAAAATAAATTTCATCTTTGCAGTGAAAACGATGATGGTTTGAACATTGGAATTCTTGACATCTTTGGCTTTGAGAATTTCAAAAAAAATTCTTTTGAACAACTGTGTATCAATATTGCTAATGAACAAATTCAGTTCTACTTCAATCAACATGTCTTTGCGTGGGAACAGGTATGTGTTGATTATTTTGATGAAGCTTTAGTATTACTGAGCATATAAAACCTTGTCTCAAGAAGCTACATTGTTCCTTCTCCATAATATGTTGTAAATAGCAGATTATAACAAATGTTTTTAAGTATGTATTCCGTGAAGCAGTGCTTGCTATTTGCAAGTAAAATGCCAACATAAAATGCATTAAACTTGAAATTTACAGTATCTAAGCAACATAACACTGTGATAATCTGATCGATGCAAATGCAATGTTGTTTTCTTGAGGAATAATGAGTGTTGTAATGTATGATTCTCCAGGAAAAAAGTAAATGGGTAGTAACAAAATTTTGAAAGTGCAGTGTTCATAATAGTTTAATAATAAGCTTAATGGACACTGAAATTCCATCATTAAAAACTTCAAATCTCACAATTATTGAGAAACCAGATCATCTCACCTAAATAATGATGGATTTCATCTAAATAATTTAATTTAAAGCAGAGAAAAGGAGTAGTATTGTAAATATAAAAGTTTATGAAATTGGAGAGGGAAAAACCTCGAAAAATATCATCTCAACTTTGTAAATAATTCCAGGAGAATTAAATCAACCACCTTTAAATCATTATTCAGTGTTGTTATTTGAAGAAACAACATATTCAGGAAAAACAAAATTGATCTAGGCAAAAATTGAAATATTTCAGAATTCTGTATGGGAGAACAGTCAGAATTGAAACCGTAGGTGAAATTACACTTTTGCTGTTTTACTGAAAACATTGGTGTTTATGGTACATGGATGACAATTCTCCTGAATTGTAATTTTAATTGTTTGTAGAAACAGAGTATTTTTTCAGTGTTAATCACTGTTTGTTTTAAGAATGAGACAGATACAAGTTTGGAATGTGTCCATGTATGCAGGTGTATACATGCATGTACATGTGTCAGTCTAGAGGTGTATATATTTATGTGTCACATGACAATTTTTTTTTTATGGATCAATGTTTTATCCTCTTTCCAATTATTTCAGGAAATGTTGTCTTGCAGTCTTGTATCTTGTAGTTGTTTTTATAGATTTATGTGCAAGATTATTGATACAAGTGTTTCCTTGGTTTTAATATCATCTAAAAGTCAGAGAAAATTCAACTCAATCTACTGTAATTACTGAGGCATCTTCTTTCCAGAGTAGACAAGTTCACAAAAGAAGGACACTTGGCTATTGCTGTTTCTAACAGCTGGGAGATGGAAATAGCACAGACTGCAGCAGCAATATTTATTCCTGCCAAACCCAGGCACTGACCAGCTTCCATGGACTTGCATATGTCCGCTTTGCTTAAATATTCCCTAACTTGATCCTCCCGTGCTAAGTTTAAGTCTTCCTTGCTCCAGACTTTTCCCCTGGTGTCAGAGACCTGGGATTATCAATCAAGACCGATGCAAAGAAGGCGTTGAATATCTCAGCCTTTTCCATGTCATCCACAAACTTGTTCAGCAGCAGGAACTCATTCTCCCTAGTTGCCTTTTGCTGCTGATGGACCAGCCTTGGCTTTCCTGGCCCTATTCCTGTACACCCAAATATTGTCTTAATGTTCCTTCTCTTTTTTAATTAGAGTCAAGTTCACTGTAATCTGCCTTTACTTCTTTCTAGGTATCCTGGTACAGAACTTTTTGGCCAGACCTATATTAATGCAGAGGTTTGTGGTTTCACCATGTGGAACAGTTTGCTCTCTTGCATGTGCCTTGCTGCACCATGGTCAGGGTGGTTATTCTGCTACTGCGCAGATGAGGGGGAAAATTAAGTTCTTGCTTTGACAATGTATGGTTTGCCCATTTCTCCTTGTAGGAAATCAGTACAATTACAGTCTGTGGAAGGGGAAGGTGATCTTTATTTACAGAATCTCTAAGTACATCAATTTTACCCATTTCCATTTATGCTTTCATAGATTTCGTTGACTCACAGATATATTGAATGCACCATGATGTGTGTCTTTATGTGTGTGTGTGTGTGTGTATGTGTGTGTGTGTGTTCAAATGGTCTGGCCAAGAAAATTTGTGAGTGACATAGAATAATGGACATCAGCTGGCAAGTCTTCATCAAGTCTGTTAGGTTCTTCTTGCTGAAATAGTTTTTGGACGTATCTTTTACAGCCTTTGCAATCATTCTTTGCCTCAAGCCCTTATTTACTTCAATGTCCATAATCTTTAGGCAAGGTCATTATCTGGCTTTACTTGTTTGCAATATATATATTTTTATGCCTACAATCCATTTCCCTGGTGGGCTCACAGGAAAGTTGTGTGTGATGTGCTATAACCTCACAGTCATGCTCTTGCTGTCAGGTTTAGAGGGCGTTCCACTCACTCACCCTCTGCACTGTGATTTTATGTAAGTGAAGGCCTTCTGTTCTTGATGTAAGCAATTCTTTCCTCAGTTTTATTGCTATGAACAAACGTTCTTTATCCAAATCACAGGCTATCATACGGCTGTTCTTTTAAGACTCTTTTTTCTGGTGCTTATCTGCACATTCCCATTCATATTTCATTTATACCAGTCCTAATATTTCTATTTCAAGTGCCCACATCCAGCCTGTAATACCAACCAAATGAGTGTCTACCTTAATTTACATCAAACCACTTCATCAGATTATATCAAACTTCATTATATTATCTTGTAGCAGTCTCCAAAGATATTACTACAGCAGTGGAGAATGAGCTATATAGATTAAGTTCATACAAGTGTGGGTGTAAATCTCCCCTGTTCAGAGACGGGAAATGAGAAATGTGTTATTCTGCATTACAGCCCAATGCACAGAATGATCTGTGGTATGATTCATAGTCATTATAAGACATCACTTTCCACTTGTTTCTTTTGTGGTTGTCCCAGTTTTACATCACTAAAACAGCCTTTGAGAAAGCAGTTGGCTTCAGAATCTTTTCTGTTCACTTTAAGGACTCTCCTGTGTTGACACCAGTAATGTACTTTAATTGTAAATTAAAATAAAAAGTATCACTGATGTAAAAACCAAACATTAGGATGATCTCTGCCCTTTGCTGATTTACCTGCCTGACTTTACAAATTACTTTATATGCAAGGGTTTGTGTCTTTAACTAAAAGACAGAATTTATGTTTACAAGAGGGCTGGTGCCAGCAGTCACCAGGACTGTTCCATTAGCCTAAGCTGGCTGTTGTGCTGCTGGAGCTGTCCTGTCACTGGGGACCCAGGCTCGTGTCTCTTCATAGCCCCGTGCAGTGCCAGACAGACATGTCAGGTTGCCCTGTGCTACCTCAGAAATCTGTACTGCACTGAACCCTGTAGATCTACCCAAGGAAGACTGAAGAATTTAAATTCTTTCACATGTCCCTCAAGAGAAGTAAAATCTATAGATACATTGTTTTTTCATTCCTCTCCCTGTTTTTCCCTGTTCAATATCATATCACATGCAGTTTGATGAAATTTGACATATCAAATTGAGGCCTACAAAAAAAAAAGGCCACAGTAGTGATAGGGGTAGAAAGAAAAACAGTGGTACTATCACAACCTGAGGCTCAGCATGTCAGAGTGGAGTGTCTGTGTGCCAACATGGAGAACTCAAGTCAAAATTAGGGGAATTTATTCTTTATTGTTGACTTAATGTTTGCATTTAAGAATAAAAACGTCTAGGCCTCAATGCAATCTCCTTCCCCTAATCTAACAGAAAGACTGAAGTGGGTGTACAGTTTAAGATAAAGATAGTGTAGATTCCCAGTAGTCAGTGGAGACAGAAAGGTATATCCTTGTCTCTCCTGACTGGGGAGAGAATGTGGCCTCTCAGCTTAGTTGCTTCTTTTAGTTTTGCTGGCACAAAGGGGTTTTTTGGTTAATAAAAAGCAAAGCAGAACTTTTGGACCTTCAGTCCTGTCCTTCAAGGTGTTTCCCTTACATATTAGGTACTGATGTAAGTTAATTTCTGTCACCTCCATCGTCTGCAGGTCACATTGTCCAGCAAGGCAGCCTTCCCATTCCTTTCTCATTTGTCATTCCCCCATAAAAAGTAAAAGGTGTAATGGCACATAGCTAAAATGTCTTGGAAAGCAGCAAGTTTGTTGTCAGTTGGAAGGATGATACTTTTTGCATTAAATGTATGCAATGTTTATTTTATATTCTCATGACAATTTAATCTTCTGGTTTCAGCTGGAAAAGGTTCATTCTGAATAAGTCTCTGGTGTCTCCATTTAAACCAAAGTGTCATCATAAAATATTCTCAGCAAAATTCCATTACCTTATTAAACATGAAGACCATTTCTTAATACATTTAATAATTCTCTTGTTACCACTGAGACTGGGTAGTACATGCTAATGTTACATAGTTTTGGTCATAGAAAAGATACCATGTAATACTAAGATGAGATGGGAGCCCAATTTATAGCATAACTCAATTATTCCTTTTAACATCCCATCCACAGGAATATTTTCTAATGGATTATGCTTTAGAATTTTAAGAAGTAGCTATTTTGCAGAGCTTTCTTGTCACAAAACATCACGGGGGATGATAGCTCATAGCTGATTCATCTTATTAATTCAAATGAGACCTGTTTCATTACAGTTCTATGATGTCCATCATTAAAGCTTTTATACTTGCTGCTTGTATCCCAATGATGTGGTTGAAACCAGCATTGCATCAGAAAGTGTAGTACAGTATCATTTCTGAGTCATCTGTCACACTGGTGCCTGGCTTGGTCATCAGCTGTTCTTCAGGAGCCCATGGGAAGTGATGGAGTGAATGCCTCCATATCCTACTGGGCAGATGGCAGCATCCCCAAAACTGTCAGGGCTGACACTCGTTCAGTTGTCGAGACACAAAAGTCACAAACTGAGTCTCCTGAAAGCTGTCTGGGCAGGGAGGGGAACAGATGTGGCTGTTGTAGCATAGTAGTACAGCTACAGAGTTCCTTTCTTGCTCAAGAGCACTTTTATGAGCTCTCCAAACCAGCCTCTCTCACAAGCATTTGAAGTTGGAAGAAGTTAATCATTAGATAGGTTGGTTGTGAGAGCTTGTTTGAGGACGTCCAAGTGTCACAGAAACACTCTCCTCTGACAGATTAATCCTGAGCAGTCTCTTCCCCTTGCCCCCTTGATAAGGGCACTCTAGATAATCCTAAGCAGTAACAGCTGGTTCCATGGACATCTGTGTGTCAGTGCAGCTGTAGCCCTCAGTTAAGCCGCCCCTGTTCCTGTGTTATCTTTGGGAGATAACACAGACTCATTCCCTTTCTGCCACCAGCTCCTACAGGTATATAATTAACTTCTCACCTATATCAGTGATACATTTATTACTCTCCTGTCTTCTCCTGCTACTCAGGTCATTGATTAAAACTAAAAGCAAAACTCCACCTGTCCACCGTTTCAGGGGAGACATGAATGAGGTTAATGTTATGTGTCTCAAATGAGGAGCCCTCATGGGGCTGTAGGAGAGATTCTTACTGATTACACTTTTGTATGGCATATAAACTGAATTATAACCTATCTTTAGAGTGAAGAGTGTCCTGGGAAATTACATCAGTCTGGATACTGGAAGGGTTTAGGTATATATTTCATGTCCTCTTTCAATTGAATCAGTAGATTTTTCTTTGTGCCTGTATTTTTAGACCAGTCTTACGGATTTTATGCTTTTCACTGTTTCTCTGAGTTTAAGTGGTATGAAACAGGTGTTTTTCTGTTGTATATGAAAGTGAACTTCTTTTTTAAATGCTCAGTGTATTGCCTTCTTCTCTCATTCAGACTCAAGTGAATGACACAGAGAGGTCTTCCAAGGTTAGAGGTCTTTGAACTCATTAATATTAGCCATCATTCATTTTTGTGACTCTCTTCTCACAATGAATTCCAGATGGCAAAATTGTGATGTTAACAACATACATGAATACAACACTTATAAAGTCCTATCCTTTGGCAGAGGGGTGATTTTTAAAGTAGATCAAAAGGTTTAATTCTGTGTTTCACACAGAGGCTGAAGGCAGCCCTGGCACAAACAGGAGCATTGTGTGGTGGAGAGCTGCTATTGCTTTACCTAACGCAAGCAAAAATAATGGGGGCTGGCAGTCCCTTGAGCAACCTTCTCTTGGTAAATGTACAGCTGTCCTCTGCCTTGCTAAAGGATTAAGGAAGGTCATTCTTGTGTTCTCCAGCTATAATATAAATTATATTCAAGATAAAACCATCTCAACACACTGTGGAAACATTTGTTATTTGTTTTTTCTTAGTCTGGGAGGAATCCAGAGACATTTGCAGTTTTCAGGAGAAAACCAGGCAGACCAAACCAAACAAAAAAAGCAAACAAAAATGTCCACCCCAGCAGCTTTTCTGTTGTTTTTAAATCTTGGGGAATACCTTTCCCTAGTTCCTTAAAGTGAGTGAAAATATGTTAGAGGCAAATCTGAGGCAATTTATTTAATTCTTAGGAAGTATGTACATAATTCTTTAATTTTTAGAAAGTATGTGCACCTTTCTTCTCCACATAAGAATTTTTCCAGATATTTGAGGAGGGTGATCAAATAAATAAAGCCCAAGTAAAGACCTGTAGTCACTTTTGTAAATCTTAGCCATCACTTAGATCTGAGCAATGAATTGGGAATGTAAATACAGCTCTAAATGGTTAAGAAATTTTCTGCATTTCAGGCCAGGGAAATAAATAGACCCTGAAGTCTCTATTGCAAACAATATACTTTATCTTCTTCAGCTCTGTTTCTTTAATTCTCGCTATTCCTGTAAAGTATCTTACTTTACCAAATATGCCATTGGAGTATTGAACTTATGTATTCAAAACCAAAATCCCAGCTGACATTTGTTTCTGCAAAACCTTGATGTCTTTAGCCCTGAGGCATACTTTCTCAATGTAGTTTTAATTTGCTACAACTGACAGTTTGTGAATTATTTTCTGGAGGGGTTCTGTATGCACAGACAAAGCATGCCTTCTGTTTCTTGCTGCAGAATGAATACCTTTACGAAGGTGTTGATGCAAGAGTTATAGAATATGAGGACAACAGGCCCCTCCTGGATATGTTCCTGCAGAAACCAATGGGTTTATTGTCTCTGCTGGATGAGGAAAGTCGATTCCCACAAGCAACAGACCAAACACTTGTAGGTAAGTAAATGGTTCATTTCACAGTTTTGCAGCTTGTCTGCTGTTTGATTTCTGTTTGGCATGTACAGTTTAGACTACACGGTAGTTATATTTTTGGTGAGCCCTATTTCAGTGTCACAGTGTGTTTGGGGGAGACATGCATGCTGGGATGGTTGTGTCCTTGAAGTTCATAGAGAAACATCAAGAGTACAAAGGAACCTAAGCTGTTGATCCAGTTTTCAAGTTCTCTGGCCTTCAGGAATTTTTTGCTGCAGAACTTGAAAAGTAAAGATCAAACTGAGGTAAAACTCCAGGTTCATAGACCAAGAACACTGTTGCAAAGTTGAGTCATGTTCAGCTCTGAGATTTTTGATGAGCAGTATCTGAGCAAAAAGTGTAATACTTTTTAAGAGTAAGGACGGCAAACATGCTTCAGTGCCTTTCAGCAAATTATGCTTCCTGAGTGTTTTCTATTCACAAATTAAAACACCTAAATTCATTGTAATTCAGATCCTGAATATTTCAGTGCTCTTGAGTAGTTGCAGGTACCACTGACTTAGTTATTTCAGTGGTATTTCTGTGCAAATAAATCCTGGTTTACTCATTTTTGAATGTGCAAAGTGTCAGAGTTTTAGCCAACACCCAATTAGAAAACTTAATAACATCCAGTAACAATGCCCATGCTAAAGCAATCATATGAGTTTGTTATACTTTTATCCTCATGCTTCTTAATCTACAGTATATAATAACTCAATCAATCAGTAAATGTTTCCTCACAACTCCTCAAGAAATCCTTAGGAAGGTTTTCTGCATTGTTTCATATATTTAGACCTAAATCTTGGAAAGGCAAGCCCTGGAAGTGTTCAAAACACATGGATGTGGCACCTGGGGACATGACTTAGTGGTGAACAGAGTGGTGGTGGGTTAAGGGTTGCACTTAAGGTTGATCTTAGACATCTTTTCCCATCTTAATGATTCTATGATTCTATGATTTTCTGAGGTCACACATTAAAAAATTGGTATGTAGTAAGCAACTTGTCCAAGAGCTCCCATATTCTCTATACAGTGTCTTTTGTTTCAAGACCATTATGGTATCTCTGTCCTTGAAACCATCAGTGTCTGTTTTGTGCCTCTGCATTGGTTGAGAACACAGGCAATATCCTTGGAGAGATACAGCTTCAGACAAGAATGTTTGTACAGTAACTCCAGTAAGATAAGCTATGTCTTTCTTTTCAGAAAAATTTGAAGATAATTTGAAGTCAAAATATTTTTGGAGACCCAAAAGAGTAGATCTGACCTTTGGAATTTATCATTATGCAGGAAAGGTAAGACACCTGATGATGTTAGTTGGGGGTTGTGGAATGGTAGAGTTGGAAGGAAGTAGAAGAGGTCACCTGGGTTGGTTCTCAACAGTCATCTCTTCAGTCCAGACATGGGTATGGCAATGTCTTACACATCAGAATTAAAATAAAAAGTTATTATTCCTCATTTTAAAGAAAAGCAATAGCAGGAGTGTGTTTTTCTTAAACATCACCAGGTAAATGAACTGACTGTTTTATAGCAGACCCAAAACATAACTGGTATGTAATGCAACTCAGTGCTCTTCCCCTTAGTTCCTCAGTCCTGCACCATGCTTGTTCCCACTGTTTCTAACCAGGACCCAGCTCCATTCTTTTTACTACCTCCTACACCCCATCAGCCTTTCTTAGTTCTGTACTTTGTCATCATCCAGACAGAGAGTGCAGGCCCTGCTTCCTGCTTGATTCAGTGAGCAGCATTCTTCCTTCCCATGCAAGGTGACTGCCTGTGCATGCCCTGCAAACACAGGAGGAGCTGCTGTTACACTGCAGCAGGATGATCCCGGTCACCTGAACCTTACCTTGGGAAAGCAGGAGCTCCCGCTTCCTCCTGAACTCTTTTAAAGGGTACAGAGTGAGCACTGATGTCTCACATGGCAAACCGTGTTGGGTCTGTGCAGTGCTGGAGCAGCTGGCCTGGGAAGAGACAAATACTGCCCATCAGCTGATGGAAGATAACTTACCCCTTATGTAAGACAGCCAGCTACAAAGAGCCTCTTGTAACTCCTCTGAACCTCATCTCCAGCTGAGTTGCATTTCATCAGCATGGCATAACTCACTGCAAGGAGTGGAAAGCCAGGTCTCCCTCTACCATTCCTGTTACCAGCCACTCAAGATGGGGTTTACACCAGTGCCCCATCAGTGTTCAATAAGCTCTTTCATTAGGAAGTTTCTTCTGCTGTCTAACTTATGTCTCCATTGCTGCCATCTAAATTCATTACCCCTAGTCCAGTTTACTGTGGAACTGGAGAACTATTTATTTCCTCTTCCTTTACAAGTCGTTTTCATAATTTAAGACTGTTGCTGAGTTGTTTTGTGATGGGTTTTTTTAAATTAAGTATCCCAGTATTTTTACCCTTCTTGACAGGTGAAGTTTTCTTGTGAATCCCTTAGCTCATCATTGAGATAGAACCCTGAAGTTACATTTTGAGTTAGGTACACTATTCTTGGAATTTTTACACATATTTAAATTGCCAATATGCAGTTTGTGATTCTGTGAACTTCCTCTACAATTAATACAGAGATCCCTAGAAGAGTGTTAAGTCCTGGGTCCAGTAGAGCATAATATGAATAGCACAGAAAGGTTGAACAGTCATATGGGTAATCCTGTGTGATGTGGTTGAAATCAAGTGCATTGTTAATTGTGCATTAGCACATCTACAGGTGCAAAGGAGGATTGCAATACATTTGTCCTGGTGAAAAATCCACACACATTAAAACTACTACTTGTGTTAGGAAAAATAAATGTCTCAAGATACTTTGGATTAATGGATTTGCTTTTAGTGATTTGCATCATATCTCAGCATTGAAAAGGTATAACTTTCAGTGATCAAAAGAAAGACTGTAAATGAGAGTGAGCCTGATGGCTGAAAAACTATTTGTGTGTCTTGACATAGTAAAAGCCCTATTCCAGAAAGCTTAAATTTACAATTACTTTTCAAAACCCAGAAAGATGTATAAATGCACTTTTAAAACAGGTTCTATATAATGCAAGTGGATTCCTAGCCAAAAATAGAGATACTCTGCCAGCTGATATCGTGCTGCTACTGCGATCATCTGAAAACAACCTGACACGACAGCTGGTAACTCATCCTCTCACAAAAACAGGTATTGCTGTTGTGATGATCTTCTAGTTTTCTCTAGCCTTCATGATGACCACTGCTGGGTTTCATATGGCTACTCATTGATGACATTCTACGCTTTGTGGCTTAACTTTCCAACCATAGAATCTATACTGAATGGAGCTGCAGCCATCTCAAGCTGCAGGGGAGGGATTGGTCTGGTCAAGTGCCAAGGAACTGGCAGAGACTTTTTTCAGGGTCCTCTCTTCAGGGTAGGGGATCAAGACAGGGACTGGAGTGCATCTCTTGAGTTGAGGACTGAACAGGAAGAATCAGGTAAGTCACTGGCCTGTTTTGGACAGGGCATGTATAAATTGCCTCAGTGCAATTTATCTCTAAGTGGTAGAGAACAAAGATTGGGGCTCCTAACATCTGCTGCAAAGACTGAGAAGACACTCCACTATTTCCTCAGTCTTGGAGTTCTTTACAATAGATAACTGATGGGGCTCTTGTAATAAGCTCTTCTTCAATAAAATTCTAAGTAGAGGTGGAGGAATAAAACTGGCTCTACAGAAATTACTCCTAAATTGCACCTTATTTGAACTATGTCCTTGCAAAGTGTCCTGCCTTCCACTGCAGGATGATGGGTAGGTCTCCTTACAACCAGTGTGTTATTGTGTTGTAGTACTCCCTGTGTGATTGCATTGATGCTATGCAGGAAGTACTCTACAACATTACTTTCTTGTACAGCTACATGGGAAACATATTTCTAGCAGAACAGAAAAGCTTAATTGGAAGAGCCTAATGGAAATGAAAATGTTATCATAACTTACAGAGGCTGAGGTTTTGGCAAGGCTTCTGTTCTTTACAAAGGGAGCTTTGCTAATAGAATGCAAAATTTGGTCTTGAAATTTTATTTTAAGTGAGTATTTCTGGGAAAGCACAGAGCTCAATATCCTTGCCTGAACTTTTTGACTTGTTGATATCTGCTAATGTACTAAACTATAATTTCCGTACAGTCCAAGTAAGCATCCACATGGTTCCAAAAACTGATTCCCTGTCTTAATGTTTAGCAAGATAACTCTGAATGTTGTTTTAGTTTTCTTGTTAAATATTGTGAAACACTGCATGTAGCGTTTCAAAACTGACTCAAACCATCCAGATATAGCCAACTAAAAGTTAGGTTTCTGGTCCATGTTATTTATCTAGAATCAGTATAATTGTAGAGGTTTACCCAAAGTCCAGCCCATCTTGCCTATCTCAGGTGATTCTCTTGGGATGGGAAAAATCTCCTCTGAAGGTGTCTCTCCACTTATTACAGCAGGGATCCTGTAGACACCTCACTTTCAGATAGCTAAAGTTAGTGAGTAATCCTCTCTTTTTCCTCCCACCATGTGATATTCTGCTGAACCCTTGGGTGATTTAGCCCTTGATATCATCACATAATACCTGATGCATTACTATGACAAATATTTGCAGCTGTTATTCCAACTCTTATCCACCTCTTCCTGATAGCAGCAGAGCACAGAGAGATACAGGCTCTCCCAGCGGAGAGGGAGATCCCTGAGGTGTTATGTTATTAGCAGAAGCAGTGGCAGCGTGCAGCAATGGTTAGAGTTTATCAACACAGAGAGACATGATGGAAAGCTCAGCAGAATTTTCATTATTCCTTTGAAAGACCAGTGTCTGTGTAAAATGCACCTAGTCCTTCAAAGTCGTCATGATGAAGATATTGCTTGATTTAGAATTCCATCAGTTAGAGCCTTAAGACTTTGTGCTAGTAAGCCAAACAGAGCCAGTGAACAGTAGCTGAAACACTCCCACAGGACTGCTCATTCTGATTAATGGTTAGAATGCCTCCCTGGGACAGTTCTGGTCCATGTCAGTTAGTAGCCTCCCAGGAATACCCAGCCACACTTCAGAGAAAGGACAGGCCAGTGATAGTTTCCAGCAAGCTCTGTGGGTAGATACAACCTTATTTTTACCAGGGGGTTGAAAGAGTAGTGAAGTGTAGAGTTTAGGTGTATAATCTTAAGTCATGCCACATCACTTTTCCTCAGGGCCAGAGAAGGGTACTAGCATATTTTTATATTAACTAATATGTAGCATTAGAACTAGAACAGTACAATAATGTTCTTAGGGTAAAACCATGTGAATGCTCTAAGATGTATCTATCTTACCTTCTGCAGCAGTCTGTTTGTTTATTTTTTATCTAGTAGATGATACATGAATTGAAGGAGAAAAAATCATCCTGTTCAGTGTTCATGCAACTTCTTCAGAGCCCATTCCATCCCATTCCGTCCCAAAGGTTAAAGGGGAAATTAGGACATGGTCCAAAAAAGTCAATGACCTTTATAATCATATGGTTGCACTGGGGGCATGAATAAGATGGTTCAGCATTGTTTTTAGTTTAGATGAGATGTAAGCACTTTGGCAGGTTGCTTTCCTTCATCTTCCCACAGGTAACCTGGCACACACCAAAAGCAAAACTACAATCAGTTACCAAATGTGGACCACCCAAAAATCAATCAGTCATACCAAGGTAAGAAAACTGATTTTGTGATTCTGCATTGAAGCCTATTTTAAACTAAAAAGGCAGTAGTTGTTTTGGTATTAAAAGTAAGCAAGTAACCCCTTCCTTGGTTTTTCTCCCTTTCCTATTTTCTTTTCTGTTTAGCTGGATATCTTTGTATTGTGCAATTCATATTCCTTCCGTGAGGTAAAAACCTAACATTTCCCTTCTTTCTGGCTGTAGTTTTATAACAACTTCAGGGTAAAAGAATACTATTTCCTAGCTGTATTGTAGCAAAAAGAGAAACTAAAGTATTGGTGTGGAGTATAGCCATGTTCCTTAGCCTATCAAATTAACAGTGATGATGAAATAACAGACAGGACCTCAGACATTGTGCAGTTATTAGATGCTCTGTTATCAACTTGTGCCCTTCGTGTGTGTGAATGTTTGTGTATTGTGCAGCAAAGTATTGGTGTAACTGATTTGTGCTAGTGATCATGCTGTAACTTTTGCTGTTTAGAATACTTTTTTAATTATTTATGTTCTCTGAGGGGTGCTTTCTTGTGGGTTTGGAAAGGTCACTACAGGCTAACTAGAGACAAAAAGTGTCATTTTTCTTTTCTTCATCTTTATAGAATGAAGCAGGAGATACTGGACATCATCCAAGAGAAACAACCAGCATGAAAACACAGACAGTTGCTTCTTATTTTAGAGTAAGATATCAGATATTTTAATAAATATTTCTAGAGTACAACAAATGTTTATTCTTTTACTTTTTGAAATGCACCTGTTGAGTTAGAGTCAGTAGTGATCCATTTAGAGTTTGTGAACTGCATATATGGTGCAGCAGTCTGTGCAGTACAAATATCTCGTGGAGATTGTGATGTTTCACCTTTAACTGTACTTGATTACAGAGCCACATTGCTGTCATGATGATGTATGACGATCAATATTAATCTTTCACTTGCTTGTTTTTCCACCCAAGAAGATAAAGGGAGATGGGACATTAGTGGTACAGCATTTCTTTAAGACTTTAAGAAAAAGGGCAGAGTTAATTGGAAGCAGGAGCTCCAGAGAAAGTTCTTGATGGTCACTGCACAGAGGCTGCCCAGAGTTCATCCTTGTGGCTCCTTCAGCAGTGCTCTGGATCTTCCCAAACACTGGCTGTGCTGCCAGTCCTAAAATACAAAATAGCAGTGAAGAGCATCCTTTCCTCTGGAGTGGTGCACAGAATTGGTTCTGCTCTGAACTTCCAACTCTTGTTTAGTCATCTCTCCCAGCAAACCGTAAAGTGGCTAAGGGGATGTTCATGATGAATTGGACGCACAACTCAAAGGAATACCAAGTAAGTTCACTGATGACACTAAATTGGGAGGAGCTGTCAATTCCCTCAAGGGCAGAAAAGCCCTGCAGAGAGACCTCAGCATATCAGAGGGCTGGGCAATCACCAACCGTATGAAGTTTGACAAGTGCCAGATTCTTCACCTGGGATGGGGCAACCCTGGATGTATGGACAGACCAGGGAATGAGAGACTGGAGAGCAGCCCTGTGGAAAGGGACCTGGGGTTCCTGATCAATGGCAAGTTGAACCTGAGCCAGCAGTGCCCTGGCAGCCAGAAGGGCCAACTGTATCCTGGGGGGCATCAGGCACAGCATCACCAGCCAGGCAAGGGAGGGGATTGTCCTGCTCTGCTCTGAACTGGGGCAGCCTCACCTCGAGTGCTGGGGGCAGTTCTGGGTGCCACAATGTAAGAAAGACATTAAACCATTCAAGAGCATCCAAAGGAGGGCCCCGAGGATGGTGAAGGGAGGGAAAGCAGTATGAGAAGCAGCTGAGGTCACTTGGTCTGTTCAGCCTGGAGAAGAGGAGACTGAGGGGAGACCTCATTGTGAGCTTCAACAACCTCATGAGGGGAAGAGGAGGGGCAGGCACTGATCTCTTCACTGTTGTGACCAGTGACAGGATTCAAGGAAATGGCACAAAGCCAAGTCAGGAGAGGTTTAGGTGGGATATCAGGAAAGGTTCTTCACCCAGAGGATGGCTGGGCACTGGAACAGGCTTTCCAGGGAAATGGTCACAGTACCAAGCCTGACAGAGTTCCAGAAGTGTTTGGACAATACTGTAAGACACATGGTGTGGTTCTTGGGGTGTCCTGCACAGGGCCAGGAGTTGGACTTGATGATCCTGATGAGTTGCTTCCCACTTGGCATATTCTATGATTTTATTACCCCTAAGAGTTCATTTACATCTATGTCAGAACAATAAGGAGCCAGATCTCTCTGTTTTTAAATACAACTGCACAGCTTTGTGGACTGTGAAGGATAATTTCAGTTTAGGTATCATGGTGGTCCAAAGCTACATACTGTTCAAATATTCTAGATGGAAAAAAATACTGAATCTCATTCAAATTAATGTCCATGGTTCAGTGCATTATCAGCACTTCTAGCATCAGAGGCTGCAAATGAGTTAATTATGTTTACACTTTTCTGATACTATATTTTGTAGTGGAGATCCTTGCTCTGATCGTGATAGCTAATGCTCTTAAATGAAAATTCAGCTTCAGCTCCACTGGTTTACTCATACACAGAAATCTATGGGTGACTGAGAAAAGCATATGCCACCTCAGACTGCATGGAAAAAAGATATCCATTAGCGTGTCCTATTTGTTTGTGTTCAGTTGGCACACTAGTGATGGAGCTAATTAAGCACTTTGCTGCATGGTGCAGCTTCTGTCCAGAATGGAATTGCACATTTTAATAGGAAACATATGGCTCTTGACGTCCTACACTGGTTTCGTGTAACCAACCAACTGCTGAGCTGCATTACCTCCTGGCTGCCTCTTTCTGTTGAGTCAGGTTGAATCTTGAGGAATGAGCCTCTTCATTTGTGTTTTAATAGATCCTTCCATGAAGCACTTTTTCAAAACACCAATCAAGGATGTTTACAGTCAGATTCCCCTCAGCTGGCATGGGGAGCTAGAAGCTGCATCCCCTCTGCTAGCCTGGTACCCTGGTGAGGTGGGAAAAATGCAACTTGGGAATTGTGATCTCGTGTACTTCTAGCTTTGCCCTCCTTGAAAGTTTCCTCTTGGCAGGGCAGTTACAGTACTATACAATGAACAGTATCAGTCTATATAATGAACAGGACTTGCCAAGATCAGAACAGTTCAACCAGCCCTTCTTCTGGGGAAGCCTTAGTTTCCTCGAGTCTAATGAAGGAACTGAAATATTTACTGGCTTTCTGCTGTTCCACTTCTCATCCATAGATGGATGATTTACTTTCTGGGTTGACAACAGTCCTCAGATAGATGACAACAATAACAAGCAAAATGGCTGTAATTGCCTAACAAAGTTCCAAGATAAGCAAATAAGTGTAAGGAGTGTAAGTTTTCTGTCAAATGTTGGGCATCATGGAAATCTGTGAGAATGTCCTGGATGAGATTTGGCACATTTATTTGGAATCAGTGTTTCTCTCAAGTACTATACACTAGTAGCTTAGAGGTCATATAAAAGCTAGAATTGGTTCAGAATCATTTACTTCATCTACTCTTAAAGTACCAGCTTAATGAAATGTAAATGGTTTTGGACATGGTTCTGATGATATGAAATAAAATTTCAACTACATATGGACCTATATACAAGTTTCATAAGTATCCTGGTGACAAATCTCTTGTTACTTTTTTGCAGTATTCTCTGATGGATTTGTTATCCAAAATGGTTGTTGGCCAGCCTCATTTTGTCAGGTGCATCAAGCCGAACAATGACCGGCAGGCAAACAAGTTTGACAAAGAAAAAGTGTTGGTTCAGCTGCGTTACACGGGAATTCTGGAGACAGCGCGGATTCGAAGACAGGGTTATTCACATCGGATACTCTTTGCTAACTTCATAAAACGGTAACATCGACATGAAGAAGCTTTTTTCTCTCCTACAATTGCCGTCCAGTGCTTGTTAAGCACCAACAGTAGTTTTGTCATGGTCTTTGAAAAAAATTACTAAGACATTTCCTGTGACATAGAAGGTTATAGACTGGATGACCAAGAGTAGTGCAGACGCAAGATTAGTGACCTGTTTTTGATGGGTAGGGAAAGATGATGAATCTCGGGATGATTTTTCAGGCTCTCTGAGCATTTGGGTAAAAATTTACTTGCTTATACTCCACAAGTTTCTTCAAGGACTTGAGTTTTAGAAATCTATTACTTCAAATTAAAACCAAGAATTTGCAGCCACAGCATCCAAAGAACACCACAGTTTCTCTAGCTCCCAGCCTTCAGCACTGTGCAGCATCTGCTTGTGCAGGGTAGATGATAATTTGGGATTCCTTCTCTAGGGCTGAAAAGTTCATTGAGTGCATAGTGTTGTTTAAAATATAATTCCTAAATATTAGTCACTTGTTAAGCAGAGTAATTAACTCAGTGTTGTTTTATAATTCCTTTAACTGTCTTCTTCCTCCACCTCAAAAATCTGTACTTCTCTCTTACAAATAAAGACCCTGAGTATTTGCCTCAATCAGAACAGAGACGTGTGGAATGGAGATCAAAACTGGGAAGAAGCAAGCACGACCTATTCAGACACAAGCACTTAAAATAAATAGTGCACTAGAAACAGAGAGCTAGCAGCAGAGTGTTGCAGGTGCATGAGAGGGGAACAGCAAAGGGATGTTTTTATAGCCCTGTTTCTGGAAAAAATGATCCTGGAACTGTTGCTGTTTTGGAAGAATGCAGGTTTTGGAAGAGTACAGCATGGGAAAAGATAGTTATCACTACAAGATGTGCAGCAGCTTTTGGTGATAACTTTTTATTAAAAAAACTCCAAACGTAACTGTTCAGGTAAAATACATAAAAGCAGTGAATGTAATGGGGTAGCTTTCTGGAGAGCATGCCCCTGATTACAGTGAGGCTATGCAGATCTCTGGCACTGAGGATGTGGCCCTCAAACAAAAAAGGATTTGTATTAAATACCTGTCTTATTTTGGCTTTGGGTTTTTTTAGTAGTTGAGGGTTACAGGTAGACCTGAGATAATGGAGCCTTTTTTTGTTATAAAAAAAATAAGCCAATTCATTGTGTTTTCCAGGAAAAAAAAGGGAACTATAGGTGATGATGGAGAAATCGACATTGTCTCTTTTTTTATTTTTCCATGAGCAAATTGTTACCATCATTTAAAGATGGTAAACCCAGGCTTTGTGTTTAAAGGCTGAATAACAAGAAAAAATCAGAATGTACTGTCAGGAAGCACACATAATTCATGTAATTTTCTTAAATTAAAAAACCCAAGAGAGAGATGGTTCATTTTGTTATAGAGCATTTTGGAAAGCCCTGGAACAAACAAGTATTTTCTATCCAGCAGATGAGCTGGTGTATCACAGATAATTTTTATGGGTGAGCATCATGACCTCTCTTCCTAGTCAGAATTAATTCTGAGTAATGAGTTTGCCAGATTAAATGCATACAGATGATATGTCACAATGGCACTTACGTGTTCCAAAAGGATCTGCAAAACTGACTCCAAGGAGGTAACAAGAGCTGGGATGCATCTCAGATCATATTAAGTATCTCAAAGGTAGATGGTCTAGCACATGAGATAAGACAGGAAATTTTCATGACATTTCTAAATATGAAATAATACAATTTCAGAAAAGCTTTAAAAATATTTTTATTTTTATATTGCCACTAAAATCACTTTCACAGAATGTAGTAAACAGGGAAAAAATGGTGCACTACTCTACTTGGGTTGAACTCTTTTACAAAACCTTCTGGTGTTGATACAGAATTAAACCCTCCAGAGTGTCCAATATGTCACTCATCCACTTTTGGTTGAGTTTCTCAGTACTGTGTATAAATAACTGCACTTTCTTTTGTATGCTGTTTTGGTTTTTTCAGTGCTATGTTTTCTTTCATGCAATTGTTTTTATTACTTAAAAGAATGGTTTAAATGTATTTGCACGTATTACCCTCCATTAATCAAATAAAGAATCATGCATTTGTCTTTAGGTATTACCTCATCTGTTACAAAACAAATGATGATCCTCCAGTCAGCCCGGAAACCTGTGCTGCCATCTTGGAAAAAGCTCACCTTGACAACTGGGTTCTTGGAAAAACTAAAGTAATTTTTTAATACACTGTATCTTCATTATTCCAGTATGACATTGTTAGCATATTAAACAATTTGGGTTTTGACCTATTTGGTTGGAGTAGCTCTTGGTCTCTACTCTTAAAAAAGCAAACTCCTTAATAGACACCAGGAATGTGGTGGCAGCCCTTATGCTGGACTTATTTTTCAGGACTTATGTGAGTTTCATGCTTGATGAAAACAATTTAGTAAATAAACAATGCTTTAGGTTTAAAATTGGGAAATGGAGAAATTGAAGGTTCCAGATTTGGATCATGTTTATGGTGCATTAGATTTGTGAGGTTAACAAAACTGTCAGCCTCATAGTTTTGAAAACAGATTTATAGTTACAGACTGAAGGTTTGCACTGGAACTTTAAAACATCTTGCCATAAAAACATAAAAATAAGCAGGACTGACCAAAGATGTTGAAGAGTAAGGTAAACCAATATCCCAAACAATGAAAATGCTATCTCCAAGAATGATCCTTTAGGTACTACAGGTGAAGGGTCTGTTCATCATTTGAAACTAACTTGTAACTCTTGTTGATGTTAAATGATCGAGTGAATAAAGGGCTGGGAAGGTAACTAAAACTTTTGTTTGTTTCGTTTTGTTTTTTTAAGGTATTCCTCAAATACTATCATGTGGAGCAGCTCAATTTAATGCGGAAGGAGACAGTTGACATGATTATTTTGATTCAAGCTTATGTCAGAGGGTGGCTGGGTTCGAGGAGATACAAAAAGATAAAGGAGCAAAGGGAACAAAGTGCTATTAAGATACAGTCAGGTAATAGCTTTAAAACATTTACCATTTTGCTTAAAGCTAGTGCACATGTACAGTTGATAGATGAATGTGCATGCTGGATGTGGATTTTGCTCTTTTCCTGCTGTTACATTTGACAAAATATCTTATACTTGGTCATATCTGTTCTTATGAAGAAAAATTTCTTTTAACCAGGTTATTACAATCTCTTTACTGAAATTACATTTATCAGTGCTACATTTAAAAGGCAATTTTAAGAATGGAAGTGTGTGATTGCACAGATGATACTCCTATTAATAATATTCTGGCATGCACTGACAGGGTTGTATAATGTAATAATGAAAATAAAATATATTAACTGTCCTAGATAATAGGGGCAATTACCCTGTTGATGGAGGCATCAACTGATTTTTTAATACTTTCAAACATAATCGTATTTTACATTCTGATTATCTTGTGTTTTGTATTCATTTAATTAATAACAACTTCACTCACTAGAAAATGTAGTTTTTATGTAGATTTACTACTTGTGCTCATTTGCTATGTTTTTTGAAACATAAAGCCTACAAAATATTTATGAATATTTTAATAGAGGTCTCTAATTCCAGAATATTTTTTTTTATTCTTTTTTGTATCTCATGGATTACCTAATTTTTAACATCTCTTTTCAGCCTACAGGGGGTTTGTTGCTCGTAAAGAATACAAAAATGCAAAGCATAATAAAAAAGTGGAAGAATATATTACCAAATTTCAAGCAAGTAAGAATTGTTTTCTTTCTTGGCTTTTAATGTGCTACCCATACACAATATGTTGACCCAGATTCTCACTACACTGATTGCCTATGCTCATTTGTATGTTCTGAGGTATAACTTATCTCTTGTATGTCTATATACAGTGGTTGAAATGGGTCACTGTATTCTGTTACCTGTACCTCAGAGTGGTTTAGGTGTTTTTTACTGCTGTGAAGGGGGATGCTGAAATGCCATAGCAAACCTTGTCACTCCTACTCTGAGATACTGAAGTACTACAGCTGCCCAGCTATGGGTGTTGTTGAAACCCACACAACACTGTCTGTGTATTGTGTGTGTATGTGTGTTGCTCAGTTAGGAACAGGGTTTGTTATGTATCAATAATGGTTATATTTGGGAAGACTGCAAGCTGTAAATTCACTCATGTCTCCTTTACTTTTTTGCCATGGCTTTGTTTCTCTTTTGCAGCCATAATGACCCTGGGCCCAGGTGTTGCTGTGGGACAGACATCCCATTTTCCTCCCTGTACTTTGGTCTCCCCTGTCCCTACAGAGACATCCTCAAGCTAGACACAGTCTAGACAGCTCTGAAATCAGGAGCAGTACAGCTGGAGAGACACAGAACTGCAGGCCAGCTTGGATGGGGCTCCGAGCAACCTGGTCTAGTGGGAGGCATCCCTGCCCATGGCAGGGGGGTTGGAATTAGATGATCTTTAGGATCCCTTCCAACCCAAACCATTCTATGGTTTTATGATACTATACAAACACCTGGCACATATCTGCACAGCATTTTCAGTAATTAAAAAGGTGGCAACCCAGACATAAGCTAGTGTTGCCAGTACCCGGGCTATCTTGATTTAAACAACCTCAGATACCCTCAGTAAATAGCACCACCAGTGTTGGTTTTCATCCTTGTCAGATGTGTCTGTTAATTGCACTGGGCCAGTGTGTACTGAAGATCACTTCAGCGCAGTTGGTAGAACTTCCTTAGTGTAGAAAACAATCTAAAACCAGCATAAAATCCCGTGATGTGTGAAAAATTATTACACATCTGAATGTTATCAATTATATTAGGATATTTAGCAAATGCAGACGTTACCGCTTCACTCTATTGATGTCTCGAATGTTTCTTTTTGTCCACCTTCTCTGTCATGTCTGCAGTTCCATTTCAACTTTTTCAGTGCACAAAAAGCCAAAACTAAAATTAAGTCCATTTTTACTTAGCTCTCTCAATTTTTTCCTCCATTTATTTATAAAGCAATACAAAACTCCTCTTCCAGTTTGAAAACAAAGCTTAGACAGCAACTAACTCATAACAAACTTCTCAGGAAACCTCAAAAGTGAACCAGAATAGTCTAAAAAGACCAGATGTAGCTTATATTGGCATGTCCATTGATAACTTGATTTGTTTCAAAACAACTCCTGTTGAGTTGCTTTTATATGAAAATGGAAAGAGAATTGGCTCAAGAAACTCCAAGAAACTCAAGAAGTATTCCAAGTGCTTTACAATTTCTGTTTTTCTAAGACCCTGTCAGACTGGAATATAAAATCACATTGTGCTACTTCTAATAAGTACTTGTGTTTCTTTATCCTATATCCAGTTATCAAGGAGTAATTTATGCCCATTTTATATGGTGCTTCTTACACTGAATGACTGCACCTGGTGGAGCCCAAGCTGGTCTAAGTTATGAGTGGGGAATGCTAAAGGACATAAAGCTTAGCACTAACTTATATGAATGTATTGCAACAGACTGCTTATGCTCCCTTTTCAAGGGACTTTTTCAAGACTGCTTATGCTCTCATTTTCAAGTGAGCTTGTCCTTTTCACTATGATGCAAAACACTCTCAGCAGAGTTGAAGAAAGAGTCTCATATCTACCATGTCCACAGGGTACTTAAATCACCTGAATTCACTATCCCCATACTCTAGGTACTGCATTTGGAATTGGAGTTCAACAGAAATATTTTGACAAAACACTATGTTCTTTTTATTTTGCAGGGATTAGCAGATTTGTGCTGAATCCCTAGAATTGCAGATTTGTTCAAATCACAGCACTGTGGAGACTGTGCCAGTTCCTATTAGGAAATTATTTGCAAGTTCAAAACTTTTGAAGCAACATTCTGAATGCGATTCAGTTTCTGATTACTACTTCAGTGTAGATGTCTAAATGTGATCTAGGCGTCTAAACTGCTGTTATAGTTAGTAGAGCCTAGGGTTTGATTAATTTTATTCAAAATCAGCAAATGTCCAGCTCACTTGCTCTCATACTGGTATCTAGTGTCGTACAAGGTGCCCTGGTTATCTTGTCTGGCCTCCAGCTTTCTTTCACCTGGTATATCCAGCTTTTCCTGTCCAGAAGGTCCCATCTGTCCTGTTCTTTCCGCCAGCTCCATGTAGCTGCCTTGCTATCCTGGAGCACTTCAGATGGCACCAGGTACCAACATGCTGGCAACTGCATCAAGGCCCCAGTGACCCATCAGCACCTACATGGCTCAGGAAAGACCCATGTTTGAGTCCTTTTTTCTGGTTCAGACCAGAAAATTAACCTTGTGCCTCCTACAAAGCAGAAGTAGGGAGTTTCTCTGCCACAGTGCACCTGGTTGCTGTGGAGCTTAGCAAATTTTTCACGCTGAGCTTTTTCATTTGGAATAATGAGTCTTTGCAGAAGGAGCACGAGCTAAGTCTTCTGTAACAGCTGAGCTATAACATTTTCAGTTTCTCTCTGATCTATTGAATGTTCAGCTAATTCCAGCCCTGTGCCAGTTGACAACCTGGTAATCTCTATAGGCTGATAATCAGGCATTTCCCATGGAAATGAAAGGCAGAGTCAAATCAATTGCCTGAATCAGGCAAAGCAGGTACATTAAGCTCAGAGTACTGTGTTCTAGAGGCACTTTTATAGCTCTGTGCTTCTGCTTTGTTCTGCATCTTCCTGTATTTTCTTTAGTCCAACAAAATATGAAGAAATAGCTTTTTTGTATCCTCATGTAGAATGGGTACAGCTTTCTGAAATCTCAAAAAAGCTTAATGGGAATTATTTCAGATGAAACATAATCATAATAGGCACCCTGGTCTGTATTTCCTTATTAGCTTTTGTTTAATGCTGTTAGCATTTGACTGTCTGAAATGTGTGTACATCCATTGCTCGTTGCCTAAGGTTGTTTTGCATTACAATTTATATCAGTTGCCAGAGGATACTTATTCAGGAAGAAGAGAAAAGAACTAACTGAAACAAGAAACAAAGCAGCAATAACAATTCAGTCTCACTACAGGGGATATAAGGAGAGGAAGGTCTTCAAAAGCAGGAGGTAGTGTTATTTTCTCTTATGTCATTCAAACGTGTCCCTTTCCAGTAATTACAGTACTAAATAATAACATTATAAGATAAGAGTGAAGCAAATTAGGATTATTCTAGATATGTATGCAGAAGTAATGTATATTTATGTGGAGGTTCTTAATGGCAGTAGCCAGTTTTCTCATCTTTTCAAGCCCAAGGAATAAAGGCACATTTAGGAGAAAGATCAACAATACTGTATCTGCCTGTAATGTTAATGTAATCTATAGATGAATCTGTTTTTGGAATTAGCTCATAATAAAAAATGTTCAGACAAGAGTAAGGTAGATATCTGCAAGGAACTGTTCTTAAGTCACTGTTCAAGATAAGCAAAGGTGATGACAGAGGAAACACAGAATTCCTTTAGGATTGTATGTATTCATACATTCTGGAGATGCTAAAAGGTTTATGCCTTATGTTTTTGTTAACATTTAAATTCATTCTTTACTGTTTTATCAGCCCTCTCACAGCTTTGATTGTCCTCCTGGCAATTTTCCACGAAGTTTAACAGGGATGTCCCTTTTCACTTAAGAGATTATGTTGATGATAATAGGATCATCCCTTTTCACTTTAAGAGAAAATAATAATAATAACAACAATAACAACAACAACTACAACAGAAATTATAGCTTTATTTCCAGCTGTATGTACTTACCATGTTGCAATGTATCAAATTGCCAGTTAGTACACAAAGACCACAAAAGGTAGTTGTAAAGTTGTCTCTATTCTCCATCTCCTTCAGCTGTAAATTTTGCCCAAAACTCTGTTCCATTCAGGGAATCACTTAGAAAGCAAGAAATTGAAAATGCAGCAACCATTAGCAAGATGGAAAATTATGAAGAACTTCAAGATCCTGAGGGAAGTCCAGTTGGAGTGGAGAATGCCCTACCTAGAACAGAAGGAGAAGCAGCTGCCATAGCAGAGGACGAATTATCTGCTGTGGAATTCCTTGAAGCACAACTGCAGCCAGCTCAAAATGATACAGTGGAAGAAGTGGCAAGTGAGGAGACTCAAGATGAAGCTGATACTGTCACTGACAGCAAGTGCTCTGGGTACAGTGACACAGGGAATGTAAAGGAGCAACAGCAAACATCTACTGAAGGAGGGGCAGCTTCTGTGAAGCAGAACCTGGCAGTAGAAGAGGTTAGTGAAGGTGAAGAACAGGACTCTTTGGAAGAGTTACCCAGCAAATCTTCTGTCAAAATCTCAGCTGAACCTAGATGCCAGCAAGAGCAAGATAATCAAGACACATTCAGAGCAGACTGGCAAAATCAAGAATCTACTGTGGTCCAGCCCAGGACTGACAGGGATGTGGAAAGAAACCACCTAAAACGTGAAGCAGGAATGCCTGCAGGAGGTAGAGGAATCACAAGAAGAGAGTCACTAAGAAGAGGCTCATGGAAGCAAGCTGAGGCAGAAAAACAAGGTTCAGAAGACAAAGAGAAGGCAGCAGTGGTGATTCAGAGCAATTACCGGGGTTACAGAAGGAGGGGACAACTCCGAAAAGAAGGGAAACTACCTTGCAAAAGTCAAGAGAAAACAATAAAGGAGCCAATAGAAGAAAAACACGTTCAAAATAACAATCCCCAAACAACAAAAGGTAGGGGAAGCACCGGTAAAGAGGCTGAAGACTCTAAGACACTGAAGGGAGACTCAGAGAAAGAGGCTTGTGATTTGGCAGCCTTTTCACGACAGGTAAGAATCTTGTAAGCAATGTATGTGGGGCATAATCCTATAAGAAGTGACAGAATGGCAAAGTTATTTTACTGACTTCGATGGTACCAACGTTTTGCTCTCTTAACTAAGACAGAGATTTTGCAATGTGTGTTCTACAAAAGTGTGTATTTTGGTTTGCAAGAGAAAATAGCCTTTTCAGGAAGGAGGAAAAGACAAAGAATACTGGCAAAAATAATGTTAAGCTGATTTAACTTAAATGCAGAAGCTTTGCCTTTGAGATGTTTGTTTACCCACCAAGGTCCCTAATTCAGTAAACTTGTGAAATCTCCCTGTAAATGAAACTAAAGTTGCTGTGCCAATGTCTTGCACACGTGCAGAAAAGTATGCCTACAGCAGTAGAAGCAATCTTGCATCAGCAGGGCCCCATCTGCACACGTGTGTGAACCAATAAGAAGTAGCTGTAGCACTGGACTGCAGTGTTGAGTTTCCTATGTGTCTTTTTTTTCTATCTTTGTGTTTTTCAAGAGATGAGGAGGTAAATGTGGTAGGGATGTGCACTGCAGTAGGTAGAGCAATACCTTTTAAATGAATTCTGTAGTCTGCTATTTTACCTATGATTACCTTGGAACATGTATACTTGCTTCTATAATAATGTAAAAATACATTTTTCAGATATCAAAATTATCTGAAGACTACTTAGCATTGCAGCAAAAGCTGAATGAAATGATATTGTCCCATCAGCTGAGACCCGTGATGATGTCCAAAGATAAGCAAGCTAATGGCCGGCTTTCTCCTCATGTTTGTCAGTCAGGTAATGTTTAACCTTACTGTTGGCAGAATTTTCATTTGTAAACAGGACTGACAAGAAGCTACTCCTGGTCGTGTTTTTAAAGGCCAGGGTGAGTAGATGAGTTAACTCCAGCTGCTCATATTGATGCCGAAAGGATTTCTTGCTTTTCTTGTATATAGTTTTTACACAGTTCTCTGTATCCACAAGTATTAGCATGCATACTTGTAATGTTTTAGGCCTGGTAACTGAGCCTGGTTTCTTGGTGTCCGGCAGGCTGGGAGACCAAACACCCCAGAACTGTAGAGCCAGGAAGTCCAAACATTCTATTGTCGTAAGCACTCAAGGTCCCCTAGCAGGACAGATTCTGTAAACTAGAAGTTAGCCCACCCCAGCCCCTTATTGGGCCCTCTTGTGAGATATGCTAATGTGTAAGGTCTTTAATTGTATACTCGATTGGGGGGACGGGGCTTTTTCCGACATGTTCTGCCTGGATGGCAGAAGCCATCTAATGGAATCTTATTAAAATACCGAGGTAAATGACCCCCAGCCCTCTAACCATGTCTGGGCTTTTTCTTTCTAAGACCAGGAAAAGGCATCAATATTACTCAGGCTGTATATTTTTGTACTAAACCGCATATCAGTACATGTCTGGAACGTAGTTTCCAGAGAAATACCCAAACCTGGTTGGGATTTATTTATTTACCATTTTTCCTGGTGTTTTGTTTCAGTGCTGCTTAGGATTGCTGAATGAATCCTTGTGAGACCTAGACACAGAATCTCTAGGAATACTTTAATTTGGTAAAAATTCCATATTGGCTCTTCTTAACTCATGTGTCACTCAACTGTGTGTGCTATTGGTAGGATATATATGCCTTAAAAATAAAACCGTTTTTTAGGTAATATGTCAAGCAATTTACTGAAGTTTATCACATATACACTGAGTGAATTTTTAGCTATCCACAGATGCAACTGAGGTTATTCAAAACCTATAACTCCTACCCATGTTGGCTGGTATGGCCTTAAAGTTGTTTGTAAAGTTTTATTGAAATTTGGCATCTATTTAACTCACACGCTTAAGAGGGCATGATCTCTAGAAACACCCTCCATAGTTATTTATATTCTGGTTGACATGGGCAGTGAAGGTTCCCAAAATGCAAACAGGCTTGGAGCAGCTTGGGTGGCAGTGGGGAAGAGTACTGGGAGAATAAAGAGGATATAGGATTCTGAGCATGCACATCATTAAGACCTGTGCTCCACCAAAAGGACCCCAAAGAACTAATTAAGCTGCTCAGACCTCTTCTGTTGGAATAGATATAACAGGGAATTTTCTCAGTTCATGTCCTGGGCTGTGGATGTGGAGGAAGAAGTGGGCAGATGTGGCAGATAACTGGCTGTGTCTCCATTTGTGCGGCAGGGCTTGTGTGAGCCCACTGCACTGCCTCTGGGGAAGAGCTGGGATAAGATCTAGGACTGTCGCTCACTGCCCAGAGCTAGTTGTGCTATTTTCATTATAACATTGTGCATTCAGTTGTCATGTGTGATGAAATTTCTTTCTGTTCCCATGACTACATTGAAAAGATCTTAAAAGTACTTCAATCCCGCTTTGAAGTCCTCTCAAATGGGCAAGCTGCTAAAATGAGGGCTTGGTGTTTACACCTTTAGGTGTAAACTGGCTGCTGGTAGGTAGTCTGTGTAGTTCAGCCTGTTTCCAAGACCAGAGTCTGCAAGAGAAGAGAAATAGGAAATGGAAAACTAAGTGCCATGACCTTTCATTAAAGAAAAAGCAAGGTTTGTGATTGTCATTAATGGGTTTGTATTGTGTTCTCTACTAAATACTGCTGATTTTTTGACAAGATAAACCTGAGATATTAAAAACTTTTGCTTTGGAAAATACCTCTTGGTTCTAACACATTTCCCAACAGAAGCTAGAGAAAAGAGGTAGATAGAGGGAAAGGGAATATACAAATCCCTGTTTTATCAATTGAAGATCTCATCACTTGCACGAATGAACCAGTATGTTCCTGCTATGTGCAAAATGCAGTGAAGTCTATCTTTCACACTGCCATTAATTTAAGTAACTTTACAGGAGACAAAAGCTTGCCATGGTTTGTCACCTATACATCCAACCCTGCTAAAGGGGTGACCAGTCAGCCACTTCCCTTTATCTCTGAAAATGTCACACTGCTGTAAAACCCTGCAGTGTCACAGTGCAGAAGTTTTCCAGCAGTAAAATGTGCTAACCTGTCCACTGAAAAACCTTTCTTGGTGTGGAATGTGAACTTTCTTTTTCTATACTTGAACGTAATTCACATGACCGGAAAACAGTTTCTTTTCCAGCTATGACCGATGCACAAGATAGTGAAGACAATACACTGCAGTAATTCCACAATTTGCCTTTAAGCCAGTTGGAAACTGGCTTTATCACAAAGCTGCATTGCCTTAAGTAGATGTTTATTATAGCAAGCATGATCTAAGTAGATGTAGAGAATATTTAAGTATCAATATGCCTGTGTTCAGTTCATTTAAGTTGTACTGTCTAAAACACAGGAGTAACCAACATTCTGGATATCGTACTTCCTTCCTGTATGCAATATAGTAAAATATCTACAAAACCCCTGAAGATGTGAGGTAAGGTGGTACAGACAGTCATGCTAAAGTGAAGCAGGTAGACAAGGTGATCCACTGACTCATTAACAGGGAGGAACTCCTGTGCTCCTGTCTACCTGCCTACATTATGTGTTACAGTAGGATTTATACACACTCATTTACAGTAGGATATGTTTTTACTGCACCTTTCCCTCTATGGCTGCTTTTCCTGCCCTACTCTTATGAAGGCAGGGATTGTTGAGCTTTAGGTGTTCTTTAAATCATGTGGTATTTACCTATTTGTAATTACATCGGTCATTTACATTTATTTACACTTTTTCATCAGCTTCACTAGTTTTATATGTTGTTTTACAGCTTATAGCACATGAATTGTATTTTATAGCTGGATAGGAGAGCTTGGCTACTTTGTCTGTGGTGTACATTGTGCAATAAGAGAACTCACCACTTCCTCTGATAAAATATTTTATTACATTGCTACCCACAGAAGGGGAGGAACTGAGGGACAGCTGATGGCATACTTTGGCAAAACTTCACATTTTTGAAATTGTTTGTTTGTTTGTTTGTTTTTAATAAAAATGCAAAACTTGCAGTTCAGAGAACATCTGAGCAAAAGGTTAATTTCATCTTAAATCCACAAGGTTAAGTTGTTCTTAAATCCACAAGGTTAAGTTGTTCATAAATTAATTTCTTCATATTTTTAAATGCATGAAGCAAGCTGCACAAGGTTCCTGGAATAAACAAAATTTCCTGTGGCTAGAATCTCTGAGTAGGTTATATTTGCTTCTTACATGCTTTTAGCCAAATGTAAAAGCTGCACCCCAGAACTGCACCTTTGGACTGCTAGTGAGCCTTGGGTTGCTGTGGTGTCAGAACAGATGCACAAATGGCTGCTGTCAAGTTTTTTTGAGATCAAAGCCTGAAGTGAGGGGAATTTGATCATTATGGGAGCAATGTTTTTTTCTTTTTTTCCAGATGAATCATAGTGCTCATCCTTCTACTTATTTAATGACAGTTCAAGTACAAAATCTCAGGAAGAGAATTTCCTATATTTAGAACGAAATTTACATGGTATGAGGAACCCCAGTGCAGCTGAGGACCTTTTCAGCTAAACGAGGAAATGAGACAAGCAGGGTTTTCGTCCAGGATTCCTCCTGCTGGAGGCTGTCAAAGCACTATTTAGGGAATTTAATGGGCAGGCTTTGCAAGGAAAAGGGAGCCTGTGTAGCTTTGAGTGAGCAGAGCAGTATTCACCAGCCAGACTTTCTTCTTTGCAAGTGAGCAGTCAGCCAGGCATGAGACTGGAGAAGAACAGGGTAGTCAAGCACTGCTGGCTGGTGGTTCTCAGCTACAGGAGTGGCCCTTTGGGCACTTTACAGCCAGGATGTAGAAGATCTGTGTTGGGAGTTGCTCAGATCCATGGCAGAGCAAAGGATCTGGGAGGTTGTGGAAGTGGAGTACAGCCATTTTCCTTAAATATCCTCTCTTAAAAGGTAATCCCAGGTCACAAGACTCTGAGAAGTGAGAGGTGCTGGAGCAACTCCAGAGGAGGGCAACAAAGCTGGTGAAAGGTCTGGAGCACAGGTCCAATGAGGAGCAGCTGAGGGAGCTGAGGGTGTTTAGTCTGGAGAAGAGGAGGCTCAGGGGTGACCTTATTGCTTTCTTCAACTGCCTGAAAGAAGGGTGCAGCCAGGTGGGGGATGGCCTCTTCTCCCAGGCAGCCTGTGATAGGACAAGAGGACATGGCCTCAAGCTGCACCACGGGAGGTTCAGGCTGGACATCAGGAGGAATTTCTTCACTGAAGGGGTTGTTAAGCGTTGAAATGGACTTCCCAGGGAAGTGATGGAGTTACCATCCTTGGAGGTGTTTAAGAAACAGCTGGACGTGGCACTTCACGCCATGGTCTGCCTGGAAAGGTGGTGAAGGCTGGACTTGATGATCTTAGAGGTCTTTTCCAATGTTTATGATTCTGTGATTCTGTATTAGTGTCAGCCAGAGACCAAAACTGCTTCCCTTAATGGGGCTGTGGGACTTAGGTGTGAGAGATCGAACACTCTCAACCTCTGTTGTACACAATCAGAAAGTTCTCAGTCTCTTGCAGTTTCTAGTTCTAGGTCTGTGCCAGAGTAATCCCTCTGGTTTTTTTTCCAGATTGCTAAGAATTTGCAGCCATCAGCTGTAATTTCCAAATCTGGCTGTGTTAAACATGCCATATATTAAAAATACCTAGAAGGTACTATGTTGAAAAGCAGTGCTCTTCTCTGTGCAAATTCCAAACTTGAGTAATTACATCCTCATGCTGTGTACAACTAGAACAGTAAAAAGGTATGCACATAAATGTTGTAAGCAGTAATACCTGTTAGCTTCCCATTGCCAAGTCCCAGAATTCCAGTTGCTATATTTCCATTCTTACTGATTACTTTCAACTCCCTCTACAAAACCTATACAATTACTGCTTTTCCTCTTGTTTTCCTTCCTGCTTAATTCTAAGCCTGGCTTTGTACTTCTGTCTCCATAAGATGTGGAACAGCTCTAAATCAAACATGTAACATTTCACTTAAATGAAGATGGCTTTGTCTGCTTCTCCAGGTGGCTTAATAAATAGAGACCTTTTGTCCATTAGATATTTATCACAGCTGTAACCACACTATTTCTCCAGTGTTCGGTATAAAATCTGTTGTAAGTCATAGTTAATTTACATTAGCCTCCATGGATGTTGATTCCTCGAGATTGCTGTCTTCCAAGCTTATCATTGCATGTCAGAATGTGCAGACACAGTTCAACCTAAAGGCTGTTGATACTGACTCATCTGTATTCAAACATTTCTTGCTCATCCTTGAGTGTTTCAAGCACATGCACCTCTCCTCAGTTCCTGTAGTTCGTGGTGGTGTTCAGGATACACATACATATTGTATACACATTGCAGCGTATTTGGAGCTTTCAGTGGGGGCTGACTATGAAATTATTAATGTGTTGTAGAATTGGATGTGTGTGCAACTTAGGTAGGAACCCTTGTGATAGTGCTAAATGAACTAGCTGAGATACTGATAGGAATAAAGAATTTTTCTTAGATTTACTAAACCTTCTTGAGTGTTATCTGGCAGCCACACTGTTCACATGCCTTTCACGACCCTTAATTCTGTATTTCATTTATTCTCATGGAGAACAACTTTAACTTTTATTATCATCACTGGTTTAACCTCTTTTATTTTTTTTTTGACTAACCAAAAAAACTTGGGAAGTCTGAGGAGGAAAATCCCACCATTTCAACCTGTTATCAATCTATCTTCCTCCCAGTAAACTCTTGAAAAAGGAATGTCTGTGTTGCATCAAAGTTTCCAGTTTCTCCTACATATTGCTGCTAAGGCGCATGTCGCAGCACTGGCAGCACCTCTTCAGGTAGGTACAACAGCAAAGTGTGGGCAGCTGCAGAGCTGGGAGTCTCAGCACAGCCCTCCAGCCCAGCTCCTTAGCTCTGCTAATGACTAATTATGATGTAACCTTAATTAAGCCTCGATGTGTCTTTGTGCATCTTATTTACCCTTCTATAGGATAGGGATGGTAGTGCCAACATGGCACTTCCAAAGGGCTTTGACAGCTACTGTGTGAATGGTTTTTGTAACAGTGCTGTAAAATATCTATTTAAGTGACTGTTACAGGGGAAACATCAGTTTTCCTTTTGCATAGAGAGCACATGGCCAGATCTTGCTAGAGATACTTGAAGTCTTAAGGAAAAATAATCTACAAGACACTTTACTATGGAGACACCAGACTTCAATAAAAACCTTTTCTTTGTAATGGAATACAGAAGCAACATAATTGCCCTGTTAATAAGTGAATTATTTCATTCCTCCTTTGTGCCTCATTGCCTGCTGCAGAAAGGTATAGGCCATCTGGAAAAGAAGCACATCAAACTCACCATTTATCAGACTTGTATTTAATTTGCACCCCCAACCTTTAGTTTTACTAAGTAAATGATTTCTATATTTATCAGAAACGAATAAAAAAGCAAATTTTACTTTGTATTATCCAATACAAGTAACCACCACATCTGCTGAATTTCAGTGGCAGTGAACACGCAAATCTAAGTGCAAAAGGAAATCATAGTTTCACTTTCTGGTGTAACAAAGAAAGCAAAACCTTACTGTGTAATTTGGAAGCAAAACTCAGAAATGCATTTTCAGCCCTATATTTAATTTTAAAAAGCAACAATGGAGGTCCAAGCTTAGAAGGCTGCCTGCCCCAGCATGGTATTTCTGTCCCCTCGATTCTTTTGCGCAGCTTATACATATGTACAGCACAAAAGCCGAGATGAAAAGCATTTTTTTAATTGAAACCTTTATCATTGTCAAAATTATATTTTTTAATGTATAAAGCAGTCTTCTGTGCAGAGCACACACACAAGAAGTATACAAGTAATTTCAGTTGGAATAATTGTAATCTAGAATACAAAACTGCTTTATCTGTTTGACATTGATGAATTAAATAATGTAACAGCATACACAGTGATGAATTCTTAGGGGACAGTAAAAAATCTTTAGGCATTATGAGAGCCTTCTCACTGGGATTTTCCTAGAGCCCCCAAATTGGCTTAATTTCTTTTTTCAGATTTTCATGCAGTCATGAACTCTGACAAAAGTTTTGAAAATGTCCTAAAGACAGGGTGTTAGGTGTTCCTATTCAACAGCACTGAATTTTAAGGGATTTTTTTTTAAGGTAGTGTTTCCACTTTGGACTCCTTTTGTGTTTAAAAATAAAATGGGAAAGATATGCCTCTTCTCTCTCACAAATGGAAAGTCAGGTAACTCCAGGTAACCCATTTGAAACACAGCAAGGTAGCAACAGCCCACATTAAGAGCACAGTTAAGCCCACAGTACCTATTGAAATCAAGGAATGTCACTTATATTTAATACAGGTTGCTGAAATTAATTTATTGCATCTAAACTTCATTGTTTAACTTGAATTATCTGTAACCTGCCTTAGAAAAACACCATTGTTGTCTTAGGTACAAAATGTTAAAAAGATGCTTGTTCATTCATTACAGAAGAAGCAGTCTGCATTTCAGATAAGAAACTAAAAGAGTAAATGTAATTATTATCCAACTACAATTTAAATTAACATTATTCATTCTGGCTTCTCTGTATATCCATGACCTTTACAAGCCTTTATTTATCACGCATAACAAAAAATTTAAACAGCTAATTTTGCAGGAGTCAACACTGATGTATTACTGATCATTTCTCATTTTAAATGATTGTGCTACCTGCTTAATTAAAAAGATATCTGCTGTACATGGGGGAGTTTTTATTTTTATCATGTAAAAGGGCATCTGATGGTCATAAGGGAACAAAATGGTGTTAGAGTCACTTCATGTGAAAGTGGATTATATCAGCAAAACTTTAGTAATTCACTGGGATCTAGATCCCCATTCCAACCTCCCACGATACTCATTTATGAATGAGGAGATGTTTTTTCTCATGGACTGTCCTTAATATATCTGAGATGGGACAAGGGCAAGATCAGACCTCACTGGATGATTCACGATACCTTAGACATTCTGTTCACTGTGCTGTGACTTCATTCACCACTGTGTATGTGGTGAATGACCCTATGACCCATCACTATCAGTGTTCTGCTGCTGTGCAACCCCCTTCTCCTGCATCATGAAGGAATTGCTTCACCCCATTAACTTTTCCTATAGCTGAAGCTGAAGGGAAGGAGACCAGGCTCACCAGGCAGAACATTTGTGGTCCCTTGTCCCTCCAGGGCCAGTTCCGTGGTCTCCAAGAACAGAGTTCTGTGCTCTTCCTAGGCATTAGGAACCCTGCACTCTGTGTTGCCTCTATGACAAACTACCTATGAACCCAAGCAGCCCTGCATCTTAGCACTGTCAGAATTGCATAGAGATTTTTAACAAGCAAATACCCAAGGTATTTTTCTAGTTGTCTATGTGCCAGCCAGTGAAATCTGCAAGTCAGTATCTGACTCTGAATTGGGAAATGCCAGGGGACAGTAGTTCCATTTGGTGTTAAAATCTTGATTTCATTTCTGTTAGAGTGAGGGCATTTTTCACATGTTTGAGGAAGTTTTTGTAGAAATAGAGACCAGAATTTGAATGCACTAACATAGATTACATTGGATGCAATGGACATGGTCATGATGTGTTGACCAGTGGTACATGATTTAGCTTGAAATGAAAAGCCTCAGGAGGAGATCTGGAGGAAAATCTTCACTGTGATAATGTAGAGGACAACCTCTGAAACAGAGGCCTAATGCTCGTTCCCTCATTCAGCACCTTAAAGATTGACTCGAGTCTGAAAAAAACATCACCCGTGCCACACAGGTCCCCATTACAAGGCAGTGGCTTCACAGTAGCCATTACCCTTCAGAGCCCTTTTCTGAATGTGGAGCATCAGCCCTTTTCAGAAGGAGAGGCCTGTGCCAGGCAGTCCTTCGAGCTGTTCCAGGCTGGCATTTGCTATGTGGCATTTGTCCCTGTGGGCAGGCAGGACTCAAATGGATAAACCCATTCTCTGCTGATGAAAATGTCCAAACCAATTGCTTACTTGAATTACTGCAAGCAGTAAAAGTATCTCTGTGGAATTTTTTCTCTCTTTGATAAAATTCTCTCCTGTTTTTCCAAAAGCCTCCAGTTCTGTGAAGAAATAACCATTGCTATCTTCTGCTTTTTTACAGTTGTGGCCAAAGTAGAAGACTCTCGCCCGATGCAGAGACCTCCCAGAAGGCCACGGAAGCCCAAGACATTAAATAATCCAGAAGACTCCACCTACTACACTCTAATACATGTGAGCTTTTGAGGGCTAAAACTGTCAGATAATTCCCCCCCTCAACTATCTTTCTAATTCCAACTATCTTTCTATCTTCCAATTCCCATTATTCTTTTCGAATGCAGCATAAAATCTGTGTCCTGCTGAAAGGAGGCAGGCCACAAACTTCACATTTCAAACGAGACTTGAAATTGAAGTACAGTTACCCAGACTGGGGAGCTATGTCAGACCAGAATTTACTTGTGTATCTAAACATACATACTTTCCTTATATGCATAAGCAATATTTGTATTTTCAATACCCAAATCAAGTGTCCTGTCTATAGTTTCTTTGTAAGTCACAGGAGAAAACCAGGAGAGGCACAGGTTTGCTTGGAGCTATTTTGAGCATCTAAATTAGTGCTTGATCTTGCAGAGAGAGCAAATACTAAAATAAGTTGTATTAGTATGCACACTGTAACTTCCTTTACAAATGTGTCAGATTGTGATTATGAAGGCATTGGCAAATACCAGCAGCTCAGGAGACTAATGGATTTGAGTGTCTCTATATATAGCCTTTGGTCCAAGTTCAGATACCAAGTGCTGCTTTCCCCTCTTGACTTCAGTGCCCTTAAATGTAGGAAAAAAGGCAAGAAAGTAAGCAGAAAGAGTGAAAATGTAAAAGCAGCTCAGAAAGCACTTCCAACAAAAAAAGCAATTAAACTGATTTGCTCGAGGTGCCTGTATCTTAGTGACCTATTTTAACAGCCGGTGAGAACCCAGCTAATAAACTAACCGTAGCAATTGCTTCTCCTTTCAACAGAAGGTGTCACCAGGGCCTGTAGGGACAGTTGTGTCTGGCATACCAAAAAAAGACAAATACAGCTATGTTTTATTCTGGGGCTTTGAAATAACACAGCTTTGGAACAGTGATATTCTGAAAAGAAATTACATTCTTAAAAATAAACTAGCATGTAAGAATAAATTTGTTTTGTGAAAGCAAGCTTGGTGAGATTAAGGACTGAAATGAAAAGCATGACACAGAATCTGTATTTGGACATTTCTGAGGAGAAGGGCAATTCCGAAATAAATGCCTGTTTAGAAAACTAAGACTATAGAGTCAGGAACATTGTATTTTGTGGGAGATTATTTGTTACGTGGCCAGCTCTGTATCGGAAAACAGCTACGACATCAGTGCAAACAAAAACTGCAGTAATGCCAGGAAATTTTAAATAAATTTTTAGCAGCAGCTTTTCAAGTTATTAATCAATATTACCTTCAATGAGTTGTGTTTTCAAGAAGGTGTGAAAAAGAGAAACCTGTCTTCCTGACATGAAGTTCACTGGTCAGAGAAAGGTTCAACGTAAATATCTGTACACTGAAGCTTAGAAAGGAGACCTAGTAGTTGTTAAATTCTTAGACCTTGGGTGAGTCATTAAGCTCTAACTTTAGATGGTAGTCAGCTTTAGAGGGCAGTCAGCTTTCCCAGCTATTACGGATTTTCTACCTTATTAAAAATCTCCGTGACCTTCAGGCATTCACAGATTATTATCAAGCCCAGATCATTTGAAAGTGAAGAAACGCAATATGAGCGCATTTTAAATAAAAAATTTCTTTATCTTCTGCAAAATCAGATATTTCTCTCACATCATGCTGCAGACATTAATTAGACACCTTACATTCTCACACATCTCCTTGCATATATAATGACCTGAAGGGGTATAAATGAAACCTAACAATAGCCCATTGTTCATATAAGGCACTAGAATTTTTTGAGGGGTATATTTTTTTAAATCAGCCTATCATTTTGGAATTATTTGTCATGTCCATTTGCCTGCATACTGAAGTCCATCAGGATTTCTGATTTGACTTTACAGTCCATAATTCTAATAAGTTTTCATTCATTTGCAAGAAACACAAGACCGCAATCTGCACTTAAAAATACTGCCTTTGAAGTGTGATGTGTTAGGTGCCGCAACATTGCATTGTTTTGGCTGTAGGGATAGAACTCTAATAGAGATAAGAAATTATTCACATTCCCTATGAATCTTCTCTCCTCTGCATTTTTAGGACTCTTGTATCCTAAAGGTTCTTTTGGCACCTAGTATACTGTTTTTAAATGGGGCTTTTGTCCATTTTATTCTACTAAAACCTGTGTGAAGACTGCGTTGGCATTAATGAGAATAGGATTATGCCTTCTCCCACTGCATTGCTTTTATTCATGGAAATTCTCATGGCATCACAGTAAATTTGCCTCAATGAGATAGTGTTGTCAACTTCATTAAAACAGCTATAGCTATTTGAAAGTTTTAGATCTCCTTTTTCTGTTCTAATCATCATTACTTTGGCTTTCTTTTTTCACGGTATGGCAACAAATTTGGGAGGAACAGTGCTAATCTCATTCTAAGTCTCAAAAGTTCTTAAAAGAGATTTTTCTGGGACTCTTGCTCATCCTCTATCATTTCTTTTACTGAAAAATATACAACACTCTCTTACCTAACGCTGATGAATTGTACGTGTGCATAGGCTTTCCTTTCAGTATTTTTAATTACTTTTTATTTTCTTAGAAATCAATACAAGATGAAAAACGGAAACCAAGAAAAGAAAGGTAATTTTTTCCATTATCTCACTATTGTTGTTCCAGTACTCTAGAATAGTTTTTAGCTGTGCTTCAACCAGGAGAATAAAGCATTGAAAAAAGATTGGTAATTGTGTGATTCACAGGGGGACGTATGCACGAAGTTAAAATATGCAATTTTCATTGACTAAAATCCATTACAGAATTCAGTCATTCTGTTTTCCTAAAACATGGTCCTTTACCATGGTAACACAAGCATTATAATAAGATAAGGTCCACATCAAAGCTAGTTCTGACACAAAAAATAATTGAAGGTGCTTAAAATTCTAGTCAAAGCAAATGGGCAACCAGGTTTTTCTGTCAGCAAAAATACAAAGGCTGTCAAAATTTTCTCCTAAAAATATATGAGTGTCTGGAAACAGATAATAAAAAATTAAAACAATAACTATGAATAACAGCTAAAGAAGAGTAGCCCTTGAAATTTGAACCAGAAGTGTTTTCTTCCCGGTACAACTAACCTATTTTGATGGATCTCTGCAGAAAAGAAGGAAGCAATAGGCATATTCTGCCCTTTTGTATCTTACATCCTTACGTGTGCTGCAGACCTGGTTTGCAGCTCCTGGCATACATCACAGCTTTATTTTATTTGTGTTTCTAGACAGGCTTTTCTGCTGCCCCCTCAGTGGCACTGCTGTGGCACCATGTGTGCAATGGCAGCCTGCTCATAGCTGCCAGATGAGTGGGCTCTCTGCACTCTCGGCTGAGGCTGCAGAACACAAAATCTGTGGCTAAAATATGTATCTTGCATGGCATTACTTCTATATAAAATAGGCTCACAGCATTGAGCTTCATTCAACCACAGGTTAAATTGCACTTGATTATGCAGCAGCTTAAAGGATTGACCTTATGTCCATGTCCCCCATCTTTGGTCTCTTTCAGCTTTTTCTTTTTTCTCATGTCATTTGGATCCTAAAAAATTTCACACCTATTGATTCCAGTCTAGGGGGAAAACAAAACCTAATACATCAAAATCTAGTGTTTACACAAAAATCTGGTATTTTCTCTCATTGGCCTCAGTTATGTTTCAATCATCTTAATTCTAGTTAACCAGTTCCCTGACTGCATCTTTCATGTGCTGACTCTGTATTAGTGGAACATAGCAAGTGAAATAAATTAATTACTTATGGTTTCTAACAATGTGAGGATTGAATTCTGAACTTCTCTATTCAGTTTCTTTTTAGGATATTATTTCTTTCCTTACCCATTCTAAAATGGATGTTGGGATTTATTTTTTTCTGTATGTATAATACCCTTGATAGCATTCACCTAACAAAATAATGGTTTTCTGCATTATTGACACCCATATTTGAACTAGTTGCTTTAGACTCTCTTCTTGTACTGAGAGAAAAAAATGGTCACCTTTAGGAAGATTATTAATCTCTTGCTTAAAGAGATATCTAAAATAGATCAAATCAATTATACCATACAAATGCCTCTCCACTGAGTCTAATGGCAAACCCAAAAAATTTCAGTCATCTGTGTCTCCTTTATGAATATACAAAAGTATTTAGCATTTCAAAATTCTCAATATCTACGTTATACAGCAGTCACACTTCAGAGACTGATTTTTTGTGCCTATATATATTTTTCCTTAGATCCTCAACACATAAACAGAACTAATCATGATATTTGGCTGCCTTGGGTTTGTATGTTGAAAAAAATACTGAAAAGTTAAATTGTTAACTTAGTGTTCTTATTTATTGACAGTCTGAGCAAAGTGCTAGATTTAGATATCTACTACCAAGAAATTTCATCTACTGACTCCTCCTCCAAGGACAGCACTACTACCCCAAGAAGGAAGAGACACCCAATTGAGCGCAGGACTTCCATTTTACGAGCTACTGAGCGGTAATTCCTACAAAATAGTAATCGGAAAAAATAAATATTATCCTTGTTGAGATATTCAAAAGATTAATAAAAAGAAAATAAATGCTCTTTCAAATTACACATAAATCTATTATTTTAGACATAGAATTCTGCCAAATTATCTTGCAAAACATATAGCTAAAATTTCCCATCTTAAAATGGGAATGTCTGAAATATTCCCTGTGCAAGACAGATAAATGCCAGGGTGATTGGTGTTCAGCCTACCTGCCAGTTTTTGGTTTCCCAAGGGCCAGATGGACAGACATTCTGCACCTCTGATCTAAAATAAAATTAAACTGAAGCAGAACCTAAAAACTGTATTTCTGATTAGTTAGGTTTTAAATAGCATGGACGTGCGCCAGACTTTCTGCATGTTTTCTGCAGGTAAGACTCCAGCTTGACTGCCTCCTTCTCCTGCTGTCCTGTGGCAGCACAGGTGTCTGAGGCATGCATGCACCTCACCAAGGTGGACAGTCAGGAGAAAAACCCCAAAGGGAGGCTTGGCTCGACCTCCTCTCTTCCCACATAGAGGGTGACCACTGCCAGGCTAAGGAAATTCATATTCTCACTCTTGCCAATGCACCCTCACACACTGCACATGCAAATACACATCTGTATATCTTAATATAATTGTATCTCCTTGCATGTTCCTAAATGTGAGAAAAGCTTGGAAAACTATCTAGGTCAAAGTCTTAAGAGAAACGCTAAGCCTGGGGTGAGTGCTGAATTTGTGGAAACAGTGAAAATGTTTGTAGAACACTTAGAATGTAGAATATTTTGTGCCCCTTACATACCCCATTTCTAGCCTTTTTTTCATGTAGGATCTACATTAGTTTCAGGAAAGTGAAGATGTGTAATTAAAAGTAATAAAATCAGGGAATTACCATACAGTTTACAACCATTAGAAAATGCTGGATTTCTAAGGTAGTTAATTACACTGTATCTGTCACTCTGAGGTCTGGTTTAGGTGAATGAAAGTTTTGCTACTGAGCTTACTAAAAGGAATTTCTTACCCTTTACTGTTTGCTGCTCTGATTGCAGCCTAAATAGCCGTAGTGAAACAAAATATGTGTGACTTTTAAGTTAACACTGTTACCTCAGAGGGCAGATGAGAACACAATTAATAAACATTTCCGCGCTTCAGTATCTCTTGAATAGGATCACCAAGATACAAAGACTGCACAGTCATTTCAATCTACAGAAGTGAAGCATTGAGTATTTTTTATTTGGCAGTTTACCTTCGACATTGGTGTAGGACCAGTGGTGGTGGCACCTTTAGTGTAGAACACTACAAATTTTTGTAATTATTTCACAGTAATTTACTTTTTAAATAACTGTCTTTTATTTTCAGTCTTGCTCCATGGTAACAGCTGATGCCCCATCCCCATTCCAGCCTGTCAGAAGTGGCATCCAAAATGCATCTTGCCATCTGAAAATAAAGTAAAATGAGATAGACACTTACAGTGAGCTCCACAGGCAGGTTAAATACAGAGCAAACAAATTTATGCCAACTGAAAATCTGGTGCAGTAACCATCAGGCAAATGCTACTGCAAAGCATCCCCATGCTTTCAACGTTTTTATGTCCTTTTATGATGTCCTCTTCATAGAAGAACATGTTGTTCCTCTGTGTTCATCTGCTTCTAGCATATAATGTGTTTGTTCCGAGGTGCCTGTTTTGTGCAGCGCAGGAAGAGGCCTAGCAAAGTCAGCTGATTTTTTTTCTTTCTCCTTTTATTTTTCCCCTATGGGGGTGGAGGTTAAGCAGTCGATTAGGAGTGTTTGCCAAGGTAAATGTTTTGACTTTAATTTCTAAAACACTTCTGTGCTTAATCCCTAGGTCAAGGCTTGCAGAAAGACCCCTGGAAGAGAGTAAAGCTGAAGATAATCCCTATGACTACAGACGACTGCTGCGGAAGACCTCACAGCGCCGGCGCCTTATCCAGCAGTTCTAGCTGCTGCTGCTGCTCCTGCTGCCATTTGGCTTTTATTAGCATAATTTTTTTTATCATTTTATACCATGTGTTTCCTTTTTTTTTTTAATCTTCAATGTTTCAAGTTTACGTGTGTGTTCATGTGAATATGAATTACTGTGGTTTACAGCCCAACACCTTTGCAAAGGGACACTGTCAGTCACATATCATATTCTTCCCTAATATAAAAATCAGCTTTCTTTTGTGTACCACTGCTACATCCTAAAATTATTAGACATTAAACAGTGTAAATCTAGTTTACTTTGCTCAGTGAATATTTCTTTTCTTTTATCAGTCTCATCCAATCAAAATAATAATTCACTTTATAGTTCCCTAGTTAAGCTTTTAAATTCCCATATGCACCGTCAGAAAACCTTAGTTATTCTTTCTAATAAATTGCTTTACAGGAAAAAAAATTACAAGAGCACCATGGGGGAATTTCTGCTTATTTTAGTTTACATTGCCTAAATTTTGGGATGACCTGTTTGTGGCAAGTGTCCCTCTAATGAAAATTAATGTGTATGATTAATTGGATAGCATACCATGGCAGTTTATTTCATTATTGACTTTACTGTAAAGCTAGTAGCCAGTTTTAAAGGTCAATATTGTGTGTACAATCTTTATGTTGGAGATGTCCATTTATGGGAAGTATATCCATCCCTCTCCTCTGCCTCCAAGCTTTGTGACTAAGTGATGAACTTTTAAATCATGTTTGCTTTGTTCTCATTTGCATTAGATTTTTAGGAATCTTAATCTCTGGGGTACCAAGAAAGGAATAGAAATACACTCTCTGGTTGATTGCTGCTGAAATGTAATGATCATTCTTAATCAGTTCCACTAGAAATTAAATGAAAATAAAAGCAATAGCCACAGTGTTCCCCCTGATTCCTTATTCAAAAGACCTTATTTCACAGAAACCACACAGATAATTGCAGCACTTTCTTTCAGGATTCATAATTGCATGTTCCCAGCTGCAAAGCAAGAGAAGGCAAATTTCATGATGCCAGCATAAAGGCCTGATCCTCAGCTCTCCTAAACGTGACAATTGGCAGCAGCAGTCAGCCACAGGGGCTGGGCTTTGTCCATTCCCCACGCACATTTGGCCTTTCCCCCAGAGACAGATAACCATTGCTTCCTCATCTGTAGCTAGTTACAAGGCTGTGCACCGGATTAAAATGTGCTGCAATGTAAAATTTGCTATAAATTGTTAACATTTTGAAATCTGTTTTAAAGTTGCTTTGTCATGTATTATTCAAACGGTAAAGTAAATAAAAATGTACAAAGCAGTGATACGGTTGATTGTGTCTGAATTACACCCAGAACCAACAGAACACGGTGGACTGGGGCATGAGTGAGCAAGGCAGGGAAGGGCTCACAGCAGCCTCTGGCCGTGGAAAGCTGGAGTTATTGTCTACGTGCGAGCCAGTGTGATGCGGCAACTAGAACAGACTGTAATTTCACACGAAGAGATGCCTGGACCGGTTTTCTTTTGCTTTTCCACCACGGCAGTGTTTTAAAGCACTGAGACATTTCTGTGAGGTCTCATGGCGGGACACTCCTCGTAACCATGTGGGTACCTGCAGAAAGCAGAGAGATGCCCCGGGCTGAACACAGGGCCTGGCTGCGAGGAGCGTGGGGGCCCTGGGTGACCAGAGCTCTCGGCAGAGCCACATCTTGAGCTGGGGTGGTCCCGCCTGCCTCCCTCCACGGCCAGGGCGTGAAATCCCTCCTGTGCCAGAGGAGAGACAGCCGCGGCAGGGAAAGGCTCCGGGCTCCCGCGGAGACCCGGCTGGGTGGAAAAAGGAGGTTTGGTTGCCTTCAGAAACGACGTCGTGAAGGGAATGGGAACGGTTGTTTTCGTGCTCTTCTCGTCTGGCCTCCGGGCCCTCTGCCTCCTCGGGGCTGGAGCGAGGTTCCACCAGAGTCCCCAGCTCGGAATGTTGCGGGAAGCCCCTGGGAGCGCCCCGGGGCTCTGAGGACACGCGGGGGCAGCCGCGGCGTCGCGCAAGGCTCCTCCCGCACGTCGGTGCGAGCCAGAACCCCCTTGTCTGCACGGGAGCAGGAGGGACAGCGGGAACCCAGCCCCGTGCGGGCCCCTCCACCAGCGCCTTCTCCGCGGCGGCCCGGCCCGGCAGGGCACCCGCCGGTCGCTCCGGGCCGGGCCGATGGGACGACGGGGGCTCGGGAGCTGTTCCTTCCCCACCCCGGGACCGCCGGCGGCTCGGGCTGTCCCAGTCCCGGCGCTGCCGCCCAGGAGTGCCCTGCTCGCACGTGCGGGGGTGCTCCGGTGCAAAAGTGGGAGGTGTGGTGGTGGGATTTCCCTTCGCTTTGCATCTTAAAGGACTGAGGACACTTCCCCGTAGTCCCAACCTTCCCCTCGAGGTACCAGGCTGGATCACCGCGGGCGGCCACACCAAGACTTGGAAAACTACCACTGCACTCTGCTCAGCTCTCCTCCCGCCCCGCCGGGCTGCGGCCGCACGGACCGTCGGTGGGGTGAAGACGGCACAGGCACCCTCGCTCGCCTTCGCCCCCCAAGGCAGCTGCAGCCCCAGGACAAGCAGCGCCTATAGCTCGGGTCTGCCCCGAGCGCTATCGTCCTCCCACCACCACCCCCCGATCCTCCGATGCAGGGTGCAGACATCCCTTAGAACAGCCCACGCCGTCGCCGCTGGCAGCCTCAGCGGACACCTCTTCCCGTGGAGCCTCCCGCCCCGTCCTGGGCAGCAGAGCCGCGGAGCGCGCCCCGGGGGCGCCCACGGGAGACGCTCCCACCCACGCGTGCCCGGGGCGCTCCCGCCCCTTCGCTGCCGCCGCCTGGCGCAGCCGCGCGCACTTACACACCGCACACTCACACTCACGCACACTCGCTCAGGCCGCCTGGGCTGCAGATCGCCGCTCCTCGCCCGCCCCGCCGGTTCGCCTCCGCCATGGCAAGCCCCGGCTCCGGCTTCTGGCCCTTCGGAGCCGAGGAGGGCTCCGCGGCCGCCGAGACCCCCGGCACAGGTAGGGAGATGCCGAGCGGCCAGGCGGGACCGGCCCGACGGAGCCGCCGTGACAGCGCTTCCCGGTCGCCGGAGCCCCATTCGTGGCAGCTCGACCAGCGGGACGAAGCGGTGCGGGCGGCGGGGATCGACGGCGACTCGAGCCCGGGCCAGCGCCGCGGGGCTCTGCGGGGCAAGAGGGTCCTGGGGAACGGGGCCGGGGGTCAGGCGAGACGCCCCCAGCCCACGCCCGTCCCCACGGACCCTCCGCTCGATTTTCTCTTACAGCCAGAGCTTGGTGCCAGGTTGCCCAGAAGTTCACGGGAGGGATCGGAAACAAACTCTGCGGTAAGGGCAAGGAGGCCCCGGTAGCCCGCGGCGGGGGCGCGGCTGCGAGCCCGCGGAGCGCCGCGGGACCTGCCCCGGGCCGGGGGGGCGGGAGGAGGGGGGGTCGATGCCCCGGTAATGAGGCCGTGTGTCCGTGTCGCTATCAAGCCCTGCTCTACGGAGATGCCGAGAAGCCCGTGGAAACCGGCGCCAGGGCAGCAGCCCCGGGGGTAGCGGAGCCGAGGCCGACCTGTACCTGCGACAAAAAGCCCTGCGGTTGCCAAAAAGCGGACGTGAATTATGCCTTTCTGCACTCAACAGGTAACGGCGCTCCCGGGGCACGCTGCTTCTCTAAAACTAGCAAGAAAAACCAGCGGTTCGGTCGGGAAATCGCCTCCGCCCGCGTTGCGCGGAGGCGTGGGGGGCCCGGTGGTGCCCGGTGGTGCGCGGCGGAGCTCTGCGCCCTCAGCCCCGGCCCCCGCCGGGCATTTCTCAAATCCGCGAAAAATCACTCAAACAACAAAAAATTCCGAAAAGAAAAACCCAAAGGAGTAAAATCCCGCGTGCTAGAGCCCGCAGCTTTCTCTTTCTAAGGAGCACTGACAGCAGCGACCCTGCGTTGAAGACCCTGCGATGTAATTAAGGTTGGACGGGAGGGGGGAGATAGAGCGCTCTGTTACTCCTTTGCTTTAATTCGAGATATTTTTGCACTTCATCTTTTCTGACCTTGGAGGTAGCGTCTCGGCTAGTGAGTAGGTCCCAGCTCTCTGCCGACATGCGCTGGTCAGGAACTCTCCCGTTTGCTCGGCAGCCCGGGACCCCAAATTAGGGGTTTCCACTACAGTCTGGCTTTGACTGAGCCCTCGCTCTTGAACAAAAACATTGTGTACACCGAAAGCCCGTGCAGCATTGCCTCAGGAAAAGGCATTAAATTACCAATAAGTCACTTTCATAGGAGAGTCACCACGAAGGTATTTTATTGCAAGGCAAATAACAGTTTTTAGGATGCTGCTTGTAGCATTTGTTGCTCAGTCTTTATTTCTCTCGAGATTCGTTTTCCCTTTTTTCTTGTTTCCCTGCTCTCACTGTCTTAAAAATTGGTCTGAAATATACTGTGGACAGAATTGGCCAATTTAGATAGGATATTTAATCGTGGTATCTTTCAGAACATTCCTCAAAATACAACCTTGCCAATTTGCTTATTGGATGAAAAAAAAAACCCTGTTTTTATTGAGAATAGTGTAAAGATTTCCTAAACATAAACGGGAGAAGGCTTTATTCAAAATCTGTGCATGTGGTCATTAAACGAAGTTAACTTCTAAATTTCTCTATTCTCAGATCTTCTGCCGACATGCAATGGAGAAATAACTACTATGTCTTTTCTACAAGACGTTGTGGACATTTTACTTCAGTATGTGGTGAAAAGTTTTGATAGATCAACAAAAGTTATTGATTTCCATTACCCAAATGAGCTGCTCCAGGAATATAACTGGGAACTGGCAGACCAGCCACAGACCTTGGAAGAAATTTTATTGAACTGCAGAACAACTCTGAAGTATGCAATTAAAACAGGTAATACCAATGCTCATTTTCTACCCTGTATGGTCTCATCCATTGATTAAAGGTGTCATTTCAATTTAGCTTGAAACGTTAAAGATTGAAGCAGCAACTGTATTTTGTCAGCTCTAAGCAATTTCTAGCAGAGACAGAAATCGTTTTCCAAAACGATAAAACACTCCAGCAGCTCCATCTCTGTAGCTGTCAGTGCAGCCTCGCACACCCTTTCCGATTTAAAATTAATGCGTCTGTGCGTCGGAGTTGCTGAGTGTAGCACTGAGCAGACTTTGCGCCACCTTCACCACTTTCTGCCGTTCCTTTTCATCCGTTTCACGTGTGATGCCCCGGCGATGGCCTCTTGCTCTCTGCAGAGCGGGGTGCGGCGGGAGCGGAGCTGGGGGCAGAGGGGAGTCCCTGCACGGGGGGCAGCCGGAACCAGCCCATTTGACAGCCGAAATCGCAGTACACGGCCTGTAAATGCGAGCTCGGAGCGGCCGTGTCTCTCACTTCGCCTGCAGGACATAAAATAAAAAACGGAGAATTTAGCAGAACCGTATACAGAAATACTGAGGATTTTGTTGCAACTTTAGGCTCAAGCAATAATACCAAAGTCCGGTTTGTTTTAGTAGCCGTTTGTTGTTTTTCGCTGAGGAAAGCCGGGATGGGTTTACTCCTGCCTGCCTGCCTGCCTGGGATCCTCCCTTAGTCGTGCCCCCTTCGTGCGCTTCCTGGAGGGAAGGCAACGAGGGGCTCGCCCAGGCGTGGGGAAGCTCCCGAGTCCGCACCGGGGCCACCTTAAATAAACTGCGGCGGAGAAGGCAGAAAGCGGAGCCGCAATTACGGCTGTCATTGGGAAATAATAGGGAGTCCGGGGAGCTCTTAGTGGGAATTTGAATTACTGAGAAATTGCTTAAAAATAAATGTGAAGCAATTACTGAAAGAGACAAAAGGCTGATTTGTGACTAGAGGTTGAGTGGAAAACAAAAAAACCCTCAGGTTTTGAGAACAGAACAGAACAGACCGAACCCGGTAAAGATGGTGAGGGATCTGTGTAATCCTCCTCGTTTAGGGGTGGAAATGACCGTCCGCATGTCTTGATGCATGGGTCGGGTGCCGTCAAGATGTTTGTAAAATATTGGATTAAATAGTTAGGTAAATGATACCCACAGGAACAAAGTCGATCTGTCCAGTGATCTATGTGGTGTGTCTGGATAGGGCATAGGAAACGTGCTCGCACAGAATGATGTAGAATGTGGGATCTATGATTCTAGGAAACCAAAAAAATAGGGTTTCTTAGGTGAGATTCGTTGATCGTTTTCTGTTACAGCCCGTTTTCACGTAACAGACCTATTTAATTTTGTGGATTCAAAAAAGACCCTTTAAAACAATGTTGCCATTTCTCTTCTTCTTTGTAAATATCGGAGGCTTTCCCATCTTGGCATTTTAAGATTTGTTTTAATGAAAACAATGTTTTTGAAGTCTGAAAACGGGTGCTGGGGGATTTTGTGAAATGTGGTGGCGTGGCGGGGTTCAGCCCAGGGGGTGCAGAGCTCCTTTGGTTGCTGCTGCTGCCGCTCAGCACCCTGGGGTGACAGCCCCAGCCTGGGAGGGGGTTCACGAAATGCGTGGGGCTTACACCTGAAGCCCTTCGGCATGTGTTGGAGTAAAACACTGGAATTACCCTAGAGGAAGGATAGTATAGTGAGGTTTCTGGCGGCAGTGTCTGCCTCCACTCCTGCAGCAGAAGCCCCTCGGACACGGCCCCTCCTGGGCGGTGTTTGGCTGCAGGGGCCCGGGAGGCTGATTGAAAAATAAATTGTATTGCATAGATTAGCCTCACAGCTGGATACCCGGGTCCAGGGATTCGACGAGGCAGATGGCTGATTTTTCAGCCGAGGGGCAGGTGTAGGTTGCTCCCAGGTGTTGCCTGCATGCCTCGGCTCGCTGGGGTGCCCGGGGAAGCCACGCTTTCTGCCCTCTCACCAGCAGAGACAGGATTCTTGCTGAGGAATGTAAAAGGCAGTGACTGTGAATGCAGGGAAAGATGGGTGTGAAATTCGGTTGCTGTGCACTGTACAATTGAAAATGAGCAGGGGAATTGAAATACGAACGTTTAAAAAGGGCTTGGAAGCTCCAGGAAGGGCGCGAGGAGCCGGTTGTGACCCAGCCTTGCTCCCTGGCAGGCCCTGATGGCGGCCGTGCACGCAGTGAAGCTGCGAGCACCAGCGGCCAGACTCGGTGCTGCCAGCCGTGCCTTTGTCCGTGCTGTCTGGCCATGCCCAGCCCTTCTCGTCGCCTCCTCCCTGCGGGGGCTGCGGAGGCCGTGTGTTCATGCTGGGCATGCCCGTGCCTCAGAGCGCTGCGGGTGGGAGTGTGTGAGAGGGTGTGTGGGCACACCCTCGGCAGGGGAAGCCAGGCCGCGGGTGTCCCTGGGCCTTGGCCCCGGTTCTTGGCCATCATCTCCCGATTTGCTCAGGGATATCTGTGAATACATTGTGTATTGCTAGACAAACCATTAAGTAATAATCTCCTATTTTCACCTCTCCCTCCATTCTTCACCCTGTCAGTCTCTTTTCCAGTACCTCTTTGTTCAGGAGCAACTTCAACAAAGCATGTGCATTTCAGGCAGAGGCACCCAGGTAGAGATTTTTGAGCGCCTCTCACAAACTCTTCTTACCTGGCCAGTAGAGCCTGTATTTTACGCAAAGCCTCAGTTTTCCTCGGCCATCTAGCCAAGGGAAGGGGGCTCGCTGAGGTATTGAGGTGTCACATGGGCAGACAAACCCCTGCAGCTGGGGTCAGGCTGGGGCAGTGCATCCCCTGCCCTGCCGTGCTGGAGCTGTGCTGCAGAAGGGAAGGGCACGGAGCACAGGGAGCTGTGTCACAGGTGTAGGGGCTCTCCCAGCAGCAGTGACTGCTGCTCTCCCTGTCCTGCCATCTCTCGATGCAGCGCTGCTCCCTCCACCTCAGTGGCTCCAGGGTAGGGCTGCCCGACCCCGGGCCTGTTCCTGCGGCGGCTGCCAAAGCAGGTGGTGCGCTGGGAGGTTTGCTTGAAGAAACAAGCAGTGGCGACAGGGCTGTCGCCTGGGGCTGGGTACGGGGCTGGCAGAGAACCACTGAGACACTGCAGCTGCAGATATGAATTCTGCTATTCCCCAGCTTTTCAGTGTGGATTTATTTCCAAAACTGGAGTTTTTGTAACCTTCTTTGAGCCTTCCTGTGGCCCAGATCCACTAAAGGCTTTTACCTCCTAATTTTCTGTTGCTTTCAGGTGAAATCTGGCATCCAGCTGTAGTGTGGAACCTAAGCTATAAATATGGATATCTCTTTCAAAATCCCTCTGTCAGGGAAGGTGCAGTTCTCTGCAGGCAGAGACCCTGGAGCAGGATGACTGAGGCTGTGCTGGTGGTGACGGGGTGCACGTGTGTTTTAGGTCCACCAACCCCACTCAAGAGTGTGAAGAGCAGGGAGCAAGATGCAGTTCATTCTGCTGGATCTGAGCATCATTCCTCGGTGCTCAGGGGCTTTGGCTGCCTGTCTTTGGCAGCACAGACCAGGGAAGGGTGGCAGTTCCTGTCAGTGAGAGGGGGGAGCTCCGTGCAAAATGCGATCAGACTGGATGGCGATAGCACGGGGATGGTCTCGGGTTAAGGACGGAGGAGGGTGGAATTTTCACATTGTGTCCCCTGCCCCATATCCTCAGCTCTGGTCTGCCTGCTCAGCTTGATTACTCTGCCTTTGTGTGCTGCAGGGTGGGAACTGGGGAGCAATTCCCCATGCTGCTCTGCCAGCCATGTGTCCACGCCTGATAAGAGGCCACAGGAGACCGAAGATAAGTTTTCTCTCAGTGCTGGGTCTGCGTTTCTTCAATCATCTTGCTCTATCTTTTGTTTTCCCTGATGGCAATAACAGTACATCTTCTAAGGGTCAGGACAGGTGTTTCCAAGCAGAGGCTGCCTTCCTTTGAGTTGGATGGCATTTAAGTAATTGTGGACCATCCATAATTTGTACCAGTAATTATGCCACTTATCAGGGGCTTGCGGAAAATAACTAGTAAAAATGGAATTTTAATGCTTCCTGTATTTAATGGCTCTAGGCACGTTTTTAAGGAAAATCTCTAGGAGGATTTTAGAAAAAAACCAGTAGCCAATTAGATTAACCAAGGAAATAGACTGTCAGCTCACTGAATATAGTCCTGTGCATCATTCTGCTTGGGCAGCAGTGCTGGTTTTTATGGCGTTTAATTAAAATCACAATTGCAAGTAGCCAGGCTATTTGTAATTGCACTCTGACAGTGAAGAAGTGACAAGGACCACCACCTTCCCTGCCATCTTCGTGCAATCATCAGCCATTGAGTCATGTGCAAAGCAGTCACCAAAATACTCCATTTTCTCATTTCGCCCTGTCTATTGCAATCATTAGCCATTCATCACTGACGTTATATGTCCTGGCAAGCTTTTCAGATGGTGTCTCATGCGTGCCTTTCAAACCTAGTCAGGCAAAACCATATCCAATGACAACATGTGACACACTAACGGGAGCAAACAGCTATTTTTGTGAGGCAGCAATGTGCTAATTTTCAAGGCATATTGAAAGGATAATAAGGAATGTTGGAATTCATTATTCTGCGTTGAGTGTAATTACTCTGATTTTAGTGAGTTTGGAATGAGAAAGAATAGAAATTATCCTGTCTTTTTCTAGAAATGTATTTACTGCTGTTTGCTTTGTTTCATACCTTGAAAGCGCTTCCTTCTCTATAGAAATATGGAGGTAAATACACTCTTCAGCACTGAATAGTTTCATTCAGAGTCATCAGCCTTTTGATAACATTTTCCATCTTATGCAGGGCACCCCAGATATTTTAATCAACTTTCAACTGGATTGGACATGGTTGGATTGGCGGCAGACTGGCTGACATCAGCAGCAAATACAAATATGTAAGTAGAAGATTTTTTATTTAATATACAGATATTTACTATATTTTCACAGTTATACTCTAAAATACTAGTTGCTCTATGTGAGTGAAAGAATAATTTTATGTTAAAATTACTGGGGGAAAAATGATCTGCTTTTTAAATGGTTACTACAGTTATTTACAGAAAGACTTTCAATGTTGTTCCGTAGGCTGTCGTTTATAAAATTTCATCATCGTGATATGATGTTGGTTTTGCTACCACCCAGAAGCACACAAAAAATACAGATTAGCATTTTACATGCATAAATATGTAATATGAAAGGTGTGCTGAGTGAACAGTCGCATTCATGTAGAGGGGTTATGTACAATCTATACCCAGAGCAGGCAAAGCCATTGCTTTCTGTAAGAAAGAGATGCAGAATTGAAAGTGTGGGGGTTTTTTTCACTTTGGGATTAGGAAGCATTTTTGTGTATTTGCTTGCTTACACACTGTCTGGTCACTATGAACCGGACTGCTGACATGTGCCTCTGGACATGCACATGGGTTTGTGCAAGAGGAAGGGCTGGCTCTGCCCAGCGTCTCTGGGGTAAAGGGCAAAGCCTTGAACCCGGAAGAGTTGGGCAAGAGGTTTTTCACTGAAATGGGTGGAAATGGATTCTCAAGTGCTCTCTGCATTTCTCCTTCTAGACATTTGATGTCAAATCAGAAGGAAGACTGTGGAAAGTATTGTGAAACAACTCTACGCAGTATAAGATAGAGTATATTGTGTCTATAATGTAATGTAATATTGGAAAAAGATGTGTTAGTGTTGTAGATGCAAGCATTAAATATGGACATTACTGCATTTCAGGTTCACCTATGAAATTGCTCCAGTGTTTGTACTTTTGGAATATGTCACACTAAGGAAAATGAGAGAGATGGTTGGCTGGCCAGGGGGCTGTGGCGATGGGATATTTTCACCTGGTACATGACATTTCAAGCTTTCTCTATTTTTCAGACTGTGGTATATGACATCCCCTGTAGCTAAAGAGTAACTATAATTAAATATGCATGTTCTAGAGGACACTTGCTAGTAAACACCAGTGGCCTCTTTGAGAGAAAGTATTGCATGTTTATGAATTCCAGGGATGTGATTATGAGGGTCTGTTTGAGCAAATTGCAGTGCATGATGAGCAGCTGTAATGGCACATGGGAAACATAATGAAAAGAGACATTTGCCTTGCAGTTTTGCTTTACCCCCACTCTTTATAGATTACATGGAATGGAAAGACTATTGTATTAATAATGGAGGGAAGAAACACAACAAAGCTCTCCATCACCGCAGGGGAAATTGGAGCAAACAGGGAAAGACGTAGCATCCCTTCCAGCAGTTTTAGTGGAGTCAGTAAGATCCTGCCAGTGTTGGAGCATGCTGTTAGCTTTCCATGTGAAACTGACCTGTTTTTCTCAATGGGGTGCTTGGGTGGCTAGTTAATCTGAGTACTTAAAGGCTTAGAATCCTGGTTCCTTCAGGGCAAGTGAATAAGGCAAAAAAAGTTAGTGCAGAGAAATCATTGACAAACATTGTTAAGTTTTTTTTTTTTTAATTATTCCACTTAGTCTTTGATTTATACTCTATGTCACCTCTTCTCTGACTCTGTAATTTCATTGCTCAGAAATTTTGGCCTGTCTATCTTACAAAATCGCAAAATACTGAAAGAATTTACATTGGGTATAGTATCTTGGCTTGTCAAAAGAGAACAGACTGTTAGCTGTTGCAGAAGGGGCCTTTCTGGAAGGGAGGTTAGTTGACCTAATGGAGGGGGCCAGAGTGCACTCTTGAGTAGAGGAAAGGTTTCACTGGTAACAGCCTAGGACATTCAGCTCTCCGAGGCCATGGAGGTCAGGCAAGGCTCAACTTCAACTTCTCACATCTGAATGAACACGTGGGAAGTGGTGTGGGAGTTTTATTCTGGCCCTTTCCACAGATGTAGAGAAATAGATGAGAAGAATTGACATTGCTTTTTCATGAGTTCTTACTTAAAAAGCACTGAGAGCAAAAGCCCTGACAACTTTTATTGTGCTGCTTAGAGATCCCCCTGAAAGCCTTGGCCTCCATCACACAGAGTAGCTAAGTGTGTATGACAAGCCCAGGACCAAAGTGAAAGCCTTTGAAAACGGAACAGTGGTTGGTTACCAGCCCTGACTTGACTCGGTACAGCTCCTCTTAGCTCCTCACCTTCCCACTGGGTTGGCCAGGGAGCTGCAGGGTGAGTGAAGAGCAATGGCAATGCTGCCCAGCCAGCCCTGGAGGGCAGAGCTAAGCATGGCAGCAGGCTGGATGAAGGGCTCAGTGTGTGTGCCGGATCTGCCAGAGTCTGACAAACTCAGGTAGAGAGAGTGTGAGTCAGGAAAGGTGTGTGCCTCAAGAGGAACCACTGGCCCTGCTGGGGCTGTGAAAAGTGCTGCCTGGCATGGGGCCAGGGTGTTGCTGCTGTGTCAGAGCTCACCTCATTGAGCTGAAACCTGCATGAGGACAGGCTCTCTGGCAGACGTGTACCTGCACTGGCATTTGCACGACTGGCTCCTCTCATTCTTTCTTTCTCTGCGATTTCTGGTTTGTGCAAAGTGCATCTTTCCAATTTACTCTCTTAAGGCAGCAATACCCAGTATGCAGGTTCTGCTTTTTTAGGCAATAATCAAAGTAATTTCTGTCCTGTCTCCTCACTTCAAATTGTCATGGCTTTAGCTGAACACCTTACTGTTGTAAAGAAAAGGTTCTTTCTCTCTGGAATGAAATATACAGTATCAATACATGTGAAGCATAAAAGCCTGACTATTTTTGCCAAATTCTGTAGGTGTGTTTTGTTACCTGCAGTTAACTGTGGATGTGAACACAACTACAAAATTAAAATCAGAATGCAGGCTTATTATTAAACTTAAGGTTAAATGACTGAGTAATAAATACTAATAGGAAAGCTTGGTATTGAAGAAACTTGACATTTCAGTCTTGATTCTTTTGACACCGATCCAATGACTTTGGACAAGATAGGCCACATTACTTCAACTTAGTTCAATCACCTAAATCATCAATAGCAGCTGTTTCATGACATCTGCATTTTTTAGGGATCTGAGCATTTCGTCTTAATCTCTCCATTTCTTGTTTTGTCATTTCAGAAGAGAGGTGTAGATATACGTTCATATCTCTCAAGATAGTTGAAAGGGGAAGAAAATCCCAATCTGTACTGACCCTTATGCCAGCAGTGCCATTCTTCTGTGGCATTTTCCCCTGGATTCACAGGAGGGCCAGTGAGGTCAGGGAAAGCCCAGAGCAGGGCAGCCTCACTGTAAGAGAAGAGCTAGGATACTGATTAGAAATGAAGGGCACAGCTTGTGTGGGCTGTGGAACAGTATATATCTCCAGAGAGATTAAAAGAGATCTTACAGAAGTCAAAACAATGTTAAATTTGCCAGCACAGATACCCAACAGTGCTTCCTTCATCTGCTCAAAGGGTGGATTTTATCTTACCTCACTTTGGCTGTGCAAGCATTGGGTGTCTACCCTGGGCTAGTTACAGCAGCCTCCTGTATGTGAGGGAGAGTGGGGGATGCGTCTGCAGGGCAAGTCCCACCTACCACAAACAGCTGCCATAGGATGAGCTGAACCGTCCTCTGGAGATGCACATCTTTTACTCTTCACTCCATTTTTAGATGGATGAGTGTTGCAATACTTGAACTCTACCTCACTGGCATTTCAACCTGTTCATCTAAAACCTCTGCTTTATATAAATATATGTGCATAAACGTGGATATATAATCAGTCTCTGTGTTTGTATATATATATACATATGCACACCTATATACAAGATAAACCTGATGCATTTCATGTATACGTGTCTGTCTGTGTGTGTTTGCGTGCATACAAATGTAAAAGTTCTCAGCCTCTGCCTCAGGTACTGCATTATATTCCCATAGTGCTCATGCAGCATTAATGTAAAGCCAAACATTACTCTGCTGTATACACAGAGACTCAGTTTTTTAAAAAGTCTCAAAAAGGAAAAACAGACCACTGCAGAGCTGTAGATCTGATACCCATCTTGAAGTGGGTAAAATACCCATCTTGAAATGGCTATTTTAAGTGAATGTATGCTGATTTTAAGGCAAGTGTTAGGGACATTTAACATTTTCCTCTGTCCCCATCAGAGGACAATTAAAATGAAAAATATTTGTTAGAATGACCCTTCTTCCTTTCTCTTCCCTCCTCCCACTCCAGTTATCCAGAAGATAGTAGCTGTTGGGTCTCAGTGGGTGGGTTTGCTCAAAGCTGGTTCATGAAACACCACCCAGTTGAGGAGGGGACAGCACAGATAAGGTGGCACTTGGAAATCCCTTAGGATGTTGCCTTGTGGGGGCATCTGCTTAGGAGATGAAATAGAGTGGGGATTATGTGTTGGTGGCATATGGAAAGCTAAGACTGGGGACTGAAGGAGAGACGGTAGCTAGAATGGGGGTGAAAGGAAGCAGCAGTCATTTTTTGCAGTGGTACTTTTTGCATAAGTTGTTATTTGTATGTAGTAGATCCTGTTGTTACACAGCCCAGCTGTGAAGAGCATCAGGAAGAAGAATCTGTGTTTCTGCCATGAGGCAGAAACATTAGCATTGCAGTTAGAAAAACAATAGCAAGACTTGTTTGTTCTGAAATGATATTACAATGAATAGAAAAAGTAACAGTATATTACTGTGGACTCCAGGTGGTGCCATATCTAACATGTATGCTATGTTGATTGCACGTTTCAAGATGTTCCCAGAAGTTAAAGAAAAAGGAATGGCAGCTATTCCCAGGCTGGTTGCCTTCACATCAGAACATGTATGTGTTTCTGTTTTTTCCTATCTGTTACATCTGCTTGTATGAATTTACGATGAAGAAAATAGCTGAACAGGAATTTGTTGTCAACTGTCTTCATTTCTGTTATTCCTTCACTGGGAATAAAAAAACATGGGAAGAGGCTGGCTTTTTGATTGAAAGAGGGATGATCTCTTCACTTCTCTGTGGCTGAAATCCAGGGAGAGCAGTCTCCACAAACCACTGCCATTTCTTTGCTCTCACTTGTGTCCGTATAAATGTTGACATGAGTGGTAAGAACCACATCAAACGAGGAGAGCTCATCATTGGGCTTCAGCACTTTCTGCCGGGAATGTCATCTGTTCAGGTCACTCTGGGGCAACAGAAAATCTTTCTGAGTCAAAATCTTTACATCTGAAACCACTCCTGCTGTTACTTAATGAGAAGGTGATAACATACATGAAGACAGTCATACGGCAATGCTGTGTGTGTGTGTGTACAGCAGAGCAGCTGCAATATTCGTTGGGCTTTGTTGTGAGTTTCTGCCTGGGAGCAAAAGCTTCAGCACACAGGGGTTCATTGCAGGCACTGCTGGGACCTGGCAGTGCCAGAGGTGAGGGGAGATGGGCACAAGAGAAACAGGAGTAGTCCTCGTGAGAGACTTCCTTGCTCTTTGTACAACCACATGGAAGTCTCTGTTGGAGGAGTTGTTTTCAGCTTTATGACTGTTTAAAATTCTTTGCAGCTTAGAGTGGAGAATGTGGGTGCAGGGGGAAAGGAAAGAGGAAGGGATATCTCCAGGAGGGGTTGTGAGCTGTTCTCAGGCTTCATTGTCCACTTCCAAATTTCTCTCCAGCTGTGTGGGCTCAGCCAGAAAGGAGTCTGTCCATGTTAGGTAACAATGTCCTCCTGGTGCCTTTTTTGATTTAGCATAGAATTTGTTTCCATTCTATGCAAGTGTGAAGAACAAAATGCCCTAAAAATTGATCAGAAAAGTGCAGGAGGAAATCTCTCTGAGGATGCCTTTCATAGTAGCAGGATGGGATGAGATACGCAGCTATGGGCTCCATGTTGCAGAATTATTGTCCCCACAGCAGTTAAAGAGGACAGTCTACAGATGAGCAGCAACTTTCCAAAGCTGGATGTACAGCTAGAGATATATTATTCATATGGAAGTTACAAGCCTAAGTTGTGCAAATAAGGTTCAGCATGATTATTTAAAGTAATAAATCCTATTAATCATTAGGGAATTTCATTGTTTTCATAGCGATGGAGTGTTAAACGATGACCCAAATTGTGCTATCAGTCTCAAAATAATAAAATGAGCTTTAATAATTGTGTTTTCATGCCAGGGAAGAAGCAGTTCCCTTAGCAAATTAAGCATTCAAAAATCAAATACACTGGAGAATTCACAGGACAGCATCTGAAATCCATTACGTTTTAAAAGTATTTTGAAATTGCAGTTTTGTCCCTTCCCCAACCAAGCTTTTTATAAAGTATGTTCTCTTCTCTTCTAGTGAAGTTAAGAAACTACATTATGTGAAGACAGGACCCTTTAACCCTTTATTGCCTAGAGGATATGGGATCATGGTTTAACCCTCAAAACAGCAGAAGCTGTTACAGAAATAACAAGAGGTCTAGAAGTACAAACCTTTTTAAGATAGAAGTGTCATGCAGCTTCCAGTCAGCTGGGACCTCTCCAGGTTCCCAAGACCACTCAAAAATCAGTGACAGAGGCTTTGTGATGACTTCATCCAGCTCTTCGAGAATTCAGGGCCAATAGATTTCTAGGGATCAGGCTGCATAGATTTGTAGGGATCCAGCTGGAGCAGCAGACCCATAGTATCATTTCCCCATGCTCTGCCTGCATGGTGTGATAGTAGACAAAGCTTAAAGTAACCTAATATGTTTAGAAACTCGGAGATTTTGGTTTTGAAATTTTCAGTCAGATGCAAAGATTTCAATATCAGCAATTCTCAGCCAAGAATTTCAGCGTCCCAGGTGAGACTCTATTTTCATTACTACCAATCTAGAGCTTCCTGTACTATAAATGAATGAAGTTGTGTCACAGTTGCCACCACTACTACTGTAGTCAGAATCTGGACTCAGTCTGATGCCATGATAGGTTCAGCTACCAGTGGGGGAGAATGTAAGGGAGGAGTAATTCACAGCTTTTAAGTAATTACCTCCCTAATTTAGGAGTGCATCATGTTCCAAAATTAGGAGCCTCACTCTCTGCACAACCAGTGAAGAGAAGCACCTCTGGAGAGAAACTCAGAGCATCCAAATTACGAACCTAAATATTCCTTAATTGAAACGTTCTAAATCACCTTTGAGAGGGCTTTGCCTACTTCTGTGCACTGATCATAAAGAGTCTCCTCATATACGCAACCTACATTTGGTGCCTAAAATAGGTTATGTGATTATTCCTTCCAACTGTGCACGTTCCCAGCCAGCAAATCTTCCCCAAGCCACAACTCTAGCACACTCTGCTTCTGTTTGTTTCTGTTTCACCAGTAATGGCAAAGTACCCTGCAACTACTTGGGTCCATCTTCCTCAGGTTTAATTTCACTGAGACACACTTGTAGTCAGGATTTAATTCAGTCCTCTGTATTCATCAGGACATCATCAGTCTTCTTTCATTTGCACTGGTGCAGGAGCAGTGATGTCCTTCAGGGCAGCTGTTCTGGACTGCACATGACGCAAGAGACCTTGACTCAGAGGGGAAAAAGTGATGGATGCCAGTTGTAAAAACCTATTTCAGTCTATCATTTCAAACACAATGAAAAATCTAAAGTGAAGGCCTCCTCCTGTGTTCCAGCATATCAGCTTTAGGCTGCTGTAATTTTTCAGAGGAGTCCATCCCTTTTTCAGCATGGAGAAAGCTACTGAAAGGGATAGCTGCTTTCTCAGAATATTTTAGTTGTTCCATTCTTCTGTGAGGCAAGACCTGTTAAATTTTAACCCATTCTTTGTTGTGATTTTGACCTGCCGAACCAGCACTGTCTTAAAGAGTATCCAGTAGTAGCTGGGAATAGCATGGGGCAGGGATTACACCTAGCGGGCAATAGTGCACTTGGCATCCGCACAGCAGCTACATCAGAGGAGGAGTTAGCAATAAATCACCTCTTCAGCTTTGTGCATGCTGCCTTCCCCTTGTAGATAAGCCCCATTAGTTGTAGGGAATATGTCAAATGATTCCAATATCTATGTGAGAAGAGTGGCTTTGGGAGGTCTTTATCTCAAGTTTCAAAAACCTACTATGAAGCTTCTTGGTGCTGATGCAGAAGGAAATTAAAAAGTGACTTCTGTGTTTGTAGCTTGATAGACCATTTCACACAGGCTGTGGAAGATTTTGGGTTGTCTTCTGTGTAGAATGAACGAAAATCTGATCTCTAATCTACCACTTCTATGATACATAGTGCTGCCCTCTGTTCTTGCAACCTAGAAGACACTTTACAGAATTGCCACCTGCCAGAAGCAGTCCAAGGGGTGTTGGGTGTGGTGCTGCTTTCAGAGGAAGATTTGAGGAGCCTGAACGTCCTGTTTTCTATTTGGTAGCATAGATTACAAAGCTGTAAATTACACTCTGGGTATACAGAGTAAGTAGGAATTAGATTCGTTTCCACCTAAGGAAACTTAAAATCAAACTGATGGATTCACATATTTTTCTTTGCGTTACTTATTGCATAATAATTAGAAATTTATTTTTATGGTATTTGAAGCCAGAGGGAAACAGTGAAATTTTGGTCGTATTTGAGGAACAGCTTAATTCAGGAAGCACCATTCAAATCAAAGTAAAACCATTTTCCAGAAAAGTAGTGCTCTGGGGCAGTCTATCCTAAAGGAGAAAATCATCATTTGGGTCTAATCCTTTATCTGGTCAATATCTCATGGCTTTTACACTGCCACAGTATCCTTCCAAACTCAGTGCAACATTTCTTACCACATATAATGCTGCAAAACTATCTGCACTGGGAAAAAACCAAATTAGTCCTGCTGATTAGAAAAGCAGCATGAAGTTGTGTGTTTAAAAATGCCAAAGATGTACATACTAGTGTGTTCAGAAACATTAATATCCTAATTTCTCTCTTGATATTAACAAATAACTTTAAAAACTGAATAGCAGTGGGTAAATGAAACCACAGCAGATATATCTGCCATTACAGTGTATTTAAAATTTGGATAGGACACAGTATGCTCTTTTTGTAGGTAACTGAAGGAGAAGCTGTAGCTTGAAATTAGATGATAAAGATAGGATTCATGTTGCTTAACGTTAATCACCTGAAGTGCAAACATTTAATCTGAGTTAGTCTATACACTTTTTATAGCCAATAAAAAAGAGCAAAATCTGAAGAAGACAACTCATCTTAAATCTAAAACAGGTGCCAAAGCCTTAGAATGCAGTGCCTTCTGGAGGTACCTTTTCTTCTCCACTTTTGTGGGAGCCCAAACAGCAAGTTGGAACCAGCTACACATTTTTAGATTATTAAGAGAGAAGTAGCCTGGCCTACACATCCAGGGATTGCACAATGCTTAAAGCCCAGGAGAGGTGAAGAGGCAAGTGTGTTCACCTTCTTTGCTGGTGAATAAACGATGCGGGGAGGCTGGGGGTCCGGATCTCCTGGGCACCAGGCTGCCAGTGACTGACCTCGGAGGAGTTTCAGCTGCAGGATGTCTTAGCTTACTCAGCTTTTGGGAACTGGTTACTGATAAGCTGCTTCCACAAAGCTCATGCCACTCTGGATTTATGTAAGCAAGGAGAAACAGCAATCTGAAAAAACAGCCATGCCCCATGGGGCTCATGGCATTAGGATGGTTCTTCGTGACAGCTTCAACCATGCCAGATGATGAGCAAGTAATTTAGCAAGCTATAAAAATAGAAGCATCTGTGTATTGAAGCACTTTAGATAACAATGCCGTACTTCTCAGCATCATAACATTTTTAATTATTCTAATTCTTCCATTTTTCAGAGGGCCTATTCATTATTGAATGTGTAATACATTTACACTGCCTCTACCTTACAAAGCTAACCATGTAAAAATGGCTATCTGGGGAACAAACCTATGCCTAACAACATTTGAAATTTTAGATAAAGGAAAAATTCCCTTGGCTCAGGATCACTAATATTTTTTTTCTGACCATCAGTACACTCCTAGTCACTAATACCCATATCTTCTCCTTCACCACCGAATTTTACCACATTCCTTTCCAGACACAAATTAGGTTCCTCTCTGTTGGGGATGTATTTTGGAGTCTTCCATGCACCCTTTGCAATGCACGAATAGAGGGAGGGAGAAAGCCACGAAGCTGAAGTGGCAGCCCATTCCTAGCTGTGTGTTCTCCTCTGTCTGGCAAGCCCAGGACAGTAGTGGAACTCCAGAACTTCAGCATCTCCAAGCCTGGCTTTGCCTTCAGGACTGGCATCAGGCAGTCTGCACCTGTCCTCCCTTTGTTCCCTGGTTTTCCCGCCATAAGACTTCAGATCTATGTAACTCTTACAGTGCTGTGTTGTGAAAGATAGTGTTCAAACTCCCTTCTTGGTGTGGCTGAAAAGTCTGTGGCCCTGGTATTTGCAAAGGGGTCACATTTAATGTCCTTCCTTGTTAGCCCAGTTAAATCATCTGTGAATAGTTCTGTCTGATCAGGTTTATTTCTGCAAACGTTTTCATCTCTTTGACCTTTATCATATTCTGTGTTTACCATTATATTACACAAGCAACCAAATTTTCGGCACCATCACAGGAATATTAAACCAAAGTTTAATAAAGTTTAAAATTTTCAAAATTTATCATTGTGAAAGTTTTCTTTGTTCCAAAACTATATCTTTTCTATTTCGCTTTCATCCTGGGTCTTTCAGAGCCTCTCAAGCAGTTGGAGTAATTCCTGTGGTGTTGCCCTAAAACATGAAAACCTAACAGCAGTCATATATCTGTGACTGTATACACAGATTGAGCCTTTTCATATTCAGAGTTTATTTACAAATTGTAATTGCATTTGCCCTTCTGTATTTCTTCCCAATTTATTTGTAAACCAGTTTTGGTTCCTGACCACTGAATTCCCTTCAGTCTGTAAAAAGCCTTCAAGCCTTCAGGCAACTGAGCTATCAGCACTACATTCATTTTTTTTCCCCAGTGCTCTTTTAGCAGTGCCATGAGACTTCTTAGCAAGGCAGCTGAGCTTGGCCATATTCCAGTAGATGCCTTTGAGCACATGGGCTTAATTTCCTTCCTCATAGTAGACCATTTAAATCTGTCTTTTCTTTTTTAAGGCACTTAGAATAGTTCTGTTTTCTAGTAGAAAAACAAATTGCAACAATAAATCTTTTTTAACTAGTGTGGAGTAAGGAGCAAAATTAATTAATGTAGTATCATTGACTAAAACCCCAGTGAAATATATCTGTGACTCTTCACTCCTAAATCTCTACCTGCATTTATATGTTTACACCTCCCCAGTATATGCACATCAGTTTGTGTAATACATTAATAAAAAACAGATTAAATTTTTTAAAGTATAGGAATTCAGTTCTGTCTTCATATAGCCTATCAGTGAACTGTCATAACGCTGGCAATATTTTTGCTCTGTTTTCAATTTTTGCAAAGCTCCAAGATACTTTCCTAAACTTGGGAATTTTTTATAAGCCTCCTCCTGCCAATAGCCATTTCATGGCCCTCTTCTCCTCCCCAGTCTCATAAAGTTGCACTGCTGCCCCATAGGGCTCAGGGAAGCCCACAGGGCTGGGAGCAGACTTCTGTATCTTTGATGTTTAGAGCTTTGCAGATTGGTCACAATTCAAGCCTTCATCTACAGTGCATTTGTGCTGGGGAAAAGTCCACTGAATTTAGTGAAGCTGCTGAAACTCATGGAAATGCATTTGTTCAAAAATTCAGTTTTGTGAAGTAAATAACATGCCGTGAAAAATGTCAGTGTGATGGCTGAGCTGTGATGTTCAGTGTATAAATACTTCCTAGCACCTTGTGACTCCCAGCTAGAAAATCAACAGAGCAAACTCCCTCTCTAAGGTGAACATACCAGTGACCAGTGGTTTTAAAAGGCTGGACCATGTCAGGGTGTTAAACATCTGCAGTGTCCAGGGTGCTGGTGGCTGCAGGTGCTGTACACTTCCCATTCTCACAGCAGATACCACAGGACTTTGTTCAGAGAGAAGGGATAGAAACTTCCTCACCTGATGTCATTCAGCACCCACTCCAAACCAGCCCCCACACCAAACCGGCCAATCTTAGGCTGGATGAATCCTTGCCTGGAGGTGTCTGTATCCTCCAGAATGCAGAGCAAGCCTACTTGATGATGTCAGCTTGGTTAGGCTACCTGCAAGGAGCCCAGTCTAGGACAGCAGAACACTTAAGCACAGGCACAAATTCCCTGTGGCTCATCTAAGTGATGAGTATGCGTTTCATTTATCATCAGTTTATGTGAGAGTTGGTCCAATATGTGTATGTTTACATTTCAGAGTGTGCTTAGTTCAGGGACTGGGGTGGCTTACTGTACTAGGACTTCAAAAAACTGATTTTACATCTAGGCAGTGTGTTCAGTGGCTGCTCAATACACATTGGTGGTACACTGCAGCCAGATCCCACAGGGAAAAGCTGTAAAAAATAAATGTAGTATGAAAAATATTTACCTGAGGAAGTATTTTCAAATTGTCCATATATCATCAGTGAAACATGACTCAAGAGCAGTCTGAACTTCTTCAAAATCTCTGGATATTGAAAAAATCAACAGACATCATGAAAATTTTACTAATTTCAGCCAAAATGGTGAGATACGTGCATATAAAAAAGGAATTTATACTGGAAACTCTTAACCATAGCAATCTTAATCATAGCAGTCAAGACTCAATAAAAACTACTCCCTGAGCAATTTTTAAGATACTGAGGTTTTGTACTTCTTAAATTGGATGTACATGTTGCAGTTCTTCTACTCTTCTTCCTCTTTCGTTAAGTTGGTTTAGAATTACTGTGATTTTCAGTGTCCGTTATGTGTAGAGCCCTTCAGTATGCACTGAATCCATGCCCTCTTGGCCTTTAAGTGAAGTCCACGCATGTAACTATTGTGCCAATCCCTACAGCTCTCTGCTGCTTGCAAATACTCCCTTGATAAAGTAGTAGTGATTACTTCCCTCCTTTGTGATCTTCTGCAAACTAGGTCTTCCTTTCTTCTTTAACACTCTGGACACTTAAAAAGCCTTGTTAGATTTTTATCTTCCGGATCTTTTTAACAGTGTTACATCCTAAGCTAATGGTACTGTAGTATACCTAAAGAATTTCCATTTTTTAATGTTTAATAATCTGTAGTTAAAATTACTTTGGACGATATTGTTAACAGCTGGGTTTGAGTTAATATAAAATCAGATTCTTGGGGCTATAATTTGATATAAAACTGTTGCATTATCATAATCATTGGGATTTAATTTAGAATTATAAACCAACACTGGCTCAGGAGTTAAGTCCTATGAGAGAGAGAAAATTAGGCCAACATGCACTCCAGTATGTAACTTCCACATTTTATTTTATACATACAGATTAACTAATAGTCTTACTATAATAATAATAATAATAATAATAATAATAGCCCTATTCTGATCTTAAACTTCAGTAGCTCTGTTTATTAGCAGGAGTTATTACTGGCTTTCACTGGCATGAGATCACAATTAGGCTTCCTATATTAATTTCTCTCTGTATATTATATGGGCAAAAGATATATTGTAGCACATGACTCTGGACATCACAAACTAAATGAATTCTCTAGGGAAGACTATTTTGTTTCAGTAAATCAAACTCATAGCTGAATCTGTACAAGCAATAGAAGCTGCAGGTATGCATCAAGGTCCAGCATCGACCACAGTTGTGTATGTAATACTCCAGGAGTAAAACCAGATTAGGGTGATTGCTGTTTCTCCAGATGATGGTAGAGACCTGCTTTGAAGCTTCAAATTACAGTGATCAGTTTCCAAAAGGGCTCTGAATGTAGTTAGTGCCTCATGGGACTTCTTGCTGAAGGGCTTGAAAGAGAGTAGTGTTTTATATTAAATTAGATAAGAAATAATAAAACCAATAAATAATAATAAATGTATTTTTTCAGAGTCACTTTTCTGTGAAGAAAGGAGCTGCGGCCTTGGGTATTGGTACAGATAGTGTGGTTTTGATTAGATGTGATGAAAGGTAAGTAAAGATGTCAAATACACTCTTTTTGTAGTGCATAAGAGAGGATCATCAGGTGCTCAGCTCAGAGAGAGCATGTAAGATGTGGTCAGCAGTTGGTATAATTTGTCATTGCTCTGCCATCTTCAGCAGCTTTACACTAATTTATCCCACTTGAACTGGCTCTGTTAGTCACTTCTTTATGGGTCCACTCTTGGAGTTCATAAAAAACCTTGAAAGTTCCTTTCCTAGGAGTTTTCTGATATTTTTTTCTTTCATTCTGAAATGAAACAGGATATCAAACTACGTAATTCTTTATATTCTGTGCTAAGAAACCAGGAGGAAGCTTGTTTTGGTCAAATCAGACTCTGATGTTTTGACCCATTAAAATGAGCTGAAGTGGGCCTTTTATAAGAATGAAATATTTAGGAACATTTGCTAATGTAATTCTATTTCTTTATGCCCCCACCATCTTTCTCAGCTGGATTGCATTTCCCTCAGAGCCCTTGATAGGGACATGTTTGTGAAAGGATGTGAAGAGAATGATCTTGGCAGCACTGTGGGAAGCATACGCTGAGGAGGATGGTGGTCCCTGGAAACCAAAAGCCCAGGAGACAACTAATCTGCAGGTCACACAGGCTCTGAAGGAGGGTGGTAGAAACTGAGAGGTTTCGATTCTCTGTGAAAACCCAAAAGGTGTATTAACAAAATCAACATGTTCTGATAAAAATTTTCTGGTTTCGGGAAAACACTTTCTATGGGACAAAAATTGATAGAACAATTCTTATTGATTCTACTGAGAGTCTTTTCAATAGAAAATGTTATTTGCATCCCTCATTGTTACAAGGTATTGAATTAACTACGTCTAACAGAAATGGAAAGCTTTGCTGCTATCAGAATACTCTGCTCCCACATTAAAAAACAAGCGTCAAGTAAGCAGTTTACAGTGCTAATCACAGTGCCTGTGTATTGACTTATGGCCCTAGTATCTCTTTATTAACAAAAGACTGAACACGCCTTGAAGAGGATTTAATGACGTCAAAACATCCAACACATATCAAAATAAATCCCCAGTTGTTTCTCTTCACTAGAGATGGATGTGGATCAATGAAGTCATGTCTTCCTTTTCTTCTTGTGCAAATTCAGCGAGATGATTTTCTGTGAAGACTACGATGGTTAGCCTGCCCACACTGAAGTGAACAGCAGGATTCCTGTGTCTCACAGACACGACAGGGACAGAGCAGAGCACATTGTTTCACAGGAAATGGGCTGGTGTGGTTGAAAAGACCCTCTGTGAAGATGTGGGCCTGTGGAAGGGTGAAGGAGCACCTTGATATCTTTTTCATGTTTTCAGTATGACCAAGCATACTTGCTAGTGGCTCTTTCCCATTCTGACCCACACCTGCCGAGTTTGCCTTGTTTGGCTGGTAAACCTTGACACTGCTTGGGTATTGCACTCTCCTGGCCGTGAATTCCTCCATCTACTTGATTTGACCAAGGGCTGGATAATCACCTGCTTTGACAAAAAAATTTGGGCAGTGAAAGCATCTGCTCAGTTCTGTGTCTGTTTCTATGCACAAGCTCACTAAATCAGAGACTATCAAAGACGAATATCTAAATTATGTTTTGAGGCGGAATTCATTGCCCTCCTCTGACATGATTTTATTTTCTTTATTCCTTTAATGATTCCAGGAACATTTTTTGAGGATAAGACTACTACTGCTTTTCTCTGAACATGCACATGTGTGTGGGGGGAGCTCACAAGGAGCTGAATACTCTTTAGACCTTCCTTGCACTTCTGCAAGAAAAATCAGGGCTAATCTTTAGATTTGTGCACCTTTTTATTTTTAGCTATTCTTTCAGTATTTTAGTGTTCTGAATATGCAGGAGATATTTTGCAAAAAAAAACTCAGCAGTACAAACCCATTTCTACTGGAATAAATACTGTCCTATAGTAAGCTATGTAAGGATGAAAACTTTAAAAACCAACAGCATCTTATTCCAATAAATAAATAATTTTTTAAAAAGGACATGTATCCAAATGTCATGAAAACATAAAGGTTTTTAATGCAAAATCAAATGCATTTTATATAATAATGTATATATTATAATAATATATAGAATAATGAGTTTATTCATTTCATGTAACTTCATTTTGAGCTTTAATAAAGGTTGTTCTTTTTTAATAGCAGCAGGAAATGAGGGCCTAGTGAAAGAAAAAATCTGAAAAAGTATTTTAAAATTATATCAATCTAAATGTACAACATTCAAAGCCAGTGAAAACTTTATTTCTCTAACATGGGAATCTGTCATGTTTGTATTGCTGGTATTCATACTGCCTCTTCTTTTATAGACTTGCTTGTGTCTAAAGCAATGAAAACCATAGCCTCAATATTCAGTATCAGCACTGTTTTATCTTGCACCTGATTAATTTACTGGATTTTGTAAATTAGCCTTCAAGCCTTACGCGACTGAGTCTGAGTCTGAAGTAGATGGTTCATACTAGAGGTGTTGCCAATACAGTCAATGCAAAGAGCCTGGCAGTGCATTTAGCGAGTCCAGACTGGCAGCTTCTCACACCCTGCTTCCAGCAAATGCAAACATGTGATTCACTGAAATGTGAAAAAGTCACCCTGAAATGATTTCATACCTGGGAAGGAAGCACAGAGACAACTGGTGACTGCACAGCTGAGTTGCACTGCCCAAGGCCATGCAGCTTGGCTGGCATTTTCTGTGCCTGCTGAGAGAGGACCATGGAATTTGGCACCCAGTGAACTTCTTGGGATGCTGGGCTGGGCCTCTCCCTGGGAGCCGGAAGCTTATTCCTGGGACTGTAATTTCAGACAGGACCAAGAGGCTCCAAGGAGCAGCGTCAGTCCAATTGGGATGGCCATGAGATACTTTCTCTCAGTTGCCATCACCATATTGATGCAAATACATTGACTAAATAATTAGGGTAAAAACTCAGACTAATGGACAGGGTCTTTCTGTGCTCTTCAATGCAGCATAATTCTTGGGTTGGAAAGTCACTTTGCTCCTTCTTTGTGTTTCCTATTAAGTGAAGAAGTAACAGCAAAAGTTGATTTCAAGATCAAGTTACTGATATAACTCTCTCTTGCTCCAGAGGGAAAATGATCCCATCAGACCTTGAAAGAAGAATTGTTGAAGCCAAACAAAAAGTAAGTTTACTAGCTGTTCTTCTTCCAAAGAAGAAAAATACCCAAAGAATGGTAAAGCCAGTTGTTTGCTTTCCTTGGTAATACAGCATAGGCTTGCCCATTAAGTTCTGATTTATTTCTTATAAATGTAGCCTGCCAGTTAATGAGGCAAGAGTTGATGAGACTATAGGTTTAGAGATACTTTATAATATCCATGAGCTATTTGGCTTTCTTTTTATATGTTGTTCTGCATAGCATCATCTTTTATATTATCGGCCTATGATGCAGTTTCTGAGCTGAATTTTGTCAAAACAAGAGTAATAATTTTGGGGAATTTGTTTTATTCTAATGCATTGAAAATACTTCTCATGGACTCGCCAAATCAATGGAAGGTAAACTAAAATCTGCATACCTCTAAAAATGCACATGCTTTTGTATGTGTTCACTAACAGGAGCTAGAATTAGAATATCATTAAAGTATGCAATGAATTCAGCGCTGTGCTTTCAACATTTATATTCACTAGACACACAGCAGTCAAAGCTGATTAATAACACAAATCTTCATTAAAAGCATGTTTTTTCCAAGAAAAGCAATACAGTAGATAAAAAAATAAGGCAAAATGACAATAGAACACCACTCAAACCTACTGACTCTTGCAGACAGAAGTTTGGATTTTTTTGTTGGTTTGACCCCCAGTTCTGAAAAAAAAAAGTAGTCGCTCTTAATGTCTAAGTACTCCTTATGAAATCAACAGAGCTACAAATGAAATTAAAATGAAGCCCTGGTATAAATTGTAGGAGACCCCAGATCTCATAGTGCAGAAGTGATGGGCCCGTGAGTGCTCTGCTGTGAGGCACAGCATTTAGCAGGAGGAATCAAAGAGATGGTCCCTGGCCTCTGTGGAAGCTGCTGCTTTTACCTTGGAAGAGCTCTGTCTCCCTGCTCTGCGTGAGGGATGGGGCTGGAGGCAAGCCCCACACCTCCCCTGGCCACTGCCCCAGGAGACACCCTCAGACACGATGTTCCTGCTGACAAAACTGGGGCACTACATGTCCAGACACTCACTGGGATAATTGCAGTGCAGCCCAGGGCACAGTCCACCAGAAATGCTTCTCTCACTGTGGTGCCTGGTTGAGGTTTGTTTATGTGACATCCTGCAGTGCAGACCTTTTTGTTTCAGGCAGGTGGTGTGAAGCAGAATTGTTCTGTTGAGCCCTTACCTGTCTCATGCATCCTAATAAATGGAGGATACTGGTTTGGAAGTTTGCTGCCACCTTAAGGTAGAAACTATAATATCTCTGGCATCTAAACGGAGAAAACCAGTGTAACATAGCAGGGATGTCCTCTAGGAGACACTTGTGGGGTCATTGTGGGGACAGCACAAGGGTAGCTGAGGCTGCTGTGGGTTGAGGGGGCTGCAGCACTCTGACCATGCATAATGTCTCTGCTTTCTTGCAGGGATTTGTTCCTTTTCTGGTGAGTGCCACAGCTGGGACAACAGTGTATGGGGCATTTGATCCTCTCATAGCTATTGCAGACGTCTGCAAGAAATACAAAATCTGGATGCACGTGGATGTAAGTACCATCGTACATGGAGGGCTGGATTACAAGGTGTATTAGCATTAATTTATTCATTTTGGATACTGTCGTCTTGTACAAAACCCATTGTATTTAATTTCTGTAATTAAGTCTAACATCCAAGCACTGACTTCCCACACTTCTGAAAGGCTCAGGTCAGAGGGATATTTTAGGAGCTGTGACTGTAGTTGTACTTGTAGCAATTGGCACACTTAAGATGACCTAGTTTGAGTGCTTTTGGCTTTCAGCTTTATCTTTAAATGCCATTAGTAAAGAAATAACTAAGAAGCATACTGAGCACTGGCTCACCTTCTGCAGCAGCTGCAAAATAAATACATGAGGATAAGGCTACATTTGTCTGGAATAAAGTACTGCAAATTGCTGATCGGGTTAATGCAAGTGCTAGGGAAGTTTATCAGATTGGCTACTTAGCTTTATCCAGGCTCTTGCCAAAAAATCTTTCTGAAGGATCATCTTTCAGCCCTAGAATATCTTCTGTGTCATTTTTGCAAATCCTTTCTCCAAAAAGACTTTGATAATTGACTTGGTAATAGGTTTGGGAGTCTTGATTTTGTGTTACTGTGTCTGCCAAAATCAGTCCATTCAAAGCAAGTATTTGTATTTACCTTAAATACTTCTCAGTCACATGAAATGCCTGCTTGTCCCAGATTTCTGTGAGGAAAGCAAATGTGTAGAGGGCAAGCAAGTAGTAGGTCCAAAATATGATGAAAATCCCCCAGAGCAGCTGAGATCGAAGCTTGGTTTGTTATTATAACTTAGTCACTCCAAGAGAAAAGGCAGCTGACCCAGGAGCAGCTCTGCAAGTCGTTCATTACAGCAAGGGGCAGTCTGATGTGCCCCCGTGTCAGAGGGGGCGAGTGAGGGGTTTGCAGATGATCAGGGTGGGTGCCTGGATTAGGGGCTATTAACTGCTGCTTCCAAGCTACTGGAAGAAAATTGTTAGCACAGCTTGTGCCTCAGGCCCCATCTGTCTGGTCATTTTGGAATGTGCCACATCAGTGAGGTAGAAAGGGTCCCAAACTGATGGGAATGCACAGATGTCATCAGAGAGGAAAGCAGAGCTCTCATTAAGACAATGTGTCTTGCCTTCCAGGGAGCATGGGGTGGTGGGCTCCTGATGTCGAGGAAACACAAATGGAAGTTAAATGGCATCGAAAGGTATGATTTGTTAGTATCAATAAAAGACCTTTTAGCATGTATATCAATAAATGCATTTTAACATACTTTTGATTACCACAGCAGTGCCTGTAAAAATTAAGGATCAGTGTTGTCTCCAAGATACAGTAGGGAGAAATCATTTAAGCTATCCTTTCAGATGAAGCAGCACTGCAGAGAGCTTTTGTGCTACGGTAGTGTGGCAGTTTGTTTTGGAGTATAAACAGCAGACATTCCATGCTTGTTTCTCTGTTCTTCCACCATACATTCGCAGGTCCAGAGCAGTTTCTGCAGCATTCTCTGGTTCAGCACCCAACATGAATTAGCAATTTAATTTCTCTAAGAAGTGAATCTTGTAGGTCTTGTACACTGAAGTTGTAAGTATAAAACATGGATGCACCTGTGGTTAGGACAGATGTCCTGCACTGTGACTTCTGGAGAGAATAGTCCTCTCCAAACTGTTATTGATGTCTTCTCAGTAAATCTGTGCCTGGATATATTCACAGTTGTAGTCATGAGCTCATAAACATTGCAGATAATGCAGATGAACATAAGTGCTGCTAGTCCAGGCTGGAAGGACTGAGCTTAAACTTAAAAACATCTGTTTACTCAGAAACATTGTAGTTAAGCTGTGGAAATCCTTTCTATAGGATGTTGAGATTTATCTTCATTCAAGGAAGTTCTCAGACAAAACCATTCAGGATTTCTGTGAGCCACAAATGAGTGGAAGCTCAGGAACCCCCTGAGTATTTAGCAGGGAGAGAAAGTTCATAGGTGCTTGCCACCTCCACTCCACCGAGGAGGCAGGCGGACGGCCACACTTGCCCTGTTTTGTATTCTTCCCAGTCACCTATTTAGTCCATTTTCTAGAGGAAGAATAATGGGCTGGATGGAGTCGCTTGCATTTCTGTATTTACTCAAGCTCATGATGTTTGAGAGTGAATTATTACTCCCTTTCTCCTTCTTTATCACGAAATCAGATTGCTGTTCCTTGCCAATTAAAATTACAAACAACTTCCTGATCCTGATCCTGGAGATTAGGAGGATACCTTGATGATTCAGTTATTTTCTCATGCATCTCTCATGCAAAACTTGGAAAGCAGCCAATGATTCTATGATTTTGATTTAGTTAAGACTGCCAACAGCACTCTAGACTTAGATATCTTGCATTATAAGGACATATATCCAAACATCCAGCAAGCTAGAAAAATCTACCTCGTTGCCTGTGAGGGCAGAGTATGAAACAAAGGTTTGCCTCCCAAATTGCTGTCCAAATTGTGCTGGAATGAGAAGCTCAGGTTAAATCTACTTTGGAGCATTTTCCACATAATATGCTTTACATCCAGAACTCCACTGGATTTTATTAAGTGCTTTGATAAGCACCATCTCAATATGTTTGGCAATGAATTAAGGAAATTCGTTATTTCAAATGCTGTTCCTCTGCTTGCTGGACACAGCAGCTCATTTCAGTTTGTCCAGATCTCAAGTGTGGGAACCTTTAGAGCAGCCCTTTTATGGACCTTTCTGTTTCATGGTAGATAATGGAGTCATGGCAGGTCTGCATAGAAGAGAACTGAAGCTGTTACTCATGTTTGATAGGAGAGGGAACATTTGCTGCAGCACACTGTGCTCTGAGTACTCACATCCTTCTGGTGACAGTCAGTCCAGCAGAAATACTCCTGTCACGGGCAGGATGAATTGCAGGACTGTCCTTATCATGCCCTCCAGTCTCCCCATGGCAGATTTCAAGGTGCTCAAAGGTGCCCTGAAGGAAGCACAAGCCCCAGTGAGTGGAGCACATAGGTCTGGCCAGCATCAGGAGTTCCAGCCTGGTGTCCCCTGTCCAGAGGCTCAGGCAGGTGGTGACACTACATGAGAAAAGCTTGTGTGCAGTGAGTGAGTGCTCCCACAGAGGGTCTGGGCACCCTTCCCAGGGCTGTGGCTGGTCAGTGATTGCATCAGTCTGTATTTAATGATGGCTCAGGACCAAATTCTGCCAGTAATGAATCTCTTCTGTCATCTATTTGAAATCTGTAAAGCAAAAAGATTTATTTTTTTCTGTTTTTGACCCGCAGCCAAAAAATCACATAGATTCTTGGTGCTCAGTTATTTGGGCAAACATGGGATGCTTTTGGAAAACATCTGTGGATTCCTGTAGGTTTTTTTTACTTCACTGTTTGTCTTGGTCAGCAATTTCTTCAAATACATACTGATGACAGAAGTCCAAAATAACTGATAATAAATGAAAAATGGTGGCTTTTTATTTTACGTAATAATTATTTTTCTGTGTGCAGTTGGTATGTAATTAGGTAAATAAGTGACCATAGGGTAAATTAAATGTTTTAGACAGATAATTCATATCTGCCTGTTGTCAGTAAGTAATCCTTTTGCTTGAGAAAATACATACCACTATTGTTACTTAGAGGTCTCTTAAAGAATTTCTGTCTGATTTTGCATAGGCACAAATAAAATGAAAAAGTATCATATCAAGGGAAATTCATAGACCTGTGTGGATGTTTGGAATCATTAGCTTTGGTGTTGTAATCAGATGACTAACTGAGCTGATTAAAAGCTGCCAGATACTCAAAAAGCCAAGCCAAGTGGCCAGATGTTGCCTGTGGAAGACTGTTCCCTACAGATTCTGCATCAGGCACTTGCACAGTCCCATTTAAATAGCAAAGAAGAAAGCACAGAAGTGCTGCCTGACATCCATGTGGATTTTGAAGTTGCTTGCTTTGTAGGAGTGGAAGCAATTTGGCAGGAGTTGCATAAACCTGTAGCACTGTCTCCAAGTCCTACAAAGGAAAACACTGCTAGATTCTAACATGCTCACCTTTATTCACATCAGTGTTACCTGCAGGAGTGTCCTGGGTCCTTTAAGTTTTCACATGCCTCAGTTGACTGATTTATGCCAATTTATACCATCAAAATACAAATCACTGCACTAGATGAAATCACATGCACTCTGTGTCCTTGACAGCTTGCCAAACAGAATGCAAATATATACATTTATCAGCTAATTCATTATATGTAACAATAGTAATGATAAAATAGCCAGTCAAGCATAACACAAAATTTAAAATAATAAACAACTGGATAGTCTTCCATTCAGCCCTCATCACAGTCCCAAGTTCCTCTTCTCTAGACAGTATTGTGTCAGCTATTTGTTCCCAAAACCCAGGCTGACAGCAGTTTTTCCAGTGCATGTGTCCTGAAGGGAGGCAAGATCAGACTCTTTTCTGGCAAGATGGATCAGTTAGTACTGTAGTTGCGTGAATTGCTGTAGCCAAAGAAAAATTAAGGAGCTATGAAAATTTGCCATCATCATAGCAACAAGAAAAACTGCTTTGGGCCGGGTTTTCCAAGTTACTCAGAGACTTAGTGATACCCAGAAGTATTTCAAGGAATTTTAAAAAATGCCTGTGTGAGCTAATTACTAAAATCTTGCTGAAACTGGAATCAGAGGGAGGAAGATCGGCTAGGTTGCCAGCTTCCTATCAGTTTTTAATTGACTGTGCAATTTTAGAAAGTTCATCAGTCAAGTGGGTGTTTTTAGGAAGTTTGCCCTATGTTTGTAAAGTATAGATGACTCCCTAGAAAGTTTAATACTGATTAAATTTAGTGGATAGAGCGATTATCCTGTGGTAAATTGCCAGGGTTGTCATCCAACAGCCAACTGGAGTGCATTAGGTCCCCTGTGAAGGCACTGCTTTCCTAGTATCAGCCATGATTATTTTCAGCTTTGCTTGCTCAGAAAAAGAAAAAAGTGAGTATTGGTACATGTTTGGTATTATTCTAATTATTTCTAAATGCCTCTGGGGTATCATCACATAGTACAATGTCTGAGTTTCATGTGGCTTTCTCTCCCAGGGCTAACTCAGTAACCTGGAACCCTCACAAGATGATGGGCGTCCCGCTGCAATGTTCAGCCCTGCTAGTAAGAGAAGAGGTATGTCACAATATATGAACTTCTCTGCTCCTTTCTGGCATTTTACTTGCCAGAAATCCTGGATAAAAAATCCTGGATATTTTCTCCACAACTGTGCCATATAATATTTGCTAATGTGATGAGGATTGTAACAAGAACTGAGAAAAGACATCCATTTATATGCTTCGGCTGTGACTGCAAAAGGAATTAAAGCAGATGTCTAGCAGAAATTAGGCAATCAATGGCAGTTTCTGTACAGAGTTTTGTGACTTTCCATTCTAAATGTCCATGGTTAAGTTGTGGCTGCATAACTGTGTAACGCCACTGGCTGCTGTGTAGCATAAGATGTAACTGCAGACAGACTCTGGTCCTCTTGGGGTGAATGTCATGCTTTACATGCAGCACAACATTTAATCCAGAATCAAGGCATCATTACACTTCCTAGACTTTTGTGATATTCCTACCCAGCTTTGATCTATATATCCACTTGGGGGCACATGGAAGTAAAAATGGAACACTAAGTGCACTTGGAATAAAAAGTAGATGTTTCATTTAGTGCTAGAATTTGAATTACCCTTCAAGCCTGTAATTTTCATATCACCATCAGTTACTGGGACAGCTGCCGTACAGCCACCACTTAATAGACCAGCTATCAAAAACCTGGTTGCTGTTTTGCTAACAGCTGTACAACAGATTGCATACAAAGTGATTGCACTTAGGAAGAGAGAAACTGGTTTTTATTTGTCCTCTGGGTCAGTTCCCCAAGACAAAGCTTGCCTGGCTGAAGTGAGTACCATCCTTGACTTCTAGTGAGAACAGATGGCTCAGATTAGGCGAAAGTCAGTTCTTCTGCCCCCCCCTCTCATTTTTCTATCTCAGTTTTGAGTTACACATAAAGATTAGAGTTGATGATAAACAGCCATGTTATGATTCTTCTTGGACTGGAAATTGCCATTTTAGGCAACAGCCCTAAGGTATACCAGAAACTTGGTTGAGATCTTAACTAGAGCCAGAATGTGGCTCTCTGCATTTTACTTAAAAAGCTAAAAAGGAAACCTCATGCGTTCATGAGCCAGGTTTCCTCACCTTGTTGGCTTCTGTCTCTCCCCAGAGTTACCTCTTAGAATGGTATATTGCAGCCCAGAAATAGCTCTAGCTGGGTTTTTAAAGGTCATATGCTCTTCTGTCTGTTCAAAGCTTTCTCTACTGCTTAAGCATCCAGCCTGCAGCTGAGGGCTCTGCAGAAAAGAACTGTTCCTACAAAGAAAGAAAACAATAAAAATCAGAATTTTAGAGACCAAAGCAATTGAAAAGTGCTGTGGTATTCTTTAGATTAGTCACCAATTGTCTTGGTCTGACTCAGAAAAGATGCCTTCAAAGGAAAGGAGGAAGAAGAACCAGAACAAAGAATAAAAAGCAAGATCCAAAAAAAGTGTAAGAATGCTAGGAAGCACAATGTCCGGCTTTTTAAAAAACTATTTGGATCTGGGAGTGGATTACACATTGCTGGATCAGGTACCAAGGCGTGTTGGGCACTGAAAGGCCTTAGTCCATTGAACAGCTAAGTCTAGTTTTGTCCTTTTTTTTGATCTTCCTTTTGCACTTGCACATATATTTGGCTGAACTTGGGTGTTTGTAATTTTTCACCCAAAGCAATCCTCAAAGCAGTAGTCAATCTGTGCTGACATCACTGTGCTTGTGTCTTTGTGTCCATCAGGGACTGATGCAGAGTTGCAATCAGATGCATGCTTCCTACCTCTTTCAACAAGACAAGCACTACGACCTGTCTTACGACACGGGAGACAAGGCTTTGCAGTGTGGACGGCACGTGGATGTCTTCAAGCTATGGCTGATGTGGAGGGCAAAGGTAGGACTGACTGCCTGCTACGCATTTGTTTGTATTAAAATAATGCACACCAGATACACTTGAGGGTTTTTTCTCTGTAATCATAATTTTAGAAAATACCTGACCTGAATTTCACATATATAACATGAAAGAAAAACGTTATTATTTCCTGGGTGTTTTATACTTTTAACAGTGGAGCTTCAAAGCAGCACACGTGATTTTGAAACTTGAACTGTATGGCTTTGCATAGCATTTGCCTTGTGTAACTGTAGGAGTCTAACAGCATAAATCATATACCTAGGAATGTTGTTGCAAAGATTTCTGGAAATAAAAAGACGTTTTAATTATATGCAGAAATTATACATGGCAAATCAATGCCTAGTTTCATTGCATGCAGCAGATACAAAGTAATCTTTTGAAGGAGTAGAGAAAAATTCATCAAAAACTCTTCTTTGCTGGGAAATCTGTAAACACCAGCTCTAATGATTACTTTATCTGTATTGCTAAATAAGTTCTTGCATGTATTTATCCAGTCTGTCAGGTTGCCTGAGGTTGGTTCAGAGGAGATGACATCACTGTTTTCATTTCCAGAAAGCCTTAAAGATTTTCCTGTGCTTCATTAAACCTCTGAGGAGGTGTGGGAGTCTGTAAAGGAGGATGCAATAGCTGTTATGCTAACTGGGATCTGCAGAGTGGCAGGCGATTTTAGCCACATGTCTCTTTTACTCCAAGCCTTTCTCCCAGGGCTTCCTCTACTCTGTTTTGAAATTTCTATACACAGAGGGATAATGACATGGGCTTTTAAGTCAGTTCTGCACTGCCAGAATAGATTTAGCAGGAACATGCATCCATTACTCAGACATTTCTCCTAAAGCTCATTTTTTCAATATGCCTTGTACTGCCTTTTCTCTTCTCACACTCTGCTTGTAATATTAACATTACAAAATAGGATGTGTGTTTCTTAAAGAGTTTATCTATTCCAGCTGTTTATTCCCCTTCCTCCCTCTTGAAGCTGAATTCTTTGTTTGAGGCATCAAAGTTGGTGATTGCAGGAACAATTATGATGTCACAGAGAGGATTATGACTTCTGCCAGAGATGAAAAAGCAGGCTTTTCTGCAGCTCTTAAAAACACAGCTTCTGAGTTTGTATGGTATCTGTTAGAAGACAGAAGAACATACAGAGGCAGGGTAGTATCTAAAGAAAGTGTGCATTTTCAGGCATCAGACTGGGCTCTAGAAGTGTATCTACCCATTCTGTGCCTAACTAAAAAAGAAGAAATTATTCGTGGAAAGTCCCCAGCATATCATTCCTGGAAGATTGAAATCCCCTATCCTGAAAATAGTGGGAGACTCCCCATGTCTGGAACTCAGCACCTCCTGAAGACCCCCCTCGGTGCCAATCCAAGCCATTCAAAACCATCCTCAGCCTCTCTGCAAAATCTACCAAAGGCACCCTTTGTCTGAGGTGCTATTTGGGTTCTCAACAAAATATTCCTGAGAACCTGATGCTTATTTTGCTTAAAGCGAGTACCTGATGCTTATTTTGCAGAGTTGGCTATAGGGGTGTAAGTGGCAAGAGCTAGAGCTAAATGAGCTGTGCTTATCAAAGTGCCCTTCATCACATAGAATCAGATCCTTCACTGATCTCACAGAGACTTCTGAGAGGTGACTTGTACTCATGTGTTGGCAAGTATTGCAAGGTCCTTTTGCCCTTTTAATTCATAGAACAGATATTTACATAACTTCTTTTCTTCATCTCTCTGTAAAGGGAACCACAGGATTTGAAGCACAAATTGATAAGTGTTTGGAACTTGCTGAATACCTATACAATAAGATAAAGAACAGAGAAGGATATGAAATGGTGTTTGATGGAAAGGTATGTAGTGCAACCTCTTTTTCTCAGTTGGTCAACAGTGTTTGCTTCATTAACTATTGGGATGCTACCAACAGTCAAATCAAACAGCATGAGACAGAAAGCAGGGACCCCTGTAAAAAATCCTGTTGTGCCAGTCCTCTCTTCCTCATGGAATGCAGGGACAAGGGAGATGAGGCAGCTGTGCATAAGTGTTCAGTTTGCTCAGTTTTACTCTGCTGAAAAAAACACCGGTATCTCAGCCTAACACAACACACAGAGGCACAATGAGAACCAGCTCTTATGTTATAAAAACAAGTTGCAGTTTCCCAATAGCAGGGTCTGTTAGGAGCGGGGGTACAGTACCCCACCCATCTCTGAAAGGACAGTTGTGCAGAACAGTTTTATCAGCATTCTTAGGTGGGCAGTCTCAGGGGAACTGGGGTGACCTGGAGGGACCATCCGCATGAGGCCCCATCTGTGATGGGGTGCAGTTAGCAGGGCAGGGGCTGGTGTTGCTTGGGAGCCCAGCTGGCTTGTGGGACAGAGGTAGCACCACTGTGTACCTCTGGGGTGTAAATATTGCTAGGTATGTTATGTGGAGAGACTCTAGCTGAGATGGGAGCCCTGGATGCCAGGAGCTTGGCTCTGTGATGGGGTGCAGTTAGCAGGGCAGGGGCTGGTGTTGCTTGGGAGCCCAGCTGGCTTGTGGGACAGAGGTAGCACCACTGTGTACCTCTGGGGTGTAAATATTGCTAGGTATGTTATGTGGAGAGACTCTAGCTGAGATGGGAGCCCTGGATGCCAGGAGCTTGGCTGGAGCACAGTGCCCAGGGCAAGGCAGTGCAGCCTGGAGTGGGTGGCTGTACCTCTGCTGTGCTCAGCCATTGCTGTGTGGCAGCCTCTCCAGCTGTGCTGGCTGGGGAAAGGTCTGGTAGAAACCTCTGTGACAAAGTTAGCTGGTGTTCTGTCTGTAAAAGAGAACAAGGATGAACATCACTATGTTTCTTCGGAGATTACAGGTTCATATCCACATACCACTATGGAATTTATTTCCCCCACCTCCCTCATCATCACTGAATTTTGTCCACTGGGTCTGATGATGAGTAAAGAACCGGCTGCAGGAGGGGTTGCTGTAACACACATTTAGCATCCAGCAAAGAGGAACACAGCAAGGCAGGCAACTGTTGGGAAATTGGGGAAATGCACAAAATGTCAACTAGTTCTTACTTTATGCCTTTCTGCTTAGTGCTCCCATAGATGTTAAATGAGCTAAGATGCTGTGGTGCATGCAACTGAATCAAATGGAGAAGTAATAAATTTCATTAAATGTAAGAAAATCTTAGACTGTCCTATGCACCACCTGTGGTTCCTGTTTACAGAATCAGATTCTATGTTATTCTGTCATGTAATAAAAGTAAATTATATAGTCCTCACCTCTAAATTATCTGTAATAGACTCTTGCCTTAACCACACGATCCCTTCAGCCCCTGGAGGGGACAGGAGCTGCAAAATCTAGACGCCTTTCAGAAAGGCCCAGCTGGATGATGTGTTTCTGCATCTGACACCCTGGGAATAAATTGCTTAAAATTATCTTTTCTGCATTAATAATGATGATGATTCTCAGTGGACCACAATAATGAAAACCATTGACGGCTGTCACAAGATGATGTATGAGAGGGAGGGAAGGCATGAACTTAATTGCAATTGAGATATTATGAGTATTTCTTACAACGTAAACTGTTATTATTCTGTGCTTAGCCTCAGCACACAAATGTCTGCTTCTGGTACATACCTCCCAGCTTGCGTGGAATGGAGGACAGCGAGGAGAGAACGAGCCGCCTGATGAAGGTGAGCAGGGTGCCCCGGGGTGTCCTGCAGTGAGCAGTGAGCCCTTGCAGGCAGGCAATCCCCAGAATGATCTCCCAGGGCACAGGGCAAGGTGAGGTTCTGGCAAATTACACCTCCATGGTTAGTCTGGCACCGCCTTGCTCTGGTGCCCAGGTGTGGCATTCCCTGGGTTTGCCTCCGCTCCAGAGCTCATATTCGCTTCGTGTTTATGTACTGAAGCTGCTGTGAACTGCAGTCACTAAACCCAGCAAGGGCAGCAAAAGCTCAACAATGCTACAGCACCCCAGCATATGAAAACGATTGCAGCCATGTTATAGACAGTACAAAAAGCCCTGTCACCAATACTGAGGAAACAGCAGAGGGAAATTTCCCCAGTCATTTAAAGAGCAGGACAAAGAAACGGGATAAATCGAATGCCTTTTCAATGCGACATTTATTCCTTAGTGGGGGTTAATGTTTTTGTTAATATTGAATGTCATTTCATTTCAGCTGCTTGTAGCTCTCCATCTTCTACAAAAAAAGAAAGTAATCTCTGTTTTAATGATAATGAGGGTGATGATAATAATGAAAGTAAATATAATAATGACAATAATAATAGTCATCATCATCATCATCATCCCCTACTTTTTGTTACTCTGCAGGTGGCACCCGTGATAAAAGCCAGGATGATGGAGTATGGCACAACCATGGTGAGCTATCAGCCCCTGGGAGACAAAGTGAACTTCTTCAGGATGGTCATCTCAAACCCTGCGGCCACTCACCAGGACATTGATTTCCTGATTGATGAAATAGAACGACTGGGACAAGATTTATAATAACTGGGTCTGAAAGTCTGTTCCTGGACCTCTAAGTAGACAATTAAGTTGTCACAAACTGTGCGAATGTATTTGTAGTTTGTTCCAAAGTAAATCTATTTCTATATTGTGGCGTTGGAGTAGAGTACAGTTTAAAATCAAGAAACATGGCTCCTTTAAAGTCCTTTCCTGAGTTTTAGAATGCCTCCTTAATAATTAGCTGCACAAAGAGCTTCATTGAAACAAATAAGGGAGACCAGAAGATACTTAAAATTTTACCCCAAATTTTAACAGTAATTAGTTTAAATTAAAAGCAATCAGACTGAATGATGCCAAAGTTGTCCAAAATTATGACAAAATCAAATTGGGGGAAGTGGGAGGGGGTGGTGTGATGCAGAATATACATGCTGTATGTTTAAAAGTGAAAGGATTTTGCCTTTTTCGTAGTATTAGAACAGAATTTCTAATTTACCTAGAGCAACATTTCAAATGTATTTAAATAAGTATAGTTTTACAAAAGGAAATATATATATATAAAAAATCCTATTTTGTAAACTATATATTTTTATTTTATATGGGTTATAAAACTGCAAGGACAGAAGCTGAAAATCAACTGGAATTCTTTTTCTTTTGTTGGAGGTGCCTCGAATATTTATTACTGCTTATTTTAAAGACAAGCCCACGTAATACGTTCTTTCTCCATGTCATATGGATTGTACATCTCCAGGGTTGGTTACTGAAAAACCTCAAGAGGACTGCAGCTCTTACAACCACTTAATAAGATCAATTACAGTACAACAATAGGATGCTATTATTCCTAATTATGTTTCCCACATGGCCTAAGCAGACGCACAATCAATATACAGTGCTAACCAAGACTGAAATAAGGTTGTATTTGGATGGTTTCTGTGTTGTGTTTAAAAAGCTTATTAAAAAAAAAGTCACATATCTGAGTAAATCCTTATCTCAAAACTATTTCTGCTGTGAGCAGTCCCAAACTACATTGAAAACCTCACAGCTACATTCAGAAGGTGAAGACGTCTTACAGATGTACAGGTCTGCAATACAAGGCCTAAATTAAATGTGACTGTAATCTGAATGACAGGGATGAGGTCTAAGTAGCAAACTGTTCTGTCAAAGGATTTTCAGTGCTGAACTCCATCCTTGTCTACAGTGAAGTCAAGATATGGCTACATCTGCCAAAGAGCAGCTCCCACACAGCCTCACAACCTTTTTAGAAACTATGAGCACAGCTCTTGCAGAAATTATCTGCTGCATCATTCCTTAGCTTTAGAGGTGTCTCTGGCATGGAAACTTAAATTTATCCTTTCTCCCCCCAGCATCTGGAAGTGTTGGTAAGAGTTCTGCAGCTTAGACCTGTCTACTTATAACCCTACTAAAGTTTTGGTTTTAACTGTGCCTAAATGGCCAACTTGTGTTTGTAAAGCAATATTGTTTGGCTGTCTCTAAAATACTTGAAGACAAGAAAAGAAGTGCAATGTGGTTTTAATTTCATCTAAAATAGATAAATGGAGTATTGATTCAGTGTAATATGAGGACATGAAGTAAGAGGAAATAAATAGTGTCTGTAATTGTGTTGCCTTTATTATATTGATAGTACTGTTTTGTCACCTCAGATTGAGGCTGTGCACTTTAGATTTAAACTGTACAATGTTGCAAATCAACATGTGTTGCTGTATAAGCTTGTACAATATATTATTGATATGTCATTATTTGTGTGGTAGTAGTATTGACTCTTGATATTGTAAGAACTGCATTCATGCCTGTCCCTCTACTGTATCTTTGCTTGGTGTTAACCTCTCCTCGCCAGCTTCTGGGCAGGCCTCTCACCTCACTTGACTTCCATTGCTACCTGCATAGTGTTTCAAGCCAAGCTGTAGAGGAGATACCAATTCTATCAGGAAGGCCTCAATGTGACCTCTGCTAAACATGTCAAAATCAGCAGATTAATCACTGAAATACTGAGTAGAGCAGCAAATTAAATTCTTTTTTCTTGCTGGGAAAAAGGCAAGCAAAGAACTTAAAAAGTAAAAATAGGACAGGGACAATGATGAAGGTGATCAGTAGCCTGGTTACATCTTGCATGTGCAATTACGTTTTAAAGTGCTAAGTGCAAACAGCGTATTTATTAGATGTATGTGCCAATCCAAGATTTACATTTGGTGTTCCAGGAGAACCAGCATTTTTTTTTTTTACACATTACTGTACTTATTGCAGCCAGGAAGGAGCAGCATAGCAATCTGTTCTTGTGTTTGACCAAAGTATCTTATCTGTGGTGTTGATCTAAATCCAAATAAAAGTGTAACATGTGACTCTGGGTCTTTTCATTAGCAGCACTGATGAGCACTCTAAGCGTTTATCACTTGTGCCATTTTGGAGCAAGGCCCCAATAAAGAGAATGTTTAATTGAAACTTTTTGTGTCTCCTGCTGGATTTGTTCATTACAAGATGCATTCTGTTCACTACTGTAATATAAAAATACTAACTCTATCACCAGACCTTTTCTGAGGCAGTACTCCAGACCCTTTTTGGAGGCAGTACTCAAGTACAAAGGTAAATACAAAGGTAAATCTGCCATCTGGTATTCCTGTACCTTATCTTTACAAGATGGATTTAGTTGCTTTTTTCTCCTCAGACAGCCTCAATTTTTTTATGCTCTGTTTTGTCTTTTTGTTTCTCAAGTACTTATCCCCAAATTAACCATAGACTCAAATCAGCCTTCAGGACAGCAGTGAATGCAGTCAGGGCACTTGCCAGGACAGCACAGACTATACAATGGCAACAATTTAAAACAGCTATGAAGTAAAAAAGACAAAACAACCAATACAAAAACTTAGGATTTTAATCTTTATGTGTCTCCTGACCCAAGGCAGTCTCCCTTCAAAATCTGCCTCCAATCTGCTCTGTTTCTCTTCCACCCTCTGAAGTGCTGTCCAGTGCAATACCAGCAGCAGAGAAATAAAACTCTGCTGTTAAAGCCACAGCAGTCTGAGAGCTCATGCCTGAAATGGGATTTTTTTCCCTATAATTTCTTTAAGTCTCTAGCAGAATTTAAGATTAACACCTATGCTGAATACCTGCACAGAGCCCAGCTAGGAGATCTGCAAGGAAATACAGAGAAGGAGAACTTGTGGGGATAAGTTACTGTCCTTATCCCAGTGAAGCTCTCCATTTGGCACTGGGAGAGGGAGCACTGTTTAGCCTTTTTGAGCACTACCCTCACAGGAGTACATGAGGCTTGGGCTTGTAAAAGTGACTGACTTGCCTCAATACCCAGTAGTTAATAGTTCCTGGGGGGTTAATGCAGAAAAAAACATTGCAGGTGGAGTCTTGTGCAGCTTCTGCAAATCCTCAGCCCTGGTGCTGTATTGTCAGCCATGAGAGTGGCTGAGGGGCAGATGAGAGGCTGAAGGAGTTCTCAGCCCAGCTGAGTTGTTGGTCTCAGATGGACCACCCAAGGACATGGCTGATGTGGTCATTGGCTATTGATGATTTTGGCTCTTTCTGCAAATGCCTCCAGAGAAAACCCCCCGCCTATCCAACAGCCTACATTTCCAAGGAAGGCAGGTTTAAATATCAAGGTAGCTGTACTGAACTCGTGTCAGCATGGCTAAGGAAGGAGCAAAGCAAGGCAGAGCTCAAGAAAATGAGTATCTTTTATCTGACTTAGCCAAGCTAACTGCCAAGAAGAAACTCATTCTAGATAGAAAGTGAGCCCCATACACAGCACAAAACTCTGTCTTTAATGTGCTAATGTCTGAGTCCTACAGTGTCTGAACCATCGAGTTTCTACCTAGCCAACCTAACTAAAGGGACTAATTCAGCCATCAAGGGAAAGCCAAGTGCTGCCGCTGGAAGAATTACAGACCTGACTTAGCTCTTCACTGAAAAGACAGAACAGCTGCAGGTCATGGCACTGTTCATTACAGCAGTGTAGGATGAAGGTGTATGGGTTTACACTGCACTTTGGAACAAGAAATTGGGTCTGAAATTAGAAGGAAAGGAATATCTACCTCTTTTTGTAAAAGAATAAAAGCCTTGCTGCTGAAATTCTTGCATTGCAAGTGAAAATGAAAAAAACCCTGTTCTGTAAATTCCCATTTTCATGAACAGAGCAAAGGCTGTTTTCACCAGACACAGACAAGTCTCAACCAAGGATGGAGACCTCCTGCTCTCCCACTGCTCTGCAACAGCTGTCCTTGTGCATGTTCTCACTCCAGCTGATGGCTGATGCTGAGAATTCCAAAAGCATTCAAATATCTAACTTCCATTATATTAGCCCAGATTACTTAATCCCAGTACTCTAGAGTACTCACTTTTAGCCTGTGACCTGTAATCCCTTAGGGATAATTTTCCATAGGTCTGTGACCAGGAAAGGCAAGTTAAATGCGCTGCTCTGCAGAATGTGAAATTTCTAAAGGAGTCCTCAACTTCCATGGAAAGGAAGTGTTTCTGAAACACTGGATTTTGCATTACAAGTAACAGGATCTAGTGTGTTACTGACATCTGACGTGCACTGGACATTGAAACCATGTAAGATACAAATTATATAGCAACAGAAAGATACAAACGCTAAACTAACAAGCAGGACATGGAGTATAAGAGTAGCTATACTTAATTTGTCCCATTACCCTGGAAAATGTTATTATTTTATATAATCCTGCATCAGTAAATTTCCATTTTCTCCCCCTTCCACACTCCCTGCATGGCAGACTTCTATTTTCCTACCCATCCTCTGCCCCAGTAATGAAAGTGGTTCTGGAAGAACAGATGTTTGGGACTTGATGTAAACATGTTTTTGTTGCTTTGAGAAACTAAAAGGAAATGGCTTGTGTTAAAATAGTTAGCTGCAGCCTGCAGCTCTTTGAAGATAGTCGATTATAAAGAGGGATGTGGCCGTGTGGTTGGGGGCTGCACACACCAGGACTGCCCAGCAGAGCTCCCCAGGGGCTGCTTTGGGAGGCAATGCCCACCGCGGGAACTGATTCCGCAGCAGCCCCTGCCAAGCAGCTCCAGCTGATTTCCCCATTCAGATGAGCCACTGCTGTTTGTATTGCACTGGCAGACAGTGGGAGCCCAAGCCTGGCAGCAGTAAAAGCTGTAACACTGTCAGATCCAGACTGGAAAGCATGGAAAGGACTTGGGGCACAGAGGTTTTCTCAGGACTTTGTCTCACATGATGATTCTTCTCTTTCACCAATATTTCCTTCTGACTAAGAGAGATTGTGAAAATAAAATATAAAGCTTTTATGCAATTCTCTGTTTGGATTCCTCTTTAATAGACTTGACTTTGGGATATAGGTAATTTCTTTTCACCAGTTCTCAGATGCATGACTTTCACCAGCATGTTTAACCAGCATGATAAACCCTCCTGGCTGCAGAAAGCTCAGAGAAACAAGGACAACAGTTCTGCACAGTGCCTGCAGAGAGGATTCCTGGGGCAGGTGGGACAGTGTTCCTTCTTTCAGCAGCAGGCACCTACGTCCCTTCTGGGATCAGAACACATAGAGATGAGGTATGAATCCCCATCCCTCATCCCATGATTATTGGCTCTTGCACCAGCAGTTTGGGCTGCTACTCCAGATAAGACTATCTATATTAAATTTGGGAGATTGAGAGTTAAACTGTATTAATAGTGATACTAATGATCAGGATATTAGTAAAATGCAGAGTGCCATTAGTTAGATCCTACTACTCAGTGAGATTCATGACAGCTCTAAATTGATGCTTTAATAAAAATTTTTAGACTAACATTTTATTGTTGTGCTATTTTCTGTAATAATTTCAGATAAAAATAAAATTGTTTCCTTTTTTAAGATGACAAACCCAATAAGCTGCCTCAGGAATTCATATCCAACAGCAAATGACAAATGGCAGGGTTATGATATAGTGTAAGTGCCTCCATATCTCATTCTGTCCTTTTACCTTCAATACAAATGAGTTGCAATACTGACTACTACAGAAGTGTTTTCCTTGTTTAACCAAACAGAGATCTGTCTATTTACATCTCACATTTACTAAAATTTCAATATATGTCAGTAGTTGAAAGAAATAATCATATTGAAGTGAAATACAAAATACATACAATTTATGGTAGTGGTCAAAATTGTCAGTTCAGACACACACTTAGGGCCTTGTTTGTGCATATCACAGTTCAGTTTGTGTTGATTCATTTCTCCCTTTGCCATTTCTCTTATTTCATGTTTTTATGAGCTGGTGTTTCAGAAAAATCTACAATCAAATCATGTATTGTTGACATGACACTGGCACCCAAGAGGCATGCATGGATCATCTCACCACTTTGCCATTGGTTCTCAAACAGACTGCCCTTTATTTGCCACTGTGACAGATTTTGTCTTCCACAGATGACAATTTGCAATCACTTTCTCCTTTTCTTCTGCTAGTTTAGCTACTGTCATTATGAAAGAAGAGATAAAAATAATCAAAAAGCCTTCCAGTGATTGGAGCTGATTGTAGATGTCTCAGTCGTAACACAGCTGAAATTACTCATGTATTTCAGTACTTGAAAGCAATTTAATGGCAGTAACTCTTAAATAAATTGTAGCTATTGATCACTAGCCTTCACATTTCCTGCAAAGAAAGCCTCCTTTTTGCTCACACTGTAGGCAGCCTCCCTTGTTCCCTGGCTTGTTTTTAGAGTGAAGCAACTAAACCACTTCTATGGAAAACTGGACACATTTATCAGGGTAGGTCACCACAGGGTCTAATCCAAGCAGACAGCACCAATGCTGAAGTCAAATTTGGTGCAGCTCTTTTGTGCATACAGGGGCAAGAAATGCTCTTTACCCCTTCTGTGATCATGTAATCTGAGTGAAGCTGTGATGGGGTTGGCACAAAACTGGTTAATAAATGTACCCAGAGAGTTTTCTGTAGGTGGCACAGAGAACAACTCTGCATAAGTCTGTCCCAGACCTGATTTTGTCCAGCTCCTCACTAATGACTCAGACTGTGAAATACAGACTCTATCAAGTGACTTGATGGTGTGGTGCAAGGAGGGGCAGAAGTCTGGGAAGAACAGGGGAAAGGCAACTGATTTCAAACAAATCGTGACAACCTGGAAAAAAAGGATGAAAAAATAGGTTGAGTTCCAGTAAACACAAGTGAAAGGTGTCACTTCAAGCAGGACTGTGATGAATTGACCCTGGCTGGACACTGGGTGTCCACCAAAGCCACTCCAGCACTCCCCGCCTCAGCTGGGCAGAGGAGAGAAAATTTAACAGTAATCACAGCATAGATTGAAGATGCTTTACGTAACAGCCTTTCAAAAAGGGGCTTCAATTATTGCTGAACAATGTTTTATCAGAGAGAAAAAGTACATAGTGAGTCTGTGTGGTGGTGGTTCAGGCCCCCAAAACCCCTTTTTTCCCTCCCCTTCTCCTAGGAGGCTCTGGAAGGTCACCCCTGCGGTGGAGCTTGTAGGCCCCGGAAGGGGGCTGGGTCTCCCAGGGGTTGGCTGCCCTTTCCCCATTTGTCCTGCCACCTGCCCATCTCCTGTCCGTCATCCTTGGTTTCTAGACTGTTCTCCATTATTCGGTTGATGATTGGTTTGTACCCCTGCCTGTATTCCCTTCTCCTCCCCTTTCCCTTCCCGGTTGGTCCTTGTTCCCTTGTCCCTCCCTTATTCCTCCCCCCAGCCTGTATGTGTTTGGTTTGTGTTCCCCAATAAAAGTCTGGTGCTACCGGAGCTCCGGGTCTTTAGATCCCGGATGCCCAGAGTACTATCTACCTCAGATACAGTGTCTCTATTATTCCGGGGCTAAAGATCCCCCCCGAGATACTCCGGCTCTAATCGGAAACAGTGTCTACCGTGCAGGGAGGCACAGCCTGCGGCAAGGGACGGAAAGGGCCCGACGGCAGTGAACCTGGGCCTGCACAGGTCAGGGACACTCGTTCGTAGCCGCCACTAGGTTGCTGCCCAAAACCCTGGTGGGAGCTGTCCGGCCCTCGCCAGCGGCAATGCTACGAGTCTGGAATATATGAGTGGGAAAATGGCTTGCAGAACAGACTGAGTCATCCCTCAGCCCTAGTGAACAGCCAGGACTAGCACAGCCTCAACGAGGACATAATATCCAGTTTTAGGTATCACACTTCCAGGAAAATACTAAGAAGAGAACAGTAATTATTAGCAATCTCAAAATACATAATCTTCAAGGAAAGAGTAAAAGTTGAACTGTCTGCCTAAAAACCATGTCAAAAATTGTGATGAAAGTCATCTAATATCTAGAAGACTACTATAGAGAGGAAGGGATTTTTTCTTCTCTATGGTCATGAAGGCTCAGAAAAGAAACATTCAAACTCCATCAGAAAATACTCAGATCAATACTAGAAACAGCTTTTCAGTGTTAAAGGTAATAAAGCCTCAAAACAGATTACCTGTGGAAACCATGGGATGTTGGAGGTCTTCAGAATAGGGTGGACAAACGTTAAGCAAGAAACAAATGATCCCACTTGGAGCAGAGGCATGGACCAGGGACTCTCCTTGAGACCCTCCTGCTGCATTTGTCTGTGCCTCGAGGCAGCAGCCCTGGGTTGATTGTGACTACCTGCAATGCCTTTCAGTGACACTTCTCAAGATGGTTTCAGTGCTGTGGACCAGCATGAAGTTAATTTTTAGGAAATCCACTGTAGCAATAAATCTGTAGAGATCTCAAGCAATCAGTGCTATAACAGATGTAAGGAACTGTATTTATTGCCCTCCTTTGGCAAAGGCAGTGACCTGCTGACCTCCCCAGACTGCTGCTGCCCTGCCTTAACCAAAGAGCTGCTTGTCTCCTAAATCATTAGATGTTGCAAAACACAGCACAAATTTCCTAAAAAATTCTCAAATCTCAGTACTGTGAGGCAGGTCAGAACCAGAAATCCAGATTGTGACTGAAATTTGAATGTAACAAAGTAAAAAGAGGAAGAGAGCAGAGGGTGAGTTTTGATTCACCCCCAGCAGTTCTGATGGAAGAGTAGCCTGATTACCCTAAAACCAGGAGTAGGGAAACTCAGTCTTCTGCATTTGTTTCAAATTTGTTAGTTTGTCTTGCCTATGTATTCTGACAACATTAATAATTCATTTATGCAGCCATTATAAGATTTTAAGCAGACAAAACAGGGCAAGGAGTTGACAGTCTCCCTGCATTGACTTCAGGGCACTGGGAGAGAGAAAGTAGGGATGGGTATAGGACCAAGGTAGCAGGACAGGGGATACAATTTCCCTTGGGTCTGGAGAAGGGGGACAGGCACTGATGCTGCACATCACAGCACAGTCCTGGTCTGCTCTTGGATGAAATACAGAAGCCAGATCCTGCTGGTGATGACTCCAAATCGTATTTCCAGCTGGGTGATCTTGGATACTCTCTCACCCTGACTCACCTGGAAAATTAACCCAGGGCAGTTGTGAACAGGTGATAAAATGCCCCTGTAGCCCCAGTTACTGACAGATACGTGTTGAAGAAAGGTGGCTGTAAATCTCACCCCTCTCCACCCACACAAGCTGAGTTTCATCCAGCCCTGCCCAAGTTTATGGCAAAATTCTTACTGACTGCAAACATGATTTGCAGGATGTCTTGGCTGCCTGAACTAATGTCCATCTGTTTCAGTGCCATTTGTGACACCTAACAAATCAGCTGAGCCCAGAACCTAGGCAGGACCTGACAGGAAAATGCCAAATAGAAACCTGGATTGTCACTGCTGCTGCAAAGCACCTCTTCAGTCACAGCCATTTCTCAGGGACCTTTCCCAGGGCACATGTGCACTCTTCACCTCCCAGCCAAGGGGTTGCCCAAACAGGGAGTTGCTCTTGGGGTGAGCTGGAGTGGGAGGTATCAACAGTATCCTGCCAGGTCCTCATGCCCTGTGGAAGGTGGTGCCCAGTGATGGGTGTTCATCTGCTTTCTAGACAGGTTAGGTGCTGCCAAACCATTACAAATGACTACAGGACTAAAGAAAGGGTTCCTGACCTGAATGCATTTTTGGAGGTAAATTTCAATTTGTAGACATGTCTATCATACATTAAATGAGGCACCAGAAACTGGGTGACTACTATGCTCTGACAGTCCAAATAAGAAAGCATATCTATTTCATTAAAAAATGAAGAGGGGAAAAAAAAAAGAAAGAAATAAGAATGAAGAGAGTTAGATGAAGAATAATGGATCTTCAGTTCAATAGAAAAAAGAAAAATTCTTTTTTAAGTCTATTCAAGTTGATTTGAATGAATTTGTATTGAGGAAACAAAAACTGTAAACACGTCCCTCCACAATTTAATTCCTGATCAACCAAATTATGTTAAAACTAATGTGCTTTCTCTGGGGACTCTTTAGTCTATTAAACTTGTTATTTTTTTACACAGGTAAGGATTTCAACAAAATCTTATTCCAGAATTAATGCCCCATCTTCATCTCAGAAATGCAGAAATTACATATCCCAAACCTGTTGAGATTGTAACCACATTTCTGCCCAGCATAGCTGGAAGATCAATCAAAGTTGCTTTGATCCAAGGTGTGTTTGGAGCCCACTTGGCCCTTTTCTCCCTCCATACCTCACTTCATTTCCAGAACAGTTCTTCCTTTTCCCCAGACTCTTGCCAAGCCCCTGGGAAAGAGTCTATCACAGCCAGCCACAAGGCAGCTGGAGATTGAGATGATCTCACACTGCCTCCTGATGGGACCTTGCTTGTGCACTGCATACAGCAAAGTGAGTCAGTTCTGTCTTTTTATACCATCTTTCTACCATTTTGCCTGTGACAAGTTGGTCAGGGTAAGGCAAAGGTGTGGGGAAAAGAAGCAGCTTAAACCTAACCACCCATCAGCCACTGCACCATGACTAAAGTTGAGTCTGGAGTACTCTGCAATGGATGTGGCTTTTCCTCAGTGTAAATTCCCTCATTTCAGTCTCATCATGTCATAAATTCACCATACCACCCTGTGATAATTGACACAGTTTCCTTGGAGGTGTGTTTGCAGAGGTGGAGGCAGCCTGGCAGCTGTCCTGCATCACACAGAGGATTTGGCGAAGCAGTGAAGCACACTGAGACCATGCAGCCTTCCCTCCACTCAGACCCTGGGGACCAGGCACAGCTCTGTGGCTAAAAAGAAGTGAGACAAAGATGACCAAATGCTGCTGATTAATTTCAAAATATCAGTGAGTAGAAGAGATCAGAGATACGAGCTGAAATGCACAGGGCAGACACAACCACGGCAGGAGAGAGGGCAACAGGCACTCCCTCAGGTACTGACACTTGTTCATGTGTCTTTAACTTACTGTAATTTGTTTCTTCTAAATTGGGAAAAGGGCAGGGGGAAGAGGCTGTCTGATTTTCTGCAGGTATCTTCCACTGACTCTTTTTAAGAATTTGGATGAAGAAGGAGGAAAAGTTCATATTGTATAAAAAATGCTGCAATATCATATTATGCTGAGATCAGTAATTTCCTATGGAAGAAAAAGGTACTCCCCTCACAACTGCAGACTGTAAGGCATTTTTGAACTGTGCACTGAGACAAATGGTAGCAATTGCCATGTGTTTGCAGCACTTGGGTGCAGAGGGAAATAAAAGGTATCATGTGCTGGCCCTTCTGAGCTTGATGGGTTTTTCTCCATGGAAAGGACAGTTTCCAGAGTAGGTAGTTGTTTTCTACATCACACGATTGTGATCTGATTCTTCTCACAAGAAGGTCTTCAGTAAGTGTCAGGTTTGACCACTTGATAGAAACCTGACTTTGACAGGAGAAGGGACAGAAAGCTGATGTAAACAGCAGACATCAATAATGCAGAGCTCCACTGGCCTAGGAGACCTGAAGGATTTACCTAACACACTGGTACCCATGCAGGAATGCCACTAAATGTGACATCATTAAGGAGATGGATTTCTTTGTTAGTCTCTCCTGTAATTTCTCTGTATTTCTGTTGCATTCAGGAGACCTTAGAGTTTTGCCATGGTGAATAATTTAGCAACATGAAATGACTTGTTTCATTCTCACCTTCAATGTCATTATTTTTAAAAGAGACAAGCTGATGCAGGACTGTGCAATTAAATTGTTAAATTTGTAAGCAGGCTAATAATATATTGGTAGCAGTTGGGATATACTTCACCCTTCATTGCTACCTGTCTGGAGAAAGCTGCTGGTAGAATAAAATACTATTTTATATATGATTACAGTGATTCCTAATTTTTTTCCTTGTCACGTTTTCATGCAAGAATTTTAATAACCAATATATATAAACTTATTAGATAAAACTGTTCCTCTCATCTTGTTTTCTTTCATTTCTAAGGCATGAATATGTCTCTTCTCAGTACCCCATTTTCTTGTATTTCTTTTTCCTCTCATGTTTATGCTTATATTTCATCTACATTTTACCACCATATGTTTATAAAGATAATGTTTTTATCAATGAGGCACACAACAGAGATTAATAGCAATGTGGAATTAAACATACTAAGCTGTTAATAAAAGACACCTTAGTTGTACTTTGCAGTTAACTTTCTGCCCGGAAACATTTTCTGTAGAAGACATTTTACATAATGAAGCTTTAAAAAGAAGAGCTCAAAGCACAGGTACATGGACTGGTTTGGGGAAGAGTGAGTCAGGGAGATTATGGCTGGGCACGAAGTCAAACTTTCACATTTCAGGCATTAATTGGCTGCTAAGGAGGAGCAGCTGAAGCGTGGGAGGAGTGTTAATTTTGGTGGACACAACAAAGAGAAGAGAGATTTCTGGTCCTTTTATTTCTCAGTCCTGCTCCAATAAAAATTAAGCCTGTGAGAAGGTTTTTTAAAAGTCAAGGCAAGTTGATTCGAGAATGCTGTGCTGGAATGAGGAGAGTGCAGTGCCACCACCTCCAGCCAAACCATCTGCTTCAAGTACCATGTGTGGCAAAGTGGGGCTGGGCTGCAGCACAGGTGAGCATCCCAGCACACCACAGAGCTGGCTGTTAGGGCACTGCTTCCCTCTAGATCAAGACAGTGTATGTCAGAAGATGAGGCTGAAATTAAAAGTTGCAAGTATAGGAAGTGCTTTGGAGATAACTCCAGCCAGCTAAGATCCTACAACGTGTCTGATTTGATTGGTGGTTGAAATCCTGACTGTGTTGAAGTCAGAGATAGAAGTGCTGCTGACTCCAGAAGTCCCAGGACCCCAGTGGCCAATCTCTGCTGCTTGGTGGCCCCAGAGCTGGTTGGGACTGATGGTGTTTTCACACAGTCACAAGCCACAGTGACAGAGGGGCTGCATTTGGCAGTGGGTAATGTGGAACTCACCCCTGACCCTGCACTTACCAAGAGGACAGGCTTTCCACAGGCTTTTTGACTTTTTAGAACTGAACTTTAAAGCCATTCTGTACATGCACAAAGGGCAGAAAGGACTTGAGGCTGTAAAATCATCTGCTTCCAACTTGCTGCTCCCAGGCAGAGTGATGGGTGGAAACCTGCAGGCAAGCACAGAGATGGCAGATTGGATGTCCATCATCTAGGGCTGAGGCTGAGAAGACTGCCAGTCACCCTTCAAAAAGATGGAAGCTGATTTATTCTCCACGGAAGGCAAAGAGAAACAAGAATTTGAACTGTGTAAGTTTGCCCAGCTCCTGGACAGCACAGTGAACCATTACTCCTTATTCTGGGTGGACTGTAAAAAATAACTGACAAAATAATTCTTCACCAAAAATTAAACAATGAAGCTTGTGTTTCTGAGTATGAGAAGAATGCATGAAATTGATTTTTTAAAAAAATTACTTATAAAATGATGACTCTCCAATGTTTTAAAAAGCATTTGGAAAATATATTAAATACAGAAGCACTCCACTGTTATATAAAAGATATAGAAGCTGGAGCATTCATTGGAGACTGTGAGGTCCTGTTTGTTTTTTTTTTTAAGACTCCTACAGGCCCCTGTGGCTGGGATCACATTCTCTGTTAATTCTGCAGGGTGGTTTATTTCCTACAAAATTCCATAATGCAAGGGTAACAGAAGTCTTTTGAAAATGTTTCATGAATAAGTAACAGTGCTGCTCAGAGCCTAAGATATATATACAAAAAATATATATGGAAATCAAGTGTTTGTTGAAAGTAAATGGAAGTAAAGTAACTCTTTACTTCCAGGGTCAGTGAAGCACTGTCTTTCAGTCATTACCCTAAGCTGATGTTTTCTATTAGAAGAGCTTTAGGTGGAATGTGCCCGAGATGTTTTAAGCAGAAGGACAGGGATCAAGAGAAGATAAACTAGGATGATGAAAACCTGGGAGTACACATTAGCCCATGTGTCTTCATGTGTAGAAAAGAGTGATTATTCATGTATGCCCTATTATTTACCAGGCATTAATGACTGTTAGCATTTGAACAAGCTCCAGTAAGTCAGCTGCATTTCATGGCTAGAGACTGATCTGCTGCTTTTCTATGGATTGAAACATCACTACATTTTCTAAGGGTGAATTAAAAGAGAACGAGGTTTGTTTTTTTTTAGCTGCTGCTTTCTTAAAAAAAGAAATAAACAAGGCTCTCTTCAGTCAAAATGTTTAGTAAACAAGAGGCCTTATTACACAGAGATGAAATGGGAAAGAAAACCAAACAAAAATAAGAACTGTGGTTTTAACCACCTCCCAGTTCCAATATTCTGAAAAAAACCCCATGTGTTTCAGTTTTTAAATGGTGGTTTTAAACTCATTAGAGTTTTCTGTAAACCCAGTGAAGACAAAGATATTTATGAAGTGGTCATGGTTTGGTTTTCAGATTACTATGAAAATTACAAGGATCTGGCTGCATATGCTTTTACAAATGGAAACTTTTGTTAGTCTGATTCTAGTATAGGCAATTACTTTCTTAAACGTATGCTTGTTATTTTTAATAGATTTCAGTTTGTTTAATCTTCTTTGTAAACTAAACTATTATGAAATGGTGCAAGAGAAATATTTATTTCAGATTCATCCCCTATTTTACAACATACCCTACTGTATTTTTTCCCCTACTTCTTATTTGGGTAAAGTGCCAGGAACAAAATCTTCTTGCAAAACTCAATACTTGAGTAATCGTGTGGCCATTAGAGTATTTGCTGTATAATGCTCAGTGTTTTCAAAACAGTCACCAGTCCTCATTTTCTCTCTGGTGCTTCATAGTCTTTAATATTCTTCTTCAAATAGGAAGAGATAACTTCTGCTTTCCTTTCAGTACAAGTGGCCTAATGTTCAAATGACAACATACAGCACCATATCCCAACTTACAGCAAAACACTATTGATGCTTTTCCCAGCTTTCCTCTGCCAAGCCCTAAAAGCACAACACACTGAACATTAAATTAAATGGGACATTTTAGCATGCAGCAAGAAATTATTCAGCATTAACTTAGCTCACTCTTTGCTTCTGGAGCTTATTCTGGGTACTGCTGCAGCATCTGTGGATACTCTAGAAGATGCTGCAGTGGCCCATGCTTAGGCGTGTGTTTCCTCTCCCAGTCTGCATAGTCACCAGAAAAGCTATTTCTTCTCAAAAGAACTGGTTTTCCTGTTGAAACAAATGTCCTTTAAGATCTGGGCACAGACATGGATCAGTGAGCAAGAAAAGCAATATCAGGGAACAGCCAAGGCTGAGTGAGGCCAGGCTGGGCCACCTTACTGCTCCCTGGAGTGCCACCCTGCTGGGGCTGCAGTGCCACAGGCTCTGAGCAGCCCTGTTGGCCCTGCTGTGCTGCAGCAAGGCCTGGCCGTGTTTTATCCTCTGTGCCACAGGTTTGGGTCCCCATTCCCTGGGGATCCCCTTGTGGAGGGAGGAACTGCTACTGCCCACTAAGAGAGCCACAGGAGATGTAGCACAAAGCCAGACAGCTCTACCCTCTATCACTCATGGTATGCTATAAGGTCTGTTTCCATCATGTGCAATGTGAAACCACAAGCACTCTGTCCCTGGCTCCTGAGTTATTACTCTATTGCATTACAAATGTTTACCTAAGGGGCTTATCTTCTGTTTCTACTTCTGAAGATACCCTCCTTTCATTAAACGTCCCTCTCAAGCACTCTTTGACCCATCCTTGCAATTTTACCCCTACTGTGATTTTCACTCATGTATTTTCCTGCAAGTGAATGTGACAAATGGCTGTGAGCTGGACATCAGCTTTTTTCCACTGGAAAAAAATTGACCCTTTTAAAATTTCAATTTCTTACTATTCTGTTTTAAGCAATGGTGAAGCCTCTCCCCTCTACCCAAACCATTTAATCTTGCAACTTTTTTTTTCTTGTGTTTCTTATTTCCCTAGTAAAGATCCTTAAACATACAGAGAAGAGTACTGGAGCTTGAATCCTGTGGTAGCACATTCTCTGATTTTCAGTGTCTTTCCATAAAGGTGTGATTAACAGACAAAGGAATTGCTTTGCAGACCTCAGCATCTTCTGGCTATTTTCTCCCACTAATTGCTGAAGTTGACCACTAAAGCCGGGTTTACTGTCTGGTGGGCTATTTCAGTGTTTGAACAAAAGACACTTAGAAAAATGCAGTTGCCAGCTTTACCATGTCATTCTGTCAGACCCATATAAAATGACCCTACCAATAAATTTAATGAGAATGAACCAAACAACTTTCTTCTGATGTAAAAGGTTTATATTTCCAGACAGAACAAGGGACTTTGTCATACCACACTACTGGCAAGCATTTGCTTTTGTCTGTCATTTTCCTTCTCCAGACTCTGATTTTATTATCATACTGCTATAATGAAAAGCACAAATCATCTGGACAGCAATGGCAAGGAGCAGTATCTCACTGCTCTGATGTCACCAAATGACTGTATTTCAGGGCTCCATCATTACACAACTTCTGTGAAAAATGCTGGCTACTTTGAGGACTGGCATGCCAATGAACAGGAGCTGGCTGCACGGGTCCCCTCTGAGCCTGTCACACGGGTATCTCAGCCCTGTCTTTGCCTGTGCCCTTCCCCCCCGGCTGGCAGCAGCAGCTCCCTGTGCAGCAGCTCCCGATGGAGCCTCCTGCCATCCTCCCTGAGGGTCAGGGCCAGGACTTGGGAATTCCCCAAGGGAAAAGTCAAACACAGCAGGGTGAGTTCTGTTTTCCCTGTAGCTTCACAACTCTTGAACAAGTGTTTCTTTGCTGGTGCTTTATTCGTCATCCAATTGCTTCATGCACGGATCTCTCCCACCTGACAGCAGGAAAATATGCTTTCTGAATTGCACACATTTATTGGGACTTGTATGCAAAAATCCCACAGGAGAAATCACACTGTGATATTGTAGCTTCTTTTCAGGTTTAATTCCCTTTCCTTTAAATTAAGAAGACACTGGGCTGGAGCACTAACTCAGCATTGTTTCCACTTTCTGTAGACACTCAAATCACCTCCCATCAAACTGCACCCACTCACATGCTAAATAGCTGTGAGCAAGTCTTTGTGTGAAAAGTCACAGAATGGAAATTGAATCAGGAGAAACTGAGTGACCTTGCTTTAAAAGGCAGATAAACTTTATTGTCTTTAGATGAAACATTCTAGAGAGAGATTGTGATTGAGCTATGTAACGTGATATCTGGAAAACTGACCCCAATTTCTGGTTACTGACCCTCATCTTACCTGCTACTGCTGTAGAAAGCTCAAGTAGCCGTGCAGAGGCAAGTGTGAGCATACTCAGACTCTGCCAAAGGTAATGATACATTTCTACCAACAAAGACAATTACGTGGGGGAAAACTGATGGGTTTTGGTTTGGAAAATTCTGCAAGTAATTGTTTCTTTAAAAAAAATCAATCCAAAATTATACAAAAAAGCCAATGTGATTATTCACTGCAAACTCTTCTTAAATATGCTATTATGAAAATGATATTTTGGGATGAGATTTTCCCTCTTCTGCGTTGTTATTGGAATGTAGAAGGACATCATTGCTTGTGTTCCTGTTCTGCTTCAGCAGCAAGATGGAGTCAGAGGGGCACCAAGAAATTCTCACCAGTGAAAAAATGTAGGGTAAGAAAAGCTGAGAGAAAGGGCAACATAAAACATTCTACTTTCTCACCAGAAGCTGTATTAAGCTTATTCCAGGGGTTCTGTGCATCCACAAGGTATGTACAAGCCTACCAGCAACAGCTGCTTAACCTGTGCTTTTCTTCAAGGAGGTATCTTGGATAATCACTGCAAAACCATATTGTTCTTATGGCTTACAAAGCAAAAACCTCTCATGTCCAGACATTCATGACATGGTAAGAACTCTAAGAGGTGGGCTTTTTGTGAAAAATTGACAGTGATATTTGTATATTTATTGGTTGTAACAACAACTAGCATCTGAAATCTGTCTAGCTCAGATTTCTAATGTGTGGATAGATAAACAGAAATATTTTTGTGGCCAGTGCAGCACTGCAAGCTAGACGCTTATTTTGGACAGAAGCATGGGACAAAAACAACTTGATTCAGTCACCAACAAAGCCTTAAAATCTGTAACTCCACCTTGAGACAGAAGAGATTTTGAGGCACACAGGTCCTCACTGAGGAGCTACCAGGTGGTGTCCTGAGCATGGCTCGATGGAGCTGCATGTTGGTGTGGCTGTGCAGGGGAGGGTTTGGCTCAGTGCAGTCCTTTCTGCACAATAAACCAGATTTCCTACTGTCTCTTCTACAGACTCCTCCCACAGATTTCCTTCACATACAAAAGCCACACATACTCTCAAAGATGCTGTTCTGTCCTTTATCCAGGCATCCCCCAGCAACAGCATTTCATTCTCTCCTCTACTTCAAGTAATTCAATCTCATATCTCAAGGAAAAGTACACTGCACTATAATTTTTTCAGGCATTATTGTTGGACCCTTTTTCTTTTATTTTCCCCCTGAAAAAAAACGTAAGAGTTTTGAGTACAAGATTGTTAGTGAGCCTCACTCCAGAAAAATATATTTATCTTGGGGGAAAATATGCTTTCTTCTAGCTAAGAGTGATTGGTATGACTGTGTCCATTTCCTAAAAATAATTAGCAAATTATTATATCTTTTAATTCACATGTTATTTTATATATATATACACACACACACACACACACATTGCACCTCCACACACACCTGCACATGCAGCTTGTACTGTATTGAATAGACACATGTATTGACAGCCTTCTTTCATTTCTAACCCATGTTACCCTTTGGAGTACAACAAATAGGAACAGTAGCAGCACTGGTTATTCAATTTCATTGAACAATGATATTTAAGTCATTATTTTTTAAAAAAACAGCAACTTCAAGAAAATACAATTTAATCTAATTCTCTTTTGAGCAGAGCAAATGACATGTAATTCTTTTCTTGTCAGTTCTTAATTAAGCATAAGGAGTATTGAGTTTCTTAGTTCCTGAATGTTGTACAGCTATTCTAGTGGCTATTTTTTTGTTCATCATATTCACTGAAAAACTCTTTGTCTTTAGAAGACAGAAGGTCAAGTAGCCAATGTCAGATTCTGTCCCAGTGCAGTCAGTGGGAACCTTGCTGTTGGTTTTGTTGGAAGCAGAATTAAAGTTTTATGTGTTGCACTGTCTTGCTTGTGAGTGACTAATTATCAATTTGTTTTAGCACCTCTTTCAAAACTTATTGAAGAAAACTAAAGTATTTTTTCATGAAAACAAATCTCTCATCACAGTATTTTAAAAGTCTATGAAATTACCACCATCCACTACTTTGCAAAGATACCCTGAGGAAGCTTTGGGAAGCAGAAAATGCAAGTGTGGGGTGAATGGCAGACAAACACACAGCTGTGCCTCTAAGGCATGTGTATCTCCTGGAGCTTTCACTGAAAAGGAGCAGTCAGAAGCAAAGGAAGGTAGAAACACAGGACTATCCACAATGCAAGTCTTCAGACTCAGAGATTTCAATAGTTCTTTCATGTATTTTCTGTGCCCTGATGCAGTTGCTTTTTAGGAAAAAGAAAATGGTTGCCTCTATCTGAATTCAAGAAGAATTAGACTACAAAGGATAAGTGCAAATCCATAAAAACAAGAAAAAGGTAATTTGTGTGATTAAAAAAAAAAAAAAAGTTTAAATAATATGCTGCTTTCTGTGTATTCCTGTAATACCACAGAATCTGGACATTTTCCAGCAGTGCATCAATAGTAGGTAATATTTGGGATGTGTATTTTGCTTTCACCCCTGTTACCACTCTAGGGCTTTGTGTGTGTGTATCTGTGAAATGTTGTATCCTGTATTTTTAGGGATGCTACATGACTGAGCATTTAACCTCCTTACTGCTCTATGTCAAATTTAGACAAATTCATTGAAGAAACACACAAACTGAAACTCTTCATGACTCTCTATTTTCAGACTTGTCCCCAGGAAAGCTCAATCTTTGTCTTTAAAGTAAAAAATGAAGATTTACACCCCTCCCAAGTGAGTTTTTAGGGTACCTCTTCAGAGACAGTTTCAAACAGTGCAAATACGATGACTGTTTTGGGGGGTTGGCTTCAGTAAAGCATAAAGCAACATTCATGTGTTAAACACACACAAACACTGCAGCTGAACTCAAGAAAGCTCCTGTTACACTTAGTTTGTTTCAAACAAAATTTTAGTGTTGTCTCCTTCTGATGCCTCATGGTCACAGCCCAAATAGTAAGCGTCTGTTTTTAATCTCCTAAAGGCAGGAAAGCACTGTCCTTTAGTGAAAGCAGATGGGAAAGGCTGGGATTCCAGGCAATTACCCACATATAGTGATCCAGGAATAGAGCAGCTGATGATGCTAAACTTTTTCAGCCCACTGGAATGGATGAGTCCTCTTTAAGAATAGACTCAAAGGAATAATATTTTTCAAATTGACGGATTATGACACTTGACAGTCACTTAAAAAGAAGACGAACTTATGGAAAGCATAAGCTGAAGGCAATTCCTCTTAGTACATGGTTAAATTTCCATTCTCAGTGTGGCTGTGATGACCTAACACTGTAACTGGGCACACCTACAGTGACCTGAACAGCCCCTATCTCATCTTCATCACACCCACTGAAACCTCTTGGACACATGAACGGGTTTGTAGCACCACCAGCAGCAAAGGACTTGTGTTACTGCTGCATTGTTACACCTTTTAAAAGTTCTGGTCCAAGGTAATGTCCACACACAGAGACTGAACTTTGTGTCTTATGGCATGTCCCCACTGACATTGTACTAAGTGATTCCTGTTCTGAAGGAGGATAGAGATTTTTAACTTCCATGCTCCAGATCTGCTTGTAGGGGCAGGAACTCAAGTAAGAATGTCCCAAAGCTGCTTCCAGAGTACATTTCTAAGAGCTTGGCAAAATCTGCAAAATCAGGGGTCTGGGCACTATGACTACACCCCTTAATCCTACAGAAGCATTTGAGGGCTGCCAACAAGAAGGTTTCTATTCCAGATAATTGTTTAGAAGATGCTGAAATCATAGGTTGAAGTACCTATCAATGTATTAAAGATCACTGCTGGACTTGCAAGAAGGCAGTTTTCTGAAAGAAGAACCATTGGTGTCCATACAAGATTTTACATCTGTTTTTAAGCCACTCCTTCTCCAAAGAATTGCCCAAGTCTATCAGCAGAAGGGTGGCGATGAGCTGGGATGAAATGAAACACCTTTTTAGATGCAAAAGCATTTTAAATTTGCTGGTTCTTCTTAATTTTAAATAAATTGAAAGAAGCATTTCAATTTATTAAAATGCGATTTAATTAATTAAAATGCCTTTTAATAAAAAGTAATCATTCCATACAGGAATAGCCAGAAAAGAGCATCCTGAGAGTAATCACACAGGGGGTTTTCCCACCAACAGTTGTAAAAGTCAAGATGAAATTCTGAAACAACTGCAGGTTGCTGACAAATCTGTAGCTGGCAATAATGTGATGTGATCAGATGTGCTGCATATAACTAAACCAGGGTCTGGATGCTGCTCCTTTTCCTCTTTGCAGCTGTGCCCAGTAGCTGTTTACCATACAGCTGGAAGGCAAGGGTAGACTGCATTCTTCATTCTTTACGTGCTTTCATGGATTTCCATGTTTCTTTCGTGGACTTGCACTCAGCTATGACATTTATTGTGCAGTTATGCAGTGTTAGTGGTGATGACAAAACTGCCTCCAAAAATCATCTGCCCTGGAGCTTCCAGTGACTATTTTAAACATTTCAGTGACCTGGTTCACAGCATGGCCTCAAAACCAGCCACAACTTCACACCTTGGAGGTGGTAAACTCTGGCATAGCATTACAATTCTTGTTCAAGGCTGTTATGAAGAAAGAAAGGAGTTTCTTGAACCAGCTTTCCCACTGAAGGCAGCACACAGGCTTGACTTGATTCCCTGCAGAAATGCAGTCCATCAGGCACCATACAATGGAGAGGCCTAGGCTGTTTTTCTTGATTGGAGGCAATCTAGAAGTCCAATCAATGTGAAATGTTCTGCATACTACAGCAAACTATAATATGAAAGGGTGTGCTCCCTTGGTTCTCACAGTTTTGTCATGGCCTAAATATAATGGTCTAATTGCTTTTTATTGAATGTGGGACTCTGTTTCTTGTTAGAGGCAAGTCTACATTTGCTTTGTTAATCCCTTGCAGAAGTGCCTACTGAATCCTGAAGTTTATTTTCACTGAGATTTTTGTCACACTTGAGTCTTTTTTCCAGTACAGGGAATTACTCTGTTTCCCATATGGCTCCCATATTTCTGGGGTATATTTTTGTCTGTACACATAAATATATATATACACACATATGTATATGTATATATGTTCCCCTACCCTGCCTCTCATTAAAGTAAACATGTGTACCATAAAATCTCTTTGTCACAGAGCCAAAGCTTTCTTGCTACCTACTCAAATGCAAAGAACATTCTGCTGTTCTCTATACACTTCCTATAGTGCAGCTCTGCTGCTGTGTCCATGATCAGCTATTTAAAATACCTGCCAGGAAAATGCTCAAGTCCTTTAATATTTTCAGAGAAATAGAACATCCTAACAAAAATCAGTACATCTTCTTGCATGAAATAATAATTAGAAGTGGGGAGAAGTTCCATTTCTTCCAGGAATTTGAATTCTTACAGGAGAGCTGCAGAAAGTGGCTACTCTGCTGGAATTAGAAATCTGTGTCAGTGCTTTCTCACAAGCACACAGAAGGAGAGTTCTCATTTTTCCCTACAGCCTATCTAGGGTGCTTTAGAAGACTTGGTTTCAGAGGAGTCCTACAGCTAAGGGGAATTTCAATCAAAACTGGCCAAAATACCTAAATCCCCATTATTTTTTACCTCCTCTTCTTGTGTACATACTATATGTGTATATCTATGTTTATGTAAAAACAAAGGCAATTCATTTACTTGCTCAAAACACACTGAGGGACGAGCTTACTAGAATCAAGGTAAATGATGTTTTTTAAGGTATTGGCAGCATGTAAATTTGGAACTGATTTATGTCAACATTAGAGTATGTACACTTAATTAGCATTGATTTTAAAATGGAAAATGGGCTCCCAGGATACTGTAGAGCAATTCCTTATGTCCTAATTTGCAGCAGATACTGCTTTAAGAAACAGATTTTAGTAGAGATCAACCTATTTTTAGGCAAAAGGAGATGTATAAACACTAACCTGTAAGGAGGAACTATTAGGATAATCTTCCTAGATCTCACAGAGAAAAGTCTCCTTCATCTGTCTTCAGTGCTTGCCAGAAATAAGCAAGATTCTCTTTTCTTTTGTACCTATTCATATTCCGGCTTTTAGAAAATGGATGGAGGTCTCACTCACACTAAAGATGTAATTGTGGTAATATCATGCTCAGATAAGCACTGAATGACTGGGCAGATTTACAGAACAAGCTTTGTGGCCCACATTCTGTGCTTCCTTTTCCATTTCTTAACCAGAAATTGATTCTTATGTTCAGCCTTGCAACACCTTAACCCTTTTGTTAGGCATTTTTTCATGGTACATTACCCAGTGCAAATGCACAGAGCTGCAAACCTGTTCAGAGCAGAAGTGAAGGCAAGTGCAGTAGTGCTCAGAGCAATGGATCCCAGAGAAATTGTGTTGAAGAGATGCAGGTACTGGGAATAAGCACAGGCTGAGAATTTGAACTTAGGTGTGTTTTCAACACATTTTTTCCCCTATATTTCCCTTATATATTTACATGGTAATTGGCCTAGACTGACAGAAGGAACTGAAACCCTAAAATCTTAAGCTTTTATTTTGAATTGCTGACAACTAGTTAAACATTACATATTTGCCTTTCTCCATATGTAGGGCTGGATCTTTGGCAGCCACCACTCATCTGAACACACAGCAGCTTGAAGGAGGACACAGGCACTGGCTGCATGAGGAGGATGAGGCTGCACAGACTCCAGGCTGTGGTGAGCACCATCTCACAGGAGCAGTCCTTGGGCTTCCATGGGATATAAACTCATGGTCTGGAAGCAGTGACCACATACAGCTCAGAGCTGCAGATCTCTGTGATATTTGTTTTATGTAAAGGCATTCATACAACCACGACACGTCAGGGTAAAACTGCTAGATAATATCACATATCTCTACATTGCTAAAAGGGAAAGATTTTATGGGTGACATAAGTGAAATACACACAGCTCTTTCCAAGAAAGGGAACACAAGGTTATCACGTACATCTGCTGACAGTAACAGATGGCAGCACTAATTGTTGTTCAGAAAGTTCATGTTGTTTTAATTTCCTCAAGGGCAGTGCATGGGCATGGACATGATGTGTTTCCATATTACCCTATTTGTGCTCTGCTTGGAGAAGTGCTGCTGCTTCCCACCAAAGGTGGGGTGACCTCGAGGTTCTGCTGCAAGCAGAGGAGAGGGCTAAGCTGAGGAAAAGGGGGGCTGGAGGGAGAGAGGTGGAGGGAGACAGGGAGGGAGAGGGAGGAATAGGCCTGCACACTCAGAGCCCACAGTGTCAGTGTGACAAACAGAATTTTTTTAATATCAGAATATGAATGGAACAAAATGTGAGCACAATTCAGGAATGATGCTTGATATTTCCATATCCAGTGCAGAGCAGCTACAATGGTACAGATGCAGAGGGGTTGCCAAGGAAACAGACGTGTTTTGCTTCAGATGTGCAGTGAAGCACATACTCCAGACATCCATATAGCCTCATTACCACTGCATCTCAATACCTCACAGCCATCAGTCATGAGTTTTACCCTCATAACACCCCTGTAGCAGCGCAGTGGTCCTTTATCCCATTTTTAAAGTAGAAAAAGCAAATAGATTGAGCCACCTCCCCAGTCACAGCAGCAGCCTGTGGTGAGATCCCTGAAATCTAAACAAGAACAGAGCATTTGTACCCATGATGCAGTCAGTGCCGTGATTTTGATATGGATCAACAATAAACTGCTAGGGAGGAATGTAAAAGTAACAAAACCCCAGCTGGTGATACTGGCCACCAGACCATTGCCAGGGAATGGTTCCATGTTCATTTCCAAGGATATGCAACACTGCCTTCTCAGAATGCAGCAGGGAAACATGGATGTAGTTCAAGGCTCTGTACTTCAGAATCAAAAAAAGGTATATGAAAGATCTCTTCTCCCCAGTATATCAGTAGTTTTATTAAAAAATTCAACTGAAAGGTAGAGATAAGGAAATGAGCAGACATTTCCCATAAAAGTCTGACATTTTATCAAGTTCGGTTCACTTCTGCCTTCAAATCAGCACAGCTTCTTGTAAGCTTGGAAGAGAAGAAAGGGGAATAGTCTTCTCAATTTAGGGAAAATGAAGAAATGGCTCAATTATACACAAATAGACCATCTGATATCTGCCCAGTGCTCAGGCTGTATTTTCCTTGCCCTGTACTTCAATTTTCTAGTCTATCAAATGGCCAGCAAATTTTATTCTCTTTAGAACAAAGAAACAATTATAACTCATTATTCTTATAGTAGAAATTGCTATGCTGAGACACGGGTTTTTTAGCTTTCTAAAGAAGAAAGAGCACAGGGCTCTCAGGACAAGCTGTGGATGACAGGAAATGCACTGAAAACACAGGCTGTGGTAATGGGCTTTCAGTCCTTTTTAAGAAATCTGGAGATAAGTAGAAAGAGCACCAGAAAGAGCTAAATAATCATCCACAGTGCATAGAGTAGTCCATAATGGTTTCAGGCTGTATGATGGGTTCAGTGCCTCTGTTCTGAGCTCTGAGTGTCAGAGCTTGTTCTGAAAGCCTCAAAAGCCTGGCAACAGCCTTCCTCCAAAACAGGGGGGTCTGTGGGCTGTGGCTCAATAGCACGAGGTGAGCTGTGGCAAGGGGGAAGGCACCTCCTGTCCTGCCAGTCTCTGGCTGGGTTGTCAGAGGTGCTGCTTCCTTTTTGACTGTCTGCCCTGACAAAATAGGTAACTGGGCATTAATTAACTTAGATGTTTGAAGATGACACGTTTGTCTTTCTTGATACAGACCTAGTTTCAATAGTTCTCAAAAAAGGGAATAATACCTGTGTCCTAAAAAAGTATTTGAAGATCTCTACTGCCTACTTCTTTTTAAAGAACTTCATCTGCTCATGAGAAATATCTTTCTCATTTTTTTTCTCAAATTTAAAATATGAACAAGCTGCAAAAAGAAATCAAAATAAATAAGTGTCAAGAGTAGAGAATCCCATCCAATTTGCCTTTAGAAACACTCTTACATATTTCTACCATTAAAACTCAAATCCAAAAACATTTCCAAAGTCTTTAAAGCAGGAATTCCCAGATTTCTTCCCCCCCCCTCTCTTTTTCTTTCTAATAAAGTAACCAACACATCCTGTTGTATCAAATAAAGTTTAGGGTTTAGCTGGAATCCATAGAAAATGAGGGAAGGGAGTGACTCTGACCTTCTCTGTTTTCATTCTTACAGCCTCTGCTCTGAGTATTTTCTTTTGTCAGATTAATTCAGTCTTTGAAGACTTCAATGTTGACCTCAGGGCACCTAAGGCATGTCAGCATGGATGCCCACATTAAGAAACAGATTCAGGCCCCCAAAATACCTACCTGAAACATTGCATTTATTTTTAGAATTACTTGCTCATTCAGAAATATGAGAGGAGAAACATAACAAATCTGTACTGTTCAAAACATTGTACAAGGCAAGATGCAGACTGTGTGTTTGTCTCCTTTTGAAAAGGACTGTGTGGGGGTTTAACACTCAATTACTGCTCACCTAAATCTGCAATTTTTGACAAATGGTTACAATTAGTACCAGCTGATACATATTGTGATACACTTAAGGAAATAGAAAAGACAAAAAATTTTGTGAAAAGACTAAATCTGTCATTAACTGATTGCAAATCAGGAGCCTGTGTAACTGGCAACAAAACAGTTTGGGGCAAAGATTTGTAACAAACACAGCTATTTAATGCATGGCACCAAAATCAAGAGACATCCTGCTCTTTGTGCCTAGAGAGTTCACTCATTCCTCACTCCCTGGTCTCTTTCAAAGAAAAATGAGTTAGCTATGAAGGCAAAAGATGCCAACAGCAGATAAAGAGGTTGCTGTAATGACCTAAACTACACCTACAGTAATTTCTCTCCTTTACCTGTAGCATTACCTGCATACAACTGATGAGCCCATCTATCTCCAAGCCAGCAACACCTCCCATCTCGTGAGCAGCCATTTGTCAAAACCTTCCCCAGGGCTGGAGACCTGCCTTTTCCCTGCTCTTATCAACTAACTATTATTGCCACTTTTATGACTGCTCAGCTGAGGCAGTGATAAATAAGACCTTGCCTGTTCAGAGTTTTTCACTGGAACAAAAACATCCTCTCTAGCAGACAAACCTCTACTGGCAGCCTTGAAGGGCACAGAAGCACCTCTAGGGCAATGTGAACACAATCAGCATTTAGTGGCCCTGAAAGCAGAAAAATTCCTTCTTGCCTCTGCTCCTCAGCAGGCTCCTGCAGCCCCCATCCACAGCTTTTCCTACTTATAGGGAGCCCCACTACCTGGGCACATGCTGCAGCCAGGGCCTGGCTTGTTTGCAAGGATGGGGAGTTTGGAGGGATGTTCCTGCACATGGGCTGGGGCTGCTGAGGCAGAGGAAATGTCACTGTTGGGTGTGTGAGTTTCTGCTTTGAATGGGGACATCAGGGGTTTTGGGGTGGTGATGGGCCTGGAGCATCCTCCTGGTGTAGCAACAGCCACTGCCACTGCTCAGCTCCAAAGACACTGCTGTTAACAACGTTACAGTGCTACTTTGGTGATGGGTAAGGGTATCCTAGTCTTAAAGTCTGAACTGAGAGCTTGAATACAGACTGAGTATCTGCTCCCTGAAGCAAGGATCCAGACCTCAGTGATGTATCTTGTCAGCAACCGTAGCACTGCTGAAGTAAGGATTTTCAGCTTACCAAAAAGAGTGTCATTCAAATCCCTGGTTCAAAGTGGTTATTTATTAGAGAGCAGATGCATGTGGATCTTTCAGATAGCTGGAAAGAATGACTGAAGAAGAGATTTCACGTTTCACTCCATAATTCATGTCAGATGCATGTGACCAGGAGCCCTCAACACTTCACCATCAGTATGAAGTCCAGTGAAATTTTATCTGCTGGTTTCCTGGGAGGCACCGTGATATGGATACAGATGAGGAGAATACAGCACGGACAGAATGAAGTCTTCTTTGAGTTATGTCAGAAATAGTTTTTATTTATCAGCCAAGAACTACCATAAGAATACCCCAATCCCTAACACAGACTTTAGCCTGGATACTTGCATTGGGTTTAGCATGTTTTAAACATGCAAAAATTTAGGGTATTTGATACAGTTCCAGCCTAAGTCTCTATTATCAAGTGACATGTCCTGTGCTCCTACTGATTTGTGAAAACTCAGCCCACTTCATGAAGATCTCCATGCTACAGCATCTGCAGTTTCCAAGCATTTTAGTCAGATATTCAAACCAGGTTGGACTTCTGGAAAAAATTTCCCTTAAGTTGCTGTTAGATACTGAATACAGGCAACCTTCCAAGGAAAACATTATTTACCCATAGGACTACAGCAATGAGCAACAAAAACACTACAACAGAAAAATAACCTCAACACACCCCAGCCATTCCTAAAGCTTGACATGTCCTGGGGACTGCTCAGGTCCCACGAGTTCCTGCTTCTGTGAGAGCCAGGCTGCAACAGGACCCTCAGTTGTGTCAACTCCTGAGCTCCAGCAAGGGTCCCTCTCCCAGAGCCAGCCTGGCCTCTTTTATGAGTATTTCCATGTGCTCTCCATCCTGTTTCTTATCAAAGAATATTGTGCCCAACCTGGACAGAAATAAATCTTCAAAGACTTTGATACCTGCATTGTAATTTAAATATGTCTGCAGAGCTGGCCAAATTCTGAGATTACCATTCTGAAATATATTTTATCAGTAGCACACCAATAATACTGTATTTATTATCTTATATGCAGGGTAGGAAACATGCTTTGTGTTCTGGCCTCTGGAAACCAAACACCAGGAAGACTGGATGAAAGCAGATCTCTTTCATATAGTTGGCTTTGGGAGCAACTGAAAAGGTAAGACAAAAAGAGGTATTCCCTCTCCTCCCAGGATATAAGTGAATTCTCAAGTGCATGTGCAAGCATAGAACCTGAAAGAAGTTTTCAAGGGCATCAATACTTCAAGAGCAAGGGGTGATACCAAAAGGTGTGAAATGCTGCAAGAGCACTGTCATGGAAACAGGGCATTTCTAGGTATGAAAATGCCACCTCCCTGTCTCCTAGGGCTGTACAGGTCCAAACAGCACAAAGCACCTTTGGTTATGCAATATATAAGCTTCCAGAGGTATGTGGTGTTTATGTGGTGCTTCACAGATAAGTATGAGAGGGAAGCCTGCTGACAACAAACCAAGGACTGAAACCCCCTGTCACACCAAAACCTGAGAGAGCAGAAGTACAGGTGCACATCAAGGGTAGAGGTGTGGGAACAGTGGATTTTTGTCCTGATGGCTAACCATGAAAGGAGGAAGAAAGGCAGAATGGATAAAATAAGAGGGAAAATACTATTTGTGGCAGGTAAAATACAAGTATTTGCAGCTTCCCACCCAATACAGTTGTCACTGCACACCTCTGGCAAGGCCAAAAGGTGTGGGAAGGCTTGACCACCCTGGGACAAAGGCTGCAGGAGGCTTAAGCAGCTGAGGATAAAAACTGCTGCCTCAGACAGGATCACAGAGCTTGCATCTCTTGGGAGACTTGCAGTATGGGACATTATTTTTCAAGGACTGATCAGTGGTGTTTGAAATGTTTGTCTGGCACACAGAGGAAAAATATCCTCAAAGGTTTTAGCACGAATCAAGCCTGTATTAAACTTACTGATGTGGCAGTAGTTTGAAGCAAAGGTTTGAGCAAATTTAGATATATGTTCAAAAAGAAATGAAATATAGAGCACTTTCAGGAATAAAGGCATCTTAAGCAATTTGTCTTATCTACTTGGCTCATTCTCCTCTCCTAATAAAACCAATAAATGTACTTCTCCTTCAACAAACAGTGTATTTTATAGTATATACTAAATATTTTTACTTTTTTGACCTCCTGAGTAGACTATGAGGCTTTTATTTGAGTTTGATGTAAAGCTCTTTACTCAAGACACCTGCATTTAATCTGTGAGTATTCTCAGAAGTTTTTTTACACTGTGCAAGAGAAGGCTCCAATCATTCAACTCAGATGTGATTACCAGTCTAAATCACTCACCAGGCCAAACTTGTTTTGAAAGCCCAGATCTATCATATGGACTTCTGAACAGAATACAAGTTGCGATTCAGAACAATTAAGGAAGTCAGGAAAAACCAACTGTGACCAGAACACTCTGTCAACATTCCACATGCACAGAGCTCCTGAAGACACCTAGTACATGTCTACATTATTGACTGCAATATAATAGAAAAATACCCAAAGGAGAATTAAAGGTACCATCAGCAGTCAAGTGATGATAACGTGGAGCTCAGAGAAGGCTCATTTATCTAATGAGAAGCAGTTCCTAATATAAACATAGTTAAGAGGTAATGATGAAAACTGAGGTTTGCATGCTAAAACTCACAAAGATATCCAGAGAATTCCCAATATAAGCTGGTATTTAATTAACCAAATTACCCAACTTAATGTTCCAGCTGAGCAAAATACTTTAGCATATTCAGGATACTCTAATACTACTTTTGTTCACAAAAGTTGGTGGGTGAGAAGTGCTTTCATGAAGAGACAGAAATGAAGCCAAATGTGATTGAATTTTCAGTCGAACAAATGTTTAAATATAAAACTGATTGAAAGCCCAAGAAGTTCTGACAAAAACTAGTTTAAATTCCTATACATGAAATTACCTAAACACTCGAGATTCCTTTTTTCCTCTTCCACTTTTCTCCCCTTCTAACTCCATTCCCCCAGTCTTCGATTTTTAATTTTCCTTTCTTTCCACTGTTTCCAGTAAATGGCAAAGGGGAAAGTTGAAGACATTGATTTTAAGAGAAGATGCAGGAACTTTTAAAAATGCTTTTTCCACAGTTCTTCTCTTAGAGAAAATGCTATTTAACTGAGACCAAGGAGATTATATAAATATACACATATATGTATGCATGTATATAAACATGACAGGCTTTTACTTCAAGGTTCTGCTAAAGCCAGGCATTAACACCCATCTATAGAGGAAATCACATCCAGCCTTTTAAGACTACTTTCAAGAGATGCCATTTAACTGGATTGCACTAGAGTGCCTGGAGAGCAGCTCGTTTCCCTTTGAAGAGCCTGTGAACAAAAGATGCAATCCTGCAGGTCACAATGTGCCTGCAGAGCTCCAAGGAAGGGTTGAGGAAAGCTGTGCAAACTGCAGCTGGACAAGAAATTCTGTTTTAGCAATAGCAATTCTATTATTTAATGCAAATGAGTTTCTTGGATCCCTCTTTTACAGTCATTTGAACCAGCACCAGACAGTGAAAGACAGGTACAGAGAGAGATGCTGAGCTCCAGCAGAGGGGCAACTCAGCTCTTTTGAGGCCCACTCACTACTTATTTCTGCCAGGCAGCACAGCAAAAGCAGCACAGGCACTGCCACTAACACAGTTAATATCTTTGGAGCTGTACCATGAAGAAAACCCTCCAAGCAGAGGAAGGGGCACCAGACGTGGCGGCAGAGGGTGCTTCCAGACCTGTACATGTGGATGTAGCACAAGGGAATGTCAGACCCCCTGAAGAGAAATGTGACTCTGAGAGAGCTATCGTGAGGAGCAAACATCAGGATGGTTTGGGCTGTTAGGGAAAGGGCATAAACAGTGTCAGCTCCTGAAGGCCAGAAGAGAAGAGGCACTTTTGATCCAGCCTGGAGGAGGATGGTCCTATTTCCACCAGTGTTTCACAAATACTTCTTTTCTCCTTCCTCCGAATTTTATCCTTGGGTAATTTAAGGTATGTTAATGATGTCTGTAATCCCATTTTGACAGCACCTCTCTTTTATTCACATCCAATAAATAATAACATCTCCAAAAAGAAGAAACAGATGTACAATTTAAAATACTTGCAAAGTTTCTACTGAGAACACATGAGTTCTAACTTGGCCAGACCATGACAGAAGCATAGCTGTGCTACAGCAACACTCTGATCTGGACCCCCCACAACACCATAAAAGCTTTCACACACAACAGAGAGCCTATGAAGCACCAAGGCAGGACAAATTTCTTTCTTCTCTGTATTACTGGGGCACTAGCCATGACCAGGATAAACTGTACTGCTCTTATGACAATTTTCATCTTCTCAGATCTGCTGTTTCAACCATGGGAACAGAAGGCAGGTAGATCTCTAGAAATGTCCACTGTTGCTGTTCCTGTTTAGTGCCACTTCAGCACAGGTGAGTAAGTCAGATAACATCTGTGAAATACTCCAGAATAGTCAGTGGTAAAAAACACAAGAGCCACCATTAGTCTTCCTCAGAACAGAACAAGAATACCAATGAAGTTTTATCATTTTATTTATCACAGTTAAGTTCTCTTAAAACATATTACAATATAGTATTAACAGAGGCAAGTGTCTAAAGAGTATTTTTAAAATAAGGTAATATTTCAAAGTAGAAAATTTAATAAAAAGCACCACTTGAAAATAGTATCATTTTCACAGTGTACTGCAATCTGCAGAGACCACAGAGCAGAGGAACATCCATGATATTAAAATAGACTTCACATATTCTGCCCAGTTCTGACTTCACAGAAAGCATTAAAAAATTGCATAGGTAATAAATATATTCAGGTGAAAACCTTAAACTTGCAATATGTTTCCCAATACAAATCAATGCAGGTTTTGTAAGCCAAATATTTTTTCCTTTTGTATGACCAGCACTACACAACCTAAATTATTTCCTCCTGTAATGGTCAACTTTTCTACAACAACAAGTTGCCCATTATCTTCATAACACAGTGAAATAACCACCTGTTTTCCTGAATGTATTAACTTAAACTTGTTCTGTACAGGTAGATTCTACCAGCCTTATACTTACTCTCTTACTTTGTGAATCCTTCCTTTGAGAAACACTCTGCCAGAAAAGACTGAAGAGCCTATCTCCAGCTATTTTAACCAAATTCATGAATGTGGTATCAAAAGATGAAAAATAAAAGTTTCCAAATGAATTCCGTACTTCACAGTATTATATTGTACTATTAACAGAAAGAAACCATACCGAAAAAAGTAATAAAAAAGTCCACAATTTGTAAATATAATTAATAAGATACCTGTCCATAAAACATGCCATTTATTACAGCAAGTGGGATAAGTGCCATAAAATTAGCATTCATTGTGCATCGATTCCTCTTGAACTTTATCTTACTCAGGATCATAGTGCACCACTTAATGTTGCATGGTATGAGGCAATATATGTCATTTTCATAGATGCAAAGGCTATATACTGTGCCATTAATTAGGCTAAAATAAATCTATACTGATTCCAACATACTCACTCAAATTCCTGTGGCTATAACCAAGGTCAGTGAGTGCCCTGAACTATAGATCCAGGCTTTTATTTTTTTGAAAGGGAGAGGTTAAAAAGAGGCTCAGTGATCAGCCTTTTCTTGCTTGAAATAAGGCTAATCTTGCTGTAAATTGCAATTAATAATACACATTGGATAGGACTCTTTTTTCACTCTCTGAGTGCCTTATCACAGATGACAGGACTAAAACATTATTAAATGCATTATCACTACCTGATGAATGCAAATGACTGTGTTTCTGTCACTGTGCATCTAAAAGTCTACTCTGAATTTAAGGGAGATTATGGGCACACCCCACAGAATCCTCCAAAAGGTTTTATTACATTGAACAATTTATACTCTGGAACTTTTCTCAGTTGTAATAATGTTCATGTGTACCTTCCTTGTAGCTTCTGTATCCTTTAGTGATGGTGCATTTAAATGCAAGGACCACCAACATGCACAAATCAGGACTGGAGCATCATCCTCTTCCCTGTTTAACTCCACTGACCTCACAATCTCACTCAAATAAAGCATACTCATACAAATCATGCCATTAGATTTGCTATTATGCCACATACAGGCAAATGTTTATTATATTCAAGTAACATCTGCACTTTGCTAAAGAAGTAGCAATTATTGCTATCGCCAGATTCTGATCTCTGCTACGCAGGTTTAAATCTAGAATGAGTCTTAAGCTGTAATTCTGGGGAGAGACAGCCTTCAACAGAAGTGCACAGCACAAACCAGCAAAGGATAATAAGGGGTTCTGCTTGTGAGAAAGTGACTTCCTTAACTTCTTCTACAACAAAAACATAAGCCTGTAACTTCTAGCTTTCTCTAACATTGTCTCTCCCTCAACTCTTACCACAGAAACACCCAACTGGGCTCTCTGCAGAGCTTCTCCTACATAACATGCACCCTTCTAAAGAAAGCAGAATAGGTATGTCAGAACTTTAACTCCTGTGCCATTTCATCTTTGTTCAATCTCAGCAGACTCCAAGAGTGAAGTTCCCAGGAAAACTGCTCTGCTCCCAGGTAAACGCAGCTCTTCTGTACACAACAGGTACACATTGCTTTTCATTCCAAAGTCCTTCTCTACCACCACAAAATGTCCTCTGTAATGACAACGGTATTGTGCAAATATTGAACACCTTCAATAGTAGTTTCAATTCATCCTTATGACCTTGCAAGAATGAATGAGACTCTGGCTACACACAGGCACTAAGATCTCTGTCACTGACAGATTTTGGGGACACCAGGATTACTGCTTTGTGTACTTATGCTGGCTGCAACACAATGCCCAGTGAAGTGCCCTGTGATAGACTGCTTAGACTTTGCAGCTGAAAGCAAGAAAAACAACTGGTCTCTATTTGGAGCAGGAGAGCAGTCTGTCAAAAGCATGAATCCTTGAGCATATTCCTGAAGGCAAAGATAATGGAAATAACTTCAGGTGTTAAGGACACAGTTATAATGTCGCAAGTTAAAACAACGACCAGATAGAAGTCTTGCACTTGGGCTCATTCTATTACAGAAAATTATAGGAGGCCATTATCCAGCAAAAACAGTGTAACAAACACCAAAACAGATTAAAACACAGCAATGTACATATATTTTAGACATACATACTCAGGCAGACACATTAAAGTTATATTGTGCGTAACATTTCTATTCAGTAGGGTTAATTTAAGGCAGCCTGCAAGTGCATTGTTAATGTCCCTCTTCTGTAGTTACATATGTGACACAAATCTATCCTTTTGTAGGAATGCTGGAGGAAAGCTGCTAAGAGATGTGACAAGGCATGTCATTTACTCCTAACAAAAGAAATGAGAAAAGAGAGTGAAAAGCATTTGCAGAGGAGAAAGGAGAAGATGGGAGAAAACAGTCTATACGGTTTAGAAAAAGAAAGAATAGTTTGATGGAAGAGTTGGAAGAAGATAAAAATTAGTGCCATTGAATACACCATTTCCCTGAATTAACTGACTGATTTGATTTTTAAAAAAGCCTTTTAATGTAAGTAACTGTTTAGCAAAATAGACTTGAATAGACTGTGAATAATGGGGTTTTTTGATCAGAAAAACATTTTGATGCTTAAAGGAAATGGAATAAAAATTTGCTTAATTTACAGAAGTCTAATTTTCAACACATTCTTTTAGTACTTGCTTCTTTTTGCCTATATACTCTTTCATCTTAGAACAGACTTCCTTCCTTCTCATTCTAGAACTTTTCACTGGCAAAACTAAAAACAGAGGAAAGCCTTCCCAAATTGCTTAAATGCAGATTATTTCCAAATGAAATTTGAGCAGTCATTACTTAGTGGAAGTAATTTGAGTTTAGAAGTTTTTTATTGTAAAAACAATGTTCTGTTTTTGACCCAGTCCCCTTCCACAATGTTAATAATGTGTACTCCAGTGTTGCCACATTATCACCTATTTGAGGCATGTTCTCTCAATTTATGGAAAGCACAATGTTTTGTAAGATGTAGACAAATTAGTCCCAAAATACATTTAGTCTTTTTATTAGTGTGTTGCATGAAAAAAATTAAAGCAGGTTTCAATTATTTGGCAGTGCTGCTTTCTGTTACAGTACTAAATGCTATTTACCCTCAACTGCAAGTTTTTGTGGTCCCGAAAGAATCAATTTTAAGAGACTGCTTTATTTAAAATAAGGGAGTTTGATCTGAATTCAATGTTCCCCTGCCTGAAGATGGTAACAGAATTCAAATCTTCACTGAAAGCTCTTGTTTTCTTTAAACAGTGATCATTCAGTTAAGATTATGTTTAAGTATTCCTAAAATTGAGAGCATTTTGTGGGATGATCTGCTCAAGTCAACACAGTATAGTGTCAAATATGTATAGAATCAGAGTAGAATCCAAATACAATTGAAACCCTAATTCCATCCTAACTTTACTGTGCAGAAATTAAGATGAAATCCATAAAATAGATATACTGGTTCCATGTTCATGAGTGATCTGATTGATCCTTCCACGCACACAGTCAAGAGAAACTGATATCAGTGTTCCATTATGTACTTCAAAAGATGCACGGAGGGACACACTGGTCCATATGCTTCCCTCTGGCATCTGACCTCCAATCTGCTGAGCAACTGCTGTGGGTTGCATGTGATCCATGGTCAACTGATTGAGAGTCACTTTGAGCACACTGCATGAATGGATTAGCTTTAAGTTAAATGCAAGGCTGGCAACTCCCTTTTCAGTAAAAATAAAATACTTCTGAGCAAGCTGTCCAGAAGAAACCAGCTGTATCTGTTTCTCGTTGGATGAGACCTGGGTGAAATCCAGTAGTTTGTTTCTCACAGCTCCAGTAGGCAGACCTGTAACAGAAACTGTGGCTGATATGGCACTAGAAACCGCTGAAGGGATCCAGATGAGGCTAAACATGCTAATTCCAGAACTATCTCCAAAATACCGAACATTACACTGTGCAGGAGAAAGTATCTCAAAGCTAACCAGATCTCCAGCACCAACCTTTGTGGCCCCAGCAGCAGATATTGATGTGTCTCTGTAATTTACCCCAGATTTAAACACATTCATTAATTCTCTGTTGGTACCATTCCTATTGAGATAAGAAATTAAGGAGAAGCCCTCCCGGACACACGTATGACCCATGGAATACAATGCTTGATGAAACACAAATTTGACAACACCAGTTTCAGTGAACTTTATAGCTCTGCCATCATGAGATAAACTTAGCATATAAGGGTCAGAAACAGAAATTATTTTAAAGGTAGGTCGATAGTTGGTTTGGTAATGCATTGCTGTTGACATCTGTGCACTGAGTGCCACAGCACCTGTGTCGTGGGACAACCAAAACAAACTGAGTGGGGTATTAAGATCATAAATATTTAAGTCTTTGCTTTGATTGCAGAATTGATTAGGGCTCCTCAAATACACAGAAAGAGTTTGGCTGGGCTCCACTTCAGCAGCACTGCTTAAACTAGTGCTCTGGAAATACTTTCCTTCCGGCTGCTCGATCCGAACACCACTCAGTTCATAGTCTTCCTCGCTGCCATTGAGCTTTAAGGAAAGTTGCAAGAAGTTCCTGCAGTTGTGCTTTACTGCAAAATTGAGGTCAGTCCACAACAGACCATGTTGCCTGAATACCAGGCTGCTCTCTTCAGTGGACAGGATATCACAGGGAAGCTTTCCCTTTATCTTCAAGTTCAAGCCAGAGTAGACCTGAGAGATGCCAGACTTCACAGAGGGTAGAACGACATTCGCAGCCCAAGACTCTGAGAGCTTGTTTTCACTGGCTGCTGAACAAACCGTGTCACTGACAGTGGAACAAGGCACGGCCACCATTCCATCTTCACACTTCAAACACGCCTGGCATTCCTGCATTTCCTTATTAAAGAAATACTCCTCTCCACACATTCCCAAAGCTGCATCTTTCTCAGCAATCCCAAGGCACCGGAAACCACCTGTTCACAGGAAATGGACTATTTTTATTGTCATACCTTTAAAATGCTAAAAATAAGAACTCTACAGCTCCACATATCAATTATTTTTTATAATGTATCTAATCATAAGGGAGAAAACAGAAGACAGTTATAATGTTAGATCACTTTATGCTATTTAAGGAACTTTGATAGATTACAGAGGAAATACTAGGCATCACTCACCTTGTCCAAGCCAAGCACAATGGTTTGAAGTGGAAAAAAAACCTACATAGGGGCAATTCTAACCAAAACCTGTAACATACAGATACAATGGCATTGCTCCAAAAACACTCTCTCCCTTCTCTGAGGTAAAAAGCATGGTGACTGGTACACCAAGTAGCTTTCAACTAATGGAAAGTTCCCCTACACAGGGATAAATGTGCACTGCCTGCCAGCCATGCTACGGGGTAGCCCTGCTGACACTGCAACCCAAGGGACAAGGACCCTGGCATTCACTTCATATACAGTTTTTAAAACACCTGCAAGAGACAAATACAAAAACCAAAACTGTAAACAACAGGCTTAAAATCATTATGCAGCAGTCCATGCATTTAAAAAGTGGAAAACTGCCCGAAGACATAGGACACCAGTGGTTGTGATCCAGCTAAGGTAAAACACTGCTGCAAACAGTGAGGGGAATATACACGTGCTGTTTGAAATTATTTTGTTTGACATAAAGCAATTTTATGCTGTTAAATGGTACACCATGACCTCAGTGGATCAAAGAATGCACACCAAAAAACAGGTTTTAAAAACAGTTTGTAATTTCCTATGGCAGCTTTCCAAGAGCACCACCAGCTGCCACTGCTTCCACCTGGAGCAACCAGAACCTAAAACCTTTGTGCATGGAGATTTCAGGATCTAAATCAACACACAAGATCTGAGGCATCCTAAAGAATAACCACCTGCAGTTTGTGCCTCAAAACTTAATCACTAATACATTCATTTATGCTTTTTTACCGCCATGATCAAAACTCAATAATCATCATTCTAATGGATCTTCTTAAATATCCTTTAGTATCTACATCCTATGTCACACATTTGCATTATTCTTTAGGTGGAGGCTCCCTTTACCTGGGCTGGGATTTGCTCTAAGGCTGGCACTACAAACATTTGCACGGATCCCAACAAGCTGTATTTCTCCATTGCTAGCCCAGGGTGGGGCTGGCTATGCCAGCTGCTGATGTAGATAGGAAAGTTCACCACACTTGCTGCAAACTGCAAGACAGAGCAGTACACAAACACCTGGCCCACAGGGGAGGTCAGAATCTTGGCTAGAATTCACTTCTGATGCTACATTATTCAGCAGAGAACACCAGACACTGTGTAAATTTATACAGCCTTCATATATTCACCCTTGTATCACTTTATCCATTTACACTTAATTCACTTAAGTGATGATTCTCTACTAACACTGACATGTAGGATTGTACAATTTATGATGTGAGAATATTCCTTCTAAGACCAGGTACCATTTTATCAAAAGAGTTCACTGCAGAACAGAAAGATTTTTTTCCATGTGAAAAAAGTTTAAGAGAAACTTAACACTTGCTCCCCTCTGAAAGCGTCTCATTTTTTTATGAGCAACAAAAGCCAAATAAATAAGATTACATTTTTTCAACTAAAAACATTCTAGAGGGAGTATAGAAAAAAGTCCCAGACAATCTCTCCCTTCAAAATCAGTTTTAACCACGATGTATTTGGTCACATGACACTTCTTAACCATTTCTGCTTCTCATATCAGTGGCTCCACCATCACTGAGAAATACTGGATGAACTGATAGTAAGTACACACATATAGCTGGTTCACATGGCAGAGAAGATTTACAGCAGTGCCTAGAAACACTTTTAATGCTACTCGTTCCTTAAAAATATTTTAGTGCATATTTGAGTATTTACAAACTTCACATTTCACAAATAATTGTGATGGCTACATGCACTAATTGGCTGTCTAGTCTTTTATTGGTTGGAACTGCAGCAGGTGCTCCCCCTGCTGCAGTGTGAATTTCAAATAGGTGACTTCCATGCAGCACACAGGCTGCTTTTTGCTGTGGCCACAGTTACAAGAGCAGCACAGAAGAGGCCAAGCAGCAAATGACAGCCAAACATCAGAAAACCAGCACAGCAGCATGCTGGGACTGCTTCCCACTGCTCTACCACTTTACAATCTCTGCTACTTCCTCCTGGCTCCTTGCTCTGAGCACTGCTGCACCTGGTTTCACAGTGAGCAGTCCAGCTGTACTCAGCCTGGCTTTGTGAAACTGAGTCTTTCTACAGCACATTCCCCAGCCCTTGCAATTCATGCAGGCCAGGTAATTGCAAGGCAATTAGAGTAAGCCATGCATGTATTTTTCTGCTGCTAGTACTCATAACTGCCAGATGCAAAAGTTACATTTGGGCAGATTAAGTATGGGAATCCTTCTCTTTTTAAACCCTCTATGTCAAATTTGGATCATCACATAACAACATGGGGCTATCTGTCTAGCTTTTCACTCCTTTTCCTGCATCCCACAGTAAGTTCTACAGTAAGTCCACTTTATTTTCCATGGCATTCCAGGGAGAGTACCTTTGGTTGATTCTATTTGTTGGATAAACAGTCTGACCACTCTCCCATGGTCATCTAAGAAGGAAAGGGTTTGGATGCACCAAACCTTATTTTCACTGATTACATACCCCTAACTGTTACTGAACCTTAATGACTAGCCTTTAACCAAATAACCCAACAATTCTCATCCCACATAGAAGTGAGAAAAAGCAGCAGGGGAAGAAGGTATGATGTGGAGGAAAGTGGAAGGGTGAAGAAAGAGAGGCTCCTAGTTACATGACTCTTTACTGTTATTTGCTCTGTCTCCCCTCACACTGTACATTGAACATGAGTTGCTACAGATGCAACAACCTTTGCGTGCAGCTTAAGAAACCACAGTCAACATCTGGAACTCATATGTCACATCACATCCCCTTCCTCCCTTCATTACCCAAAACAGACGTTCAGTTTCAGCCTTTCTTTTGACACGTTAATTGCACTTGTATAAGATAATGAGCTACCATGAACAGACAGGCTGAAAGTAGCAGTTGTCTCTAACAAAAAATAAAAGGAACACTCTCTCTTCCACGACAGATGGGAACAACATCGACAGGACATCGATTCCTGTCCAGGTGATGGGTAATAACTTGTTTTCACATATCTGCACACCACCATTAAAACTGTGAGCAGAGGAAGAAAAGGAAGATTCCTTTCCTTCCAAATACTTTGCTACTGCCTTTCTGTGGTCTGACACACCATCACTACCCATCTGTTTCTCGGCAGTATTTCGCCCTCACTTACGTTCCTCCAGCAGTTGTACAGACCCTTTTTTGGTCTGGTTCCCCTCTACAGAACCCACTGAATAAATTCATTACAGCCTTGCCTCTTCCAAGCCACAGACTAGAACAACACCAAATGACTACCACTCTCCTTTCCCAGGTCTGAGGCCTTGCAGGCTTCCATCCAACCGAGCACCAACTCCAGCAAACCCAGTGTCTCAGGAAAGACAAGACAAAGCCTTACACCTTTCCAATTCTCTGACTCAAATTTTGTGCTCAAAATTGTCTTGTCTCCAACTGTCCACCTTTAAGACTCTTTAAAGTGTCTTCCCTCTTCTTTTGTAAGACTGACAGTACTTCATGTGCAGCGTTTACCATAGAAGGCAACACTACGTGCTCTTTTCCTCAAGTCATTTCCAGTTTTCTGTGGTGTTTGTAGTGATACCATCCAAACCAACACAATTTGTGCCCAGAGGAAGTAAGGACAATATAAGAAAACCCACACCCTCTTTTAATCCTTTCCTAGGGTCCCACGTTTTTCTCCACCAGTGACTGGGTAAAAAAGGCCCAAAATCACTCATAATCAGCTGAAAACAGCCCGTGCCCCTCAGAGAGGCCACCCTCTTCTTACAAATTAGAAGCCTAGAAGAGGAAAAACACAGAATCTAACGAAGCCCTTCCTGGGTTATTTGACTGAGACCTCAGGTACTGGTCACAACTAGTGAAATGCTCTGTTTGATCACAGAATTCCTTTCAAGTTTTTTTGGATGACCAAAAATTAGACCAGTATAAAGAAACTTAGTACCTAGATAAAATTTGCTCAATATGTCTATGTAATTTTGCTCTTTTGTGTCTGACTGCCATTAGAATGTAATGAAGTAATGAAGTCTGCAGTGCAAAACACCAGACAGATCTGTTCTTTAATGTCTGAAAAACTCCCCCAAAGTGTCCTCAAATGATGGAAACTGTTGACCTTCTCTCAGTATTTGACAATATTGTTGCTAAGGAGAATAAGATTCATGGAGGAAGGTCTCATAAGAGCCTTCATTAGATCAAATCAGGTATCTACCCCACTGCACCAGAAGGAAAATGACAACTATTTTTCTCCATTAGGAGAAATCATATCTTTGATTTTGGCCCTATTTGCACCAGCATAAACAAGAAGAAAGTCAGGTCATAAGAGAAAATTAAAAACAAAGCATATAAACCCTCATGAAAATAAGGCAAAAGGGACCATCCAATGCTTCCAGAGGATATTAGTGTCCTAAGTAGCTCACAAGAACTGCTATCAACTTACAGATTAGCTTTTTCTAACCCCTTTGATTCCAGCAAGCTGTGACTGTCACTACCTACTAATATACAAGCCTGAGTCCTTATCTATTTCTTTGGCTCTTCCTAAAGATCTAATTATCCCCGTTCTTCAATTATCAGAGAATATAACTTACCGGGAGTATTGAGGCATTTTATCCTCTCACCACAAATGCTTGGAGATTCAGTGCACTCATCTCTGTCCTGTAAATCACAAGAATCATATTGAAACAGTTTAACATGACAACTTGAACTTGAAACAGGCGTTTCAGTGTCTGTGACATCCATCTGTCCGTAATAGGTGTGTGTAGGGATGGAGAAGGGGTTGATCCCATAAGCAAGTTACAGCAGGACAATTTTGATTTGGATTTGTTATCTGTTTTAACCAGGTATCCAAAAACACTGTGTAGTGCCACAGAAAGCAAGCAGTATGAAGATGAGCAGAGGGATTGCACAGGTAACCCAAGAGTGTTGCACCAATCAATAAATCAATCTTAAGGATGTTGCAACAATCGAGACAGTGTTAAGAAACGCTTTTAAGGACATTTAGTCTGGAAGGAGGCTGCCAACCAAAATGTACATGAAAAGTAAATTAGAAAGTAATATTCCCTGTCAATGAGCCCTCCTTTCACCCTACAGCAGGCAGAGGGAAAAGAAAAACAGCCTACATTTGCATTTAAATGCTAGCATTAAAGAAAACTGAGAACAGCAGAGAGGGAACTGGACAGACACATTCAGGTTCTCAGTATCTGGTCCAGCTGGTCAGGCTCATAGTAAGCTAAGAACTGGGGGCAACACTTAGCAAACAAGATACTGCTTTAAATATCAAGTTGCCCAAGTATCTTAGGACTTCTAAATGACAGAAAGTGAACAAAGAACCATCTTATTTTGCTTGTATGCTGGTTTTGTGTTGTATAATAAAATGCATTTTATAATAAAATGTATTTTGTAATAAAACATATTTAACAATAAAAGTATCCATGTTCTATATTTGTGTATTTGTATGTTATAACTTATGCTTAGTAAAGCTTTCCTGTGCTTTTCAGAAATGTCAAGAAGCTCCAGTAGAGTGCAATGGAATTAAATAAACAAATTTAGCATGCATAAGTCTAAATGTTTTAGGACATCTTTTCCTACTACAATGAAAATAATTGAAGTCTTGCCAGCTGTCAGGTTTGGGAAAGTGTCTCATCCAACAGGCACAAACCAGTGTCTCATTAAAAACACTAAATGCTGAAGAGAAACCCACAAAAAAACCTTCTGGCAGACTTTGAAGTGCCATAGACCCATTCAGTAAAACACATGCTCCCAACTGCATTGCTCTAGCTTTCCAAGTAGTTATTTACAGAACGTTACCCCAGTATCTCCAACAAAATGCTTCATACGCAGTAACTGAAAGATACAGAATTATGCTTCACCTGGCAAATCCGATCAGAGTTTGCAGAACACTCAGCCATTTGGAAAAAACCAGCAGGACATAATGTGCATTTCTCACATTGTGAAGGTGTCTTTTGGAAATTGCAAAACTCATCACTTTCACAAAGGCCACAGTCCAGCAAAGACTCCCCAACATTAATCAGTTTTGCATCCACTTCCACTTTATGCACAGAGTATGACTTCTGGAGATGATTTCTGACTTGGTTCTGAAGACCATGAAGATGACTTTCAAAATAATTTTGAATATCTTCTTGTAAACTCTGAAATGACATTTGTTTCACTGTATCAAAAAGCATGCCATACTGGACTTTGATCAGATCCATTTGCTCATACATCTTTCTTTGCTGTTCAAGAATCTCCCGTTGCTGGCTAACCAACACATGCTGCTGTTCAGCAAGTTTTTGCTGCAAATCAACAATGATCTGCTGTTGGCTTTTTAGCATTTCAGTGAATTTCTCATGGCCTTTGGCCAGATGTAATTGCAGTATTAGGGCATCTTCAGAAGGAACTTCATTTTCTCCTGAAATACAAATGATCAATTATTGTCCAAGCTTGTTGTATTATCTCCTCTAAAGCATTCCAATTTCAGCAAATTAATAAAAATTCATTAAATTCAAGTCATCATTATAAGGTCAGTTCCTTTACTATCTTTGTAGCCCCTTCATGGAACTACAAGTTTTTCCATTTCATAAGCAACTAATGAAATCATCATTTGCCCCTGCTTCAGGGCATAAATTAATCACCACATCAATAACAGATTAATCATTCCTATGTACATGTTCAAACACAGTAAAGAGTAAATGGCCAATTTTCACTCTAGAAGTGATAAAGTGAGGTGATAAAACTTGCTGCAAATACTAAGCTATTAAGAGTAGTAAAAGTAAGGGTCAATTGCAAAGAGCTGTAAAAAGAGTCAGTGATACTGAGCAGCAGCAATAAAATGACAAAAAAGAAGTTCAAAGGAGATAAAGGTGAATTGAGGTTTTCACTGAAAAAAAATCCAAGTTTTTTTAGATCAAATGTCACACTTGTATATTATTATTACCCCTTGGAAATTATCTTGAAGTAATATATCTAGATATAGATGTCGGGCTACAGAGCCACGTAATCATCAGTTCAGTGCCCAACAGAGGTCAGAAGGCAAGTAAAATGCTAGGATTAATTAGAAGAAGAATGTATAACAGAACATAATATATCATTATGACATTACATTAATCAATACAGCATCTCAATACAGCATGCAGCCCTGGTTTCCCATCTCAAAAAGGTGTACAGAAGAACTCACAGCATGAAGGATGACACAACGAAAAGAGACCATATCCAGTTCCTGTTTACAGCTCCCAAAATATTTTGCTGTTTGGTTAGTTTTACTCACAGCATAAGACACACATTAGTTTTTATCTTTCAGCATTAACTTAAATATTAAGGTAGTTTGCAGTATACTGGATTTGAGAAAACAAAGACCAGGATAAGACAACAAAACCCAGTTTCTGTGCATTCCAGTCTTTCTTCTGAAGTAAAGTGCACTCATGGTGCTGCTGATAAACAGCAGGGACAATGGGCTCATCTGATGTGAAATGGGACTACAAGTCTGCACTCCAGCATCTTCACCTGGCCAAGAGAAGTGGTGGTTCAGTTGAGTTGGCAGGAGTCTTCCAGGCAGTAGGTGTGGCGCAGGTGATACTGGCTGAAAAGATGATGATGTTTGTGTAACCCCTGCAGACAGGCTGTGCTGGCTCTGACAGGCAGCTGGTGGAGAGTGACAGACCTGTCTCGTGAGCCTGCAAACACGGACACCCTGCTGGGAATCAGCTCAGCCCCTGGTATTGGCCTGTACCTCGGAGGGCTGCTATCAGGCATGGCCTTCAGAAAGCATTTGAGTAGACTGCACTGTGGCAGTTGTCAATATAGAAACGAGACCTAGGGGCTTGAGGACTTCCTGGTGGATTGGTCCATCGGGGAGTCGCCCCCCTGCTATAAAAACATCCATGGTTTAGCCTGGTTGTAGTCACACCCCAGTTAACACCCAAAGTTGACACCCCTTGTTCCTATTGAATATGTTATTTGTCTATCACACAGGTGATTGACAGGTTGTTCTGGAAAGTTCTCTGTACCCCTGTTTATGATTTGTTGTTATCCCAAAACCACTCCCCTGTTTCTATATTATTTGCTGCTGTTGAAAGCTCCCGCCTTAATCCCACCCCAAGCCTTTACCCTGATTGGTTGTTTATTGTACTACATAAGTTGCTGTCGAGAGCTAGTCGGGGCTCTTTTGACTTTGGGGTTCCAGGGAGTAAACTTCTCTGTTGCCTGAAGCTTAGAGTCGCTCCTGCCTTTGTGATTCCTCCTGAACCAAACCCAAGACGACCCTCCACGCCTTCCTCCCTGTGTGGAATCCTCGGGGTTCCCTCGGCTCTCATCCTAACGGACAGGGGGTTGAGGTAGCAGAGTGGTGAGGAAGGCAACCACCGAGCAGAGGCACCGTGCCTGGGATCGGAGGACGAGTAGGTATCACACCGAAAAATATTATAAAACTTTACACTGCACCTCATATGAATGGGGCTTTTTAACAGAATGAACAACAGACTATTCAGTTCACCAAAATACAGTTTTCTCCAGCAGGTCAACTAGAGCAGGGATATTTTAATTATTAAAGAATCACTGCAGATCTACTCAGGCACTGCCACAAAGGTGGCAGTCATAGGCTGGGGTGGGCCATCAGGTCTCCACCTGCGCATGGTGAATGCAGGTGGAAAAATGGCCTTTGGGTCACCTAGACAGTATATTCCAGCTCCTCTGCTGTCTGAGGAGAGGTTAATGGCAAAGGAACAGCCCACTCAGCTGGTATTAGAGATCTTCTGAAACGGTACCTTGGCAGAAATATTCCTCTAAAAACAGAGAAAGACAGGAACAGTCATTGACTTGTCTCTTGAATCATTGAATCATGACTTGCATTGGAAGGGACCTCGGAGTTCACCCAGTTCCAACACCCCTGCCACAGGCAGGGACACCCTGCACTACACCAGGCTGCTCAGAGCACCATGCAGCCTGGCCCTGAACACTTCCAGGATTGGGGCATCCATGAATTCTCTGGACAACCTGTTCAGTGCCTCGCCACCCTCGCAGTAAAGAATTGCTTCCTAATATCTCACCTACACCTGCTCTCTTTAAGTTGGAAGCCACTCCCCCCTGTCATGGACATTACACCTGTTTGAGCTGCAGCTCTCCCCAGACAATTGTAAAAGCATTTCCCCCAATGAGAGATCTGATTATCACATTTTCTTGTTCTGTTTGTTTTAGTACACAAGTCATGCTGGAATTGCTACACAAACCATGCTCATTTGCAAGACTTATGACTCCAGCTGCCAATGGGGATTCCTCTGCTCTGCTGCAGGAAACCCACTGATCTGTGTTCAAAAACAGCTCTCAGGGAAACACAGAGAATGTTAGAGGTTGCAAGCAGAGCAGAATGCTGGATGCTTGCCTACACACTGACTTGAAAGAAACCAAAGACAGTCAACATGCCTTATTTTTTTGTTCCTGATGCCAAATACATAGAATTTCTGCTAGATGTTGATGAAGTCATTATGATCTTCTTCCACTCCTAGGAGAGAAAGCTGCCTTATGAAGGTCTGGGTTGGGTCCTGTCTTTGGAATGGGCAAAACGTGTATATGTCCTCTGTGTAGTCTGAACAAAAGCTTGTCTACAGTGAGACTCATTCACACCAACTGCAGCAGTGGGCACAAGGCAATAGCAGTGGGAGAGGACTTCTGAGAGTGCAGTGATCCTCATCTGAAAACTCACATAGAAGCTGTGTGTTATCACAGGTTTGCTTGCTGTGTGCTTCCATGCTGGCAGTGCCTGCCATGAGATTACATGGTTTAGTGGGCAGTGTTGTACACTGCTTTCTCTCCAATATATAGGACACTTCTCTCTGCCACAGGAAGATGAATGCACAAATCCATGATCACCACTGCCCATAATTCATTCTTGATACATTCAAGGATTTTGTTAAGAGAAACTTCTAAGCACATTTGTGCTCCTCCCAGCATCAGGCCTGCAAAGAGTATAAAACTGAAGGAGCAAACTCTGAGTCTCCAAACTCCCCAACATCTTCACCCTCTGACCTTTAAACTTTAATTCCTCTGACCCACATCAGAGGGGACAGAGGCCTCAGACCCAGGAGATGAGAGATGCATGTAATTCACCATGTTAGCTGTAACTGCTGATGGTATTGGAGACTGGGCAGCACAGACTGATCTGAGGCACTCAAAGAATAAGAAGATGTTTGGAGAAAGAGGTCATGCTGAGCTGGATGCTCTTTGTAAGACTTGAACAGAGATACAGCATGTCTGTTTTCAGCACCATCCAAAAGTATTACACTTTTCTGTACAAGAAGAATGCTCTTACTATTTGCCAAGGTTTGTATAACACAGAGAAGGATTTTGGACAATAAAAATATCCTGGTTTCTTCAGCAAAACACAGGCATGGCATTTATGATGACAGCACAAAGAAGAGTATGCACAGAAGCAGAGAAAATGGAGGTTAACCATACTGATTTGTTTTCTGTCCACCTTTGGTCACTGAGCACACAGAGGTTCTCTAAGATACCTGGGGACAGTTTCAGACAAGATGAAGGTAGACAGTGTCACTGCATTAGACACAGGGGGGCTTAAATGTCAGTCCTGGGACTGGAGTCACCAAGTGCAGTGACTCCTTTTGAGGAGATGTCACTTCACTAAGTAGACCTTGATAACTTGTAGGCTTGGCTTGTGCTCTAGTGTCTGAAGCAGCCAAGGCGTTCATATTTATCATGTGGATGTGACAAAGCTTAAATTACCTTCTTCATGCATTTCATTAGCTTTTAACATCAATGGGAAATAAATCACCCTTCCTAGTGTATTTTATATCTTTCAGATGAGGCATTAAACCAGAATCCAAACTGTTTTGTGGCTATTAAAGACCTGTTGGTGCTCTTCATGTCAGTAAATCCACAAATCCCTGGCAATCAGAGACATCTCCTGCTGACCTGTGAGTATAATCATGGACATACCTGGCTTCCTACAGGGATACTGAATTCACCAGAGCTGTGCTTGTCAATGGACAGGCAAGTGTTCAGAACGACGTACTGTAAGAGACAGTCTGGCAGCAATAGCAAGTTTCTTACCAATGGCACCAGTCTGGCTATGGAACATTCACCCACCCCATGGAAGTCTTTTACGATGTTGCTATAAATTAAGAACACCAGAAATACCAGACTGTAAAGAGAGAGACTTACACTTGTTTAAAAACAGCACTAAAAAAGATTCTGCCACGTTTCATCAGCTCTAGGTCTCCTAAGTGCATGGGTTTATGGAGGGGAGATGAAGGGGAGAGGAGAGAGGAGCCACGGCAGCAATTCCCTCACATGGTGTGAAGACCAGTGCCAGATTTTCTTGCTAACTCTCCCAAAACAAAGAGCTCTGCTGCAGTCGCTCAAGTGCCTCTGTGTCCGAGCTCGCAGAGGTGCTGAAGCTCCTTGGCCCAGCAGACACCTGCCCGGCTCGAGGAGACCCAGCACCCTGCGGCTGCGGCTCCCCGTGACCACGCTGAGCCTCCGCGGGCTGCAGCAACCCCACGTGCCACGGAAAGGCGGTGATGGTGTGTGGTGTGGGGTGTGTGGTGTGTGGTGTGCCCTCCTGCCCCCGAGCCCCCCATGCCGCCCCGCACCTGGCTTCACGTCGCAGGTGAGCTGCACGCCCAGGGCGCCGCCGCCGCGCTCGGGAGCGGCGTGGCCGAAGTCGTCCCCCGCGAACTGGGCGGCTCTGTCGGCGGCGCGCAGCAGGGCGGGCTCGGGGCAGCCCTCGGCAGGGGCGGCACAGGCCGGGCCGCGGGGCCGCGGGCGCAGGCGGGGCGGCAGCAGGCGGCACTCCAGGCCCTGGCAGTCGCGGCGGGTGGCGTTGGCGGCGCAGTCCCCGCCGGGGCAGGCGGGCGGCGGGGCGGCGGGCGCTGCCCTGCCCTGCGGCGGCCGCAGCGGCGCGGCGGTGTGCAGGAAGGAGCGCGCCGGGCGCCCGGCCCGGCCGCCGCAGCGGGGTCCGCGGCAGGGCGGCGGGGGCGCGGAGCCGCCCTCGCACGGGGCTCCGCGGCAGGGCTCGGCCGAGCCGCCCCCCGCGCCCAGCAGCGAGAGGCAGACGCCGAGCCAGCAGCGCGCCCACCACAGCCGTCTCCCCGGCATCTCCGGCCGCGCCTGCAAGAGAAGAGAGGCCGCGGCGGGTCAGGGCAGATGCTCCTCTCCCTTCGCCCCAGCCCGGAGTGCGCAGAGCCGCGGAACCCCGCCCCCCACATCCCTCTCTCCCTGCGTTCTGCAGGTACCGTCAAAGCATCCCAAGTCCAGGAAAAACTTTTCACCCCTGTCCCGTCCCTCCCCGGCGTCTCCCGGCGTAACCTGCGGGAAGGTGCGGGGCGGCGCCCGGAGCAAGTGCGGCCTCGGGGCTGTGCTCCTCGGAGCGGTTGCCCGCAGCGGGGACCAACTCCTCCGAAAGCTGGAGGGGAATGGAAATGTGCAACATTCCTGGGGCTTCGTTAGCATCAGATTTCCCAAGCACCTCCCTTTAACTCCTTCGCTCCTCCAGCCTCTGCCGGCTGAAAAAGTTATGGGTAGTTTAGATTTCTTGGTTCCCACTTGGATCGTCAGGAAGCTACATCAAAGATAACCACGACCGCAGCTGCCGTCTTCTCTGAGGCTACCGAGGGCCGCAGCAGAACCCAAGCGAAGGACCGATTTTGAGCAGATCGGCCATGTGGCTGTGCCCGTGTGTATTCGCTTTCTGATGAAGCAGCTTTCCCGGACCGTTTCTGGCAGCGCTGACACCGAGGTGTGAGGATCAGCATACCTTTCAAGTGCTCCGAGGCGTGAATAACTCCCCGCAGCAGGAGCCACCTCTCTTATCTAATCTCTTCCACATGCTACCGCGGGAAAGCGACACCAAGTATGTGTCCAGTTCAGCACTGACTGCCATGCCGCTTTGGGAAGTTGGCCAGCACAGACACAGTAGCTACGGACAGGAGAACGATTACAGAAAATTCTATTTATTGATTCATTAGCTTCAGCTTCCTTCCATCTACGGGCTCACACACCTCACTGTGAAACCTCCTCAGAGTATCTCTGCAATGCTCTCAGTCCCTTTGCTATCACTTATACAGAAAAGAGGAGAAACAGCATTGCTTTGTTGGTTGATTTGTTTCAGAGGTTTTTTTTCCCCTACAAATACTATTTGAAACTTGTTGGGAATCTCCTTTTTTTTTATATTTAATTCAGGCTGATTAATTTACTGTTACTTGTTACTGGAAAAGCGTACCAAATACATCACTTGCAAACTGGATTGCCATTTTTTGACTAAGCATTACTTATTTTGAAAACACTGGCTTGTCAAAACTGAAATGTCCTGTGCAGCAGTAGCAATAAAGACTCCAACACACAGAAGTTGTAGCCCCTGCTGAATTCTGCAGGGCTGGTGACCTGCCAGGTTGTAGAACACCTGCCTGGGACAGGGATACCTGTCAGCTCTGCCAGACCAGATCCTTCATGAAATGCCCAACAGTTTCTAGACTCTGCCTTGACCTTCAGCTGAAGTACAATTCTAGGATCAACTGCTCCTGAGAGATTCTATGTTTTTCTATGGCTTCCGGTAGCTCTACAAAAAGGCATAGAATAAATGGAGATAAATCTCCATAGTTTGTCCCTCCGGGGAATCAACAGCCCAGATGTGGTAGTATGGAGCTCTGCATGAGCTAATTTTTTTCTTCTGAACTAATACCTGTGTATTTTCTCTTAGTATCAAGTACCTTGATAGGTTTTGCAGCCAGTGCATTGCTACCACAGCTGTATTATTTGGGGGATCTGTGCCAGTGCATATAAAGCTACATAAGATACAAACTCATCTTTGGATCATCTTCAGAAATGCCATAAAAAAGGCTATAGAGTTGGGGATGATTCCCAGAACAGCTACACTTCCAGGCTAATAATTCATGAAATGACATGAGACGTGATGTTCTCAGACACTACACAAATCAAGAGCAGCTCTCCTGAATTTGAGCTCTTTATGTACCGATGCGAAAAATAAGAATAGAATTTACCTTCAAACCTGAATCTTAATAATATGGGGGTTTTTTTAGGAAAAAATAAAGCGCTTTTAGATAGGCAAATATCATATCAGTATCATATCAATTTTGCTAATAAAAGTATTGATTCACACATTTGACTTTGGAAGCGTCTATAACACAGAATGCAGCCATGAGAAGTGCTGCCATTGGTTTGACAAGTAGCATAAATACATGTATACCATCCTCTATGACAGAAAAGCTGGGCATCAAATGAATGGGGTGGGTGATGTATATAAGAAAACATGTTCTGCTGCTGTCTAATATAGGGTATATCAGCTGTATGGCACTATTTGTAGGTGCATAGATACCAGAATCACTCAGAAAACCTGCTGAACATCCAAACTGAAGTCAGTCACTTGTTTGTAAATACACATAAAGCAGTACCTGTCTTGCTCTTGCTTTCCTCTCCTGTGTGGGCATTGTGTAAGGAGAGAGAGTCCCTCCTTCAAAAGTTTGAAAGATGGTTTGGTGCAATACTTTTGTTTTTCATGGCATTTTTCAGATTGGCTGCGTTTGCTGGCACAAAAGGAGTGCCTCAGGTCAAATAAGTAAGTAAGGGGTTCCTACATCTACACTATGTGCAGTTTGGAGAGGGTTTTTCAGACCTAGCAATGATTAAAATTCATACAGAACTGGTCTGGACACCTGCATTCCTGGTCAGGTGCTGGTACCTGTTTGGTGTTTGTCCAGAAAAGAGCATATCCTGTTAGATTCCCCCAAAATGCACCCTCTGCAAGTGCCAAAACTGAATGCGACCAGCAATAAAGACTGGGGTAATTGCTGCAGAACAGCCCTGCTGCTCTGAACCAGCACACAAACCCAGAGAGAACCCAAAACCGATTTACTTTGCCCCATCTTCAAGAAGACGCAGCAGCTCTATCGCTCCCCGTGCAGCAGGAGGTGGGTTTGCCCGTCTCGAAATCCGTTTTAGCGAGGCCAGCGAGGCCCTTAAGGGAGCATCCGCATCTCCTGCGGGCCCGAGGAGCCCCTCGGGGGCGAAGGGGCCCGTGGCGCTCCCGGGGCGGGGCGGGGCGGCAGCCGGCAGAGGGCAGCAGGGCCCCGCGCCTGCCCGGCGGCCACGGCCCCGGCCCCGTCCTGTCCCCATCCCGTCCCCATCCCGTCTCCATCCCGTCTCCATCCCGTCCCCATCCCGTCCCCATCCCGTCTCCATCCCGTCCCGGCACATTTTCTCTGCTTGTTTCTCTGCTGAGACAGCTGGATGAAGTGAAATGTTCTTTCTCGTGCGCTCTCGGCATGAGCCAGTGTTTTGAAAGAGTCCGGCTAACCTGCTTTAAGTGCTTTTGAATAACGTTTGGAGCTGGATGATATTTTGCAATATGGATGACAGAAACCATCCAAAGCAGTCATACATAACACAATTGCTCAAGGTGTTTTACTGTTCTTAAATTTATAGTTTAACCACGAAGCAGTTTTGGAAAAAATCTCTGTCAGGTACCTAAATCTAGACACCCCTTCCCCCCCCGCCCCTGTCCCCGCCATTGGTTTCCCCACCTTTCACAATCTTTTACAATATTTTACAATAGCAACGTTGGACAATTATTTGATCCTGCAGGCCTTGCAGACATGCTTAACTTTGCAATCTGAATTAATACTGCATCCAGCAGCTCTGCTTACAGTGCATACCTTTCCAGATATGCATTTTTCTTTAATCAAAACCCAAACCAGAACAAAAGAAATATTTGTGTCTGGTTGTTTTCAATTATTAATTTTTTACATGATTTTGCTTTTTAGGCTAAAATTCCAAGTATTACTGTCATTTTTAGTACATGTTGGTATCAAAAGAAGATTGATAGTTAAATAAATACTTATGAACCAGATGAAAAACATGGGAGTAGTTTTGAGTTTTTCCATTAAAGCTAATGGGATTTTTGCACGAACATTACCTAAGAAAGAAAAAGAAACTAAGGAGAAACATTCTGGCAGGATTTCTATCTAACTTGCTATCAGGCAGCATTTGAAACACTCTGATTTTGCTCAATGCCTTGAATCCTTCACTGTTTTTCAAAACATTACCAAATTTAAATCCCAAGGTGTTTTCACTGTTTTCAGAACTGCTGTTTCCTGTTTAGAAATTATTTTTAATGTCCACTAACCTTCAGCTTCTATTTCTAGGCTGAATTTCAAGAAATTAATTACATACATTGTCAACAGATTCCTAATCAAAGTATAGATGAACTAATAGTAGTTGAATTGATAATAGTGTGTGTTAAGAGATTGACAAGTTTTGCCTAAAACAGCCATTGCAAACAGTTTGCAATACAAAATGCATAGACCTGAAACTTTTATTCCTTCCTTGAATGATTTTATGTCATGCAAAGTGGCATGCAGTGATATCTGTGATGACTAATTTGCCTGTAACTATACCTTAGAGGCCTGAACAACTAGATGAACAGAGGAGAGAGACACGTCACTGAAGTAATACTTCTCTCTGCTACATCCTCCACAAAGAACTAGCATCAAATCTCACAAGACAGTCAGCCTCCCTTAGATGTCTAGTCTGTCATCCCTTTACAGGTAACAGTTTACCATTTAATTTGCATGGGGAAAGAAATGGAAACTCACAGAAGTTGTTGCCTTGGCATATGAGAACTGGAATAAAGAAGAGCTATTCTCTGTGAGAAGATCAATGCCAAAGATCTCGGATAACACATATTGCCAATCTCCACCTGCACAGAAGCAACAGCAACAATTCTGCAGTGTAGCTACAAATAAATGAATAATGTTCTTTTCTAAGTAAGTTTGGGAATGACCTGTTATCCAACCAATTTTAGGGAATCACGTGAAATAATTTTTGCATAAGTTCATAAAATAAAGCAGATCAAATTAGTCTGGTAGTACAAATTTAGTATTTTGTGACTTCTACTTCTGTGGTCAAAATAGTACAAAGGCAGGAAATACTCCAGTTGCTGAGAGAAAACTAGATCATTTTTCACAATGTAGTTTTTATTTGTACTAAAACTGAGCAGGAGAATGCATACACTACAGCTTGAAACTAACAGTATTTCATTGTTTCCACAGCCCAGTGTAGTTTCTCTGCAAAAGGGTCTGCTGCTTCTTATCAGTGTGTCAATGTGCTCTGCACTGGCTCACAGGGCTGCACACAGCTCTGCAGACCTGCTCTGTGCTGCAACTGCTTCCTCCAAGTGAGCTGTATCTGCCCTGTGAATAAGCCTTCAGGCTCTCATACTTCACATAATCTATGATTTTACAGCTGGAGTGTACTATGAATACTTTGAATCGCTCAGGGCTCAGACTTTGCGTTTTCTGAGAAATCTTATCAGTTTGAAATCTTAATTTGTCCCAATTTAGAATGAAAACTGTTAAAACATTTCCTAGGAAATAGACATTCCACTAACAAGGTTATTTGGGAAATAAAGATCCACAGCATTTCCAAAAAGCAACAGCTTCTTCCAAGAGCAGTGGAGCCTTAAATACCATGAGGTCCTTGTATTCCTGGATCCCTGAGACAAGGAAGAGGCCATCACACAGGAGTAGATCTGACTGAATGGAAAACTGGCAGCTGACCCGCCTTGCAGAGGACTATCAAAAGTTATCTGTATTCCATTATAAGGCTCACTGAGATAAGCTTTCATGAAATGTTTCACTCTCAATGAACCAGCAACTTCTGACAGAAAACATGCCAGCAGAATGGTGTTTCCAAGAGATGCATTCGTAGCTGGATGACACAATGATAAAAGCATCTCAGACTTGGCTAGACTAGCTGGTCAGCGCTAGTTCAGTGCTGCAAGCCTCAGTCTCCTGAAGTAATGATAATCTTTGAGTCATCTTCTGTTCCCCTAATTGCTGACTGCACTCCTTCAGTAATACCACATGAGCATTAGAAGCACAGCACAGAGTCCTTGTTAATGGTTTCACACTTGGTTAGAGAGAATCTCCTGGACAGATATTTTTGCATTCTACTTTGAAGGCTTGTTGTTAAATACAGATCACCAGGCTGCCCAGAAATTCTCCTGATCAGAGCGTCTTAACAAGGAGTATTGTCTTTTTCCTCAGGGTCCCTATATCATGGTAATGGGAAAAGCACGAAAATGATGAGGGAAGATTTCTCTTGAGCAGCTCTAGAGCTAAGTTTTGGAAGACTTTATTGTGTTCCCAAGTCTTCATACAGAAGATCTGCTAAGAGAAGGTGTGTTTGATGTACATCACACCAGTGTACATTCAGGCTACCAAGAATTGTGGAGCAGGGTCCCCAGCTGGACATAAATAATGTGTTTTAAATCGATGTCAGCAAGTGCAAGAGATACCTAACTTTAGCTGCTATATTTCCTTCCATATACTATTTCTAATGGCCAGAGGACAACCTCAAATCTAACCTGCTGTCTCTATTTTTCATTACAGGAGTAGCAGAAATTGTCATTTGCTGGTAATACTGTCTCAGATTTTCCCATTCTAATATCTGGTTTGAGTTTTTTTATACTTTTGTCAGTTTTTAACTGTTCAGATCAATACATGCCCAGGTGTTTGCAAAGAATGTGACAGAAATTAATTTAAATCAGCAGCCTTAATTCTGACATTTCCCAAGTAATGAAAGTTTTATTTTGCAGCCTTAATAAAAGCTTCAGTTTTGTACATACTTGTAAAATATTTCATACAAAATAAATCGTGGACAGATTACCACCTATCAAAATTCCATGGCCCCTGAAAAAGTAAACATATGTAATTCTGGTATAGGTTGGACTAAAATGTACCAACTACTCTTGGAACATCAGAGACCCCAAAGGGAAAAGAGATGGTGGTTAAAGAAAATATTTTTAAAAGCTAATATGAGTGAAAAATGAGGAAAAGGCCCTGGATTCACTAGAGTGAATGGTACAGCACCCACAGCTATAAATGGTGTCAGGACTTCATGCAGAAAATCAAAACAGAAAAAAAACCCCAAATCCTACAAAATCTGGAACTGGCGGGGTGCAAGACTGGATTAATTATCTTTGAGAGTCTTCAAATCAAAAATTGTTTTTCTATACGAAAAATATTTGTCTTAATACAGACTGTATGTGTAGAGGGCTTTTTCTTATGTTGTAAAGAACAACAGACTAAGAAATCTAACATTCACTTCCAAAACTTCTGTACCAGGACTTGTCAGTATCAAAGTAGGACAAGATGGTCCTATTTATATTTTATTTTAGTTGATAGATTCTGTTAAGATTGGTTTTCTTGAAACTTTAAGAAAAAACCCAAACCAAAACCAACTGTGTTTGGAATTATGTACTTAATATTTTGAAAGGTTTTTGGCAATGTTCCTTCTAATCAATTTATGTCTAACAGTTAGAAACAATTACTATGTCAAGCACTGGCCAACAATGAAGAAATGAAATGTAACCAGTGTGCAATCTTCCAGTGGGCATTTCATACCAGAGACACACAGGTCTGAATCTGATAATGTTTCTATTTGTTTTTTAGACACACATACATTCACTGTTAAAAATGGGGACTTGAATCTGGAATTGAAAATGAAAAAATCTTGAGTGTTGTCTGTATTTCACTAATGCTGAAAAATATCACCAGTCAGTCTTGAGGCTGCTGAGGAGAACAAATAAGAAGACAGCTAGATAATCTTTATGCACACAACTTATAACAGTGTAATTTTAAAAAAGCCATACTGCAGAGCTACAAGAAAAGGCTCGATGCCTTTTGCCTTCAGGGTGAAAGCGAGAAGAAAACTTCAGCTGCAATAATTGCTAAGATGAGTATTTTTCTTTCATTCTTTTATTTTATGACAATTTCTAATTTTCCAGACCAGCAATGGGAGAAACAGTGCAGGAGTGATACCATGGAGCACTTACAGGATTCCAGTTCTTTATCTTCATTCATCCAAGAACAGCTGAGGTTTTTCGTGTAGAGGAAAAGTTTTTCAGACATACCCAAAGGAAACAGCATAGTTGTGAATGGTTTCTGCAAAGATAGGCAGCATTGTCAATTTAGATCTGTGCATTTTCATATGCAAGGTTAACATTTTAAGAACAGTGCAGTTATTCTTGCAAAAATGACTAAATTAATACTGTTTAGGCTACTAAATACTGTAGACTGTAGATCCTCATTTACCTCATGTGAAGGAGTTTTACTGAAGATGTAAATCAGGTGCTCTGTGTTTTCCTAGCTATTATAAAAGCTCTTGCAACAAACATCCCATATTAGCTTCTCTTCATGCCTTTCTATAAATAAGGATTTTGTTTTCTCCTTGAGAAAGGAAGCACACTCTTGCAATATCAGACAAACAAATTAGCTTTCATGGTTCTTAGGGCAGAAATCTGCACAGTAACACATCAGGCTCTTCTCAATAATGCTCCAGTGTCTGGTGGTCTCTGAAATACCCTTTGAAAACAGTTTACATTGATCTTTGCTCCAAGCTGTGAGACGTTTTGGGATCCTTTTTCAGTATGGCTATTTGCCCACCATCAAGACCTTATTTTGGTAATCCTAAAAATAGGCTAGGATCAATTACAAAGACTTTTCCTCAACAATGTATTTCCAAAATAAATTTAAAGCCTAAGATTTTGGCAAAAAAATCACATTAACAGTCAAACTGGAAATGTTTCAAACACTGATTGATCGAGACCCAGCTGAGTTTATTCTACTCAAGATAGATTTTCATTAGATAGTCCAAGAAGAGTGTTTGTTTTGGCCTCTGTTTCTAGAAATAATATTAACCTGGCAAAAAAAATGTTGTTTCCATAAAGAAAAAGGCTGTTGAGCAGGCTAAATGTCTTGTCTTTCTTCTCATGTACTACATTAGTTTCACTTACATCCTGTGTTTGTCTTTTCAGGAGCTGCAGTACAGTTTCAGGGCTGTGGTTAAATCACCTGTCTAGATCTCTGAGGCATTTACCTGGCCAGAGTTTGTGAGAAGGTCACAGTCCAATGTAGGTTTGTTCAGGACACATTTGAGTCTTAAAGAAGTGTTCTCTCTCCATTATTCACCCATAATGATTTGATTCCTAGACAGTTAAGGTGCAGACTGCCAGGCATTCAGGCACAGTCACAGAGTCAAATTTTTTTTACAATCTGAGGCAACATTTAGCTCTTTTGACATTTTAGGTGTTTTTAAATGCCACTAGTAAAATGGTTACAAATATCCAGCAGCAGACTTGAATAACCAACTCAGATCTTCCACATCCTTGTTTACATCCTTCACTTTCATCTCCCTTGCTTTATTATCAGTTTTAAATGCTTTAAGGGAAAGAACAAGCTTCCTTACCTTCTAGAAATGTGAGGCTCACTGTTACTAGAGGAAAAGAAGCTCATAAAAGAGATTAAACCTATGGGAATTTTCATTTTTAGTTGAAGAGGATTATACTTTTCCTTTCATATGATCCTTGCAGAGGAAAAGCTGTATATAGTGTTGACAAGCAAGACTATCTTCACTTCACGAGACAAGAACATATTTACAAAGTTATAAATGTTTAAGACTTTCTTCTGGAGTATGTTCACATAAATGGGATGCTCCTTTTTTTATGCATGCATCAGAAGGCATGGAATTCTTTCTGCATGGAAAAGGAAAACCTGAATACAGAAGAAAAGTATAATTAAAGGTATTGCATTGATCTCTGAAAGTCTTATTACTTTTACAACAATTTACCATCAAGGTAAGGTTTGCTTTACAGTCTTCAAAAGAAACAAATCAAGTACATACAATGTATGTGACAATACTGACTTCTTAAAAAAACCAGTGCATGCCAATTGCTGAATTTACTTGGAACGCACATTTATGTATTCCAGGTTCACTTGCAATGTATGTTTTTCAACTTTTCTCTTTATCCAGCTGTCAACTCAAGCTCAAGTTGAGCCAATGAAGATTTAAGAAAGGACTTGCTTCCACGTGCTTTCCTTTCTTGCTGTAAACAGGGCATCATCTTTGACTCCAATATATACCCAGATCTTCCCAAGTCAGCTGTGTCTAAAGATTGCTGATTGTTTTCTTGCAGCACCTCTAAAATAGGTACTCTTTCCATATGTCAAAGCTTGAAGCAAGGCTTTCATTTCATATCCTTATCCATGGTTTCCTCATGTGGTCTTTCCCTTCTTATTTATTCTTTCTTGCTCTGAAGATTATTTTCTAGACCCAATATTTTATTGTATCATTTTGTCTCTGCATTCCTTAGCTGGCACTGGCTTCCCACTTTTATCAAACACAAACTACTGATCTTTTTCAAGTTCCTCCATGGACTCTCCACATTCCACACCACCTCTCTTTCATTATAGTATCATAAGCCCTCATCTCTTCTTTTCCCATTTATTGAATTTAAAATAGCCTTCACATTTTGTTTTTCATATCTGAAACTTCTAAAAAGTCTCTGCAAAAAGTTTTTATAAATCCAGGATAATGTATTACACATACTTGCTACTCTACTACAGCTACCCGTACTCAGAAAAGTTTCTGTCAGCTGGGGATAATCTAACTGCTACTGCAAAGGATTTTCATTTGAAAATGAGCAAAAATGCTACTGAAGAGTGAAATGCAAAGAGTACACAATTTTAATTATGTTCACACATATTATGAGAGATGAAGACTCGTGTTACTATGGCAAAAAGGGAGCAGAAGCAGAAACCATAACATGAATAAGAAGCACAGTGCATGAACACCGATCATGGTGGACTGAACATGAGTATGGCACAAGCACTTTCTCAACTCCTTTGCTGAAGCAGAGCCATAAACTACCCCTTGTCCAGGAAGTCCTGGACAAAACTGTTTAGGAGCTTGGAGTTATTTGTTAGGTCTGTTTGAGAATGTTACTTTCAGAGAAACTTTTCTCCTTACTTTCAGAGAAACATTATCAGCCAAAGATCTTTCATGCTTATTGTATTTTTAGAGCAGAAGGAACAGTTTTTTTCAAAAATAAGCGATATTATTCTAAATACTTTCTTCAAAAATTTTACCCCAAAGTTACATCCTGCCTTAATATGTCCTGCAACGAATTCTTCAAATTGTCACCATGGACATAGCTAGTACATAGGAACTGTCACCCTCAGGAACATGAAAGATTAGTAAAGTTTGTGATTCTGGCTGGAATACCTAAGCTGTTGAATGATTTTTCAACTTCTGTTGCTCGGTCAAAGCTTGTTTTTCCTTCTTCTCATGGAAAGCTCTGCTGTGGTCAGCAGATGGCTGTATCATTTTGCAAGAGTAATATATTTTGTTGACAAATGGGTACTCAAGCTGTCATATGAGGGAAATACGACAGTTTTAATATATTAGTTATAACCTAAAAATAATACAACTGTATCTTGCAATGGTGCAGTGAAGAAACATGAGTTATTCAATGAAAGAGGAAGTGAGAATATACTTCCTTCTGAAAAAAAAACCTACCAAAGGAAGCAAAATGCTATTGTCAAGTTCCTCTTTTAAACATTATTGATTCTATTACATTCAAATGGAGCTTATATTCAGCTTGTATTCTACAGAAAAACTACATTGCCAACCTCATCTGGAAAACACAGATTACTTGTTCTATCTCAGTAAATCTTTGTCTTGTGCTCTCGTGAATCAAGTGAGATACTTCTTGAGTAAAAGTGATACAATTGGCTACAGCTGGGTTTTTGTAATTTCTTTGCCCAGCGGAAGCAGAGTCTCACCTTGACCCTTGCTTAGACATTCGTCACAGACATGTGGTTGCAGATCAGCATCAAATATAGGCCTTGAAAAGCAGAAGAAGAAGAGAAAATAGAACGCTCAAGGTCTCCAAATTCTTAACAGTAATATTCAGAGCTCAGTTGTACATTACCTGAACAGGGTAAATACTACCCCTCAAATAATCTGTAATTTTATTGTGGTAAATTTTTATGAACAATATGGAAATAAACACGTTCCCTGGCAATCTTATTTATCAGCAGCCATGTAAAGCACTGAGCATGTGCTGAGACCTCAGGATCCGTCATACAAGATTGTGGTAGGGCGGGAAACTAAAGAGTATGTCTTTGGTTAAAGATTGTCCTGAATCTTACAAATCTAACATAATGTTCTGAGTTGGCCAAGAAAGGTCAAAGCTGTCATGGTATGACAAAACTCCTAGCCTCAAATTTTTGCATTACATGTACTTTTTCTGTAGACTCAACTTGCACTTCTATGACACCACTTGGTCTGGCTCACTGGGACCTACCAGAAAGGATTGACTGTGTAGCCAAATTCCAGCTGTGAATTTCATATGCATGAGCTAATTTCATATGCACCTCCCTTTGAGGTGGGCCTAGAAGACAAAACTCTTAACAATAGTTTCCCACAGTTGCTTCCATATTTAGTACAAGGTCTGAAAGCAAGTTCTGCTTTCTACCTGCTTTCTTACTGCTCTACTACCTTATGAGCAGTAAGGGCCACATGCCTAAAATGTGTTTTGCAGGCGCTATCAGGAACTTCTCTGGTAAAACTTAGATCTGATGACCTTTTCTGAAGGTTTACACCTGTTTCTTGCACACAAGTGTTTATACTGATGGGAAACAAGTGATTATGCAAAAACTCCACTTTGCACCTCTTCACATCAGAAAAAACCAATACAGGTAGTTTATAGTGCTGCTTTCCTCATACTATATATGTGTATTACATCTGGACAAATGTTACACACTACACATATGCTCTAAGTGGCAGACACACAGCAGAAAACTTTGCAGCCTAATACTGACATGCAATTACAGAAAATCAAATGCATGTGCAAAAAGATGTAACCTGGAATTTGTACTTGAAAGCTACCTGCTGACAGGGAAAGAAGAATAAATACATACTTAGATTTTGGAGATACTTCCTGACAAGCAGAAAAATGCTGACAATTATCTTCTTAAAGAGTTCTGTAATTACTGTGAAAATAATGGATGGCTGGGACGTGGGTGAGGGTGAAACAAGTTTATTTTGAATCCTGAAAAAAAAATCTCAAAATAAAGTTATGAAGCTGTTTGCAACCACTATTGTGTTGTCAAAATAAGACTATTAAGTGTTCTACAGGCTTTCTCTGGGCCTCCAGGAAATGGGGGAAGTTTTAATATTCATGTGAATGTAATGAAACAGTCAACATGTAGCAGGTTAAGAACACTTATACTTTATTTTTAAAAAGTGAAAGTTTAAACTGGTGTGACCAGAGGACCAATTTCTGTGCTTGCTCTCATGCAAGCTAACACATCCACTTTTGGACTGAAGAAACTTCAAATGAACATTCTACCTGTATAAACCATGCTTACAAAATTTTAACGATCAGGAAAGAAAAGTGCATGGGGAAATAAATCCCAGTGGAAAGAAGTGAGTAAAGACAGGGTTGAACAGCTTTAAATAAGTAAAATATATAATTAATTTCTTTCTATTAATAAAGTCAGATAATTCTCTCTTCTTTTGTCTTCAAGTACCTCATATTCACTTCAGTAAGAAGCTTCAAAACCTTACTCGTATCATGTTTAGTTTGTCATACATGTGAAATCTAACACACAGCATTACTAATCAAATGCTCAGTTTAAAATGACACTTCTCATTAAGCTAACTTTTGCACACATTGCTCTGAGCAATATCAAAAAGCCTATTTTGTAAAGCTAAAGAAATTATGCTAATAATAAATGCTGACAGTTTCAAATGAAGACCCTCAGGATACAATTTTCTAGTTAATAACAAGTATTATTCTGAACAAGTTAGATGCAATTTCAATATTCTGTGTCATTACATATACAGGTTTCCTTTTAAGGGTGCAAAAAGGAAATAATAAATAAATAATAATAAAGCTAATAAACGAGATGTGTTAGTCGAGCTTTTTCTACTTTAGCTGCAATTTATGTTAGATGCTCAACTCTCACAGTGAAAAGAGGGCTGACTTGAACAGATGTCTACAAGGAACAGAAAGGGATATATATATCTGCTATGTACGAACAGTTAGAAGAAATAAGGATGTATACAGTAATATTTATATGTGAGAGCAGGAAAACTTAGAGTCTGATCTAAAAGTCACTGAGCCCAGCAAAATAGTCTCCCTCAGGCATTTCTGATTTATTAATCAAGACCTTAGAGAAATTTTAACCGTGTAAATCCTGGATATCTAAATAGTTACCTAAATATATTCTACATGCAGAAATGGAAGCCACTGACTAACTCAAGGCTCTGCCATACACAGAGGAAAAAAGAAAAATGGAAATCCATCCTAAAACTATGGTGGTGGATAGAATTCTAGCAACTAGCTTTGATCATAGACTTTTCAGAAGTACTTCTAATTTCCTGCGGTTAAAAGTGTGAATTTGCTAGCTTCACTGCTAACATTTTCAGACTAAAATATCTTCTTCAGCTTTTCATCCAGGTTGAGATTTTGGTTTTCCACGGTAAGAACTAATGCTTTCCTCTTAATAGTTGTGGAGAAATAATTCTCAGTTCTGATTTGTTGAAAGATGCCTCCAAAAGGATGGAAGAAGAGATGGGCAGAAGGATCGTAGTGCTCTTTAGCATGTTGTGTTTTAGCTTCTTAATTTGCTATAATTTTAAAGAACTTTTCATGATGTTCTTGTTAACTAGCTTCTGTGCTCAATGCAGTTGTACTTCAATTTGATTTTTAAAAAGGTGCTTTTGGTAATTTCTTCACCATAAACTCTCAAATGAGAGCTTTCCGTCTTTCTCACAGGAAGCTTCAGGGTTTACAAGTCTTCTGCCATATATCACAATCACAAATGAATTTTTTTAAAAACCCCACCCTTAAATAGAATTAATACTTACTGGAAGAACATTAAACTTATCATTGCTACTTTCTTATACGTATACTTTTTACTTTTGGCCTTATAAGAAGATGCTGAATATTTTTCCAGAATGCCCTGACATTACAGTCTGATTTGGTGATGTGAGTCACTTCTCACTAATTGCAATCTCTTAAAGCTGTCTGGAAAAACAGTGTATTGACAAAAGAACTTATCTGATGTACCCCAGAGGATCATCCAGTCACTGTACCAAAGATTTTCAGTATTTGCATGGTACTAGTTGAAAAGAGGATATTCCAGCCTTTAGATATCACTTGCCTTAAACTCATATTTTTAATCCTATTTTCTGTCTTGTATCTATGCCTTTATCCTCTATGAGCAAAACTTTCATTCTTCCACCTGAAAGTTATTTTGTTTGAATAACCACAAAACAAACAAGCCTTTCAATTGCATTCTATGTGTTTTGCTGTTACAAAAGTTCTAATTAACACACTGAGTTATTTTCCTCTTTTTTACTGCTTTTTACACTATTTTTCTCTTTTTTACTGGGGTACAATGGCTTAGCAATGTTATACATATCTGCACACTATCCAGTCATAACACTGAGCGCTATGGGCTGATGTTGCATTACTTTAGGCAGGTAAAATCTTAGTGTAGTGTCTCATTTACCCTGTAGAGAAAATTAAGGTCAGTCTCTACAAAGTCAGGTCATTGTTATCTGTGTGTAAAGTGATCTCAATAACATTTAAGGGAACACATTTATGGTAAAACTTTATTTTTTTCCAGTGAATTGCTGTTTTCCTGACACCAGAAATAGATCTATTTGTCCCCTTTCAAAAACAGATGTTTTGCTTTCATTCTAAATGATCTGCTGCTTTACAGAAACTTACATTCCTATGATATGCAATGCAAAAGGATTGGGGAGGTTAATAAAGCTCTCCCCCTTCTTCTTCAGAGGAGGGTGTATAATGACAACATATCTACCCAGTGATCTACTCAGCCATGATAAGAAAAGGAAAAGAATGATTTCCAAATGCATGCGTTAGATCTTGAGTCATGCAACTGTTGAGAAATGCCCAACTGGAGCCTGGGTGGAGTGCATGTCTCCTCTTCCCATTAGAAAATGAAAAGTTTCAGGAGGAAAGCAGGCAGAATGCAAGACTGGAATTCAGGGGAATGATTCTGCTGTACGTTCATTTCATCTGACAGAAGACAAATTAGAAAGTTTTACTTATTTCCACCTCCTCTTCCCACAAACTTTATTTCTTTCTAACATTAGATCACACACTGTTAATCAAGTCTGTATCTGCTGTAGCATTTCCCTCACCACATTTCTTCCTTATGAAGACATGATGGCCTCCACCCGTCCCACAGGAGCACAATCCTCATGCTCCTGAATGCAGACCAAAAACTTCACAGATAGCACTCGAGATTTCCTGGGATTTCTGTTATTTTCTCTTTGCTTTCTAGAGGTGTGCTGTTCTTATCTCTACTGTTTCTCTTATTGGCAATGCCTGTTATAGCCAGGTGAGCTATGGAGAGCTGAAAAATACTGCCATTCAGCTCTCTCAGCCTTTTTCAGGATACTCGGAGAGGACAGGAACAAATCTAGGGACAGAGCAAACAAAGGCTACTTTGTATCAGCAGAATAGATGCTTTCTATATTATTTAACAAATATCTTTACGTATTTCACAATAACAAAACAAGTGTGAAGCCACTAATATATTCAGGGTGTAACTGTGTTACTGGTAGGTCACATATAGAAATAGAAATATACTTTCTGACAACAATATGCACCATCAAGTATTACTCCTTTAATACATGCAGAGTGTTCATTGCAAAGTGCTGATCTAAAAATTGACTTTGGGATAAATTTAAAAAAATAACTGCCAATAATCTTGTGAAATTACATCTTTCCTTGGCACCATAATGTTATCAAATGTCAAAAGGAGCAACAGCAAATAAAGTCAGCAAAGAGAAAATGCAGCATCCATGGAATGTCAGACTCCCAAGCTCCTCAACTAATAACTGATTCATAACTATGTGCATGATTATACAAACGCTGTTTGCCAAATTTAGATGTATTTTCATGTGCCTGGCCAAAAATGAAGCTCTGACCTCACCAAAGACTCTGGTAAATTTTAGTCAGCTTGTCAGTGAAATAATTTAGGTTTTTAAAATAACATGAGCAGAACAATGCACTATTCCCTAAATGCATTCTTAAATATGGCTGAGCTGTCTCAGCTGGAATTTTTCAAAGCAATTACCCCTTAAAGCATTGAAACATATTTGCTGAGCAAAACATGGTGGTAATTTAAAATGCTACCATCATTCTGCTATAATTATTTTATCTCCAGCAGTGCTGGAGAAACAAAACATGGGATTTCTTGGCGCTTTGGAGCAAAATCTGGAATTTTAATACACATTGCCTATAAACACAATACTAAACTGAACTACCTGGTGACTTCTCTAAACTGAAGCAACAGGAGGCCATGGTGACATCTTTAGCTTTTTTCACTACACTTGACAGTGAGTGCTTTAGATAAAAATCTGCTAAAAGCATTGCTGTAGCAAAGTTATAGACACTGAAAACAGAATTTTAAATCATAGAGAGGTCTATTTGCACATGGCCTACAGTACTCAAAATCTCTCTTTAACTCGGTGACATCAACCCTTCCAAGGCTGCACTGAATTTTCTGGAACTTGCTTTTTTAACTTCAGATGGAAACTCCTCAATTATTTTTTCATCCCCATCTTTTTATGGAATTTAACGTATTATAACTCATTTCTACTCCGTGCGTAAAATCTAAGCACTGTCCAATGCTGCCTTTTCCAAAGGTATGAAATGACAGAGAAAAGCCAAGAAAGCAGTTCGCTGCCTCGTACGTTATAGAAGATAGAGCATCACTAAAGAGAGCGGGGAAGGAAACACAATTCTGTCTGAAAACCAGAGCGCGACCGACAGCGCTGTCCAGCCCAGAGCGCCGTGCCGGGCTCGAGGGGCCCACGAAGGCCGCGGGACGGGAGCGCATGGCCGGGATGGGCTGGGCTGGGTTGGGTTGCCCGGGCCGGCCGGGGTTTGCCCGGGTGATGCGGGCAGGGCAGTGGCCGCCGCCTCTGTCCGAGCGAGGGCGCGGGGCGGCCCCGCCGCGCTCGCAGCACCGCCCCACTTCCCTCAGGCAGCGCCGGGCCCCGCCGAGCCGAGCCGAGCCGAGCCGCCCCGGGTCCCGTAGAGCCGCCCCGCGCCTCTTCGCAGCCTCCGGGGCCACCGCCCGCCCGCAAAGGTAAAGCGGGCAGCGAGGGATTAGCCAGACCCCCGAGGGCTCCCGGCGCCAGACCGGGATCCGGCGGGACGGGGGGGTGCGGTGTCCCGCTCGCCGCCGTGAGGAGCCCGGCGGAGCTGGGGTGGGAGGTGCGGCAAAGCCCGCCCTGGGCAGCGGGCCGGGAGCCTGCAGAGGGGACAGAGCCCCGCAGAGGGGACACAGCCCCGCAGAGGGGACACTGCCCTGGCCTCCCCGCGGGACAGGGACCTGCCGGCGGCACGCGTGGCCTCGGGGGGCTGAGGCGGGGCTGGGTCCCGGTGCTGGTTGTTCTCTTCGGTGGGGTTAAGCTGGATCAGACCTGTCCTGCATCCAGTCCCTGGGGGAAGCGAGTAGGAGGTTGATCATTTGCAAGGCCGGGATGCCAAAGCGTCCCTGCAGCCTCACGAGGCCGGTGGAGATCCCGAGGGACGCGCAGTGCCCGGTTTCAGGGTCAGCGTTAGGACAGGGAAGGCAGGCGGGACAGAAGTGCGGAGCAAGCGGGCAGAGAATACACTAATCAGCGTGTGAACAGGTGGTGCGGTTGTGGCCAAGCAGCCTCTACAGACTTCTGAGGAACACATTTTACATCTTTTTGCTGGTGGTGTCTTTGGCTGCGTGGTGTAGGGAGAAACTCTAAGTGTCGCCTGACTCAGAGAGCGTCCACCCCGCGTGGTACCCCCGGCTGAACACCACGGACAATAACTGACATACAGTCTCCATAAATTTGGGGTGGGTTTTCAATCCCTCTTATTAATAACTAATAGGAGAAGTTATTAAATCCATTCATTGTTACTCTGGGAAGAGGTATCCGCTAGTGTCTTAGGCAGCATATGATCCAGCCTGTCTTAACTGTAATTAAAAATTTGATGCAGGAATACAGCCTACAAACAAAATAAACAGGGTCCCAGCAAACTAGCAGCTTTTTTTTTTCTTTTTTAAAGTTATTTCGTGCCCGAGATGACTGATTCTGTGCTTAACTTGGCTCCAGTTTGTCTCTCTCTCTCAGAACTTTTGTTCATGGAATTTTGACATTTTTCTTCTTTGGTTCTAGGTCCTCTTTATGAATTAAATGACATGCGTGTTTTGTCATCTCTTCCAAACCTGCATCCATCTTATTTCACGCATGAAATTTGTTGGTTTTCCTGTTAATCCGTTACACTGCTGCTGCAGAACAGTGTTGTAAATGTAGTCCATCTGTGTCATTAGAGGCAAACAGGTGAACCCCGGTGCTCCAGAGAGCTATAATAGTGATCTGCTCCACTTGTGCAGTCTCGTAATCATTTGCCTTCACTGAATTTACGGTATGTTTTTTTTTCTGGAAACTTTGTAAAGGATATGAATTTTGGTTAAATCTTGATGTCTAAAACAGAATGTTTGACTTTTTGCTGAACCTCTTCAATTCTGTTTTCCCCGGTGAGCTTTCTAAGGAGACTATTACATTTAATTGTACTTAATGCTTTGTGCAAGCATTGCTCAAGAAGGGAGATAATTTGGTTTGAAATACGGCATACAAATGTCTTTGGGAGGTTGAATCAATGGAGCATTACAAATACCTTAGTGGTCCTTGTTTTATTCTCAGAAAATTCTGATCCATCTGGGAACACACATAACTGGAAAAATGTAGTATCTCAGAAAGGAACATTTAATAATTCCCTGTGTCTTTTCTTTCTTTTTGAAATACCTCCTGTGGGTATTACAGACTGTTCTGGTGTTTGGAGGCAAAATGACTGATGGTTCAATTTAATTATTGAGTAAATTGTGTTTTAATTGTTCATGCTGGAATTTGTGATTTCCAGTCTGTAGTACCGTCAAGCAGGGTATTATGCTTTTGAAGTGCTGATTTATTTTGTTACTAAGTGTATTTATTACAGCAAAGTTTGATTTTTTACAGATCAAAAGTCACTATACTTGGGCAGTGTCTAGTAGATCACACGTTGTAACTCATGCACCTGTAAATCAGGTGTAACCTTGACATTTTTTGTAATTTATTAAGAGACTAACACATTTGATAGGGTAACAAATGAGGCAGCAGTATGAGCAGATGGGCCTATTGGATGTTGTAACAATTTAACTCAGTACTGAGCCTCCAGATTTCTTACAGGTAAAAAGATTTACCCAACCCACTAAGATTTTGCTTTTGCTGTGTTTCACCTTCTCTATTAGAAGAACTGTCTTAAAACAATGAGAGGAAGAAGAAGCAGAAAACTTTATTTCTCTTGCTCTGCCCTAAGTGGTGAAGGGAGAGCTATGACTTGGGCAACCTGTGGATGGAGGGATCACTATTGCATCCCTTTGGCCCTCCAAAATGTCAGAGAAAACCAACTGTCTGGAGTTCTGCTGCAGATGGGAGAAGGGGTTGCCTTGTTCAAGAGAGGACCTGTCTTTCTTGCAGATTTGTGAACATCTGACTGTTGATAAGATGATCTGGGAACATGGATTTTCTTAAAAGCATGCATCTGTTTCAGAGGTTGCTTTACAGAAATGTAGCTGAATTTAGTTTTCCTGTATATCATTAAGATATCAATGTTCTGTTTCCTGCTGTATCTTTTCTGCTCTGTTTACAAGCTATGTGGGTTTTTCTTTCTCACAGACCATTTTTTCCGTCTTTGGTTGCAGTATATCTTGATGGTTGTGTTGTAGGTGAGTCTGGCCTGTTCTGATGATGACTTTGCATGGTCAGGTGCTGATCTGGAGTGAAAGTGAAAATGAGACCTCTTATTTGCCTGCAGTAATATGGAAGCTTTAGCTTATTTCCCTTGGAAGGTCTCTAGTGACAATGGTATCTTGTGTCCATGCAGACCTTCCAAAGCAGTTCTTGGGCTTTGGAAGCAGGACTCTCCTCATCCAGCTGTAGACATGAGCATTTGAGTCACCCAAGGTTCTGAGTGACCTTTACAGTCTCTTACACAGAGATACTTCTAAACTTGGTTTGGTGGCCCAGTTTTAGACAGCAGCCATGAACCATGCTCTGTAAAATTGCCTTCATTGTCTAAAAAGAGCTTGGGACAAGCAGGTCAGATGCAAATGTCATAGAAATGCTACCATATGGCTTTCCATGATTAGGAGTGATCCATGGCTCTTGGAAAAGCAGACATTTGAGGCATTTCCTTACTGTCCAGCCTATTGGTTCATGGCTACCCTAGATATTACCAGTAGAGCTGCCAGTGTAGAAAATGGGTATTGTGCTGTGAAAGAAAGAAACTGTGTGCTATGTTCTTCTCAAGTTTCTGCAGGAGACTTTGGAGCATCTACAACAGCATATATGAGGTTGAGTTCCTCATAAACCCTCAGTTTCAGTTTATTGTATTGCTTCTGGGTTTTGGATGAAAAGGAAACTGATGACTTTGATCTGACTTAAAATTTTAGTGTGGGAATTCACAAACTAGTTTGGTAATGATGGTTCAAAAAGTTTAGGCCTGTCATTAGTTTGAAAGACTTTCTTCCAGTAAAGTGACCTATTAGATTTGTGGCTGGCTAATTGATCTCATATTTTTTTGCTGCCAGGAGCTACACCAGCCTGCACACAGCACTGTTTCTTCTTGTTGAACATTGATACAGCATGCTATGAATTTAGGCTCAAATAAATGAGGGCTACAGTCATTAGAAGTATTAACAGCATTTTGGGGAGTAGATGTGTTATGAATCGCAGAAGAAGAACAAAGTTCAGTGTGTATGTGAAACAAATGTTTCTCTGCTACTCCATTTAGAAATGTGAACAAAACCACATCTGATAGAAGTTTTCCCCTGGATACATCTCAGTGCATTTCCATTTTTACTTTCACTCTGTATTTGCTTGTAATCTAAAGCAGCGGATGTAAAACTGTGGCGTGTGGCATCAATATTAAAGGATAAAACTCTCTGTGCCTGCTATCAGTGATGAGCAGACCCTGCATGGTTGGTGTCACTACCAACAGAAACTCCTCAGTTGTCCTCAGAGAACCCAATTGATAAAATAAACATTTTGGTGAAAATCTTGTCATTGTACCTACACCTGTCAGGGTGAGTGGGATGGAAGTGGAGCAAATCTGCCTAAGCATTGCTCATCCATCAAGCATAGAGAGGGTCTCTAGGAGCTGAAATGAATCATACAGGCACTCACCAGATGCTTTTGCTGATAAAAATTGAAAATTACCTTCAGAGTCCCCAGTTTTAGGCAAAATGATGTGTCTGCCTCAAAGGCAACTCATGAGGAAAGTTAGGGAGCTCAGCAGAATGGTTAAATAATCTGTTGGCATCAAGTCCACATTGACAGCAATGAAAATGTGCTCCTTGGTGGCCTTAGTTGATCCATTTTGGTACTCTCACTGCATCTTCAGGTAACCGAGACTGCAGACCCATGATTGCTTTACTTCTGCCCCAGAGCAAGATTTTGATACACTTTTAAAGATTTTTCTAGTATTTTCTAATAGTACTGGAAGGCCCCATTCCCTTCCTTGCTATGGGGATTTCACTGAAGCACAGAAATAAGAAGGGTGATGTGGTTTTTCTGTCTGACTGCAAATTTTAAAAAAAATTAAATAACAGTCAAATATACATTACTCTGCTTTTTTTTTGTTCTCTCTGCTTTTTGGTGAAATGGAGTATTTGAAATATCTGCTGTATGTAAGGACATAAGTTTCTGAGATAGCCTTGACCGAGCAAGAATACGTGCCAAAAACATGAACATGGATAACATTCCCAAGCACTCGTTGTGGTTACAGCTTAGTTTTGTACTTTGATGACCATATCCTGGTGACTGAGGGGAAGGTGATGGACCCGATGTTCGAGAGAGCAAATACAAATGAGCCAGTGGTTTTAGATGCCAGTTCTAGGAAGGGATTAATCATAAAATTAACTGTAGTTCTGTCCCTTGGGGGCTGTGTTCTTACAGGAAAGCCTTTCATATGTGTCACTAGATTGGCCTCTTTTGTCACCTCTGTGTCATGATGGAGTTGCTGGGACCAGATCAGCATTGTTCCATCTCTCTTCCACTTCTAAGGGAAAAAAGAGAGGGTGGCAGTGACATTTCTTTCTGGAAAACCTTAGAGATATGGAAGAATGGAAATGTCACAAGGTTCTTCTCCTTTTGCTGCATTTTTTTTTCCATAGCTGTTTCTTTGTGCAGTTCAGGGTTCTCTGGGTTGTGATAAAGCCATACCAATACAATGTCCCATCTGTGGTGACTCCAGACTTTCCTTACAGATCTTCATCTGAAACCTACTGCTTAAAGCTGCTTGTAATCACTGCATTGTATAGACTGAAAGAAGCAAATTTGCTACATGAAAAGTTAACAGTGAGCTTTGGAATTGTACCTGATGCTTCAATCAGTAGTAAACCTGGGAAAGATTTATAAAAAAACTTAATTTAATTTTTCTACTACTCACTATGCTACTGAGCACAGTATTTTGGTTGAATATCTATAAATTCATATTAAAGCAATACTTGCTTTATTTGATTTTAAAATATGAACTGTGGATGAAACAAACAGATTCAATAAAATTTTTACAAATTCATCCTTTTGCTTCATTCTTACTGTTAGAACATTTTATGTTAGTGTCTTTTCCTTTTTCAGTGTTCCTTTCCCCTACCATGTGTGCCATCCCTTAAGCATTTCTGTCAGTAATAAGAACATGTGATTGTAAGAAAGAATAGAACTTTTGCCAATGATAGGTCATAGGAATAAGTTATTTATATGGGGAGACAGTTGTGTCATGGACCCTTATAGCATATCTTGTGCTCACCTAGTGGCTCACTGTGGGAGGAAGTGAGTGTTGGAAAAAATGAGCCATTGACTATCCAATGTAGCAGTTTCTGCACTCGAATTTTGTACTGTAACTTTTCTTCCTTTTTTCCTCTTCCTAAGTTTATACTATTATTTTCACTATTCCACACTTTTAACATCTCTTGATTCTATAGGGAATTGAGTAGGGGATGGATTTTCCCTCATTTTACAGCCCTGTATGCCTTCCTCTCTTATCTGTGGGCTTCCTTGTTTACTGTTTTCTGCTTGGTAGACAGTCTATTAATGTGGGATCAGCCTACTTAATGGATTGTGAAGCTAAACATCAAAACTGCATTATTGTATTTTGTTGGCAGTTGTTTAAAGGACAAGACAGTCTCCTGTTGTCATCCAACTTCTGTACAGCAGTGTTGGGTAACAGGGAAAAAAACAGGAAGGAAAACATTGCACCAACATCAACAAGCTACAGATTATGGGAAGGAATGTGGAAACTAAATTTCTGCTACTCAGGGTTGCATTACTGTTTTGCTATTTTGCTCTGCCATCATGACAGGGAATGGGAGGAACCTAGAATTGAGGTTCCTGCTTTCTGGTAACTTATATGTCTGCAGTTGTTTATACCTGAGTGGAGCTGAAGTGGACAAGTTATCAACACAAGATGGATGAGCCTGGATAAGCTGGTGGTTCATGAGCTCAGGAGACACACTTCCACTCAGCTTTCTGCCTTTTCCAGGAGATGATATGTTGGGGGAATGGAAATATTGTTCCTGTCTGCCATTAATCTGGCACAGAATAGGGAATTGTCTCTTCTGCCAGTCTGTGTGAAGGCATAGGGCTGCAAATACGTCTCCTCCTACCATTTTATTTTGCACAGTTTGTGCTGCCTGTATGGCTCATGAGGAGAAAGTCCCCAGACTGGACCATTCTTCAGTAAGTAACTCTGTGACAAAAGAAAAAGAAGATGACCGAAATTGTAGCTGTATTTCTATAATGTTCTTAGACCCATAGACTAGACCGAAGCACCTTGACTGACGTGAGGATACTGTATAAAAATGAACAGAAGTGGCCCTGTTTTGGTTTCCATAGAAACAATCCCCTTTGGGAGCTGCCAGGAAGGTACAGAGTGGAGTCCTGGTACATAGAAATTGCTGCCTTTTTCCTCCCTGCATCTGTGCTTTACACCGGGTTGTTTTTTTTCCCCACCTTTCATAACGTGTTTTCAACTCACAGTTCCCCAGCTGCTCGAGTATTTTTGGAATACATTTTCTGGAGCCTGGGATCCAGACTGTGTCTGTGCCTGGGAGTTATTGTGGAGAGGATCTCAGTGAGGAGTCTCACGCCCAGCCTGCACACTATATCCCCCTACATGCCTTTACCTCAGCCATAGGTTAAATGTTCTTCCTCTTGCAGAACAGGAACCCTTTGCTAACCACTTCCTCTGGCCTTGAGTAACTTCTTCCTGATATACCGTGGGTAAGCTTCCAGGTAGTCCCTTGTTCCTTTCAGCTTAACTTAAATGAACCTCAGTGACCATTCAGTAATCTTGATATCCTGCCTCATTCTAAGAACAGGATCCACAGCTACTTCTCACAGACACCACAATCAGCAAGGGTGTTAAAGAAAAAAGTATGTGCTTGGGGCAGTGCACAGGGGGAGAGGGGAAGGCTGGGCAGCACCGAGGTGTTGGATGCTGAGGCAGCACAAGTGTGAAATGTAACTGTCATCATTAAAATGAAACAGTGTAGTTTTCAGGTCTATGAAATATGGGACTTTTGGACTAAGAAAGACTTTTTCCAAAATCAGTCCTACCTGCAGGTTCCTGTAAAACATGTGACTTAACTGTGTATTTCCAAATGGCAAAAAAGGGAACAAGATTTCAAGAGGTTTAATTGTATAAATGGCATAGTTAAAATTTATGTGAAACATGAGTAGGATCTGTGAGTTTGGGGTGCTTTTATCTAAAAATGTTTGTATTTACCTCTGGGTGGGTGGTTCTGGAATTAGTGGAATATGAGCTCAGTATTGCATGTTCACCTTAGAGTAGGATTCTCACTTGATTGTATTTATCTGTATTTATTTTAATTTTAATCCAGAGTCAGATGTCACTCATTTTTTAACTAATAAGGATACTTTGCAGTTGTGCAGTCTTCCTGAAGCTACTAGTGATTTAGTGTGTCACTTTTATTGTCTCATGAATAGAGTTATGTCACACCATCCCTGAGATAAATATGCAGTGTAACTTCAGCTGCAGATAAGCCTGCAGTTACTGACACACCAAACTTCCCAGAAGAATACTGAATATTAGTAAAAAACTGCTTTCAGAGTTATCAGTGTGTGCAAGCTTTTTATTGGAAAATACCATGCTTATCAATGCTGGGTAAGTACAGTGCTGGAAGCAGTCTAATTGCTTTTGATCTGTTCTGTTCAAAATATGAACTAGTGTTAAAGCAGAAGAGAGTTATGGAGCCATGTTATATAGGTAAGAAAGAGGAAAGTCAACATGCTAATTGCCAAATCTGTTTGTGATTTTGAAACCTTGAGGTGAGCTGCCATTTCTGTTGTATTACTCCAAAACTTCCATTTCTATGTTTAGTATCTACTAGAATTAGTAGTAATTGTATTATATTCCTCTAGACTGAAGTCTGCGGAGACAGATGTTCTCTTGAACTTTACTTCACAAAAGTAGGCCTAAATGTCTGTTAAGGACTTTTTACTAGATGTGATGCAATAGCTGGTTAAGGAACTTCCATCCTGCCTCACTTAGGTATATAAGAGACGTGTAATCAGTATGAGTTTTTCTTGACATCTAACTGTAAAATCACTGTAAGAAACCTGGTTAGATCTATTTCAGACCTGCAGTCAATCTGGCCAGAAGGTTATCCCCAGCAGTGGCCAGCATCATGTGCTTCAGAAGGAGGCAAGAAATCTTGTGCTGGAAGGTATGGTGTAACCTGCCTATCATGAAAGCTTTACTCTGGTTCCAAATTGGTGGAGCCTTTATTTTAGGTCATAAAACATGAGGTTCATCATCCTTGCCTGAAGCTCTCTGCAATACTTGCACTTCTAGCTATAGCTGCATGTAGAAAAAACCAAGTCCTCAGCTTGCTTACTCACTGGTTTTGATAATGAGTTTCACAGTTACATTGTGCACGTTTCCCTGGAACAGTTATTCAGACTTGCATTTACTATCCCATCGCTTTTGTGTTGTAAGTCAGGATGAAATGGTGCCTCAGTAACTTTCTCCTAAGTTTTGATGTATATTTTTAATCACACTAGTTTCACTTCTGTTTTCTGTGACAATCAGTTACCCTTTTCCCAGCTTTTCACTTTATGGTGGGACTCTGTCACTTTCATCATGCTTCCCTAGTTTTCTTCCTTTTTCTGTCTTTGCTATGGGATGATCTGCTTTGCACAGTCTGTAGTACACAAGGGTAATCTCTGATTTGAACAATTTGCTCATCAGACTACTGTTGTGTCTCTCTAAAATATTAAAGATTTCTTCATTCCACTCCAGAAAGCATCTAAGCATTAAGCAATAGCAGGAAGTTGCAGTGCTGTTAGTGGTCATCTGAGTAGTCAGTGTTCATTTTGGTGGTCCTGGTACTCTTACACTTAAGACAGTAGTGCAGAAACTAGGACCTGAAGGTGTACTTTTGATGTTTCTGTGTGACCTTTCAAAATATACTTCATGTATTTTTATCTGTGCTATTTACTTATGTAGCAGTTTAAGAATAGCAACAATACTTTGAATGTAATGAATATGTCTGTAAGTGTTTGCCAGATCACCAGGTGGGCTGGTTCCTAATACTGCTCATAGCATGAATCCACTGTTAGTCTTTGCCTTCTGGCATCATGCTGTTCATTATTCCTTTTCTTTTTTAGCCTTTTGGTTGGTTAAACTGCATCAACTCTACTAAGGCTGAATTGTAGAGATGATAGTGCTCTTGGAGTTTCCTGTTCAGTGTTTCACAAGGGCTTTCAGCTTGTTTTTTTGACTTCGGTGCAGAAGCCTTTTAACATGTGACTTAACCCCTCTTCCTGTGAACAGAAACTAGCTTTGAGAATTTCTCCGAACTATAAGGTACTAAAATATTAACAATTCAAACTCTGCTTGGTATAGTACCATATCTGGTTTTTTAATGAACACTGCATGGTCACTTTGTTGGATTTCATTATATTTTAAAATAGGTTCTTTTATTTTTTAAGCAGAGTGAGTTTGTACCACTGTTTTACTCTTTGTTTGTTAGCTTCCTGCTGAATGTTAAAGATTCTCTCAAACAATTCAATTTTCTATTTAAATTGGGAAAGTAAAAAAACTAATAAATCCAGTGGTTCTGGAGGACTTCTGGTAAGTGGTGGGGTGAATTAATGAGTCAATATTTATATATTACATAAACCTCTGAGGGTTTAATGTACATAAACTAAAAGTGAGACTCATTGGTGGTTAGAATAGGAAGTTGAAGAGAAAATGTCCCAATCTCTTAGATGTACAGTATGAAAAATGTAGGAATATTAAATGAAATAAATTTTAAAAGAAAGGTTTTTATGAGAGCTTAGTGAAGATTTGAGAATGTGAAAATGGGGGAAATTAAAGACAAGGAGTACTTTTAACTGTTCTACCTCAAAAGGTGGTCCAGAAGGCATCAGTTTGAAAATCAGTCACTTTAAAAAAATACGTTATGTTTCACATATATGGTTTCCCACAGCTTGTTTATTTGTGTCAACTGCAATTTCCCCATTTTATTTAAATTCTCATTTTGTTCTCTGCTTAAAATCTTATGCATAATCTGGGAAATTTACTGTAAAAGTACTGTTCTGTTTGGTTTGGGTTTTTTCTGTTCGGTTTATTGTAGTCAATAGGGATTTTAAGAGTTTCTAGTACAGGTACAAAATAGAGAAAACCCTGATAGAAGAGTTACAGTAGAGTAGGATGGACTGTGAAACTCAGTATTCTTCTGGGCACTTCTGTAATTCTTTTTCCTTGTTTTGTTGATAATAGTTCATGCTCCTACACAGTTCACCTTAAATTTCTGGTTTGAATAAGTTCAAGGCTATTCATAAAATTCAGAAAAATTTGCCGGTCCAAAATGCAGTAACATCCAACAGAATAATTTTCAGACCTGCAAGTTTGTTTTATCTGTTTATTTCTATTGTGACAATCAAATAAAAACAGTGAATATAAGTGGAGAGAAGTCAAAGAGGAGAAGAGTGGATGGACAGTGTTTTGCAATTCCACGTTATGGAGACTCATATTGCTATCTTCAGTTTTTCTAGCTCTCGGCAAGATCTTTGGTGAATATGTAGAGTTCTTATACCAATTTAAGATACCATTCAGTGTGTTTTAACATAAAAAAAATTCCAGCATATTTGTTGATTATGGTAATAATTTTGTCTTCCTAAACCAAATCAATAAAAATTCAAGAGAAAATAAAATACCAGTAGAGGCAGTGGCCTGGTGATAACATGACTTTATCTTTTTGTTGCTGTTGTTAATTAATGAGGAGGGTCCTTAAGTTTGTTTTTTTCCTTTTTAGACAGTTCTTACTACTCGTCTTGATAAGAAGTTGCAACTTGAGTAATTTCTTTGCCATTTTTATATTTCTATTCTGTAAAATTATAGTAAAGGAGGATTTCAGTTTGTGAAAAGAACTTGTATGAAGATCTTTCCCTGAAAGTTGATTTAGCTAATGCTTAAAAAAATCTACCAAAAACATGCAAATAACTGGAACTGATAAGATTTCCTTAGAAGATATTTTGATCTCCTAAATCAGAAAGCAGGAAAACACCAAATTATTCAGTATTATTTAAACACTGATGAGATACTTGTCACTATGAACTGCAGCTCCATTTTTTGTCACATAACAAATATATCTTCACTCTGCCTGATCAAATAAGGGCCATTTTATCTAGCCTTTCTATGAAAATGATTCTCCAAGTGCCAGGTGTGTAGGAAGCTACACAGCTGTTGATCCAAATAAATGAATGAAGATTCAGTAATCATATGCCACCCAGCATACAGCTGAGTCTATGGAAACAGAATGTTGGGTACAAGGCTCTGTGGGAGAAGTGTGATACAGGCAGACGAGTGAGCCATCCGGTGTGGGTTTGTCAAGCTGGAAAGGAAGCAGATAAGATGACATTAACTCTCCACTCACTCATTCCGGTGTGATGTCTGTTCCCTGTTCCTTGGGCAGAGTTGTGCCCTCTTCACTGCTGGGCTACAGTTGCCCTCAGCCCTGTCAACCACATCCTATTAAAATGTCTTTAAGAGTATCCAATTCCCAAATCTTTGATTTCTGGGATGTGAGAGAAATGTGAAAGTTCAAAACTCAGTTCTTAGTTGCCTGTGCCTTGTTTAGTTACATCAAAATTCTCAAACAACAGATACTGACTTTAGCGTTCAGTGGCCTTTATAATTTACCCATGGAATAGTTACATGACTCAAGATGCTTTATTAAAGGGAAAGCATTAAGACTGAAGAATGGGAAACTCACTGGTTTTATTTTCTTACTAGTCTTTATAATCACTAGAGTTGTCCCTGTCCTCAGCTCGTCCTCATCCTGTAAGGTGCTGTGGTTGGTTGCCTTTGACTGGCTATCAGGTGCTTACCAAGGTGGTCTATCACTTCCCCTCTTCAGCAGAACAGGCAGAGAAATTACAATGGAAAGCTCATGGATTGAGGTAAGGACAGAGATCACTTGCCTACTACCATTGAGCAAAACAGGCTCAGCATAGGGAAATTAATGTAATATATTGCCAGTTAATAAGATGGTAGGATAATGCAAAATAAGAAGAAAGTGAAAAAAGAACTTCATCCCACCCTTCTCTTCTTCCCAGGTTCAGCTTCACTCCCAAATCTTCTACCTCTTCCCACTCAAGTGGCACAGGGGGATGGGGAATGGGATTTGCAGTCAGTCCATAATGCTTTATTTCTGCTGCTCCTTCCTCCTCACACTGTTTCCCTGCCCCAGCATGGGGACCCTCCCAAGGGAGAGAGTCCTTCATGAACTTCTTCAACATGGGACCTTCCTCCAGGCTACAGTTCTTCAACAACTGCTCCAGCCTGGATCCTTCCCACAAAGTAGAGTCTGAGGAACAACCTGCTTCAGTGCAGGTCCTCCATTGAGTCACAGGTCCTGCCAGAAAACCTGCACTGTGTGGGCTCCTCTCCACAAGCTGCAGTTCCCACCAGTAGCCTGCTCCAGTGTGGCACACCTTGGCCTGCATCTTCATTCAGGGCACGTCCACCTGCTGTGGTGGGGAGTCCTCCATAGGCTGCAGTGTGGATATCTGCTCTGGCATGGTCCTTCATGGGCTGTGGGGGAACAACCTGCTTCACCATGGGCTTCACCATGGCCTGCAGGGGAATCTCCATTCCAGCATCTGGATCATCTCTTCCTCCTTCAATACTGACTGTGGGGTCTGCAGGGTTATTTCACTTGCATTTTCCCACTGCTCTTTTTACTGCTTAGTGCAGCATTTTTTACCCTTTGCTAAGTGTGGTGTCACAGAAGTGCTATCAGCACCACTAATGGACTCAGCTTTGGCCAGTACCAAGTCCATCTTGGAGCCAGCTTGAACTCCTGTCCCTCTCTGACATGGAGAGAGCTTCCTTCTCACAGAAGTCACCTCTGCAGCCCTCTCCTCTCCCCTGCCGAAACCTTGTCACAAATTCCAATACACGTGCACACAAACCCAGAGAACCGATAGGACTACTTACATTGTTAAAGTTTGAACCCTGGTTTTATGTGTTCAATACCACAGTTCTCAACCCTTTGCAGGCTTTAGCATCTTTAAAAAATGATGTTTCCAGTTCATGTCTCTGGTAGCATTTCATGGCAGACACCCTATTACACTGCTTCTTTCCCTGCAAAGGAATGGATTTATGAGGAAGAGAATTACTGCAGAAGCTGTGTCTTCCCCATAGCTCAGCACCAGGTGTGAGATCCTGTCCTCACACTGCCCTCTTGCAACAAGTGCTGCCATTGACTGTCATGCAGCATGTACCCATTTTCCTTGTCTCAATGCACTTCTTCAGGTCTCTTATTAGCTGATGACTTTGTATGAAATGTAAATGATAAAAGGAGATCGTTGGAACTTCTGATGCGCGTAGCTCCTAAATGTGTGTTTAAGCATATACAGGATAGGGATTCTGAACTATTGGTAGTTACTTCTAAAGTATGGATTCAGGTTTTTCCAAGTCATGATCAATTGCTTTAAACTTATTTGTGAACACAGTATAAAAGAGCATTGTATATTTTCTGTTTTCAACCATTGTTGGCTGTGAAATGAGCTTCTGATGATTTCTTGTTTGTGGGCTTTTTCTTTCAGATGGAGCAGACCTCTAATGATATAGATGAAATGTTCAGCAATTTACTTGGGGAGATGGACATGCTGACTCAGGTAAATAATTCTTTTTTTCCATCAAGATTAGAATAACAGCTATTATGTGTTAGAAAAAAGAGGGAACTTTTCTACATTTTTCATGCACGTCCACTCTGAATAAATATAGTTACATTATTTTGGTAAACCTTCAACTAAATTTCTCTGCTTGACAGCAAGAACAAGTGGCCCAAAGAGTAAGGTAATATCTGTATAGGGTAGATTGTTAAAGAGACCTAACTGCTTGTGAAAGACATTTTCTGAAAAAAACCCCAGCCTAGCAATTTAAATTCCTCTGGACTTGGTCCAAAGAAATTAAAGGATTCTGTGAAAACAGGAAGGGTTTGAGTCTGAATTTTCAGGTATGAATGCTTAGCATACATGGGTAAATGGGATGTAGCCTGAGTATCCAATATGAACTTTGGAAATGAAAGCAACATTTTGAATATAGGCTTAAAAGTAATCTTTAGATATAGCAAAATATTAAGCTGCAGTCAGGATGGCATTCAAGAGTTCGTGGAGATATTATTCCCAATGCAGAATACACTCTTGAGAGTATAAAACAGCATGAGCCTTTTTCTAAGGCTCGAGTCATGAATTGCTTCCTGCAAAAGCTGGTGAAAGGAGAATTTCTATTTCTAGAAAAAAATCTATGAATGGAATAGATTTGTTGTATTTTAAGAAATGCATGATTGAAAACACTTAAGTTGTCATCTTGGATGTGTGAGTTTGGTTACAGCCTCTGTTTTGAGGGGGTCTTTCTTCTTGGTGAATCCAAGTGCTTGACAAATTAAATACCAATAATTCTGAGGCACAGAATAGAAATTGTGTTTAAACTGGGTGAAAGCCAAGATTTCACATGGCGTTCTTAGCTTTCAAATCACAAGCCTTTGTCCCTTGGTTGCCTTTCTACTCTTGAAGGGCTTTTTGTAAATGTGCATATTTATTTTATGTATATACATATTTATATATGGAGGGATTTATGGTAGTCTCATTTCATTATTATGCCTTCAAAAGAACAAAACACTGCTTGTGATAAACTTTAGCTCCTCAGATTGGACACAGCCATGGTACAAGCGCTGGTGGTGCAGAGTGTGAGAGAGTGAGCCTCTTGTCTCTGTGCTCCCTGGTGCAGTACTGGATGGGATGAAGTATTCCTGAGCTTGAGAAGGGCTTCTCCTCCTCTCTAAAGTTCTGGTATCACCTCTCACATTGTACAGGAGAAGGAGGCAGGGGTGTCTGAAAGCCTGAAGACTTTCAGTTAAGTGAACTGGATCTGTTAATTCCCTCAGACTCTTAGCTTTCAAAACAAAACTGTAGGTAGTTTTTCACACTTTTTCACCAGTCTGTCTGTTCCTAAAGTAAATGTAAATGATAGAAGCACACAGAGATACGTCTACATGGCATAACAGGGCTGAGAAAGAAATGAAAATTCAGAATTGGCCTTTTCTGCTGCAAATAGGAATTCTGTATTTACACAGATTTGCAGTTTACATTGCAACAGCATGAGGTTGTTTTTTTTGGTTTTGTTTTTTTTTTTTGTATTTGGGTTTGGGTTTTTTTTTTCAAACAACAGAAGAAAGCAACAGCTAGGTTTCATTTCTATTGGTAAATAAAGCATTCTAGAAAGAAAATGGCACTGTGGCTCAAATGTGTAGACAGCTAAAAGCTTTTCACACTCTCCTTCAAAAAACCCTAGAAAGCTAAAAATCAGTCTGGCATTGCCCACTGTCTCAATTAGAAACATTCTAATTCTCTACTATTCCCCACAGCAAGCCCAGGTGTTGCCTGACAACAGTTGCTGCCGTCATGGATGAGAAGCATGCAAAATCCTTGCCATGACTGAGACAGTGCTGGAACCCTTGTCATGGCCCTAGTTAGTTTACCAGTCCAACATAATCTCAGAAATCAGTGTGTGTCATTCCATTCCTTGAAGAAGAATTTATTTCATTAGATAAATTCAGGTGATTGATTCTCAAATGTTAATGTATATAATAGCAATTGTATCATCAGATACCTGTTTTTTCTTCTACCTTAACAGAGTTTAGGAGTGGAGACTGTACCACCTCTATGCCCCGAAGTGTCCAACAATGAATTTAGCTTTGCAGTTGGTTTTACAGATTTAAATGGTAAGTAGCTGAATGGATTCTTTCATGCCTTTTATGCTTGCTTAAAATACCTCACAGCAACAAATGAGAAGAAAATCTATGTACCCCTAATCAAAACCCCCAAACTAAACAAAAGAACCCTGTTTTGCTGGAGGGTGAGGTATATTTTTGTGTCTCAATTTAGGAAACTTCAAAGGGAAAAAAATTTGGGGGCATTACTCAGATTAAATAGAAGTCAGAAATTTAAAAATGTCTGATTGTAGAGGGAAACAAAAATGAGTGGTCTCCCAATTACTTTCTAAAATGTAACCTTTTCAGTGTAAAGATTTAACTTGGTGGAAGACGAAGTTCCTCAGTGTGATGTCAGAGCTGTGTAAGGATTTCTGTCCAGTGGAAGTATCAGCTTCAGCTGTTTCAGTTGTTTTCAGTGCTTATTCTCATTTTGCTTTGCACTGTCACTTCTGCATGGACAGCTGCTTGCTGAGTCTGTATGGCAAATCAAATGAGGGGATTTATCTGAGTTTGAAAGAAGAACCCTCCCTTTGATTTTGTTTGTGATTGGAGATTTTTTTCCTTTTTTTTTTAAATTTTTGTATTGACTGAAGGCAGTTTAGTTGTATTAACCTGAGTTGGTGTTAACCTCTGGTGTTGTCTCAGGATCAGTTCCCTGTTGGGCTTCCTAAAGACTCTATCAGCAAATTGGGTAGAGCTATGTTAATAGAGAGGATCATAAGCCAACTTTCCCACTGTAAAGAAAAGCTTATTAAATACTATATTAATGTAACAGGGAGAGCAGAGTAAACTGAGGTGGCCTAGTGACATGTTTACACTTAGTCTCATGGATGATCTATTCTTTATTGGACTATGTTAGCATTTTTGAGTATCTATTTCAGTGTTCTCCATCCCTCTCAAAATCTCACTTAAAAGTTTTCTCAGTTTGTGATTTATTTATTTAACTGGACTCTTTAAACTGATTTAAACTGCTGACTGTTCAATCTTAAAGAACCCTTCTCTTCTAGAAAGCTAAATCATCCTACAGGGTTTTACTCCACAGTATCTCTTTATACCATGGCTAGTTCAAACAACCACAAATTGCATGTGAAGTTCTGGTACAGGACCCTGTCAGAGTAGAAAACAGAAAAAAAAGTTGCAGTGTTTCTATCTGGTTTTTACAGTGCTTTTAAAAGAGACTTTCGTGTTTGTTCCTTGCTTAAAGGGTCCTCAAAAGCGTGTGTGACGTACCACCCACGTGGTATATCACAGATCACACAATTACTGATGTGCTACAGATGATGCCATGCAGTTTCTTGTGTCTTAATAGTTTTTGATTCTGCCTCATTTTAATTTTAGAGTTGTAGGATAGTAATAATATATGGAGATATTCTTGATCTAGGCCTCAGTTACATGGTTTGTTGTGTGTTATGCCAGAACTTGCTAAGCATTTACGTATGCACTTACAGCCTAATGGGAGCTCAAGGAATTTCTTACATTCATGTCACTGAGTACTCAGGGCCAGGATCAGGGCCGTGTTTAACATCATAAGGGTCTGAGACTGCATCACTGGAACTGAAGGTTCCTGTCCTGTTTAGTTTATATCCATAGAGTTCCTTGTACTCTGAACTTCGGTATGCCCAGATTAATGGCTGTTCTGAAAGCACGTTTGTTTCTTGAACCCATGTGAAAAGTTGTTTCCTTTCCCATAACCCTGAAACCATGCCTTCTGCAATTTAATCTCTGCTGAACTGGTATCAGTGCTTTGCATTGCACTCACTCTCTGACACATTTTGTGGTTTTCTTTGCAGAATCGCTAAATGCCCTAGAGGACCAAGACCTGGATGCTTTAATGGCTGATCTTGTAGCAGACCTTAATGATGTTGAACAGAAAACTTTACAAGCCCAGAAAACTTCTTCTTGCAACCAGCAAAGTACAGTCACTCAGCCTTCAACAGGCTTGAACAGTGACATTTATTCTAAAGTAAGTCCCTATGTTACCATCACTGGACGGTTTGGGGATGATTTACCCCCTCCACCTCCAGACCCTGAGCCAGAACTTCCACCACCACCACCACCTCCTTCTGAGCCACTTACTCAGGTAAGTCTGTGTGGAAGCTTATTCTAAGCATTCACTAGTTCCCGTTGTTTTGCAAGTGGTATTTGGTACTGGAACACTAGTGGATCTCTTAGGTAGATACATCTTGGGAGGGTTCTTCAGTGATGAAACATGCATGAATGCTGGAATGAAATTTCTGCTATTGTGACCTCAGCAGTAGTTTCTGCCAGTTCCTTGACCTACTGCCCATTCCTTCATCTTTGTAATCATCATTTTAATAGCCCAGTATGGGCATAAATCATTGCAAATGGCTTATTGTAACAGAAAATTTATCACTGAATGTTTTTAAAAAATATGAATCAATTAGTATCTTCTTATAGAGAGCTTGGTTTTGGCATCAGTGGAAAGCATGGCCAAAGATCTCTCCACTTTGTGAAGATGTTATTGTGTTTGTTGCAGTCTGTTCCATTTGTACTGATGAGAAAATCCTGTGGATGTTTCCCAGCTCCATCCCTGGCCTAAGTGATTTCTTGCAATAGGAAAAACTGTTCATTTGTGTGTAAAACTCAACATTTGCTAGGTGACCAGGTGCAGGGACAAGCACAAGAAATACCTCTCCTAGTCCTAACACAGAATCACTGCTCTTCTTGGTCTTGCCTTTGAAAGGAAGTAATGAAGACTATCTGCAATAGGGGACAAATGCTCTTAGAAGGTGCTGAAGTTATCAGTAGGTAACTGTTTATAAACAACTGACTTATCTGTATCTAAAATTTCAGACTTACTACAACCTCCTCCATGTTTGTGTTTCTTGCAGAGCTGTTTTAACAACTGAAATAAAATGTGGTATTTATAGTATTTTTTTTTTTACATGAGGATGTGGAGAGGTAGGTAATGTGAGAATTCTGCCCTGTCACAGCCCTGTGAGCAGAAGAGAAGGCATTAAAAGAGTGATGCAGCCCCCAAAAAAGTGAATCTGAAATCATGAAGTTCACAAACATGTCTCTTTCAGTATTCATGTTCACAGTAACTATGATTGAGAGAAGATGTTTACATTTAGGGAATGGAAATATTTTAGGGAACATTAAAAGTATCAGTCAGTTTTGCTTAAAACCGTGGTCAATTCACTACTGTATAAAAGCCTGCGAACTGAATATGAATCACCTAAGCATCACTGCTGCCCCTGTGTTTGGAATCATACAGCAGACATATTCAGCAAAAGGAACAGAAAATTGGATAGGAAAGGGTCCTTTCTAATGACATAAAAAATGATTCACTGGATAAAACTTCATTTGATGCATAGGACTTTTCAACACTGTTTCAAAACTGAAACTCAAAAACGTAGAGGAGAAGCTTTGCCATCTGCATCTCAAAAATAATAGTTAACTTCCTGTCTAAAGGCGGTATCGACATTTGCAAAATACCAGCTAAAGAGCTTCCAAAGCAGAAGTATTTTATTTAAGTAGTATGGCTGACAGAAAAGATATGGATAGAACCCATCTTGATAATTTCCTTCAAACATTTCCCCATCTTGATTTAGACTCATGATCTTTAAGGAAGTGCCAAATTTCTAAGTAGTCTGGTTTGTAAGCTGACAAGTATGGTCTGAAAGGGTAGCTGGTTAGGTGGGCTGACACTCAAGGGCTGATAGTCAATGGGTTTCTGGCTGGTAGCAAGTGGGTTCAGTACTGGGTTAACATTTTCACCTGTGACCTGAGTGATGACATTAAAATCCACCTGCAGATGTGCTGAAGATGTTTTTAATTAAAGGTACTGACTGTCAAGATCAATGCAGGCCTTCAATGCAAGGGGATTTAAAATGTGAGGACTAGGCCAGCAAAACTCTCAGAAACCCAGCAAGGTACAAGGTTCTGCACCTGGGGTGTAATAACCATTTGTACAGTTTGGGAGAGGACAGGCTGAGCAGCAGCCCTGCTGAAAAGGAGATCCTGCTGGATATCAAAGTGAGTAAGAACCAGGAGTGAAAGATCATCACAGCAGAGAAAACTGGCCTCTGTTGGGAGGAGTATGGTCAGCAAACTAAGGGAGTGATTGTTCCTTTCTCTTGGCAATGATGGGCCCTCTTCTGGAATACTGCGCTCCATTTTAGATGTGGAGATACTGGAGAGTGTCCAGCAGTGAGCTGATGGAATGGCCAGAGGCGTGCAGTGATCAGGGGCCAGCAAGGACAGGCTGAGGGAGCTGTGCTTGTTTAGTCTGACAGAGGAGGCTGGGGAGGGATCTAATGGCAGCCAAAAAATACTTAAAGGATAGATGCAAAGTTGGTGGAGCCAGATTCTTCCATGGTAGGGTTAAGTCACTAATGTGGAAGGGGCAACAGCTACATATTGTAGCTTTGTAGCTTCAGACAGGACACTAGGAAAACTTCCACATCAGATGGTGGTGTAGCACTGGAACAGATGACCCAGAGAGATCCCAGATTCCCTTTCTTTGAAGGTTTTCCAAACTTTGCCAGGCAAAATCATTACTGATCTGATCTAATGTTGGTGAACATCCTGCTTTGGGCAGGAGCTGGACTATGGACCCTCAGGCCTCTCTTCCAAACAGCATTTTTATGATGCTGGGATCTAAAGCTCACTGAAATCAACAGTTCTGAAGTTCTTTCCATTGAGTGTTGTACTGAGCTAATTCTTTATTAGCTGACATCCTGCATTATGTGAGGGTGAAACAAGATTTGAGTGGGAAGAGGATATACTTGATAAACACAACTGGAATTCTATATGAAAAAATGTATCTGAAAGTCACTTCTCCCTCAGTTGGCATGTTCTTCTATGACTGATCCCTAATGATATTGCCTGGTCTCTTTCCAGATAGAAGGAGTGTCAGAGAAAGATGGGGAAAGGTCACAGGAGCGTTTCTAAGGAATATATCTACAATAGTTTGTTTCCTGATTAAGGCATTGAATCTGCTTTTTCCTGTAGCCTTTGCATAATTTTATGATACAAGTTGTATTCAAATACTAATGGCATACCCACTGTGGCTTACTGTATACAAAATTGCCCATAGGGCTACTACACAGGTTGCAGTGTGAATGGTGGAGGTAATAACCATTTAAAATTAATATGGAAAGACTTGGTTTCAAATTAATATTAATTTTCTACATTAGTATTTGTTTTGACATGACATTTCTGCTCAATAGAATGAAATTCAGCTGTAAGTAGAATGTATTTTGTGTCATCAAGATCCACGTTCCTGTTAGCCAGGATTCTTGATAAGTGTTCCTTGAGCCAGTCAAGGCTGAAGTTGTGTTTCACACTTCTGGTTATCCACAGTCACATAAGAACAATGTTAGTAGTTCCCAATGCAATCATGATATTAAGAACCTATTTTCTAACCTTTAGGTGTGCCAAGATAAAGAAGTATGACCTTTCTTTCAGGGAAGCATAGAGCTGTGTCATAAGTTTACATCAGCTCTGACATTTCTTTTTAAAACTGCCCTTAAACTAAATAAGGTACCTTCCTTTGCTATTGATATGATTACTTTATGTGCTTCTGTTTAAAGATCCAGAAGATGTGGTGATGATACTGTAGTGGGAAAACAAATCCTGTAGCTTTCTCAAAGCATTTCTCTAACACTGCTAAAATTCTGCATCTTGTAGGATAGCTTATTTCCTTTTTCTACATTAAGTCAAAGCTTTAGAAACCATGAAGGCTGTCAGGTGAGAGCTCTGTTGCACAGATTTATACAATGTGTGAACACTGTTCACATGCAGGTGAAGCCTGAATTATACTTGCCTAAAATTTTCATCAGAAAGCCTGCCCACACCACACTCAACCACTTTGGGTGAGGTGCTTTCCTGCTTGCTGTAGAGGGGTGGTAAGGGGAGGGCCACAGTGTGAGAGTCTGTGTGCTTTTCCCTCTGTACAACAGTCTCACTGCAGCAGCCACCTTTGTGCAACTGCTTCTGTTCAACTACAGAGGCTTTTTTTGGATTCTCTAAGTTAAGCACTGCTGAGCTATAGCAATGCAAATTTCCACACCTGCAGAGAAAAAAATTAGATATTTTTAACAGATTGCATGGTATTTATAGTGGAGAATTTGATAACAGGAAACATGCTTGAAGCACTGATAAAACAAAAGCTGTTTAGTTCAGCAGGAGGGATGTCAGTCAGGAATACTTTAGCTACTGTTGAACATGCCTCAAAACTTGGGATGAATAAGATAACCTTCTTTGCTCTTTCTTTGCTATGATTGTATGATATCTCAGGGAGGTGATGGCAATGCTTAGTTAGGCCTAGTTTCTTGCAAGTGCATCTTCCATGAGTTGCAGCCAGTTCTCTTGGTATGAAGATCACTAAAAATTATGATTTTAGGATAGCAAATGGAGGCTGAAAATAACAGAGAGAAATCTTGTGTGGAAGCAGAACAGGAACTTTCTCCCACAGTCTTTGACTGTAAGCTGGGTAACTGTGAGCAGTGTAGCACAAAACCATACCCCTTTTAAACAAAGGAAATGAAAGTAAGGGAGCAACAGGGACGGCCAAAATCAGCAGAGAGGCAAAAAAAGTGAAGACAAGACAGTCTTCAGTAGAGGCAACAGGGATGTAAAGTTGGAAAGAAACCAAACCCTCCAATAGTACTGAGTCCAAGGCAGCCCCAGGAACCACAATCAATTGCTGTCTAGAATGTGCTTTTCCAATTCCAAATGTGACTGGAGGAGACTTCTGGAAGAGAGATGGCATAAAGGAACAGTCCCAATCTGTACAGCAGTCACAGAGACAACACTGGGCACTGGCATTTGGTATATGTAGCTAAAATTCTCAGCACCTGGGGATCCAGAGTCTTCTTGGATCACAAACGTCATTGATATTAAGAGAGAGGCATTATATTGATAGAGCTGCTCTGTAAAAGGAGAGCTGGGTGATACTGAGAGTTTTGGGATTCTTACTGTGGCGTTCAGCAAAAGCTGGAATGAACTTGTGTGCTCTATGTAACTGTGTCTGTGGTAATATGACTAGGTCCATCAGTAGAATAAAAAGCCATGGTATCATCCGATTAATGGAGGTGCTCCTCTCAGTAATATCTGTGCAGAAAGAGATCATATGTGGCAAGTGAAAGAATTCAAGTAAATTAATGTACTGAACACAGAGTATAAAATTAGAAATTATATCATTAATTGCAAGCCAAATTTTCAGTAAAATCCTACAAATTCTAGTTCTCTTAACCCTAAAGAGAAGCGAGTTTTCTTCCAAGCAGCTGCATCCACAATGTTGTTTCATTCAGGCTAGATCTTCCTTCACCTTCTGTTTTGTATCAGCTATGTGTACAGAAACATGGAAGAGTCCAGTTTTCAGACATTCCTGTAGCATTTGAGGAACAGATCATGCGAGAACTAAATTACTGAGCAACATCAGGGTGTTGGCCTTGTAAAACAAAGCTTTTGCTGAAGGATATTAGGTCAAGGAAAGCTGGAGATTATCTGTATCCATGAAGTTCGCTGTGACAAGCCTTATCTTCAGGATATAAATATCAAGAAACAACCTTTTTCACGTAAATGTAAATTGCTGAGATTACTTAACAAGAAATATACCAAATATCTTGTGTCTTTTCAGGAGGAACTAGAGGCAAAGGCTAAAGCTGACAAGATTAAACTTGCATTACAGAAACTGAAGGAAGCCAAAGTTAAAAAGGTGAGCCATAAAATAGTAAATGCTACCATAAGAGCTACCACCTAAATATCTAACATTTTTCTTAATAATAAAGTTCTTACTAAAATGACAAGGCTTTTCCATATTTTATCTGTAAAGATATTCTGTGGAGCTCTCGTCATCCACCTCAAGAGAAGTCTCTGGAAGAATGCTAACTCCAAGGGACTTCTTTTTTAGAGGACTTAGAAAGGGCTGCCTCTTTTTCTTTTTTTCAGTGTTGGGGCAAAGCCCACAGTTCCGATAAGTTGCTTTAGAGAAAGCAGAGTGTACATGAAAACGTTTCTTACTTATGCTGTGCTGATTCCAGGAGTATTAAACTTGTCTTTTGCAGTGGATGTGGATTTAGCTAATCCCTATTAAATTAATGAGGGTCTTCTTGCTAAATCTTTTCACAGCAGTATAGTAATGTACAAGGATAATAGGAATTATTTTAGACCCACAAATTAGAAAGCTTCTAGCCAGCGTCTGCACCATGCTGCAGTGTGCCAGTAATTATGCCCACTCATCCTAAACTAGTGTTCCATCTGAACTCAACAGAAGCTGCAGGTGTTCAGTAACTCTGCATAATGGATGTGAACTAAAAACAGCTGTGACCTTTCAGTCTTGCTCAAAGGAGATGAGAAGTGCTGGAGCCTGCAGAGATTCCAGGAGGAATGAAAGCTTCCAATAAATTTGGGGATGTCCAGACTTGAGATGGTTCCCACAGAACGCTTTATGTTCATGTACGAATGCTACTTCGGAGAGAATGTCTCGGGAGGATTTCACTGATGTTGACTTTGTACAGCTTTGTAACTAAAGTTATGACTGCTCATTGGTCACCCTCTTTTCCCTGTAATGTTAGCAATTCTCCTTTGGGAGATTTTTTTCCCCTAATTTTTTTTTCCATCCTGAATATTTGGAACCAAGTAGTGGAAGTAAGGTTCAGTCTTGTGACTGTGTTGCTATAATGAAATTACTATGTCATTCTTGAATTCTAAATAGACTAAATATTGTCAAGAAAACTGGTTTTCCCTCTTTTACTAAAACCAGAGGGGGCAGGGTTGATGGTGAAAAGTAAACTCACAGCCCTGAACTTCAGGAGAGCAGACTTTGACTTCTTCAAAGATCTCCTTGAAAGAGTCCCATGGGATAAGGCCCTGGTGGGAAGAAGGGACCAAGAAAGCTGGTTAAAATTTAAAGATCACCACCTTCAAACTCAAGAGAGTTCCATCTCAATGGAAGATGATCAGGAAGTATCATGAAGATGATCAGGAGTATCTCTCCTGATAGGAAAGGCTGGGATAGCCTAGGGCTCTGGTGCTTGTTTATCTCTTAAAAAAACTCAAAAAAAGTGCAAAGAGAATGGAGCTGGGCTCTCTTCAGTGCTGCCCAGTGATGGGACCAGAGGCAATGAGCACAAACTGAAACACAGAAGGCTCTGAACACCAGGAAACACTTCTTCACTGTGAGGGTGACTGAGCATGGCAGAGGTTTCTCTGGAGAATCTGGGAGATTGTGGAGTCTCCCTCCTTGGAGATACTAACAAACCATCTGGACAGGGTCCTGGCCAATATGCTCTAGTTGGCCCTGCTTGCCCAGGCAACTGGGGCTGGATGACCTCCAGAGGTGCCTTCCAGTCTCAGCTGTTTTGTGATTCTGTGAAGATGGAAGCTGCCTGCATGTTTCTGAGCAATCAGTTATAACCAGACAACATCCCCTTTTGCCTTAAATGTGTTAGATTATGCACACACAACACTTCTTTTTCTCTATAATCAGCACTATGGCTTGGCTGCTTATTTTACAAAAGGTTCTTCTTACAAGCATTGTAATCAAAACAAGATCATGGTTTTTGTTACATTTGTTTTTGCTTTTTAGAGATAGTGTTGATTTTCTCTTGGGGATCATAACTCTGCTTCTACCTGACCTTTTACATAGATTGTCTCCACAGAACCAAAGCTTCTTAGGCACACGTTTTAAAATAAAGAGCTATTTAAACAAGACTATATGGAAAGGTCCTCCCAACTCACCAGTAATGTACAGATCTCGTAGAGAATTTTTCTACTGTTTTCAGTACTAATGGAGCATTTTAAATACTTTCTTATAATGTATTTCCTGTTTTTTATCACATTTTATGTACTTCAGCATTTTCTTGCACTGTTCCTCTCTGAAAGTTCATTCTGTTTCTTGTTTAACAAATACTTCATCATATAAAGAAGTAATGAGTATCTTAGGTTAATTTGGTCAATGTCAGTAACTCATGAGGGGAAGAGGAGGGGCAGTCACTGATCTTTTCTCTGTGGTGTCCAGTGACAGAACCCAAGGGAATGACCTGGAACAGGGTCCCCAGGGAAGTGGTCACGGCACCAGCCTGACAGAGTTCAAGAAATATTTGGACAATGCTCTCAGGCATATGGTGTGACTCTTGGGATTGTCCTGTGTGGGGCCAGGAGTTTATTCAATGATCCTGATGAGTCCCTTCCAACTCAGCTTATTCTGTCAACTCATCTGTTTTCTTATTGATGACTCTTGGACTATGGCCCATCTAAGTACAATCCAATTTCAGATTATTCTGTTGGCATGGCAGGATTCTTCCATTCTTTTTCTATTTGAAATGAAATTTTCCACATTTGCAGCTTGCGTTAAGGACATGTTGTCCTTTTGTACTCAGTTTCCTTATCAAGCATTTTCGTTAATTGCACATGTAGTAGATTTAGAGAAGATAGAGAAGAGATTAACTTCTGCTTTTTCTTCATAGCAATTTCACCTTTCCTGAAGTCATTTGTAGGACAAGGTTGAATTTTATTTTTTTGGTGGCGTTATAATGTGAAAACTTCTGAGCAGTTTTATTCTCTCAGCTTGCTGTGGGACAGGATGCCTTTGAATCAGCAATAACCTTCAGCCTTAATCTTTCTTATCTGTGTTAGCAGATTCATACTAGTCTTTTTCTTGCTTCTGAAATTAACTGACTCTTCTGTGACTTTGTTCTCAGCTTGTTATCAAGGTGCACATGAACGATAACAGCACAAAGTCTCTAATGGTGGATGAGCGTCAGGTGGCACGGGATGTTCTGGACAATCTCTTTGAGAAAACCCATTGTGACTGCAATGTTGACTGGTGTCTGTATGAGATGTACCCAGAGCTGCAGATTGGTAAGTGGTGTAGTGACAGCACATAGCAAATAGATGGAGGGCTGGTAATCTTGAAAGATCAGGTAAGTGTTGGTAATCTTGAAAGGATAATAACCTTTCTCCTGCCCATGTGTCCCTTAGCATCGGAACGTCACAGACTCTAAACTGGGAGATGCTGCAGGAATCCATTTGGTCTGTGTGCTGCAGAAATGAGTCCATTCAGTTGTGCCACGACCTGCAGAAGGCTCCTTGCTTGTCACCATTTCCATTATTTTGTTTTTATTTTGTTTTATACAAAATGAAGGGGCCATGTGAATTTCAAGGTGGTGACAACCCAAACACACCAGTACTCAAATCTACTTTTTGAAGAGAGGATGCACTGCTGGAGTACTGTCAGTGGACTTATATTACATACTGGACTTATATTGCATACTGACATTAAACAAGACTCTGTGAGAAGTGTTTCAGTCATTCCTAATACTTTTCATTTGTGGTAGTTGTTTTCTTAAGTGTAGCTGTGTACAGGATATTGCTCTGCGATGGGGCTGCAGCTTGTTGATGATAGGTTATGAGTAATGGAGCAATTAACCTGGCCTCCAGGTCCTAGGAAACAGCTGTGCAAAACTTACAAATTGTTCTGTGCAACATAATGAGTCTTGTTTGAAAAAAGCTTCAAGGTTTCTTTCATTAAGAACAGAGTATTCTCTAAGTGTGAATTATTTCAGAATCTTTTTATTTTCCAGACTGAAAAGGTATTGACATCAAAAGGAAAAGGAAATTGCCACAACTTTCTTTCAGAGTCACATTTGACCTAGAGAAATGGGAAATTGTCAAACAGCCTTTAACATTCTCAGTTTACAGTCTCCCAGCAGAGATGTGAAAATTCACAAATAAAGTCAAAGATCAATATTACACTTTAAAAGAGCCCCAGGTGTAGTCAATTCTGTTAAATGAAAAAAGTTTAAAAATAACTGGGAAAAAACCTGGCTGGTCATGAGCAAGGAGATGCTCACCTGCTTGTAACAGTGGTGCAGAAATTTACTGCCAATGATGATACATTCTTTTGTCCCTGTTTATCTTAACTAAGGAAGGACTGGAAATGTCATTTGATCCTAGAAATCTCACAAAAGTCACTGAATAATTTTGGAGTGTTTTCCTGTTTTAGAAAGTTGCTCCCCTTTGTCCAATGTGACTTGGACAAACATGTCTGAGTATTAGGACAACAGCACTAAAACAGATTGTTTTCTGAATCTGCACAGCCATTAAAAAGAATGTACTTGTGTTTCTTCATAATCTGGATAGACATTTGAATTTCCCATCATGCTATTAAAACTGAAGGTATCAGGGAGATCATTTGCTGCAAACATTGAGGTAAATGGTTAGAATTTTTTGGTAAAAATTGCTTGTGCTGCTTTAGTCCCAGCTAATGCTAGGTGATTTTGGTTAGTGTTGGGGTATTGGTATAGTAAGGAATTACTCTCATAAGGAATAAAAATTATTTTAAAAGCTAGGACAGAAGAAAAGTACCAAAGCAAATAAACCTGTATCTGGTTCAAGAAAAAGGAAAAATCTATTAACTCCTGATGTAGTGATTTATTACCAGGTCAGATCTGCTGAGAATGGAGCCTTTTTGTTTGCAGAAGGCAGTTTCAATATGAGTGGAATGGTACATGTTCTTTCTTCTCCTTCCAATGCACAGCAACATGCAGTTAATTTTGTTCAAAACCAGAACAATGTGAGCTATCCTTTATTCTCATCAGTATGCTTCTTGGCTGTTCTAGATAGCTTTATTATTATCAGCACAGCGACAGAACTTTTCTGCACTTCATCTTTCTGCCTGCTTTCTACATTAGTGTTAAAGAGAATAAAATTACCTTTACTTTAAGAAACAAATCTGAGCAGCAAATATTTCTTGCTGAACTGAAGGTCCAAGCTACTTTTATATCATGAGATCATTGACAGGTTATACTGTTATTTTGAAAAACTGTCATTGCAAATAAAATAAACTACAATTTTAGATTCATTACATGTTAAATATCACAAATAATCTCATTAACAAGATGGTGACGTAACACTGGGCTGCATACCAGCATGTATTTTGCAATAAAGATAATTGTCTTGTGATAGGCATCCAGATTTGACTTCTTTTTGCTAACAATAATTATTAAAAAGACCCTCCTGAGGATGATAAAATCATACCTTTCATACAAGAAAATCCTGGTACAGCAAATGAACAAACAAAAATTTATGTGGCAAAAATTTGTGTTACTGTCAGAGAATTGTTTCATGGCTGTCTTGAGCTATAAGATACTGTTCACCCTTCTAAACCATTAACTGAACCCAGTTAATATAGTGCTTTCTATTTCCAGTGCATTGCAGAAGTGTCAGTTGCTAAATGAGGAGTGTTATGTTGTGGTGTTAAAAGTTACCGTGTACATGCGAACTGGTGGTGAAGCTAATTGCATTCTATGAATTCAATTAATTCACAAGATATAGGTTGGATGGGGTGTACTCAACCCTTGTCAAGAGTAACAAGTGTTAAAAAAAGCCTACAAAATGTATGCTCTGTTACCTCCTCTGATACTAGGCCAGTCTAGGCCACTGGAAGATGGGATCACCACAGACCACAGAAATGGGAGTACAACTGTTCCCAGGAAACTGCCAAAATACTGCTGAAAATTGGAGCTGGGTGAATTCTACTGAATTAGTAGAAAAGTGCAGATTGGGACCCTCCAAAATGACCTATCAAGTTATGCTGAATTCCTTTTCCTTTAAAAGGGGCTTTATGTTACTGTTCATCAATTTTATATAAATGAAACTGAAGAGAAAAAGATCAGTTACCTAATCTCAGCAAACCCTGTGGCTTTCCTGGGTGGAGCAGATCGGGGGGGATAGAGCTGCCATTGGGTCTCTCACATCCCTGGTATGGCTTTTAACTACAAAGATGCTGGGTGAACCAATATATCTTCACATCAGTTCTCAGTCTATCTTCCTATTTTCTCTGTTTTCCTATTTGTGGTTTTAAATGCAATTGCTTGAAACCAAACATTTTATTTTCAGTGCATCAAATTCTTCCTGCTGACGAAAAGCTAATCTTCATTGTAAAAGAAGTAAAGCAAAAAGACAAATAAATAAAATTTTTACATTTTTTTTCAATTAATTAGCCAAAGTGACTATATACCCCTTCTTCTTCTCCCCAGTCTGCAGTACTACAAACCTTAAAAAAACCAAAATCAATCAAAAGCAGAAAGCCATGAAAAACATGGGTGTAACCATCTACTCCTGATGGGTCACTGTTTCCATCCCATGCAGTCTTCGATCAACAGCACAGAGATGCAGGAGGAATCCAGGAGCATGACACAGCTACATAAGGCATCTTCTGTATCTGCTTTGCCCTTCCGTGTGACACAAATTTCATGTGGGTTTTGCACCTATCTGTGCAGAGGAAAAGAGTGCTGGACTGTCTAGCCCTGAGTGAGTGAACATCAGATATGATTGCATTCTTACACAGGAATTTCTGCAGCCTCAGGAGAGGGGAGGAACAGTTTGAATGTCTTACATTATCTTCTCTGTATCTCCAGAAAGGTTTTTTGAAGACCATGAAAATGTTGTTGAAGTGTTATCAGACTGGACTCGAGACACTGAGAATAAGATTCTGTTCTTGGAAAAAAGTCAGAAATATGCTTTATTTAAAAATCCCCAGGTAAGCTAACATGGTCTTTGAATAAAAGTCTAAACTTAGGTAATTTAGTCTGCATGCTGCCTATTGCATTAATAATTTGGTTTCAGCTCTGTCAGTTCAAAATTAGAAAAAGCAAAGCTTTCAACCAAAAAACCCACCAGGATGTTGAACGCAAGGATTTTAAAATTAATATTTTCTGGTTTTTTTCTGATACTGTTATAGAGTCCTGTCTGTAGAGGTAAACACTGAAGCAGGTAGTTCACCTCCAGTATGAGTTCCTGCTTGGGCACAGCTCTTAGAACTGGGTGAGATGGCACAGCTGTAAAAACCTGGCCTTTGTTATTACTACAGCTTCTCCACTATTTCTGCTGATGAATATCAACATTTCCTTAAAGACCTAGTTTTTGCCAGTTGTCCATGAAACTTCATAAAGGATATACTGAATACTACAGAGGATTTACTGGATTTTGTTTATACCGAGGAGAAGAATTGGGTTAACAGTAACTTGTGCACATTAACTTTGTAAAGGAGGGTCTGCACACTGAATTGCATCAAATTATTCAGATAGGTGTACACACAAATTGCTTTATTTCTTGTGCAGTGTGGTCAAACCTGTATGTACAAACATCCTAGAACATACAGTTGCTGGATTCTGGGGCACAAGATCTTTTCCCCCTATCAGATGACTGTTAGCTCACTGAGCATCTGGTTTGTTCCTAAGGGCTGCAAGAGAAAAATGAGCAATTCAGCATTGCTGAAAAAAGTGAGTCAAATATGTATTTTGGCAACAAGTCTCACGAAGCTGCTCATTAGGAAGTTGATTTTTTTTTATAGAATGAGCCAATGTTTTAAATAAAGCCTGGAGAAAAGAAGTTTCCTTCATTGACTTATCCTGCAGTGTACATGGATTAATGTTGATATTTAATATGAAACAGCAAAGCCAAATTTGGAAATACAGCAAGGTGGCTCAAAGTGTCCTCCTTGATAAAGCACATAAACCTACCCAGCAGCAGAGGTTTAACTGTACGTTTGATTCATACACTGTAGTGTTGTTTGGGCAAGTGGCTTAGGGCAAGGGTCTGAACCTCAAACAGGGTGGAAAACTTTGATGAATATTGTGCTCTGATGAATGAATATTGCATTTTGGTTGGAATGAAATTTAGAAATAAATGTGACCCAAACCAAAGTGTAGCTCTGTCCTTGTGTGTCAGCTGGATCTGGACATGCCTGCAGCCATTGAGCTTTAGCTCCTCTGTAATAAGCTCTAAAATGAGCAATCTAAGGAAACTGGATCAGTTGTGGCTATCACACTATTGAAATATTTTGCCACTGATGAAGTCTGACCATCTGTCAGGTGTGGTAAACTCAAACATTGTGAATGGGGAGAATACTGCAGTCATATCGGCACTTTGTGGCAAAAAGTAATCAGTACTGTACAGAGCTCACACTAAACACTGAAACATGGTAAAATACGTGATCTGCAGTGAGTCGCTGAAAAGGTAAACCAAGCAGAAATGCTGAGTTGTGGAGGGTAGGGAGTGTGATTACCTAGCTAACTGCTTATGGAAATTGTGGTGTAACCAATGGGAAACTGAAATCTTGTGCTCTGAGACTGTGTGCTCAGTATATTCAGCCTCCTTCTAGCTCAGTCAAGGCTGCCACATGAAACTCATTTTGGGAGTACAGAAATTGCAGAATGCTTTTTTTGACACACCCAGTGGTGCTAATGCTGCAGCAGTTGAATTCCTTGTTTATTTTGCTCTTGTTCTGTTAGAAGTGTTTTGTGGAGATCTCACAGTTTTTAACTGACAGATATTTTTCTGGGGAAAAACAAGAGGCAAATTCCAAAGGTGGCCAGGTGCCTACAGTTTATTCTTAGACAAATTAGTGATACAAAATTTTCATTACAGAGATTTGACACAATTAAGTGCTTTAAAAAATCTTATAAAGATGGACAGATGCCTTCCTAAAACAAGTGGAGCTCTGAAGAATGTCTGTGACCTGTGCCAATGTTTATTGTTTATTTCTGTGAACTAGTTATAGACCTGGTATAGATTTAACAACAATTAATTAAAAGCATTTAATTTTCTAAGGGGGAACTGAGGTTCTGAAATGCAGGATTCTCTATGTGCTGGCAATATGTTGCTCAGTTAATGCCTGTGGCCTTTTTTTGAGGATTGTCATTCTTTTCATGCATCACTTGGTAGTGTTTTTCTGCAGCTTTGTTTCTGAAATGTTTGGAATACCTTTTAGAAAAAGCTTCCACAAAATTCTCAAGTGTCTCTCTGGCGACGAAGGCAGGCACATTTTTGCCTGCTTCTCACTGTGATATAATAGACCCTTCAGGGAACTTGCAGTAAAAGACTGTTCCATGAATGCCATCAGTGACTCATCTGCAGAGAGGGAGCATCACAAGTCTGTGACTAAAGAGTGAAACAAAAATACATACTCGTATATGGGCAAATAAAGAGAACCTTTATAACATGGGAAAGGTGATGCTTTGTCATATGGTTGAGTGTTGCTGGTTTTCTTGTGAAAGGAAAGGTTGTCAGGTCTCAACACCTCTTTTCAAAAAACTCATAGAATAATTCTCAGCTAAAAGATACTATAAAAGAAAGAAGAATGAAGGAAAATGGTTATATTAAAGGTGTAGCTGAATCTAAACTCCTTGCTCTTAGAACACTGTATTTTGCTTCTGTTTGCATGAACTTCGATTTCCTGTGTTTTTCTTTTGATAAAATCAAACTGTGCAGGCAATGCCTCCTGCATGTGCATTTGTTCGTTTGTTTTCTTATTATTGGATGGTATTTATGAAAGTTATTGGAAGTATGTACAGTGAGTACTTTATGGTTCTGCTCCCTCCTATGTAAGCCAAAAGCTAGAGCTACACCTTCCAATGGAGAACCCATGCACTGAATTGATATTTTATTTTTTCTGAAAACAAGAGTTCTCAACAGTGTCAGAAGGCGGTAGAGTTTGTAATGCCTTTCATAACAGGACAGCTATAGTGAGTTTCATGCTTGAATATTTATCATCTACTATCCACCAGGTGATACTTTGTTTTTCACCAGCTTGGCCACATTTATGAAACAAGGTTTTCCTTTTGTCTCCACTGTTACCCAGTGATAAAAACATAAAAGGGTGGCAGGGAACCTGGTTATTGAGTATGCTGTCAAAAGTGCAAAGAAACAGAAGTGAGAAAAGGGAGGTGGTTTTCACTGCACTCTCATTATATAGTAATCCTAACTTCTCTCTCTTTTTTGAGATTTCAAAAGAGCTTTACCTTTAGCTTCATGTATTTTTTTACTTTTATGATTTTCAGAGCGATTATAAGTATCTTCTAATATTTTTAATGTGCAGTTTTCTAGGGGACACTCCATGGCATGAGTTGCAGATATGACCATGTTCTTTTTTTTCTGCACGAACCACGCTGCATTGAGTAGCAGTTGCAATGATCTGAACTGGGATTGAGCTGGCCAGTCCTTGCCTCATATTGGGTGCAGGTTGGGTGAGCATAAGCAGGCAGCACATTGCTCAAAGAAGGTAGTCATGAGTATGAAGCAGCTGCCTTGTTTTATGCACACTGTCTGATCTGTGCTGTTGTGGATTTTTAAGATCTTCTGGAAAATCAGTTACAAGAGCTTGAAAGCAAAAATACAGCCTAAGTGTAAGAGGAAGCAGAGGGAGCATGCTGTCTTGGAGCACTTGTTTTTGCCATGTACTGACAAGTAGTTGCTGCGGCATTCCCACTTGGATGGGTCTGTGTATTAAAAAAAGTGAAATGTGTGAGAGAGGTGCCTATTTCATTTAGGAAATTAATTTTTTGAGTATAGAGACATAAACATCAATCAGAGAGTTTGATAGTGCAGTAGTTAAGGCTACTGTTTCTACCATGATCCAGTTTTTCTTTGCTTACCTGCCTACACAGATCTTCATGGAAACTACTGAAAACACCTCCTGTCTTCCATTGTTTGAGGGTTATACAGTGCAGAGAGATATAGCCTGATTATTTTTTACCTGCCTTTCCACACAAACGGAGATGGCTGTATTCCTAAGTGGAAAGGTTGTATGCATAGACTGGTCTTTTGAATGTAAGAAATAGTTAATTCTCAAATCTGTAGATATATGTAGAAAGCTGCCCTGCAGCTACATCTTGTCCCATTAATGACCTGACATCCCAAACCAAACATGAGTTTCCCAGTGGTGTCCTCACACAGGAAAGAGCTTGCCTTTTATCCTGACCTTTGACTACTGGACTTGAAATGACCCCTTCTGGACACATGTGGTTTGCCTTCTCTGGGATGAATGGTTCTGATCAAAAATAGAAGACCACACAGTGATAAAACAAGTACAATGTACAGTCTGCTCCCCAGGTTTTTGCCACTGACAAATAATAAGTACCATGTACTTCCAGATTTTGGAACAGAGACATAAAGGAGGTAATCAGTAATAAATGAAGTGTGTGTTGACTGGTGAAAGATGACAGTGTACATCTGTGTAACATTGGGTTAGGTGACAGAGTCCCTGATGAAAAAGCTGTGGCATTAGAGATCCAGCATGGATATCCTTACAAACTTTCTCTCTTTACGATTGATTATGTCAGTACAGGGTGGTCTGGGCTTCTGCTAAATAAATGCCAGATGCCTGAATGTGAATCAGTTGTAGTAAGAGGAGCTTTGTTTTCATATTATCAATTCACAGAAGGCTGACTCAGTCAGATGGATACTCTCCCCACTAGTAGTAAAGTTGATGAGCCAAGCCTTGTTGAGACAGTGATAAGGTGTACTTACCTTGATAAATCTTCATTGTGTATTTTGGGGGTTGTACTATGTCTTTATAATGATCTAGAGAAGAAGCCTTACAGCTTGTGCGTCCCTCTACTTTCCAAATCCATCCCAAGGTCTGGAGACCCAGCCCAGCCTGACAGTGCCCTCTGAGGTTCCAGGGCTGCAATAGTGCTGCCTGTCATGAAGAGCTGTTGCACATGCACAGAGCACTGGGCTGCAGCTGCTCAGAACTTTTAAGTAGATTTTATGTTGAGGTAGTTTGGGTTTTTTTCCACGCTGAATATTGTCTTTAGATGTAGTTGGAAAGCTGTGGTCCTTAGTATTTGCTTACCTTCAGCTGTGGACTAAAAATATGTCCAGGCAGTCTGAAGCCAGCTACATTTCCTAGGATAACTGTCTATTGTATTGAACATTAAAGTTTCTCACACCACAGACATGGCATCAGCATAGGCCAGATTGCAGGTATCTGTGTTTCTGAGCTCCCCTGTCTGACTTAACGTGAACTTTTAAGAAAATAGTTTTTACAGAACTGGTTTTGAGATCCAAACCTCTTCTGCTTCCTCTCCTGGTACCCCCCCCAAAAACAGTCTGCTCTGAGGCCTGCATTCTGGCAGACATCTGTTCACAGGACTGCTTGGAAAAGAAGATGTGGTTATGTGGAAGAGCAGGGTTTCACTTCAGATAAGTTGCTTTCCTGTAAATATGGTCTGCTGGCAGGACAGATTTGCTGCTTGTTTGTTCCTTTCTTATACTATGGCAACAGTGTGTTCCTTCATTTACACACTTCTCACTTGTATTTTGGTAATGTTTCCATTTCTGTTGCAGTTTAGGTGTTGAAGAGTTCTAGACATGTAAATATGTTGTCACTTTCTCGTAGTCTTGAGACATGAAAAAATAAAGAGAGAAGAAAAGTCAGATAAACTGAAAAATTGTAAATCACAAGAACTCTGAGTTATAACCATTCTGGCCTCAAGGCCATGGATCCAAATGCTTCTTGATGCATCCATCCTTGATCTCCCTGCTTCCTTCACACCCAGCTAGCTGCCTTACAGTCTGCAGGCAGCCAGCTCTGCTTGTTTGGCCCTGCTTGCTGTGGGGCAAAGCCACTGCACATGCTCCAGCACACAAGTCCTAGCATCCTTCCCACTTGTCAGAATTTGCACTTATGTCCAAGGGCTGTCCTTTGTCCATCTGTAAAATGCAGATGGATGCAGACTGGTATTGCTGTTTAACAGTGGGTAGATTTGTTTTTATGGGTGAACATGTCCTTGAGACACTGTGCTTCCTTGTTTGTGGGGCAGGCAGGCACTGGGTCCTCTGAGGGCAGCTGCAGCTTCACAGCCCTCTGGCACAGAAAGGGAGGAGTGAAGGCTTTATTTTGAGTAGGCTGGAGCACGTGTGCCAAGATATCATGGTGATCACTTCTTTGGATTTCTTCTAGATTTCTGAACAGTTTCTTCACTGCATAAAAGTATTTTGAAGAGCATGAGCAGGGGTACAAAAGCAGAAAGTCGTAACTTTGAATAAAGGCTTTTGCATATAAGCACTTTAAGAGCTGAGTTACATCCAGAGTGCAAGATACGAAGCATACGAATTACCAGGTTGGGTTGTAGGGAAAATGCTTTCTAGCCTTTTGATACTGCATTGTATTCATTGTATATCAACATGCAATCAAATGTTAAGTTCTCCATAACCTATAATAATATAGGAACCTGTGAAAATTGTAATGCTAAAACCCAAACCCATGGATCCAGAAAAACAGCCAAAAACATAAGCCACTGGTTGTAATCTTTGGAGGCTGTATTTACATGGGCAAAAACAATCTTGTATTACCTTTGAATTATATTCAGAATAAAGAATTAAAATTCATGAGCAGGCAGGTGTGATTAAACTTTTCTGTAAGAAGAGTCCATAAGCATCTGTCTCTTGCACCTGCTGATTGGGCACTCAGTATTGAAAGACTCAGTAACTATTGAGTGAGGTTGTAGCAATTTAGTTACTTGTATTGCTGGCTTTATAATGGACATGAACTTCTTTTGTGTCTTCATCAGAATTTCTACCTGGCAAACAAAGGGAAGAAAGAAAGCAAAGACATGAACGATAAAAACAAAGAGGCTCTGCTGGAGGTAAGCCAACTTATTAGGCTGATGAGGCAAAACTCTGCTACTATTTGCATCTGCTCTGGAATAACAGCATTTAGTTCTTTGTGGGAAATAGTCTAACAGGAAGTTCTGTTATCATTGGCATCTTTGTATCTCAGGTTTAATATGTAGAGTTTCTTCTGCATCTGCTGCTCCTCATTAGAAATGCAGATTGTTCACTCTTAGGCCAGCCCTTGGAACTTTTTATTGTTAGTAAGGTTGATCAGTACTGAACAATTATCTTTAGGCTAGAAGTGGATTTACTTCTCAACTTCCTAGCTGTACTGCAACAGAAAAAGAACCATTCACTTTTCCAGAAAGTCTGTTTAATCTCTTGCCTTTCCTGATCAAGTTTTGCTTGAGATGTGTGCTTGAAAGAGAAAAATCCAGTGCTATTTGAAAGAAAAGATTAGTACAGTTCTCCAGGCAAGCAGTTTGGTAAAAGCTCACAAAGGAAATACTTTTCTCAGGTGACTGAGGTCTCACATTTCAAAATTAGTGCATCTCATGAAGGCACCAGATGTTAACCAGCAGAAGTCCTGGTAAATTCTAAATTAAATCATTATGTGAAAAGTGTGTTGGCATTAAAAATTACCCAACAGTAGGTCCTCCAAGTAAGCAATTAGGATATCTGATTAAACAGTGTTTTAAATGCTAGCATGTATTTCAAATATTTAAATATTTAAAAATTTTTAAATGCTAGCATGTATTTCAGTCTCAGGCAGAGATTGAGCTCTTATTAGAGCTCTAAGCAGTCTCTAAAGAATCTCTCTACCAAATTATTTCTCTACAGAACCTATAAACACTGCAATAGAGAAAAAATCCAACAACAGTACCAGTCACCCTGTTCTATAGCCTTCACTGAGCACATCTATGTCTAGTTATAAACCTTTGTATAAGCTTGACCCTAAGGGATGGGAGTTTTGCAAGCCTTCTTTATCAGTGTGAGCACCTAACATTAGCTTGGAAAAGTTTCCTTTGCTTGTCTAAGGTGTTCATCTCCCTAGTAACTGCATTCCCCATGTTCATATGTTCACTGTCACAAGAAATGTCTTCCTTTTTCAAGGGAGCATTTTTCTGCTATATATTGATAGGATTGTGCTTAAATTGGTTTATTTTGTGCATTATTATTCTTGTTACACAGGAAAGCTTCTGTGGGACATCTGTCATTGTGCCAGAGCTTGAAGGGGCCCTTTATTTGAAAGAAGATGGAAAAAAGTCCTGGAAGAGGCGTTATTTTCTTCTACGAGCTTCTGGAATTTATTATGTACCCAGAGGAAAAACCAAGGTCAGGAAGGCAAATAATCCTTTTAGCAATAAAACAATTCATGGAGGTGAAAGTGTAGAACTCCCAAGGTGACAGTTGAAGAGCACTGTCTGGTGCATCTGAGAGAGTTGAGGTTTCCATGGTTCAACTTTAACTACACCACTTGTGCAAATACTAGAGTATAGTCACTGAATCCTGTCACGTTTCTCTCCTTTTGATTTCTAGGGATAGATAAAAGCTTTAATAAAATAGTACTCCTCCAGAAGGCCAGAGGGAAAAGAAAAGCAGCATAGCTGGTGGTATGCTGCCAAAATGCTTCACTATTATATGGGTTCCCTGCGAAAGAATATCTTTAAAAGTTGTCAAGTAAACTAATTTCTTGTCATAAAAAAGGTAGAATTTTACTTTGCTTGATACTGACTTTCTGCACCAGTAGCCAGCACATGAAATGCTGTACTTTTTTAATACAGCAATTTGTACCTAGAGAATGTTTTGTGTCTTTTATGGTATTTTTAAAACCGCCCTTTGTGTAGAAAGAAGTGAGTCAGAAGCATCTACCTGGCTGAATCAAATTCACTGACATTTAGTATTACAAAATATTTAAAGAGTCTGAATTACCAGCACTGAATGTATTGTACATAAGGGCAGCTGGCTTTTCATTTCCAGAGTGGTGAGGTAGAACAGTGGATTCTGGGTCTGGTGGTATGGTTTTTCTTTTGTGTTCTGAAGATCACTTCTGTTACCACTTACAGCTCTGCTAAAGTTTCATTTTTAGAAATGCTGCTGGTGGTGGTGAAGCTTTACTGTTATGATTTGTGCTTTGAAATTTAACTCTTTTGCTATTTCCTGACTAAATTACAATGGAAAAAAAATTACCTTGTAAAAGCATGTCGTGCTGCTGCTCCAGTGACCTGTGTGTATAACCAAACACAGTGAAACACAGATCACCTTGCTGCTATCACAGCAATTTATTGTGATTTTAGCTGGCCCTGAGATAATGGCTTTCATGCCTCAAATCAAGTTGTACACACAGCATCCTATCAATTAGGGTCTAGAATGCTATTTAGAAGGCACTTAAGGTGGCAAAAGTATAAGAATAGTCAAATTCAAAGTCCATCTTGGACATTTCCTTGTAGCATGCCTCCAACAATGAGCAGTAGTGCAGTGCCAAAGCAAGGCAAGCATGTACGGATAGTTACTCAGCCTTTTTTATCACTAGTCCAGTGACTTTTCATCACAGTGCAAATGAGGAAAGTGCTTTCTTTTCTCAGGTGATAGGCTGCAACCATGGACTCAGATGGAGCCATACAGCCCCCTTGCAGCAGCTGTTTAACACTTTACTGCCTGTTCATCATTACAGACTGTGTAACAGTAACAGGCTGTGTACCACCCTGCCTATAACTGAGCCAGTTTTAGGAGCTGTGTGTGTGGTTTAGAGTCACTGTATTACCAGAATTAATCTAGTTCTTTAGGAAATAGTCACAGCTCTTTAAATGCTGTCTGCCGTTTGCTCCTGCTTCTGTAACAGCCTTCAGGAAAAGGATAGCTATATCCGTGTCTTGGCCATTCCAGGGAACGTCAAGTCTCTTAGCTCAAATCTGTGCTTAATGGTGATCCAAGTGATTACTGCACTCTGTACTGGTACAGCTGAGAATGAGGTACACGTGTCTGTTGTGGAGACAGTAATCTCTGGGATGTAAGCAGGATGCAGTGAGGGTGTTAAACATCTTAAAGCACCACATTGGAATTCAGTCGAGCTCTTCGATTAAAGCCCTTAAATTAGGAGAGTTCATCCTTTGTCAGGGTGGTGTGACAAGTGCACGTGCACCTTGCACGTTATTCAGTTGTGGTTAGAATAGTTCTTTCTTTGAGGTACAGAAACAAACAGTTGGCAGACAACATCAGCTGCTGCAGATGTTTTAAAGTTCATCATATATATTTGTGTTTTCACTTGGGACAAAAAACAAGTCTGGCATACCTTTGGCACTGTACTGACTGTAAAATACATGGCAAAGGTGAAAATACAGGGGCACATTCAGATAATTTTAGACACATGCTTGTGGTGGTTTTTGTTTCAGTGTTGTTTGTTAACAAACCAACACCAGTCAGCACTGCTGTCCTAATTTCTTTCTTCAGCATTGCTCTACTTACATCCCATTCAAAAATGTGTTGTTACCGGACAGCGTCACAAAACAAAAGCATCAGAATTACAGATAATTGTAAAATCTACTTCTGTTAATTGTGTTGCTTTGTCATGTTAACGTTGCTGTGTCATGTTAACATTGCACAAATATGCGCGATAAACGCCTTTGTCCCTTGCATAAAAATCTGTTCCTTAGAAGATAATAACAACTGCATTCATATTGGTCTTAATCACTATTGCCTGGTTCCTAAAGGAAAGGAATAACTCATTATACTGCACGGGTTTGTGCTGATTTGGGAACTTCAAAATGTTTGAAAAACCGAGGTCCACACACTCACTGACAAAATCTCTGACATCATCAGCTGCAGTGGAGACAGGAAAGAGAGAAGCTCTGTCTACATCCAGTAGGAAGTGTTTCTCCACAAATCTTACTTGCAAACTCAATTTTTAAATAAAGCTGACTCAAGGGTGTATTGTAATGAAAATATCATTAAGAATGAGAACAGCAGACAAGAACCATCATATGCATGTTATATCATACCCCCATATTATATCATACCATACCCCATTCTTAGGAGCAGAGGGAGCTTGTGGTTTGTTGTTTTCTTTTTGCTTTTCCCCCCCACAATTTCCTGATTTCTCAGTTCAGCCAACAGTGACCATGTGAAATGGCTGTTTTTGAATTTCCACTCAAAGGATTGCAAGAGTTATGGTATGCAAAATTCTTCACTGAGAAAAATGCCAGCAACAGAAACCTTGTTGCTTTAGCAATATATTGTGAACAAGCAAATATTATGATAAACAGAAATGAAATGATGCCAGAAAATTTGAGAAAATTCAAAGCAAAACAGATTAAATGTGTGCTTATTTCCTGAAGAGGGTTTGTTTATTACATGTACAAAAGAAAAACAAGCTCCTGAAGCAATTTAGAGCACCAAATCTTCTTTCTCCACTCAGGTTTCTTGGAATGGTGTTCTCTTTGCTCATATTAGACATGTGCTCAAATCTCCACACAAAGCAATGAAGCACAGCAAAACCAGAACAAGGGCGAAATGTTGCACTGTGTCATAGATTATTCATGATCTGTACTGACCATCTTCTAATTTTTATTTTAAGAAAGCAGAGACTTAAAATTAATCTATGTTTTTTTAGCCAGTTTCATGAGAGTTACAGGAATAAAAATCATTGGGATTCATGCACTTGAAAAAGGTCCTATTAATAAGTTTCACATCAAAATTCAATTTGTTCTAACAATGATGGGCTTTTCATTTGTAGACATCACGGGATCTGGCATGCTTCCTTCAGTTTGAGAACGTGAATGTGTATTATGGATATCAACACAAAGTGAAATATAAAGCACCTACAGACTACTGCTTTGTCTTAAAGGTAAGGTACAAGGAAAATAAGTTCTGCAATTATCACACAGTTTCTTTTATATGTAAACACGTTTAAGTTTGAAGCTCCAAGAATCCTGATGAGATAGAATAACTGCTGCAAAATCATGTGTCCTTTCTTCTTTGCTTTTTTGTTGATCAGCAACATACATTCAGAACCTTACTTTTATTACTGATAGTCCTATGATATATGTCTACACTGCATCCTAAAGTTGTCTCCAAAACAAGGCTGAATGTGCTGACTGTTCCAGTGGCTGGACACATTTGGGCAGATGACACCCAGGGCAGTTGTATGATGAGAAGTCTCGCAGTCCCTAATTTTGATGTTCTGAGCAGTAAACAGCATGTCTGCTTTTTTTGCGGTGTAGTCATACCTGTTGAGAGGTTTGTTGAACTGAGATGCAAAATTTTGCAGGAAGAGGCATCTCATTTGTCATATTTTATTGCACCGCTCTTTCTGGCAGGAAGGCAAAATACGTTGCTCATCCACTCATGAAAATCAACGCTTGTTCTTGAGTAAGTATCTCATTGCTGCCTCTCCAGGTAATAGCACTGCAAATAGGCTGGCAATTCTGCATTCCTCTCAGGAAAGGAAAAGAAGCCCATGCTTTTCACCTAGTTCAGACAGTAGAAATTAAGCTTTGAGGTTGCAGTAATTTGGCCTTGCTTGCTATCTGTCATATCACTGTGTACAAGACAGAAGATAATCCTTTCCTTTTAAAGGTGTGCCGTGCAAACAGAGTATTAGAAAACACTGTATCTTGCCATCTCAGAAAAACAAGTACAGGAAATATTCACATCAGAGGTCACATACAGAACCACATTTCTGGCTGTAATTGCACACTTGAAGCTCTTTTTTATTCAGTTCCAAAATGTCTGCTAGCCTAATTTACATATGGCCAAGCAGAAGTGGTTTATAGACATAGATTTATTTTCTGAAACAGATGTATCTAATTAACACAGATGAACAGTTTTAGAACTGTAGTCCTGCAGGAAACACAGGTGAGCTTTCAGAAGGTAGCAGGTAAGCATTACTTCTGAAAAGTACAACTTCTAATGAAAAAAATGGAAAAAGGAGAGCTGGTGTAAAAAATAAGGGGGAATTGGTTTTCTAAACAGATGACTGATCTAGGAACTGTCTGACTAACGTGATAACAGTTATTCACATTCTGTTCAGATGAAAATAAACCCATGGTTTTTGAATGTATGTAGCAATATGTTTAACTGTTCACAATAGGTAAAGTTTCTGGACTTACTGCCGTCTTTTCTGAAAAGAGGTATGCTATTTACACTAGTAAAAAGTCACACTTCAACTGAAATTCTTGCTTTATTTCATGTGTGATGTTAGTGCTGTACCTTCAACGTGAAATGGGAAGAATAAGATCAAAAGCTTACAGTGGGAAGCTTTATGTGTAATACATTTATACATGTATGAAACTTACTTAGCAAAACCGTTTTCTCTGATGTTTCTAAAATATGTTTGCAATACACTAGAATAAACATTGTATCAATAATTATTTCTGAACAATGTAACTTAGTGATGAATAGGTGATGTTACAGTGTTTGTTTTTGATTTTAATTACTTCAAATCATCAATTTGTGGATTCTTTACCCACTCAGTTCCAGACTTGTATTTTTTAGTGGCTGACTTGCAGTGGCTGGAGCTGGTCAGGAAGTCCAAATATTGATATCTTGATATCTTCTGTTGTTCCAGAAGTTAAAGTCTCCCACTTAGGGTGGCTTTCTGAGAGTGGTACAGTGGAGAGTTTAATATTTAATATAATTTCTGTACATTTATTTGAATTTTATATATAAATAGAGTATTAATTCTACTTTTTGAAGCCATGCTGCTGAAATGAGTTCTCTCATATCCTTGTCTTACCTTTCAAGGTTGGAGCTGAGGATGTGATACATCTTGAGATCTGTGGACTGAGGGAAAGAGCAAAGTTAAATGTCAATCTCTCTGATTGGATCCTTGGTGACACAAAAGTGTGTGGACAGTAACACAGAGCCATTTATCACACTTAGTCACATTTTTGTCTTGTCTGGTTTGATCTGGAAGTCTCCCAGAAGAAAATATCTGTCTTACTGGGTGACACTTGTCAAAGGAAAACAAACCATCATTCTTGAGATATTTCTCATCCTGCCATATTTTGACAATGAAGTCTTCAAGAAGAAATAACAGCACTCTTGCAGACAGGTGCAGTGAGAAAAATGCAACGTATTTGATGGGCAAACATTTGTTTTTATTACACTGGAAGCCTAGTAATTTTGAAGGAATTTGGATGCCCAGTTCAGTACAAGCCAGCTGGAAATTCCTCCACAGCCAAGGCTCTGCTGTGTCTTCACAGCTCTTCCATTTCCCTATGTGTACCTTGCCACAGAAGGCAGGATAAGATTATCTGTCTTAAAACAAATGGGGGAAGGTAATCAGAAGCCCATGCTAGCCCATGCTAGCTGTTCACTGAAGTGTCTGTAAAGCAAAGGAAATATTTTGGGGAAAAAAAGTTAGTCAGAAAGCCTTAATTAGCTCCAGCAAGCTGTAATGCCACTTGGAAAGTTTTTGAATAACATGCCACTACATATTTTAGAGAATTGTTGCTTTTTGAGGACCCCCTTAGGAACTGCTGTGTCAAAACAGTGAGCAGTCATTAGCCAAGTTACTTGTGTTGCTGTGTTTCAGACATAACAAAAGAACCTGTCCAGCTCAGAGGCAAGACACCAGCTTATACTTTATAGTGAAGGAGAAATGCAAGGGTGTAGCAGCTTCAGCAGTACCTTGCGCCTGTGCTAGGTGGAAAATCATGCTGAATTCAGAACTCTGTTTTCCCAGCTTTGAGAACTGAGTTGAAAAAATACTTTATTTCTGACTGGTTAAGCTATTGGCATCCTTAATTCAAGAACAGGCACATGCTCTTTTTTCATTCAAATGACAGCAAATGGCCAGTGAGGTAGGCTGGTTTGGAGTTGGATATGGCCTCCTACTTGAAGGAGCTGGTCTTTCTTTTCCTCCAGTCCCCAGTTGTGTGATGAGCCTTCTAAACCAGTAACTAAGCTAAACACAGTAACATTTGTTGCTGCTTTGAAGGTCTTCTCTCACATTAGCAGGGAGAAAAGAGAAAACATTTCCTTTTGCCTTCCCCTCAGTCTTGGTCATCTTTATGGAGGGAAAAGCACTCAAGGACTATTACAAGAATGAATAGAGCATTCCTGCCATTTTTACATCTATGTTCCAGATATTGCCAAGAATTTATAGAGAATGTAAACACTGCAACTAATGTTAACCACAACCCTGGTGACCTGGTTTTGGCCAGAACAGTGAGATTTTTCAATTTATCTGACACAGCCCTGAATAATATGGGTGCTGCCTCAAAGTTTTAGTGACATTTCTTGGAATGTTGCTTCACTTTGATCTCTCTAAATCTGGGCTTTTTCTCCAGTCTCTTCTCCTCTGCTGCAGTCAGGTATGGGGCTTGTAGAGACAGTGAGCTTTTGGTCCTAGTGCCTGTCCCAGCTAACATGAATCCAGTCAACAGGGGCTGGCAGCTCCCTCTGTCCTGTTTCTTTTATAATCTAGGTGTTTCATTTCAACTTCAGTCATCATTCCTGGGTTATGTAGCTAATGCTGGCTTGGGTGCTAGCACTAGTGTAGCAACAAAAAGATCATGCACATCATGGGCAGGTTGCTGTCATATTTAGCCTGAAGCTGTGGTTTGTTTTGCAGCTTGTGATATTGGGGCTGCACCTAAACTAGCTCAAATATAAATATTCTTATCTGCAGATCTGTGCTGTAGGATATACCTCTTACAGCTAGAGAAGCACAATGTGTTGTGAGTGCTCCTTGTGTGTCATTTGTTCCCATTTTGTCAGCACCCCATGTATGTAAAAAGTATGTAAAGTATGTACTTTACCTCAGGAAAAAAAATGGGGTGTGCTTTGCTTATTTGTTAATAATCAAGACACTGCAAAGATAATCGGCAGAAGGGTGGGGTACTAGAACCAATTAAACATCACAGTGTTTACTAGCAAAAGGGAGAGCATTTTGCTGAGCTTAATCAGAAGTTTCCTTTCAGGATGATTCAGGAGACAACTGCAGTAACGGAACAAGGCAGCTACTTCCTCATATCAAGCAGCAGAAAGCCGAGGAAGAGCACAGCTGGCTGGTTGGTGGCTGAGAGCAGGGTCACCTTTAGCTGTGCCTGTGCAGCAGACCAGGACTGATATGGCTGGGTCCTGAGGACGAGAGCAGCCTGGCACAGAGGCTCTGATAAAGTTGGCTTTCAGGAATCCTTAGGCTTTGGGGCAACTATAAAACCTGAAGAACTGTTTTATTTCCCAGTGGCTACTTGATCTGTGCTGAGCTTTAACCTTCCTAAATACACTTGTTCTATACCACTGCTAAACAAACCTTCCTCCCTCAAAGGAAGTCCCACACTTCGAAACCCAGAAACAACACAAAGAATCCTCAGGATATTAAAAACAGAGCCTCTGAGTATAAGAAATACTTTTTGGACATCTGCTCCTGTAAACATGAAGATTCTTCCTATTTTGTACTCAACCTAAGTCTAGTGCTTATATGAATTCAAATATCCCACCCTTCTCTTTGACATCAGATAAAGTGAGTCTTTTCCTAATAGAGACCTCCATGTGCAGAGAACAGGAAAGGAAAGGTCAGCCAAGTTTGAAGAAAGACCCTCACTCAAACCTGCATCTCTCAAGTTCAGATTTGTCACTCTGTTCCTGGCAGAGCAGGGGGGAGAGGGTCACAGCACAGCTCTCCCTGCCACCCTGCACAGAGTGCTGGCCATTCCTGGGAGAGCAATGGTGAGGGAACAAAATTGTCTCTCCAGCAAAAATATATTCACACACTGCGCTCAGCAAGTAGGAGTGGTTTGGTTCCTCAGAGTCACCTTTGCATTTACAAATGTGTGTTTTTATATCTAGATTCCCTGCAAATTTTCTCCTTCACCATCTATTATGTTATGTGGGAAATGCTGCGGAAGTAAATGAGACCTTTAATGATTTATTTCACATTCTGAAACTGAAAGCTCACAAAAATAAGGTGTTTCACCAGGAAGGAAGGGATGCTAGCAACAGCTTCTTTTGCACTGAGCAGAAATTGTGAACGTAATGTTTATTTTGTGGATTGTCTTTCTGTGTGCATGTGCACGCATGCTCGTCCAGGAGCTGATTTTGTCACACCATGTTGAAAAATCTTTCTGAGCAGACAAATAGCAAGGTAATCTATATGCAAATTTGCTGGTTTAGTCATTCTGATGTGCCTGTGACAAAGAGTGGATTTAATTATAGTTTATTGGTGCTGGTTATGCTTGAGTAATCTGGAGGTAATGGTGCATAATGCTGAATTAATCTAGGATGAAAAAAATTGGTTTCCTGGGGATAAACTGAGACAAAGGCGAATCATCCTCTATTTCTACAGCTGGGTACATTTTCCTGTGCAGTCAAAACAGTTAAGTTTTCCTGGCATCATTTGGCACCATGGTTTAAAAAAAAATTCTAATGATCCAAAGAATTTTGGATGTAGATTTTCAAAAAGAATAGCTTGTTTGCAGTAGTGGCATCATTCTGGCAGGTAATTTGGTATCTATCTGCTTCTCTCCTGATTCCCTCCTCCCTCACACCCAGTGTGCTCCATGCAGGCTAAATCAAGTAGGTAATGCATTCAACACAAAGACAATTAAAAAGGTAGAAGGTGAGAATTAGCAATGTTTGAGATAAAAAATCTCTTGCTTTCTATCTTCGTTTCCTGCACTAGCCATTTGTTCTACATAGTTGCTATTCATAGTATTTTCTGTTTCTTTATGTGAAAGATCTGGAAATTGTGTTAGTGTAAGTGCTTCAGGTAAGTGTTTCAGAGGAAATTCATTGCTAGATAAACTGAGAAAGCAAAAGTAGAAATACTTTTTATTGCAGAACAATTTCAGGTACATGGGATTACAGTCATGTACATGCACGGTTTTGCTAGATTAATGTATAAACAGTGAGGAGAATAAGGACATACAGTGGACAGGGAGAAATTGAACATTATAGCTTTGGAAATTATTACTTCCTGCATAAAGCAGACCTCTTTGGTTACCATGGCTATTTTATATATTTTTAATGACCTAAAAATTTTGCCTCAGGTCATTAGAGAAATGTAGGTCAAAAGAATAATTTCCTTATAATAGGGCAATTACTCTTTTATACATGGAGTTCACACACCTTCAAAAGATCAGTTAAGCATGATTATCTTCATGCAAGGAGTGCATAGCATCAGAATTTGACCATGATGAATAGTAGATTGCAAATCTGAACCATTTCAATGTGACTTTTGAGAGGTGCTGAGTATTAATTCGACTTTCAGTCATGGGAACCAGAAGGGTCTCAGCTTTTCAGAGAAGCTAGTTCAACACAGCACAAGTTCATTGGTAGTACTTAAGGTATCCAAAAGCACTGAGCATTTTGTGAAAATTCGGCCAAAAGCCAAAGCTTGTGATCCAAAGTTAGTCACTCTTTATGCTTCTGGCTATTGTTTCTGCTTCAGAGACTGAGCAATGATCCATATATTTTGGGGCAAGGAATGCAATGAGATGCCTGAATAACTTCAGTTTACTTTTCATCTGCAGTGTTGGAAGAAGGCAAAGCAAAAGAACATTTTATTGGGATAATCTCCAATTTCATGCACACATGGCCTTCAGTCATTTGTTTTGGCAGACACCATAGAAACCACATCATTCAGTTCTCATTTCTTCAGGTTTTCAATGTGTTTTATCTTTTTTTCCTTAGGCAAAGAGTTTACTTTATATCTGAAAACGTTATCTGTGGACAAATATTTTTTTAAACCTCTCCAGAAAACAAACTCTTTATATTCAAGTGGTTCTGCTTTTTTTATCTTTAGACAGTTGATACTTACAGAGGAGACAGTGGGACAGGAGAGAATACTGGGTTCTGTTCCAAGTCTTTTCAGTGCTTTTCTGGGTGAAACACGGCACATCCTTTTGCAGCCTCACATTCAAGGTGCTCAGATCTTAAAACTTGCAAAATCAGGCTCAATGATGCGACTAATTCATCATTATTAAGAGTTTTGACATTGATAGACGAAAGTTCACTGTAGTCTTTATTATTTCAAAGCACTATTCCATTTTTTTTAATGTGAGAAAAAATTCCGGAGTCCCTTTCTACTTGCGTATTTCCACTTTTCTTTTAAGCTCTGATTTCTAGAGTTGTTGCCATTTAAGCAGTTGTCTTTCATAATTTGTTTTGGTGCTGCATATTTCAGAGGCAAAGGTGCTAAACCTTTCCAGAGAAGACGTTTTCATTTTGCTATCAGATGATTTTAATGATGTTTTCAGGACATGGTATGCACCCTATGACAAAACAATTTATCTGTGTCTGTGTGTGAGGTGTGGCATACTGAGGTTAGTGTTATTTTGCCTTAAAGTATAGTATTTCTCACATGGCTGTCATGATTGATGTTGTTGACCTCTGTGAGTCTCACAGAGAGGTTATTACAGAGACTCTGAATCTACTTTAGCAAAACCAGACTTGTGTAGTGACTACAGCTGCTTATGTCTGTGTGCTGGACTAAACACTCTCCTGAGACACCTGAGCTGTGAACAGAACAAATTAGTCCATACAGAATCATAGAATTGCTTAGAGATCTTCATACTAAGTCAGCATTTCCAGGTACTCCCAGCTGCCTAGGTTCTTCTTTGAATTTTTATTCTGAGTCACCATTTTTATGCACTCTGTAGTAGATTTTGTCTGAAGTTTTTAGTGGAGAGTTGAGCTTGTAAAGTTCAGCACTGAGAGCGGAGACTTCTGCCATTTGTACTGCCAAAGCAATTCCACTATGATACAGTTCCTCCAAGTGAGCAAATGGTGCAGTGGTGGGCTGTGACAATTGTTGGCTGAAACATTTTACCTTCCTACCTAAAGCAGCATGCTTCATGCATCTAAAAACCACAGAAGCCAAACGTCTCCATCTGAGCTAGTTACTAATAATCTTGTATGAGTATAAACCTTCAGTGCTAAGCTTGGTGCTGCTGGTGTTTGTTCTTGTGGTCTGGCCTTGCAAACAGCTGCTGTAGGCAGCCTCTGCACTGCCAGCCTGGAACAGTCCTCCTTAGGCCTATCCAAAGCCCATGAGAGGTGAGGGGGATATTTCCAGTTGACCTCAGAGGGCTGTGAATCCAGTAATAAGTTAAGCTTTATGTGTCATTCATAAATTTGCATGTTGAAAGAGCCAGTGCTGCTGCTGCTTCTTGGAAAGTGAGAGACAATACAGTTCTCAGCCGTAACAAAGAGATTATACAGGGTGCCTGCATGGCTCTGAGGTGTCTGACCTTCCTTCTCAGAGCTGGGGGTTCAGCAGCTTGCTAGTTTGGTCCCTAATTGACAGCACATATTTGTGACTGTGCACTTAATCACGGTTGCTGATTGGAGTAATTTAATCAGGGAACTGATTGGGGCAATTTGGAATAGGTCCCACTGGTGAATATCACTAGTTAAGATGGATTGCCAGTGGAGACAATAGCCAGGAAAAGGTAGGGTAAAGTGTAACCAGTAAGTAACTCACATGTTATCCTGCAAGGGACACTGTCACCTTGTTCACTGACAGTTCCCCCTCAGCTTCTCAGGATGGTGAGAACCCCACAGTCTGAAAATATTCAGGGTAAGGAGTAAGGTGAGGAAACTTGCTGACAATGTTATGTTATTCAGATCATCAAGGAAAAGGCAGACCGAGGAATTCTGGAAGGCCATTGTGAGCTGAGGTTCAGTGCTCAGTAGTTGTCAGATATATAAATCAAGCATTAGGAATGATTAGGAAAGACATAGATGATAAAACAGCAAATGTTGCTTTACCATGGCACAAGTTCATTGTTTCCAATCCCCTGTGCAGTTCTGGTCCTCACATGTCAAAGAGAGTATATAATAAACTTGGAAAAGTATCAAGCAGGAGCAAGAAGGATAAGAAAAGGTAAGAAATTACTTCAATTTGAAGAATGACTGAAGAGGCTAGAAGCCTGTAGGCTGAAAAGGAGAGACAACTTCCCACAAATATGATGTGGATCTCTAGGCTCAGGAGTGGCATGGAAAGGTGTGGCTAGGGGTCAGCATTCAGTGTCTCTGCGAAAACAAGAATGTTACACAAAGCTAGTGGCTGTCAGGTTCAGAGAAGGAGGTGGTTCTTAGTAGACTGTGTGACAGACTCGCAAAAGTTGTTGCTAAAAGGTGTTGTGGATTCCAGAACTCTCTTTGTGCTCAATGAAAAACTGAAGAAGAACCCAGAAGAGAACCTAATTACAGAGAAACCCCGTGTGTCTCAGAAAATCCCCAAAAATCATTGTAGACAGAGCCTACAGAGAAGGAACTATCATATATGCTTAGCTTGTTCTTTCTCTTCCCCCTTTTCTGAACACTCTCAGGTTCTGGGTTCCGGGACCTTTGATCTGACACAGCACAGGTGTTCTTGTGAAACTGATACTTCCATAGGGTGCCCCAGAGGAGAGGTCTGCAGCGGCCTCCTCTGAGCACCCCAGAAGCAGATCCTGGTGGCAGGGCTGTGTGTATGTGCAGCACCATTAGCTTGCTCTATGCCATGAACTCTTCTGCCTTGTTAAGCAGTGTAGACATTCTTCCAGATGTTCGCATGAATAATCTGTTAAATTATGGAAGGCTTCTATTTTTTCTTGTAATAAAAACACACACTGGTAGGTGTGGTGTTTAAAAATGGAAGGGGGGGGCAGGGGGAATATGTAGATGCAATGGGCTTCTTGTCATGAAAAATAAGAGGAAGAAAAAGCTCCCTTTTTTCCTTTTTGAAAGGTTTGGGTGCCATCTGCTGGGTTCAGTAGGACCTTACATACTGGAGCAGAATTGCTAGTTGCTGGTTGAAAAGTGCCTGGAAAACTGAATTTACTAAGGGTTGCACTGTCTTTGTACCTCCTGGTTGTTTTGTCTCCATTGGTGATAACATTACCCAGGTATATGGGATGCACTCTGTCACACATAAAAGTGCTTGCTTACAATTGCCTTGTAAAGGTACCATTCAGGCTGAATTCTCTAATGATTTTCATTGTGTTTGGTCACCTAATGGAGAACTAGTGGATGGAAATAAGGATTTTTGGGCATTGTGTCCTATCCACGTATTGTGCTAGCAGAGCCCTCTCTGAGCAGCATGTCAGGCTGTGGGAGACAAGGACAGGCGGATGCTGGGAGCTGGAGCAGGCTGTTTTTCCAGGGGCATGGTTACTGCCTCTGTTTGGTACGTGACAGAGGTGTATAGAAACAAGATACAGTCTGTATGTTGAGCTCTGGTGATGTGTGAGTGTACTAGGTGGGTGAGGGTCCATGAAGTGGGCACGGTGCCTGCTCTGCAGTTACGGCACCTGGTGACAGTGAGCTGGCACCTCTGGGCTTGCACTGTGAGATGTCCCTAGCTCTCAACCTGGGGGTGCCCCAGAGCAAGGTAATAGAATAAGGTCACCACAGGCATTTCCAGAGACTGAAGCAGACTCGGTGTATTCATTGTCCAGGGGACGTGGCCAGCTTTGTGTCTGCAGAAAAATGACAAGAGTGTGACCTGTGTGAGCAGGCAAGTGCAAACATGCAGGGACCTGGAACACGGTTACCCACAGCACTACCTTGGGATGCATCTGACACTGTGAGACCTCTTAAGGGGAATATCCCTTTATTCTTTTCTTCCTCACAGTTATCCCATGGTATGTTCCCTCTCACTCCATAATTTGATGATACAGGGCTTGGGCAACAATAGCGGCTTGTGCAGTCGCATCCTCTCCCCAAGCCACAAAGTCCCTTATTCCCTCGCTGTATGTGAAGTCATGCTGTGTACTGCTGGGTTTGAAAACATAGAAACCAAAACTACAGCAGGATGAAATGTATTATATTTAACCCAGACCAGTTCCGTTTTTTTTATTTTAAATCAGAATGTGGCCTCCTGAGCAGCTGGGTCAGCACAAGCAAGGGTAGCCTGGTGTCTGTGGTGCTTAGCGGGGAGCAAGGGACACGTGGCTGAGGAGCAAGGCAGCTGTACTTGGCTCTGCTTTTGAACCCTTGGATCACCCAGCTGTGGGCAGGGTTTGGCCTCTGCACCAGGACCAGCCGCCAGCAGATATTTGTGAGGAGATGGTGAGCCAGAGGCTGGCAGCACTCTGTGCTGTGAGGGACCTTGCTGAGTTCCCCATGTCCAGCACTGCTCTGTTTGGGGGCTTAATGACACATATAAACCCAATGTCCTTGTTAGGTGGAGGTGTGCTTTGAATTTTTAACTGCACAGGCTGAAAAGAGAGTGGTGTGTCAGTAGTGAATCCTTGGAGCATACTTAGCTACTCTTTGTGCATTCACAATATTTCACTAACTGTCCACTTATAATTGTTAAGACTATATATAGAAATGAACACATAAATAAGGGATAATGAAGCCTTTTTCCTTTGGATCCATTCTTTCCTTTGCATATCAAGAGATGTGGCAGTATGTTAATCCATCCAAGTTACTAAAGATTTACATCCTTCTCTGCTTTAGGAGGGAAACCAAATTCCTTCAGAGTCTTAGAGAGAATTTTCAGTCCTAGGCAAGTAGGAAGTCTGGCATTTTGATGCTCTTTGAGTTGCAAAGGTATGCCAACACATCCCCATACTACCTTGATCAGTAAAGGAAAGAGATCCTAAATTTTGTTCAAAATAAAAAAAATATTTTAAAATTGTAGAGGTTTCTGGTACAAACAAATGAAAAAGAATACATCTGATGATGTTGGATTTTGAATGATCCTCTATATAGAACATACCAATTTTATATATAATTTTTGCAAAAACAGCAAGAGTAAAGCAGAATAAAAATGTATAGGAAGAAAGTTAGAATTCAGCCCAAAGAAAGGCAGTCAGTTAGGAGGAAGAATCTGTTTTAGCTGAAAGTTTATACTTAGACAAATTTAACATACTCCTTGAAAACTGCGTTCAGCGCTCAGTCTGGGTGCCTTACATATGACAAACCACAAAATGAGAAACAGACTTCCTTCTAGTGTTTGTACATTGAGTGTTAGACCTTCAACCAGAGCAGTTGTGGATTTCGTTGAACTCTAGATCACTGTTACATTTCTGAAGCCCTTGATTTCATATTACAATGCATTTAAATTATTTCAAGCAAAAGCTGACAGTGGCAACTCATGTATTGTTCTTAATCACCATATTTTTTGTATTTTCTTATACTCTGTTTTTGCTGCCTTTTTTTTTTCAAATCATCTTCATGGTGTGTTTTCACCACAGTGTGTGGTGCCTTCAGACTTTTGTATAGTGATTTAATTTCTGTGTTTGTCTTATTTTATAAATTAATGTCTTTCAGCACCCCCAGATTCAAAAGGAGTCACAATATATCAAGTACTTGTGCTGTGATGATAAAGCAACCCTGCATCAGTGGGTAACAGGAATAAGAATTGCCAAGGTGAGATTAAATTTACTTTTAAATGTTTAGTGTAAAATCAGTTCTTCCTCAGGTTACTGACTGTCATCACTTCAACTGGAAATGCTGTGATAAGAATGGACATTCATGCTAATTTTACCACAGAAACAAAGATCAGAAGAGCACAATGAGGATGGGTTTGCTGAATGTCCCTGTACCTTAGCTATCGGTGTGTTTTTCTTATTAACACAGGAGTGAGCTCAGTAGCTATAAAACTCATGTACTCATAAAACTTACTGCACAGTTATCTGGCTCAATAATAATATGCTGTGGGTAAAGATGTGCAAGCTCTGGTCAGTCCAGTTGTGACATTTTTCAGACAGTCCTACCCAAATTGTCTGCCTCACTCTGTTCAAAAAGATCCCAACTGACAGCCTGTTTTCCTTTGTACAGAACATTAAGGGAGATGGATTTATACACAGCCTTGGTATTGGCTGTATTTTCCCATACTCCTCTTATCTGTAAGTTTGGGCTTTTTCCTGACAGTTCTGCTGCAGGGTACATATAACAAAGATGTGGGGTGGACATCAGATTATGTTGTGTCTTACACTGACTGACCTGTTTGCTCTAGAGCCTGGGATTCAGTGTCTCAAGTCTCCAGTTTGAAAATGTAATACTTGGACAGATTGGAAAAAGATATTTACTGAGAACAGTTGATTTTAAAGTCAAGTTTCAAGAAGTTTACAGATACTGAAATGAACATGAAATGTAAGAATGGTATCAGTAGGACTGTGTTTGGTTATGGGGATTCATGTTTTATTGTGCTTTCTACCTGGCCCTGCACAGAAAAGGGCACACTACTTGTAGAAAGATACTTATTAACAAAACTAGGCAGGAAAAAACAGGGTCAGAAAACTTGTCCAAGAGCAAAAAGGAATGCTTGGCCTATATCAAGCTCATGTTATGGTTTTGATTGTTTTGCAGTATGGCAAGACACTCTACGACAATTACAAATGTGCAGTGAAGAAAGCTGGCTCGTCCTCTCATTGGGCAAATCAAAAAGTGGTGGAACCAGCTGCCGCTGCAGGATCCTCATCAGCAGGTACTGACACTGGCACAGCAGCTGAAGTCACATTTGTTGCCCCCTTCTATTACCATCAGTGTTGCATAGAGTCTTTGTTCAGAAAACTATCCCATGGATTCAGCAAGATGTATTTTTATAGACAGGCCAATGTACCTCTGGTGCATAACAAAGCCCAGCAGCAAAGCTCTCACTTTACAGTTAGAGCTTGAAAAATACAAAGACAGTTCACTGAAGATCAGTTTAAATCTGCATCATTTAATAAGGCATTTTATTTTTCTGTTGGTGTCTGAATCCTTCATCCTCCGTCTGCATTTTACAGACTGATGGTCCATGTCTTGAAACTTTCTGTTTGCCCATCTCTGCACTGGCTGTATTGGAGTTTTTATTCCAGTTAGTAAAGAGGATGAGTGGGATATTCTGAGATTGATCATTATAGAAAGATTATTACAGGATGAGCCACTCTCTTTCCTAGCCATTCACTCATTTGCATGGGAACAATGTGGGTGTTAGGACACAAGAGTAAGAAAGGATTGGGTTATTTTCTAACCTTCCTTTTCCAGTAGCTTTATCATACTGCTGTAACTGATGTAATCATGATACAAATACAACAGTGCATGATACTAGCTGTAACTTGCATGACTATTTTTAGTTTACAGGCTTAACATATGCTTTATTAGGAAGGGCATGCTAGCCAAGTACTTACTGTTATAAGACAGGCAAAGTCAAAATCACTGTTGGCAGTTAATATTCTGACTTCTCATGTAGACAACTCAAACACCTTTCTAAGGCTTCAGTTCACCTTTTCTGAGTACATGTGAGATAGAGGGTGGTCTTCTTCTAGTCCTTGGAGTCAAATCATGTTAATAAATACACATCTGGGGTGGGGAGATCCAGTAACAGACTGTTTTGAGATCAGGGACGTTTCTGATGGGGGAAGGTGTTTTTAAGGGCTTGTTTTACTTCTCATTATCCTGCACTGATTTTGTTGGCAATAAATTCTCTTTATATCTCTAAGTTGTGCCTGTTTTGCCCTTGATGGGATTTGGTGAGTGATCTCTCCCAGTCCTTATCTGAACCCATGAACCTTTCCTTAAATTCTTTCTCCTCTGTCCAGCTGCAGAGAGGAGTGAGCGAGCGGCTGTTGTGGGTGCCTGGCATCTGACCAGCATCAACCCTCAGCAGGAGGAAGTTTATTTGAGTGAGGGTGGGTGTGACAGTCGTGGAACATTTGTGTTCAGGTGCTGACAGCAGTAGAGAGGTGGCTGGCCAGGGGGCTCCATGCTGGTGCTGCCATCTCTCCTGGATGTAGGCAGGACCAAGGCCTTATAAAGGCTGTGTATACGTCTGTGTATTCAGCTCCTGACTAGAATCCAGGAACACTGCATGTGTTCAATAGAATATACTGCTAATTTTAACTATGGATTGCATCAAAATGGTTAAGTAGCCTGGAAAGGTTTTAGTCATATATACTGTCTCTATGGAAATATCTCTGCAGGATCATTAGTGTTCTAATTGAGGCAAGTCACTGTGATTCAGGGTGTCTTACAGTTGTCATAGCTGCTCTGTATAAAACCTGGGGCCTGACTATGCTGTTAGAACTGCCTAACTGTGAGCAGTGGTTGGTTTGTGTTTTGAAAATGGAACAAAGCATGTTCAGTTCTGTTTTCAGATGGGTCTGTAGCCATTTGTACGGGCTTACTTCAGTATAGACTAAAATCTGCTATAGAAAACTACAGTCCTGTGTGAACTGGCCAGGGACTGTACTCTGTTAACTTCAGTGGCAGCCAAGGAAGGCAGGTGAAACTTTGGTTCTCACCACACAGCCACTATTCCCTGGACATGCTGCTGTAACCAGCATTGCTATGTTCACAAATACCCAAACCTGTGTAGTCTGTGGCTCTGAAGCATCCCAGGTGCATCCCAGGCAGAATATACTAGTTCCCTCTCTGCCTCACTGTGTGCCTTTGCACACTAAAAAAAATCAGTGTATGTAGTGGTCCTGCACATTATCACAATGTTTGAAAGACGGAAGATGTTGCTTTCTTTAGATGTTCCTTATCACTGCAAGAATAAATATTTTGCATTTGGGGATCTATACTTTGCATTGTTTGGACTACCTTTTATTTTCTTAAAACAAATGCTAATTCGCCATAATATTTTGAAGAAATTGACTTGTAAATAATGCTGTAACACTTAAATTAAAAATAAATCTCGAGAAGAGAATGCTTGGGCTCACATATTATTGTCTGAGAGCACATTAGCTGGCTGGCAGAAGATGATGCATCAAGTATTGCTTTCAAGTCTTGCATAGTTTATGAAATCCATTAGCAGAAGAAGAAACAGATTACCATGTCCCAGCCTTCTGTTATATAATTTTTGCCAAGTAGAACACCATACCTTGCACTAGATAGAGTGGGTCTCTCTCTGCTCTCCTTCATTTAGTTAAATCTCAGTATGACTGAGGGCAGCAACATCTTTCAGCAGTGTGAAGGCCAAACTCCTGCTCTGCTATGAACAGCAGACAAAGGGAGGCGAGACAGTAACTTGCTCCACTTGAGGGAGCAGAACCCCTCTGGGCCACAGAACCCACGGATTTACACCTCCTTCCACTGAGGAAGGAGAGCCACAAGATTGATTTTCTCTCCTTGTTGACTTCCATGTTAGTCCTTCAACAAACACAAGATTGTAGTTTGAATGATCCAAATGGTACTTTGGGTTAAATGTGCTGAACAACATGCAGGCACAGGTGTAAAACCTAAGGATGTTAGACCACCTTCTGTCACCCCTTGAAGCCTAAATAGCCTTAGCAAATTAGGCACCCTGCAGAGTTTTTCTTACTCCTCTGCCAGTCATGGGATTTGCAGGTATGGCAATAAAAATACTTCCTTCTATTTCTTATCATATTCATGGAACCTCTTTGCTAATCAGTAAAGTGCACATTAAGATTAAAGCCATTGTTGTGCTTAGTCTACCCTGTAGACAGCTAAGGGTTCACTAACATCTGAAAAGTACATGAATGGAACTTTACTGGATCTCAGAACTGTAAATTAGAATAGAGCTAAGGCAGTCATTATGGTTTGCAAATGCTCTAGGCACCAAACACTGTCTACTTTGACACATACAGCTTTCAAAAATGCTACACGAAACTGGAGAGTATTTAATCCTCATCACACTACACAGGGGCTGGGGATTTTTAATAATTGCACTTGTGAATTTGTCCTTTGGTCTCACATTCACTTACTGCATTTGACAGTACTGGGTTATTTATGCATATCCCTTACACAAGCAGAAATGTTGGGCAGATGTTTTACAGAGCTTTAACTTAGCCAGCTTCCAGATCCACACTAATCTGAGAACACAGTGAAGTTCACAGATCTTTGTGGTTCCAAATGGGGCAGCTGTTTCAGAGCTGGGAAGATGTTTTAGTTCTTTTACTAAAGAAAGTGGATCAGCCCCTCTGTAGGATTTCATACCTTCCACTCCCATGACAGATTGATATGAAACTATGGTGCTTTTAGTCTTTAGCCTCAATTAAACAAAAAACATGCAATAAAAACTGGGAATGTAGTAATACTACAGCACACTGCAAACTTCAAAATGCTGTTATGAAACACAGGTATTTTAATGTAAAGTACTTATGGATTTTAATGTAAGGTACTTTATTTTCCTTAAGTAATAACTGAATATGAAAAGTCATAAAATGAGCTTGAAGTAGAAAAGAGATTTTACTGAGTTATGTATAAAAACCCTGTACCAAGTGTTTCCTTGTGGAAGTTATAAAGAAATTTTTATAGCCTTTTTCTTAGTTGGGTATTCCCTGATCTGCTTAATATCACAAAAACATAACACCCTCTTCCCTCTGGCTTCTCACTCTCCTTGTCACAGGTACTGTTCAGTCAAATGGACAGATTCCCCAAATTGTTCATCATTCTAGTGCAGAATTTCCAGACACTCAGAAGAAAGTGGATACATCTGAGGCACAGGTGAGTAGTTACTACAGTTAAATGTCATCTGTGAATGAGTTCTTCAAGTTTGTTGTCCTTCACCTACTGTCTTCTCACTCAAAGTCCCAGTGAGAAGGGTTTGGCTCCTGGGAAAGGTGGCTGCCCCTCCTCATGCTTTGCACACTGCAAACAGTGTGTGTGCTGTGCAGAACCAGGAGCCTGTGATGGGAGGTGAAGGCACAGCCACCCACTGCTTCTGTTCTTCAGAACCAGCAGCCATGAGTTCATGTAGCAGGAATAGCAATGTGCCTGCTGGGACAGTCTCAAAGTGTCTGCGCTGCCAGAACCTTGGTACCATGTTCTGTCTCTGCCAAAAAAAAAAGGTCTTGCCTTAGAAACACAAGGCATACAGTAGTGTTTTCAGTAGGGTACACTGCACAGCTGAAGATGAGTGTGATAAGAAAGGAGAAACTCTGAAGAACTAAGGGAAAACATTACATGTTTTCCTTAAACTCTAAATGCATTTCTTTGTTAAGCTCCAAATTTTGTGTACTTGCACCATGTTTGGCTGTAAAAATATCATAGGGTACAGTATGAGAACCTCAAGAACATAATACGGAAAAAAATTGTGCATTTGTTTGCAAATGAAATTAAATTCCTAGGATTCTTCTATGACCAGCATTACGTGTTCTGTACTTCTTGTTTCTGTCTTTGAGTTCCTCCTATTTCTCTGTTCTGAACCTTACTTCCTCTGGAGCAGATCACATTCTGAGAACTCAGCCAGTGGTTTCCTCCACCTCTGTCTGATTTACTTCCATGTTTGGAGGCAAGGAGTGAGGAAGAGGAGGCATAGGTGTTATAGTTAGCTCATGCCAGAATTAGTGCTGCTGACTGCAGGGACGCAGAGCACTTTTCTCCAGAAGCAGCAAACAAACAGGAGGAACTAGAGATCTGTGTGCAGCCACTACTGAACCACTGTAATTGCTTCATTGCAATTACAGACATGGTGGGATAGCTCCCGTGACTGGAATGTTGTCATGAAGGGCCACACTCTGTTTAGGAGAGACAGACCAGGAGGGTGCAGTGGTGGAGTTGCCCTCGATGTGAGGCAACACTTGGAGTGTACCGAGCTCTGCCTTGGTGAGGATAAAAGACTGGACTAGTGAGGGTGACACCATGGTGGGTGTTTTCTACAGGCCACCTGAGCAGAAGGAGGGAGTGGATGATGCCTTCTACAGGCAGCTGGAAGCAGCCCCACAGTCACAGGCCCTGGTTCTTGGCGGGCTTTAACTACCCTGACATCTTCTGGAGAAGCAGAACAGCAAAGCACAAGCAGTGCAGGAGGTTCCTGGAAAGCATTGATGACAACTTCCTGTCACAGGGAGTGGAGCATCCCACAAGGAATGCTGGGCTGCCTGATCTTATACTAACAAACAGGGAAGGCCTTGTTGGACATGTGAAGGTTGGGGCAGCCTTGGCTGCAGTGAGATTGTAGAGTTCAGAATTGAAGGAAGAGGTAGCAGGACAGAGAGCACGATTACAACCAGGGACTCCAGAAGAGCTAACTTTAGCATCTTTAGGGATCTTCTTGGAAGAACCCATGGGAGAAGGCCCTGCAGGGAAGAGATGTCCGAGAGAGGTAGTCAGTATTCAAGGATCATTTCCTCCCAGGCTCAAGGACAGTGCATCCCAAAGAGCACTCATCTTCTGAGGATAGCATTCAAAGAAGCACTGTGAATACTGACAACAGGGAGATTTCCACTGTCAAACTTCTGTGGGCAGCTCCAGAAACAAAACAAAATACTATTTTCACGTTTCAGGCAAAATGTACTCTACTTCATTTCCCTGTCTACTACACTCACATATTTTCACATTTTTTTATGTTCTTAGGCAGTGGCATTAGTTTACATGTTCACTGACTGTGACTGCCCTTTTATTTTTCTGCTTATTAAAGGCTGAAACAAACAATACCAGTGCACCTGGCCTGGCACAGCCATTGCTGAGGCCACAGAAAATCCAGAGTAAGAGGAGCTCACTGCAGCCTCCTCCTCCACCTGAAAGGCGTTCCTCTGCTATTTCTGCTTCACCAGTTCTGCCCTCCAAAGTGAAACGAGACAGCGGCATTTTCCTGACAGATCCAGAGAGCTTTCCAGCACCACCACCTACACTGAAGATTGATTTTCCTCCACCACCACCACCTGATTTCTGTGAACCACCTCCTGATTTTGTGCCTCCACCACCACCAGTCTCCAGCAGCAGTAATGGAGATGTGCCATTACCCCCTCCACCTCCACCTGTCTGCAGTAAGCCGCCACCACCTCCAGTGAAGAAAGCTGTGCCACTTCCTCCAAAAAGGCTGGAAAACACAAGACAAGATGAAGAGCCACAGTCAGCAGGTCCACCTCAGATTGCAGGGGGAGGCAATCAAGTAGATTTCATGTCTGACCTAATGAAAGCTCTTGAGAAGAAAAGGGGCAACAGCTCCTGAACTCTGGGTAGACTTTGTTTTGTCAGGCATCACAGAATGCCATGCTGGATCAGGCTTCTCCAGGAGGAATTCTCCTTCAGACTTCCTCTTGGGGGGGGGGGGCGGGGGGTGGGTCTCCAGAAGGTGGGGCACCCTTTTTCCCCCACTTTGTCCCTGTAACCTGCTCCTTTCTCCCTGCACCTCACCATCCCTTGCTCTTAACTGCCATTCCAGCACCAGGCCAAGGTAAGAATTAGTTGGACAGTCTTGCTTTCCTCCACCAGGACAGCCAGGGATGGTGGAGCAGCACTCTGGAGCCAGCCCCTTCAGAAAGTGAAATGCAAGTACTGTGGCTGCTTTTTTAGCAGAATTAGAGTTGAAGGAAAAATACAGTATCCTCATGCAAATTTTGAGAAGTGGGAAGGAAGATCCCTTTTCACAGAAGTGCCCTTAAAAGTTCTTTATCAGAAAACTCCCGGCTATGGAGGGGATTTTCTTTCTATACAAAGATGTTTTAAAAAGTTTTTCAAAATAGTCTGTCTTAGAAAAATTAAAACCTCAGCTAGATTATTGTGAGATGCAAGTAAGGGCCAGGACTATTCCCAAACAGTGTCACCCTAAATGTTAAACACTCCTGTTTCGATATGCAACTCAGTCATACCTGTCAGCATTCACACCTGCTGCTTTGAAATCTCATTTATTTGGTTACTTTAGACAACGAAAAAAAATTCATTTTTAAATCATGTATCCTTCCATGGTAAGCAGGGATTTTTTTTCTGTTGGTTAACGTTTGTCTTCAAACTCTACCTAGAAATTATCTGTCTTGTGAAAGACTTTCTAATTATCTTTGTGCCTGATAGGGATATCTCCTCCTACATGTTTTTTCATTTTTTCTCCCCATGCAATTCTCCATTGTTCATTTAGGAAGCATTCATTGTTAGTTCTTAAATAAAAATAGCTTCTATTTTATATCTGTAGAAAATGTCACAGTGTCACAGGCATTTTACTGGCACTTGGAACTTCAGGTATTTCAAAGAATTTTTGCCTATACCTTCTAGACTTTGTTTTTATTTATTCTGGTCTTTGCCTTTTCTCATGTACACTTGACCTTCTAAGTTACCATCAGCAATGTATTTCTGTACTTTGAGTTATAAAAAAGCATGAAAAGCAAGGTGTGTGGTCTAAATAAATAAATACATGCAAGGAGCTCACAGAGCAGGGGGTGAGCCTGCTGTGTTTGTCAGAATGGATTCCTAGATCCAGAAGTGGTGGTGGAGGCAAGAGAATTACAAGCTGGTGGCAATGCCTGTGGTTTGGGTCCTCTCTAGTCTTATTTGTGGCTTAAAGTTGGTTTGTCAATACTCACATACCTGCATAACAAGCTTAGCAGAAATGAGAAAGCTGTAACTATATCTTCATAAAGAACCTTTCCCTTTGAAATTACTACTTTTTAAAAAAAATACTTTATTTTAGGTTGAAAGCAGTGTTTGGAACCACATGCATTTCTTCCTGAAATGATTTTGCTTTAAACACTATATTAAGCTGACACACAGAGTCCATCCAGCTCTTACTGGTCTTTGAGCTCCCTTGCTTTCAGCTGAACTGAGCAAAAAGCTCTCAACAAGACAACTATGACCACGATGAACAAAAAGTGTCACCTGGAATTGACATGCTGGGACATTCAAAAGGGATCTCAGCACCTTCAAACTGCCAAACTGAGAAATGCTCTTGAGACCAGTGCAAGACTCATACATTTAGTACAAGACTCAGTTCAAAGTGCAGGGGAAAAATCCCAGCTTGGTAAAAGTAAGAGGGTTAAAACTAGGAGTTTAAAAAAAACTTTTTTAAAAGAGGAAAGGATTACTGTTTCCCAATCCCTTTCCATATATAACAAAGTATTATGCAGAATCATTGAAGAGCTAGGTGTCATTTTCTGACAAGGTATTAGGAGTGCCCATTTTTCACATACTTAGGTGACAACAGCTGTCTGTGAGTCAGCCATTCTTAAATCAAATTAATTTTATGAAATGTACACCCAGCATCAAAATTAAGAAGAACATGTTCTTAGAAAAATGTTGCACAATAAGGTCACAAAGCACTGAGACTTTTATATGGCTTTTCTAGCATTCACTCTTCTCACCAGAACGCTCAGCCTCCCACCCTATTTCCTCCCTTCTCTTTTGTTACAACACAATAATATCAATTTTATACATTTTACATCTGCAGTCGATCATAATTCATGCACTTAATCTTACATAAAAGAAGTTGAACTTTCTTCAAAACAAGAAAAAAATCAAAGCCTACAGAAAACTCCAGAACTCAAGTAAAATGCTATGATGATTAGACCTCTATCAACTATTTTCTGTATGTACATGGTTACATGAAATTTCTAAAATGTAAGATTTAAACTCCATTCAAAGAACAAAGCTGCCTTCTATTGATACACAATTATCTGGCTTGATCCTGTACCAAAATACACTGCAAAATACAAAAAGATGTTCCAATGCTGTAATTCAAAGTATATGAAAAGAAATCAATCATTCCAGCTGTTCCTAACCTATTGCCATATAAATGGTCTGTACATCACTAGAGCTTACAGTACTTTAGCCTGCTAATATCTGAAATTGCAGCACGTTCTTTTTAGCCTGAAATGGAAGCAGTCTCAGCAGCTGTTGTCTCCTTTGGGCTCTTGAATCACTGATAGGGAAGAAGGACCTACTTCAAGCAATCACTTTTCCATCAGTCATTAGGATCAGAAAGTTTAGAGTTATGTGGGCAAGTCCTTACATGGGGGATGAGCACTGCTGCCCCTTTGTAACTGCCCTCCAATAGAGAAAGGATGAGAGCACAGAGAAACACCTCTGTGATTACCAGCCTCAGTTGTTATTCCCCATCTGTTCCAGGACCACTGCTCTGTTTATGTAACATGAAAGATGAGGCAGCTTCAGAACTGCAGGTAGAAGCCAAGGATTTTCAGGGAATAGATCATGAAACATGGTATTAATGTTTACATTGTCACAATAAACCATAATGATTAAGATCTTGAAGTGGAAAGAGAGGTGGTACAAAATGCTAAACACAATATGGGCTCATTTCTCTGCTTCTACAAAACACAGTTGAAAGGTAGTTTGGGGATAACCATATAATTTGTGTTTTTCATGCACTCTTTGTTGGGCACTTTGAGAGTGGAAAAGTAGAAATTTAGATGGATTGTGGCTTAACTGCAGGACAGAACTATTATTTATTGACAGTCTCACAGTAATTGGGAAATGTGTATTATTCTGTTTGAGGGAAACATGCAGAATGCAAGATTGGGTACCATTAAGTCTTTTGAATTCTCATGCTCTTGCAGAACAGGCTCAGGCAGTTTGATCCCCTTTAAGAGTCAGTACTGACTGTTATGAAATCAGAATAGTTACTAAAACCAGATGATGTAAACTCACGGTAAAACCAGGGAAAAGAAAATGGAGATTTGCCTTCACATAAACCAAGAAGACATGACCAAGTCCATGAATGAACTACTGGAGAGAAGAAATAGCTGACCTATTCTGCAGCCAGATGAGTATGTGAAACCAATTTTCAGGGCTTGCTTTATTCTTTCAGGTATTTTTTAAGAACCTGGAAGAAGTGTCACAGGGGGCACAGGGAGAAAAACATGCCACTGTTTGTAAAACAACTCCTTATTTGAGCTGTTCTGGTTTCACCTTGTGATGCTGGAACCTTTCTTTACCTGTAACTATGGATGAAGCAGAGGCCCACTTGCCACTAGGAGGATTTAACATGTATAAAACACTTTGAAGAGAAAAGCAGTGTAGAAATCCTTTGTATTTTTGCAGTTATTCCATGAGGTAAAGACATACAGGCAGCCATGTTTGGCCCACACACAACAGAAACTTCCCAGATGTTTGGTTAAACATAAATTGGAGTTCTTGCCTTTCACCTAATTGGAAATCAGGGTCCAAGCTGCAGTGCTGCTGCATTTACCTTGCACACACAAATAAGTTCTTTACATCATAACTTACTTGAGTGTGACCCACTCCTCTACAGGTGGTAATGCTGATGTTCCCACACTTCCTCACAACGCCATTCTGCTTGGAATTGTCCCAGAAGAGACATCAATGGTAGGATTTCAGTAGGCCAGAACACAGCCCAGAGCTGGGGGGCTGCTACAGGCCCCAGCAGCTCACACCTTTGGTACCTGGGGGCAGTGCCAGGTCCAGCACTAATCCCAGTGATGGCAGGAGGGCACTCACTGCCTGCACAAGAAATGCTAAACTGAACCTGTGTACATCTAAAGCTTAAATTCTGACTGGATCGTCAGAAAATTGTATTTAAATACCTGTATTGTGCCCCCCATTATGATACTACTATTTACAGTTCAACAACTGCATTTATATTTGAACAGCTGTTTATCTGAGGGGAAACCATCCTGAATAATTGTGTTGATTATAGTTAAGAACTAAAGGCATTCAAGTATTTCTTTCAATCTCTGAGATATTTCCAATAATATACATTTTTTTGCACATTTCTAGAAATAGATTTGTGAAATTTTAATTATACCACTTAATAGCCTCTATTTCAGAATCACAGACACTCAAAAAATTTGGAAATCCTAAAACAATCTATTTTGGATTTGGGAACAGACAAGATAATATCAAGAAGTAACAAAGCCCTCAGGTAAGAGATTTTTTCCTGTTAATTTTCTAGCATAATGTTAGACCTGATTGCTATGTATTAATTTTGGCTCAATTATACACTTAATTTTTTGTGGAACTAGAATATCCAATCAGAATAAATAATAAGACCCAGGACTCAAAGACGAGTCTGTCTTACTCAGAGGACTTCTATGTAACAGCTTCAGTAGAACTTTAAATACTTTCCCTGTAAGATTTTTGTCAGTCCCTTACAGCACTGGATGACTGGATCTAAAAGGCGTATTGACCTGACTACATATGTAGTGAGATGCTTCCAAGACAGTCCTGTTCCAGGTCCACACAGTGAATTTTTCCTGAGACTTCATATCTATGCACCAATAATCTTTCTACTCCTATCAAAAGATACTTTCAAAGAGCAGTGGTTCTCTGGATAGGCACCTGACACCAGCCAAGACACCAAAACTTATTCTGGAGTCAGTCACTCCCAAGACAGACATCTTTGCAAACTATTTAACTGAATTTCCTTTAAATCTTTGTCAGTTTCATGGGACAAAACATAATCAGAATGAGAAAAGGTGTCAAGGTCTAAGATGATCCTCTATGCCAGGTCTCCAAGATTTAGGAACATTTATGTCTGCAGAACACTGCTGTATTTGACCAGTGTGTAACAACAAGAGGAAAATAATCAAAATACTGCATTATTAAAACTAGCTTAGATGGATTTTAAATTGATCAGTCACTAAATGCTATTAAGACCCACCTGATCAGCCATGAATTTTGAGAGGTTAAGTGTGACAGTTTGGCAGTACTTAAATATTGGGACTCAAAGTAATGCACAGCTGAATGTGACAGGTAGAGTTGTCAATGCCAGTATAATTTGCAGATGCAACCATAAAGTGATGCACTTCTTTAATCTTAAGACTTCATAAGTTGGTCAAGAACAGTAGCAGATTCCAGTCCACAAAGTCTAAGGGAGAGAAGTTCCTGTGGCTTGAGCCATTAACCCAATTTGAAGGCTTGAGCTCGGACCTTGATCATTCTTCTTGCTTGTTCGTATTTCCCTCACGATGAACAGCTGACTTTGAGGTGCTTGGCCCAAGCTGGGGGGCGCAGGGAGTAGCCTGCTCTCTCTGCAGCCTCCTGCCTCTGAAAGGGGTGTTGTAAAACCTGCTCTAGGAGCTGAACCTGGAAGAAATTAAAAATGGGTAAGTTTTTATACAAAATGTTTTCTGATAAATAAGGACAGTTTTTTCCACTTTGATTTATGCACCCTCCTGGCTCCAGAAACTATCACATGAATTGCTTACTGTTATTAGCAGTACTATTAATATAGTCACTATTATTTATGTTATAATTAATACTATTAATAGTTTTGTTAATATTTTAAATAGCAATTGGTGTTATATGGTACAATGTTGGTCAAAATGTAGTACAGTTCAAAGTGTAAATATGAAAATTGTTTCATTAGCTGCTATGCCAATTGTTTTTAGATTTGTCAAGAAAAAAAAGATAATTTTACCTCTGAGAAATCATTCAAATTAGCTTTTTGCACTGCTGATTCTGCCATCCAATTCCTAAGTATGTATCTAGGATTAACAGCTGAAATAGAGAGTAAATCATGTTAAATTTAGTCAGACATATCCAACAAAAGGAAAACAGTCATTGAAACATGTCACTGAAATCTTCAAGAAGATTTAAATTTGCAGATCAGGAAAAAATGCATAAAAAGGAAAAGGAATTAATCAATCTACTTAATTCTGTGAGTTGCTAAAAGGATTTTTTAAACTTGCACTATCAGTAGTGCCAAAGTGCCAAACAGAAATTAGAGTAGCACAGAACATGACATTGATACTGGAAAGATTTCCTGTTAGGAACACCAGCAGGCTTTTCAAGTGTGATGAGTTTACCATGGCCTTGGTTCCTGCTACATTGGTGGAAAACATATTTCAATGTTGTCAATACCTTCCTAGAGATCCTAAAAATGAATAAGGTATTCCTTACTTCAAAAAGTAATTACTAAGACATCCATTAAAGCATATGTACTTAGATACTCCTTCTATGTACGGAATGTTTAGCCAAAAAAGCCTTTAATGTTACATTTCAGCTGTAATTTTTAGAAACTACTTTTTCAACTTTCCTTTTAATCTCCTGACTGGGGGCAAGCAGAGTTCGTCAGTTTTGTCCACAGCTGTCTGTTGTATTTTTTTGGAAACCCTCAGGACAACTGCACTGCTTCCCTGCCGTGTTTCAGGCTGCTTGTGTCTAATGAGCAGCAGAGAGATTGTAGGGACATTAGAAAATGAAACTGAATTAGTAAACCAGGATATATCCTATAGCAGAACAACTAACAACTTATAAAAGGAGTTCTCTCAAACTGTATGCCAAGGGCAATTCTTAAAAGCACATACAGCTTTAATTATCAATTTTTTAGCAGATTATGTCAACAAAATTCTTACTTTTGTTCTGCAATTAAAGGCTAGAATTCTACTTCTGTAAGTTTTCCCTTTACCTAATGATCAAAACAGTGTTACAGAATAATTGTAACACTTCAAACCTGCTTTGAAGTCTTGATTTACCATCAGTCTGTGTATTTTCAGTAGACAGTTCAGACAATTCAGTAGGCATTTATTGCATTAAGAGATTAGTTAGTGATACCAAAGGCATTTCACCCATGCACTTGAAACCAAAAGTTTGTGATTTATGGACATACACAAATTTCACCTCCTTCTCTTTCTACTGATGTCCCAGTAGGTTTTATATTAATAAACGTTAGTTTTATATATAAAGAAATTTATATATTTCTTTTTAAAAATCCATGGAGCTTTATAAAATATTCTTGTAAGTACCCTTACAGTATATTTTAAAGAGGGTATTGGAGAAAGCAGATAAATCATCAAAATTACCATCTCAAACTTCCCTCTACTCAATCCCTTTAATCAATTAATTATTATATTCTTTTATTTATAAATAATATATTAGGAGGGGCCACAGACATTCTTCCTTTTCATATCCCCACTGTCCAGGATGTACTTACACATATTAGAAAAGCTAATGAATACAACTCTCTACTGGGAATCCTGATAACCTCTACACAGGCACAACAATACTCTGTCCTAACTGCTAAAAACCAGTGTTCCACTTGGTTCCACTTGGCAAAACAATTTGCTCTGGCCAAGTATTTGATTTAATCCAGTAAGTAAGTTATCAATATTAAAGTGTGATAACTATTTAAAAAATATTTTAAAAGGTGAAAAAGTTAACATATGACTCATTCAATAAATGGTAATTCACATTAGAGCTGTGAGTCATTTTAGCAGGAGAATATTTGTCCCAGAAATAAATTCTTAACAATTGCAGATTGACAGGTTTCACAGTGGCATTAAAAATATCTGTATTTAACACAAGTGACAAGATAATTATCAAAGAGTAATACAAGCCAGGTAAGAAAAGGACAAAGCAAAAGAACTTTTGTGCCCTTATAAGCCTGATCTGGTCTACTTTTTTTACTCGCTTCTTTTGTAAAGAAATACAATTTTAGACTTGGATTGTCAAAACTTTTTGATCAACTCCAGAAGAACTAAGTTTAGGCTGTGCAAGATAAAATGCTACTAAGAAGTGAAAACGAAATAAAAGGAGAAAAAAATAAAAATAATGAATAAGTGATGACTTCAAATGATTCAAGTTAATGTACTTTGAGAAGTGAGATTTTTTTATGACACTTGCTAACAATTAGGGAAGGGTGATGAATAATGAGGTGTTAATGCCAATATATTCAAGGTCAGTCAAAGACAGCAGTACACAATTTAGTGGAATTTCCCAAGCCAGTTGAGAATCTGAGGAGCCAGGACAGTTCTGTTTTCAACATGAAATGCTGGATAAAAATGCAGAGTTGACTGAATTGAGCCAGATTTCTGCTGGAAGTTGCACTGAGGACAGCTGTTACAAGCAAATGCTCAAACAAACAAACAAGCAAAAAACTGAAACATTTTTAAAAACACCACAGGGTGTTTTTAGCAATCTAAGCAATCTATTTAAATAGCATGGATGTAAAATTGTAAAAAAAAAAAAAAAAAAAACAAAACAAAACCCAACAAAAAATCACAAAAACCTCTGTAAGAAACTTCAGTCATACTGTAACATGGAGCAGCTAGCAAAAATCCAACAAGATTTGTTGATTTTAATTAAAACAACAACAAACTAATATCAGTAGCCTATTATAAATTCTTGCAGCTCTGCAGTATAAATAGAGAGTGATGGTTGATTATATGGAAGAAAACTGACTGAATCATGAATCTTTGCATATCAACCCCTAGCACAAGTGTGATTTTGGAGGCAAAACCTTTTCCATGTTTCATCTGTCTCCTGTACTATAAGATCCTCTGAGATGCACGTGGAAAAACATGATGATGGTTTGCAGAAGATGATTCACAAACCAGGATCCTTTCTGATTTGGAATAAAACCTCAGAATGTCATGATTTTCTCTAAAAGATTCGAAAGATAAAGAAAAATAAGAAGTTTAGACAGTTTTCAGCATTCAATTTTAGCTGAAGAAACTTCAAGATGATAATTGAGCGAAGGGCCTCAGAAACTTACAGATAAAGCTTCTTAACCCTATCAAAAACAATAAAATAAATATTTCTTCTGATATCTCTTTTCATATTAACTTTCTAAAAATGCATATAGAATTTTAAGAAGTGTTATTTAAAATGGACAGAGCCTTTGTTAGAAAACTGGGATGCAAACCTGAAACCATAAATTGTGCCCTCTGTAGTTTACTGTCTCATTACTGAAAGTCAGTGCCAGCTCCTGCCATTTTCCTAGCAAATCAATTGGAGCTTTAGAAGAAAGGGGCCAATCAATATCTAACAAAAGAGTGCAGCTATATCCATCCTGCTTTGCAGGAAGCACCCTGCAAAGCAGTCTAACAGTGAAGCCTCTTGTGCAGAGTTTGATCAGACCCTGCAGTTCCTTCGTTCCTTTTTGCCCATTGATTTTCAGTTGCTCATTTTCTCTTAGAAGCAAATTTCACAAATTTACCACAGCTTACTGCAGATCAAAAATGTCTCCCACTGAACAACTCTTGGAATTTCATATCTGCTGTTTCTGCTGTGGTACCTAACTGCAGTACCTTTGCCATTTTGTGTTTAGGATAACTTAGAGAATTAAAGCACCTTCCTTTGCCTCCAATGACTAGACAGTCCTTTCACACTGAGTTTTTTTTCTCTGGGTGACAGAAAGAAAAAGCATGTCCCTATCAGAAATCTGAATCCTGTGCAGCATGTGGAAAGGACAGAGGCAGACAGAATGAATGTATAGTGTTACAAGATTTGCAGCAGCATAATGAGAGCTTCTCCTCTTCAGAAAAATAGTATATTTTAGTTCTACACAAAAGGAAAAATACCTAACACTAAAGAAACATATGTAAATAGATATTTGCCATCTGCAAACATATGATTCCTTTGGACTGTTTTACTCACTTGCCATTCTTGTTCTTCTTTTGGTGTCTGAGTCACTGTTGTTACTGCACATGAAAAACAAACAAAAAGAAGAAAAACAGAAAGCACTTTAGCTAGTGAGGGTTATGCTGATTTATTGTTAGAAATATCTTATTTGACTTTCATTAAAATCATTAAGTGCTCTGCTTCTGTGTTCAGCAGAAGCCAGTGTGAATCTCTCAGAATCACTAGACTTGGAAAAAACTGCACACTTTCTTGTAGGTTTTGTGCCTTGTATCGATTTTTTTCCCCAAGAATTGTATTTACTGAATAAAATTTCCAAGTACCTGATATGTATGTCTTTTCACTACCATTAGCCATGCATACCATATATAACTAAGAAAAAATGTTAGATTCTTTACTGATTTAACACAAAAGAATCCTGTGTGTTCCTATCTATGCAACCTCGTGGTTTCCAAACACAATTCTGTGAATTTGCAACTGTTCAACTTCCATCCCCTGTCACCACAAAGCAATGCAATTACATAGTAAATATATTTATATATATAAACAGTAATTAAACACTATTCATTCCTGTGTACTTGCAAAGCTTGTTTGTGATTCTTGAACTGAATCTGTAGGACTGGTATTTTAAGAAAAACTGTTAACCAAAGAAATTTGATCAGATGCTCAATGAAGGACAAACATTACAGACAACTCTTTCCATGTCACTTTTATGTACCGGTGTGTCAAAAGAGAAGTACAACAGTAATTATTGTTGAATCCAGCACAATCTAGAACCATGAAGACAAAAAAGGGATATGAAACCATATTTGGGCCAGTTTATTAGACCCACTAAAGAAATTGCAAAATCACTGCAGATTAAAGTTGCCTGCTTCTGGCAAATACTTTAAACTGCACTCAGACTTACCTGTTTAATCTCAGGAGGTACATAGTAACCCATTCTGAAAATAATTTGTGTTTACTCAGATCCTGGAGAGCCCAGAACTCCTAAAGAGAAAGAAACACTTAATGGCAGGTAATCAGAATTATTTTCCTGTTAAGCAAAAACCAAAGTAAGAAACAAATACTGAGTTTTAACCCCAGCTGGCAACTAAGCCTCACATAACCACTTGCTCATGCTCCCCCCTCCATGAGCGTTAAAAGCAAGAAAACTCATGGGTTGAGATAAGAACAGTTTAATAATTGAAATAATTTAATAACAACAATAATAACAATAACAGTTACAATAACAGTAATAGCAATGAAAATATCAAAAGGAGAAATAAAACCTGACAGAAACAAGTGATGCAAATGAAAAAACAATTGCTGACCAACACCAGCCAGTTCCCAAGCAGGGTTTCCCCACCAGCTCTCCCCTAGTTTATTTGCTGAGCCTGACACCAAGTGCTGTGGGATATGCCTTTGGCCAGTCTGGGTCAGTTTCCCTGGCTCTGTCCCCTCCCATCTTTGTGTACCCCCAGCCTCCTTGCTGGCAGGGCACCATGAGGAGCTGAAAAGTCCTTGACTGAGTGTAAGCCCTGCTCAGCAACCACAAAACCATCAGTGTGTTATCAGCATTGTTCTCAATCTAAATCCAAAACAGCACTGTACCAGCTACTAGGAAGAAAATTAACTCTATCCCAGCTGAAACCAGGACAATGAACAATAAAAGGATTTAAAAGGCAAACATGTGATGACCCTTCAAAGGATTTTCTCCCAAAACATTCTACTAGTACTTTTTCCTCTGTATTCAAATTATTTCTTTTTGCTAGCATGATACATCCATATAAATCCATCTCTGTTATGACAAATTTTACCTAAACACCTCTAGCACTTCACCCCTGTTTTTCCTTGGTTTATTGTCTGACCTATTTCATTTTTTAAGCTACATAACTACAGGTTTTACTCTCTTCTGAGGCTTGTACATGGGTCAGATCTATTCATAGAAGTCTTTTTCATCATTGCAAAGTTGTGCAATAAGCAAAATAAATTAACAAAGAACAGGTGAAGAGAAAGGGAAACGAAAATCTACAGGGATAGGAGAAGACTGAGAAGAAGAGACAGTAGGAGAGGAGACAGAACTTGGAGAAGGCCGACAGCAAGAAATCAGAGCTTGGGGTTACTGCCTCCAGTGATGGAGAGCAAACACAAACCAGGCTTCCATGGCTGATTACACTGAGCTAGCAGCTGCTTCATATTCCTCAGCTGAAAGCAGCCAAATCTCAGAAAAAAAATGAACTTCAGAGAAAGAACAGATTAGGAAGAAATGGAGATAGATAAGATAGATAAAGGAGGTAAACAGCACATATTCAAGAAAAAAAAGTAAGTGAAATTAAAAGCAAGAAGAAAAAGTTTTGATCCCATCTATGGGTTTTGGTTTTTTTTTTTTTTTTTTAAGTAATAAGAATAAAAAATATATGAAAACTGTATTTGATCATAAAAACGAGCACAAAAATTACTAAGAGCTGGGAATCAGGCAGGTGGATAACAGGCAAGTGTGAGAATCAAGCATTTGGTCAAAGATGTGCAGAGTTAGGCAGCTTTAGGAGGAATTTCAGAATGTTTCCAGTTAATACTAAATATAAGGACTCCTGCATTGTTCCCAAAGGATTCTGGAACTTTTAGGTCAGTTTTGGTATGCACCTGAAAAAAATCTTAAGTGATGTGCAAATCAATATGAGAACATATTTTGCTACTGACAAAGTACTGGTGTATAAATAAACAGAGGTGAAATTACTTTAAAATTGAAATTCTTTAAAACAATTACAGCTTTTTACCAGCATAAAATTGTTCTTCCACATCAGTTTTGGAACTCAGAATTTGTGGGCTAAATCATTTCATTGTGTGGAAAAAAAAAAATCAGGTTGTATCAAGTGATGGCTGGAAAAGACCTTTGGTGTAGCAGCAGGTCACAGCTACACCAAAATTGCTGGTTCCTCAGCCAACACCTTCAAAGATGGGGAGATGGAGCTGTGACAAATGGAAAAATCCCTTGGGTTCTATGACAAAAATACCTTCTCTTACAAACACACCCATCCTCTTATCACCCCCCTGTGCAAATGATTAATTCCAAAGCTACAACTCCTGGTTTTTTGTTGCTTTCCTCTAGAGTATCTCAACTTTTAAACTCTTAATGGCTTCAAGTTCATAGAAAAGGTCAGGATAGACCTCTTACTTAACAGAAGAAAACAAGGAATAACAGAAAATTTGGTTAAAACCACTTAATTATAATTGTAAAAAGAACCATCAACTCCTCATTTTCATTCTGTGTTTTACATAGTCATCCTGCTGCCTAAAACAAACCCCTAAGTCCACCAGCTCACATTTAAAATTGGCTTCAAAGACAAATAGACATAAGTCAGATGTTTGGAGAAGGCAAAATGAACAATATTCATCACATGGTAAAGGCACTCTATTAAAAAATAAAAGAAAAAAAAATATTTTGGCTCTTGCAAAAAGGCTATTTCCTTTCCAGATCAGGTTCCTTTTCAGAACCAGATCACAAGCTTCCCTTCCAGAATTTCCCCTTTGCTTTTTTATCCAATTATGAATTGCCTAGCATCTCATTTCACTTCAATTATTTATGCTATATTTCCACTTTCAAAGATTGCACTCCATCCAGGTAAAAATTTTAAATACTCTCTTGTCTTTTATATATGGTTATAGTTGGTCCTGAACAATAAGTTTAGGCTAAGTTAGCAGCAACACAGGATGGGCTGAGCAGGACACAATAGCAAAATGTGTTCTTATGCTTTAAGTTACATTTAAATCAATCTTGTGCTCAAGAAAGGGCAGAGGCCACTCTGGGCAAAGAGTTCTAGCAGGAGTTTACGTTGAGATGGGATCTCACTTATCATTAGATACCAAGATAAACAAATAGGCCTGAGAGCAGAGGTTTAGGCCACCTGGTAAACCCATGGCAGAAATAGTTGGGTTGACCTGAGGCTGAAATTTTCCTTATGAGCCTTGTTCAACTTCACTTGTTGGACAAAAGGTATTCTTAAACAAAACAACAAAAAAAAGGGAGGAGAGGGGGAAGAAAGTTCTTTGTAGCAGATTCACCTTAAATGTGAAGAAAATCACATTGCCACTTGTGTATGAGTATTCATGACTACTCATATTGGACCTGTACCAAAGGCTGAAAACCTGACTTCAGCATTCTTCATTAATGCACCTTTCATTAGCACTTTTCATTAACACATCCATCATTATCAGACACAGGCTTAACAAGGGGTGGTAGCCTGACACAGGTGACTTAGTCTCTCTGTCCCTTAATAATGACACAATCACATATTTCCCAGATGAATCAGAAGGCTTGAGATAGCCTCTACTATACTGAGGCTATGTCCAATTTGATTTACTCTTTTTATATTAAATACTCCTAAGACTGGGTGCTTGGGTATTTATACCTCAGGAATATGGAGCTCCTTTAACTGGTCTGCAGTAATTTCACTCAGCTCCCGGAATGTCATTGTAAAATCAGCCTTTGTATCTTCCATTATCTAGTGAATAAAGATACTTCTGTGAGTGCTTTTCAAGTATGGGGCATCAGTTCAGACTTTTGTGAACAAAATTAGCAAAGTAAACTCACTTTTAAGAGGAAAGCAATCAAATAGTTATCATTGTCATTCTCCCCAAGAAGACCCAACTTTGTTTTGAATAGCTCTGTGAAACTGAAAATAGCAACAAAGTAAGGAAACTGTGAGCATTGTATATTTTCCAGTATTGTGACTAGAAGGTTTCAGTTCTGAAAGTGCATACCGGCTGTAATAGTGCTCACCATACCCCTCCAAAATCTGGGAAGCTCTGCAAAAACAAAAGAAATGTCAAGTTCTAAGGCACTAAAATGCTGCTGCAGGTATAATCCTGCTGTAGACTAAACAAAAACTCCTGCCTGCTATCTCAGAAACACTGATATTCTGAATCATCTGAGATCTGTTCTTCATACAAGAATCTTTACAAGAGGCCATTAAAATACTACTTCATTACTTCAGGAGGATGCATGAAGACCATGCATAACTCAGTGTCTTACAGAACAAGCTAGACAAACTTAGAATAGAAAATTACAGGTGAAGGTCCTACCTTAGTGAAAGGAGAATGGATCACACATCTAATACCTCCTTGTGGTCCTATTTTACTATTATTTATGACCAACCAAAACTTTCCTCCCCACCCTCTAATCTTATTCTGGCCAATATTTAATCTAAAATCAAATTTCAGTAAAACAATTTTTTTTAAAGTGAATTATTTCCTTTCCTAAGCATATGGTGATTACAGGGTCTCCCATCTCACTAGTTCCTTTAAGCATTAAGATATTTTAAGGATTACTTACAGCTGCTTTTGCCTGGGATCCAATAAAGGTTTTAGAGCTTGTAACAGCTTGCTCAGATTAAACAGCCCAACACTTGCCTGATTTCCTATTTTATACCTCCTTTCATCATCAGATGTGTTTGGAACAAAATCTGTTTCAAACAAAACATTACTTTTCCATAACAGAGAAATTACAATGAACAGTCAATGTTAAAATATTGAAGTACATTCATTTTAATACTTATACAGCAAACTTACAGAAGACCTAAAGCTACTAAATATTTAAAATCCGATCACAAGAATACTTATTTAAAGTGAATTAACTCAAGATCTTTTATTTGCAAATCTAGGGAATATATCCTTCACAGACAAGTTCCTATGTGTCACAAGTGACATTTTCCTACCTGAAGATACAAGATGAATTCAGATGGTTACAGAGAAAAAGACCATTTTTGCATTAAAAACACTGTATTTTACACTTAAACCCAGTATTTTTACTACTTCTAGCACTGCTATTTAGCACATAGATCAAGCAAATGTTCAACTAGATTCAGGATTTAAGTATTTATGGAAAAGTCACACATATAGTAAACATGTGTTTAACAGGCCACCTAAGCAAGATTTGTTTCCATTGTACAAGCAAGCTTTGTATTCACAGAAAAATTAGGCCTGATGTGTTCCAGTATGCAAATCCATTATCTGGGAGATACCAAATACCTGTCAGGCAAGTCACAAGTATCCAGCAGTAAAATGTATGCCTATCTTCAGCAGCAGTCTCTGAGTGGGAACCCCCAGCTCAGATCACATGCAGATAAGCTGATCAATGCACACAGCACTGCCCAAGTCCTCAGAGGACACTGACAACAAATGGAGCATTAAGAGGAGACTCCTAACTCATCTGTCTGATCTGATGAGTGGTTCAAATCTGAATTTCCACTCCAACACCTTTCACCTGGCTCTAGGGTGCACTGTGTGACTGGGACAGAGTCAGTTCTCTTCACAGCTGCCTGTCCAGCACCATGTGTTGGACTTGTGACTAAAACAGTGCTGATAACAGAGCATGTTCTACACTCAGCAGGGCTGGCCCAGCATCAAAGCCTTCTCCCTTCTCACCTTGCAGCCCTAGAAAATGAGGCTGGGCTGGGTAAGAGACTACAGGGGGTGCAGCTGGGGCAGCTGAGCCCAGCTGATCAAAGGGATATTCCACACCTTAAACATCATGATCAGCAAGAAAAACAGGGTAGTTTTACCAAGGCAGCTGTTGCCTGGGGACTGACTCGGCATCAGTCTGGTGGTGAGATATGGTGAGTGATTGTCTTTGCATCACTTGCTGGTCACTCCTGCCCCTTTTTTTTCTCTTGTCTTATTCAAATGTCTTTATCTTGACCCATAAGCTTTTTCTTAGCCTTGCTTTTCCAGTTCTCTCCCTCAGCCCACAACAGGGAGGAATGAACAAGTGGCTTGTGGGTCATTAATTGCCAGCTGGGGTCAATCCACCCTATAGTGAAAGATCTAAAAGCAGAAAAATCCCATTTTGTTCAATTCAACAGAAACAATATGTTCACGAGTCTTCCTTAATATGAGACTGCAGGCATGAAAACACATAGCAAGACAACCACTGCTGATTCTAGAGTTTATTCAGTTGCAAACTATAAACAATATTCTAATAATACACATTTATGTACATACTGAACCTGTACCTATCAATCCCAGACTGACTGAATTCAGACTTTCAAAGAAAGGTTGCTATGACTGTGTAGGTTTGATTTCTTTTCTTCCAACATATAATTAGCTGCTGTGACTACACAGCTAAAGCTTGATGCATGCAAAGTTATTGTATTCTGCTTTTGGCTGCTTCCAGCAACATACAATTTTTAGTTTTCTAGGCTTCTGTTGTAGCATCTATTGAATTGATGGTGTTCAAGGGGAAATAGAAATGAGTTTAACAGTAATATTTCAGTAACAAGACTTTCAGTCCTTGAATACAACCTCTATAGTGTATCATAAAACTGGTCACTGATGCAATCTTTTTCCCTAAACCTCTTCAAACAGTACACATGGGTTTTTCTGATAATAATGGAAGGAGTTTTCATGCAATGGAAACAATATAATTTAATATAAAAATTTTATTTTAAGTAAAGAAAAAAAACAAAAATAAAAACAGGTGCTACACTCACTTGGGTCGTAGGAGTCCATAAATCCAAATGGACCATAATCTATTGTTATGGATAATAAACTGAAGTTATCTGTATTGCACACACCTACAATTAAACATAAAAGAGAAACAGAAGTTAAAATTCCACCTGAACCCCAGCCTCTAGGCAATTTGTTGTGAAACAGGACCACTGAATTTAGAGAGCTCTCAAGAATCAGACTCTGGAAAATGTGCCCATCCCTCTGCCCCTGCCTGTGCCCCAGAGGACACTGAGGCTCCCGCTCCTGTCTCTGTTTTGGGCTTAATCCCACAAATCTGTGGCAATGCCAGACAGCTCTGCCTCCTGTGCTCTGTAAAAGACCAGGGCTTTATGTGGATGGATCAAATTCAGAGAAGTTAAATTTATACATGGCATCAGTACACTGCTTTGTACACTGCATGTTGCAACAGCTCTGAGCATTCTTGCTCCCCTATTCTCATCCTGTCACAGCTGTGCTCTGAGAGATCAGTGTAACTGTCACTAAAGCCCCTTGTGTAACAGATAAACCTCTAGAAGAAGACAGCAGCAGAACAGAAGCCCAAGGTGACAAATAAAAGCCATTTTTAAGTATATTACTGTAACCTGTCCCTCCCCTAAAGCCAATGCCATCTGGCACCTTACCATGTGCAAACCCCACCGACATCCACAAGGCAATCAGATTTGCAGTCTCTGACACGACTCTAGAGAAAAATTCCTAAAATCAAATACATCTTTTACTTCAAGTTCTCTGTATCAAAAATATTGAAATACATAAGCATTTTATTCACTTTAGAAATATGTGACACATTCTATTTTTCAAATTTATGTATCTGTCTGTCAGAATTGTCATTCCCATTCTAAATTTTGTGAGTGCATAATAACCTTATCCAGCAAAGACTGTAGTTAAATAAGTATACACAGATGCCCTTAAAGAAATTAAGAAGCAAAATTGAAAAAAAAAAAGAAACAAAGACACTCTATATACTAGGGTGTATACTAGAATATCCTATTTATACTACATTTACATTAGCAAAAGCATACTTCATCACTTCATGACTACTGTTTACTGAAAACCTGAGCAGTAAGAGAACAAAAAAAACCAGAAAAATGGAAGCTTCACAATAAACATTTCCATAATGAAAACTGGTGAAAAATATTAATATTTGACTTTGAGAAAACAAAAAAAAAAAAATCAAGAAGCAGATTTTAACTGCAGAGAAGTAACAAACTTTTGCTAATAAAACCTGGAAGCTTACTTCAAATTCTACAATCTTGTAAAATTTAAAATTGTGAAGACATTCCTGTAATTTTTGATCACATGCTCATGGAAAATAAAAATTACTCTTAAAAAAGACTTACCAGATATCTATTTGAATCATTAATCTCTATTGATGGAAAATGTTCCTGGATGATAAAGTCTAGCAATCTTCTGTAACAGCAGAAACAGAATTCTTTCAACAAAACTGGTACTTTAGAATTGATCATTAAAAATTCTTGTTTCCAAACAGCAAAATACTGATCTACAGCTTGCCATATATAGTTACTAAAAATCTCACTCTATTTATTCCTATGAATATTAGATTAAGCTCTTCCAAATGCTTAGAGATAAAACCTAAGGTTGTAGTCATAAATACAACTGGAGACTGCCACACAGAGTTAAAATTATTCCCACATTAAACCTGTAGAGCACACCAGGACCTGGTTTTGCATGCATCAATATCCATTTTTTAGAAAAAAAGAGAGTTTGCATTTCCAAAAAAACAGTATAAGATTACTAGGAATAATCATTCCACATCCGAATTCTCACAAAGAAAATGTTATGGCTGAATTCTTATGAAGTAGGGTCACTTCCACAGTAACTGGCCATTCCCTAAACTGTGCTCCATATTCCTATAGGACAGGTTTAGAGAAATGGGATATATGCATTAGAATTTGCAGGACCTGTCACAGAAAACTGAGAAATGTAGGAACTTACACTTTCATCTTACAAATCTTTCCAAAACAAACAACTCCTCCCTAGTGCTTAGTTACCAGAATTATTTAGGTATAAAACTTCCCTCATTTTTTAAGATCCAGGCCTTTAGAAACTTCTCAAGGGTTTTACCCTTGTGAGGTAAGATCTTTGGTATGCTTGTATAAAAATAGCAGATTACCTTTCTAAATTATGTAATCTTACTAGCTAAATAATTTATGTCTAAATTCCAACTGTATACATGAATTCTAATGTAATTTGGTTTGATAGTTACTGTGAAGATTAAATTCAAACCTTAGTAAGTCCAGTTCCCCAGAGTGAGCTAAGATTTCCAAGGATCCTATACGAAACCATGATTTGGCAAGTCGTAGCACTATTGCACCTTAAATATAGAGACAAGTGTGTTTTAATGTAAACAGAGCATCAGCAAAACAAAACTGTTCCAGAGCAAAAGCCACCATGTGTTGTTTCTACAGACACAGAGTTTATATATGCACAGTTAAACTGATATTTTTGTAAGTATGCCTAACACATGACAGATGAATATGTATAACATTATTTTACTACACATGCATTTTAATGATAAAGCTTGATTTGCTGTCAGCCAGCAACCACTAACAGGCAAAATTCTGTTCGTGCATTAATACCAGAATCACTGCAGAAATGTTAGCCTCAAAGAAAGAACACAAACAGATTTTTCCCCATGCTGTGCTATCTCACTCTTTTTCAGAGCAGGTGTAGATGATGTAGGAATGACATGGCCACAATTGCATTCTACCCATTCTGGTATTGCTATCAAAACAATGGAAATTTTTCCTAGTTTTCAACTTTTGTAATGGGAAGTGAAAATCAAAACTATATTCTAGCAATATGTATGCCACAATTATAGAAGACCTGTTAAGAGGGCTTCATTTCTTTAACCCAGATGTTTCACATTGATTTTCTCAGGAGAGATTTTATCTCCTAATAAATGAAATTAAATCAATTTATTATTTTTTATAACACATTTTTTCACGGAGAATTAAGTTACAATGTAGTAACATATTATTTTAAAATATGTTCATTACCTCTTTCTTTCTTAATATTTCCATTGTAAAACTGGTCTCTCCACACTTCATCATCACTTACAACTAAGCTGTAGCAAACGAGAAATGAACATTAAAAGTTATCTCAGCAAAAATAATTCATAATGAAGATCAAAGTAATATTTTATATAAATTAATTTTCTTTATAAAAAGAAAGATCTTTCTGGTGGCATAGCTTTTTATTTACAAATGACACAGGCAAAGAAGATGCTGAGGCTTACCAAAGTTCATAACCAAGATGCATTTATTTTGTACTTAATACAATGTTGTCCAGTTTCATTGCTCTCACTGTTCTCGGGGAGACAGCTGCTCTCAAAAAGAGTAGTGCAGTAACTTGGAACCTCAGTGACAGATTAGTGTGATTGTAACATTAACTAAGTCACAGTTTCCCTGGGGGCAACATGGAAATTAGAAATTTTGAGGAGAGAGAAATTAGAAACCACATTGTTGCATCAGATGGAGGTTGCCCTTTACATGAACCAAAATTATCTCAGAAACTTTAGGGACAGATCTGGGACCCTTAGCAATCACTGCTACTGGTACTTGGATTTTTAAAACCAGTCTCTTCCTTTCAATTGCCTTAAAATTCTGCACATCCTTTAAATTTTTGTGTTTATCCAAATATTGAGGTTTGTGAGAGTTCAATACAGCTTGCTTTAGAATATTTCACAACTTACATTAATTTCATTAAATAAATATAATTTCATTGTGTTTTCCGTTCTATCAGGAAAAATCAATCCTCACAGGCACACAGTCCTCACAAACAAGGGCATCATGTTCCTCCAAGGTTAACAAGTAGGAAGTTTTCTCTCCAAAGCCAACTGACAATCCAGTTTGGTGCCATCTTCTGAAAAAGATCCCCTCAAAAGGCACAGAAGACTCCTTGTTCAAGAGTCTAGCAGGAGGATAATTTAGCTCATTTTGTATAATGATTCTCCATCTTCACTTGTGGACAACTGGAAAATATTATTCTATTCAGGAGAGACATGGGCCTATTGGAGTGGGTCCAGAGGAGGGCCACAAAAATGGCCAGAGGGCTGGAGCACCTCTCCAATGAGGGCAGACTGAGAGAGTTGGGGCTGTTCATGGGGAGTGTGGGGAGACCTGTAGCACCTTCCAGTCCCCAAAGGGGACTACAAGAGAGCTGGACAGGTGCTCTTTACCAGGGCCTCTAGCAATAGGACAAGGGAGAATGGCAGTAAATAGAAAGAGGGCAGGTTTAGAGTAGTTATTAGGAAGAAGCTTTTTACTCAGAGGGTGGTGAGACACTGAACAGGTTGCCCAGAAAGGTGGTGGATGTCCCATCCATGGAAATATTCAAGGTCGGGTTGGAGGGGGCTTTGAACAACCTGATCTAGTGAAGATGTCCCTGTTCATTGAGAAGGAGGTTGGACTGGACCAGTAAAAGTCTCTTCCAACCCAAATTATGATTCCATTATTCAAAATATAGTTGGGAGCCATACTATTTGATATTTAATGCAGTTGCTTGTATCTGCTACCTATTACGTAGTTGAAGACAGCAGAGAAGACAAAACCAAACTTTTCTTTGAGGTATACAGGAAAGAACAAGACACAAACCTAATATTCCATTCATAAATATGACTGAAGTCAGTGTTAATTCCCAAGAGTTAAATTTTGGAAGTACACTAGATTCTGGTTTCACATACTTGAGCATTGAAATTTTTAAAAGAATTAACCAAAAATGTGGGGTACGCATATAAACATAAATATGTACAAAAAGGTCATAGAAAGGAATAACGTGGAGTCCTACATAGTACACTTGCTTGCAACAGTAACTGTGGGTTTGAAACGAAATGATTGTAATTATACTCAGTATTTTTGAAGATACCTAGTAGCTATTCATGCTGAATGTTATGTTAACTGCAAAGAAAAGGCAGTGAATTCTTTCAGGAGGGGAAAAATATACAGAAATCAATCTGTTCCTTTTACTGGAGCTATACTGATACAAGTAGAATTAGGTTTTTGGGTTTTATTTAAATACTCATTTGAAACCCATTGGTATGTCTGTAGGATCAAGTACAAAAAGTGCTGACATAAATGAGATCCTTCAAGAGAAAACAAAAAATATTAGAAACAGGGAATGAACCTCAGACACTAACAAAGTACTGTGTGCAGCAGAGCACTAGGGGACAGAAGGCACAAAAGCTGTGCTACTAAACTTCACTGTTTTGAACAGACCTCTGCCAGAAAGGTTGTTTCGTTTTTACTATGTAACTCTTAGCAGGCTCTCTGCAAAATTCCAACAGAATACCAGCACTTCTTCTATTGCTGACAAAAAATCCATGGGGGCATCAACATTTAGTTCGTACAGACATGCAACACTTGAGAGCTGGCCAGGTAGCTGAGCAGCCACATAAACATAATTCCCACCAGAAGAGTAGCTCTCCAATGGTCCCTGTAGTTGGTAAGTACCATTCCTGGAAGGAAGGCAGCAGCTGACCAGCTGTACACTCACCCATAGGAAATGGAGCACTGACATTGCTCTTACACCAAAGAAGCTGGAACAGCACTCACAGAAGGAAGGATGGATGGATGGATGGATGGATGGATGGATGGATGGATGGATGGATGGATCCCTCCCTACCTGACTCTCACTTAAGGGCATGACTTTACACTCCCAAGTGCTCTCCCTGCTGTTCTTCATGAACATCAAACTCTGTGCAAGTAAAGGCCACTTGGAAAACTTTGTGTATTGACTTAATACGTAACATTGCTCACTGGTAGCCCCGGTATGTGACTAAAATGGTTCTGTATGAAGTGTTCTGTATCTGGCAGTACAGTCATAAACTGTAGCACCCCATTGGGAACACAGTACTTAAAATTAATAGAGCAAACCAACCTGCTGGGTGTTCTGGGATAAGCCATAAGGTTTTTCCTCCCACTTCTGCCAAGACTTGACAAGACCTCCGTTAAGTGCATCCCACCAGCCTCAGTACAACAGCTCCCCATTGGGAAGAATATGGCTGTCAGCTGGGGTTTTTCCAAATTAAGTCTTGCAAACAGTCTGCAGAGCTTGTACAACAGTTAAGAGAGCCAGGCATTTAACCAATCTGCCAGCAGAGAACTAAAGCACACTGTGTGCTCAGTAGAATTCGTGCACAGTAAAGGGGTAATTTCATACTGGTTTTGCACTGAACAATTTGTTGAGACGACAGCAAAGAGAGGCTCTAACTTGCCAAATGATTTCCTGCTGATATTCAGACAGATTTAAAGTTCTGTATTAACAGCCAACAGCAGTCTCAAGATGAAGTCAGTGAATAAACCATCAAAAATGTCATTTACAAACACTGCACTTCAACAGAGCAAATGAGTTAGAACTAATGCTAAAGAGATTTGCAGACACTTTGCAAATACAGACACCTAGCCATGTGGCAGCTGGGTACAGGCCTTTTCTGCAGAACATTTGCTTGCTTTGAAGCCTGAAACACTGCAGTACAGACTTGAGACTACTTGGAACACAAAATGAACTTGGCATTCTAAACACGATCATCTGAAAATATTCAGTTACTTGAGTCTGAGAAAATCATCCAAATGAATGAATGTGTTAGTCTCCTTTGGTTCAGACAGAATTGATTTTAAATTATTTTTTTAAGAATCTCTTTCTGCTCAAGGGGTGTTTGCATAGATAAAGAATTGAGAGCAATTGCCTACATTCAGTTCTACCTCCAATATTAATGTTTGTTCATATGACTGAAAATTTTTCCCAACAATCTTAAAAATGACAGTACAAAAATAACAACTTTCAATGTTTTCCTGGTTGGTCAGATTCTAAAATTTAGATGAACTTTATAGAAATGAGTCAGTTAAGTTGGATTTCTAGAATTCAACCAACTATGTGGTGGCAATTAATTGGTGGAGCTTATTATTACTGGAAAGTTTTATCCAAAAATCTAAGGAAGGATGTATTTTGTTCTGATTGCATATATATGAATAAATCTATCATCTTGTAAACTAACTGTCCTGCTTTACTGTTGTTCAGTGAAACTCAGTGACAAAATTACCTGTAAATTAGGATACTGTGAAGAAAGTAAAGAAAAATACCTTGCAGCTCTGCTTGTAGGAATTCCAAGATAGTGCATGGCCTCACTACATAAAAACTCTCGAACAGAAGAGCGCAGCACAGCTCTTCCATCACCATTCCTATGGAGAACAGAGAAATAAGGAATAGGTCATAAAATCAAGGCAAATTTCAAAAAGAAAACATTCTGTTTTAGAGCACACAGAATAACTGCAACTTACCTGGAGTATGGGGTCTTTCCTGACCCTTTTAGCTGCAGTTCCCACCTCTCACCATGCCTGCGAAAATACCATTGGCATTTCTAACAGTAGACCTCAGGTTAACCATGAATCAGCTAAATTGAACAGAGTTCAATCAGACACTTAAAAAGAAGTCACACCTGTTTGTATATACTCCAATCAAGTGGGCTCTTCCATCCCCCAGCTGACCTGCCCAGCTACCAAACTGACAAAAATTAAAATCAAGTTATTGTCCTCTGTCATTTATAGAAGTTATATTTGAAACAATACCGATTATTTCTAGGTCTTCACAAAAGACACATTTGCTCACATTAAAATGTTGATCCCTAAAGCTGCATTTTCACACTCACACCAAAAATGAATCAGAAAACCACAGGAAAAGAGTAACACCAGTAATCCTCTTTTTATTTTACCTTCCAGCTATGACATACAGCTACAGACCTGTCTTTTTTTGTATAATGAGCATTTAAACCCACATGGCTTGTTTTGGTTTTTTTAATTGGAAATTACAAATCAAATTCTACTATTCTTCTCCATGAATAATCATAGCCATTTCAATGAAACCTAACTCTTAGTAATCATGGTATTGCAGTGAGGCTCTGTCCTTCTTCACTTCTCTGACCTATTAGTATCTATCACGAATCAGAGCTAGCCAGGCTGCTGGGGTGCTAAGCAGACTTGGCAGCTAATGGAAGTTAAAAAGATAATTTGCTTCAGGCATAAACAAAAGCAGAGAAAGTAAACAGGGTACTGTGGAAGGATATTATAGTTCTTTTCCACCTTCAGCCCTTTATGAAGAGCAAGTCTGCAATCAAAATGTTAGCAAGTGTTCATGTACTCACAGGCATATACTGATGTACTTACAGGTACTATCAAGGTGTAATTCACAAGAAAAGACCTAAACAATTCCACCTGGAAGAACGAACATCATACTTACCTGGTGACCCCCATACCTATGGGCCAGTGGAACAGACCCAAATATCACTTTCCCACCACTGACGAGCTCCAGAAAATCAGATGATCCTTTGACAGATACATCAAGATCCAAAATATTTTCAAGAACGTCCTGGAGAAAAAAATACTTGAACATGATCACATTTTCAGTGGTAATAAACATGTTTTCTCTACAGATTTTATTATTAAAAGACATCTCACAATATGTTTTGAATGCTCTGTTTGTTTAAAGTACATATTGAGAACATGTTTCACAATAAATAGCATAAGAATATTACAATATAATTTAGTACATGTATTAATAATTCCTACTAATTGGAGAGGAATAAAAAACAATAGCCAACCTTTGAAACAGCTACAAGATGAACTCTAGATTTAAAAGGTGTAGGATAGACAACTGAAAAAATGCAGTTTCTGACACTACGGACATAATTTTCTTGGATCACATCAAGTGGAAAAGGATCTGTAAACATGAAACAAACAAGAAATGTCTTATAAAAACCAATTGATCATATTATTCTTAACATGTTTCCTCTTAAATCCAGCCAAAATGCTTTAAAAACAATTAAAACCTGAAACATTACAACTTTACCAGTGTGTATTAAGCCTTCATGAAAAGCAACTACAAAATAAATTTAGGATTTTATTGTTTGAAATTTCTGAAAAGGACTGAATTCTGCAGCTAAAGAATCTACCAGGGCATTCTAATTTTAAGATCCAAACTGTATCTAAGCAGAGATTGAGTTGATTGCGACTAGAACAGTCTTGGAGCATTTTCATGTTGCACTCAGTTGTATACACCCTAAAACATATTTGCAGGAGACAGAGAAGTTCAGCTTTCCCCCACAGCTGAACAAGTGATTTAAGGCACTGTGCACCAGTAGCTGCTGTGTACAGTCCATATGCAGCAATGATCACCACACAACCCAAGAAAACAAGACTAAGTCTTTTCTGGGTAAACAGTGAATGACTGGGTTAGAAGATGTAGTTCTTCCTGCAGCATAACGTGTGTACTCAGAAGCTGCGCTTCATTCTTCCTCCAGACCTACTCTGTGCCCTTTTCCTTGGTAACAGAGGGCAAACATTGTTTTAAAACAGGGTGGTTTACCATCTTTATGGACTTTGCTTGCAACAATCTTACAATTTCTCATTAATTATAAAGTCCCAGTACCTCATAGTCACTGTTTTGTAAAAGTTTAAAGTTAGTTAGTATCTCTGGAGCCTTGCTGCTGGCCATGTTTCTCACCGCCTCTAATGATCCTGTTAAAGCCAGCTGCCACAAGATTCATCACTATTCTTTCTTAATGCTCACAAGTAATTGGGTCACCTGATGAAATTAGTTCTGTAATGTTATCATATCAATTAGCATAACGATTACAAGCAGTTTTGTATGCCCGACAGCTAGAACGCTTGGTGTGTTCTTGCAGACAGGCGGCAGGTTATCAACTCTGCACTAACACGTAATTGGGACTCGGGGAAAAAAGAAAAAAGTCCTTATGACCAATCTAGCATTAATTTCAAATCTAGTATTTGACTGTGCGTATTAGGTCTTCACTGAGTTACTGCTTTAGGAGCTGCCACGACCCAACAGGCAAAAGCGCCGGGCCCGGCAAGTGTACAGAGACAGCCCTGGGACGGACAGACAGGAATACACAGCCCCGGGACCCGGCAGGGCAGGGCAGGACGGGGGCACACAGCCCCGGGACCCGGCAGGGCAGGGCAGGACGGGGGCACACAGCCCCGGGACAGGGCAGGGCAGGACGGGGGCACACAGCCCCGGGACAGCGCAGGCCGTACCTAGGAGGCTGTCGGAGGACAGGGCCCAGGCGCAGAGCTCCGCCGCCCGGCGCCGCGGGCACTGACCCGGCTGGGGGCGGGAGGCGTTCGGGGCCGGGCAGAGCCCGCAGGAGCCGCACAGCGCGGCCACACAGCCCCAGGCCAGGCAGGCGGGCAGCCAGGGGCGCCACCACATGTCCCCAGACCTCGCCTTCCAGCGCCACCTACGAACCCGGCCTGAGGTCTCCCGCCCTCAAAGAGGGCGTAGGGGTGCCCGCCCGCCACCCCGCTGGAGGGCGGTGGCGGCGCGGGGCTTCCGCGTCCGGGTCGCGGCGGTGCCGGGAGGCGGTGCCGGCGCGGCGGGGCTGGGGGACACCATGGCCTTGCGGTGGTGGTGGCGGAGCGGCGCCTCGTGCCGCCGGGCGCCGCCGCTGGGCTCCGTGCCGAGCCCCGGCCCCCGCGCCCCGCCGGCCCCCAGCGCGGTGAGTGCGGCCGTGCCGGGCGGGCGCGGAATGAATGGGCCGGGGGGCGCCGGGCCGGGCCGGGCCGGGCGGGCACATGGGGCCGCCGCTCCCTCGGCGTTCCGCAGCCTCCCGCCCGGGAAGCGCCACGGCCCGGGGGCGGCTCCCTGCCGGGGGGTCCGTGCTGGGGGCAGGAGCGCGCTCGGTGCAAGGTTAAATTCCGAGTAAGGGTTGTCAGTACTGGTCAGTGTGTGAGCCTCTCGGAGCCGGCCCTAGGTGTGAGCAGGGGAGGCGGTTCTCGCTAGTGTGAGATTTTGAAGGCGTTTTTGTGTGTTAGCGGTGTGAGTGGTAATAGGGGCAGTTCTCTCTCTGTCTCGGTTTGGAGCTTCTTCACAAGGGCAGGCTGCGGTTCTGGCCCCCTCTGAGGTGCCCTGGCTGCCCTGGAGTGCCCTGGGTGTCCTGACTTGCCCTGGGGTGCCCTGGCGGATGTGTCCAGCAGCCCGCAGCAGCCGCTGCTAGAGGCTCAAGCAGCAGTGTCAGGGAGGGAGTCTGTGTGTGCCCGCACTGGAGGAACAGTAGGAAGAGATCAGCTATTTTTAGCAACAGAACGCGGTGAGAGGTCCGCGAGTACCATTGAGGAATGTCTCAGCCACAGGGCCGGACACTGGAGTCAGACGGCAGTGGGCTGCAGATCTGTGATGAGTTAGGGCTCCTCGCCTCCCTTTGTCTCCTTGCGTGACCTTAGGTAAGCACCGAGGCTGGAAGAGTGCCCTTGAGCCATTACAGTGCTTTTGTTTCTCTCCCACTGTCCAAGGAGAGAGAGACTTTAATCCTTGTATGAGGAGACGCTGAGGCACGAGGAGCAGGTCTCCTTGAGCGTTTGTGTTTTTCCAGAGGCAGTTCGGTGAACACGTGGATTGCAGTGATTTTAGGATGGCTCAGCCCGGCATTGGGCAGGGCTTGGTACTTCCTGGCAGCATTCCCAGGAACAGAGCAAAAGCTGTACTTCCTTTCTCAGCCTGTATCTGCTGGAATCATGTACCTGGGGCTGTGTCTTCCCCCATGCTCCTGGGCTCTGTCTGCAGGCAGGGATCATTGGAGATATTGCTAGATTTGGAAGTTGGGTTCTGGACATCTAGCAGGGAAGATGGGCAGGTATAAATTAAAAACAGCAAGCTGAGTTGAAATTGCTTCAGGGGAGAACAAGGTCATGATTCTCTGTTATTGTACTGGTTCACTGAAACAGCTCTTGTCCTTTTCTCTGTGTCTTGACCGGTGCAGTCCAGATTTATCTGCCAGGCAGGGAACTTTGGAAAATTGCACCTTGCACAAGTGCAAAAGCAAGGTTTTATTGGAGCAGCTTTGGTAATTTAACTGATAAGCCTCCTGGGCTGGGCCTGCAAGGGGAGAAAGTCCAAAGCTCCGGAGCAGAGGAGGCAGTTCAGTGTCCCTGTTGGCACTCCTCATGTCTCACGTGGTGTGGAAGGGGGTTATGAGACTCCCTTTGCTGCTGGGTTGTTAAAGTGGAGAACTAGAGCAATGGTGATGGGTACATTTTTTTGTAGTCAAATGTTTTCTGTCAGTTTAAAGTCTTAATAAACTATCCCTGGTTTTATTTTGTGCAGATGTGTCACTTTACCCAAAGAAGTTCAACTTCTTCGTTTCCAAAAATATGTAATATATTTTGGCGGTAAGTTGGAGATTCATTTTGTTGTGTAGTGGGTAAAGACATAGTTATTGGGTGAACTGGGTAGTTACACCTGTGAGCTGTAAACTTTGAAATAAGGTTATTACTGTCAGTGCATAGTTGGATGATTCTGTGTAGAGTGCTGCATTAGTGCTGAGTCTGAATCTCAGTCCTCTATCCTGGAGAGTAATGGGCAAAGCAAGAATGCTGCAAGAAAATACATACGGCTCACTTTGGAAAAGGAAACTTTAGAATAAGAAGAAACTTCAACTCCAGGAAACAAACAAACTAATATTCTAAGTTAAATGTATCTTACTGCATCCAGGTGGAGCTTTCACCCTTTTCTGATGAAGTTTCCTAGCATCATCAATACTTGGAAGTATAGATTTACATTGTTTTGGTAGCTGGGTGTGCAAAGGGAAAAATTTCACATCTGTGTCAGGAATATGTTTTCAGGAGTTTACAAGAGAGGGAAGAAAGTAACAGAATAGTTAGGTTGCCAGAAGTGAAGGCTCTATCTCCAGACATAGGCTACACTACCCATAGTGTATTCCAAAGGAATATATCAAGAGTAATGCAGTGTTCTGTGTCTTAGAAGACTTCTGTGATCTGTTAAGGGCAGAGTGTGTGTGTGTGTTTCCTGAATACACTTTGCTGGTTCCTAAAGGTTGCACCTTTCTATCTGGCTGAAAAGGGTGTTTTGATGCCTTCATGTATTTTAGCCATGTGGTTAAATCATGTGTAAGGGGAGAGGGGAAGAAATGCTTTCAGATGTTTCTGTTTGGGGAATCAGGGGAACTTAACTTTTAACAAGACTACTCTCTTAAAAAACACTGTCACCAGGTTTCATCATACAAGTACATCCCACTTGTGCAGCTGCAGTAAGACAGTTAGTGATGAAAAATACCAAGACCCTTTTCAGCTTGGTAGAAAAGACTTGAAAAATCTCTATGAAGATATTAAAAAGGTAAGAGATTTTGACGACTATTCTGGGATGTTGTGATGATTGTTTTTAATAGCAACCATCAGTTTGGAGGATATTTATTGAAAGAATGTTATTTGTGATTATGGACAACTGTCTGAAACTTAAAATGAAGGCAAAAAAAGCATTTCTCATATTTTATAGAACCACAATTCAGTTTTTTTCTCCTGATTTGCAGTGCTGGAATGCATCAATTACATTTCAGATTATTCATATTAATTTTGAAAACAGGTTGAGCTTACACTGGGTGGAATGAATGCAGGTGATAACCTTATACATGCATAGTGAATGTAAACAGACTGACTTTGTGGTTTCTATGCTGAAATGTTCTTGTCCTTTCTGTAGGAATTGCTGGTCTCTGCAGCAGAACTTAAGGAAATGTGTGATTATTACTTTGATGGGAAGGGAAAGGCCTTTCGACCAATGATTGTGGTGCTAATGGCTCGGGCTTGCAACATTCACCATAACAATTCCAAGTGAGTTGGTCACTTTCAGATACACACATCACACTTGAAAGTTACCGTTCTTGTGTTTCTGAAAAATACTTTATGAAAATAAAATGCTCCTCAGTAAAACCTGAATGTAAGTTCCATCTTGAAGCTGTGTTTTTGTAGTTGTCAGTGCAAAAGGAACTGCTGGGTTTACTACATACTTCCATGTGTTAAATCGTGGACTATACTGCACTTGTAACTGGGATGGGTAAATAATGTTGCCAAATTATGGTATTTGTAAAGCTTCTAGTAAATTCTAGCTTCTTGCATAAATTCTTTATTAGAACTTTTAATATGCTTTGAATTTATGTAAACTTAATTATTTTTCATTTGTAACCACTCCTGTTCCTATTAAACTCTGGTCACAGGTAAGAGCTTTGATGTGAGAAGAGACCTTCGTAAATTGTTTTAGTAATTATACAGAAAAGCCATTAAACAGGCGATATGATTGTATTCAAAGCTGTGAGACTTTGAAAACAGAGGGTTTTTTCCACCCTTTACTAACAATTTTCTACACTTTAATGTAAGATTCTAAGCAAATTAATCTGGTGTAGTCCTTATGGTCTCCAAGTTACTTGTCTTTTGAAAGCAGTTTTAACTGAGTAGAACATCATGCTTGGCCTGCACTCTCTATCACTCCTTAGTCTGGCTCGTTGCAAATGCTTCACTCCACACATGCCTATCAACTGCTGTGTTTGCATTTTGAGGAAGGATGTTGGCTGGAGTGTTCTCTGCCTTCCAGCTACGCTTCCAGTCTTGCCTGGTATAGAATTTCAAATAGAAAATCTTTGGTCCCTTTCCAGAAGTGTTTCTAGACTAATTTGTCAGTCTTAAGAGATTTCTCTGAGCTCTTGCACAATTTTTTTTTATGCAGCAGTGGTTTAATGCCTTGTTGGACTTGATTACTACCTCAGAGCATGGCATGTATTTTGTTGTGTGGATGGCACCTTTCCCTGTACCCCCTCCTATGTGAATATAATTTTGAAGGAGAAAGCAAAACCTAGCTGGCAGCATCCTGTCCTGTGTGTGCCAGTTCCCCTTGTTTTAGGAAAACATCATCCAGGGTTAATGGACTTTGTTTCATCCAGATTATGTTGTCAGTTCAGGACTGCTTCTTGTCATTGACTTAGACTTAGCAAAAGGAACAATATTGGTTGTGAAAATCCTCAGGGGTGGCTTTTGTCACTGGCTGGCTTAGTATTTTCATGAGTGATCTTGACATGAAAAATGGGAGCGTGATGATGGCACTTTTTGATGGCAGAATCATTCTTGGTGATCGGCCATCTATGATGAAATATAAGGAATAACAACAAATCAAAAATTTCTGCTTGAGCTTGCAGGGTCTTGGGTGTCTCATTAGGGCATAACCCTAGTGTTATGGAAAACCTCAAAGATACCCTAGCATGCATCAACCATCCAGTTCAGCTATGGGTGTGTATTTCACACATCCTGAAATCATCGCCGTGTCTGATCCCTATGTTCAAAGTAAGTTAAGTCCGGCTAGCTTCAGGCATGGATTGCAAAGATAATCAGAGAATGTAGGCTGGTGGTCTACACACTTCTCAGGAACAGGGTGAAAGAGCTGTTTAAGACAAAGCATTATATTGTTAAGAGAATGGAAATTTAGGAGGAAATTTTTAACAGCAGGGACAGTGAGTTTTTGGAGCATCTTTCAAGTCAAAATAATGGTAAAAATAATTTTATCTCATTCTACAGTGTAGCGTGAGAAACTTATGAACAAAATCATGTGTGCAGTACTGAGAAGGCTGGAACTGATGTCATCCAGTGTGGGAGTTGAACAGTGAATCAAAGAGAGGTAGAAGTAGAAAGGCTGAATTTGCCCATATGCTCAAAGCATATTTGCTGTCTTTTGACATATGTATATGCTTATGGACATATTCTTGTCTACATGTTATGCCATCTCAAAATGGTCAGGACCAGTTTTGGGATGTGCCCTATGCCAGTAAGAAAGTGCCTGGGGCAAGTGTTTGCTTTGCAGTAGCCAACCCTTGGTATAAGTCCTCTGATTTCCAGATGCCTGTGTCATTTGGCAGTGTTTGTACGTCTGTTGCGGTTCTAATCAGCACCTCCAAAATATGTTCAGTGTTTAAAAGCCTCCTCAGTAATCTGAATGTTCCTTGTACAAACCAGGCTGAGTCACTATCTTTGTCATGTTGCTTTCAGAATGAAATTCTGAGTGGTGAGAACAGAAGTGTTTCAGCAAAGGAATGGTATGAAATCTTGGGATATTTATCTTTCTCTTCTGTGCCCTGTACCAATTTCTCCAAGCCTGTGATTGTAATTAAATATCCCATATGTTGATACAAGTCTTCACTGTACTGATTGTTGGTCTGTGCATGGTGACTGATGTTTTTTGGGGGTTGGCAAGGCCATGCCAAAGGAATTTACACTTGTACTGTGGATACCCAGTTCCTGTGAGCTGGTGAAGTTTTATGGGCATTTTCTTCTCTTTTTCTTTAAGGTTCTTGAAGAACACTGTCTTACACCTGCTCTGTGTATACATATACTTCAGTTCACATTGATACTGTGGTTGATTCATTATTGTTCTTTCTTAAAGCAACATTGTCTCCAGGTGACAAATTGTTCTTCCAACTTTTTTATGTTTGTGAGGAAAATTATGTATGTGGGGAAGTAGTACTGCATATTTTTAACTCTCCTACTCTTCTAGAAACCTGAGGGGAAAAATACTTGCCTTCCATTCTGCTTCTCCCAGTGTTTTTTTAAGATGTTTTTCTACTTTCAAGTTATCATTTCCCTTGAAGCATTTTATCATTCTTTTCCTCAGTTAATACTGATTCTTCTCCCAGGTTTCTTTGTTGAGGCTTTGGTTCCCACACATGTAATTGAAGATACTGACCACAGTATCTGTAGACTTGTAGGGTGAGTCAATATCCTGTGCTGCTCATCCCTAGCTTTTTTTTTTAATTTTCCCTCTGGGATTTGTATTTCTGATGTTCAGTTTCTGCTTCATCTTGCTGTCATTCTCAAATGTAACATAACTTGCTGGATTCAGCATGCTTTTGCCTGCTCTTTCATTTTCTTTCCTTCTTTCATGTAATTTTTTAAAAGGTAATACATTTCCTTATTTGGCTGTTAAAGTAACAGGGCTCTGCTTAGGAAGGCTACAGGTCCTGATCTTACAAGGCAGTCGAAAGAGTCCTCTTTCTCTTCACAGAGTCCCTGCAGAATAGCTGAGATTTCTCAGAGAATGGAATGCCCAGGTGGCTCTGCTTGCAGGTTAGGTGGCATTGATCATTTATGTATTGATTTGAATGAGGTGAGGTATTTACTATACCCTCAGCAGGTTAACTGTTTTTCTAGAATGAGGTCACTTCATTGTGGTCATAAGGAAACTGACAGTTGTATAAAGAATTATCTGAGCTATTACCAAAAAGATAAGTGACTGAAGCATGTTGTTTCTTATATCTTGAAGTTCTAAGTGTCAGAAGTCCTACCCTGAGTCCACTGGGCAGTGGCTTTTTGCTTATTGATAGCAACTTTGCTTTATGTGAGAGTAAGAATTGTTGTAAATAGTGTAAGCTGAGGTCATGCAAACCCTCGCATTTCTTCACCTACCTGCATGCAGAATTTCACAGAATTATCATGTAACCTGACAGGACATTGTGTTTCTGTATTCTCCAAAGGTGTTGCAAATAAGAGTCTTTATTTCTTTTTCTGCAACCAAAATGAGAGAGACAAATAAAAGAGGACCAAAGAAGTACAGAGACATTAGCGAAAATAGTGAGCACAAAAGTTTTAGGGGGAGAGGGAAAGGGAAATAAATTTATCAGAATAGTGTGAGAAACAAGTAAAATGACCTGGCTAAACTCAAGAGACTATTTCCTAAAGATAGGACTTGCCAGCAGCCTTAGTTTCCTTTTGTTTCACTGCTCCAAACCATTGCTGTTGGAAGCCTGTGGTGTCAGCTGCTCTGCAGTTTTCTCCCATGTTAACACATACATTTTCTGTGCTTCCCCTGGTTTGCAGTGCCCTTCTGTGTCACAGACTTTCTGAGATGGCTGCTTCTTTCAGCCACAGGGCCTTAGCAGGAGGAAGATCCTTGGAGGACTGTGGCCATGGCACAAAAATTTTGCAAGTTCTTATGTTCACTTCCTCTCCTTAAACTGCCAGTATTTCCTTGCTAGCTAACACATTGACTCCAAGCTCTTTGTTGGAAGGTGTAAATACTGGTTTGTGTGGTTTTGAGATCCCCCCTCACCATTATTGGATGGCTTTGGTTGTTTGGTTTTTTTTTTGTTTTGGTTTTTGTTTTGGACAGGGATATTTGGAAGGAGATATTTGGGGTTTTTTAACCTGTATGGTCAGCCTTGGCTTGTTCAGTGTTCGTGAAACAAGTTCTGTAATGGAAAACATCTCAGGGTACAGTAGATATGTAAAACCTTATCACTGAATCAAGCAGGCAGTCCTACTGAAAAACAGAACATGATCAGTTGTATAAAATATCTGTGTAAATATACATCATCTTGGGGTGTCTTTACTTTGAGAATGACCTAAAAATGGCATCTTTCCACTTACTGGATTTGCAGGGACCCTGTTGTCTACTGACTTTAGTTACTGCCACTTTTTGCTTTTGTTTTGCAGGAGAAGCTGAATGAAAAATGGCAGGGAATGAGAAGGATCCTGGGGTTTGTGTGTTTTCCCCTAAAACAGGAATGCTCTGATCTAGACTTAGTCTCACAAGATGCATGTAGGAAACTATTGCAGATCTTTTGTTTTGCCAGCAGTGGGAAGGACCTTGCTTGAGACTTTGTGGAAATAGTAGATTTAAAACCCTTTCAGATTAAATTGTCATATTTGATACAAATTTCTGAAAACCAGACACATGAACCATGAACATTCCTATGCCATTTTTAGTCATTGTCAGAGATGAGATATAGTATAATGCAGAACTTTTCAGAATCTGCTTTTGAAATAACTGGTTTTGTGCTGTCTTCATACTACTGAAATATTTCAGTGTGTCAGTGAGTGTTGCCATTTACTGCTGCTTCCCAGCAAGAATTCCAGTCTGCTGACATAATTAATGAAAAAGGGAATCCCCAAAAGGAGAACAGTGCATGAAAGAGGCTGGAGACCTTTACAGTTTTTTGAAGGTAAGTTTTCTCTTACTTAGTAAGAGTAGTTTATTTCAGAAAACTATTTACATTGAACTAGCATTTGATTAAATCACTAGTCCACATTTAGACTTGCCTTCAAACAACCATGAAGGTTTCCAGCTCTTATTTTTTGTTGTGTAAAAGCCATATTTTCACAGCCTATGAGCTACCCATTCATCCTGCTATTGTTCAGGATGTAGAACTCCCACTGACAGCAGGGCAGGATTCTGTGTAGAGGTAGGTGTCAGAACGCGGTGTTATGTCAGCAGACTGCAAGATGTTCTTTCATTTTGTGATTAATCACTACATTTTAATGGACATAGGCAGTGCAGGAAGGTTTTTAATTCCCTTCAGCTGAACTGAAATTACCTTCTGTTTCAGTTCTTTTCTGCTGGAAAATAGTGTTATTTTCTCTGGTGTCTATACCAGAAGTCGGGGATCCACGTATCAGAAGTAGTTTATTTTCTTTGGTTGTGGGTTTTGGGTTTTTTGTGTTATTAGTTTGTGTGTGGGGTTTTTTAAATGTGGACTTGGTACACCTATGAGGCAAGACTGACTGGGATGGCCATTTCTGGCATGCTCTATGTAACCCATCATTAAATCAGATAGAAGAATACCAGAAGAAGACAGTGGCAGCAGGATACTAAGGGAGATGGTCCTTTGTGTGAGCTAGGTTGGCTCTTTTATATGCTTTTTGCCAGTCTTGTTCCTTTGATAATTGCTTCTGTTTTCTTCTATTATCTTCTTTTCACCTAGTTTAAAAAATAAAGTAGGTGTGAACTACTGAGAGTTGAATCATCAGTGTTAGATCTTCCCAAAGGCTGAGTTCCAATAAGTGTTAGGTAGTTCGTGTTTACAATCCTAAAGTGTTTGCCGTAGAATTCTAATTAAATCCTCAGGATTCTGAAGAACCTCTGAGGTTTTAAGGTAATCTGATAACATAACTATATCTATGATCTATGAGTTATGTCTTTCAAATGTAGAATGCAGGTTTCTGTGTCTTCTGATTTCTCCAGCTTGCTAGTTTGTGGAGCTATCCAGCCTTTAGAGAGCTTGTGATAACACATTTATAGGTAGAGCAACACAGAGATAAGGAAAACTTAAAACTCATCTACAAAGCTACCTGGTATTCTTTTCTCTGCTGTTTTCCAGACTTCAGTCTTGGAACCAGGCATCCTTGATGCTGTGCTATTTATTGCAGTCTGGATTTAGAGGGATTAAAGTCAATATTGAATGCAGGAGTTTTGCAGTACCGTTAATGTAGCAATGTACAAACAGGCCTAAGGAGGATGGACACATCCCTCTGCACTTACTGTACTAATGTGATCTTACTTTCTCTTGTCTTCCTAATTCCAGGTTTGAAAGAAGGGGTCAGACCAGGAAAAAGCTGTGACAGCTGTTTGCAGAGAAACATTTTTTGTTTGGTTTTTGTTAGCGATTTTTTTAGTGTATTGCAGCATATGTAATTGATTTAATTATTTGACGGCTCTTGTTTTTTATTCTAGGGAGGTGCAGGCAAGCCAGCGCTCTGTGGCCATAATTGCTGAGATGATCCACACAGCCAGTCTGGTTCACGATGATGTTATTGATGATGCAAATTCTCGCAGAGGAAAAAGGACACTTAATCAAATCTGGGGAGAGAGGAAAGTGAGTTCGCTAATAAGTGCAAAACTTGCCTTTGAATTTCAGCAGAGCACAAATACCTAGAGGTTTGTAACGTTACTGTCCCTAGGTCTTGGGATATGTCAGGAAACATATGAAGAGGTGCGCAGAGTTTGTGGGTGAGGCAAATGTGTTTTCCTTTTCTGAACTGTTGGAAGCATTAGATAATGAGTGATTGAAAGGTGTAAGTGTTGGGCCTGTTCAGCTTTGGGAAGAGACAACTGAGAGGTGCCCTCATCTTAAGTATCTGAAAGCAGTGTCAGGAAGAGGGATCCAGGCTCTTCTCAGTGGTGTCAGGTAATAGGACAAGAGGCAATGGACAGAAACTGATGCACAGGAAGTTCCACCTGAATATGAACAGATTGCCCAGAGAGGCTTTGGAGTCTCCCTCACTGGAGAGGTTCAAGATCCATCTGGATGCAATCTTGTGCCATGTGCTCTAGGAGGAGCCTGCTTGAGCAGGGTGGTTGGACCAGATGACCACTGTGGCCTTTCCAACCTGACCCACTCTGTGATTATTACTGATTTTATGTTCCCTGTGCCATTATCTGCAGTGCTGTTGAAATACTTTAAACATGTTCCTCATCCTGAACACTGATTCAGTGGTGAACACAAAAATGTTTTCAGTCAGCAGGAAATTGGTGTTTCTTCACAGAGCATTACAAGAAAGGTCTTCACCAGAAAATGCAAGGAAGGAACTTAGGGCAGTTCAGAGTTCACGTGTTGTAACATCCACAAGAGAACGGTCAAATAGAGAACTAATGTTCAAACAAACTTCATAGGCAAACACATGTTCAAGTACTGCATACAGGGAGGATGGTGCTTATACAGAAAAAAACAAACAGCACAGTAAGATAGGAATTCAAAAATCACTCCAATTTCAAAATTTGGTTATGTGTTTTTCTCTCTTAAAATGAGATATTTGTGCTTTATGTAGGAAAGTTAATGTGATGTAAGTAGATCTGACAAATAAAGGGAATTGTACTGTCTGTAGTAACACAGGAAAAGACTTAAGGGATCAACTTTTATTTTTTTTTGTTGTTGTGCTTAGGCTGTTCTAGCTGGTGACTTCATACTCTCAGCTGCTTCTGTAGCTTTAGCACGAATTGGAAATACTACTATCATCTCTGTTCTAACTCAGGTGATTGAAGATCTGGTGCGTGGTAAGGTCTTTTCCTATTTTTATCTTCTGATTTACTTGTCTCAGCAGTAAACCCACAAATAAAACCTCCCATCTGTGCAACTTTTTAGGTGAATTCCTCCAGCTGGGTTCCAAGGAAAACGAGAATGAGAGATTTGCTCACTACCTCGAGAAGACTTTTAAGAAGACGGCGAGTCTGATAGCAAACAGTTGTAAAGCAGTATGTACGTCTGTCTCTTCTGAAGTTAACATACCATACTGTAAGCTTCACAGCTAAACTCCTAGTACTGCTCTTTGCTCTGGAGGCCCTCCAAAGCAAACCCTTGAAATGGTATTCTGCCAGAATGTGAATGAGCTTGAGATTGTGAGTTTTATCACTGTTCAGCTGTGTAGCCTCCAATATTGGTTTTCACTTATTCTTTGGATTTTTTATTTATACACAGATTTATTGTTATTCTCAATTGAATCAAAATAAGGTTCAAATAATCAAAACAGTGGCAGTCTTCAATTTATGAAATTCTGCAACTTTGAGGCAGTGGTTTTAAACTCAGGTGATCATTTTTGAGCCTATAATTTGATTTTAGATCTTGACGTCTGGCCCTATCCGTTGGTGCTGAGTGAGACCTTGAATGGTAACAGTGGGAGGAAAAAATTAATTCACAGAATCAGAGAGTCTGCTGCATTGGAAGGGGCCCATCAGGATCATCAAGTCCAACTCCTGTCCCTCATGAGACACTCCAAGAGTCACGCCCTGTGCCTGAGCATTGTCCAAGCACTTCTTGAAGTCTGTCAGGTTTAGTGCTGTGCCCACTTCCCTGGAGAGCCTTTTCCAGTGCCCAGGCACCCTCCGGGTGAAAACATTTTCCTGATATCTCTACATGACATTGTAAAAAACCAGAAGCATGTACTTCTTGATTTGTCTGGGGGTTTTAATTATCAACTGCTTTATCCAACCCTGTCACTCGGTTCTCTTACTTGATTACAAAATGATCCAGTTCAAGATTATGTTCTTACCCAAAAATAGATGTTCAGTTTTAGTGCAGAAAATGGAGAAGGTGGGTAATAATCTCACCCCAAGTGAGAGTTTTGTTTATTCTTTTTAGTGAAAGGCAGTATAGCTGATGGATTCTATAGCAAGAGGGAGTTCTAAGAAAATTAGACTAAAAATCTGTGCTAGTGTTAATCATCTTTTGTTCTCAGAGAACTGTGCATTTGTGCAACAGGCAGCAGTTGAAAATTGCTTATATCAAAAGGATCACATAGAATGAAACACATGGATTTTCAGGGAGGGAAAATATCTTCCATTCTAGTTGGAGGAAAGAAATTAAGTATTCTGGATTGCTCATATTAATGGCAATATGACCCTGACAATTTTCTTTTGCAAGTCTTGTTTTATATCAGTAAGCACCTGGACTAGTAAAGAGCATCACATAATTCTGCAACCCCAGAAAAAACATACACAGGTTTTAATATTCATTTTGATGGTCTACTGAAAAGAATCTTTGAAGATAAAAGAAATCACCTTCCCACTGGGTGGATTCTCCTTACAAATGTGCTGATTTAAGCTTTTTCCTTTTCATGGGCTGCAAGAATTAAGGATTTAAGCACTTCCCTCAAGGTTGAGGCTGTGATGCTGGTGAAAGGGGTGTTTGGCTGCTTTTCTTCTAATGGTTGGTCTGAGTTGTTCCATTGCTGGAATTTTATATGCTGTAAAGTTTGTGTTAGAAAGGAAAACTGAGAAAGTCTGTCTTCATGGCAAATCCTTACTTGCTGCACACAGTACCAATGAGTTGAATATGTATGTTTCCCTCAGTTTCTTTCTGCATGGATTAGGGAGCTCTATTGGTGGCAGTTAAAAGGGATTTTTTTTTTTTTTTGTTTGGGATTTGGGGGGTTTTTTTGTGCATGTGGCTTTTGAGATATTATTGTTTAGAAGGCTTTGACTACTGAGGAAATGGAATCAGAAGGGAGTTCTGTTTTCTGTAGCAAAAATGTTAAGCAGGATCATCAGTTCTATCTTGAAAGGAAATTCAGTTAGGGAATCAAGAGGATTCATATCTTGTTTTCAGGGACAAAACTAAGAGGAGCGATTACGGGTTTTAAAAGCAGTTCTGTTCCTGTTACTGATAGGAAAAAACTGATTCGTTGGTGTGGTTGAATAAAATACGAGTATTAACTGGAAAGAAGATGTCAAACAAGTTCAGGTGGCACCTTCTTAGAATTCCACAGTGCCACGCTTTAGAGATGGAAGAGTAGAGTATTCTTGGAAAAATGTCTACAAGACATACACTGTAAGAGATACATTCTGTACCACCAAAGCATTACTGCATTTAAATCAAAATCCTTTAAGTTAGGACCTAGGGACAGAACAGCCTGTTCAAGATGTTAAGAGCCGTCCCAGTCCCTGGTTTATTTCTACAGTAGTTGTGCACGGGGGAATGTTACCAAAGTTTCAATCAAAGAGTATTGTAAAAGGAAACAGTGGCAGATGGCCCAGAGTCATTGAAGCCTTAGTTACTGCAAGGCATTTTTCAGAGAAACATGAGGTGACTTTAGTTCAAGAATTCAGAAACAATAAAGCTGAAGTGGAATTTCTGTTTAGTCATCAGGCCAGCTGGAGACAGCAAAATAACTCGATCAGGTTTTCTGTCTTTTTTAAACCTTGCCGTAATGTGAACTCCTGAGCCTCATAAAGCTGTTTATATTTTGCATGGCATACTTTCAGATGAGGGATTAAATCGTGCTTGCTTTGAGGTAAGTGTAAAGGTGCACTAGGGATTCTTGATTTCTGTATAAGGAGAAATCTTGTGCCTCCTTGTGTGAGGCAGGGCTGTGGAATGGACTGAAGAAACCAGAAATCTGCAGCTCTGGATCTACCTGTGAACTCCTGCTCTAACCAGTTCCTAGTTTGGTGTGTGCACAGGGCTCCATCAGAAAACCCTACCAGCATGTGGAACTGGTGTCTAGGAAAAGAAGACCTCTGACCCCCACCAGCAGAATTGAATCCCCCCAGCCCAGCTAGGCCTGCAGGCTGCAATAATGTCCAGTGGCAGATGCAGGGTAATAGCACCAGTAGTGTCATATATTATGGTCAGCCAGTAAATCTCCTTACTTAATATTTAAAATACAGTAAGTCCTTTGGGGATATTTCTTTTGCTGTGAAAAAGATCAGAATAAATATATCCCATATATTCAGGCAGGTAATCTTTGCTACTGAAAAGTACAGCTCTGCATAAACAAGTACGTGGTTAACCTGTTAAAATATTAATTACTTGAAAAAAGGTCAAATGCATGAAAATGCAGACTCAGGACAAGTTGTCTGCCTTGTGTAGACATCTCCCTCTCACAGGAAGGCATCCATCACCCCCCTCCTCAGGAGTATTTCCCAGGAGGATTTGAGGAGTCCAGGGAAGTTGGCAGCATTCCTGGCAGCAGTGGAGGATGAACACAAGGAAGGTGAGGGAGCATCACTGCCAGCACAGCAGCACATCCAGGGCAGTGGCTGTGAGACCACAGGGCTGGGCTCCCTCATACAGGACACATGTGGGCACTCTGCAGGGACTTCAGTAAGGGCCACATGAGGGCAGGGACTGGAGGAAATGATGTGCCAAGAACTGGTTTGAGTCTGGAGTAGGCAAGACAAAGGGGGAATCCTCCTGCTGTCTCCATCTTGTAATTGGAGGGCATAGAGAGGATGAAGAGATGTGCAGTGAAAGGATCAGTTGTAGTGTAGAAAAAATCAATTAGGTTTGATGAAAAAATCCTTCATTAGGTTGGTCAAACATTGCATGAAGTAGCTGAGACAGAGTGTGGGATTTTTCATCCTTGGAGATGCTCATAAATCAACTGGACACAGCTCTGAGAAACCTGATCTAACTGTGAAGTAAACTCTCCTTTGAGCAGATGACTTTCAGAGTTTCCTTCCAACCTAAACTATTCTGTGATTCTCGTGGAAAGAGGAGCACTGCTCCTGTCTAAAAAAACAGTGGTGGATGAGCCAGGAATGAGAAGGCAGGAACCTGACTGCTTCTGGAGATGGGCATGGAGGAGAAGGGCTGGAAATGGGGAAGATATTAGAGTCCTTTCCTTTCCATGGAGTCCACAAATCTAAGAGTGCAGGAACAAACATCTCTTTTAGTGTTTATTTGTGCATATTTTGGCCCAGCAGAAGGTTTTCCTCTCTGACCTACAGAGCACTGGTAGAGATGTGCAGGTGCTTTCAACTCCAGCTGCCATATTAAATATCAGAGCAGGATGTATCTACCCAGAGCTGATGATCTATTTTATAGATGTGAAATTCAGTAAAGAGGCAAAATTGGTTTATAGTCTCTCATATAATAGAAATAACTTTTTTTTTGCAAAAAGTGTGTTTGAAATAACACCAAGCAGATTGTCATGAAAAGAAAGAACTTTTCTAAAGAATTTGTTCCACTTGGTATTAAGAAGGATTTTTCATCACGATTTAGTGGAGGACAGGCTTGAATTCTTCCAAGATTAAATTAGTCATGAACCAGTCATACCTACTTGGGGAGCTCTAGGATGTTTTCAAAGGGGGAGCTTTATCATTTAAACATGTCACTGTATTGACTCGGTTATCCTGGTTTGTATTTGCAAATGCATGCTGTTATCCCAGAACATTATCCCAGTACAGCTCCAGTTAAACGCCCATGTGGGAGTGTCAAGCTGCCTGGCTGCAGCCCAGCCAGCGTCCAGCTGGGGGCAACAATCTACAAGAGCAGCTTGAGGAAATTGCATCCTGAAGGAACTGCCAGGTAGACACAACCCAGTTGTTGCAGGTTTATGATGTGGTCGTGGTCAGGGGGTTGCTCACTTGAGGATGACTGGCAAAAAAAATCTTCTGAATTTTAAAATTTTTTTGGTCTTTTTTTGGCTATGAACAAGAAATGACCTTTCAGATTAAATGAAGAAGCACTTTTCTTTGCACAGCACTTCCTCTCACCTTCTGCCAGCTACTGCTCACTCTGACCTTTTGCCATTAACCAGGATTTTGTCACCGAGTTCTGTATTTTAATCCTCCACATGGAATGAAATGTGGTGGTAGGTAAGGATTTCATTGGAACAGGGTAGATGCAGTCCCCCTGCCATGCTGATATTATGATTACAGAAGCAACCAAAAGTTTGCGTGGTACAGCAGTAGATGTTAGGTCCTCAGGCAAATATTGCTATTTGAGAGACAAACATCAAAAGGAGGATAAAAGGGCAAAATCTTCTACTTTGATAGTCCCTAGCAACATCTATTTAAATATCTGAATATTTGCAGTTCACTCTGTTTAATAGCCTTCAGGATTTTATATGATTATTAGAGATAAGTAGCATTATTTTCCTGCTATACTGTCCTCCTCTTTTAAATAAAAGTGTGGAATGTATGATGCTATTAATTCCTCAGTCATCCAGATCCCTCTGGGGTTTAGTTATTATCCACAGATGCAGGTTATGACTGGGAAGAGATTCTGATGCTCAGATGTGAAGTGCTTTGATGCATGAAATAATCTCTCATTTTGTGCAAGTTGCATCACATTTATTAGAATATTATGTTGTTTCTTATTTCCATCTTCACGTTCACCTTCAAAGCTACTACTGGACTTGCTTTTAGTTTGGGGTTGGTTGTGGGGTTGCAGGGGTTTTTTTATGATCCTACCTTACATGGTCTTAAAGAAGAATTTATACATATATACATATACACATACATATGTATTTTTATATTGTGTGATTTTTCCTAGCATATATTTTTAGTCTTACGTAAAATGTATCTTCACTCCTTGCATTAGTCACAGCAGATTTGGAATGCCTGCAATAAACCAGGGTTGATTTTTGCCCCCTGTTCCTAATTGGTTTATTGAAGGTTGAAATAAATCTGAGTATTTAACCAACCTCATTTTGCAAAATGTAAAATCAGAAGCATAAATGCCCTTACTTTGAGGTAAGATACTAATTCTCAAACCTTAGCTAGTGTCCTGTGTTTTAGTTTTGTGGAGTTTCTTCAGCAAAACTTCTGTCTCTCAAGTAGTTGATTGTACATTCAAGTAGAATGTTTTGTTATCTCAATTTAGTGACACCTTAGTCAGCTTGGTGTGCTTTCTTTGTTTGTCGTCTTTTCTTTGCCACTAATCATCTCTGAGTACCTTTGTCTGCAAGCTAATCAACTCATCTTCCTGAGCAAGTCAGATGCAGTTAACATCACCTTAAAAATAATCATCCTTATCTCAACTGCCCCTCCTGCACTGGGTTCAACACATCCAGCTTTGTGATCTTTTATGAGACACGTAATGTCCATTTATCTGTTGTCTGACCTCCCATTATCCCCTGGCTGGTTTATATATGTAATTAGCCTAATTTCCCCATCACTGGACTGTATATGACTACTACCCTGCATGTGAAGTGCATCCACTCTTCTCTCTTTATCCTTGCATTTTAATTTCTAAGCCTGATAAATATTTAATGAAGCTAATCTCTTTGCAGACTTGAATGTAGTTTGAATACTGCACTGCTGTTCAGCCTTGTTTTCTAGTAAGCTTGGCTAGCTGTGTCTCCATGAGCAGAGATAAGCCAGAATGTGCCCGAGTCAGCTTTTTTTTTGCCTTTCCCAGATTCCTCCTGCCTGTGCTGGCAGTGTCACACCTATGGTCAGGGGCTAAAAGTGGATGTTAACTAAAGCTTTCTATTTACTTGGAGTTTTTGTCTTTTCAGGTTTCAATTCTAGGCTGCCCTGATCCCAAAGTTCACGAGATTGCATACCAGTATGGAAAAAACGTTGGCATAGCTTTTCAGGTAGTGTTTTCATTGAACTAAATAGAATCTGAAGTCTAAACTTCTCCAAAATGCCTTAGAAATCAAAGTGGGCTGTCTTAATCCTTCCTACAAATCTTGTCTTTAACAAGGATTATTCTGTGTTTAGCTCTAAGTTTTAAAAAAGAAATTTTAAATAATCTGTATGTTTATTTTTTCCAGCTGATAGATGATGTGCTGGATTTTACATCATGTGCTGACCATCTGGGGAAACCAACAGCAGCAGATCTTAAGCTTGGATTAGCCACAGGCCCCGTCTTATTTGCTTGTCGACAGGTAAGTCAGCAGGATGCTGTTAATCAAAATAGAAGTGTAAAACTACTCCTCACAGCACCAGCTGAAACACATCAAATCTCCAGTGTCAGTGATGAATGTGGCCTGGGCACATGTGACAAATCAGTGTGTTCAAGATCAGATGGATTCTGTGTGCACACGAGTCCTGTCAGGCTGAAAAACACCTACCTGCACAACTCTACTTACTGTTAGGCTCTTGTAGGTATTCACAGAGTTTTAGCATGTTTTCTGTAGGTTATTCCTAAGTAGCTTCTTGCTTGTGTTTCTCCTGAGACATCTTCTTCCCAGGCTTGACTATTATATAGGCTTTTTTGCCCTGTTCTGGGCTTTGTATTCATCTGGGGCCAAGAATTGAAATCCCTGCCTTCATTTAGGTGGGTACTTTTATTTATTGGATTTGATCTCTTCATCTCTTGGTCCTCAAGTATTACCTGGTTACATGAGTAGCTTTCCTGTCTGAAGGCTGGATATGAGAAAAAGGAGTGTCATACATAAAACTAGCTTAAAATTGGTCAAGATTTTCAGTGTCTTAAAAAATCATTTGGAGGAGCAGAACAAAAACAGAAGTGTGAGCAGCATGAAAAGAACATTACAATTGGTGCTAATCCATAAATGGGAAAGAAACGGGTTTAATTCCTTGCTGAAGAGTCTTGTTCACCAGAGGCAAGCAGATTTGGGACTTAAAAAGCAGCCCTTCCTACCAGGCTTCACAGTGTGATACAAAAGCTGGCACAATTAGCTCCAGCAGAGCTCTCGTCTGTGATCTCTCAGTGGAATTGCTTAGAGCTTGACATGGGAGAAGTTCTAAATCATTTAAAAAAAACACAACAACTTTGACATTTACTGCCCTGTCTTAAAGAGCCTGTGGTGGGGCGAGGTGGAGCATACACATCTGTTTGCTTCCTTATCCTTTGGGCATTTACAAGGACCTGAATGTCAGGAAAGTGGGAGCACAGAGTATTGGCCAACTGACAGAGCAGGTGGGTGCATACTGAGAACAGCCTTCTCCATGTCCTCAGTATCCCCCCATACTCACCTGGGGGATTCACAAGCATCTTCTTGGGTGATTATTTCAGAATTGTGCCATCAGCAATTGGAACTGTCCAAAGAACAGCAAGACACTTGGGTAGAGAGAGAGGATGCAATTGTGAAACTGTTTTTGTGTGTGCTAAAGCCATGTGCAGAGGGAAACAAGGCATGTTGCAAATACCCAATTTTGGCAGAGAATGAGTTACATTGTCTTGTGGGTGTTGGATATTCCAATTTTTCAATTAAAACTATTCTTTATTAATTTGTTTGGGTTGTCTGTCTCTGCCTTTGAACTTCATCTATCTTTTAATTAGCTTTACAAGATAAATTAGTTCAGGGTATAGAAGTATTAGAAAATGTCAGTCCTATTTTAAAATCTTGTTCTTTGTAGGTCACTTTTAAATGCTTTTCCTCATTTATATCTTTGATAGATGGGAAGTGTACATTTTTGCATTGAAAGATAAGTTGACTACCTTATAAAGTTTTCTGCATTAACCAGAAGGTTTCTTTGCTGAAAATGTCCTGCTGTTCTCAAGAAACAAGAAGAACAGCGCTGCAGACTTAACTGATACATAAACAAAGCACAAGTGCTAAAAAAATGTGGAGCTTCAACAGAGACTTACCTGTGATGCTGCTAAAAGATATTTGATGTATTTGTATCTGAGACAAAAATCCATGAGCCAGGACTTCAAGACAGTCCAAAGTGTAATTATTAACTACAGGCTGTCTTTTTAGATTAGTATTGCTGCTATCCTTTCATGCAGCTGGTACTCCTTGAGTTGTCTTCCTGACAAACATTTGTTAGTTTTTAATGTGCTCTGGATCTTCAGTGACAGATGCCTTTTCTTCCTATCCTCTCCCCTCCCTCTGAAATACACCTTTGTGCATGAGAACATTAAGGAGAAAAAAAATGTTTAGCTTGATATAAAACCTATTCATTCAGTATTTAAAGTTAGGTCACTCATTAAAAAAAACCTACCCCATTTATTTTTCAAAGAAATACACCAGTGTATGCTAATTCTAAAGCTTCTCCTAAACTAGTACAGCTGAAGAATGAGGATTTATTTTTATTATAAGCATTCCTGTCAAATGCTGATGTGCTGCCCACTAAATATGCAGAGTTGCTAATAACAGCTCTGCCTTACAAGTTTGGGGATTTTCATGTCCTTTAGTGCTTAAATATAAAAAGTGATCCCATATGCATCCTATATCATTGTAAATATGAATAATGTGAAGAATGATTGCATGCACACAGCAATTAAATTGTCACTACCTGGGAAGGAAGCTAGGATCTAGAAAAAGCCATGACTTTCTTCTTTTAGATAAAGTGTGAGTCACCACTGAACTTCTGAATGTATCTCCAGGACTATGTATGAGTAATAGGAAAATGTCACAGCACTGAGGGGTGCTACATGTTTCTACCTGAACAAGGTTGTAAAGCTGCAGTTGCAGGACTAAAGGTGGGCAAGGAAAGCAGATCATTGTTTACACATGTATGGCAATAAAATCATCTTTCTTTCACTCCAATCCTTTCAGGCAAGATGAACAAACAGCTCTTTCCCTTAAAAAGAATTCTTCAGTGGAGTAGCTATCTTGAGTTGTGGCCTTATTTTTTTACACCCTAGGTTTTTCTGTTTCTAGGCTGTCTGAAGAAAGGCTGCATATTTACATAAGTCATGTGCTTTTACTTAAAAAAACTGACTTACTTGATTTGTAGGGAATTGAGCACACAGTGCTAACTACAACTGCTACATGACTAGTTGTCATTTTTCTCTTACTAAAAAAAAAAAATCTGTGTTTATAAAATATCAGCACAATGGAAAACATAAGAGGATTTGACAGCCGAAATTACTATGACCAGGTTTTACAAGTTGAACTGTGCATTATTGCAACAACAAACATCCTGGGTTGTTTTGTACATGTGGGGGCAGAGGTGCTGCTTCTGGGAATGCCAACACTAAGCATAATTTGTGACAGAAGGATATCTGATGCACATTATACACCAGGTAGTAGCCACATCAGAAATTACCACACTGGAACATCTGCTAAACCTGATAAAATGGCAGGTGCTGACTTCTGCCACCAACTGGCTACAGATGGTTTAAGTTTTAATTGCGTGGGCTCTGCTGTACAGTAGTCCTGTGCAGACTGCAAGTGTGATACCTGTAGCCACAATTGTGACAGGGGAAGAGGGCTGTAATTTGGTGTCCTTCTGACCTTAGCATGGCAGGCAGCTACATGGAAAACAACTCAAATGTAAGTATAAACCCTTCTCCTTTTGTGCCTAGTTTCCAGAAATGAATGCTATGATAATGAGGAGATTCAGTAGACCAGGAGATGTTGAACGTGCACGGAAATACGTGTTGCAGGTAAGATTGATACTAAATATTTCTGCTGTCCCTGCTGCTCAGTCTGAAATTCCTTGTCTCTCAAGTAAAATAGCAAGGCTGCATTGTCAAATACCTATTGAGTAGCATGCAGTGTACAATGCCAAGTTAGAACTCCTCAGCTCTCCTACTGGCACAGTGTTTTAGCAGAAATGCTAGGTACTAAAGAGCTTTTTTTCTTTTTTTTCCTTCCAATAGCATAAAACCCATGTAATAATAAGCAGCTGGGGCATAGCTGTATCCAACAGCTGGTATAAGTGGCACATAATTACCAGTCAGTCTTGTAACTGTAGTGCACACCCAATACCAGTTTTAATTGACTCTGGTCTAAAAAGACTGAGTAATGGTCTGTGCAAAATTAATACCTATTTTTCAGAATAGCATGGGGTTTTTGTACATCTTTATTTAGGGCAAGAGGGGAAGGGATAAACTGTTAGTTTCTAGTTTGTTATTAATACCAGTGCTGTTTTGTAAGTACACACTTATATTTAGCATGGATGAGTTTTAGTACTTTGACAGATTGGGGAAGGCAGGTGGGCTCCCCTGATTACAGAATGAATCCTCTTCCTTTCCCCTTCAGAATACAATGCGTTAGGGTGCTCACTGACCTTAAAACTTGCCCCTGTGACTGGAAGAGGAGGCTGATCAGTTGCCCATTTCCTCTCTCTCTGTCTGCTCCCACCAGAGTGATGGTGTGCAGCAAACGACCTACCTCGCCCAGCGCTACTGCCACGCGGCCACGCGCGAGATCCGCAAGCTGCGGCCGTCCCCCGAGAGAGAGGCCCTCATCCACCTGACAGAGATGGTGCTCATGCGGGACAAGTGAGACACCTCCTTCCACTCCTCCTGGCAGCTACTTACCAGACTGTGCCTACATTTATTTCAAAAGTTACTTGCTTCCAACACAAGCTACCAAAAATTATTTTTTTAAAAGAAAAACTTCTTTTTGGTTTTTTTTTTAAGTTCTACTTACTTTTTTTTTTTTTTTTTTAAGTGTTTTACTGCAGGAAGCCATGCAATTCAGAGCAAATCAAACTGTGCTGTACAATTGTTTTAGTGGGGGCTATTGATTGTGGGGGATGGGGAAGATGTTTACATGTTAATGCACAAAGGCCACCATGAGAATAAATATAAATCAGTGTATGAAAACTGAAGCTGTTCCAAATTTCACTTGTTAACACTAATAAACAGATCATGCATGTACAGGAGCTGGTAAACTCCTGTGAAGAGAGATGATTTGGATGCTTCCCTGGCTGTTCAACAGAAGCACCTAAAATTGTATATAGTGGTACTGGTTTACTGTAAAAGACTGCATGTGGATTTAATTGGTTATATACATCAGTGAGTTCCAATTCATGCTATTGGTGGCTACCTGCTAGCAGTTAACATGATGCAGAATTTGAGACTGCTACCAAATGAATGCTTTTGTTCAGAAAAGGAAAGGCTCATGATTTCTAACTCACTTAAAATGAATGATTCACCAGCCAGTCAAACCTGAACTCCATCACTTTCCATCACTCATTTATAGAATATATTCAGTACCATCCCAGAAGCCTGCTTTGAAGTCCCAGACACATTCCTCTGACAGTAATTACCCAGTACTACCACATTCCTTCTCAGGTTATTTCAGCCACAGAATCTGTAGAGCAGGGGAGCACACCCTCTCTGCCTGAGATCCCTCAACAATGGCCAAGTTCCTGTCACGTGTGCTCCCCTGGGTGCTGTCTGCAGCACAGCCTGCTCCTGCTCCCTCTGCTCAGTGGGGCACTCCCAGAGCCAGAGAGAGTTCCCACACTGAACTGTCAGCTACAGATGGTGCCCAGCTTACTGCATTCAGGTAACTAGAATCAATCAAGAACCCTCACTAAAATTAAATGTTGGCAGAAAAGAACTTTTAAGAGTATGTATAAGTGTGTAATTCAGGTTTCAGATCTAATTTATTTTCCCTCTGTCAGTGATAAGTCATGTTACAAACATTTGCTTTTTAGTACATTGCCTGGGATAACACAGCCATGATTTTGCTACGTTAGCATTCCAAACTTCTTTGCCAAGCCAACCAACAAAGTACTGGACAAGACCTTTGGTTCACTTATATATTTATGAATGGAAAAAGTCATAATGTAAATTTACTCATTAAAAAAACTTGGGTACAAATTACACATACATAAGACCACCCATTTTTTGAATCACATGGACACCTTAGACCCAAACAACTCATTGTAATAGACTTTAGTGAGAATACTCCAGGTAAAGATTACAACAATTGGAAGCATCTTGGATTTTTAAAAAAGTATATTTCAATACATAAGTTTGTATGCATGCTTTAAACAAATATAGTTCAAGAATGAGCAAAGAGTCTAAACAAAAAGTAATATGACCAGCACTAACATTAAACTTCTCATCCAGGTTTTAATATGTTAGTCTAACGTAGTGTTAGTTACCATGCTGTACTGAAAAATGTAATGGCACAATCTGATCATGGTTCATTAAATATTATACCCTACTTCCCCATAATATTTAGGCTGGTCATAAAATTAACAATGCATAAGTAAATAAGTATAACCAGTTATAGACAGTTGCTTGTTTTACAAATTGCCATCAGGTAAGACATACTGTCCCCAGAGACTCAGAGATGGACATTCAATCATACCATTAAAACAGTATGGCCTGAAGAAATGGGCACAATTTTTTGAAAGTATATTAAGACAATTCTGTTAGCTTTTAGTTACCCCTTGTAAATAATCATGGTATGACTTGAATACAAGACCAAACTTTGAAAAGCAAAGGATTTTAATCGGCATAGTGCATGATTGATTCAACGTAATTCCCAGGAAACAAGCCAGTTACTCGATTGCAAACTCCTTCATACCAGCCGTCATCGTTCTTCTTTATCACATAAATGATTGCACCCTCCATAAACGACAGCTCATCGTCTTTGTCCTTTGTATAGTCATATATAGCAACAACTGTGGGATAAACAGGGGCACATTTAGTATTTTATTAATAGCAACGGGATTAAAAAACAATTGCACTTCAGAAAACGTTAAAAGGTTAGTTTGCTATCGTGGGATTTTCAATAATGAATTCACATGCTTTTCCTGTTGAACATTAAGCCCAGAAAATGGAATTTCACTTTCCCTGCAACATTAGCTAGCAGTAAGAAGTGGGTGGTGACTACACTGAACACTCAGTTAAGCTGGTGAGATAGAAGTATGTCCGACTGTGACACAGTAAAGTGGACCTTGTGGACACTTAGAAGCTGAACTAGGGAATAACTGACTTGTGTGGTACCCACTTCTGATCAGATTACCTCAAAAGCATGTTGATCCCTTTATACGAATCTCTTCATTAGAACACAGCTAAAAAATAATTTTACAAAAACCATTCCATTGAGGCCCCTGCTTGTACCTCAGTGTCACCTTGCACACATCACTGCTAAAGCCACTGCACACAAATGAATGCTCTTTCCTACAGAGCTTTTATGTCGTAAGGAGTCCTGGCATTACTTTGCAAGGATCTTGAGTGCAAGTAGGAAAGTTACTGAAGAAAAGTGTAGAAGCAACATCTACCATTTGTCAGTACCTGCTTTACTCTTACCAACCTCCAACTCTGTGTGCCATTAACAAAGCAGAGATTTCCCCAAGGAAGGAATGTTGCCACCACCAATACTGGAGTTAAAAACTACCACTGTGAATATACAGACTTCAAACATCACAGCCTTATCCTTCAAAAGTTAATATGGATTTATGCAATTAATCAGCTTTATGAATTCAAGAATCCACTATTTTACACCTACATATATTCTCAGATATCTGATGCCTTAATGCCTAGCAATGATGTGCTGCATCAGTTATTTTCATCCCATGGCTATGTCCTGCACACAGTCCAGTTCCCAGTGAAGATGGAACACAGGAGTTCTGCCACAAATACCACAGGTACCTGGCCCCATTTCGTACTCACTACAGCATCAGCCAGCTCATGAGAAAACTGGCAGCACTGCTGCTGACAAAATGTTCAGTGCCACAACACAGACAACTCTCCACAGGCAGGAAATCTGCTTCTCCGTTATTCACAGGAAGAGATGTTTACTACGTGAGTTCCTACCTAAGCACAGATCACAGTCTGCTGATCTGGAGTCACTGATAAATCTCCAAGGAGGCCTCAACACATTTTACAGTTCAAAGTCTAATAATCCACTCTAGTCATCTAGTTTGATGGGATAAATACAGCTCGGAATTTCTGTCTGCTTTGCAGCAGTTTGTAGATGACTGCCCAGTAATCCTGAGCTAGGTACAGACAGTCCAGCTCATTGAAGATGAAAGCCATCCAATTTAGATCTGCTTCTCGTGAAGAAGCTTGCTTTTTCATCCATTCTAGAACGCTTGAAGGTGCTTTGTAATTTGTCCAAAGAAGGATTATGTCTTACCACATTAGGTGTAGCCACAAACTAAGGAGAGCATGGTTTGAGTTCTGACTTAGGAGGGACAATGACTGTTTTCATCAGACCCACACTAAGTCCTTCATTCCCTTCAGATACCATTAACCTTCTGATACTGCCCTAATACAGCTGCAGTGCTTCTCTTACCTTTCTCTATGTAGTTTTTAGGTGCCCAAGCAGGATCTCCATCTGCATAGGGATCGCTGTACTGCACAACAGCAGCCTCCTCATCCTCATAATCCACGGGGGGTGGGGGTGGAGGAGGAGGAGAGTCATCAAACATCGGCATCTCATCGGGAGGCGGCGGCGGGGGAGGAGTCGGGCTATCAGCAACTAGAAACATTTGGAGATTATTGTTTTTTCTTAAGTCAAGACAGTGTGGAGATGCAAACAAACCTGAGGCTGTACACTGTAAATAAAAGGGCTGGGGGGACAACACACACAGCATGCACTATAATACCATGCACTGATTAGAAACAGAGGCTCTGTATTAACAACTACAACACACAACTATATTTGTTATTAGTGGTCAAATCTATGTATAAATGCTACTAGAGTCAAAGCACATGCTGCGGGGCATAAGCTGAACATCAGCAGAGAGGAAAGCTTCCTGCTCCAATGTCCATGCGCTGCAGCGTTAGCTATGGAGGACTCGAGTGGCACCCTCTGAGTCAGGCAGCAACATGCCTCTGACTGGCCCAGCAGCTTGATTGGTTTTTAACAAATCCTTTGTCTTGAACAGTCACTTTAATTTACTTCTGAACACTGCTTCCTTGGATTCCTTCCCTCTCAGAGCTAGCGTTAGGGAACAAGAAGATCTGGTGTGGATCATAAATCTCTTCCCTTAAGATTTAACCAGGTAAGAGGAAGCCAAGTAATCCTGTAGAAGAAAAGCTTTGTACGGATCCTTATCTTGCAGACTAGCTTGTGTGTGTGCACACATTCAGGAGTCAATCATTAAATGGAAAACTAAGACAGGCAGCTGCTGCTCTTAGGGAAAAAGTGCTCAAGGAATTAAATGTATAATCCAAAATGTCAAATCCCTGCCCCGAGATTCTCCAATCAGCACAATTACAAGTTGCTTTGGGAAAGGGAAAGAGAGAAAGGCATTATGGTACAAATCACTTTTAAAATGAGCTCATTAAATTAGTTTCCAGTAACGTTGACAGCAGCTGGCAGCAAAATAGAGAGATGGCACACTCAGATGCAGGACATCAAATCACTTTATCCTATTCCTAGGGAGATGTGGTCCACTACACATGGACCTGGGTGTCAGCACTATAAAGCCACAAGTTACTGAAAGAAAGCTACTGTTACTAACACCAACTTGGTTACGTAGCAACACAGATCCATTTTCAAGAGATCTGGGATTCTGCACACTGAAAACATAAGCTGAAAACCACTGCTCTAGGCAGCGTTTGATGGAATGAGGCATCAGGCCCCAGAATGTGCAGCTCCAGCACACAAATTTTGAAAAGAAATCCAAGCAACAGAGAAAGAACAACACAGCACTGAGTGAAGCTTTAACTACTGATAGCTACAGTGACACGAGATTAGAAACAGGGTTTTTGTTTGCTTGAACGCCTTTTACTTTTGGCTGGTCACTACCTTAGTGGTGACTTAACCTTTGCTCTTCAGCCCCATGCCCCTGACGAGGGACTTGGGCACAGCTCCCATGTCCTGTCTGGGTCAGACTGGCTGCACTGAGACAGGTCTAGCACCTGCTGCCAGGGGCAAAAGGGGCAGGAGCTGCTGGGGCAGGAGCTGCCTCAGCCCAAGCATCCAGCCCACTCCCTCCCCTTGAACAGCCAATTCTTTACTTGCAAGCCCAGCTCCTCTTCACCTTGACCAGCTGAGCTGAACACCCCACAGCTCTCTCCATCAATAAGACTGGCTACCACTGTATTAGTGATTCCTCTCCCATACAGAAGCCCATTTATGTCACTTGGAGACAGACTAACAAAGTCTTTGGCGGAGTGAATGCTACGTCCTGCCCATTACTGAGCAGCACTCACAGCCAGGCTTCATTAATCCACCACAGACACATGACAACACTGTTTATGAATGGACTGGTTTTGTGCTGCAGTTTAGCACATCTCCCACAAAATGTATTTCTCCCCTTAATTTCTGTCTGCAGTCAGTAAAAAAAAAAAAAAAAAAAAGGGTTGAAACAGCAATCATTTGAGATCTTGAGAAATCCTTACTGTACCAATTTTTTTTTTAAATTAAAAAAAAAAGTTATATTTATTCAACAATGAAGCTGCATATTTGAAAAGAAGGAAAGAGGGCAGGAAATGCAAGTGTGAAAGCACCAAGACACACTCTAACTGAGATGCAGTGCAGGAACTGCAAGCTTGATGGGAAACATTTAAAACAATTCAACTTCACATTTAAACAAAGAGAGAGAATGGAACAGAAAATTAGACAAGTGCCACTCCATTGAAGTATCCCCTTGCCTCTTGGACTTTAATGTAGACTTTTCCTAGTTCTAAACTTAGCCTGACCCTAGAACAGCATCACTTCTCCTAGGGGAGGGAAAAAAAGCATACAAAAAGCCACTCTAAATGAGAAAGGGTAAAGGCATGAGGACTTATACAGCTCCAAACTGAGATCTTCCTTGTATATATTCCCATCTCTGTTCTTTAAATGGGAGCCAGCAGACTCCTTTTGAAAGGACTGGGTGTGAGAATACAGCAACTTATATCAAAGCAGCAGTCCCTGAGCATCAGACATTCTGGAAAACCTCTCTGGAGGAGATGTCATGGTTTGGATGCAGGATAAAAAGAAAAGATGTTGCATAGTTTCTAAGCCCTCTGTCCTTGTCCTCTGAAAGAAGTCCACAAGCAGATGATGTTGCCTTCCAAACCCACAGATCTCTATGATTAGGGAAAGACAAGTCTACCCGTATCTCCCTAACACCAGAGACTTCTTGCAGAAAATGAGGCCAATGAAAGTCTAGCACACAATGCCAAAACTCAACACCAGCCTCTGCAGCCAGTTTTGCTGAGCGTATGCACAGGCTGCCACACGCATCCCTGCCTCCGGAACGAGGCAGCAGCAGCTCCAAGCCATACTTGTTATGTAACTTTCCAACCCAAGGGACTATTAAAGAAAATGAAGAACAATTCCTATGACCAGATTTCAAGCTTCAGCTGTTTTGCTGCAATCTCATTCACAAGTCAGCTTGCATTTTGCTGTTGCACGCACAAGTCAGTCTGTCCCTTTCACCTCTGCTCTCCCAAGGGCTCTGTTATCTCCAGGAGGACAATACTTGGAACAATTCAGAAGCAGGTGTCAATTTTCTCAAGTTTATCTGCAAGTGAAGACATTCTTTAACCTTGATCTTCAGCAGGTTTACCTCTACACTAGTATTTTGGAAAGGTTTGTCAACACCATTTTGTGGCACACTATTCTACATCAACATGATTCTTACTGTTTACCTAGCACAGCACCAAAACACCTTTCCGAATGAGAACCACAGAGATGACTCTGATCTCATGGGGAGTGCTCAGAACACAACCACTTAACAGCTCTAATGGGAAGCAGAACAGCAGCACTACTCAGACCTGGGGTCCCTAAATGGATGCTGCAGCTATATAGCTAACTGTGCAGTAGTAGCCCCTGAGATACTAGCAAACCTCAAAATGGTTCCCAAACACTTTAAAATCATCTTTTATTTACTTCATGCTCTATCTACAACACATTTAGTCTGTTGTTTACAAACTTGTACAGAAAAGATATCCCCAGATCAGGAACACGACTTAACACCTGCACTTGCACTTGAGACAGTAACACTCACCTGAAAGGAATCAAGCAGTAATGGTAAAAGCAGAGTTACCAGAATAAACACCTTGCAGCACAGGTCACAGCTAGGGAGCACCTCTCACAAACCTAACAAGCAGAGCTATGCTGCAGGAAGCTCAGCAGGGAAATGGGGCTAGAGAACACAAAGAAATGGAGAATGAAAGGCTGCTGAGAGGAGAGATGCCTTACGAGCTCCTTTGTAAAGCATTAGATCTTAAGACTGCACGTTTTCAATTGACTGAACAGCTTCCTGAAAAATGTTACAGTATTGGAATCAATGGTTACACATTACACATTCTGACAGTCCACATAAGCTTTTCTAATAAAAACTAATCAATTATCCCTAGTGAAAAAGGCAGGGTGATTCAACATGAAATCAGTGTTTTCAATTAAAATACCATTTTATATTCACACCAAACATATGCCACATTTCACACTGTACTTCTGTAATAAATTTGCAGTTCAGAACTTAAATGGGTCAGTAATAATCATGCACGTGTTATAAAATATTGAAGAGTGTGCCCTTCAGCTCCAATAGCATATTGACACTAGAATGCAAGATGGTATTAGCTTCTGGAAAAGGAAACAAAATAGAGTCTGACTTGCCAGCCATGCATGCTAGAAGAGAGTAGGCTCTACCCTTTAACAGCTCAGCTTGTCCAAACTTACTGTTTTCCTGCACCCTGGCCACGAAGCCTGTGAGAGGTATCTGTGGAGTCAACTGAGGCATAGGGGGAGGGGGTGGAGCAATAGAAACTGGTAGCAACACACACACCATATCGGGAAAGTCAAATGGACAAAGGAAAAAAAAAAAGGGAACAAACAAAAGCAGCCGTCAGTAACGAGGACCACAAAACAAAGTATGTAAAGAACAACAAGAACACGCACACACACAAGAACCTTCTTCAAGCTTGTGTTTCCAACAAGGCTGAATTCGTGGTTAGCCAATGGAGGACCAAAAGCAAAGCATGCCCGTGTTTAGCCAGGTAACAGCCGAGCGCAGGCTGCGTGTCTGGAAGCTCACAGGGTGCGTGTGAAGGTTCTTGCTCTGTCACACTTTTTGTGTGCTTCACCTGGGGAGCACATAAAACTGAGCTTTTGTCTTGCTGCTAAATAAGGATTACTCAATTTAGTAGTTATTTTTCCAAGGTGGGCTACTAGAAGTAGAGGTGATGTTTTGCAGGATTCTGGACTCCTCTAAAATGAAAGCGGAGTGCTGCATCAAGTGCAGCAAAGCAGCACTGACACAGAGCAAAGACAACTTTTGGGAGGGGCACAATGTTCCAGCATCAATATTTCACATTCACACAGAGTGCGCCTCCCATCACCGTGCTCTGCTGGGACAGGGACAGTGGGCTAAACTACTGCATTTTTGTTTTTCTCAGAAAAAGGGACCTTGTTGCTTGCTGGTAGAAAAAACAGATGGGTCTAGAGCAGAGTGGAGCTTTATTTAGTCTTCTGTGGTGAGAGGGCACTCAGCAACCTAAAAGGCTGGCAAAGGCTTCAACAGCTCTGCATGGCTACACTAGTGTGCAGAGCTCTTCAGGAAGCACCTGCAAGCCCATCTTCTCTGAAGCATGTGCCTGTCTGGTGAGTAATGAGACCTGTGACCACACCCGTGCTCAGAGAGGCTGGCCTGACAGCCCGGATGTTCAACTCCTCCCTGCACAGGTAGGGAAGAGCAATGGGAGCAGTAGGGCAAACCACTCAAACTATCAGCGCTGGCAGGACATCTCCCCCTTAAGTGCAGGGAATGAAAAGCATAAAACAAAACCCCACCCAGAAACTCAACAAAACATCAACTCATTTGTTTATACCGTGTCCCTTCTCAGTGGAATTTCTCTTGCTCTGAAGCAGAGAAATTCCTATGAAGATAGGAATTCAGCAGGGCAATCCAGTTGGAACCAAATTTGAAAGAGGTTCTGTACTTCCAAGTAAGCAACAGTTTTAAATAAAGCAGTAACTAAGATTAATGTTTGATGAATTAAAATGAAGCATTTAGTTCATTACAAAACCAATAATCAAATAAACTGTATGGGATAAATGATCAATAAAAGCGGGAGAACAAACAATGTCTCACAAAATTGAAGTAAACATCTAAGGAAAACCAGAGCATTTGTTAGCATGAAAAGTAAAACCTTAAGGAAACATGGGACCTGGGTTTAATGTCAAGACAGTAGCACTAAAAAATAATCACCAGTTACAGAAACAGAGGAAAACAGTTTCAAGTAGCAAAACACACCCATCAAAATACTGTTTAAAAAACGATGACCATCAGTATTTTGAAAACACCAGAGAGGCTAGATTAAGAAACAGCACCTGCATTTGAGCAAAAAATTGCTTTGGACAAATGTAAACGTTCAGAAACAGTGGTGTGCACAGCATTTAAGACAACTGAACTATTCCCAGAAGTAAAATCCTGTTTACTTAATGGAACTCAACTGTTCAAGCAGGAGGGAGTTTCTGTTGTTATGGTGAATTAATTTGGAGGAAAAAGAATGTGGAGGAAAATGAAATGCTAGTATGGGTGAGCAAGAGTAGGAGGAAAATCAGGTTTGGCAAAAAAGAGAAGATAGATACTGTGTCTGCATCTAAAAATGCTTTCTGACGAATGTAATACTTCTAAACTACTCAGAAAACTCTTCACGTCAGTGTCTCAAATATTTTAAAAGCATTCTTTTCTTAAGAGTAAGTACACAACAGCAAACACTGGTCCAAAGAGATCTTGAACCCGAACATTAACATTTCTTTTCAAAAATATTCCTCTGAAGTTTAAAGAGCTGGCATTCTGAACACTACCAAGAAAAAACATCATACAACTACCCCTCCTCAAGGTGTAATTTGATCAAAATTTATGGAAATGGCCAGGAAGAAGTTTCCTGATAGAGCTTTCCACCAGCAGCCAAGATCCTTATTTTGCAGATCCTTCTGCAGTGAACCTTGTTTGACCTTTAGGGGTAGGCAGGCAGGAGGCTGCTGACTAAAACCTGCTCACTTGCCCATGGCACCCATCCCTTCCCTCATTCATTTCCTTCTGTACCCCCACTAGTGTGAAAGCACAGAGAACTGTTCTGCTAAAAGAGAGAGACTGAGCTCTTTAACAGTCAAGCTTAAGGCTGAGAACAAAGAAGAAACTTGGAATCAGGAAAGGATTTAAGAAAGAGACAGAGACAGGGAGGAACTGTGTGACAGGAACAAGAGCATTGTGCTCAGTATTCTTTTGCCACTATCCAAATAGTGGGGGGCAGTACTACAATCATATTAGGTCTCCTGCAAAAAACCCCTGGGTTTAGTTTAGTGTTCTCTAAGCACACCTGAAATGCAAGTATAATGTGCCTATAATTAGACAGGCAATCCTAATGATTTCTTGTCATGACTAACAGCAAACAAGTCAGGGGGAAAACAGTATAATTGCATATAGTGCAATCACTGTACAATTTCAATACAGTTTTTCTTGCTTGTTTTTCCTTCTATTTCAGGTAAGAAAGCAGTAATCTCATTGATGCTCATTGATGCTTTTCATAAATAAATTAAAATGCCATGCATGCTTTTACAATCATTTTGCTCAAAACAGTTTGTGATTTCAGAGCTCAGCAGCTTACTTGAATTTTGAGAATAAAGAGGCCCGCCATTAACATGAGGTTGAGCAGAAAATGGGGCAGTCACAGAAGGATTCCGTCTGTATCCACCAGAAGATGCTGAAGAAGTGGTAGAGTTGTGTCGCGAGATTTGCCTGGTCATTGTGCCATACTGGGAACCAGGAGCTGAACCAGGAGCAGCTGAAAAGCATTAGCCAGAGGAACCAAGGAAAAGACTTAAGCAGAGCATTACTTGGGATAGAATGCAGAAAACAGAAAAAGTCCAGAACCTGGAAAATACTTGGTTACAGTTCTTCAATCATTTAAGGTCAGAAACAGGCGATTAACAGAAAAACAAACATCCCCATTGCAATCAATAATGACAAAAACCACACAGAACATAAACCAACACTCATATAAAGGGCATTGAGAAATGCTGAGAGTACTTTGAGAGACTGGATTGGACTAAAGATTGAATCCAACTCTTAAGTGTATCTCAATTATACTACATGCAATAATACCCTTTATTAAAAAGCATACAGGAAAAAAATGCACATTCTGCTCAAAACAAATGATTTCCATTGCAAACCTGAACGTGCCTCCAATCTAATATAGAACAACACTTTAACAAAACAGTGAAACAAATGTCATGAGCTTCAGACACGAGGCACATTTATCAATCATATTTGCTGGTTGTGCTTTTATATTGATGGAATTTGGACTAACAAATCAGAATCACCAATGCCAGCTGACAGAAAAAGACGTCATTCATTCTTCATGATAAACACCCATATTTACCTTCCACCTACTTGCTGCACAAACTTCAAGGTTAACAAAAGAGTTTAAGTTCTCTTTCAGATTAACCTCTGACAGACAGAAAGTCACACCTTTGCAAACCAAAGAATCTCACATGTTGCTGTCAAATGAATTAATGCAATTCTTAAATGCAAAAACTGGTTTGCAATAAAATATTTAGTGCTTTTATATACACATATCATGTAATTATATAAGACACAAACAGCAAGCAGTCAGAAGTTTGCAGTCCTGTAATGCTATCCAAAGTCACTTGCACTTAACATTTCAGTAAGGGAGAGTGCAAAGGGTTATGTGGGTCAAAGCCTCCAAAGCTAGTTTCAAAAATCAATCAATTAATTTTGTCATCAGCCTGTGACAGGAAAGGGTGGGGTATTTTTTCCTGTCTATTTTTGAAAAGTACTACTTTTAGATCCCACCCTAACTGCTGTATGTAATGCTTGAAGCAATTTCTCAAGAACTGTTAGTTCATATCCTCAAAGTCTTCCAGTTTGACACCTGCCTGCAGCGTTATGGAATCAAGGCCAAGCCAGTGTGACAGACACTTGTGCTTTGCAGTCACCTCATGCCCACAGGATAGAACACACACATCACCCTACACATAACCCAGCATTTCTAAGTTAGAGTGCAACTGCTGTGATTTAGTTTCTGCTGCAGGAGTTACACGGCCTAATAGAATATTCAAGCTGATTCTGAGATCTTGTAGATCAGATTAATTGAACTTTAGCTTAACTGGGAGCAGATTTCAAGCAACTAGCAGCCTTTTTCCCATACCTAGTGCATTTAGCTTCAGAGGCTTTAACCACAGGAAATTAGTGGAGATTAGATTTGTTGAAGAAAAATAATCAAAAATTCCCAGAACTGATTTTGTAATAAAATCACGTAGGTCCCACTACAGAAGAAAAAACACCTTCACTAAGTTCATTAGGAAGAGATGATTATTGATTATGCAGCATGACTGCAATCACTTCAGCATTGACAAGTCTCACCTATCAGACTGCCCATCGGGAGAGGTGGAGGCAGTGGTGGTGCTGGCGGGGCTCCAGGAGGAACAGAAATGTGTGCTAATAAAATAGTTTATATTCCCAATTAGGCCATATTATTAAAAGTAAAAAAAAAAAAAGAAAGTACAGGCACTTGATAGGCTTCCCAAACAAATATGAAAATTCAATTTCAGTTAACTAATACAAATTCAGACCCTGATCCTATCCAGGGTTCTGTACATGCCAATCTTTATTCTCATGGGATGCCAAATCATGGTAAGATTTCATGCCTATTTGTATCACTGCAGGACCAGAAACACCTGGGAAAGGAAAGCCTACATGTGTATAAGGAAGTGAAGACTTGTCATCCAAGAAACAGAATTCTCTGCAATAGCAAAATTACATTATGCCAAAACTCCGCTACTTTCTTACGCCTTAAGGGCTTGCAAAACACACAGTACATAAGTGACTGGGCTGGTTTATGACTAAGATAATAATAATAAAGAAGGACCCTACACAATCTCACCATTCATCATTCTTAAACAAAAGGGAGTGTGCCTCCAATGCTGAAAGATTCTGTATGGTTGTTTCATGGGAGATGGCAAAGTTAGCAGGGTATTTCAGGAGCCAATGTTTCCCATTAAACATATCCATAGTTGCTGCTGCTCTCAGGGCATCCAGAAATGCCAAATTGTAGACAGGCATTTAAAATTACAGTTGAGCTTTAAAAGGATACATTTGTCTTTTACTCCCCCTGTACACTCTTGATTGTCTTGTAAAAACATGGACCAGCAAAGGTATTTAACCATCCATTATTCAGTAACTGATTGTTCTGCAACTACTCTTGGTAAAGACTTAAAATTTTAGATGTCACTCAGCACTTTTAAGTCATTTCCTGAGTAGGACTGTGCTTCAGGGCAGTTTCTACCCCATCATATTTAGTCCAAGGCCCTCTGCAAACACAAGAAGGTATCAAGCAGCCTTAGGTCAGCATGGGAGGAGCTGCACATACCTGGCCCGATGGTTGGCGGTGAAGGTGTAGGCACGGCAATGGGAATGCCAATACTGCTGCTGCCACTGTTCTCTCGACTGCCACTTCCTCCACTACTGCCACTGCAACAAAAAACACCACTATCAGCACAGTATCTCCTACAAAAGCATATCCACAGTCACACTTCTTGTGTGAGCTCTGCTAGCCTAACTCCATTACAGACTGTCGAAAAACTCCCTATTAAATGCCTCTGTCTTTATCTACAATTGCATACAGATAATCAAGTCTGGATGCATTACACTCTTAATAAATGGAATTAGCTAAGCTGATAAACATCACTATGAACAAAATGTGCAATTAAATGCTTCAAAAAATAAAAAGGTAATCAACCATGCAAGTTCTAGGCAATGGAGTAACAACTGCAGGAGTAGTTCAGGGGCCTTGTAATAACTGAAAGTAGTATGCTGAGGCTGTAAGACTTCATGGCTAAACTCTAAATAATTATTTAGGATTAATTATGCTGTCAGCTGAAGGAACATTTCCTTTACTCAGAGCAGAAGTTTAGATTGCTAAGTTTTTAACTGAGAATGGACATGATACTCCAGCTGGGGTATGGTGTGCTTAATTTTCTGAACATCTAACACTCCCCACTACCCAAGCACACACCTTTTACGTATGAGAAGTTTGTTTCTAAGACGGTCTGAAAGGTAACAGTACAGACAGGTCAAAATCTGTCTAATGTTATATGATATGCAAATGAGAGGCCAGCAATGCCAAACATAGTGAACTACTGGATAACATTTCTACAATTGCCTTCAGAGGCCGTAACATTTATTTCCTTTGAGGGAGCTGAAAAAGAATCAAATTCAGGCAGAATCTGTCATTATGCTTATCTAAGAGCACTCCTTAGTTCAAGTCTTGAATTTATATGCATTAAATGGATAATGTAAAGGAAACTAAGCAGCTAAGATGTTTTGAAGCCAAAACTTCACTTTAGTCCATCCAAGTTAATTATGACTACTCAGTGAAGTTCTAGTTTATTTACCACTCCTGGATAGCTATAAATCAGTCAAGAGTCAAGTGCAAATCATTCAAATATATCTCTTTAGAAAATAACATCACAAGAAAGAAAATTGGTGATCTGAAATGGAAGCCAAGATAATTCCTTCAAAATTAGTGTTCTGTCTGCTGAAGACCTTGATCTTGTCACCATGGTTGCAGCTGAATTTCTAACTGCAGCCTACATAAAAGAAGATCTTGTGAGACAAGAGTATGGAGCATTCACAGTAGCCAGCTAAACAGACTAACAAGATCCTCAATGCAGCGACATTTAGAAGTTTAGTTCTGACAGTATTTCATCATCAACTGTGTCTAAAATACTCTCTCAATCCCTGTTAGTGACCTACCATGTTTGACTGCCTACTGGGAGCTTTTTAAAAAAGAAAAATATTAAGAAGCTCTCTAAAAAAGCTAACCTTTTACTTCTAACTACATTGAATTCTTTCATCTGTTTTTTCCCAGCAGTTTGAGGCCTGTGATAAAAATCAAATTGGAAAAGAAATGAACTCACTCAAGAGGCTAAGAGAAACATTTAGCCTTGCAATTCAAGGAAAAAATAACAATTTTTAAAAAGCCACACTCAGAATACTGAGTATGAAGGCACTTCTTCATGTTACGGAAGTCAGCAATGCAGTGAAGTTCTATTGATGCAGTGGCAGAATAACTCACCTTTCTGCCTTTCAACAAAAAGCTGAGAGGCACACAACTTCAAGGCTTTTCTGTGACTTTAGTAAGCACTGGCTTGCCAGGCAGGGAAGAGTTACTGTGGGAAAACACCCTACCTGTGTGTTCGTGGTCTCTGGTTCAAGGAAGCTGTCCTTCCTGGACTGTGCTGACTGCCCAGCCTGGCAGGGCTGGTCATGTAATCATTCGGGACTGTTGGCGGTTTGACTGGCTCCAGGGTTTTGTAAGGAGTATTTCGTCTGGTCAAGGAAAAAAAGATTTGAAGACAGAAAGATAAAGAATCAGAAAATTAAAAGGATAAATAAGTGAAGCTGTAAATCCGTTTTTTCTAAATTTTTCATGCAAGATCACTGCAGTGACCCACACTGTGGTATAGTAAAATTCCAACGGGCAGGGTAGACAGGTCGCAGTCAACAGCCTAAAGTACTCTTACACAGACAGATCCATACAAGCTGGCCTACAGCACATAAACTGGTCAAAAAAGTCCAAACTAACCTTACCACCCAAAATACATTATTTGAACAACCTAACATACAATAGCTACATCTGCATAACACCCTAGGGTTACCTGTCAGCACATGACAGATTTCCATTGTACCAATTTCCTCTTCTCTCCCCCCTTCCCATCAGAACCCTTTCCTAAAGTATTCTTGGCTAAAGGTATTCATCTCATTAAGACATCAGCAAGGCTGAATCAAGATTCACAGAACAAGTGACATTTGCAATCACCAGTGCTTTTCCTAGGAGCACTGCTTCATGCAGTAATCAAGCAACCTCATCTCACATAAGCAGATCTGAAAGTGCCTCACAGATGAGCTTCAATTGTCTCCATTTTGTGGCCCAAGAAAGCAAAGCCCAGAGAATTCCAACCCAGCAGACTGCATCAAGTCAGAAATGTAACACAGATCTTTCGAGATCTATTTACCAGACCCATTACTGCCATAAGAACAGTGCATTTATTGTACTGAATTGCAGAACTCTTCAGTTCTCACCAGAAACTGAGAGATCCATTGCAAAACACAGAATTTGGAAATGTACCAGAGCTAAGCAAAACCAAAAGTACTGAACTACTGGCATTTAATAATGTGTTCTATTACTGGTTATAACTGAGTTGGTAAGTTATACAGCTTTCTGGTATTTTAAGAAGTTTACTGACTTTCTTTCTACATTATGAAAAGCAACAGTACTAAACTTACTTCTCAAGGTTATTTCAGTTGGAAGCACATTAACAGTCTTCCCTGCTCATCATTTTTATTTGGTAGTCTTTAGATCTCAACTGCTTAGAACTGAAATAAAAAATTTCTTTTTTTCCATAACTGATCTCTTTTGGCAGATCTATAGGTGGTGACACTCTGCATATTAAAATCATCTAGAGTTCTTCATATAGACAAGCTAATTTACAAACACCACAGTATCTGAAAACAGTTATAGTATTTCCACTTTTTTCTTTGAGAAGTTTTAATAATAAATTGTTCTAGATTGAAGACAAATGCATTGTTTCCTGACACTGCTCAGAGCTCCCCCTCTCACTGTCCCCCAATGTTTCAGGGTGATCCTTGCCACCAGGGAGAGCTATGGAGAGCCCAAGGCCTTGCTCTGCTCCAGGACCCTTGAGGAATGACTTCAACTACATCCACCCCATCCAACTCCAGCAATTCACTCACTCTACCACAGTATTTCCAACCTGAGCATCCAGTGATTTCCACAATCTCTCTGTGGTCCTTTGAAGAGACTCCTGCTTACTTCAGCCCCTTTCGCTTTTCACTCTGCATTTCCATGGACTCCCTCCCCACCATATTCCTTTACATAGTCCTGCCTTGGAGGGACAAGCTGCACAACAGGCAGCACCTACTTAAAGGCCAACGTTACACACTAAGCTCATTCTGGTTTTACATACTTATCTCTGTTTTCTGGATCAAAGGGAGAAGGGTAGCATCCTTGCGGTTTCTAGCGATTTTTTCTGCATAAATTAGGGTAAGTCATGCCTGTGATATTTCATGCTTTGGCAGAACACGGCTGCTCAAGACAAGAACTGTACTTCCTGAACAAGAAGGGCAGATAGAAATCTCTCTTACAAACCCACATTATTCCTCCCCCTCAGCCAACTGCTGCCACTTGTCAAGCTCATCTGGAAATGACATTCAGCTGATTAATCCTTATCAGGCATCAGCTAAGGCAACCAAACAGCTCTGGCATGCTCAGGGGGGAGCATTAGAGAGAGGCAACTCACCAGTACATCAACGCTGCTGTTTCACTAGCAAGCATAGAAGAGGACATGAAAGTGCTACCCAGGTTCCCAGGGCTGATAAACAACTCTTTCAGCTGGGATAAGAGACACTACTGGAATACTGATTTCATGCCCTTGAGCAATGGGAATTTTCAGAAAACATGCTGAGGAAACCTCTAGGTTAATTTCTCTGTGGAATACGCAGCAAACACTACCACCAAAGCATCAAACAGAGATTAAAAATCAGGATGTCTTCAACAAAAGGAGTTGCTGCTTCTAATTTTCCTTGATCATTGCTCCTGATCTCCACCCTGTTCTGCCTCATTTTTCCAGCATCCTGCCTCTCCGAGACAACATACCTGAAGCCAACACAACCATGCCAGCCAGCTTTATAGTGCCTCAGTCCCCCACAGTATAAAGGGAAGGCTGAGTGTGACAAACAAGTAGAAGGTCATTTAGGATGCCTTTTGGATGATGTTGCACAGTTGGACAGACAAAACCATATGGCACATGCACTGAGCTTCTCAAGCATTAATGTTTTGGTCTCTAGCAACAACTACTTGCTGGCACACCAAGATAAGCAGATTTCACTCCCCACAGATCCACAGCAGCAAAATAGATGCAGGGAACTCTGCTCACAGTGGGACTTGGGAATAGCAAAATCCTTCCTCATTTAAGTATAAAAATAAAAATGCACAAGCCAGCAAGAATCAATGTTGCCACTGTGTTCACAAAGCCATAAATTTTGCTTAGATAATGCAACAACTACAGCATGAACAGCCACTTCATAGTTCTTCTAATATTGAGAAATTAGTAGATAAGAACCTTACTCATGAAGTCTTTCCCCCACTGAAGGTAAAACTTAAAGATTCTTTTCTGTCACCAATGATTTCTCCACAAAAGTCAAGAATAACAACAGCTTCCTCATTTACTCATACTCATATTAAATCTTTCCCCATGAAAAAAAACTCTTTCAAACAGTCATCCTGAAAACAAGAATCAATGCAGCTGAAGGGGTTTATATAGAAAAGGTTATTGTGATTTTTTTTTTTGCTAAAGGCAACCGGAATTGCCAACTACCCATGAATTTAAGAAACACCAACACTGGCACAATTAAAGATTTCTATTACACAGGAGGGACCAGGCAGTCCATTCTTACCCCAGAGTTCCCCGGCCTGACATGGGAGGACTTGGTGGTTTTTGTGTAGGCGGATTTGTTCTTGACAAGGTGCCAGTTCTTGCAGGCTGGTTATTTCCATGCTGAAATAAGGGAAAACATGATTTTATTTTTATAACAGAGCAGCTCTATTACTGACAGCTTCTTTTTTTTTTTTAAGTGTAAGAATATGAAGTGAGAATTCCCAGACAGCTGTCAAACAGCAAGTTTTCAGCTACACACGAGACAGACACCAGTAAATACAAAGAGACTAAACACAAGCTTAATGTTATTTTCACTATTAATTTACAACAGACATCAGAAAGGTAGGCAATTGACAGGTTCGTGCACAAATGTCTTCTATCACTTTTTTTTTTCCTTAAAGGGAAGCCATATTTGTATTCATTGCTATTTGAATGTCAATAATTTAGATCAAACTTTAACACTGACAGTACAATACAGCCAGCATGGCCCAGAATTTCTCAATATGCCCCTGCTATTTGACTAGCAGAGTCATTCAGGTTGTCTGGGAAGTCTCCTGCAAAAAATGTAAGTGAAGGGAGTCAAGGCATCTACTGAATTCAGAGCAAAGCACTATACGTGTTAGAGAAATTAATGTATCTATGTATAAATGCAGATGTCAATGTATCGCAGATATATTGACACGCTAAATGCTGTAAATGAAAAAAAAAAGTATAGCATGTTTAATCTAAACATCCTATGGAAAGCAGAAGAGAGTGTAAGAGAGCGCTAGTTTTCAGTTTTAATGGCTCTGCAGCCTCTACTATCAGTCACATGAGGCACTGTGGGTCAAAGGAGAAATAACACTTCTTACCTTGGCTTTTAGCCACTTAACGTTGGCAAAAAAAGGGGGGAAAAAGGTAGAAATTAATGGCAGATCCATCACAACTGACAGGACAGGTCAAACTAAAGATAATCACATTTTAAAGAAATCATTTGTGTCTACTGATAATTAGCTCATCCTAGTACACTAAGAGAGATTCTGCTGTGTCAGTTACTGAAAGTTCTGTCTGACAAAGTGACCACGGGAAAAGCACTTGTGTCAAAATTCAGTTTAACTAAGCATTGCCAGATATGTCTGCCAGGTTCCTCATGGGCAGTAAAGGGTTGAAAAGCCCTCTGCTGACCATTCAAGTCCAAACCCAAATCAGTGCTATTTCAACGGCAGTATGCACTTAAGAACTCATTCACAAAACCACAGTTTCAGCAATATGCACAGAATCGACTGGCCTCTTGCTTTGACATTGAACCTTCACATGTTTTCAAGAAATCCTAGCTGCTGCATTGAATGGTAAATAAAGAAAAGAGAATTTTTAAACAGGACGAGCAGCAGTGCCTTTCACCTCTGGTTTATTGATTGAAATCTGATTCAAGCCAGCACAATGCTGGCTGCTCAAAACTGTGTTGGCAGGGATATAATGATTGTTATTCTGAAATTTTAGCTCTTAGAATCAAGTCATTATATGACTCCACTGTATCATTTTAACAGCCTTTGTGATTGCAGAGGGAAAAAAAAAAATCAAAACTTGGCCTCATGAGGAAAATGTAACATTTTAAATAAACTCAAGCCAAGTTCTTTCATTTTTCGGGGGAGCAAGGGGTCATGGGAGAGTGGGACAGAGGGATAGGCACTCATATTTTTGAAAGGGTTAATATCACCCATTAAAAAAAAAAAAAAAAAAAAGAAAAGCAAATATAAACACCCAAACCAAAACAATCCCAATGCTTTTTTTGAAGTTGTTTGGAATTAAACTGTTACTTTCAGAACAAGCCTTCTAAGGCAGACCATTTCAAACTGTGGTTTGCATCTTCTCCTCCTCCAAGAAACACAGACTAGTTCAAAGGCATCCATGAACTCAGTAAAAAAAGTAATTAAAACATACTATACAGTAAACATGCATTTGAGACTTCTGACAGGGTCTGCAAAACCAACGAAAAAACAGGGGTTTACAAATGAAACGAGCTTGAAAGCCACTGCCCTTAAGTTATTCATATTGCAAGAACAGGAATATAAATCCTGTTCCAAAATTCAGATTAAAAAGTTGAGCTCTGGTAAGTAAATTTGAAGGTCAACCCATTTACTCCCAGCCTGGGCAGAAGTTCATCAGCAGAGTTCACAGGCATTCAAACCACCTCTGTCCCCACATACTTATTTCGTGGATAAACATGCAGGTTCAGTTTCCAAGATGCCAGAGTACTCTTCCAAGTAGTGTATTTTTAAAACAGGCCTTTAGTAATGCAATTTGCTTTCTCTTCTCACAGGGATATGTGACCCTTCCCCTTACTTCACCAGTTGCCAACAGCAATGGCATAATACAAAGAATTTTGTTAAAGGAGGCCAAAAAATGAAAATCTTGGTTCTGCCCTTCCCAAGCAGACATAGCTAGAAACTTTTTTCAAGGCTTAAAAGGAAGGGTGGCATGGTTTCTTATCCAGCCTCTACTACTAAATTTGTCTGCCTCAAAAATACAACCCCAAAAAGCTTCCTTCCTTTCCTTCCTTTATGCAATGTCCCTCAGCATTTATTGTGAGTACTTCCACCCCCCTCCTAATCCCTGTTACATTCTGTCTCCACTACAATGACATATGAATATCAACATGTAGTAATGATTCCATTCATCTTCATCTTATTTCAAACCTTTCTACTGCTAAGTACACTAAACATTTATGTGAAGTCCAACAGCTCTTAACCTTTATTCCTGTCTCTAGCACCACATCAGGTGAGCTTCATCTCTTTTGCTACCAGTTAAACAATATATAGACAGATACACACGTGATTGTTCAGAAGAATCAGAAACTGCTGTCATACTGCTTTCTATATGTGTAAAGGTCTGTAGATATCCTCTCTGTTGTTGTCAATATAAACAAGAGTCATACAGGCAGGAAAACAGAAGGCCAGAACACAAAAGGATCTGGGATTCATATGGGAGAGCAACTCCTGATCCAAAAGACCTAAGTAAAGGGGGAAAGCAATTGAACCAAGGCAAGATGAACCATATGGCTATTTAATTATGGTTAACAAGCTAATTAATTAGGAGGAGACTTTTTTTTCATTTATTGGCTGAGCTTATGAGGTCAAGGCTGCTGCATTTCTTGGTCTGAAAACCAAATGTGATGCTTTCTAAGCAATTAAAAAAAACTTGTTTGGAATCAAGAACAGTTTATGCAGAAGGGTCTAGACCCAGTGTGATTTGAAGAAAGTGAAAAAAGACAGTAGAAAACCATAAGGAGTAGCATGCATGTGCAAGCATCTCTACAAATGCCTCTAGGCCAGCCAGCCTGTTGGGAGAACATGACCATCACCAACTGCCTGATCAGTACCAGGAAGGTCAGAGCCAGGAAGGAGGGAAATGCAGGGCATGAGGAGGAGGAGCAGTAGCGTGCATACGGTTCACAGCTTGAAGAGGGAAGAGACTGTTCTGAAAGGGTATAAAATGAGAGACAGGAGGTGCAAAAGGAAAAAAGCTTAGTCAAATGAAGAGCATCACTGAGAACTCCTGCAGAAGCTGTGAGGAGTGTGATTCCCTTCTCCTCCTGCTATTTGTATTACTGCACACAGGAGACAGTTTTCAGCCTGATACCACCATCCTGGATGGCACAAAAACAGTCTGTAGGCTTGCTGGGGACTCTTGTGATGCTGAGGGTGAGATCTAGACAGACCAGGATGTTCCCAGAAAGGAAACAGGGTAGGCAGCAGTATTGGTTGGGGTTTCTTGCAACAATATAGCAGATCATGTTTTAAAGAAGCAAGCAGAACAATCTTGCCTTTCCAGGGAAAACACAACAAGCATGTGGCTGACCTGGATAAAGCTTTAATGGTTGTCACAAAACTAAGAGAAAGAAACCACAGTCTCAGGTTCAAGAAATACAAGTCAATGCTGATGCATTTCCAAAACGTCACAGCTAGGGCAGTGACACATCCACAGGCTTTGGACAGCATGGGAGAGCAGGCTGGCCTAGGACTGAGAACCAACAGGGGCTGGAGAGAGCAAAGCAATTAAAGGCAATGGGCAGAAAGGTGTTTGCAACAGCCATGCAAGGCATTTATCAAAGCCAAAATTGAGGCTGCTCCTGTAACTGATGCCAGGAATTAAGAGCACCTGGACTTTAGAACTTCAGCTGTGGGTTTGGAAGGACAAGCAATGACTGCTAGTACCAAGAGACTTATTTGCTTAAGGCAACTCTTGGCATGCTCACTTTGGTAGTCTGAACTGTACACCTGCTGCCAAAGGCAGTACTGCAGGTTGTTGTCATTGAGGTCAAAGGGACAAGACCAAGAATGGCATGAAAAGGAAGGCTGTGAGGAAATCAGAAGTACCTACTGATAGCCAAAGGATGTTAAGACATTGAGGCACTCCACTGGCTGGCCTCAGAAGGCAGCCGTCTAATAGTTTTTAATAGTTTTCATGCCAAGTAACAAGTCATGGGGGAACATTAGTCATGATTCAGGGAACTATAAAGCTATCATTTGAGCTACAAACTGTGCTTGGAAAACTAGGGGTAGGCATGGTCGCAAATAACTAATTTATGTGAGCAAATTTATCTGTAAGCACACAAAAGACCACCTGCACACAGAAGCAAAACACTTATCATGCTGACATTCAGCAAGTTTCTCCTGCACATTTCAGCTATGTACTCTCAACTGCAGAGTGCAGAAACTTCAAATCTCTGTGCAGGCTGGTTGAACCTCCTCTGCTGTATTCACTCATTATTTCTCCAACTCCTGAATTTAAAGAGCCAGTCTCACTCTAAATCCTGCCATACCTAGGATGACTGAAAGAGGTCATTAAAGATCACCCAATATAAATGCTCTTCAATGGAAAAAAGGGTTTAAAAAGTGTGCCAGTCTGATCCCCATTAATAGTATCTGGCAAACTTGGAGCTTTTATACATAGGGTCTCTAAAAGCAATAATCAGCCTAAGATCTGTTTAGCTTTGACCAATAATCACAGAAAAAAACCCCACAAGGTCACTCTTGACTCTTTAGTCAACCTCCCTTTTACTCAAAAAGATACTTCCTTTATTAGTCATGGGAGAATGCCCCTACAGAAAGGTAGCTGGCCATAAGACCTTTTGAAATGCTATTACGTGTGTGCAGCTAGGAAATTTTGCACAAGATTGCCTTCTGTCTCATCAGTGGGGCAATTCTGAAATACCACAAGGTGACACAGAGCAAGAAAAGCAGAGGCTGGAAAGGTGCTTGTACTGGAAGGTAGGCAATGCCTGAGGAAATGATACAGTAAAGCACCAAGTCTAGAACATGCTTTCCTTCAAGAAATCAAGATATGGATTCTGGTAGAATATGTAATCCAAGATATTGTTCAGCAGGCAGACTGTATGTGGGTCTCAGACACTTAGAGTAAAACACTTCTGCCACACTAGTTTTGTGCAGTTTTAAAGAAATGATTCCTATGTCTCAATTTTCCCATCAGAATGGGTCAGAAGCTTTTATTTGTTCTTTATTCCCTTATAATCTATAGTAAAGCAGATTATTTTGAGGAAATTAAGGTTTCAAATTAATACTTCTTTAAAAATTGAACATATGTAGGTAAGGCTCTCTTCAGGAAAATTTAACCACTCTAATATTTGCAACCCAGTTACTAGGCTTCTGTTAACAGCAACCAGTAGTTTGTCAGTATTGCTTCTCTCTTTTATTGTTTTTTCCACTTTCCAATTAAAAAGCATTAGCATACATAAACCTGTTGTGGATGATAGACAAACTTAACAGTATTCTCACAGCACTCAGTAGTCTTGTTCAGAGAAAGATACCTAGAATCCTGCATTTGAATAGTTCAAGATTTTTCAGTCGAGTTGGTGACTTGGAATCTAACTACAATAAATAAAACTAGCATAAAAAAATAGAAAATAAAGAGACCTCAACATTTTGTCTTTCCTTTGCAAGCCAAAAGGTTTGAAACCTACATTGTATCAGATGACACTAGGCACACTTCGGAATTTCCAGTAGCAAGTGCCCTATGGAAAGCACACAGCATTAACACTCACAACAGAGTCATTAGAGTTGGCAACAGGAAGTTCCTTTTTCCCCCAGAGAAGCATTCTTTACCCAACAGCAATATTTACTGTTTGGCCATGACCCCAGAGGGATGATGTGACATTAATGAAATTGGCAACATGACATCCTTTGAAGCGTGAATGTCTGACAGAGGCTGGTAAGGGGACAAAGGCAGCAGCAGCTCCAGTTCAGGATCCCTATCTCACTTGGGTTTTATTAGAGTGAATTATTTGAAATTTAATATTCCAGTGGCTACACACAAACAGTCTTATCCTAAAAGGTAAGTAGGCATGATTAGGGGTAGCCTTTTACCCTCACATCAGCATCTTGTCTGCATTTTCATCTTGCACTGACACAGATATAGGCATAAGGACCGCAGACAAGTAGGACATGCTGAGAAGCTCAAGCGTAAGAGCAAGACTCTCTTCGCTAAGCTTAGTGTTTCTCGAGTTCTGGCCCAATCCCTATTTTAAGGGAGTCCTTCCAACTTCTATTTGCTTGAGAAAGATTTCTGAATGCTTAACTCCTGTCTGACTTTCTGGGCTCAAAAGCTTCTTACAGCTTTCAAGTGCTGAAATGCAAATTTTTTTATGGTGACAAAATTACAATTATTTTCCTTAAAATAAAAGTGAAAAGTGATCAATCTTCATATACAATTCAAGTTTGATTTTGAAGAACTATTAGTTCCATAAAATAAACTTGATCCAATTACAGCTATTAGGCATTTCAATTAGGCATGCATTCAACATTTTATCTGCATTTAACCATAAGGCATCATCATTTCAATTTCCTACTTAGCTGCCGTTTTAAAAATTGCTGCAATTCCACCTGCCTTCTATTCAAAAAGAAGAATATTATAAATTCAAAGGCCAATTTGAATTTGGCTTTTAAGGGCAAATTTAAGGTTTTTAAGGCAGCTTCCAAGCTTCCTCTTTCTCCCCGCTCTTAAACTGAGGATTTTCTGTATGAGTAATTGTGTTTGACCTATTTATTTGCTGGCACGGTATTTTTTTTCTTTCCTTTCACAAAAAAAGTAGAAGAGGAGGAAGGAAATGTTAAAGTAGCCTCTGCCTAATAATTTTAAACCAAGCTCTACACAGGAAGGTGG